>JAWNOD010000072.1:14323125-15587500 GCA_035046225.1 Drosophila pegasa
CCTAAAAAGGCCAAAAGTCTGTGAAGCTTTTAGCGGTTCGCGGCGTTCTGTTTGCCCTGCTGATTCTTTTGCATATCTGATGGCACATGGCCTACCGAGCACCCCCCAGGGCAGGTAGATGCTGTTGCGCTTTGTTTCTATTGTCATCAGCTGAAATTGGCTTTTAATGTTGCCGCAGAGATATCTTAAGAATAATTGTTTTGCGTGTTTTTCTTGATTTTTTCCGTCCCTGCTGACCCCGCAGGTGTATTTTATTCGTAGCTGTCGCGATCTTAGGAAACTTTTATGTTTCTTAAGGGTAATAGTACTTCTGAACGTTCAGCATTAGGCTGGGACTTCTTAATTGTACAAAGGCGCTAAAGTTCTTAGTAATTGCTTTTGCAAAAGCTGATGCTTGTCAGCGAACTAGAATTTAATTTCGTCTTGAGCCCGGAATGCCTCTTCACCTGATCAAGCCCATGCCTGCACTGACCAGCTCCAACAATAGCTAGATAGATGGCAAACACATTCATATATGCATGTTAATAATAAAAATGAAAGGAAAAAGTATCATCTCTGCCAATTCGACATTGTTCCACCCCATAGCCATGAAATTGCTTTCCGCTTGACGCCCCATTCTTAGCCTTCGCTACAGAATTGTTATCAAGCGACCCATATAACTGGGCTGGCCTCGCGGAGAGGGCAACGTCTACTGTAGCGCCGACGGCAAGACCAAAAAATCGTCGAAGAACAGACGCAAAAAAATTGTTGTTTTTTTTTAAAGCCAATGCGCAAAGTGGGAAATAAAAGGTTTTTGGGGTGAGTTTGCATTTCGGGCAGGCAGGGTGGGTTCGGTCTTGCGCCAGGTTTGCAGTGCCTGCAGATAGGCACAATAATTGTATCAAAAGCATATTTTCCATTCTAGTAGAACGAATTTTATGCCTTTTCAATAAACATTAACCGATTTTGGTATTTTTTCATAAAAGACCAACAACAACAACAACAACAGAAGCTGCAAAAGCACATACCTCACTAACCAAACAGAAATCATATACGACTGATCTACGCAATGGCACTCGACTAGGACTTATCCCTTATGTAGATACAGTGAGTGGCTTATTGGCTTATTATGGAGAGTAGTCTGGAAGTGACTTGACAGAACTGAACTGACAGCAAAAGCAAAGGATATAATTTATAAGACAAACTAGATTTCATGAAATAATTATATTCTTTTTAAAGATATTTCGAATATTTGACAACTTCAGCTTATGCAGCTCGCCTTTACTCTTCCTCACATCCCTATTTCTACAGGGTATATAAATAGCCATGTATGCGACGCCACCATCGTAAACAGCAAACGAGTATGCAGTGCTTTTGTGCGGCAATCATTCATGCGTTCATTATTTCATAGACTACGAGTTGAGTGCGTCGCATGCCCGAGCTCATCCCCACATATACATACCGTTCGGAAATATTTTCGTTGCCTACTTTTTTGGACTGGAATATGTAAAGTTAGGAACCCGAAAACAAAAATGGCAATCAATGAGTTGGAAATATTTGCTCAGTTTTTTTTCCTCCCCCTCCCATTTTTTCGTTTAAAAAATATTAGCTTTACTTCTTTCACTTTTTTAAATTAAAAAGTCTACAAACAAAATTAAGGTATTGTGTTTTAAATTGTCGAGCTATACGTATTTTTATAATAATATATATTTATATATTTATTTTTTCGTATTTGCAGACAATAAATATAAGAAGGTTATATAAAATATATTGATCAATGCCTCTATTGAAAAATTCCTCTAAGCTCCAAGCCTATATACAAAATTCTCTAGTTATTCCAGTCCCACAATCGTTCTGTTTGCTTGACCATTTGTCTGCGTCCTTGGCTGTAGCCGAGTGACCGCGCATCGATCCTAGCAACTTTGTATATATCTGGCAGCATAGTCACGGCCGTAGCACACTTACATATATTGAAGCAATTTAAAGATGTAATAGCAACACCCGACATAATTATGCTTCCTCACCCATGCACATTTGGCAGACGTCGCATCGATTTTGTTCTCAAGTTACGCCAGCTTTTGTTTACACAAGAATTATGTTTAATGAGAGAGACCCCGCCGTTGTCGAAGGCGTTTGCTATTGCCAATGCTGTTGCTGCCCTTGTGCTAGGGTTGAACCGCGCGGCTGGGCTACAAAAACTGACAATTATAATTACAAGGTCTTAAGATTTTCGTAAAAATTATTATTTTAATTATGGTTTGGCTGCGCAGCAGTGAGAAACGGGGTTGTAATAAAATCTTATAGATTTATGGGCAGCATCGAGCAACACAGATCATAAATCGCTCAACAATAAACGTAAATATATATCGACATTATACGATTGTCTCGCACATAAAAACCAAAAAATCATGTACACAAAATAATCTAATCAACTGGCATAATCAGCTTTTATGGACCTGCACGCTGACCAGCTCGTCGCAATCATAATATTTTTTTATTTATATACATATATGCAGAGAGTTTTATTTGCAGGACAAACACGTTGATAATTTTTATTTGCCGCTTGGCAGCAGCAGCAGCAGCAACAGCATCAGAGCTTGTCTGTCGCTGGCAAATAAAATAAATTTCAGCTGTACTTTTATTTTCCGTGTTGCCCAAAAGAGTGAGAGTAATAATCATTTATTTAATGTGCCACACATTTGTTATTTCTGCTGACCTTTTTCTGCCAAGAAGACGACGAGGACGACGAGAATGAGGACGATTCGGCTTAGACGGGACAGCACGCAGATGGTCAAAGTTAGATTGGACACTTGCGCAATTTGCGCGTAATGAATCTAATTGAGTTTATCAAGTGGCTACATAATCCCTCTGCAATCCCACTAGTTACTTGTGCAAGGACATTTAATGGAGCTCGAACAGATAGCGCATATGATTCGTACGAATGATTTTCTTATACTACAAGTTAACTTACCTTAAATAATTAAATACGTTCTTTTATTTAAAATAGTTTAAAGCAGCTTCAAGCTGAGATAGGCAAATAGAAAAGCTGAGTTCATAGCAAGTGCTACAATCGCCCAATGAATATAATATCATATAACTTTGATCTGATATGACATGATAGTCCTACTATCATGTAAAGCTTCAACAGATACAGAGTCCCTTCAATTAACTTCTTCTGGAAAGCTGTCATCAGATAATTACATTTCATATGACACGCTAGCCAATGTGACACCAGAAGATAGACATATGCATCACCTGTCTGAGCGATAAACGTATAAATGAATATCTTGTTAAAGTTACAACTCAATGCTGCTGCCTTGCCAACTGTTCGAGCAGGCACAAGTGCATGACCGCAAGTCTCCCTTGCTCAACAAGTTCGATTTGAGCAATAAGAAACTCATTTAAAAACTATCAGACAGGCCTGGGTCAGTAATTATATTTATGATTACAATTTAGCGTATGCCCAGAAACAATTGACATTAGCAATTGCAGAACTTACTCGATAATTACAAGTAACGAGGCACAACCGCAGCTAGAGCCAATCGCCCATTCTTCATCTGTCTTTTTGCGTTCAATGTGAGCGTGGACCTCATTCTGGTAATGTAAGCAGTCGTCCAGCTGTCCAGTTGACCGCAAAATATGCCAAGTCAATTTATTGCCAGCGGCAATGCATTGAAATCGAAAAGTGAAGCGTATTGAATGCCAAATTGAAATTAAATTGAAATTTGATTGGACTTGGACCCGCACACCGGCGCCGTCGACCCGAAGGCTGGCCTAAGGGGCTGTTCGCAAAATTGTTGCAATTAAATAAACATAAAATGTCAGCGACTTGGAAAATAATGCCGATAACTTAAACACGGTTTTCGGATCCGGATGGCCGGGCCACTGAACCGTATGCCGAACCGTGCCGAGCCCTGTCGAGCCGTGCTCAGTCCGCTGCCCGCTACCCAGTTTGGGAATGCTTGCGGTCGTTTTAAACAAACCGCAGGTGTTGCATACATTGGCCAGCTTTGCATTAATTATGATGTTTTGTGCAGTGCTGGCAGGACCTGCGAGGTCGTGCAAACTATTTGCAATATAAGCCAGCATTTTGTCGTAGCATGGTTTAAGTGTACCATACTTACTGACTAAAGCAATTTTATTGCCGTGCCCAGGAAGCTGCACAGACGACAGAAGCGTCGACACTGTGCTGCGTCGGAGTCATGGGAGCATGCATCTTGTGTGACCCGTAACTTTACAGTTTCTTTGCTTTTACTTCAGCCAACTATGGCTTATGGTTATTGTTTCCACTGTTGTTGCTGTAGCAAATTTGTTGCTGTTATTATTTTAGTTGACTGCTCAACTAGTTTTCGTGCTCGCAAGGTATCAGGGGGCCGAGCGAGAGCGAGAAATGGCCACATAAAATCTTATTGTAAAAAAAAGAAGAGAAACTATTAAATTTCTCTAGGGATGAAAATATGATTAAAATCGATTTATTAAAAGCCATCGTTGCTGTCGTTCGTTGCTGTAGCAAAAAGGTTCTGCATCAATATACACAACATATGTTGCCAAAAACTTTATGCCACACATAGGCAAAAGGTTCCTCCGAACTACTCATTAAACAACTAAGATGGAACTGCTGGCGAGGCGGGCACAGTGGTTATTAAATATTGAATGTGCTGTAAATACAGAATACCTTTAAGGGCAACATTTTAGATTATCAATGTCAGATGTGAATGTCTTAAAATGTACAATATACTATTTAGCAGTCTTTAGATTGTGAATTGATTTTAAATAAATAAAGATCCACGTGGAATACAAAAGAAGCTTCAATTCATATTTCCAGAAAGCTTGCATGGGCTATAAATTCGACCCGAAATAAACAATATTAAAACAAAACTAACTAAGAATAGATTTGTATTTGACACAAAAAGAAAATAATAATTAGAAGATAGAAAATACAAATAGAGCACAAAATATATATTCTATTATCTGATACCTTACTCTCTTCTTGCAAACTCAAAGCACACTCTTCGACTCAATATATTTATCAAATAAATTTCTTTTACATCATAAAACACTTGACAATTATTGTCCACTGTGCACAGTTGTTGTTCAGCTACCTTTGGCTCCTGCTTACCCACTGTTCGAATAACTTGAAAAACAAATTTACTATGTACACTTAATGTCTAGACAAAGCCTCCAATTACCTTATCCGATTACACGAAGATTTTCGCAGGCAACCCAATGTAACCCGTTGACCCGGCATGCCTCGTATTACTCTCTGGTCCCTTTGGGCCCGTCTCACATTGTTGTCGTTGACGTCATCAAAAATGTTTCAAATTATTTTCAGCAAAAGTAACAGTCTCAAACCGGGGACATGCCAAATATACAAAAGGAGTGAAAAGCACTTAAGTGCCTCGGTCAGACTTGGATTTTCAAATGAACTGCGCCACTGATCGCGTTCTCTCTTTGCTATTTCCGGTATTGTTTTCATTGGCCGAGCCGCCCCCTTGCCTGCTGTTTCCGCAAACAGGTGTAAAGTTAAATCATAAAATGAAATTAAAATAAACCAAAACTGCGTAAGGCAAACGCAATGAAGTGGCCAGCATGAAAAAGGATTTTCCTCCTTTTTTTGGCTCGTCCCTGCGTTTTGGGCTAAAAACGTTGTGCATAATTAGCTTAGTACATGCCGCGTTTTTTCTTTTGAAGAAAAAATTAGCTGAAATATTCATAAGCAGAGGGTAGACCCTTCACAATTTTTTATTATCGCACTGTTCCCCATATAAAAGGAAAATAAACAGAGACACAGAGCAACTGCGATGCATATTCAGCCCTATTGCAATATAATTTATTTAAAATCTTATTTACGGAGCGGCAACCGTTGCACGAGAAAATAGACAGAGTTAACAAAAAGGATATCAAAGCACATGAAAGAATAATTTTTATTAATGTCCAAAATTAGTTTTTTTATGAGAAAGTCAAATTAAAATTTGTGAAGAAAATTTCAGTTTAAATGTTAAATATTTATATAGAAATGGAGAATCATCAATTATCGATCATTTACAAATATTCAAATAAATATATTGATATTAGTTTAGTTATTAGTTGTACTAAAAATCAAATAATATTTAATCATTCAATTTTGCCTTAGTCGCTGTTGCTTGGAGTGAAGTCGTCTGTTAAGATGCTTGCATTGAGAAAGACTGCACAGATTAAAAGATGTAAAGTGCTTTTATTACCAACATTGATAAAATTTTATTTTTTCAGCATCGAGGCCACGCAGGAGAAGTGTAACCATGTACACACATGGTGTACTACCAAGAAGAAGAAGAGAGCATCCAAAATAATACGCAACATGGATCACAGGCGGCAACAAAATCCTGAGCTTATACAGAAAGCAACTTATCTGGGCAGATTTTAGTTTTGAACAAAAATATATCATACATTATATCAAAACAAGTAAGAAAACTCTAGTCGGGCGTAACCGACTAGGGGATACCCTGAGCCCCGTCGAACCTGTCGGGTTCGAAATTTCAAGTTTACTCTTTAACAGCTAAAAAACTTTTTTATTAAAAAACTGACATTAATTGGCGAGGTTCGAACCTACGTCAATTACGCAACGTGCGTCGCTCCTGCCAACGACGCCACTCTACCATTTGTGAAAATAGTGGCAAATGTAAACTAAAGCAGCAGCTGATAATTCAACCAAATTCAAACTTAATTTGCGATTCTTCGAATCGACTAGAATGCGAGCGTTTGTATGTGTGCTCTCACGCATAGAAAAAGTGCGTTCGCTTGGCGCTGCTGCCACGTGTGTTTGTTAAGTAGCCAACCGTTTTGTTTAATAACTTTTTTGCTATTTAACGGATTTCAATGAAACATTCGGCATATGATCAAGATATTCTATGGGCATATTTGTCAGTTTAGTAAAAGTGCCAACTCATTCGCATTTTGGCTATATTTGAGACTGAACTTCAATTGGGGAAAATTTTGGGGCCAAAATATAACAAAATTCGAAATTGCATAAAATACATATAAAGCTAAATATAAAATTTGGTGTCTCTAGCTTAAAAGATGGGCGAGATAGAATTTTATAACTGAATTTCGATAATGTTTTTATTCGATAACAAAAAAACGAATATATTTATCGATTATCGAAAATAAACTCGATATGCGCGCTGTATATAGGGATCTACAAAAAAAATTTCAAGTCTCTAGCTCTTCTGAGAGCTGAGATCGACGCGTTCATACATACGGACAGACGGACGGACGGACAGACGGACGGACGGACAGACAGACAGACGGACAGGGCCAAATCGATTTCTCTTGTCGTCCTGATCAAGAATATATATACTTTATGGGGTCTGCCACGCCTCATTCTGCCTGTTACATACATCCAACAAAAACATTATACCCTGATCTCCCATTTTCAATGGGCTCAGGGTATAAATAGCACTGAATTACCAGGCGAACAGAAAGCAGCAGCAAGCAAATTATGCGAATTATTTTTTAGTTTTTCGACTGAAGGCACTCAAGGTCAAATTTTTGCCGAAAATTTTTGCCACCATTCTGGAGAGCATATGCACATGTTGTGTGTGTGTATGTGTGTGCAAATATGTATGTGTGTGTATGCACGTCTTTGATGTGAGCAAACTGGTCGAATTTTGATAGAAAATCTCGCTGGAATACCAGGCGACCAGAAATGAGCAGCAAGAAGCCGCATCAAATAATTGTATGTGTGGTTGTTCGCTGCCGTCTGTGTGTGTGGTTGTTCGCTGCCGTCAGTGTGTGTGGTTGTTCGCTGCCGTCAGTGAGTGTGGTTGTTCGCTGCACCTCTGTATGTGTGGTTGTTCGCTGCACGCCTTATGCTCTGCACGCTCAGAGCAAGAATTTACTGAGAGTCCAGCTGAAACCAAGGGCGATCGAAATTGAGCAGCAAGAAAGACTCACGTCTGTGTGTGTGGTTGTTCGCTGCCGTCTGTGTGTGTGGTTGTTCGCTGCACGCCTGTATGCTCTGCACGCTCAGAGCAGGAATTTACTGAGAGTCCAGCTGAAACCAAGGGCGACCGAAACTGAGCAGCAAGAAAGACTGTGTGTGTGGTTGTTCGCTGCCGTCTGTGTGTGTGGTTGTTCGCTGCACCTCTGTATGTGTGGTTGTTCGCTGCACGCCTTATGCTCTGCACGCTCAGAGCAAGAATTTACTGAGAGTCCAGCTGAAACCAAGGGCGACCGAAACTGAGCAGCAAGAAAGACTGTGTGTGTGGTTGTTCGCTGCCGTCTGTGTGTGTGGTTGTTCGCTGCACCTCTGTATGTGTGGTTGTTCGCTGCACGCCTTATGCTCTGCACGCTCAGAGCAAGAATTTACTGAGAGTCCAGCTGAAACCAAGGGCGACCGAAACTGAACAGAAACAAAGACTTAGTAGACTTAGTAGTCTTGTTGCTGCTGCGTTATGTTCGCCTGGTATTTCTCCTATATTTTGATGCTATTTCTGCTGGGCCTGCACCATTTACGTGTGTGTGTGCATGCAGGCATGTATGTATGTATGTAGCATGTATGTATGTATGTATATATTTATGTACGTATGCATGAATGTATATGCTATCAACGAGACTCGACAGAATTGAGCAGCAAGAAGACTGTGCGTATGTGCGTGTGTGTGTAAATATCTTGTTCCAATAACACACTACTACAAATAATATTCAATTCTGACATTTGACACTTTTACACTGTAAATATTGTTCCAATAACACACTACTACAAATAATACACAATTCTGATTAGGTTAAGTTGCCAAAATGGTAACAGCACACTAACCATTGTAAATAAAGAACCTACATTTCAAAAAAAGTCCTGATCAAGAATATATATACTTTATGGGGTCTGCCACGCCTCCTTCTGCCTGTTACATACATCCAACAAAAACATTATACCCTGATTTCCCATTTTCAATGGGCTCAGGGTATAAAAATAAATTAATATATGATGTAAATTATTTTAAAATGTAAAATGCAAATGTAAACTGACAAAAATGTAAAAATATACATTTTCAAGAATAAATAAAATTGGTAAAATATTAAAAAAAAACCCCCTTGGTTTTCCTTAATCAAATATCAGTCACACAGAAATCAGCAGAAATGTTAGGGGCAGCTGCTCCACCGAGAGGAGCGCCACTTCTTTTAACAGAAGCAAGCAGAAGTTAGCCAGATAAATTTTTATTTAAATATAAAAAAAATATGTTGCATATTCCCAAGGAGCAATGCTCCACCGTGAGGAGCGGACCTTCGTTTTTAAAAATATATTGCATACTCCAAAGGGCTGCTATTTTTAGAATGAAATGTGTTCTTTTTTGCATTCGAGGCTAAAAATAGATGCCCTCTAGAGTATGCAACAAAACATGATTTTCACGTCTCAAATGTTCAGCCTGAAAGTATGCTACACAAAAAAGAAAAGAAAAATCTTCGTTTTTTAAAATATGTTGCATACTCTAAAGGGCTGCTATTTTTAGAACGAAATGTGGTTCTTTATTTGCAGAAGGGGCCGCTGCTGAGCTTAGTTTTTGAGTACAATTTCTGAAAAGTACCAGGCGAACAGAAATCAGCAGCAGGTAAATTTTATTTTTGCATAAATTTTCTGTTGCATACTCTTGGACCGACTTTTTAAATCAAATCGTTGCATACACTCCTTCTCTTGTGCACTTTCTGTTGCATTTTTTGGGCTGCATTTTTAAATAAATGCGTTGCATGCCCGCTGGCAGTACTTTTATTATATTTTCTTTTAATGGCTTTAAATGGGGAGGCTGTTGTGCCATTTGGCAGTGCAACACCTTTTTGAGCTCGCATGGACCAGAGGCTTCCTTTGACATCCCAGATTTTCATTAATTAACCAGTATACTTACCTGCCTGAAAAAGAAAAGGGTTTTCGCAAAGAAATAAACTTTTGTTATTTTTTTTATTCACTTTTTTATTTTATTTTTGGAAGGTATATAATATTTATTTATTTACATACATTTCAGTTGGACAACTTTCTAATCGCCTACTTAGTATCCCATAATATATTACGATTTGTCTGATATTATATTAAAATGTTGTTTATTTTTAATAATTAAATCAAATATCCTTACCCTCCCTTTTATCATTCCACCAAATGCTTGGCATTTCCGATATCCTTCTGTTTATGTAGTGCTTACTCAAATGATTCAGCAAAACTTAACGAGTCCTCCCCATTCTAATTGATTGAAATTTAAAAAATGTAATCAATTGAAACTCTGCATTAGTCGATGACCAAATTTGGTTTAGGGAAGATTTCAATATTTAAATTAGGTTTTTTAAAAAGCAAAGCTCAAGTATTTCAGGCGATTCGTCTTGAAGTTCAAGAAATTAGCTAAACAAATGATGCAAGAGAAACCGAAATGCCAGGCACATTCTCGACGACTGTCGGGCAATTAAACGACGCCCCACCACGCTCGCGCCCAGCTCCCCCAGGCCCTGAGCCAGTGCACGCAGCGAAGCAAACGGAAAATTCATTACAAACAAATTAACAAATAAATCAAATTTCAATACGAAATTTGTGTTTGCGAAAACAATTTTGAGTGGGGTTCCGGAAGCCGTGCGTATGGAGGGTATCACAAATCGCATGCCACGCCCAAACGCTTCGAACAGCCCAGAAAAATAGCGATGGGGCAGACTGACAGCCAGCAATCGTCGAGAACTCTAGCTGTAGCTGAAGCTTTCCACTTGAGAAATCATTTGTCTAAATTAATTCCTGTCGTTTACATTTGCCAGAACAGAGCGGCAGGCGAAATCAAAGATTAAGACAAACATTTACCACTACTTCTCTGACCCACCACCGACATGGGCAGGCAGTTGCCATGCCTTGGAGCTGTCTAACTCTAAACTGTAAATATTATGCTGCTGCTGTTGCTGCCTCACGCCTTTCCTAGCCCATGATAAATGACATGATGCGCATTTGCTGGATCAACGTCGCCGCCGCCGCTGCCGTCGCCGTCGTCGTCGTCGCGTTAATAACTCATTTGAAAATTCCGCCGACAACGTTGCATACGTACATTTTTGCCCAAAAAACAATTAAAATTGTTTGGCCGGGCTGAGTTTCAGGTAGCGCATAATTATAACTCCTATATCCTATATAGTATGATATCCAAAGCGCGTAACAGAGTTTCAACCCTTTTTACGGCTCCAGCCGACATGAGAGACTCGCACTCGAGCTCGAACTCGAGCACGACCTCGAGCTGTTTCTGTTGCAACTTGGTTGGGAACTCATATTGTCACGTGGAAGTCACGCTGGCAGCAAAAATTAGCGTAGTAGTTGAGTGTGAGCGAGTTCTTCTCAATAATTATTCTGTCACGAGCAGAGATTAATATATATATAATCTATATATATAAAAGCTATTCGACAGTCCTTTTGGAGTTGAAGCAACTATTTGATAGAGCAAATTTTTAAAATATAACAATTTATTTTCTTAAACTCAACTATATATTATAAGGATTTAATTGTAACTAAATGCATTCGTCTAATCACTACAGCTTTAATATTTTCCGATTCCAGATCGAAATGCCTTAAACTTCACTAGACTACATTACTCTATATACGTAAGTCCCCTTATTGCCCTTCATTTAACCCCTTTGGCATGCTTCACACTGACCAAATCGCTGAGAACATTTTCTAGAAAATCGGGAGATTTGCGAGCGTAGGCCACGATTAGTTTATAGGGCGATATGAAACGCTCCTGCGAATGCTCAGCATTGTGTGTCGAGTCCTGCTTGAGGTTCATGGAAATAACAATGTCAACAAAGTTATTGAGGAACTCCTCGTGCAGAGACTGTGGAATGCGCTCCAGGAAAGGACAAATGGCCTTCACATTGTCTAAGGAAAGAATTAAATGCCAAAGCAATTCGAAATGAGAGTAGATTGAAAAACTCACCTTTTAAAGTCTGAACGCCTTCGTACACAAAGACTTCGCTGCGTAGCTCCACGTTTTTATAGACGAAACCAGCTTCGTTGAGCAGCTCCTCGAACTGCTTCACGGGATCGGAGCTATAGTGCAAGGGCGATATGAACTGATCCACATCCCGCATATAGGACGCCCATTTCGCATTGCCTTGGAGCACCTTGTATACCTCATAGATGGGATTCGTGGCCAGGAAGACGAGTAAACTGTCGCCGCCCTCGTTACGCAACAGATTGTAAATGTTGCGCAGGGCAGCCCGTAGATTTTGCACCCAGTGCAGGCAGTAGAATGAGGTCACATGATCGAAACGTCCCTTGAGCTCCTCCGGCAACTCGTCGCAGCCAATGTCGAGCACCTGAAACTGCGTGCGGTCGTAGCGCTCGTAGCACTTGTTGGCGTAGCCCACCATTTGTAGGGAGACATCGGTACCCACCAGCTGCTTGAAGCCCTTCGGCAGCAGCGGATGCACAAAGTCCATGAGCACGTTGCCTGGTCCCGAGCCAACGTCCAGCAGACTGTCCTCTCCATCGGAGCGCCACTGCAGCACCGAAGCGTACTCGCTCAAAATGAGCTCAGCATCGTGGCGCTGCACCTCGTTGGCGCGCTGATAGAGCGAGGCCAGGTTCATTGTGCTCACTGATATCGGAAGCATAAGTCCAGCGCTTATATAGCGACTTTCAGATGCTTAGAGAGCAGAGGCAGTGTCGCCAGCTTTGCTGACATTGGCCCTCAAACTCAATTTATTTTTAAAGCTTCGAGTATTGTGTGCTTCACCCATCTCTTTCCTCGTTTTAAAATAGCTCAATATTTCGGAAAATTATTATTGAATTTTCATATTCATATTCCAAATTTCATTCTCTTCCTTCCTTCTATGATTTATAAGTCTTAATATTAAATTGCTCTAAGCTCCTCTCAGATATCAGTGAGCTTCTTTTATCAGTCACATAAAATATATAGACAAACTTATATTCCCAATTTCAGAAATTACAGGGTATATAATGTCAGCATACATTCAATATTCATTTTTTTTACATTTTGTTCACAATTCTAGACAAAACACAAAAGCATTAGTGACCTCGTTAAAACTTTGACAAAGTAGTTCAAGTTCTAGGTCATATTGGATAAGCAACGCTTCCTCACTAAAGCCATGTAACACTCCATTGAAATGCTAATCGGCCCATACAATTTTCAATACTTTTACTGAACAAATGAATAATTATAATCAATAACAAAATATCAAAGATTCGAATATGAAAGATGCATCATATATGGTATAATATTGAATATAATATTTAAATCTAGTTCATATACAGGCTTTAATCCCATTGTAACGAGGTTAGCACGATCAAGATCGGTACCTAGATCCTCATCAAACAGGCTATGAATACTTAATTCTTTGGGATGCCCCCCACAGCGCTGCAGTTAGAAAAGTTTTTTAGTTTTGATAGTTGAGATGGAAGTGCAGCAAGTAGCTATAGCTGCTAAAGCAGACACAGATTAAAATAAGTTTTAATGTGCGTTAGCCTCCCACGGTTTGCTCAAAAACAGCATTTTAAAATTGAATATCGAATATATTGGCCATGAAATACCCTTTAACCAAAAGCAAAACTGATGTATATAAATATAAACAAATATTAGGTAATCGTAAATATTAATCAACATCAACTAAACCAAAAAGTGTAGCATTTAGAATTTCACTAAGGTAGCCCCAACACTAGTTTGCCAAGTTCCTAAACGCAACTGAATAGTTTCATTCCAATTAAGAAAACACATAGCTCACATACCCAAAAAATGAAGAGTATGGCAATGCATTTGAAGGGCCAATTGCCTCTAATTTTTTAAGCGATTCCATGACTATTCTTAGTTGGAACACAACGAATCAATGCAGTTCAATCACCTACGTTAAGGTAGGCACTGCCTCTCGTTCTATTTTGGGAACATTAATATTTCATAGAGAATAATATGATTTGAGTGCGTCTTTTCACCCCACTTTTGACGCTGGAAACATAAATTCATTAGCAACATTCCATTTTGCTCTAAATGCATTAGAATAATTACCGTGGAGCTCCGTATACGGACGTACTCTGGGATATGCTTATCTGACTTCAAATATGTCACATATGATGACGAGGACTGCGTTTGATGTATACTTTGCGTACGAGAGTCGAGTGAATACTGTGTGCCATGGCATTTTTTGACTTCAAACGGGCTTTGTTTTCCCAATTATGGCATACCTTGCGCTTCCTAATGTGTGGGCGTCACAGCTAACTAATTGTATTGACGGCAGTGCTAGCCCAAAGGGGTTTGATGGAACTACGCTGGCATTTGCTTTAGCAGGGTTGCTTATCCAGAGCTCAGTTTAACTCTATTACTCTTTAGAAGCTGTCTAATTCAATTGGAAAAGCTGTCGATATTTAATAGGAGTCTTAAAAAGTGAGTCAACTAACAATCATTTGATTTAAAAATTACTAATCTTAACTCTCCTCCTGCAGCTTTGTTTATTTTTATTATTATATTCTATATATACTTAGCTCAACTCTTCAGTAAATCAATCAACTATACCAATCCCATCTCCGTCCACGTGACTTATTTTTGGGCTCATCCTAAGCAAGGGATGCATATCGGGTGTAAAGTTCAAATTATTTTACTGTATGAATGTTTGCTTAAAACTTCGGAAGAAGGTACAGTATGCCCACGCTATGTGCTGTTGCTGTTGTCGTTGTTGCTGCACTAGCAAAACAAAGGAAGAAATGTATTTGCCAAAGGGTTGAGTTTTCGTACAAGGTTTATAGTTTGCTGTGAATAAACGAGGTTTTAATGTTCCATGGGGGAATTCCACTTATAAATACAGAGACAGTGAGAGAGGCAGCGAAGGAAGACAGAGAGGAGTCGTGGATTTGGACACACAAAGTGAATGCTGATTTGTTGATATTGATTAGTGAGAGCTCGCCGTAAGGGTAACAAACGAAATCTCGAAGTTGAGCGGGAAACTTATGGTGTGTGGGAGTGTGTGTCTTGGGAGCGGCAGCCACAACTTGATGAGTATTTAAAAGTTTTCCATTGTCTGTCTGATGAATATTTAATTAAGCGTAAGGAGCAACACGTTTGAAACTCCAATGCCAGGGAGACACAAATCAAGCTCAGCCCTTAGCTGTGGCAGGAATAAAAAGGAATCAAACAATTGATTTTTATTTGTTTTTTTTCTGATATCTCTTATGAACAACTTCGTTAATCAAAGAAGAGCACAAACTTCTTGAAAATGCTCTTATCAAAGAATACACATATAGGTTATAGAAAGTCTGATCACAAATCAAAAAATAATATTGTATGGGTTCAAATATAAGCCATAAGATGCGCTTTTAAGCTTCCAAAACTGAAAGTACAGATGAGCAAGTTGATCAAATTATTTCTTAAGAAGTGTAATTAAATTACATTTCGTAGGATTAGAAGAAAGTGTCTGGCCGACAGAATCCTGCATCTTGAATATCTTGCAAAAGAAATTAATTTTTCTTTTGCTGTTCATTAAAAAATAATTACAAATTCTATAATTGGAAATGAACGACTAACAGCTACCCTGGACATGGCACAGAGCTGCTGAAACTCAAAAGAAATAAACATAAGCAAGTCGAAAGTGAGGACGGAGTAAGAGACAGACGAATCCTGATAGCACAACTCAACTATTGCTGCTGACTAGAAAATCTATGTAATGTTAACAAGACAACTTCAGTTGCAAGTAGCAGACAAACCCTTCATGCCCATTGCAATGGGTTCAGGGGGTATAGAAATAAACGGAAAAAAAGGTAAAAGGGATACCTCACCGCCAAATAGCCGAAAGCGTGTGAATGTTACTGGCAGTCCAGAGCCGCAACCATATATATATACATATATATATACTTTCACAATACTTTGTATATTAATTTGTTTTCTCTTTGTTTCGATTTTGTGGCGCTGAAAATTAATTAAAAATTACATGAATGAACGTTGAAGGATAATGAGCCCCTAAGCTGATTTTGCGCTGAAAATATTTAAAGGAAAAAATTGTCGACTGTGCTCCACACGAAAACAAAAGGAGGTAAAAACAACTGAGAGTGCCCGCGGCGAGAGTGACCGACTGCGAAATACCCTAATCTGCGGTATTTCTCATAGATGGAATCTTGAAATATGCTGAAGTACTCTCTCAAGGGGAATTCTTATTCAATCTTCCGGAATATATCTTGACGTCTATAGGTATAAACTATTTTTATTCTAAATTCGAAATATATTTTATTTGTGTAAACTCTTATCATTTTTAATATTCATTGTTCAGAAGAATCGAAGTCATACGACATAAGCTTACCCAACGCCAATATACCCTAATTGCTCGTTATCAATGACTCCAGGGTATTGGAAGTACTTGCCATGTACTCAGCTGTGCAGGTATTTGAGAGAGAATAAGATAAAAAGTAAACGGCTTCTAGTTGACAGTGCCTAACTTGTAGATACCCTGTTGGCAGCATTTGGCATCAGCTAAGTGCTTCGAGCTAACTACGATAAGTATTAAATACAAATAAAGTTGTACATGGAATATAATTATAGTGAATGTGAGTAAGAGGGAGATATTTCTCTTATATTGTATATATGATTAAATTATATATTTAAGCAAGTATAATATATAATTGCATGTACAAGGATTTCTATATTTTTTATTTCACTTTGACATAAATACAAAAAGTCCAGGGTATTCCATTTTCGACTACCCCATGGGACAATCACATTATTATTTTTATTTAATATCGACGAAAGACCGAAATGAAAAAGTGAGGCAAAAACAAACTGGAGTGGGAAATAAGGGAAGGCGAAAAATGGAAAAATGTTCTTGAACGTAACAAAATATTTTTATAAAATAATTAAGTTTTCTTTTTTGTTTGCTGCAAATTATTCTTTTTCAGAAGAGTAAAGAGTAAATGCAGAAAAACGAAGGCTGGGCACAGTTTGGAAAGTGTTTTGGTGGCAAATTCAATTTGAATTACCAAAGGTTATTCGTAACTCAAATTGATATTTTAATGTACACAAATGATACATATTAATCGATACAAAAATGTACATGAAAAAAATAATAAAAAAATGAACAGTCAAGCAAGATAATGCTCAACTGAGTTGGCTGGGTTGGACTTAGATTTAATGATTACTCAAGTTTTACTTAACTTTTAATGGCATACTAGTAGAAATGCAGCATCAATCAAAATTAATTTTGGAGTAGAGTTTCTTCACTCAACGGAGGCCTTTTCAAAGAAAGGAGTAAAAATCATTGCTCTTGCTTAGCCACTGCAAACTTTAATTGAAAATATCTAATTATTTTCAAGTTATCGTCAGCAAAAAACGAATTGGAAGACGTTCGGATGAAATGTTAGAAAGGAAGATACCCTAAATAATAAGTAGATGAATATAAATAAATGAATTAAAATAAATAAATATAAATGTGTTTTTGAATAGAACTTTGTCCCAAAATCAGGTTTTTAAATTGCATAAATATAATATAGCCAATGACAGTTGGCTTGTGGTATTAAAATAGCCCTTGATACATATAATTTACAGAGCTCTCTAGCCACAACATTCATTTCTAATATATATACATATTTCTGTTAGAGATGCGAAAGAACAAGACACGAAAAGGTATTTCATTTTATAATTATCAGGCTCTAGGTAAATAATATATAATTATCAGTGCAGTAAAGATATCTAAAGATTTCAACTAAGTTCGACTTTCCAATCGCAGTCGTGTCGCATCAGACACGACCCGAAAGCTCCTCTACAAGTTCTACATAAACAATTAATTTAGTTTCTTAACGATGTAGTAATGAAATTCGGCCAATTTAAATTGTAATGATTTGGCGCTTTTTCAAAGTGTTCCAGGGGCGCAGACGGAGCGAGCGTCTTTGTGGCAAAGTAGCTGAAATGACGCTAAAAAGGCAACTCGTACGAGTGCAGACAACGTGGGCTTAGGGATGTGGATAAGCAAGAGTTTCGAGTGGACACAGAGCGATGAGCCCTGATGACACCCTTGCCTCCTGGCACCCTCCATTGTCCTCTCATAGTTTACAATCTTGTTATCTTCTGCCGAGGCATCTCGTGCCCACATACGTAGCAGGCCCCAAAATATATGTGTGTATGGAAGTGTGTGTGTGGGCCACATCTTCCGAGGCAATTAAAATGCTTGAAGGCAAGTTGATGTCATTTTGCCCTTTTTCGGCTATTTGCTGGCATTGTTATCGCCCTCGGCTTTGGCTGATTATATGGTGTTTGAAGATCGTTTATTTAACATATTTTGCTTAAAATTCACTTTGCTCGCAGTTAATTTCGTAAGAAAATTACAGCCAACTTTTGCCACCCAGCAAAATGTGGCCGGGCCGAGCGGGCGGGCTAATAGTTTCACTTTGTCTTCACCTTCGACTAGAAATTATGTTGAAACACGTTCTAGTTTCTGGCCACTGTTTGCTATTTGCTCACAACAGCAATGATAAATAAATCCGAATAGTCGAGTCGGCAGTGTCCCGCCCCACATCTCTGCCTCCTCACAGTTGCATAAAGCAAGCCACGAGCTCTGCTGGGTAATTGGGAAATGGGAAATCGAATTCAGCTTCGGTGTTTGCTCTTCGATCAGAGCTTTTTAATAATACTCTCTCTATGCAAAATATGGAGTATACATGTTGAGTAGTTGGATATATTCTACAGACTCAGCAGAGGAGTAGCAAGAGCTGTCTAAGTCCTCTGTCGAATCTATTAAAAATACTATTTACATTATATCTCAGGAAGCTCTTGAGTTAAAGGCTTTTATTTCAATCAATCTTCACATATTGAAAATTTTATAGTATTTTATATAATTTAAGTCCCAAATAAAAATTTGTTTAAATTTGCCAATATAGTTCGAACTCATCTACTTCCCTGTTAGCCTGCCTAATAATTAGACGCTTCTACCAATTCACCTTATGCACAGATCCGAATTCTTCATTAGCTCATGCCATATCTGTAAATTCCAGTATTTTTCCATCTGTCTGAGTCTATTTTGTAAATTTGCCGAGGCTGAGTCGCATTAGGACGCTGATGATGGGAAGTCAATGGCAAATCAAAAAAAAACTGACGCACAGACGACCCCTCGGCTGTGGTAATCGAATCCAGGCAGAAGCCGAGAACCCGGCAAATCCCATAAAAAGCAGTTCAATGATATAGAAAAATAGATAACGCACAAAATTTGCAACACGACAAGGAATCGCAACAAATATACATACACATATGAGGGGATGGACCCAAAGGAAGAAAAAAAAGAAAAAATAAGAAGCGTGTCAAAAAATCAACTTTAAACTAAGCCGCAAAAACACTCGAGCGGAGCGTCGTCAAGTGAATAATGGGCAAATCCGCAAAGTAAATATGACACATCGGCATCGACACAAATGGCATTCGGCGATAAAGGCGGAACACGCCTTGTGACAGTCGCACATCCACAATGGAAAGGTGTTTGACGAGTCCTTCCCGGCAAGGGGTTACACTTCGCTCCACACTTATTCAATTTCACTCCCGCCTTCGCCCCCGCCCCCGGCCCCGGCCCCGGCCCCGGCCCCGGCCACGCCTAGCGATGGGTATCAATAAAAAAATTGCTCCGCTGGGCATACGCTTCGCCCGCAGTGCATGTGGATGAGGTCGAGTGGGGTGCGTATTCCTATAAATCTATAAATATTGCCACAAATATTTTGGGTCTTAAAAGTCGGGGCAAGTGCAAGGCAAATGTGGCAGATATTGCGTTTCCGACTCAAGGAATTTCGGTTGGCTCCCTTTGTCTTGCCATTTATGATACCCGGGCATTAAATCTTTATATGCGAGAGCATTCGATGTGCATTAAAATTCAATAATCATAAAACAAAGCCCCAATAACTGTCGTCAATTAACCCTTTGGCTCAATCGAATGCACTGCCGGAGAAATCACAGAGAGTTAGACGCAGTCCCTTCGCATCACCTCAGTCAGTCACAGTTACAGTTGCAGCCATAAGAACGCTAACAGTGACAGCCACAACTGTAGGCATGCCGCCAAACATCTTTTAAGTCCATAATGGACATAGGTGCCGTCTCCAACTTTTCTTTCCACCACAGAGCAAGGCGTTTGCAAAACAGTTCTCGCATCTTTCGGAACTGTAATATCGCAGTTTCGCAATAATGACAACAGCGCATTGACTGCAATGATACTTATGTTGAGCTCAGTGGCCCATTTAGCTAGTCCCTCACAAAGGTCAACTTCACTTTTCTTGCCCGGCTACTGGCAAAAGACCCACTGTCACTGTCACTGTCGCAAGACCCACTGTCACTGTCGCTTGAACTTTTAGCACTCCTATAATTATAATCGAAACTTTCGTTTGCCAAAATATCATTTGAAATGTTGTTTTTCTCTATTATATCCTTTTCAGGAAATAATAGTTTATAAGCCTCGCGCCACGCGGCGCAATTGCTTGACTGACATAATCACCTTTTTATTTGATGTAATATTGCTCTAGCTTCTGGACTCCTCGACAACACAAATAACAGCGAACGGCGCTTAAAAAGATTCCACGTATTAGATTTGCCAAATAGAGAGTTAAACTAGTAGACTAGCTATAAATATGTAAATATGTAAATATATGGATTGATCTCGTTGGAGTTCAAACCATCCGGTTATTTATAGTTATAGTTTAAAGATTTGCTCATTGTTTTGTACAAGACAGATTGCAAATAAAATATATATTTTAAAAAAAAAAAAATTTGATATAATATAATATAATTTATTTGTTTGCACTTCGCACTTGCACTTCACTTGCACTTTCACGGTCGAATGACAAAATTTGCGCATTTCGGCATGTGCTTAAGAAAAAGTGCCGTTAACTTAGATCTAAGCGTAGATAAGAATCAGCCAAGCGAGCAGAATATGAGTGCATAGTAACAAAGCAAAACCAAGCAAAGATCATATTTTAATCACCTGCATGCTCATGTGGCGATTGCTTTGCATTTTGCTTTTGTATTTAAGACCAATCATACTTTGAGCATATGGAAGGGTCATTTATGAGTCTTCTTTCGATCGCCCAGGAGATTAGTCGCCCAGGAGATTAGACTCTTCAAGACGATTTCTGTTAAAACAGTCTTCCAAGTGCTTGCTGGGCACTGTCACGGTGGCTGCAGCAGTCGCAGTTACAGTGACAGTCACAGGCAGTTAGATTGGCAGTCAAAGTCACAATCACAGCCACAGCTTTATAGCTGTCGTTATGACAATCACAGCTACAGTAGCCGCCATAATAGCGATAACAGTCACAACTATAGCTATCCATCACAGCCATGACCAAAGTCGCAGTTACAGTGGCAGTCATAAGAATTGTCGCAGTCACAGTCGGAGTCACATTTATGATCACAGTCACATTCGTAGTCACAGTCACAGTCATAACTATTGTCACAGTCACAGTTACAGTCACAGCGACAGTCATAATTACTGTTACATTTACAGTCAAAGTTACAATCACAGTCACTGTTACAGTCACAGCTATAGTTACAATAGCCGCCATAATAACGATAACAGTCACAACTATAGCTATCCATCACAGCCATGACCAAAGTCGCAGTTACAGTGGCAGTCATAATAATTGTCGCAGTCACAGTCAGAGTCACATTCATAATTACAGTCACAGTCGTAACTATTGTCACAGTCACAGTCACAGCGACAGTCACAATTTCAGTTATATTTACAGTGAAATTCATAATCAGAGTCACAGTCACAGTCATAACTATAACCGCAGTCAAGTAACATAATCACAGTCACAGTCACAACTATAGTCACAGTCACCATTACAGTCACATCTACAGTCACAGCCGCACAATCACAGTCCCAGTCGGTCGCTATGAAGTCGTCCGCCTTGGTTTTCCATGCACGCAATATTAACGTCACATAAATCTCGGCAACACTACTCTACTAAGTCGCTATTAAGTGAAATTGACCACATATTTTATCTCGTACGCACACACGCAGACCGCGGCCAGACAGTGGATGCTGCGCCTATGGGCGGGCGGAGGGTTGCTCGAATGGTTGGGGTCAGTAATTGGTGCGACAGGCGCATAAAACAATCTGCGAGCAAAATATATGAGACACATGAAATTAACTAACTGAAATACCAACAAAAAAAAACATATATTTATATGCATGTGTATATATGTATGTGTATGTAATAACTTTAGATGTGTTTAGCTTGAGGCAACTCGAGCAGTTGAATGTCATAGATGCCAGTAAATTGTCAGCCAGCGTTAGGGAAAAGCGTGCTACATACAACGTATGTACTTGAGTTCCATGGCAGTCAGCTAGCATGAATAAGCTGGATGTGAGTAAAATATCCGAGACCTTTAAACTAATTGAAGTGTAATGGAGTGCAGGACAAAAGGAACGCTTTGAGTCGCACAGCAGTCAGTTTATTTTGACAAGCAATAAAATGCGCTGCCAGATCAAGGAAAATAGATGACTCTGCTTAGAAATTATTTTATTTTTTTTACTTAATACACTTGATATTTGCATGAATTCAAAATAAATAACTAGGTTGATAATGTCAAATATATAATTGTTAATATTTTATATTTGAAAATATAACCTTATTATTAATTTTGAATTCATGCAAATAAGTAAAAAAAAAATAAGTAAATAAAGTCATAACAACAGTTACAAAATAGGCACAATTTATTAAATACCAATATAATATCCCAAATATAAGTTAATTCTTATATTTTATATTTAAATTATAAAACCATTTGTGATATCGATATACACTCTATTTCGCACTGCCCAGCATGGGCAAAGAATAACTTTCGGGGTGCCCACAGGCACGTCAATTCGAATAAGTGTTGATTAGGGCCCTCTAAAAAAGCCGTTCGCAAGTGACGTGTAAGTCGGCGATTACAGTTAGAGAATTGTGTGTAATTCGGAGAAGTTAAAATCAGATCGAGCTGAATATTCAGTGAAACAAGAAGCCATTCCATAATGCAGTTGGTATATGCATGTGAGTAATCAAATCCAGTGTTAAACAAATTCACTCATATTTTTACTCATATTCACTTTGTTTGTATATATATATCTTATACGCCCCCTCGCAGCTGTTGGCATATTTTTGCTACTTCTATGCGGAGCGAACGCGTTTTATTCGCCCACCGATAATGTGGTCGAGCTGACGCCATCCAACTTCAACCGCGAGGTGGTTCAGGACGACGCCGTCTGGATCGTCGAGTTCTATGCGCCGTGGTGCGGTCACTGCCAGTCGCTGGTGCCCGAGTACAAGAAGCTGGCCGGGGCGGTGAAGGGCGTGATCAAGGTTGGGTCGGTCAACGCGGACGCGCACTCGGAGCTGAGCAGCAAGTACAACGTGCGTGGCTTTCCCACCATCAAGATCTTTGGCGCCAACAAGCAGACGCCCACCGATTACAGTGGCCAGCGCACAGCCAGTGCCATGGCTGATGCAGCGCTCGCCGAGGCCAAGAAGAAGGTTCAAGCGGCTTTCGGGGGCGGCAGCAAGAGCGGCTCCTCGAGCTCTAGCGATGACGTCATTGAACTAACTGAAGATAACTTTGACAAACTTGTGCTGAACTCTGACGACATTTGGCTGGTGGAGTTCTTTGCGCCCTGGTGCGGTCACTGCAAGAACCTGGCGCCGGAGTGGGCCAAGGCGGCGAAGGAGCTGAAGGGCAAGGTGAAGCTGGGCGCTTTGGATGCGACGGCGCACCAGAGCAAGGCAGCCGAGTACAATGTGCGCGGCTATCCCACCATCAAGTTCTTCCCCGCCGGCTCGAAGCGGGCCAGTGATGCCGAGGAGTACACTGGCGGACGCACTGCCTCCGATATCATTAGCTGGGCCAGCGATAAGCATACAGAGAACGTGCCCGCGCCAGAGCTGGTCGAGATTACGGACGAGTCCACATTCAACACGGCCTGCGAGGGCAAGCCCCTGTGCGTCGTCTCCGTGCTGCCCCACATTCTGGACTGCGACGCCAAGTGCCGCAACGCGTTCCTCGACACGCTGCGCACACTGGCTGAGAAGTTCAAGCAGAAACTCTGGGGCTGGGCCTGGGCAGAAGGCGGTCAACAGCTGGCTCTGGAGGAATCCTTGGAAGTGGGCGGCTTTGGCTATCCGGCCATGGCCATTGTGAACTTCAAGAAGATGAAATTCTCGGTGCTGAAGGGCTCCTTCTCCAAGGACGGCATCAATGAATTCCTACGCGACATATCCTACGGACGCGGCCAGACGTCCCCGGTGCGCGGCGCCAAGAAGCCAAAGATCGTCAGCGTCGACGCCTGGGACGGAAAGGACGGACAGCTGCCCACCGAGGAGGACATCGATCTGAGCGACATTGACCTGGACGATGTCAAGGATGAACTGTAATCTAACACCAAAAACCCGCAAACCGAAAGCTCAACTTTTCCGCAATCTTGAGTTCAACTAATCCCCACTAACACTAAGTCAGACTGCTTAACTAAATATTAGCATTTTCTACTATTTGTAAAAAACAAAACAAAAGAATAAACTTTCCATAATTATAAATCGTTCGAGTTGGAAGAAATGTTTATTATGCTAAAATATCAAGTAAAATACGAGTCACAAAATACATGACTTAAGATTAAAGATGGAATCGATCTGTATAAAATTGGCACTAAGCTAAGGTGTATAATAAAAGAACGGATTAAGTACATATATCTGAGGGGCCTTTAAGTACAACCTGCATGGGAGTGCTCCTCCATCTTACGGCTATTGGTAAAGGATATATCCAAAAATAAGTCTCTGTCACAATCTCTTCAGTTGATACAAAAATATCTTGAGCAAAAATTCAAAGTTTTTGAAAGTGCAAAATGAGCACTACCTGAATCATATATATATATCATATAAAGATATATATATGAATCATATATATATATATATCATATGAAGATATATATATATAATATATAAGGCATTATAGCTTAGACTAGCTGGTGATGATGCTTCTGATCAACGGGATAATTCTCTATCGATTGTATGGAGCGCGATGTGGCTGCCGTAATAGTGGATGATACGTCCATAAAGCGATACTTCTTGTCGTCGCGACACAGGAACGGATAGCACATGATGCCGTAGTAGAAGACCAGCGACACGACGATGATCGAGAATATAATGGCAATGATCCCGAATGTGGAGAAGCTCGACTTGCTGTCCAGGTACTCCTTGGCCGTTAGCGGAGCCGGGCTGCTCGTCGTGGGCGTTGGGATTGTTGTGCCACGCCTCAGGCCGCGACGATAGCCATCCACGTTGGATATGAGGCAACTGGAGGCTGTTGAATGTAAGAGATAAAATTGAAACAAAGACATAATTTTGCAAAGAGAATATTTGTGTATACATTTCTATTTTCATATCTACCTATAACAAGCAAACACAGCAAATACACGTTACTTTGATGGAACATATTCACTAAATATTTATTTTGAGCAATATTAGTAAATTAAGAATGGACGCAGACGCAGACGCAGACGCAGATGCGGAGACAACCGTAAACAAGGAAAACTGGTATATATTGTAGCAGTCGTGAATATCGATACTTGCACCGATAGTGGCACGCAGCGATGTTTTTTGCCAGCGCTAGCGATAACAATTGTTATCGACAGTATCATTGAACCAAGAGTTATTGTGCTAGTTGAGTTTGTGTGTGCACTTAATTTGTAGGAATTGTTATAAAATCATTGGACAATTAATAATCAAAGACAGAAACTATATGCCTGCTTCATGTATCAGACATTATCGGAAAATGGACGACAACACAGTTGTCTGAAATAAAAAAGCAAGAGAAAAAAGTGACGCGACGGCGGACGCTAATTTATAGCTGCTTTGCCGTATAATTCGCATAAGCAACAGCAAGCCTTTCAATTCGCCACAAATAACAATTTTTCTACAATTTGAACGTAATCGGAGAAATAAATACAATGCAAAGTATGCGACAGAAAAAGGTACAGTGAACATTTTCTTGCTTGTCAATTCGATTGTCGGCAGTAAACGGCAGCACAAAGCGGGCTCAAAAAGAAGCACAAACACAAAGTGAACAGCAAAGAAACGAAGCAACAACAAAAGAGGGAAAGAGAAACGCTATTTAGTTGGCAGTAGTGGTGGACCTATGCTTGTGAGTACATGAGTTCGTGTGCGTGTGTGTGTGTGTGTGTTGATGTGTATGTGTAGTTTATGAATATAAACAGTAACATTTTTTTTACAAATGTAGATCAGTTAATGCTGGAAAAATGTCACATTTGCCATTGGATGCGCGGGCTATACTTCAGCACCTAAATGAATTGGGCTATAGGAATATATCTGCCGAACAACTACGTGAATTTTTAAAAGGTAAGACCATTCTCAGAAACAAATAAGACAGCAGTTCCCGCCATTGCATATAGTGTTTGTGTATATACACATATATGTGTGTGCATTGCCGTGTGTGTGTGTGTGTGAGTCAATGCAATGAACGCTTCAATGTGTTGTTTGAATTGCAGCATGTTTTGTTCTGTTTTCGTTAATTTTTATGAACGATTCGTCACCATTTTTTCGTATTTTCTCGCTAAAATACAAGAGAAACAAGTGACGATGACAAAAGTTCGTAGCTGTGTATCACGAAAAAATGAACGAGTATTACTCGTAATTTGTAAATAACAGAAATAACGAAAGAAAAAAAAAATTTTTTTTGCTGAAGCGTTCTGTCTGCTGCTTAAAGCGCTCATACGCAGACACATGCACACGCACAAATACACGTTTGTATTTATGTACATACAAATGTATGCATGCCCGTCTGTATGTATATTCTATTGTATACGTTTAGAGCAAGGCATGTTTCGACCGACGGCGACAGCAAAACCATAAGTTGCTGTTGGGCTCACCGCTTGCCTCAGTGCCTGTGCTGTCGCTGCATGTCTGTGCGTGTGTGTGTGTTTGTGTGTGCGTATTTTAAATGAGTGTGGAGGTTTCTTCATGGCATACAAAACATGTAAAACATGCATACAAATACATAAGTGTCTATATATATATATATATGTGTGTGTGTGTACGTGTGTATATATGTATCTGTATATGCCTGCATTTTGTAGTAGTTATTAACATTTGTTTAGCACTTTCATTTACTTTTACATAAATACATATGTGCATGCATCTGTGAACGCGCATTGCAACTGTACATACACGCACACACATGCATGTTGCCTTCTGTTTTTTCCCTCTTCGTTTACATAGTTTTTTTGTTTTCCCATTGTTGGGTTCTTTTAGCTAAAAAAAATGTGTTTTTTGCTTAGATCATCAAACGCACAATTTTTGTTATTATAGTTGCTCGATTTGTAATAGAGGTTTAGAAGCAATCAAAACCGCTATTAGTCGATTCTGTTCTTGATTTATAAAATACTATGATTAATTTTATATATTAAACCGTTTAATGACAAGCAGCTGCTGGATTATTTACATGCTGCCAATGTTACCGTTTGCTCTGTTAGCGGTTATCCGTTATTGCTGAAACGGTTCGCATTCAACCCTGCACACAAATACAAACGTTTCAAAATTGTGCGGCATAGGCATATATGTGCGTGTATATGTGCACTCACATGTATTATTGTCCGTCGTTGTAGAACGTCGATTCACATAAATGAAATAAAAAAAAAGTACGTGTGTGCACAAAATATAAGTCAATGTGAAAAAAAAACAAACGACAAAAGGAAATTGAACGTTTTCTTTGGTTTAAAATGAATTCATGGAATGAGCTGCTATCTTCTGTGTGTTATTTTTGCTTCTCTATTGTTATGCTTTACACCCATCGGTAATGAAACAAATTTATGTAACAGTTAATGTATTTATTCGACTTTTATATATAAAAGTTCATCTATTGCCAAATTGATCTAGCATTAGTTGTTTGTCCGTCCGTATGAACTCGATGATTATTAGAACTATAAGAGCTGTAGTACGTCTAGAACAAATCATCGATATGTTTTCCATTTGAGTGTCATCGATATTAAACTTGCGATATTTTGCATATAGTAAAATCTCAGTATATTGAACAATTTCAAATATATTTCCTGGGCGTCATTATTTATAAGTCCTTTGGATTATAGAAAGGAAATGTAGAGAAACATTACTTTAATTATATATCTTTTCTGTAACAACCCATCATTGCAAATCACCAAAGATTCTGCAAATTTTTAGATTAAATCAAAGAGTCAATATTATAGCTTTTATAATCCTTGAAAATGATTTCGCGCATCTTTATAATAATGCAGCATTGAACCTCAATGTGATATGTTGCTCCACGGATTCCCGAAATACGTTAAATCCGAATCATTTGATCAATGTTGTAAATTGTTTTATTTCTATTATTGCACGAGTTTTATTTGTTATTCAGTTATTATTATTTTATAATAATATACATAAGTTGAAAGATGATGGTGGATAGTGCTGTGTCAGTTGGTTGGTGGCTGCTGCTAAATACAAGCCTAGAGCATTTAAAATTAACTAATTAATTTCAATTTATTTATGTCTAATTCTTGGTCCTTCACATCACAACAACAAATGCAGCTTATTTGCGCCTAAAGGTATGCAACCACAGTCGGATAAGCAAAGTGCTAGCAAAAGCAAACTCGCAACAGCAAGAGCAAGTCCTCAACAACAGCAGCAGCAGCAGCCCCAGCCAGAGCTTCAGCAACAGCCTCATCACCGCTCCAAAGTAAAGGTCATTAAGAGCAAGCGTCCACTGTGCCACTTTAAGTTTTACTTGGACATTTGCGATCATCAGCTAGCCAAGCGCATTGAGACGGATATCAAGGCGCTTGGAGGCACGCTTGAATTCTTCCTCAACGACAGTATTACCCATTTCATCACCGATAAGGAGAACGGCTCATCTCTTGGAATTGGCGAGGCTCGTAGGAACACACGCAGCCAGCCGGGTACACCGTTAACACAGCCCACAGCCAACAGCCCCCACACACCCATCACGCCCATTGCAACACCCATTCACGAAGACAATGGCCTGCAGCGCAGGACCCGGCAAACGCGCGCCGATGCTATTTTGAGTCGTGTGCGCGGAGTACAACAAACAACACCAACTGCAACTGAGGCGCATTCCAATCAGCGGCAGCAACAGCAGCAGCACCAGCAAATCTATCATAAAAACTCACAAAATTGTGGCAGGTTAACTCTTGCTACGTACACCATCTGGCAGACTGAGTATGCCTTACGCTTTTTCCAGCGTATACAGACCGAACTACGGCAGTATTTGAAAGGTGCAGCATCTGGCACATCAGGCGGATCCCAAGCATCGGGAACTAGTAATAACATCCACCTGAAGGGGAATTACATTAAGATCGAATCAATCAAGCGCAATCACCGACCATACTACCATCTTTTGAGGCAACCAGACGAGTGGCCCAAGATTGATTTATGCAGCGAAGATAGTGCCTTTCGTTTGCAGACCAAGGCTTCTGTGCAAAGTATGACACGCAGGTCGCTTGGCTCACGGACCTCGCAACGTCAACAGGATCAACAAGATCAGAGGCACCCACAGTCGGTGCCCTTGCAACACGCCGCCGTTCAAGCACTCAAAAAGCAATCCGCTTCTGTACACACTCCAGACAGCCCCAGATCGCATTGCCGAGAGCTAAAGGAATCCAGCGACAAGCAGTGCGGTGTGTGCGAGATTTGTAAGATCGAATACGATACATTAACGACGCATTTGCAGAGCAAGGAGCACGATTTGTTTGCTAAGAACGTGCAGAACTTCTTGGCACTCGATACGCTCATTCAAGTGTCGGCAAGTGTTACGGATTTTCTCAAACGGGAACAGCAGAAACATCGTAATCATTCAAGGGCGGAGAAGGAACAAACTGCCGCAGATACAAACAGCGACATGGAAGTTGATGAGCTGCTCAGCAATAGCACCGTTGCCCTCAACACAAAGTCTCCCAATCAGTCCGATTCGAACGCAGCTCAACAAAACAGTAATAGTTGTAGGCAACGCCCGTCGCCAGCGTTACGTGAGAAGTCCAAGCGCATCACCAAGGGCAAGCATTCTTCGGAGAAGTTCAGAGCCTCGGGAAATACATCGCCAAGCCCGCAGACTCCGTCGCCTAATAAAAAGATCACTGCACCCTGTAGCCTTCTTGAGCTGCAGCGTGTCGAGGAGTCGGCCAATAATGCAACAATAGCTGCAGCAACTCCATCCAATCCGACGCGGCGCAAGACACAAAACTCGGTTTTGTCGCCGCCAATTCGAGCAATGCTGCCGCCGTCATCCCTGTACAAGGTGGTAGAAGCTAATGATGCTGTAGCATCGTCTCCGCGAATGAGACGCGGCGCCACCAATGCCTCTGGCAATGTGATGGACTCCCCATCGCTGATTGTTAAGTTCCAGAAAGTGCGTCAATCCGAACTGCAACGACTCAATGGCGAGGCGGAAAATTTTATGTTTCCCCGAACTACCATTCGCAGTAGTAGCGAACTGCCCACTGATGTGGATCGCCACACGACCTCAGACGCACGCGGCCACCAGAGCAATTCATCGCCCAGCTCGCACAGCACCAGCGAGGTGGAAATACCCGGCTTAACGACGCCCATCAAGTTGCAGGGCCGAGCCACAGCCGTGGGCAGAAGAAGGAAGAGACCGCCGCCATCACAGGTGCAAAGCGCATTGAGCCAGCTACAGCGCCAGCTATCAACAGGTAGCAGCAGTAGTAATGGTGGTGGTGGCCAGCAACATCAGCAGCGCTTTCCAAACGCCCCCATCCAGCCAGAGATGCAACCGCAATTGCTAAGCCCAAAGCAGACAACAGCTACACGTAAGAGCAGCCGTACGGCCACTGCCATTGTGACGGCGGCCACAACGAGCAGTCAACTGCAGTTACGCCGACGGACAGAGTCTACGCTCAAGGTGAGGCGCGGTGGCAACATGGAGGATCGGGTGGGGGAGCAAACAAATTCGACAAAGGCTGAAACACGCCAGGAAACGGAAGAGCTTGAAGACGAAGAGTCAAACGATGAATCGAGCTCCTCTGGCAGCGACGAAGACTATGTGGCAAATGGGAAATTACGTAGAACTATGCCCACTACAAATCGTTTGGATACAAGAGAGGAGCGCGCTGCGAGACGATTGTCCCGGCTCACAATTAGTATGAATCGAAGCGCTGGGGAAAGCTTAATGCCGGCGACACCAGAGAATAAGACGCCGCACACACGAAAGTGCAGCAGGAGCCGAAAGCCTTCGATAGCGAAAGCGAAACAAACTAAACAACAGACAACGCCGCCCACATCGGCGAAGAAGACATTGGCAACGGAACTGATCTTTGACTGCAGTAAGAGTGAGCGGCTGAAGAAGCTGCGCTACGCATTTGAGAAGTCGCCCGAAGCGGATTTGTGGCATCGCGTGTTCCAGCGCCAGGATGCCTGTGAGGAGCACTATTACAGTTACTATGGATCGACGCAATACCGCAAGCTGCCATACGAGCTGGGTCCAATACCCATGGAGCGCACATCTTCGCACAGCTGCACTCTGTGCCGGGGTCAACAGGCACACGCGGAAGAAGGCTTTAAAATGCAGTCTCTCAGGCCTATAAAGCTGGAGCGAAATCGCGACATAGAAACGGAACAAATTGCTGCACAGTCTGACAGCAACCAAACAGTCGCAACCACAACATCTACGACAACGTCATCCATGTATAGGCACAAGAAGATGCATCTGCTGCAGCGCTATCAGCAGGAACAGCAGCAGCAACAACAGACTTTAAGCACTGCCATAACGTTACCGAAATGTGATAGTAAGGCCAGCACGCCAGAGCTGCTGGAGCGTGAATTTGCTTCACTGAGTGAGAACGCACAGGTGGTGGAGTTGGTGCGTGCTGCATCCACACAGAGCAATTCCAGCAGCAGCTGCAGCAACAGTCAAAATAGCAACGCCACTTGTCGGAACAAGCAGCTGGCGCGAATCGCTGAACTGCCGCCGCGTAAGTCGCCAAGGGAGCACGCATCCACGTTGGCCCTGGTCAGTTGCATAATACGACAGCGACAGGATTCACTAAGCAAGCCCAACTCGGAGGTGGATGAACCAGGATCGGCAGCACCGGCGAATATAGTTGCTCCAGTGGCCAAAACGCCTCTGAAGCAGGAGTCGGCGATATTGAGCTCGAACTCCCATAATACGCGCTCACAAGCTGCCACCCCAGTGGAGGAGCTGCGCTTTGCCACCGAGATAAGTGAGACTGTAAAACGGATGCGACGTGGACAAAACAAGTATGACACCTTGCCTTCTACGCCAGCATTGGTAGCGGCACAAACGCCTACTCTAACCAGATGTCGTCGGCCGACAGCAGCAGCAGCGGCTGCAGCAGCGGCTACTGCCAGCTATTCTAGTCGCCTCGAGTTTTCTGGAAGAGATGTAACCACAAAGGTGATGTTGAGCAAACGCAAGCGCCGACAGATATCGAGCACACCAGCCATGCGGCTGCCTCAACAGCAACCGCCAGGGTCCACAGGTCTGGTTGCTGGTGTCCGTAAGCTGCCGAGCAAGAAGGGACTTCTGGAATATGAAATGGAAGCCAATGCACTTAAGACGCTGGATGCGAGCGTTCAATATGCCAATCCCATGCTAATATCTTGGAAGATTGATAAATATCTGGAGCTGACGGGCAGAGAGTTCGATTTTAATGCGGAGGAACAAATGCCGTTCCTACACACAGCTCAACGTTACAACGAAGATGTGGATTTTCAGATGCGTTCGGATGCACATACGCCGCCTCCTACCGACTTCTGCTTTACGAGTGAATTCGATCTCTGCGATCTGTTGGCTGCAAGCTCAGGAAGCGGCGACGACGAGGAGATATCTGTGGGCCGCTCGGGTTGCCGGCGAAACAGTAGAATGAATTTGTATTGTAGCTATCAGCGCAAACGCAAATGCCTAAAATCAAATCGAACGGGTTGGCCCAGGGCACAGAGACGACGTGCGACGACGGCTTTGTCAAATGCAAAGCTACAACCGGGTGAGCGCTCCAGCTTCCGAAAATTGAATATTGGCGAGTCTCACGAAGCACAAAAGCTGGAAGATATAAAGCAGGAACATCTAGAAACGGAAGAGGAACAAACGACAACCACGACGACGACCACAACTACCGATAAAGAAATTAGCAAGGAACAAGACGATGATAAATACGAGGATGGCAGTGGTGGAGCAGGCAGCAATCGAGGAGCTGCAGATAGAGCGAAGCCAACTCGCCAAGCTGCTGATATGACGCCTCCGGCCACGGATGTGGACGAGCAAGTAGAAAGTGGGGATTATTCGGGCGATGAAGCGGCAGCAAGTGTGGACAATGAGAGTCAAGTCGATGATGACGATGACGAAACTATGGCCGACTCAATTGACCTGCCGCATGATGGAAAAATAGAAATAGAAGCAACCGATGCCGATGTGGAAGAAGATGATGGCGAGGACGACGATGATGATGATGATGTTTTTGAAGACGCTTTCGGTGGGGAAAACATGCAACACGAAGAGCTGAACGTACAAAGCTTCTCTCAGTCATACGCCAACGAGTCGGCAGACAGTCGTGTTCGAATCATCTCCGAGTCTCCCGCCAATAATTCTGATGAAAATCATTCGCAAAAGGTGTCCCTACTTACGCTACAGACCTCCAACGGATATCGCCTAAATGCCACTTCTACGCCAAGCTCACAGCAAACGCGCCAGCAGCAGCAAAGGCGTACGCCGCAGTTGAACGGAAGTCTGGGCAGCTGCATCTCGCCCAGCGAGAAATTGGGGGACCATTCGGACGTATTTACCGTGTCGTCGGATGGCCTCGACACAGACATGGACTTGAGCAACACCCAAGCCGGCGACTCACTGGAGCATTGTTCGCATCAGCGATTGCAGCAGACAACGCCCAAGCGCAAGTTTGATCTCTCCAAGTATGCCCCTCCCAACAACGGCATGGCCGCCAGCAGCTGTGCCGCCGAGGCGGCTACGGCGGCAGTCAAATCGCTTGCCATATCGCAGTTTCTAAAAAAGGAGGTGCGTGTCACATGCCGGCGACTTCGAGCGCCCTTTCGCCGCTTTCGATATCGTCGCTAATCATCTCTATTATCATCATGTTGACATCAAAATCCACATTATTAGTTTAAGTTCCAAATTGTAAATTCAGATGTACAGAGAGGAAGATCAAGCAAATTGTTTATTAGGTTTATTACACAGTCCCTCCATGCACACTTACAGTTTCCATTTTTTATTGCTCTGTCCAACTCCACTCGCCCATCATCCTGCCGCTGTACATTATTATGATATTGCCCAATTCATTGTCATCGTTGTTCGAACTTGATATAATTCCACAGGTGCAGTTTCCCTGTCATCCATTGATACCCCAATTCACGCATTGTGCATAATGATAATTAGCATAATTTAAAATAGAATATCAGCTAAATACGTAAAGTAAGATAAGTTTAATTTTAGCTTAGAACAAATTTAGTACTCTTTGAAGCACCTTAGCCTGACTACCCAGCAAAGGAAAGGATTAACGAAAAGAAACGACGGAACAATACATACATAAATTGCCTAAGTAGAGCGTATAGATTAATAACAAAAAAATAAAAATTAATATCATTACATTTTGTTTCTTAAACAATATCAACTGATGCTCAAATTATGTATAACAACAATATAAAACCAAAAGCAATTGTAAAAACTTCAAATCAAAGAGTACATTAAAATATATAATAAAATTAAAAGCGACTGCATTTCATTAAAAAAAAAATACAAAAAACAAAACAAACCAAAATCAAATAAATTTTCAATCACTTTTGTGAAAGTAAAATTGTTCTAATTGAAAATTCTTTGATCTTATCCAGACTTGCGCAGGCTTATTAAATATGAAGAGCGTATGGCGGCGCACCCGAAGGAGGACTATTTCAGCAGCCTGCATAAACGCAACACCGTAAGCTCGCGCGCCAAGCTAGGCGACAAGGAAAAGGAGACTGTGCTTCCGCAGGCTGCCAATGACAAGGCGAAGCAAACGTCAAGCGATAAAAACAAGGAATGCGCTGCCAATGGAAATAATGCTTCCGACTTGAATTTGGCCGCCTTGTTCCGTGAAAAGCTTTTGATAGACGACCCAAAGGAGCCACCGAAAGCTAGCAAAGGTGTTCGCCCCAGCCGCAGCAAGACGCTCAAGCCGCGTTCGTCGAAAGAGTCAAACCTGGGTGCATGCAGCGGAGAAGTAGGCGACGGACCTCGCTCCCAATCGCGTAAGGCGCGTCCGCGCAGCACGAGCCGACATTCTTTACAGGGTATGCCTTTTCTATGATAAAGCCTGTTTCTTACTCGATTATACATTTCTTTCTTTCTTGATTTCTTTCTTTTTAAAGGCTCTAGCCAGGATAAAAACAAGCTGAAGCATCCACGAAACGACCCAGTGGCTTTGTATCATTACTACCAGAATGAATGGCTGCATTTTCGTGACCAAATTCCAGGAGAGACCTCGCATAGCGATCTGCGCTGGGAAATACGGCAGCGGTTTGAGCACAAATGACAAGATATACGTACATCATTTTGTATGTTCATAAAAATTTAATTCGAGTTGACACCTAAATGCAAAATAAAGTTTAAAGAATGTCTATTTTGTATAAAAAAGCTTACAATTTTATTATGCTCGCTATTAAGACTAGGGTTTTAAGGAACAAAGTCTTTATATGCGCCTTCATCGAGCATTTAAACACGATATTATCAACTTACTGCAGTAGCTGTCTTGACTTCAACAGATGGAGTTATCGTTAAACAGTTACGCTTCATTGAGATCGTACTAAATAGGGAAAGGTTGGAGCAGGTTGGTAACACTGTTAAAAACAAAAGCAAACTAACTATCTTTAACTCTGTTTACTTATTTAATAATAATAACATAACTTTATACTATTCTAATGATGGCCTTACCTATCTTGGTATTGTATCAATCAATTACTCATTTCATATCATATTATTAAAAATCAAATTCGATGTACAGTTCTCTTGGCCATTTTCTCTTCATACCAAGAATGCACGGATTATACAAAATAATTAATATAATTGTATCGTTTGTACCAAATGCTTGCGAAAAAATAGAAAATAAACTTATTTATCGTCAGTTATATGAAAGAGGTAGTCATTTCACCCAAATCGATCATTCACATATGATACATTTTAAATATACCTATTTTTTTTTTAAATAAATATATCCCCTGAATAAGTTTATATTTATTCCCCTATTCAATTACTATGTAATAAACAAATTATAGCTTATAACTATAACGTAGGCGTTGCATCCTCAATTATAAAACACATTTGCTTCCACCTACATTTAATTTTGCAAATAAAACGCTATAATCAATTGCTTTATTTCTATATATAATACCGAGCATTAAAAGTTGCTATTGTTCTTGATAAAATGAAAATAGGAATCTCCTTGTTATAAATATTGTGGTCCTGAAAAGGACCGATTTGTTGGATATTATTTGTATATACAATACAGGAAAGCGAAGCAGCTTAAGCGCGCTCGCCACGAATACGTCTGGCCAGTTGAATGTCCTTGGGCATGATGGTGACACGCTTAGCGTGGATGGCGCACAAGTTTGTATCTTCGAATAGGCCAACCAAATAGGCTTCGCTAGCTTCTTGCAGAGCCATCACAGCTGAGCTCTGGAAACGAAGATCGGTCTTGAAGTCCTGAGCGATTTCACGCACTAAGCGCTGGAATGGCAGCTTGCGAATAAGCAATTCTGTGCTCTTCTGGTAGCGGCGAATTTCACGCAGAGCAACCGTGCCAGGGCGATAGCGATGAGGTTTCTTCACACCGCCAGTAGCCGGTGCACTCTTACGGGCTGCCTTAGTAGCCAACTGCTTACGAGGAGCCTTGCCTCCAGTCGACTTGCGAGCGGTCTGCTTTGTACGAGCCATTCTTTTTTTTCTTTCACAATTTTTACTTTACACTGTCACTGTTGGAAACACAATAATCGCGCCGCTCGCTTGCGCGTCGTTTATATAGAAAACTGGTGGTGGGTTGGAAAGAGATCGACATATTCGTTGCTCGTGTTTAATGCTACGCGCGCTCTATTGTAAATGTTGCAAGGGTAGTGTGTGAGAGTGATGCAAGTATTGGTGTGCTCACTCATGTTTTCGGGCTGTCTGGTATAAATAGAAGTGGCTGTGGCGAAGCAGACATTAGTTTGTTTCTGACATTCGTGAAGTGTACATTTAAAATAAAAAGTGAAAAATGACTGGTCGTGGTAAAGGTGGCAAAGGCTTGGGAAAAGGAGGTGCTAAGCGTCATCGCAAAGTGTTGCGTGATAATATCCAGGGTATCACGAAGCCAGCTATCCGTCGTTTAGCTCGCCGTGGTGGTGTCAAGCGAATCTCTGGACTTATCTATGAAGAGACCCGTGGCGTTCTTAAGGTCTTCTTGGAAAATGTTATTCGCGATGCTGTCACATACACCGAACATGCCAAGAGGAAGACAGTCACAGCCATGGATGTTGTCTATGCGCTGAAAAGGCAAGGTCGTACCCTGTACGGCTTTGGCGGTTAAGAGAGAACTATTGTAGTATAACAAGTAACTTACATTCACACAATCGGTCCTTTTCAGGACCACCAATATGTTTCCCTAAAAGAGCTTAAGAATATCCAATTTAATGTAGAATGCCTTAAATCGGAAAAGTTAAAACCACCGCTGATAGTGGCTGAGCCACATTCAGCTAATGCTAAATTCATGCTGCGAAATAGACGAGACAAAAACTTTGCCATGGCCTATTCTAGTTTACATTTTTGGAATTTTTGAACCATGATGACCATTTTAATGAAAACTTCTTGTTATCTAGAAATATAGTGTAAATTTAAGATTCACGGCTTAGCTGATGTGTAAGCGCTTGTATTTTTTTCAAGAGTATAAAAATCCATATACTCATCTGCAATAACAAAATTTCAGTTCAACAATCTTAAAACTAATGGAACAAAAATGTGCTCGCTCTTTCTGACTGACGATGACTGTACCTCTGTGTCTGTACTGTACATCCCTGCCACCATCTGTATTTTTACAAATATATTTTATTATATACATTTTATTTAGAATGCTAATATATGAAAAAAAGTCATCTCTCTTGTACTTTTGGTCGTCCTGAAAAGGACGTTTGGTTTCGATATGCATAAATTCGCAATTTAAGCCTTCTTTTCGGTCTTCTTGGGCAACAGAACTGCTTGGATGTTAGGCAACACACCGCCCTGGGCAATAGTGACGCCCGAAAGGAGTTTATTCAACTCCTCATCGTTGCGGATGGCCAATTGCAGATGGCGAGGGATAATTCTGGTTTTCTTGTTGTCGCGGGCTGCGTTACCAGCCAACTCCAACACTTCAGCGGCCAAATATTCCATAACAGCCGCTAGGTACACTGGTGCACCGGCACCAACACGCTCTGCATAGTTGCCTTTGCGAAGAAGACGATGAATACGACCAACGGGGAACTGAAGGCCAGCACGGTTTGAACGCGACTTTGCCTTTCCCTTAACTTTTCCACCTTTACCACGACCAGACATTATTGCTTAAATTCTTTTTCACTTTTTCACTGCACAAACAAGAATCGAGTATCGAATGCTCACTGCTCTCACAATATGTTAACTTATACTTTTTTACCTACCTACTTTTTCAGCCAAAGAGGGTGAGTTTTGCTGTGCGCAAACATGAAAACGTTGCTCGAAAAAACCTATGAATGTTAAGCAACGTGCTTGTTACTGTCAAACATTTGTGAAGTGAGTCAAAGTGAACTTGAGTGAATAACAATAATAATGCCGCCTAAAACGAGTGGAAAGGCAGCCAAAAAGGCTGGCAAGGCCCAGAAGAATATTACCAAGAACGATAAGAAGAAGAAGCGCAAGAGGAAGGAAAGCTACGCCATCTACATTTACAAAGTGCTGAAGCAGGTCCATCCTGACACTGGAATCTCGTCGAAAGCAATGAGCATCATGAACAGCTTTGTGAACGACATTTTTGAGCGTATTGCTGCTGAGGCCTCTCGCTTGGCCCACTACAACAAACGTTCTACGATCACCAGTCGGGAAATTCAAACTGCAGTCCGTCTTCTGTTGCCCGGAGAATTGGCCAAGCACGCTGTCAGTGAAGGAACAAAGGCAGTTACCAAGTACACTAGCTCCAAGTAAATTGGCTAGATGTATACAGAACAGCCAATAGCAAAACAAAAAGGCCCTTTTCAGGGCCACAAATCTTTTTTCAAAGAATATGAAATATTTAAATGCTAGAAACAAAAATTCTTATTGTAATAAAATGTATAGAAGCTAATGTTTTTCGTTGCTAATTAAGAGGAAGTATAGTTTAATTATATAGTTATAGACCAGCCATAGTTATGGACAGATATATAATCATAGTTACTGCACGAATGTCGTTTGTATAGTCAATAAAACGAACAAATAAAAATGATTTGAAGTGAGCAGAAAGAATGTCGAATAAAATTCTATTCTTTCTGTTCACTACATGACCCCTGTCTTTTTACATCATTTGATTTGTAAAAGCAACATACATGGAAATATTTTCTCTCTTGGAAATATAAAGTAGTAGTCCTGAAAAGGACTTTGTTTAATAGCAAATTTCATAGTTTTGAAATTTGTGCATACTCTGTCGAGTATATTTGGATGTGAAATTACTTCTTTGTTGCAGACGCAGGTTTTGCCTTTGGCTTTTTGGCAGCAGCAGCTTTTTTCGGCGACGCAGCGACAATCTTTTTCGGCTTAGCACTGGTGGTCTTGGGCTTCGGAGTTTTTGGCTTTGCTGCGCCTGACTTAGCCTTTGCTGTTGTAGGCTTGGCTTTAATGGTTCCTACTTTCTTTGCATCTTTGGCCTTTGCTTTATCCGCCTTCTTCTTGTCAACACTCTTTTTGGTTGCCACAGCCTTCGATACTTTCTTATCAGCGACACCCTTTACTTTCTTGACGGCAGTTGCACTCTTCTTTTTAGCTGCTGCTGCCGATGAAGTTACCTTCTTGGGTTTCTTCTCCACAGAGGACACCTTTGGCTTGGGCTCCTTCTTGGAGGATGCAGACAGCTTAAACGAACCAGATGCACCCTTGCCCTTTGTTTGGATCAACTTTCCATTCGCAACCGAATTCTTCAGGTACTTCTTAATGAATGGAGCTAGTTTCTGAGCATCGCACTTGTAAGTGGCACTGATATATTTCTTTATAGCCAAAAGAGATGAGCCACCACGTTCCTTTAAATTCTTTATCGATGCATCCACCATCTGCTGAGTTGGTGGGTGTGATGGAGGAGCCGCTGCTTTCTTTGCCTTCGATGCGGATGCAGATGCTGGCTTCTTAGTAGCAACCTTCTTCTCACCCGAAGCTGCTTGGGGAGCCACTGGAGACGCGGATACTGCAACTGCGGAATCAGACATTTTTAATATTCACTTCACTGTTTAACAAACGAAACGTTTTTACTTTGAAAAGTGCCAGCTGCAGTATGGTATTTTAGTCACCCGTTTGAGTGAGAATCGAGGAGGAAGGCTACACGAGAATGTTTGTGCTATTGAACGTACGTTATGGAAAAGTTTACAATTACCATTTTATTGAATGGTCTTTTTGAATAACATACACTTGGAATTCAAACAATGTTTTTATCAAAATATATTCTTAAATGTTTAAATAATGCAATAAATAAGTTTTTTATTCATTTAATGTGTTTTTATGATTTTTAATTATCACCTAAACTTTGACTTTGTGTGATTGCAAAATAAGTTATGTCGGAAAAATAGCGTTTTTAATTAAATAACAGTGAAAATGTTTAAATATTGTTTTACAAGATTATAGTTAATTAATTTTTGTTTAAAATACAACTATTTATATGAATATATCCCATAGCATTAATTTTTAAATGTCACTTCAACTAAACCATTTGCCTAAAAAACAGACATGCTTTTGAGTCAATGCAAGACAAAAATGGTTTAGAAAAATAAAATCTTCTCTTTAATATTGAATATATGTTAATAAAAATAATATTAGAAGATAAATGTTGTATTTTCTCTAATTGTCTCAATCAATAAGTTATTTCATATCATATTAATAAAAATCCAATTCGAGGTACAGTTCTCTTGCGCCATGAAACACTGCGTTAAAATATTTGTCCATCTGGCCATTTTCTCTTCATACCAAGAATGCACGGAATATACAAAATGCCTAATAACTAATATAATTGTATCGTTTATACCAAATGCTTACGAAAAAAAATAGAAAATAAACTTATTTATCGTCAGTTATATGAAAGAGGTAGTCATTTCACCCAAATCGATCATTCACATATGATACATTTTAAATATACCTATTTTTTTTTTAAATAAATATATCCCCTGAATAAGTTTATATTTATTCCCCTATTCAATTACTATGTAATAAACAAATTATAGCTTATAACTATAACGTAGGCGTTGCATCCTCAATTATAAAACACATTTGCTTCCACCTACATTTAATTTTGCAAATAAAACGCTATAATCAATTGCTTTATTTCTATATATAATACCGAGCATTAAAAGTTGCTATTGTTCTTGATAAAATGAAAATAGGAATCTCCTTGTTATAAATATTGTGGTCCTGAAAAGGACCGATTTGTTGGATATTATTTGTATATACAATACAGGAAAGCGAAGCAGCTTAAGCGCGCTCGCCACGAATACGTCTGGCCAGTTGAATGTCCTTGGGCATGATGGTGACACGCTTAGCGTGGATGGCGCACAAGTTTGTATCTTCGAATAGGCCAACCAAATAGGCTTCGCTAGCTTCTTGCAGAGCCATCACAGCTGAGCTCTGGAAACGAAGATCGGTCTTGAAGTCCTGAGCGATTTCACGCACTAAGCGCTGGAATGGCAGCTTGCGAATAAGCAATTCTGTGCTCTTCTGGTAGCGGCGAATTTCACGCAGAGCAACCGTGCCAGGGCGATAGCGATGAGGTTTCTTCACACCGCCAGTAGCCGGTGCACTCTTACGGGCTGCCTTAGTAGCCAACTGCTTACGAGGAGCCTTGCCTCCAGTCGACTTGCGAGCGGTCTGCTTTGTACGAGCCATTCTTTTTTTTCTTTCACAATTTTTACTTTACACTGTCACTGTTGGAAACACAATAATCGCGCCGCTCGCTTGCGCGTCGTTTATATAGAAAACTGGTGGTGGGTTGGAAAGAGATCGACATATTCGTTGCTCGTGTTTAATGCTACGCGCGCTCTATTGTAAATGTTGCAAGGGTAGTGTGTGAGAGTGATGCAAGTATTGGTGTGCTCACTCATGTTTTCGGGCTGTCTGGTATAAATAGAAGTGGCTGTGGCGAAGCAGACATTAGTTTGTTTCTGACATTCGTGAAGTGTACATTTAAAATAAAAAGTGAAAAATGACTGGTCGTGGTAAAGGTGGCAAAGGCTTGGGAAAAGGAGGTGCTAAGCGTCATCGCAAAGTGTTGCGTGATAATATCCAGGGTATCACGAAGCCAGCTATCCGTCGTTTAGCTCGCCGTGGTGGTGTCAAGCGAATCTCTGGACTTATCTATGAAGAGACCCGTGGCGTTCTTAAGGTCTTCTTGGAAAATGTTATTCGCGATGCTGTCACATACACCGAACATGCCAAGAGGAAGACAGTCACAGCCATGGATGTTGTCTATGCGCTGAAAAGGCAAGGTCGTACCCTGTACGGCTTTGGCGGTTAAGAGAGAACTATTGTAGTATAACAAGTAACTTACATTCACACAATCGGTCCTTTTCAGGACCACCAATATGTTTCCCTAAAAGAGCTTAAGAATATCCAATTTAATGTAGAATGCCTTAAATCGGAAAAGTTAAAACCACCGCTGATAGTGGCTGAGCCACATTCAGCTAATGCTAAATTCATGCTGCGAAATAGACGAGACAAAAACTTTGCCATGGCCTATTCTAGTTTACATTTTTGGAATTTTTGAACCATGATGACCATTTTAATGAAAACTTCTTGTTATCTAGAAATATAGTGTAAATTTAAGATTCACGGCTTAGCTGATGTGTAAGCGCTTGTATTTTTTTCAAGAGTATAAAAATCCATATACTCATCTGCAATAACAAAATTTCAGTTCAACAATCTTAAAACTAATGGAACAAAAATGTGCTCGCTCTTTCTGACTGACGATGACTGTACCTCTGTGTCTGTACTGTACATCCCTGCCACCATCTGTATTTTTACAAATATATTTTATTATATACATTTTATTTAGAATGCTAATATATGAAAAAAAGTCATCTCTCTTGTACTTTTGGTCGTCCTGAAAAGGACGTTTGGTTTCGATATGCATAAATTCGCAATTTAAGCCTTCTTTTCGGTCTTCTTGGGCAACAGAACTGCTTGGATGTTAGGCAACACACCGCCCTGGGCAATAGTGACGCCCGAAAGGAGTTTATTCAACTCCTCATCGTTGCGGATGGCCAATTGCAGATGGCGAGGGATAATTCTGGTTTTCTTGTTGTCGCGGGCTGCGTTACCAGCCAACTCCAACACTTCAGCGGCCAAATATTCCATAACAGCCGCTAGGTACACTGGTGCACCGGCACCAACACGCTCTGCATAGTTGCCTTTGCGAAGAAGACGATGAATACGACCAACGGGGAACTGAAGGCCAGCACGGTTTGAACGCGACTTTGCCTTTCCCTTAACTTTTCCACCTTTACCACGACCAGACATTATTGCTTAAATTCTTTTTCACTTTTTCACTGCACAAACAAGAATCGAGTATCGAATGCTCACTGCTCTCACAATATGTTAACTTATACTTTTTTACCTACCTACTTTTTCAGCCAAAGAGGGTGAGTTTTGCTGTGCGCAAACATGAAAACGTTGCTCGAAAAAACCTATGAATGTTAAGCAACGTGCTTGTTACTGTCAAACATTTGTGAAGTGAGTCAAAGTGAACTTGAGTGAATAACAATAATAATGCCGCCTAAAACGAGTGGAAAGGCAGCCAAAAAGGCTGGCAAGGCCCAGAAGAATATTACCAAGAACGATAAGAAGAAGAAGCGCAAGAGGAAGGAAAGCTACGCCATCTACATTTACAAAGTGCTGAAGCAGGTCCATCCTGACACTGGAATCTCGTCGAAAGCAATGAGCATCATGAACAGCTTTGTGAACGACATTTTTGAGCGTATTGCTGCTGAGGCCTCTCGCTTGGCCCACTACAACAAACGTTCTACGATCACCAGTCGGGAAATTCAAACTGCAGTCCGTCTTCTGTTGCCCGGAGAATTGGCCAAGCACGCTGTCAGTGAAGGAACAAAGGCAGTTACCAAGTACACTAGCTCCAAGTAAATTGGCTAGATGTATACAGAACAGCCAATAGCAAAACAAAAAGGCCCTTTTCAGGGCCACAAATCTTTTTTCAAAGAATATGAAATATTTAAATGCTAGAAACAAAAATTCTTATTGTAATAAAATGTATAGAAGCTAATGTTTTTCGTTGCTAATTAAGAGGAAGTATAGTTTAATTATATAGTTATAGACCAGCCATAGTTATGGACAGATATATAATCATAGTTACTGCACGAATGTCGTTTGTATAGTCAATAAAACGAACAAATAAAAATGATTTGAAGTGAGCAGAAAGAATGTCGAATAAAATTCTATTCTTTCTGTTCACTACATGACCCCTGTCTTTTTACATCATTTGATTTGTAAAAGCAACATACATGGAAATATTTTCTCTCTTGGAAATATAAAGTAGTAGTCCTGAAAAGGACTTTGTTTAATAGCAAATTTCATAGTTTTGAAATTTGTGCATACTCTGTCGAGTATATTTGGATGTGAAATTACTTCTTTGTTGCAGACGCAGGTTTTGCCTTTGGCTTTTTGGCAGCAGCAGCTTTTTTCGGCGACGCAGCGACAATCTTTTTCGGCTTAGCACTGGTGGTCTTGGGCTTCGGAGTTTTTGGCTTTGCTGCGCCTGACTTAGCCTTTGCTGTTGTAGGCTTGGCTTTAATGGTTCCTACTTTCTTTGCATCTTTGGCCTTTGCTTTATCCGCCTTCTTCTTGTCAACACTCTTTTTGGTTGCCACAGCCTTCGATACTTTCTTATCAGCGACACCCTTTACTTTCTTGACGGCAGTTGCACTCTTCTTTTTAGCTGCTGCTGCCGATGAAGTTACCTTCTTGGGTTTCTTCTCCACAGAGGACACCTTTGGCTTGGGCTCCTTCTTGGAGGATGCAGACAGCTTAAACGAACCAGATGCACCCTTGCCCTTTGTTTGGATCAACTTTCCATTCGCAACCGAATTCTTCAGGTACTTCTTAATGAATGGAGCTAGTTTCTGAGCATCGCACTTGTAAGTGGCACTGATATATTTCTTTATAGCCAAAAGAGATGAGCCACCACGTTCCTTTAAATTCTTTATCGATGCATCCACCATCTGCTGAGTTGGTGGGTGTGATGGAGGAGCCGCTGCTTTCTTTGCCTTCGATGCGGATGCAGATGCTGGCTTCTTAGTAGCAACCTTCTTCTCACCCGAAGCTGCTTGGGGAGCCACTGGAGACGCGGATACTGCAACTGCGGAATCAGACATTTTTAATATTCACTTCACTGTTTAACAAACGAAACGTTTTTACTTTGAAAAGTGCCAGCTGCAGTATGGTATTTTAGTCACCCGTTTGAGTGAGAATCGAGGAGGAAGGCTACACGAGAATGTTTGTGCTATTGAACGTACGTTATGGAAAAGTTTACAATTACCATTTTATTGAATGGTCTTTTTGAATAACATACACTTGGAATTCAAACAATGTTTTTATCAAAATATATTCTTAAATGTTTAAATAATGCAATAAATAAGTTTTTTATTCATTTAATGTGTTTTTATGATTTTTAATTATCACCTAAACTTTGACTTTGTGTGATTGCAAAATAAGTTATGTCGGAAAAATAGCGTTTTTAATTAAATAACAGTGAAAATGTTTAAATATTGTTTTACAAGATTATAGTTAATTAATTTTTGTTTAAAATACAACTATTTATATGAATATATCCCATAGCATTAATTTTTAAATGTCACTTCAACTAAACCATTTGCCTAAAAAACAGACATGCTTTTGAGTCAATGCAAGACAAAAATGGTTTAGAAAAATAAAATCTTCTCTTTAATATTGAATATATGTTAATAAAAATAATATTAGAAGATAAATGTTGTATTTTCTCTAATTGTCTCAATCAATAAGTTATTTCATATCATATTAATAAAAATCCAATTCGAGGTACAGTTCTCTTGCGCCATGAAACACTGCGTTAAAATATTTGTCCATCTGGCCATTTTCTCTTCATACCAAGAATGCACGGAATATACAAAATGCCTAATAACTAATATAATTGTATCGTTTATACCAAATGCTTACGAAAAAAAATAGAAAATAAACTTATTTATCGTCAGTTATATGAAAGAGGTAGTCATTTCACCCAAATCGATCATTCACATATGATACATTTTAAATATACCTATTTTTTTTTTTAAATAAATATATCCCCTGAATAAGTTTATATTTATTCCCCTATTCAATTACTATGTAATAAACAAATTATAGCTTATAACTATAACGTAGGCGTTGCATCCTCAATTATAAAACACATTTGCTTCCACCTACATTTAATTTTGCAAATAAAACGCTATAATCAATTGCTTTATTTCTATATATAATACCGAGCATTAAAAGTTGCTATTGTTCTTGATAAAATGAAAATAGGAATCTCCTTGTTATAAATATTGTGGTCCTGAAAAGGACCGATTTGTTGGATATTATTTGTATATACAATACAGGAAAGCGAAGCAGCTTAAGCGCGCTCGCCACGAATACGTCTGGCCAGTTGAATGTCCTTGGGCATAATGGTGACACGCTTAGCGTGGATGGCGCACAAGTTTGTATCTTCGAATAGGCCAACCAAATAGGCTTCGCTAGCTTCTTGCAGAGCCATCACAGCTGAGCTCTGGAAACGAAGATCGGTCTTGAAGTCCTGAGCGATTTCACGCACTAAGCGCTGGAACGGCAGCTTGCGAATAAGCAATTCTGTGCTCTTCTGGTAGCGGCGAATTTCACGCAGAGCAACCGTGCCAGGGCGATAGCGATGAGGTTTCTTCACACCGCCAGTAGCCGGCGCACTCTTACGTGCTGCCTTAGTAGCCAACTGCTTACGAGGAGCCTTGCCTCCAGTCGACTTGCGAGCGGTCTGCTTTGTACGAGCCATTCTTTTTTTCTTTCACAATTCTTACTTTACACTATCACTGTTGAAAACACAATAATCGCGTCGCTCGCTTGCGCGTCGTTTATATAGAAAACTGGTGGTGGGTTGGAAAGAGATCGACATATTCGTTGCTCGTGTTTAATGCTACGCGCGCTCTATTGTAAATGTTGCAAGGGTAGTGTGTGAGAGTGATGCAAGTATTGGTGTGCTCACTCATGTTTTCGGGCTGTCTGGTATAAATAGAAGTGGCTGTGGCGAAGCAGACATTAGTTTGTTTCTGACATTCGTGAAGTGTACATTCAAAATAAAAAGTGAAAAATGACTGGTCGTGGTAAAGGTGGCAAAGGCTTGGGAAAAGGAGGTGCCAAGCGTCATCGCAAAGTGTTGCGTGATAATATCCAGGGTATCACGAAGCCAGCTATCCGTCGTTTAGCTCGCCGTGGTGGTGTCAAGCGAATCTCTGGACTTATCTATGAAGAGACCCGTGGCGTTCTTAAGGTCTTCTTGGAAAATGTTATTCGCGATGCTGTCACATACACCGAACATGCCAAGAGGAAGACAGTCACAGCCATGGATGTTGTCTATGCGCTGAAAAGGCAAGGTCGTACCCTGTACGGCTTTGGCGGTTAAGAGAGAACTATTGTAGTATAACAAGTAACTTACATTCGCACAATCGGTCCTTTTCAGGACCACCAATATGTTTCCCTAAAAGAGCTTAAGAATATCCAATTCAATGTAGAATGCCTTAAATCGGAAAAGTTAAAACCACCGCTGATAGTGGCTGAGCCACATTCAGCTAATGCTAAATTCATGCTGCGAAATAGACGAGACAAAAACTTTGCCATGGCCTATTCTAGTTTACATTTTTGGAATTTTTGAACCATGATGACCATTTTAATGAAAACTTCTTGTTATCTAGAAATATAGTGTAAATTTAAGATTCACGGCTTAGCTGATGTGTAAGCGCTTGTATTTTTTTCAAGAGTATAAAAATCCATATACTCATCTGCAATAACAAAATTTCAGTTCAACAATCTTAAAACTAATGGAACAAAAATGTGCTCGCTCTTTCTGACTGACGATGACTGTACCTCTGTGTCTGTACTGTACATCCCTGCCACCATCTGTATTTTTACAAATATATTTTATTATATACATTTTATTTAGAATGCTAATATATGAAAAAAAGTCATCTCTCTTGTACTTTTGGTCGTCCTGAAAAGGACGTTTGGTTTCGATATGCATAAATTCGCAATTTAAGCCTTCTTTTCGGTCTTCTTGGGCAACAGAACTGCTTGGATGTTAGGCAACACACCGCCCTGGGCAATAGTGACGCCCGAAAGGAGTTTATTCAACTCCTCATCGTTGCGGATGGCCAATTGCAGATGGCGAGGGATAATTCTGGTTTTCTTGTTGTCGCGGGCTGCGTTACCAGCCAACTCCAACACTTCAGCGGCCAAATATTCCATAACAGCCGCTAGGTACACTGGTGCACCGGCACCAACACGCTCTGCATAGTTGCCTTTGCGAAGAAGACGATGAATACGACCAACGGGGAACTGAAGGCCAGCACGGTTTGAACGCGACTTTGCCTTTCCCTTAACTTTTCCACCTTTACCACGACCAGACATTATTGCTTAAATTCTTTTTCACTTTTTCACTGCACAAACAAGAATCGAGTATCGAATGCTCACTGCTCTCACAATATGTTAACTTATACTTTTTTACCTACCTACTTTTTCAGCCAAAGAGGGTGAGTTTTGCTGTGCGCAAACATGAAAACGTTGCTCGAAAAAACCTATGAATGTTAAGCAACGTGCTTGTTACTGTCAAACATTTGTGAAGTGAGTCAAAGTGAACTTGAGTGAATAACAATAATAATGCCGCCTAAAACGAGTGGAAAGGCAGCCAAAAAGGCTGGCAAGGCCCAGAAGAATATTACCAAGAACGATAAGAAGAAGAAGCGCAAGAGGAAGGAAAGCTACGCCATCTACATTTACAAAGTGCTGAAGCAGGTCCATCCTGACACTGGAATCTCGTCGAAAGCAATGAGCATCATGAACAGCTTTGTGAACGACATTTTTGAGCGTATTGCTGCTGAGGCCTCTCGCTTGGCCCACTACAACAAACGTTCTACGATCACCAGTCGGGAAATTCAAACTGCAGTCCGTCTTCTGTTGCCCGGAGAATTGGCCAAGCACGCTGTCAGTGAAGGAACAAAGGCAGTTACCAAGTACACTAGCTCCAAGTAAATTGGCTAGATGTATACAGAACAGCCAATAGCAAAACAAAAAGGCCCTTTTCAGGGCCACAAATCTTTTTTCAAAGAATATGAAATATTTAAATGCTAGAAACAAAAATTCTTATTGTAATAAAATGTATAGAAGCTAATGTTTTTCGTTGCTAATTAAGAGGAAGTATAGTTTAATTATATAGTTATAGACCAGCCATAGTTATGGACAGATATATAATCATAGTTACTGCACGAATGTCGTTTGTATAGTCAATAAAACGAACAAATAAAAATGATTTGAAGTGAGCAGAAAGAATGTCGAATAAAATTCTATTCTTTCTGTTCACTACATGACCCCTGTCTTTTTACATCATTTGATTTGTAAAAGCAACATACATGGAAATATTTTCTCTCTTGGAAATATAAAGTAGTAGTCCTGAAAAGGACTTTGTTTAATAGCAAATTTCATAGTTTTGAAATTTGTGCATACTCTGTCGAGTATATTTGGATGTGAAATTACTTCTTTGTTGCAGACGCAGGTTTTGCCTTTGGCTTTTTGGCAGCAGCAGCTTTTTTCGGCGACGCAGCGACAATCTTTTTCGGCTTAGCACTGGTGGTCTTGGGCTTCGGAGTTTTTGGCTTTGCTGCGCCTGACTTAGCCTTTGCTGTTGTAGGCTTGGCTTTAATGGTTCCTACTTTCTTTGCATCTTTGGCCTTTGCTTTATCCACCTTCTTCTTGTCAACACTCTTTTTGGTTGCCACAGCCTTCGATACTTTCTTATCAGCGACACCCTTTACTTTCTTGACGGCAGTTGCACTCTTCTTTTTAGCTGCTGCTGCCGATGAAGTTACCTTCTTGGGTTTCTTCTCCACAGAGGACACCTTTGGCTTGGGCTCCTTCTTGGAGGATGCAGACAGCTTAAACGAACCAGATGCACCCTTGCCCTTTGTTTGGATCAACTTTCCATTCGCAACCGAATTCTTCAGGTACTTCTTAATGAATGGAGCTAGTTTCTGAGCATCGCACTTGTAAGTGGCACTGATATATTTCTTTATAGCCAAAAGAGATGAGCCACCACGTTCCTTTAAATTCTTTATCGATGCATCCACCATCTGCTGAGTTGGTGGGTGTGATGGAGGAGCCGCTGCTTTCTTTGCCTTCGATGCGGATGCAGATGCTGGCTTCTTAGTAGCAACCTTCTTCTCACCCGAAGCTGCTTGGGGAGCCACTGGAGACGCGGATACTGCAACTGCGGAATCAGACATTTTTAATATTCACTTCACTGTTTAACAAACGAAACGTTTTTACTTTGAAAAGTGCCAGCTGCAGTATGGTATTTTAGTCACCCGTTTGAGTGAGAATCGAGGAGGAAGGCTACACGAGAATGTTTGTGCTATTGAACGTACGTTATGGAAAAGTTTACAATTACCATTTTATTGAATGGTCTTTTTGAATAACATACACTTGGAATTCAAACAATGTTTTTATCAAAATATATTCTTAAATGTTTAAATAATGCAATAAATAAGTTTTTTATTCATTTAATGTGTTTTTATGATTTTTAATTATCACCTAAACTTTGACTTTGTGTGATTGCAAAATAAGTTATGTCGGAAAAATAGCGTTTTTAATTAAATAACAGTGAAAATGTTTAAATATTGTTTTACAAGATTATAGTTAATTAATTTTTGTTTAAAATACAACTATTTATATGAATATATCCCATAGCATTAATTTTTAAATGTCACTTCAACTAAACCATTTGCCTAAAAAACAGACATGCTTTTGAGTCAATGCAAGACAAAAATGGTTTAGAAAAATAAAATCTTCTCTTTAATATTGAATATATGTTAATAAAAATAATATTAGAAGATAAATGTTGTATTTTCTCTAATTGTCTCAATCAATAAGTTATTTCATATCATATTAATAAAAATCCAATTCGAGGTACAGTTCTCTTGCGCCATGAAACACTGCGTTAAAATATTTGTCCATCTGGCCATTTTCTCTTCATACCAAGAATGCACGGAATATACAAAATGCCTAATAACTAATATAATTGTATCGTTTATACCAAATGCTTACGAAAAAAAATAGAAAATAAACTTATTTATCGTCAGTTATATGAAAGAGGTAGTCATTTCACCCAAATCGATCATTCACATATGATACATTTTAAATATACCTATTTTTTTTTTAAATAAATATATCCCCTGAATAAGTTTATATTTATTCCCCTATTCAATTACTATGTAATAAACAAATTATAGCTTATAACTATAACGTAGGCGTTGCATCCTCAATTATAAAACACATTTGCTTCCACCTACATTTAATTTTGCAAATAAAACGCTATAATCAATTGCTTTATTTCTATATATAATACCGAGCATTAAAAGTTGCTATTGTTCTTGATAAAATGAAAATAGGAATCTCCTTGTTATAAATATTGTGGTCCTGAAAAGGACCGATTTGTTGGATATTATTTGTATATACAATACAGGAAAGCGAAGCAGCTTAAGCGCGCTCGCCACGAATACGTCTGGCCAGTTGAATGTCCTTGGGCATAATGGTGACACGCTTAGCGTGGATGGCGCACAAGTTTGTATCTTCGAATAGGCCAACCAAATAGGCTTCGCTAGCTTCTTGCAGAGCCATCACAGCTGAGCTCTGGAAACGAAGATCGGTCTTGAAGTCCTGAGCGATTTCACGCACTAAGCGCTGGAACGGCAGCTTGCGAATAAGCAATTCTGTGCTCTTCTGGTAGCGGCGAATTTCACGCAGAGCAACCGTGCCAGGGCGATAGCGATGAGGTTTCTTCACACCGCCAGTAGCCGGCGCACTCTTACGTGCTGCCTTAGTAGCCAACTGCTTACGAGGAGCCTTGCCTCCAGTCGACTTGCGAGCGGTCTGCTTTGTACGAGCCATTCTTTTTTTTCTTTCACAATTTTTACTTTACACTGTCACTGTTGAAAACACAATAATCGCGTCGCTCGCTTGCGCGTCGTTTATATAGAAAACTGGTGGTGGGTTGGAAAGAGATCGACATATTCGTTGCTCGTGTTTAATGCTACGCGCGCTCTATTGTAAATGTTGCAAGGGTAGTGTGTGAGAGTGATGCAAGTATTGGTGTGCTCACTCATGTTTTCGGGCTGTCTGGTATAAATAGAAGTGGCTGTGGCGAAGCAGACATTAGTTTGTTTCTGACATTCGTGAAGTGTACATTCAAAATAAAAAGTGAAAAATGACTGGTCGTGGTAAAGGTGGCAAAGGCTTGGGAAAAGGAGGTGCCAAGCGTCATCGCAAAGTGTTGCGTGATAATATCCAGGGTATCACGAAGCCAGCTATCCGTCGTTTAGCTCGCCGTGGTGGTGTCAAGCGAATCTCTGGACTTATCTATGAAGAGACCCGTGGCGTTCTTAAGGTCTTCTTGGAAAATGTTATTCGCGATGCTGTCACATACACCGAACATGCCAAGAGGAAGACAGTCACAGCCATGGATGTTGTCTATGCGCTGAAAAGGCAAGGTCGTACCCTGTACGGCTTTGGCGGTTAAGAGAGAACTATTGTAGTATAACAAGTAACTTACATTCGCACAATCGGTCCTTTTCAGGACCACCAATATGTTTCCCTAAAAGAGCTTAAGAATATCCAATTCAATGTAGAATGCCTTAAATCGGAAAAATGAAAACCACCGCTGATAGTGGCTGAGCCACATTCAGCTAATGCTAAATTCATGCTGCGAAATAGACGAAGAGACAAAAACTTTGCCGTATTCTATTCTAGTTTACATTTTTGGAATTTTTGAACCATGATGACCATTTTAATGAAAACTTCTTGTTATCTAGAAATATACAGTAAATTTAAGATTCACGGCTTAGCTGATGTGTAAGCGCTTGTATTTTTTTCAAGAGTATAAAAATCCATATACTCATCTGCAATAACAAAATTTCAGTTCAACAATCTTAAAACTAATGGAACAAAAATGTGCTCTTTCTGACTGACGATGACTGTACCTCTGTGTATGTACTGTACAACCTGCCACCATCTGTATTTTTACAAATATATTTTATTATATACATTTTATTTAGAATGCTAATATATGAAAAAAAGTCATCTCTCTTGTACTTTTGGTCGTCCTGAAAAGGACGTTTGGTTTCGATATGCATAAATTCGCAATTTAAGCCTTCTTTTCGGTCTTCTTGGGCAACAGAACTGCTTGGATGTTAGGCAACACACCGCCCTGGGCAATAGTGACGCCCGAAAGGAGTTTATTCAACTCCTCATCGTTGCGGATGGCCAATTGCAGATGGCGAGGGATAATTCTGGTTTTCTTGTTGTCGCGGGCTGCGTTACCAGCCAACTCCAACACTTCAGCGGCCAAATATTCCATAACAGCCGCTAGGTACACTGGTGCACCGGCACCAACACGCTCTGCATAGTTGCCCTTGCGAAGAAGACGATGAATACGACCAACGGGGAACTGAAGGCCAGCACGGTTTGAACGCGACTTTGCCTTTCCCTTAACTTTTCCACCTTTACCACGACCAGACATTATTGCTTAAATTCTTTTTCACTTTTTCACTGCACAAACAAGAATCGAGTATCGAATGCTCACTGCTCTCACAATATGTTAACTTATACTTTTTTACCTACCTACTTTTTCAGCCAAAGAGGGTGAGTTTTGCTGTGCGCAAACATGAAAACGTTGCTCGAAAAAACCTATGAATGTTAAGCAACGTGCTTGTTACTGTCAAACATTTGTGAAGTGAGTCAAAGTGAACTTGAGTGAATAACAATAATAATGCCGCCTAAAACGAGTGGAAAGGCAGCCAAAAAGGCTGGCAAGGCCCAGAAGAATATTACCAAGAACGATAAGAAGAAGAAGCGCAAGAGGAAGGAAAGCTACGCCATCTACATTTACAAAGTGCTGAAGCAGGTCCATCCTGACACTGGAATCTCGTCGAAAGCAATGAGCATCATGAACAGCTTTGTGAACGACATTTTTGAGCGTATTGCTGCTGAGGCCTCTCGCTTGGCCCACTACAACAAACGTTCTACGATCACCAGTCGGGAAATTCAAACTGCAGTCCGTCTTCTGTTGCCCGGAGAATTGGCCAAGCACGCTGTCAGTGAAGGAACAAAGGCAGTTACCAAGTACACTAGCTCCAAGTAAATTGGCTAGATGTATACAGAACAGCCAATAGCAAAACAAAAAGGCCCTTTTCAGGGCCACAAATCTTTTTTCAAAGAATATGAAATATTTAAATGCTAGGAACAAAAATTCTTATTGTAATAAAATGTATAGAAGCTAATGTTTTTCGTTGCTAATTAAGAGGAAGTATAGTTTAATTATATAGTTATAGACCACCAGCCATAGTTATGGACAGATATATAATCATAGTTACTGCACGAATGTCGTTTGTATAGTCAATAAAACGAACAAATAAAAATGATTTGAAGTGAGCAGAAAGAATGTCGAATAAAATTCTATTCTTTCTGTTCACTACATGACCCCTGTCTTTTTACATCATTTGATTTGTAAAAGCAACATACATGGAAATATTTTCTCTCTTGGAAATATAAAGTAGTAGTCCTGAAAAGGACTTTGTTTAATAGCAAATTTCATAGTTTTGAAATTTGTGCATACTCTGTCGAGTATATTTGGATGTGAAATTACTTCTTTGTTGCAGACGCAGGTTTTGCCTTTGGCTTTTTGGCAGCAGCAGCTTTTTTCGGCGACGCAGCGACAATCTTTTTCGGCTTAGCACTGGTGGTCTTGGGCTTCGGAGTTTTTGGCTTTGCTGCGCCTGACTTAGCCTTTGCTGTTGTAGGCTTGGCTTTAATGGTTCCTACTTTCTTTGCATCTTTGGCCTTTGCTTTATCCGCCTTCTTCTTGTCAACACTCTTTTTGGTTGCCACAGCCTTCGATACTTTCTTATCAGCGACACCCTTTACTTTCTTGACGGCAGTTGCACTCTTCTTTTTAGCTGCTGCTGCCGATGAAGTTACCTTCTTGGGTTTCTTCTCCACAGAGGACACCTTTGGCTTGGGCTCCTTCTTGGAGGATGCAGACAGCTTAAACGAACCAGATGCACCCTTGCCCTTTGTTTGGATCAACTTTCCATTCGCAACCGAATTCTTCAGGTACTTCTTAATGAATGGAGCTAGTTTCTGAGCATCGCACTTGTAAGTGGCACTGATATATTTCTTTATAGCCAAAAGAGATGAGCCACCACGTTCCTTTAAATTCTTTATCGATGCATCCACCATCTGCTGAGTTGGTGGGTGTGATGGAGGAGCCGCTGCTTTCTTTGCCTTCGATGCGGATGCAGATGCTGGCTTCTTAGTAGCAACCTTCTTCTCACCCGAAGCTGCTTGGGGAGCCACTGGAGACGCGGATACTGCAACTGCGGAATCAGACATTTTTAATATTCACTTCACTGTTTAACAAACGAAACGTTTTTACTTTGAAAAGTGCCAGCTGCAGTATGGTATTTTAGTCACCCGTTTGAGTGAGAATCGAGGAGGAAGGCTACACGAGAATGTTTGTGCTATTGAACGTACGTTATGGAAAAGTTTACAATTACCATTTTATTGAATGGTCTTTTTGAATAACATACACTTGGAATTCAAACAATGTTTTTATCAAAATATATTCTTAAATGTTTAAATAATGCAATAAATAAGTTTTTTATTCATTTAATGTGTTTTTATGATTTTTAATTATCACCTAAACTTTGACTTTGTGTGATTGCAAAATAAGTTATGTCGGAAAAATAGCGTTTTTAATTAAATAACAGTGAAAATGTTTAAATATTGTTTTACAAGATTATAGTTAATTAATTTTTGTTTAAAATACAACTATTTATATGAATATATCCCATAGCATTAATTTTTAAATGTCACTTCAACTAAACCATTTGCCTAAAAAACAGACATGCTTTTGAGTCAATGCAAGACAAAAATGGTTTAGAAAAATAAAATCTTCTCTTTAATATTGAATATATGTTAATAAAAATAATATTAGAAGATAAATGTTGTATTTTCTCTAATTGTCTCAATCAATAAGTTATTTCATATCATATTAATAAAAATCCAATTCGAGGTACAGTTTTCTTGCGCCATGAAACACTGCGTTAAAATATTTGTCCATCTGGCCATTTTCTCTTCATACCAAGAATGCACGGAATATACAAAATGCCTAATAACTAATATAATTGTATCGTTTGTACCAAATGCTTGCGAAAAAATAGAAAATAAACTTATTTATCGTCAGTTACATGAAAGAGCTAGTCATTTCACCCAAATCGATCATTCACATATGATACATTTTAAATATACCTATTTTTTTTTAAACTAAATATATCCCCTGAATAAGTTTATATTTATTCCCCTATTCAATTACTATGTAATAAACCAATTATAGCTTATAACTATAACGTAGGCGTTGCATCCTCAATTATAAAACATTTGCTTCCACCTACATTTAATTTTGCAAATAAAACGCTATAATCAATTGCTTTATTTCTATATATAATACCGAGCATTAAAAGTTGCTATTGTTCTTGATAAAATGAAAATAGGAATCTCCTTGTTATAAATATTGTGGTCCTGAAAAGGACCGATTTGTTGGATATTATTTGTATATACAATACAGGAAAGCGAAGCAGCTTAAGCGCGCTCGCCACGAATACGTCTGGCCAGTTGAATGTCCTTGGGCATGATGGTGACACGCTTAGCGTGGATGGCGCACAAGTTTGTATCTTCGAATAGGCCAACCAAATAGGCTTCGCTAGCTTCTTGCAGAGCCATCACAGCTGAGCTCTGGAAACGAAGATCGGTCTTGAAGTCCTGAGCGATTTCACGCACTAAGCGCTGGAACGGCAGCTTGCGAATAAGCAATTCTGTGCTCTTCTGGTAGCGGCGAATTTCACGCAGAGCAACCGTGCCAGGGCGATAGCGATGAGGTTTCTTCACACCGCCAGTAGCCGGCGCACTCTTACGTGCTGCCTTAGTAGCCAACTGCTTACGAGGAGCCTTGCCTCCAGTCGACTTGCGAGCGGTCTGCTTTGTACGAGCCATTCTTTTTTTTCTTTCACAATTTTTACTTTACACTGTCACTGTTGAAAACACAATAATCGCGTCGCTCGCTTGCGCGTCGTTTATATAGAAAACTGGTGGTGGGTTGGAAAGAGATCGACATATTCGTTGCTCGTGTTTAATGCTACGCGCGCTCTATTGTAAATGTTGCAAGGGTAGTGTGTGAGAGTGATGCAAGTATTGGTGTGCTCACTCATGTTTTCGGGCTGTCTGGTATAAATAGAAGTGGCTGTGGCGAAGCAGACATTAGTTTGTTTCTGACATTCGTGAAGTGTACATTCAAAATAAAAAGTGAAAAATGACTGGTCGTGGTAAAGGTGGCAAAGGCTTGGGAAAAGGAGGTGCCAAGCGTCATCGCAAAGTGTTGCGTGATAATATCCAGGGTATCACGAAGCCAGCTATCCGTCGTTTAGCTCGCCGTGGTGGTGTCAAGCGAATCTCTGGACTTATCTATGAAGAGACCCGTGGCGTTCTTAAGGTCTTCTTGGAAAATGTTATTCGCGATGCTGTCACATACACCGAACATGCCAAGAGGAAGACAGTCACAGCCATGGATGTTGTCTATGCGCTGAAAAGGCAAGGTCGTACCCTGTACGGCTTTGGCGGTTAAGAGAGAACTATTGTAGTATAACAAGTAACTTACATTCGCACAATCGGTCCTTTTCAGGACCACCAATATGTTTCCCTAAAAGAGCTTAAGAATATCCAATTCAATGTAGAATGCCTTAAATCGGAAAAATGAAAACCACCGCTGATAGTGGCTGAGCCACATTCAGCTAATGCTAAATTCATGCTGCGAAATAGACGAAGAGACAAAAACTTTGCCGTATTCTATTCTAGTTTACATTTTTGGAATTTTTGAACCATGATGACCATTTTAATGAAAACTTCTTGTTATCTAGAAATATACAGTAAATTTAAGATTCACGGCTTAGCTGATGTGTAAGCGCTTGTATTTTTTTCAAGAGTATAAAAATCCATATACTCATCTGCAATAACAAAATTTCAGTTCAACAATCTTAAAACTAATGGAACAAAAATGTGCTCTTTCTGACTGACGATGACTGTACCTCTGTGTATGTACTGTACAACCTGCCACCATCTGTATTTTTACAAATATATTTTATTATATACATTTTATTTAGAATGCTAATATATGAAAAAAAGTCATCTCTCTTGTAATTTTGGTCGTCCTGAAAAGGACGTTTGGTTTCGATATGCATAAATTCGCAATTTAAGCCTTCTTTTCGGTCTTCTTGGGCAACAGAACTGCTTGGATGTTAGGCAACACACCGCCCTGGGCAATAGTGACGCCCGAAAGGAGTTTATTCAACTCCTCATCGTTGCGGATGGCCAATTGCAGATGGCGAGGGATAATTCTGGTTTTCTTGTTGTCGCGGGCTGCGTTACCAGCCAACTCCAACACTTCAGCGGCCAAATATTCCATAACAGCCGCTAGGTACACTGGTGCACCGGCACCAACACGCTCTGCATAGTTGCCCTTGCGAAGAAGACGATGAATACGACCAACGGGGAACTGAAGGCCAGCACGGTTTGAACGCGACTTTGCCTTTCCCTTAACTTTTCCACCTTTACCACGACCAGACATTATTGCTTAAATTCTTTTTCACTTTTTCACTGCACAAACAAGAATCGAGTATCGAATGCTCACTGCTCTCACAATATGTTAACTTATACTTTTTTACCTACCTACTTTTTCAGCCAAAGAGGGTGAGTTTTGCTGTGCGCAAAATGAAAACGTTGCTCGAAAAAACCTATGAATGTTAAGCAACGTGCTTGTTACTGTCAAACATTTGTGAAGTGAGTCAAAGTGAACTTGAGTGAATAACAATAATAATGCCGCCTAAAACGAGTGGAAAGGCAGCCAAAAAGGCTGGCAAGGCCCAGAAGAATATTACCAAGAACGATAAGAAGAAGAAGCGCAAGAGGAAGGAAAGCTACGCCATCTACATTTACAAAGTGCTGAAGCAGGTCCATCCTGACACTGGAATCTCGTCGAAAGCAATGAGCATCATGAACAGCTTTGTGAACGACATTTTTGAGCGTATTGCTGCTGAGGCCTCTCGCTTGGCCCACTACAACAAACGTTCTACGATCACCAGTCGGGAAATTCAAACTGCAGTCCGTCTTCTGTTGCCCGGAGAATTGGCCAAGCACGCTGTCAGTGAAGGAACAAAGGCAGTTACCAAGTACACTAGCTCCAAGTAAATTGGCTAGATGTATACAGAACAGCCAATAGCAAAACAAAAAGGCCCTTTTCAGGGCCACAAATCTTTTTTCAAAGAATATGAAATATTTAAATGCTAGAAACAAAAATTCTTATTGTAATAAAATGTATAGAAGCTAATGTTTTTCGTTGCTAATTAAGAGGAAGTATAGTTTAATTATATAGTTATAGACATAGTTATGGACAGATATATAATCATAGTTACTGCACGAATGTCGTTTGTATAGTCAATAAAACGAACAAATAAAAATGATTTGAAGTGAGCAGAAAGAATGTCGAATAAAATTCTATTCTTTCTGTTCACTACATGACCCCTGTCTTTTTACATCAATTGATTTGTAAAAGCAACATACATGGAAATATTTTCTCTCTTGGAAATATAAAGTAGTAGTCCTGAAAAGGACTTTGTTTAATAGCAAATTTCATAGTTTTGAAATTTGTGCATACTCTGTCGAGTATATTTGGATGTGAAATTACTTCTTTGTTGCAGACGCAGGTTTTGCCTTTGGCTTTTTGGCAGCAGCAGCTTTTTTCGGCGACGCAGCGACAATCTTTTTCGGCTTAGCACTGGTGGTCTTGGGCTTCGGAGTTTTTGGCTTTGCTGCGCCTGACTTAGCCTTTGCTGTTGTAGGCTTGGCTTTAATGGTTCCTACTTTCTTTGCATCTTTGGCCTTTGCTTTATCCGCCTTCTTCTTGTCAACACTCTTTTTGGTTGCCACAGCCTTCGATACTTTCTTATCAGCGACACCCTTTACTTTCTTGACGGCAGTTGCACTCTTCTTTTTAGCTGCTGCTGCCGATGAAGTTACCTTCTTGGGTTTCTTCTCCACAGAGGACACCTTTGGCTTGGGCTCCTTCTTGGAGGATGCAGACAGCTTAAACGAACCAGATGCACCCTTGCCCTTTGTTTGGATCAACTTTCCATTCGCAACCGAATTCTTCAGGTACTTCTTAATGAATGGAGCTAGTTTCTGAGCATCGCACTTGTAAGTGGCACTGATATATTTCTTTATAGCCAAAAGAGATGAGCCACCACGTTCCTTTAAATTCTTTATCGATGCATCCACCATCTGCTGAGTTGGTGGGTGTGATGGAGGAGCCGCTGCTTTCTTTGCCTTCGATGCGGATGCAGATGCTGGCTTCTTAGTAGCAACCTTCTTCTCACCCGAAGCTGCTTGGGGAGCCACTGGAGACGCGGATACTGCAACTGCGGAATCAGACATTTTTAATATTCACTTCACTGTTTAACAAACGAAACGTTTTTACTTTGAAAAGTGCCAGCTGCTCAGTTTCAGTTTCAGTTTATTAGTCAGGTTTTGGGTGTGATACATTTTGTTTGGTATTTGTGTATTAGTTTAGCGTTGGTTGACAATTTCAAGCTAACTTATATATATATATCTTAGATATATTATTACATATATTGCCTTGCGCTTAAAGCTTTTCCAGGCGTGAAGTCTTTTGGTTACTATTTTAATTTTGATTTTTATTCTTTTGGTTAGTTGTTTTTATTTTTGTTGTTTTTTAGGTAGATATATATTCATAGGAAAATCTCATATTGAGAAAAAACCTCGATCACATTATTTTGTTTTTGGTTAGAACTACTTAATATTATTTAATACTACTTAAAACTACTTAACGATATTTACAATTATTTACAAGTGACCGGTATTAATTTTATATTGATACAATATGTTAAGGTTTCCGGTCCTACATCCTTCCAGAATCGCAAGAAGTCTTTATTTATTGATTTATGTTGAAGATTAATCCATCGTTGGGGTTGATGGATTGTTTCCTTCTGTGGTAGAATATCAAGTTGTTTTGGAGGTCGTATAGTATCCTTTTTTGCCTGAGGTCTTCTATGTGGTTTATCGTGATGAGATCGGTCGGATACTGTGCAGGAATTCGGGTTTGTTGTATGCTATCTAAAACTAACTGGTTTGTGCTGTTTTTATTGCGATCTATGAATTTTTCTAGTATTTGAAAGTTCTGAGTATCTATACGTTTGATGTTCGATACTTTGTAAAGTTTGGAGTTGGATATGTAGTGTAAAGTGTGGGGTGAGCGACAGCTTTCTCCTAAGGCACTTCGTATTATTTTCCTTTCGAAAATGCGTATTTTTTCCATTTGACTAGATTTAATGTTAAACCACCCTACGTATCCATGGGTTAGGATTGGTTGTATTAGTTTTTTGTAGGCTAATGTCCGAAGTTTAGTTAGTTGTTTATTTGAAGTATGGGAGTGTGATTCCCGGAGTGATTCAAATATGTGATGGATGTGGTGATATTGTGTCTTTGCTCGTTGAAGGGCATATTCTAGATGCTTTTGGAAAAGAAGTTTACTATCGTAGATGACTCCGAGGTATTTTATTTCTTGGGCTATTTTTATTTCTGTATTGTTGTTTATGTATAGTTTAGGGTTAAATTTTCGAGCGTTTTTATAAATGTTTTTAGTTTTGGGACCTCTGAATATGCACCCTATACTTTTATTAGCGTTGATTTTTATTCGCCATAATTTAAAATATTTACATAGTTGCCCTAGGTATCTGTTTAGGTCCATTTCTGCACTTGCAATCCATGCACCTGAGGATAATAGTAGGATATCATCTGCATATATCAGGGGTTGGATGCGCGCTGTCGAGGTTGAGTTGGGATTTTGTGTAAACTCTGGGAGGTCTGCCAGGTATATGTTGTATAATATTGGGGCCAGTAGGGAACCTTGTGGGACACCAGCAGTTATTTCTCTGATAAGAGATGTTTCTGAGCCATCTGAGTTGGCAACATAAAATGTGCGATTAGTCAGGTAGCTGTGTATGATACGTGTGATATTTATATTAAAAAGGAATTTATTTTTCATCTTGTAGATGAGCCCGTTTGTCCATACGGTATCAAATGCCTTTTCAAAGTCGAGAGCACAGGCAATAGTAGCACGATGTTTCGCCATATTGCTGTATATAAATTCATTTGCAACTGCCAGTGAGTTGCTTATGGAGAGGCAATCTCTGAAGCCGAATTGGTAAGGTTTAAGTATTTGCTGCGTGTCTGCATGTTTTTTGATTTGGCACATAAGCATTTTTTCGAATAGGAGGCTTATGGCGGAGAGGATGGATATTGGCCTATATCCCTGTAAGCTTTGAGGGTTTTCCTTGCCTTTGGGGATTGGCATTACTCTGCTCCGTTTCCATGCAGTGGGGAAGTAGCCAGTATTGAAGCAGTGGTTGAAGAGTATTGCTAGGTGTTTGAGAACTGCGATGTTGCAATGTTTGAGTAAAAAGTTGCTGCTACCATCAGGGCCTATTGTTTTTTTATTGTTTTTTGATTTTATCCATTCGAGTAGTTGTTTGGCATTTGTGAAGCCTAGTTCTTCTGAGCCTTCCCAGTTGCCATCTGCACTTCGTGAGGTATTGAAATTTGTAATGTAGGTTACGGAATTTATGGGTGTTTCGAAGAGGTTTTTAATTTCTCTATTTATGAGTTGGGTATGTAAGGGGTTTGCGCTAGATATGTTATCGTTTTGTTTATGGATTTGCTCAAACGACCAAGCTACTGCGTTAATTTTCTCGAAACTGGATTTTATTATGGGAGGTACTTGTATATCAATTTTATGTTGTTCATCCAAAGTCAAATAAATGTCACTTTTTAGTGATTGTTTGGGTAGTTGATATGGGTTTATTTCTTTTAGTTTTTTGAGGTTGATTTTGCTGGGGTGGATTTGGTCTAATTGTCTTTTTATGTGTCTTAGATTACTTTCGTGTATTTCCTTTTGAATTTGGGATGTAATGATGGAAATTGTCTTGTTAAGCTGAAGTTTTTCATTGGTAGACAAAGTGAATCGGCGCCGAACGAGGTATCTTCTAATAGTTTGTTTTTGTTTGATTAAGGTGATATAATGTGCACTAAGTTTAACGGTTTGATTTGGTTTAGAGTAAGATATGGTTATTTTTGGGATGGCGTTTGGCGTATTTATGGTTGTACTCAAGGCGGCGTTTAGGTTTTCAACATGTGTGTCTATATCGGTGTGATTTATATTGGTGTTAGTCTCTATTGGTCTTAGGTTTTGAGTTAGTATTCTATTCCACGTTAGGGTGTTGATTTTGTTGTAGTTGTTTATTATTTTTGGATTTTTACGTAGTAGGTTATTTTTTTCTAGTTCAATGTTTAGTTGGATTCCGTAGTGATCTGAGTGAAAATCATCTAATATGTGACAGATAGTATTTGATGTTATTGGGAGGTTTGAAGAGCATATAAAGTAATCTATTGAGGATGACACGGTAAGATTTGGCCGACTGGGCTCATTTGATGGGTATAATAGTAGGCTAGGATGTCTTGAGAGCCAATTATAGAGGGTATTCCCATCTGGGTTTACATGAGTAGTGTTGTAGTTTGGCATGTTCCAGCTTGGGTGTTTGGCATTTAGGTCACAGCCTATCACTATTTTTCCACCCGTTTGGCTTATCGTATCTTTAATTTTGTTTAGGTCGGAGATAAGTAACGGATCTTTTGGGCGTTTGTATAGTGAGATTGCTATTAGGTTTCGAATGTTCTTGTTCGTACTTATGTAGGGTATTTTTATGGCCACCGATTCAATGTATTCAAGTTGGGGCAGATTTAGGGTTTCAAATTGTGTACCATTTTTGATGCATATGGCGACTGACGTTCCACAGTTTTCTATATTATGGCGTTGCGCTTGTTTTGTAGAGGTTGCACGTATGGTTTGCCTAACAAATTGATAGTTGGTGAGGTTTAGTGAGTTTTTATTATTAAGCCGATGTTCAGCGATGAGCATAATATCGGGTCTAAGTTTGTTTAAGAAAGTGTTCAGTTCGTGTCTTTTGTTTAGAGACACGATAGAGTTAACATTTTGAAAAATGATTTTGATATTATTCATTGTTGGTTATTTGGATAAGGAAGTCTAGTATTAAGGCCTGCTTGATTTTTCTAGCTTCCAAATCGTTTGTTGTTTGGTTTAGTGGGTATTTTTTGATTAGGTTTTGCATAATGTCTAAGCAATTGAAAATGTCTTTGCCGAAGATTTCGACACTGTCTTTGCTTAGTCCTTCAAGTGAGATATTTGGTGGTTGTGTGTTTAATCTTTTGGACATATGTTCTCGGAGTTTTGGGTTACTTGTTCTGATGTTATTTGGTATTGATGTAGTTTTAGGTTGGTTGGTTGAATTTTTTACTATTGAGGAAAATTTTATGTTTTCTTTTATTTTGTTGCTTGGGGATGTTGTGATTTTTGTTATTATTTGATTTATTTTTGGGGTTTGATTAATTTTTTTCGTTTCCAGCCTTTCTAGCATTGTTAGTCTCACTGGGCAGATTCTTGCATTCGCTGAGTGTTGTCCTTTGCAGTTAACACATTGTATATTGTTTGATGTTTCTCCTTTGGCAATACTACAATTGCCTGGGTTGTGTGTGTTAATGCATTTTACGCAGCGAAAAGGCATTTTGCAATTGCTAGAAACGTGGCCAAATCGTTGACAGTTGTGGCATTGATGGATTTTTCGTTTTTCTAATAAGGGTTCTATGGTGACTTTGCAGTTTAGGAGTGATTTTACATTAAATATTGATTTAAGTTTTGGTGTTTTCTGGAGTTGGACTAGCCAGAAATTTTGTTTGAATGGTTTTAAGGCTAGGATTTTAATATCAGGAGCGGCTTCTTCAAGCGCGGCTTTAACTTCCGTTTCGTTGAAGCTTTCCTGAGGGATTTTTTTTATTATTATGTTATATGGTTTTAGTTCGTATGGTGTGTACGAGAAGAAGTTTTTGTTTTTCTCTTCAAGCATGTTTTTGACTTGCGTAAAGTCTGTTAAGTTATATACATTAATGAGAGTTATGTTTTTGTTTATTATGTTTAATTTATATTGTTCTTTTGTTAGTTTCTGTTGTATAATTAAGGTTAGTTCTTTAGTAGGGATGTTGTAGGTAGTTATTGCTGGGATTTTCTTGTTTTTTTTTGAGATTGGGGTGTCGTTTTCTTTTGTTTTAGGTGGGTCCACATCCATGGTTTCTGTTTGTTTTTGGACTTCTATTTCGATTATTTTATTTATGGGAGTATTATTTTTTTTTATTCTTTGTATGTTTTTTAAATTCCTAGCGTCCAGCGCTGGGAAATCGTTTTGGGGTAGATGATCTTCTTCTTGAAGTAGTGGAGCAAATTTATTTCCACTCAGGATCTTGGTTGTTGCTGGAATGTTGAGTTGTTTTAGTTGGCTTTGAATATTTCTTGCTTTCTTTGGGATATTGGGTGTTTGAGCCAGAGTTGTTTTTGCTAGTTGTTCTCTTAGGCTAGCGAGCTCATTCATGATGTTTTGATAATCATCTTTATTGAGCCAGATTCCATTGTTTGTTTCTTGAGATGACTTAATGGCTTCAAATTCGCCATCAGTATATTCGTCGAGACTTAGTGATGTGTCTGATTGGTAGCGGCTACGTTTTCCTAGGCTCGCGTCCATAATGTCGTTTTTATGTATGCTCCGTTTTTCACTTTTAATGTTTTTTGCATAAGCTTTTGTTATATTTGTGAGCGGTTCTCCTTGCCCATTGCGGATTAACCGCCGCTTTATGCACTTTTTCTTTTTGTGCACTTTATTTTCTCTCTTAATACTTGATTTTTTATTTTTGTCTGTGTCCATGTCACTTATCAAGTTTTCGCATCACTTCTAACCAGTTTCTTTTTTTGCATTAGTCCACAGTGCAGCGTTTTTTATTGCTTAAATTCTTTTTCACTTTTTCACTGCACAAACAAGAATCGAGTATCGAATGCTCACTGCTCTCACAATATGTTAACTTATACTTTTTTACCTACCTACTTTTTCAGCCAAAGAGGGTGAGTTTTGCTGTGCGCAAACATGAAAACGTTGCTCGAAAAAACCTATGAATGTTAAGCAACGTGCTTGTTACTGTCAAACATTTGTGAAGTGAGTCAAAGTGAACTTGAGTGAATAACAATAATAATGCCGCCTAAAACGAGTGGAAAGGCAGCCAAAAAGGCTGGCAAGGCCCAGAAGAATATTACCAAGAACGATAAGAAGAAGAAGCGCAAGAGGAAGGAAAGCTACGCCATCTACATTTACAAAGTGCTGAAGCAGGTCCATCCTGACACTGGAATCTCGTCGAAAGCAATGAGCATCATGAACAGCTTTGTGAACGACATTTTTGAGCGTATTGCTGCTGAGGCCTCTCGCTTGGCCCACTACAACAAACGTTCTACGATCACCAGTCGGGAAATTCAAACTGCAGTCCGTCTTCTGTTGCCCGGAGAATTGGCCAAGCACGCTGTCAGTGAAGGAACAAAGGCAGTTACCAAGTACACTAGCTCCAAGTAAATTGGCTAGATGTATACAGAACAGCCAATAGCAAAACAAAAAGGCCCTTTTCAGGGCCACAAATCTTTTTTCAAAGAATATGAAATATTTAAATGCTAGAAACAAAAATTCTTATTGTAATAAAATGTATAGAAGCTAATGTTTTTCGTTGCTAATTAAGAGGAAGTATAGTTTAATTATATAGTTATAGACCACCAGCCATAGTTATGGACAGATATATAATCATAGTTACTGCACGAATGTCGTTTGTATAGTCAATAAAACGAACAAATAAAAATGATTTGAAGTGAGCAGAAAGAATGTCGAATAAAATTCTATTCTTTCTGTTCACTACATGACCCCTGTCTTTTTACATCAATTGATTTGTAAAAGCAACATACATGGAAATATTTTCTCTCTTGGAAATATAAAGTAGTAGTCCTGAAAAGGACTTTGTTTAATAGCAAATTTCATAGTTTTGAAATTTGTGCATACTCTGTCGAGTATATTTGGATGTGAAATTACTTCTTTGTTGCAGACGCAGGTTTTGCCTTTGGCTTTTTGGCAGCAGCAGCTTTTTTCGGCGACGCAGCGACAATCTTTTTCGGCTTAGCACTGGTGGTCTTGGGCTTCGGAGTTTTTGGCTTTGCTGCGCCTGACTTAGCCTTTGCTGTTGTAGGCTTGGCTTTAATGGTTCCTACTTTCTTTGCATCTTTGGCCTTTGCTTTATCCGCCTTCTTCTTGTCAACACTCTTTTTGGTTGCCACAGCCTTCGATACTTTCTTATCAGCGACACCCTTTACTTTCTTGACGGCAGTTGCACTCTTCTTTTTAGCTGCTGCTGCCGATGAAGTTACCTTCTTGGGTTTCTTCTCCACAGAGGACACCTTTGGCTTGGGCTCCTTCTTGGAGGATGCAGACAGCTTAAACGAACCAGATGCACCCTTGCCCTTTGTTTGGATCAACTTTCCATTCGCAACCGAATTCTTCAGGTACTTCTTAATGAATGGAGCTAGTTTCTGAGCATCGCACTTGTAAGTGGCACTGATATATTTCTTTATAGCCAAAAGAGATGAGCCACCACGTTCCTTTAAATTCTTTATCGATGCATCCACCATCTGCTGAGTTGGTGGGTGTGATGGAGGAGCCGCTGCTTTCTTTGCCTTCGATGCGGATGCAGATGCTGGCTTCTTAGTAGCAACCTTCTTCTCACCCGAAGCTGCTTGGGGAGCCACTGGAGACGCGGATACTGCAACTGCGGAATCAGACATTTTTAATATTCACTTCACTGTTTAACAAACGAAACGTTTTTACTTTGAAAAGTGCCAGCTGCAGTATGGTATTTTAGTCACCCGTTTGAGTGAGAATCGAGGAGGAAGGCTACACGAGAATGTTTGTGCTATTGAACGTACGTTATGGAAAAGTTTACAATTACCATTTTATTGAATGGTCTTTTTGAATAACATACACTTGGAATTCAAACAATGTTTTTATCAAAATATATTCTTAAATGTTTAAATAATGCAATAAATAAGTTTTTTATTCATTTAATGTGTTTTTATGATTTTTAATTATCACCTAAACTTTGACTTTGTGTGATTGCAAAATAAGTTATGTCGGAAAAATAGCGTTTTTAATTAAATAACAGTGAAAATGTTTAAATATTGTTTTACAAGATTATAGTTAATTAATTTTTGTTTAAAATACAACTATTTATATGAATATATCCCATAGCATTAATTTTTAAATGTCACTTCAACTAAACCATTTGCCTAAAAAACAGACATGCTTTTGAGTCAATGCAAGACAAAAATGGTTTAGAAAAATAAAATCTTCTCTTTAATATTGAATATATGTTAATAAAAATAATATTAGAAGATAAATGTTGTATTTTCTCTAATTGTCTCAATCAATAAGTTATTTCATATCATATTAATAAAAATCCAATTCGAGGTACAGTTTTCTTGCGCCATGAAACACTGCGTTAAAATATTTGTCCATCTGGCCATTTTCTCTTCATACCAAGAATGCACGGAATATACAAAATGCCTAATAACTAATATAATTGTATCGTTTATACCAAATGCTTACGAAAAAAAATAGAAAATAAACTTATTTATCGTCAGTTATATGAAAGAGGTAGTCATTTCACCCAAATCGATCATTCACATATGATACATTTTAAATATACCTATTTTTTTTTTAAATAAATATATCCCCTGAATAAGTTTATATTTATTCCCCTATTCAATTACTATGTAATAAACAAATTATAGCTTATAACTATAACGTAGGCGTTGCATCCTCAATTATAAAACACATTTGCTTCCACCTACATTTAATTTTGCAAATAAAACGCTATAATCAATTGCTTTATTTCTATATATAATACCGAGCATTAAAAGTTGCTATTGTTCTTGATAAAATGAAAATAGGAATCTCCTTGTTATAAATATTGTGGTCCTGAAAAGGACCGATTTGTTGGATATTATTTGTATATACAATACAGGAAAGCGAAGCAGCTTAAGCGCGCTCGCCACGAATACGTCTGGCCAGTTGAATGTCCTTGGGCATAATGGTGACACGCTTAGCGTGGATGGCGCACAAGTTTGTATCTTCGAATAGGCCAACCAAATAGGCTTCGCTAGCTTCTTGCAGAGCCATCACAGCTGAGCTCTGGAAACGAAGATCGGTCTTGAAGTCCTGAGCGATTTCACGCACTAAGCGCTGGAACGGCAGCTTGCGAATAAGCAATTCTGTGCTCTTCTGGTAGCGGCGAATTTCACGCAGAGCAACCGTGCCAGGGCGATAGCGATGAGGTTTCTTCACACCGCCAGTAGCCGGCGCACTCTTACGTGCTGCCTTAGTAGCCAACTGCTTACGAGGAGCCTTGCCTCCAGTCGACTTGCGAGCGGTCTGCTTTGTACGAGCCATTCTTTTTTTCTTTCACAATTCTTACTTTACACTATCACTGTTGAAAACACAATAATCGCGTCGCTCGCTTGCGCGTCGTTTATATAGAAAACTGGTGGTGGGTTGGAAAGAGATCGACATATTCGTTGCTCGTGTTTAATGCTACGCGCGCTCTATTGTAAATGTTGCAAGGGTAGTGTGTGAGAGTGATGCAAGTATTGGTGTGCTCACTCATGTTTTCGGGCTGTCTGGTATAAATAGAAGTGGCTGTGGCGAAGCAGACATTAGTTTGTTTCTGACATTCGTGAAGTGTACATTCAAAATAAAAAGTGAAAAATGACTGGTCGTGGTAAAGGTGGCAAAGGCTTGGGAAAAGGAGGTGCCAAGCGTCATCGCAAAGTGTTGCGTGATAATATCCAGGGTATCACGAAGCCAGCTATCCGTCGTTTAGCTCGCCGTGGTGGTGTCAAGCGAATCTCTGGACTTATCTATGAAGAGACCCGTGGCGTTCTTAAGGTCTTCTTGGAAAATGTTATTCGCGATGCTGTCACATACACCGAACATGCCAAGAGGAAGACAGTCACAGCCATGGATGTTGTCTATGCGCTGAAAAGGCAAGGTCGTACCCTGTACGGCTTTGGCGGTTAAGAGAGAACTATTGTAGTATAACAAGTAACTTACATTCGCACAATCGGTCCTTTTCAGGACCACCAATATGTTTCCCTAAAAGAGCTTAAGAATATCCAATTCAATGTAGAATGCCTTAAATCGGAAAAATGAAAACCACCGCTGATAGTGGCTGAGCCACATTCAGCTAATGCTAAATTCATGCTGCGAAATAGGCGACGAGACAAAAACTTTGCCGTGTTCTATTCTAGTTTACATTTTTGGAATTTTTGAACCATGATGATGACCATTTTAATGAAAACTTCTTGTTATCTAGAAATATAGTGTAAATTTAAGATTCACGGCTTAGCTGATGTGTAAGCGCTTGTATTTTTTTCAAGAGTATAAAAATCCATATACTCATCTGCAATAACAAAATTTCAGTTCAACGATCTTAAAACTAATGGAACAAAAATGTGCTCTTTCTGACTGACGATGACTGTACCTCTGTGTCTGTACTGTACATCCTGCCACCATCTGTATTTTTACAAATATATTTTATTATATACATTTTATTTAGAATGCTAATATATGAAAAAAAGTCATCTCTCTTGTACTTTTGGTCGTCCTGAAAAGGACGTTTGGTTTCGATATGCATAAATTCGCAATTTAAGCCTTCTTTTCGGTCTTCTTGGGCAACAGAACTGCTTGGATGTTAGGCAACACACCGCCCTGGGCAATAGTGACGCCCGAAAGGAGTTTGTTCAACTCCTCATCGTTGCGGATGGCCAATTGCAGATGGCGAGGGATAATTCTGGTTTTCTTGTTGTCGCGGGCTGCGTTACCAGCCAACTCCAACACTTCAGCGGCCAAATATTCCATAACAGCCGCTAGGTACACTGGTGCACCGGCACCAACACGCTCTGCATAGTTGCCCTTGCGAAGAAGACGATGAATACGACCAACGGGGAACTGAAGGCCAGCACGGTTTGAACGCGACTTTGCCTTTCCCTTAACTTTTCCACCTTTACCACGACCAGACATTATTGCTTAAATTCTTTTTCACTTTTTCACTGCACAAACAAGAATCGAGTATCGAATGCTCACTGCTCTCACAATATGTTAACTTATACTTTTTTACCTACCTACTTTTTCAGCCAAAGAGGGTGAGTTTTGCTGTGCGCAAACATGAAAACGTTGCTCGAAAAAACCTATGAATGTTAAGCAACGTGCTTGTTACTGTCAAACATTTGTGAAGTGAGTCAAAGTGAACTTGAGTGAATAACAATAATAATGCCGCCTAAAACGAGTGGAAAGGCAGCCAAAAAGGCTGGCAAGGCCCAGAAGAATATTACCAAGAACGATAAGAAGAAGAAGCGCAAGAGGAAGGAAAGCTACGCCATCTACATTTACAAAGTGCTGAAGCAGGTCCATCCTGACACTGGAATCTCGTCGAAAGCAATGAGCATCATGAACAGCTTTGTGAACGACATTTTTGAGCGTATTGCTGCTGAGGCCTCTCGCTTGGCCCACTACAACAAACGTTCTACGATCACCAGTCGGGAAATTCAAACTGCAGTCCGTCTTCTGTTGCCCGGAGAATTGGCCAAGCACGCTGTCAGTGAAGGAACAAAGGCAGTTACCAAGTACACTAGCTCCAAGTAAATTGGCTAGATGTATACAGAACAGCCAATAGCAAAACAAAAAGGCCCTTTTCAGGGCCACAAATCTTTTTTCAAAGAATATGAAATATTTATAACTGAATTTCGATAATGTTTTTATTCGATAACAAAAAAACGAATTAATTAATCGATATTCAAAAATAAACTCGATATGCGCGCTGTATATAGGGATCTACAAAAAAAATTTCAAGTCTCTAGCTCTTCTGAGAGCTGAGATCGACGCGTTCATACATACGGACAGACGGATAGACGGAAGGACGGACGGACGGACGGACGGACAGACAGACGGACAGGGCTAAATCGATTTGTCTTGTCGTCCTGATCAAGAATATATATACTTTATGGGGTCTGCCACGCCTCCTTCTGCCTGTTACATACATCCAACAAAAACATTATACCCTGATTTCCCATTTTCAATGGGCTCAGGGTATAAATAGCACTGAATTACCAGGCGAACAGAAAGCAGCAGCAAGCAAATTATGCGAATTAATTTTTAGTTTTTCGACTGAAGGCGCTCAAGGTCAAATTTTTGCCGAAAATTTTTGCCACCATTCTGGAGAGCATATGCACATGTTGTGTGTGTGTATGTGTGTGCAAATATGTATGTGTGTGTATGCACGTCTTTGATGTGAGCGAATTGGGCGAATTTCGATAGAAAATCTCGCTGGAATACCAGGCGACCAGAAATGAGCAGCAAGAAGCCGCATCAAATAATTGTATGTGTGGTTGTTCGCTGCAGTCTGTGTGTGTGGTTGTTCGCTGCCGTCTGTGTGTGTGGTTGTTCGCTGCACCTCTGTATGTGTGGTTGTTCGCTGCAGTCTGTGTGTGTGGTTGTTCGCTGCACGCCTGTATGCTCTGCACGCTCAGAGCAAGAATTTACTGAGAGTCCAGCTGAAACCAAGGGCGATCGAAATTGAGCAGCAAGAAAGACTCACGTCTGTGTGTGTGGTTGTTCGCTGCCGTCTGTGTGTGTGGTTGTTCGCTGCACCTCTGTATGTGTGGTTGTTCGCTGCACGCCTGTATGCTCTGCACGCTCAGAGCAAGAATTTACTGAGAGTCCAGCTGAAACCAAGGGCGACCGAAACTGAGCAGAAACAAGACTTAGTAGACTCCTAATTTCATCAAAATCGTCTTGTTGCTGCTGCGTTATGTTCGCCTGGTATTTCTCCTATATTTTGATGCTATTTCTGCTGGGCCTGCACCATTTACGTATGCATGAATGTATATGCTATCAACGAGACTCGACAGAATTGAGCAGCAAGAAGACTGTGCGTATGTGCGTGTGAATGTGTGTGCAAATATGTATGTGTGTGTATGCACGTCTTTGATGTGAGCAAACTGGTCGAATTTTGATAGAAAATCTCGCTGGAATACCAGGCGACCAGAAATGAGCAGCAAGAAGCCGCATCAAATAATTGTATGTGTGGTTGTTCGCTGCAGTCTGTGTGTGTGGTTGTTCGCTGCCGTCTGTGTGTGTGGTTGTTCGCTGCACCTCTGTATGTGTGGTTGTTCGCTGCCGTCTGTATGTGTGGTTGTTCGCTGCCGTCTGTATGTGTGGTTGTTCGCTGCACGCCTGTATGCTCTGCACGCTCAGAGCAAGAATTTACTGAGAGTCCAGCTGAAACCAAGGGCGATCGAAATTGAGCAGCAAGAAAGACTCACGTCTGTGTGTGTGGTTGTTCGCTGCCGTCTGTGTGTGTGGTTGTTCGCTGCCGTCTGTGTGTGTGGTTGTTCGCTGCCGTCTGTGTGTGTGGTTGTTCGCTGCCGTCAGTGTGTGTGGTTGTTCGCTGCACGCCTGTATGCTCTGCACGCTCAGAGCAAGAATTTACTGAGAGTCCAGCTGAAACCAAGGGCGATCGAAATTGAGCAGCAAGAAAGACTCACGTCTGTGTGTGGTTGTTCGCTGCCGTCAGTGTGTGTGGTTGTTCGCTGCACGCCTGTATGCTCTGCACGCTCAGAGCAAGAATTTACTGAGAGTCCAGCTGAAACCAAGGGCGATCGAAATTGAGCAGCAAGAAAGACTCACGTCTGTGTGTGTGGTTGTTCGCTGCCGTCTGTGTGTGTGGTTGTTCGCTGCCGTCTGTGTGTGTGGTTGTTCGCTGCCGTCAGTGTGTGTGGTTGTTCGCTGCACGCCTGTATGCTCTGCACGCTCAGAGCAAGAATTTACTGAGAGTCCAGCTGAAACCAAGGGCGACCGAAACTGAGCAGAAACAAGACTTAGTAGACTCCTAATTTCATCAAAATCGTCTTGTTGCTGCTGCGTTATGTTCGCCTGGTATTTCTCCTATATTTTGATGCTATTTCTGCTGGGCCTGCACCATTTACGTATGCATGATGGTATATGCTATCAACGAGACTCGACAGAATTGAGCAGCAAGAAGACTGTGCGTATGTGCGTGTGAATGTGTGTGCAAATATGTATGTGTGTGTATGCACGTCTTTGATGTGAGCAAACTGGTCGAATTTTGATAGAAAATCTCGCTGGAATACCAGGCGACCAGAAATGAGCAGCAAGAAGCCGCATCAAATAATTGTATGTGTGGTTGTTCGCTGCAGTCTGTGTGTGTGGTTGTTCGCTGCCGTCTGTGTGTGTGGTTGTTCGCTGCCGTCTGTGTGTGTGGTTGTTCGCTGCACCTCTGTATGTGTGGTTGTTCGCTGCCGTCTGTGTGTGTGGTTGTTCGCTGCACGCCTGTATGTTCTGCACGCTCAGAGCAAGAATTTACTGAGAGTCCAGCTGAAACCAAGGGCGATCGAAATTGAGCAGCAAGAAAGACTCACGTCTGTGTGTGTGGTTGTTCGCTGCCGTCAGTGTGTGTGGTTGTTCGCTGCACCTCTGTATGTGTGGTTGTTCGCTGCCGTCTGTGTGTGTGGTTGTTCGCTGCACGCCTGTATGTTCTGCACGCTCAGAGCAAGAATTTACTGAGAGTCCAGCTGAAACCAAGGGCGATCGAAATTGAGCAGCAAGAAAGATTCACGTCTGTGTGTGTGGTTGTTCGCTGCCGTCTGTGTGTGTGATTGTTCGCTGCCGTCTGTGTGTGTGGTTGTTCGCTGCCGTCAGTGTGTGTGGTTGTTCGCTGCACGCTCAGAGCAAGAATTTACTGAGAGTCCAGCTGAAACCAAGGGCGACCGAAACTGAGCAGAAACAAGACTTAGTAGACTCCTAATTTCATCAAAATCGTCTTGTTGCTGCTGCGTTATGTTCGCCTGGTATTTCTCCTATATTTTGATGCTATTTCTGCTGGGCCTGCACCATTTACGTATGCATGAATGTATATGCTATCAACGAGACTCGACAGAATTGAGCAGCAAGAAGACTGTGCGTATGTGCGTGTGAATGTGTGTGCGAATATGTATGTGTGTGTATGCACGTCTTTGATGTGAGCAAACTGGTCGAATTTTGATAGAAAATCTCGCTGGAATACCAGGCGACCAGAAATGAGCAGCAAGAAGCCGCATCAAATAATTGTATGTGTGGTTGTTCGCTGCAGTCTGTGTGTGTGGTTGTTCGCTGCACCTCTGTATGTGTGGTTGTTCGCTGCAGTCTGTGTGTGTGGTTGTTCGCTGCACGCCTGTATGCTCTGCACGCTCAGAGCAAGAATTTACTGAGAGTCCAGCTGAAACCAAGGGCGATCGAAATTGAGCAGCAAGAAAGACTCACGTCTGTGTGTGTGGTTGTTCGCTGCCGTCAGTGTGTGTGGTTGTTCGCTGCCGTCTGTGTGTGTGGTTGTTCGCTGCCGTCAGTGTGTGTGGTTGTTCGCTGCACGCCTGTATGCTCTGCACGCTCAGAGCAAGAATTTACTGAGAGTCCAGCTGAAACCAAGGGCGATCAAAATTGAGCAGCAAGAAAGACTCACGTCTGTGTGTGTGGTTGTTCGCTGCCGTCAGTGTGTGTGGTTGTTCGCTGCACCTCTGTATGTGTGGTTGTTCGCTGCCGTCTGTGTGTGTGGTTGTTCGCTGCCGTCAGTGTGTGTGGTTGTTCGCTGCACGCCTGTATGCTCTGCACGCTCAGAGCAAGAATTTACTGAGAGTCCAGCTGAAACCAAGGGCGACCGAAACTGAGCAGAAACAAGACTTAGTAGACTCCTAATTTCATCAAAATCGTCTTGTTGCTGCTGCGTTATGTTCGCCTGGTATTTCTCCTATATTTTGATGCTATTTCTGCTGGGCCTGCACCATTTACGTATGCATGAATGTATATGCTATCAACGAGACTCGACAGAATTGAGCAGCAAGAAGACTGTGCGTATGTGCGTGTGAATGTGTGTGCAAATATGTATGTGTGTGTATGCACGTCTTTGATGTGAGCAAACTGGTCGAATTTTGATAGAAAATCTCGCTGGAATACCAGGCGACCAGAAATGAACAGCAAGAAGCCGCATCAAATAATTGTATGTGTGGTTGTTCGCTGCAGTCTGTGTGTGTGGTTGTTCGCTGCCGTCTGTATGTGTGGTTGTTCGCTGCCGTCAGTGTGTGTGGTTGTTCGCTGCACCTCTGTATGTGTGGTTGTTCGCTGCCGTCTGTGTGTGTGGTTGTTCGCTGCACGCCTGTATGCTCTGCACGCTCAGAGCAAGAATTTACTGAGAGTCCAGCTGAAACCAAGGGCGATCGAAATTGAGCAGCAAGAAAGACTCACGTCTGTGTGTGTGGTTGTTCGCTGCCGTCTGTGTGTGTGGTTGTTCGCTGCCGTCTGTGTGTGTGGTTGTTCGCTGCCGTCTGTGTGTGTGGTTGTTCGCTGCCGTCAGTGTGTGTGGTTGTTCGCTGCACCTCTGTATGTGTGGTTGTTCGCTGCCGTCTGTGTGTGTGGTTGTTCGCTGCACGCCTGTATGCTCTGCACGCTCAGAGCAAGAATTTACTGAGAGTCCAGCTGAAACCAAGGGCGATCGAAATTTAGCAGCAAGAAAGACTCACGTCTGTGTGTGTGGTTGTTCGCTGCCGTCAGTGTGTGTGGTTGTTCGCTGCACCTCTGTATGTGTGGTTGTTCGCTGCCGTCTGTGTGTGTGGTTGTTCGCTGCACGCCTGTATGCTCTGCACGCTCAGAGCAAGAATTTACTGAGAGTCCAGCTGAAACCAAGGGCGATCGAAATTGAGCAGCAAGAAAGACTCACGTCTGTGTGTGTGGTTGTTCGCTGCCGTCTGTGTGTGTGGTTGTTCGCTGCCGTCTGTGTGTGTGGTTGTTCGCTGCCGTCTGTGTGTGTGGTTGTTCGCTGCCGTCAGTGTGTGTGGTTGTTCGCTGCACGCCTGTATGTGTGGTTGTTCGCTGCCGTCTGTGTGTGTGGTTGTTCGCTGCCGTCTGTGTGTGTGGTTGTTCGCTGCCGTCAGTGTGTGTGGTTGTTCGCTGCACGCCTGTATGCTCTGCACGCTCAGAGCAAGAATTTACTGAGAGTCCAGCTGAAACCAAGGGCGACCGAAACTGAGCAGAAACAAGACTTAGTAGACTCCTAATTTCATCAAAATCGTCTTGTTGCTGCTGCGTTATGTTCGCCTGGTATTTCTCCTATATTTTGATGCTATTTCTGCTGGGCCTGCACCATTTACGTGTGTGTGTGCATGCAGGCATGTATGTATGTATGTAGCATGTATGTATGTATGTATATATTTATGTACGTATGCATGAATGTATATGCTATCAACGAGACTCGACAGAATTGAGCAGTAAGAAGACTGTGCGTATGTGCGTGTGTGTATGCACAAATGTAAATGCATGTATAAATGTATGTCCGTATGCCCTGCCCAGTAAGAACTCATCGAGAGTCTAGCCGAAAAACAAGAAGAACAGAAATGAGCAGGAGAGTGAGAGCGCAAATAATTTTGGCATTTTATGGAGAGTAATTTTTTCATTTAAATCGTTTTATTGCTGCTGGCGGTGGAGAGGACACTCACACACCAGCCAATCAGTGCAGCAGCTCACGGCTGTGCATCAAGGCCATCGAAGAAATGAGCAGAGAGAAAGAGGGTGAGCGCAAATAATTTTAAAGTGTTGTCACTTTTGCACTTAAATCGTTTTCTTGCTGCTGACTGCTGCTCGCCTGGTATTTCTGTCAAAATTTGAGTGTATTTTAACTAAGCCTGCCTATATATGTGTGTGCATGTACTTGTGCATATTTGTGCATATGAATGCATGTATGCTTGAATAAATGTTTATGCTATGTAGACTCAACTAGATTACAACGAAAGCCTAGCAAGAAATATCAGGAGAATAGAATTGAGCCAAAGCAAAATTAAGTCGTAGAAAAGATAGAGTTAAGCGCTACCTTGCCCATTGGAAGCGCACGTTATTATTTGAAAGTAAGAAGTAAGAAACTCTAGTCGAGCGTGATCGACTAGGGGATACCCTGAGCCCCGTCGAATCTGTGTTTTTCATAGAATTTTGGGGAATTTGGGGCCGGTATCCAAAATATAACAAAATTCAAAATTGCATAAAATACATATAAAGTTAAATATAAAATTTGGTGTCTCTAGCTTAAAAGATGGACGAGATATAATTTTATCGATTTTGTTTTTAATCGATAACAATTATTTGGGGATAGTTATCGATTTTTTAAAACAAACTCGATCTGCGCGTGCTATACACGGACCTACAAAAAAAATTTCAAGTCTCTAGCTCTTATGCGGACTGTAATCGGCGCGTTCAAACATTCGGACAGACGGACGGACGGACGGACGGACGGACAGACGGACAGGGCCAAATCGATTTATCTTGTCGTCCTGATCAAGAATATATATACTTTATGGGGTCTGTCATTATACCCTGATTTCCCATTTTCAATGGGCTCAGGGTATAAAAACAATTAAATATATCCCTTGAATAAGTTTATATTTGTTCCCCTATTTAATTACTATATAATAAACAAATTATAGCTTATAACGTACTATAACGTATGCGTTGCATCCTCAATTATAAAACACATTTGCTTCCACCTACATTTAATTTTGCAAATAAAACGCTATAATCAATTGCTTTATTTCTATATATAATACCGAGCATTAAAAGTTGCTATTGTTCTTGATAAAATGATAATAGAAATCTCCTTGTTATAAATATTGTGGTCCTGAAAAGGACCGATTTGTTGGATATTATTTGTATACACAATACAATACAGGAAAGCGAAGCAGCTTAAGCGCGCTCGCCACGAATACGTCTGGCCAGTTGAATGTCCTTGGGCATGATGGTGACACGCTTAGCGTGGATGGCGCACAAGTTTGTATCTTCGAATAGGCCAACCAAATAGGCTTCGCTAGCTTCTTGCAGAGCCATCACAGCTGAGCTCTGGAAACGAAGATCGGTCTTGAAGTCCTGAGCGATTTCACGCACTAAGCGCTGGAATGGCAGCTTGCGAATAAGCAATTCTGTGCTCTTCTGGTAGCGGCGAATTTCACGCAGAGCAACCGTGCCAGGGCGATAGCGATGAGGTTTCTTCACACCGCCAGTAGCCGGCGCACTCTTACGTGCTGCCTTAGTAGCCAACTGCTTACGAGGAGCCTTGCCTCCAGTCGACTTGCGAGCGGTCTGCTTTGTACGAGCCATTCTTTTTTTCTTTCACAATTCTTACTTTACACTATCACTGTTGAAAACACAATAATCGCGTCGCTCGCTTGCGCGTCGTTTATATAGAAAACTGGTGGTGGGTTGGAAAGAGATCGACATATTCGTTGCTCGTGTTTAATGCTACGCGCGCTCTATTGTAAATGTTGCAAGGGTAGTGTGTGAGAGTGATGCAAGTATTGGTGTGCTCACTCATGTTTTCGGGCTGTCTGGTATAAATAGAAGTGGCTGTGGCGAAGCAGACATTAGTTTGTTTCTGACATTCGTGAAGTGTACATTCAAAATAAAAAGTGAAAAATGACTGGTCGTGGTAAAGGTGGCAAAGGCTTGGGAAAAGGAGGTGCCAAGCGTCATCGCAAAGTGTTGCGTGATAATATCCAGGGTATCACGAAGCCAGCTATCCGTCGTTTAGCTCGCCGTGGTGGTGTCAAGCGAATCTCTGGACTTATCTATGAAGAGACCCGTGGCGTTCTTAAGGTCTTCTTGGAAAATGTTATTCGCGATGCTGTCACATACACCGAACATGCCAAGAGGAAGACAGTCACAGCCATGGATGTTGTCTATGCGCTGAAAAGGCAAGGTCGTACCCTGTACGGCTTTGGCGGTTAAGAGAGAACTATTGTAGTATAACAAGTAACTTACATTCACACAATCGGTCCTTTTCAGGACCACCAATATGTTTCCCTAAAAGAGCTTAAGAATATCCAATTTAATGTAGAATGCCTTAAATCGGAAAAATGAAAACCACCGCTGATAGTGGCTGAGCCACATTCAGCTAATGCTAAATTCATGCTGCGAAATAGACGAAGAGACAAAAACTTTGCCGTGTTCTATTCTAGTTTACATTTTTGGAATTTTTGAACCATGATGATGACCATTTTAATGAAACTTCTTGTTATCTAGAAATATAGTGTACATTTAAGATTCACGGCTTAGCTGATGTGTAAGCGCTTGTATTTTTTTCAAGAGTATAAAAATCCATATCCATATCCATTTACAATAACAAAATTTCAGTTCAACAATCTTAAAACTAATGGAACAAAAATGTGCTCGCTCTTTCTGACTGACGATGACTGTACCTCTGTGTCTGTACTGTACATCCTGCCACCATCTGTATTTTTACAAATATATTTTATTATATACATTTTATTTAGAATGCTAATATATGAAAAAAAGTCATCTCTCTTGTACTTTTGGTCGTCCTGAAAAGGACGTTTGGTTTCGATATGCATAAATTCGCAATTTAAGCCTTCTTTTCGGTCTTCTTGGGCAACAGAACTGCTTGGATGTTAGGCAACACACCGCCCTGGGCAATAGTGACGCCCGAAAGGAGTTTGTTCAACTCCTCATCGTTGCGGATGGCCAATTGCAGATGGCGAGGGATAATTCTGGTTTTCTTGTTGTCGCGGGCTGCGTTACCAGCCAACTCCAACACTTCAGCGGCCAAATATTCCATAACAGCCGCTAGGTACACTGGTGCACCGGCACCAACACGCTCTGCATAGTTGCCCTTGCGAAGAAGACGATGAATACGACCAACGGGGAACTGAAGGCCAGCACGGTTTGAACGCGACTTTGCCTTTCCCTTAACTTTTCCACCTTTACCACGACCAGACATTATTGCTTAAATTCTTTTTCACTTTTTCACTGCACAAACAAGAATCGAGTATCGAATGCTCACTGCTCTCACAATATGTTAACTTATACTTTTTTACCTACCTACTTTTTCAGCCAAAGAGGGTGAGTTTTGCTGTTCGCAAACATGAAAACGTTGCTCGAAAAAACCTATGAATGTTAAGCAACGTGCTTGTTACTGTCAAACATTTGTGAAGTGAGTCAAAGTGAACTTGAGTGAATAACAATAATAATGCCGCCTAAAACGAGTGGAAAGGCAGCCAAAAAGGCTGGCAAGGCCCAGAAGAATATTACCAAGAACGATAAGAAGAAGAAGCGCAAGAGGAAGGAAAGCTACGCCATCTACATTTACAAAGTGCTGAAGCAGGTCCATCCTGACACTGGAATCTCGTCGAAAGCAATGAGCATCATGAACAGCTTTGTGAACGACATTTTTGAGCGTATTGCTGCTGAGGCCTCTCGCTTGGCCCACTACAACAAACGTTCTACGATCACCAGTCGGGAAATTCAAACTGCTGTCCGTCTTCTGTTGCCCGGAGAATTGGCCAAGCACGCTGTCAGTGAAGGAACAAAGGCAGTTACCAAGTACACTAGCTCCAAGTAAATTGGCTAGATGTATACAGAACAGCCAATAGCAAAACAAAAAGGCCCTTTTCAGGGCCACAAATCTTTTTTCAAAGAATATGAAATATTTAAATGCTAGGAACAAAAATTCTTATTGTAATAAAATGTATAGAAGCTAATGTTTTTCGTTGCTAATTAAGAGGAAGTATAGTTTAATTATATAGTTATAGACCACCAGCCATAGTTATGGACAGATATATAATCATAGTTACTGCACGAATGTCGTTTGTATAGTCAATAAAACGAACAAATAAAAATGATTTGAAGTGAGCAGAAAGAATGTCGAATAAAATTCTATTCTTTCTGTTCACTACATGACCCCTGTCCTTTTATATCATTTGATTTGTAAAAGCAACATACATGGACATATTTTCTCTCTTGGAAATATAAAGTAGTAGTCCTGAAAAGGACTTTGTTTAATAGCAAATTTCATAGTTTTGAAATTCGTGCATACTCTGTCGAGTATATTTGGATGTGAAATTACTTCTTTGTTGCAGACGCAGGTTTTGCCTTTGGCTTTTTGGCAGCAGCAGCTTTTTTCGGCGACGCAGCGACAATCTTTTTCGGCTTAGCACTGGTGGTCTTGGGCTTCGGAGTTTTTGGCTTTGCTGCGCCTGACTTAGCCTTTGCTGTTGTAGGCTTGGCTTTAATGGTTCCTACTTTCTTTGCATCTTTGGCCTTTGCTTTATCCGCCTTCTTCTTGTCAACACTCTTTTTGGTTGCCACAGCCTTCGATACTTTCTTATCAGCGACACCCTTTACTTTCTTGACGGCAGTTGCACTCTTCTTTTTAGCTGCTGCTGCCGATGAAGTTACCTTCTTGGGTTTCTTCTCCACAGAGGACACCTTTGGCTTGGGCTCCTTCTTGGAGGATGCAGACAGCTTAAACGAACCAGATGCACCCTTGCCCTTTGTTTGGATCAACTTTCCATTCGCAACCGAATTCTTCAGGTACTTCTTAATGAATGGAGCTAGTTTCTGAGCATCGCACTTGTAAGTGGCACTGATATATTTCTTTATAGCCAAAAGAGATGAGCCACCACGTTCCTTTAAATTCTTTATCGATGCATCCACCATCTGCTGAGTTGGTGGGTGTGATGGAGGAGCCGCTGCTTTCTTTGCCTTCGATGCGGATGCAGATGCTGGCTTCTTAGTAGCAACCTTCTTCTCACCCGAAGCTGCTTGGGGAGCCACTGGAGACGCGGATACTGCAACTGCGGAATCAGACATTTTTAATATTCACTTCACTGTTTAACAAACGAAACGTTTTTACTTTGAAAAGTGCCAGCTGCAGTATGGTATTTTAGTCACCCGTTTGAGTGAGAATCGAGGAGGAAGGCTACACGAGAATGTTTGTGCTATTGAACGTACGTTATGGAAAAGTTTACAATTACCATATTATTGAATGGTCTTTTTGAATAACATACACTTGGACTTCAAACAATGTTTTTATCAAAATATATTCTTAAATGTTTAAATAATGCAATAAATAAGTTTTTTATTCATTTAATGTGTTTTTATGATTTTTAATTATCACCTAAACTTTGACTTTGTGTGATTGCAAAATAAGTTATGTCGGAAAAATAGCGTTTTTAATTAAATAACAGTGAAAATGTTTAAATATTGTTTTACAAGATTATAGTTTATTAATTTTTGTTTAAAATACAACTATTTATATGAATATATCAAATAGCATTAATTTTTAAATGCCACTTCAACTAAAACATTTTCTATGAGAAGTAATCATGATGTTACGTACACGCAGTAAATATATGTTTGGGAAAATAGAAAACTCTCCTGAATATTGATAGTTTATAAAAGAAAATACTATCCACAATTTATTATTATATTAATATTTAATTTCGATCTAACCAATTTTTAATGTATTATCATAAATAAACATTTTGAATGAGTGAATTTAGTGCATTCAAATGTGATTTATGATTTTGATTGGTTTTTGAAGAAAATAGTATCATTCAGATTTAACAAGAGAAATGTATGGCATAGCATTAAAAAAAATAATACGGCTATAAATAAAAAGATGATTATTTATATAGTGTACTTCAAGTGTGTCTATTATGTTTACTTGTAAGTATTAATTTTAAATTTCTTAATATGTCAATCGTGGTCTATTTCGAGCTGCCAAGATATTTATAAAAACATAAAAAAAATATATATTTATATATATACGTTTTACATGCAAGGATTGCACAGAATAAATAATACATAAATATTGGGTTCCGAAATAAGAAGTGCAGGCACAGTAAAATGAGAGACAACCGTTTAAGCGGTAAGCGTTCACAAGCATTTGTGTGTGTCACGACTTAGGGTAAACTCTATTTAATACTGAAAGAGAAATGTGTGTGGGAAATATATTAAGAAACTTTTTTATTTACAATTTAATCTGATATTATTTATGTAGAAGGATCTTTGGTGCTTCGCTACCTTTAACATAAAACAAGAAACATTTAATTGTTATTTAGTTTATTATAGTTAGAAAAAAAAAAATTTGTGCCAATAAATTACAGGCGCACCCGTTCGCTCGCATTTTGAGCTGTAACAGTAAAAATATTCTGAGTGGGAATTTGTGAGCGGAACGCCATCTTTAACTCTCTCGTATTGAATGACTCAAACATGCATGAGCTTGATCCAATATAGAGAGAACACTGAGCGTAAAATCACGAGAGCGACATCAAATGTGCGTTGATGCACTGTGTTGCTCAACGTTAGTCGTCTCTCGGCTTTTGGACGCTGAGCATCGAATTTTTCTGCTGTTATTTGGCAGAATTTTATTATTATTTATTTTTTTGTTTGTGTTTTGTTAGCTTGGCTGTTTATTTAATAGGAGGAATGCAATACATATAATCAGTGGTGGGATATTTGAAGTGTTTCGTATTATTTTGCTTCAATCCTCTTCTAATTTGATTTTAATAAGTTTTATTTAGTTTATTATAGTTAGAAAAAAAAAAATTTGTGCCAATAAATTACAGGCGCACCCGTTCGCTCGCATTTTGAGCTGTAACAGTAAAAATATTCTGAGTGGGAATTTGTGAGCGGAACGCCATCTTTAACTCTCTCGTATTGAATGACTCAAACATGCATGAGCTTGATCCAATATAGAGAGAACACTGAGCGTAAAATCACGAGAGCGACATCAAATGTGCGTTGATGCACTGTGTTGCTCAACGTTAGTCGTCTCTCGGCTTTTGGACGCTGAGCATCGAATTTTTCTGCTGTTATTTGGCAGAATTGTATTATTTTTTTTTTTTTTTTGTTTGTGTTTTGTTAGCTTGGCTGTTTATTTAATAGGAGGAATGCAATACATATAATCAGTGGTGGGATATTTGAAGTGTTTCGTATTATTTTGCTTCAATCCTGTTCTAATTTGATTTTAATAAGTTTTATTATTTTTTTTTTTTTTTTTTTTGATAATGTGTATACCAAAGATTAGCATGCTTGCGCTGTTAACGTCATCTGGGGAAAAAGTCTGTGGGTCGGTAAATCTACCGCTGATCAGCAGGCCCGCCGTTTCCTGCTGTCGTTCAGCATATCCACCGTTTCCTTCTAACAATAAACAAGCTCGCCGTTTCCTGCTCAGTAGTCCAAGAAAATAAATTTTATCTTCCGCTTAGGCCTGGACGTTCAATGTTGTAATAGTTAGGATCTAATTAATTTTATTTAGGTTACCCTGAGAGCCATTTAGCAAACATAATTTTTTTTATTAATGTTTTGTGTAGGATGCACGTACAGTTTGTCTAATAAATTGATAAATGGTGCTGAGGTTTGGAATTTTTTTTTTTATTTAGCCGATGCTCTGCGATGAGTATAATATCTGGCCTATGCTTATCAAAAAATGTGTCCAATTCGTCTCTTATTTAGATAATTGTGATATTATTCATTACTAGCTATTTGGATAAGGAAGTCTAGAATTAAGGCCTGCTTGATTTTTCTAGCTTCCAAATCATTTCTTGTTTGGTTTAGTGGGTATTTTCTTGTTAAATTTTGCATGATGTCTAAGCAATTGAAAATGTCTTTTCCGAAGATTTCAACACTATCTTTGCTTAAGCCTTCAAGCGAGATATTTGGTGGTTGTGGGTTTAGTCTTTTAGACATATGTTCTTGGAGTTTTGGGTCACTTATCCTGATGTTGGTTGGTTGGTTGAATTTTTGAGTATCGAGGAAAATTGTATGTTTTCTTTTATTTTGCTGCTTGGGGCCGTTGTGATTTTTGTTACTATTTGGTTTATTTTTGGAGTTTGATTTAATTTTTTTTTGCTTCTAGTCTTTGTAACATTCTTAATCTCACTGGGCAGATTCCTGCATTGGCCGAGTGTTGACCTTTGCAGTTAACACATTGTATTTTGTTGGATGTTTCGCCTTTGGATTGTGTGTGTTAATGCATTTTACGCAGCGAAAAGGCATTTTGCAATTGCTTGATACGTGGCCAAATCGTTGACAGTTGTGGCATTGATGGATTTTTTTCTTTTCTAATAGGGGTTCTATTGTGACTTTACAGTTTAATAATGAACTTATGTTAAATATTGATTTAAGGCTTGATGTTTTTTCAAGTTGGAAGCGGCTTCTCCACTTCTTTTTTTTATTTATGGGGGTATTATTTTTGTTTTTTTTTGTATGGTTTTTAAATTCCTAGCGTCCAGCGCTGGGAAATCGTTGTTTTGGGGTAGATTATCTGCTCCTTGAAGTAGTGGAGCGAATTTATTTCCACTCAGAATCTTGGTTGTTGCTGGAATGTTGAGTTGGTTTAGTTGGCTTTGGATATTTTTTGCCTTTGGGATATATGGTGATTGAGCCAGAGTTGTTCTTGCTAATTGTTCTATTAGGCTTGCGAGCTCGTTCATAATGTTCTGGTAATCGTCTTTATTGATCCATATGCCTTTATCTGTCTCTTGTGATGCCTTAATGGCTTCGTATTCACCATCAGTATATGCATCGAGACTAATGATGAATCTGATCAACAGCGGCTACGTTTTCCCAAACTGACGTCCATGTTATCGTGTGTGCATATACTCCGTTTTTCGCTCCTATTATCTTTTGTAAATGCTCTTGTTATATTTTTTAACGGTTCTCCTTGCACATTGCGGATTTGCCGTAGCTGCACACACTTCTTTTTGTGAACTTAAAAACATACATAACTAGCTCGTGCTCGGTGCATTGGTTTCCGCCAGGATTGTTCATGGCGTTTCCTTCACATTTCTCGAGCCTAGAGCCTCAAATGTGCTTTGATGCACTGTGTTGCTCCACGTTAGTCGTCTCTCGGCTTTTGGACGCTGAGCATCGAACTTTTCTGCTGTTGGCAGAATTTTGTGGGGTTTATTTTTAGGAGTTATTATTTATTTTTTGTTTGTGTTTTGTTAGCTTGGCTGTTTATTTAATATGAGGAATGCAATACATATAATCAGTGGTGGGATATTTGAAGTGTTTCGTATTATTTTGCTTCAATCCTCTTCTAATTTGATTTTAATAAGTTTTATTTAGTTTATTATAGTTAGAAAAAAAAAATTTGTGCCAATAAATTACAGGCGCACCCGTTCGCTCGCATTTTGAGCTGTAACAGTAAAAATATTCTGAGTGGGAATTTGTGAGCGGAACGCCATCTTTAACTCTCTCGTATTGAATGACTCAAACATGCATGAGCTTGATCCAATATAGAGAGAACACTGAGCGTAAAATCACGAGAGCGACATCAAATGTGCGTTGATGCACTGTGTTGCTCAACGTTAGTCGTCTCTCGGCTTTTGGACGCTGAGCATCGAATTTTTCTGCTGTTATTTGGCAGAATTTTATTATTATTTATTTTTTTGTTTGTGTTTTGTTAGCTTGGCTGTTTATTTAATAGGAGGAATGCAATACATATAATCAGTGGTGGGATATTTGAAGTGTTTCGTATTATTTTGCTTCAATCCTCTTCTAATTTGATTTTAATAAGTTTTATTTAGTTTATTATAGTTAGAAAAAAAAAATTTGTGCCAATAAATTACAGGCGCACCCGTTCGCTCGCATTTTGAGCTGTAACAGTAAAAATATTCTGAGTGGGAATTTGTGAGCGGAACGCCATCTTTAACTCTCTCGTATTGAATGACTCAAACATGCATGAGCTTGATCCAATATAGAGAGAACACTGAGCGTAAAATCACGAGAGCGACATCAAATGTGCGTTGATGCACTGTGTTGCTCAACGTTAGTCGTCTCTCGGCTTTTGGACGCTGAGCATCGAATTTTTCTGCTGTTATTTGGCAGAATTGTATTATTTATTTTTTTGTTTGTGTTTTGTTAGCTTGGCTGTTTATTTAATAGGAGGAATGCAATACATATAATCAGTGGTGGGATATTTGAAGTGTTTCGTATTATTTTGCTTCAATCCTCTTCTAATTTGATTTTAATAAGTTTTATTTAGTTTATTATAGTTAGAAAAAAAAAAAATTTGTGCCAATAAATTACAGGCGCACCCGTTCGCTCGCATTTTGAGCTGTAACAGTAAAAATATTCTGAGTGGGAATTTGTGAGCGGAACGCCATCTTTAACTCTCTCGTATTGAATGACTCAAACATGCATGAGCTTGATCCAATATAGAGAGAACACTGAGCGTAAAATCACGAGAGCGACATCAAATGTGCGTTGATGCACTGTGTTGCTCAACGTTAGTCGTCTCTCGGCTTTTGGACGCTGAGCATCGAATTTTTCTGCTGTTATTTGGCAGAATTGTATTATTTTTTTTTTTTTTTGTTTGTGTTTTGTTAGCTTGGCTGTTTATTTAATAGGAGGAATGCAATACATATAATCAGTGGTGGGATATTTGAAGTGTTTCGTATTATTTTGCTTCAATCCTGTTCTAATTTGATTTTAATAAGTTTTATTATTTTTTTTATTTTTTTTTTTTTTGATAATGTGTATACCAAAGATTAGCATGCTTGCGCTGTTAACGTCATCTGGGGAAAAAGTCTGTGGGTCGGTAAATCTACCGCTGATCAGCAGGCCCGCCGTTTCCTGCTGTCGTTCAGCATATCCACCGTTTCCTTCTAACAATAAACAAGCTCGCCGTTTCCTGCTCAGTAGTCCAAGAAAATAAATTTTATCTTCCGCTTAGGCCTGGACGTTCAATGTTGTAATAGTTAGGATCTAATTAATTTTATTTAGGTTACCCTGAGAGCCATTTAGCAAACATAATTTTTTTTATTAATGTTTTGTGTAGGATGCACGTACAGTTTGTCTAATAAATTGATAAATGGTGCTGAGGTTTGGAATTTTTTTTTTTATTTAGCCGATGCTCTGCGATGAGCATAATATCTGGCCTATGCTTATCAAAAAATGTGTCCAATTCGTCTCTTATTTAGATAATTGTGATATTATTCATTACTAGCTATTTGGATAAGGAAGTCTAGAATTAAGGCCTGCTTGATTTTTCTAGCTTCCAAATCATTTCTTGTTTGGTTTAGTGGGTATTTTCTTGTTAAATTTTGCATGATGTCTAAGCAATTGAAAATGTCTTTTCCGAAGATTTCAACACTATCTTTGCTTAAGCCTTCAAGCGAGATATTTGGTGGTTGTGGGTTTAGTCTTTTAGACATATGTTCTTGGAGTTTTGGGTCACTTATCCTGATGTTGGTTGGTTGGTTGAATTTTTGAGTATCGAGGAAAATTGTATGTTTTCTTTTATTTTGCTGCTTGGGGCCGTTGTGATTTTTGTTACTATTTGGTTTATTTTTGGAGTTTGATTTAATTTTTTTTTGCTTCTAGTCTTTGTAACATTCTTAATCTCACTGGGCAGATTCCTGCATTGGCCGAGTGTTGACCTTTGCAGTTAACACATTGTATTTTGTTGGATGTTTCGCCTTTGGATTGTGTGTGTTAATGCATTTTACGCAGCGAAAAGGCATTTTGCAATTGCTTGATACGTGGCCAAATCGTTGACAGTTGTGGCATTGATGGATTTTTTTCTTTTCTAATAGGGGTTCTATTGTGACTTTACAGTTTAATAATGAACTTATGTTAAATATTGATTTTAGGCTTGATGTTTTTTCAAGTTGGAAGCGGCTTCTCCACTTCTTTTTTTTATTTATGGGGGTATTATTTTTGTTTTTTTTTGTATGGTTTTTAAATTCCTAGCGTCCAGCGCTGGGAAATCGTTGTTTTGGGGTAGATTATCTGCTCCTTGAAGTAGTGGAGCGAATTTATTTCCACTCAGAATCTTGGTTGTTGCTGGAATGTTGAGTTGGTTTAGTTGGCTTTGGATATTTTTTGCCTTTGGGATATATGGTGATTGAGCCAGAGTTGTTCTTGCTAATTGTTCTATTAGGCTTGCGAGCTCGTTCATAATGTTCTGGTAATCGTCTTTATTGATCCATATGCCTTTATCTGTCTCTTGTGATGCCTTAATGGCTTCGTATTCACCATCAGTATATGCATCGAGACTAATGATGAATCTGATCAACAGCGGCTACGTTTTCCCAAACTGACGTCCATGTTATCGTGTGTGCATATACTCCGTTTTTCGCTCCTATTATCTTTTGTAAATGCTCTTGTTATATTTTTTAACGGTTCTCCTTGCACATTGCGGATTTGCCGTAGCTGCACACACTTCTTTTTGTGAACTTAAAAACATACATAACTAGCTCGTGCTCGGTGCATTGGTTTCCGCCAGGATTGTTCATGGCGTTTCCTTCACATTTCTCGAGCCTAGAGCCTCAAATGTGCTTTGATGCACTGTGTTGCTCCACGTTAGTCGTCTCTCGGCTTTTGGACGCTGAGCATCGAACTTTTCTGCTGTTGGCAGAATTTTGTGGGGTTTATTTTTAGGAGTTATTATTTATTTTTTGTTTGTGTTTTGTTAGCTTGGCTGTTTATTTAATATGAGGAATGCAATACATATAATCAGTGGTGGGATATTTGAAGTGTTTCGTATTATTTTGCTTCAATCCTCTTCTAATTTGATTTTAATAAGTTTTATTTAGTTTATTATAGTTAGAAAAAAAAAAAATTTGTGCCAATAAATTACAGGCGCACCCGTTCGCTCGCATTTTGAGCTGTAACAGTAAAAATATTCTGAGTGGGAATTTGTGAGCGGAACGCCATCTTTAACTCTCTCGTATTGAATGACTCAAACATGCATGAGCTTGATCCAATATAGAGAGAACACTGAGCGTAAAATCACGAGAGCGACATCAAATGTGCGTTGATGCACTGTGTTGCTCAACGTTAGTCGTCTCTCGGCTTTTGGACGCTGAGCATCGAATTTTTCTGCTGTTATTTGGCAGAATTGTATTATTTTTTTTTTTTTTTGTTTGTGTTTTGTTAGCTTGGCTGTTTATTTAATAGGAGGAATGCAATACATATAATCAGTGGTGGGATATTTGAAGTGTTTCGTATTATTTTGCTTCAATCCTGTTCTAATTTGATTTTAATAAGTTTTATTATTTTTTTTATTTTTTTTTTTTTTTGATAATGTGTATACCAAAGATTAGCATGCTTGCGCTGTTAACGTCATCTGGGGAAAAAGTCTGTGGGTCGGTAAATCTACCGCTGATCAGCAGGCCCGCCGTTTCCTGCTGTCGTTCAGCATATCCACCGTTTCCTTCTAACAATAAACAAGCTCGCCGTTTCCTGCTCAGTAGTCCAAGAAAATAAATTTTATCTTCCGCTTAGGCCTGGACGTTCAATGTTGTAATAGTTAGGATCTAATTAATTTTATTTAGGTTACCCTGAGAGCCATTTAGCAAACATAATTTTTTTTATTAATGTTTTGTGTAGGATGCACGTACAGTTTGTCTAATAAATTGATAAATGGTGCTGAGGTTTGGAATTTTTTTTTTTATTTAGCCGATGCTCTGCGATGAGCATAATATCTGGCCTATGCTTATCAAAAAATGTGTCCAATTCGTCTCTTATTTAGATAATTGTGATATTATTCATTACTAGCTATTTGGATAAGGAAGTCTAGAATTAAGGCCTGCTTGATTTTTCTAGCTTCCAAATCATTTCTTGTTTGGTTTAGTGGGTATTTTCTTGTTAAATTTTGCATGATGTCTAAGCAATTGAAAATGTCTTTTCCGAAGATTTCAACACTATCTTTGCTTAAGCCTTCAAGCGAGATATTTGGTGGTTGTGGGTTTAGTCTTTTAGACATATGTTCTTGGAGTTTTGGGTCACTTATCCTGATGTTGGTTGGTTGGTTGAATTTTTGAGTATCGAGGAAAATTGTATGTTTTCTTTTATTTTGCTGCTTGGGGCCGTTGTGATTTTTGTTACTATTTGGTTTATTTTTGGAGTTTGATTTAATTTTTTTTTGCTTCTAGTCTTTGTAACATTCTTAATCTCACTGGGCAGATTCCTGCATTGGCCGAGTGTTGACCTTTGCAGTTAACACATTGTATTTTGTTGGATGTTTCGCCTTTGGATTGTGTGTGTTAATGCATTTTACGCAGCGAAAAGGCATTTTGCAATTGCTTGATACGTGGCCAAATCGTTGACAGTTGTGGCATTGATGGATTTTTTTCTTTTCTAATAGGGGTTCTATTGTGACTTTACAGTTTAATAATGAACTTATGTTAAATATTGATTTTAGGCTTGATGTTTTTTCAAGTTGGAAGCGGCTTCTCCACTTCTTTTTTTTATTTATGGGGGTATTATTTTTGTTTTTTTTTGTATGGTTTTTAAATTCCTAGCGTCCAGCGCTGGGAAATCGTTGTTTTGGGGTAGATTATCTGCTCCTTGAAGTAGTGGAGCGAATTTATTTCCACTCAGAATCTTGGTTGTTGCTGGAATGTTGAGTTGGTTTAGTTGGCTTTGGATATTTTTTGCCTTTGGGATATATGGTGATTGAGCCAGAGTTGTTCTTGCTAATTGTTCTATTAGGCTTGCGAGCTCGTTCATAATGTTCTGGTAATCGTCTTTATTGATCCATATGCCTTTATCTGTCTCTTGTGATGCCTTAATGGCTTCGTATTCACCATCAGTATATGCATCGAGACTAATGATGAATCTGATCAACAGCGGCTACGTTTTCCCAAACTGACGTCCATGTTATCGTGTGTGCATATACTCCGTTTTTCGCTCCTATTATCTTTTGTAAATGCTCTTGTTATATTTTTTAACGGTTCTCCTTGCACATTGCGGATTTGCCGTAGCTGCACACACTTCTTTTTGTGAACTTAAAAACATACATAACTAGCTCGTGCTCGGTGCATTGGTTTCCGCCAGGATTGTTCATGGCGTTTCCTTCACATTTCTCGAGCCTAGAGCCTCAAATGTGCTTTGATGCACTGTGTTGCTCCACGTTAGTCGTCTCTCGGCTTTTGGACGCTGAGCATCGAACTTTTCTGCTGTTGGCAGAATTTTGTGGGGTTTATTTTTAGGAGTTATTATTTATTTTTTGTTTGTGTTTTGTTAGCTTGGCTGTTTATTTAATATGAGGAATGCAATACATATAATCAGTGGTGGGATATTTGAAGTGTTTCGTATTATGTTGCTTCAATCCTGTTCTAATTTGATTTTAAAAAGTTTTATTTATTTTTTTTTGATAATGTATACCAAAGATTACGCCGTTTCCTGCTGTCGTTCAGCATATCCACCGTTTCCTTCTGACAATAAACAAGCTCGCCGTTTCCGTTTGCTCAAACGACCAAGCTACTGCATTAATTTTCTTGAATGTGGATTTTATTATGGCAGGCACTTGGATATCAATTTTATGTTATTCATCCAATGTCAGATGAATGTCACTTTTTAGTGATTGCTTGGGTAGCTGATGTGGGTTTATCTCTTTTAGTTTTTTGAGGTTGATTTTGCTGGGGTGGATTTGGTCTAATCGACTTTTTATGTGTCCTAGACTGCTTTCATGGATTTCCTTTTGGATTTGGGATGTGAGGATGGGCGTTTGTATAGTAAGATTGCTATTAAGTTTCGAATGTTCTTGTTCGTGCTTATGTAGGGTATTTTTATGGCCACCGATTCAATGTAATCGAGTTGGGGCAGATTTAAGGTTTCAAATTGTGTACCATTTTTAATGCATATGGCGACTGACGTTCCACAGTTTTCTACATTATGGCGTTGCGCTTGTTTTGTAGAGGTTGCACGTATAGTTTGTCTAACAAATTGATAATTGGTGCGGTTTAGAGAGTTTTTATTGTTTAGCCGATGTTCAGCGATGAGCATAATATCCGGCCTATGTTTGTTCAAGAATGTGTTCAGTTCGTGTCTTTTGTTTAGAGACACGATAGAGTTAACGTTTTGGAAAATGATTTTGATATTATTCATTGTTGGTTATTTGGATAAGGAAGTCTAGAATTAAGGCCTGCTTGATTTTTCTTGCTCCCAAATCATTTGTTGCTTGGTTTAGTGGGTATTTTTTTATTAGGTTTTGCATGATGTCTAAGCAATTGAAAATGTCTTTGCCGAAGATTTCGACACTGTCTTTGCTTAGGAATTCAAGCGAGATATTTGGTGGTTGTGGGTTTAGTCTTTTGGACATATGTTCTCGGAGTTTTGGGTTACTTGTTCTGATGTTTGGTATAGGTGTACTTTTAGGTTGGTTGGTTGAATTTTTGAGTATCGAGGAAAATTGTATGTTTTCTTTTATTTTGTTGCTTGGGGATGTTGTGATTTTTGTTATTTGATTTATTTTTGGGGTTTGATTTAGTTTTTTCGTTTCCAGCCTTTCTAGCATTGTTAGTCTCACTGGGCAGATTCTTGCATTCGCTGAGTGTTGTCCTTTGCAGTTAACACATTGTATATTGTTTGATGTTTCTCCTTTGGCAATACTACAATTGCCTGGGTTGTGTGAGTTAATGCATTTTACGCAGCGAAAAGGCATTTTGCAATTGCTAGAAACGTGGCCAAATCGTTGACAGTTGTGGCATTGATGGATTTTTTTTTCTCTAATAAGGGTTCTATGGTGACTGCAGTTTAGTAGTGATTTTACATTAAATATTGATTTTAGGCTTGGTGTTTTCTGGAGTTGGACTAGCCAGAAATTTTGTTTGAACGGTTTTAAGGCTAGGATTTTAATATCAGGAGCGGCTTCTTCAAGCGCGGCTTTAACTTCCGCTTCGTTGAAGCTTTTCGGAGGGATTTTTTTAAATATTATATTGTATGGTTTTAGTTCGTATGGTGTGTATGAGAAGAAGTTTTTGTTTTTTTCTTCAAGAATGTTTTTGAGTTGCGTAAAGTCTGTTATGTTGTAGACATTAACGAGTGTTATGTTTTTGTTTATTATATTTAGTTTGCTTGCGCTGTTAACGTCATCTGGGGAAAAAGTCTGTGGGTCGGTAAATCTGCCGTCGATCCTGCTGTCGTTCAGCATATCCACCGTTTCCTTCTGACAATAAACAAGCTCGCCGTTTCCGTTTGCTCAAACGACCAAGCTACTGCATTAATTTTCTTGAATGTGGATTTTATTATGGCAGGCACTTGGATATCAATTTTATGTTGTTCATCCAATGTCAGATGAATGTCACTTTTTAGTGATTGCTTGGGTAGCTGATGTGGGTTTATCTCTTTTAGTTTTTTGAGGTTGATTTTGCTGGGGTGGATTTGGTCTAATCGACTTTTTATGTGTCTTAGACTGCTTTCATGGATTTCCTTTTGGATTTGGGATGTGAGGATGGGCGTTTGTATAGTAAGATTGCTATTAAGTTTCGAATGTTCTTGTTCGTGCTTATGTAGGGTATTTTTATGGCCACCGATTCAATGTAATCGCGTTGGGGCAGATTTAAGGTTTCAAATTGTGTACCATTTTTAATGCATATGGCGACTGACGTTCCACAGTTTTCTACATTATGGCGTTGCGCTTGTTTTGTAGAGGTTGCACGTATAGTTTGTCTAACAAATTGATAATTGGTGCGGTTTAGAGAGTTTTTATTGTTTAGCCGATGTTCAGCGATGAGCATAATATCCGGCCTATGTTTGTTCAAGAATGTGTTCAGTTCGTGTCTTTTGTTTAGAGACACGATAGAGTTAACGTTTTGGAAAATGATTTTGATATTATTCATTGTTGGTTATTTGGATAAGGAAGTCTAGAATTAAGGCCTGCTTGATTTTTCTTGCTCCCAAATCATTTGTTGCTTGGTTTAGTGGGTATTTTTTTTTATTAGGTTTTGCATGATGTCTAAGCAATTGAAAATGTCTTTGCCGAAGATTTCGACACTGTCTTTGCTTAGGCCTTCAAGCGAGATATTTGGTGGTTGTGGGTTTAGTCTTTTGGACATATGTTCTCGGAGTTTTGGGTTACTTGTTCTGATGTTTGGTATAGGTGTACTTTTAGGTTGGTTGGTTGAATTTTTGAGTATCGAGGAAAATTGTATGTTTTCTTTTATTTTGTTGCTTGGGGATGTTGTGATTTTTGTTATTTAATTTATTTTTGGGGTTTGATTTAGTTTTTTCGTTTCCAGCCTTTCTAGCATTGTTAGTCTCACTGGGCAGATTCTTGCATTCGCTGAGTGTTGTCCTTTGCAGTTAACACATTGTATATTGTTTGATGTTTCTCCTTTGGCAATACTACAATTGCCTGGGTTGTGTGAGTTAATGCATTTTACGCAGCGAAAAGGCATTTTGCAATTGCTAGAAACGTGGCCAAATCGTTGACAGTTGTGGCATTGATGGATTTTTTTTTCTCTAATAAGGGTTCTATGGTGACTGCAGTTTAGTAGTGATTTTACATTAAATATTGATTTTAGGCTTGGTGTTTTCTGGAGTTGGACTAGCCAGAAATTTTGTTTGAACGGTTTTAAGGCTAGGATTTTAATATCAGGAGCGGCTTCTTCAAGCGCGGCTTTAACTTCCGCTTCGTTGAAGCTTTTCGGAGGGATTTTTTTAAATATTATATTGTATGGTTTTAGTTCGTATGGTGTGTATGAGAAGAAGTTTTTGTTTTTTTCTTCAAGAATGTTTTTGAGTTGCGTAAAGTCTGTTATGTTGTAGACATTAACGAGTGTTATGTTTTTGTTTATTATATTTAGTTTGCTTGCGCTGTTAACGTCATCTGGGGAAAAAGTCTGTGGGTCGGTAAATCTGCCGTCGATCCTGCTGTCGTTCAGCATATCCACCGTTTCCTTCTGACAATAAACAAGCTCGCCGTTTCCGTTTGCTCAAACGACCAAGCTACTGCATTAATTTTCTTGAATGTGGATTTTATTATGGCAGGCACTTGGATATCAATTTTATGTTATTCATCCAATGTCAGATGAATGTCACTTTTTAGTGATTGCTTGGGTAGCTGATGTGGGTTTATCTCTTTTAGTTTTTTGAGGTTGATTTTGCTGGGGTGGATTTGGTCTAATCGACTTTTTATGTGTCTTAGACTGCTTTCATGGATTTCCTTTTGGATTTGGGATGTGAGGATGGGCGTTTGTATAGTAAGATTGCTATTAAGTTTCGAATGTTCTTGTTCGTGCTTATGTAGGGTAGTTTTATGGTCACCGATTCAATGTAATCGAGTTGGGGCAGATTTAAGGTTTCAAATTGTGTACCATTTTTAATGCATATGGCGACTGACGTTCCACAGTTTTCTACATTATGGCGTTGCGCTTGTTTTGTAGAGGTTGCACGTATAGTTTGTCTAACAAATTGATAATTGGTGCGGTTTAGAGAGTTTTTATTGTTTAGCCGATGTTCAGCGATGAGCATAATATCCGGCCTATGTTTGTTCAAGAATGTGTTCAGTTCGTGTCTTTTGTTTAGAGACACGATAGAGTTAACGTTTTGGAAAATGATTTTGATATTATTCATTGTTGGTTATTTGGATAAGGAAGTCTAGAATTAAGGCCTGCTTGATTTTTCTTGCTCCCAAATCATTTGTTGCTTGGTTTAGTGGGTATTTTTTTATTAGGTTTTGCATGATGTCTAAGCAATTGAAAATGTCTTTGCCGAAGATTTCGACACTGTCTTTGCTTAGGCCTTCAAGCGAGATATTTGGTGGTTGTGGGTTTAGTCTTTTGGACATATGTTCTCGGAGTTTTGGGTTACTTGTTCTGATGTTTGGTATAGGTGTACTTTTAGGTTGGTTGGTTGAATTTTTGAGTATCGAGGAAAATTGTATGTTTTCTTTTATTTTGTTGCTTGGGGATGTTGTGATTTTTGTTATTTGATTTATTTTTGGGGTTTGATTTAGTTTTTTCGTTTCCAGCCTTTCTAGCATTGTTAGTCTCACTGGGCAGATTCTTGCATTCGCTGAGTGTTGTCCTTTGCAGTTAACACATTGTATATTGTTTGATGTTTCTCCTTTGGCAATACTACAATTGCCTGGGTTGTGTGAGTTAATGCATTTTACGCAGCGAAAAGGCATTTTGCAATTGCTAGAAACGTGGCCAAATCGTTGACAGTTGTGGCATTGATGGATTTTTTTTTCTCTAATAAGGGTTCTATGGTGACTTTGCAGTTTAGTAGTGATTTTACATTAAATATTGATTTTAGGCTTGGTGTTTTCTGGAGTTGGACTAGCCAGAAATTTTGTTTGAACGGTTTTAAGGCTAGGATTTTAATATCAGGAGCGGCTTCTTCAAGCGCGGCTTTAACTTCCGCTTCGTTGAAGCTTTTCGGAGGGATTTTTTTAAATATTATATTGTATGGTTTTAGTTCGTATGGTGTGTATGAGAAGAAGTTTTTGTTTTTTTCTTCAAGAATGTTTTTGAGTTGCGTAAAGTCTGTTATGTTGTAGACATTAACGAGTGTTATGTTTTTGTTTATTATATTTAGTTTGCTTGCGCTGTTAACGTCATCTGGGGAAAAAGTCTGTGGGTCGGTAAATCTGCCGTCGATCCTGCTGTCGTTCAGCATATCCACCGTTTCCTTCTGACAATAAACAAGCTCGCCGTTTCCGTTTGCTCAAACGACCAAGCTACTGCATTAATTTTCTTGAATGTGGATTTTATTATGGCAGGCACTTGGATATCAATTTTATGTTGTTCATCCAATGTCAGATGAATGTCACTTTTTAGTGATTGCTTGGGTAGCTGATGAGGGTTTATCTCTTTTAGTTTTTTTAGGTTGATTTTGCTGGGGTGGATTTGGTCTAATCGACTTTTTATGTGTCTTAGACTGCTTTCATGGATTTCCTTTTGGATTTGGGATGTGAGGATGGATATTGTCTTGTTAAGCTGGATTTTTTCATTAGTGGACAAAGTGAATCGGCGCCGAACGAGGTATCTTCTAATAGTTTGTTTTTGCTTGATTAGAGTGATATATTGTGCACTAAGTTTAGCAGTATGATTGGGTTTAGAGTAAGATATGGTTATTTTTGGGATGGCGTTTGGTGTATTTATAGTTGTACTTAAGGCGGAGTTTAGGTTTTCGACATGTGTGTCTATATCGGTGTGATTTATATTGGTGCGAATCGTTATTGGGCTTAGGTTTTGAATTAGAATTCTATTCCACGTTAGGGTGTTGATTTTGTTCTAGTTGTGTATTATTTTTGGGTTTTTACGTAACAGGTTATTTTTTTTCGAGTTCAATGTTTAATTTGATTCCATAGTGATCTGAGTGGAAATCATCTAGTATGTGACAGATAGTATTTGATGTTATTGGGAGGTTTGAAGAGCATATAAAATAATCTATTGAGGATTACTCAATACGATTTGGCCGACTGGGCTCATTTGATGGGTATAGTAATAGGCTAGGATGCCTTGAGAGCCAATTATATAGGGTATTTCCATCTGGGTTTACGTGAGTAGTGCTGTAGTTTGGCTTGTTCCAGCTTGGGTGTTTGGCATTTAGGTCACAGCCTATCACTATTTTTCCACCCGTTTGGTTTATCATATCTTTAATTTTGTTTAGGTCGGAAATAAGTAACGGGTCTTTTGGGCGTTTGTATAGTAAGATTGCTATTAAGTTTCGAATGTTCTTGTTCGTGCTTATGTAGGGTATTTTTATGGCCACCGATTCAATGTAATCGAGTTGGGGCAGATTTAAGGTTTCAAATTGTGTACCATTTTTAATGCATATGGCGACTGACGTTCCACAGTTTTCTACATTATGGCGTTGCGCTTGTTTTGTAGAGGTTGCACGTATAGTTTGTCTAACAAATTGATAATTGGTGCGGTTTAGAGAGTTTTTATTGTTTAGCCGATGTTCAGCGATGAGCATAATATCCGGCCTATGTTTGTTCAAGAATGTGTTCAGTTCGTGTCTTTTGTTTAGAGACACGATAGAGTTAACGTTTTGGAAAATGATTTTGATATTATTCATTGTTGGTTATTTGGATAAGGAAGTCTAGAATTAAGGCCTGCTTGATTTTTCTTGCTCCCAAATCATTTGTTGCTTGGTTTAGTGGGTATTTTTTTATTAGGTTTTGCATGATGTCTAAGCAATTGAAAATGTCTTTGCCGAAGATTTCGACACTGTCTTTGCTTAGGCCTTCAAGCGAGATATTTGGTGGTTGTGGGTTTAGTCTTTTGGACATATGTTCTCGGAGTTTTGGGTTACTTGTTCTGATGTTTGGTATAGGTGTACTTTTAGGTTGGTTGGTTGAATTTTTGAGTATCGAGGAAAATTGTATGTTTTCTTTTATTTTGTTGCTTGGGGATGTTGTGATTTTTGTTATTTGATTTATTTTTGGGGTTTGATTTAGTTTTTTCGTTTCCAGCCTTTCTAGCATTGTTAGTCTCACTGGGCAGATTCTTGCATTCGCTGAGTGTTGTCCTTTGCAGTTAACACATTGTATATTGTTTGATGTTTCTCCTTTGGCAATACTACAATTGCCTGGGTTGTGTGAGTTAATGCATTTTACGCAGCGAAAAGGCATTTTGCAATTGCTAGAAACGTGGCCAAATCGTTGACAGTTGTGGCATTGATGGATTTTTTTTTCTCTAATAAGGGTTCTATGGTGACTTTGCAGTTTAGTAGTGATTTTACATTAAATATTGATTTTAGGCTTGGTGTTTTCTGGAGTTGGACTAGCCAGAAATTTTGTTTGAACGGTTTTAAGGCTAGGATTTTAATATCAGGAGCGGCTTCTTCAAGCGCGGCTTTAACTTCCGCTTCGTTGAAGCTTTTCGGAGGGATTTTTTTAAATATTATATTGTATGGTTTTAGTTCGTATGGTGTGTATGAGAAGAAGTTTTTGTTTTTTTCTTCAAGAATGTTTTTGAGTTGCGTAAAGTCTGTTATGTTGTAGACATTAACGAGTGTTATGTTTTTGTTTATTATATTTAGTTTGCTTGCGCTGTTAACGTCATCTGGGGAAAAAGTCTGTGGGTCGGTAAATCTGCCGTCGATCCTGCTGTCGTTCAGCATATCCACCGTTTCCTTCTGACAATAAACAAGCTCGCCGTTTCCGTTTGCTCAAACGACCAAGCTACTGCATTAATTTTCTTGAATGTGGATTTTATTATGGCAGGCACTTGGATATCAATTTTATGTTGTTCATCCAATGTCAGATGAATGTCACTTTTTAGTGATTGCTTGGGTAGCTGATGAGGGTTTATCTCTTTTAGTTTTTTTAGGTTGATTTTGCTGGGGTGGATTTGGTCTAATCGACTTTTTATGTGTCTTAGACTGCTTTCATGGATTTCCTTTTGGATTTGGGATGTGAGGATGGATATTGTCTTGTTAAGCTGGATTTTTTCATTAGTGGACAAAGTGAATCGGCGCCGAACGAGGTATCTTCTAATAGTTTGTTTTTGCTTGATTAGAGTGATATATTGTGCACTAAGTTTAGCAGTATGATTGGGTTTAGAGTAAGATATGGTTATTTTTGGGATGGCGTTTGGTGTATTTATAGTTGTACTTAAGGCGGAGTTTAGGTTTTCGACATGTGTGTCTATATCGGTGTGATTTATATTGGTGCGAATCGTTATTGGGCTTAGGTTTTGAATTAGAATTCTATTCCACGTTAGGGTGTTGATTTTGTTCTAGTTGTGTATTATTTTTGGGTTTTTACGTAACAGGTTATTTTTTTTCGAGTTCAATGTTTAATTTGATTCCATAGTGATCTGAGTGGAAATCATCTAGTATGTGACAGATAGTATTATTGGGAGGTTTGAAGAGAATATAAAATAATCTATTGAGGATTACTCAATACGATTTGGCCGACTGGGCTCATTTGATGGGTATAGTAATAGGCTAGGATGCCTTGAGAGCCAATTATATAGGGTATTTCCATCTGGGTTTACGTGAGTAGTGCTGTAGTTTGGCTTGTTCCAGCTTGGGTGTTTGGCATTTAGGTCACAGCCTATCACTATTTTTCCACCCGTTTGGTTTATCATATCTTTAATTTTGTTTAGGTCGGAAATAAGTAACGGGTCTTTTGGGCGTTTGTATAGTAAGATTGCTATTAAGTTTCGAATGTTCTTGTTCGTGCTTATGTAGGGTATTTTTATGGCCACCGATTCAATGTAATCGAGTTGGGGCAGATTTAAGGTTTCAAATTGTGTACCATTTTTAATGCATATGGCGAATGACGTTCCACAGTTTTCTACATTATGGCGTTGCGCTTGTTTTGTAGAGGTTGCACGTATAGTTTGTCTAACAAATTGATAATTGGTGCGGTTCAGAGAGTTTTTATTGTTTAGCCGATGTTCAGCGATGAGCATAATATCCGGCCTATGTTTGTTCAAGAATGTGTTCAGTTCGTGTCTTTTGTTTAGAGACACGATAGAGTTAACGTTTTGGAAAATGATTTTGATATTATTCATTGTTGGTTATTTGGATAAGGAAGTCTAGAATTAAGGCCTGCTTGATTTTTCTTGCTTCCAAATCATTTGTTGCTTGGTTTAGTGGGTATTTTTTTATTAGGTTTTGCATGATGTCTAAGCAATTGAAAATGTCTTTGCCGAAGATTTCGACACTGTCTTTGCTTAGGCCTTCAAGCGAGATATTTGGTGGTTGTGGGTTTAGTCTTTTGGACATATGTTCTCGGAGTTTTGGGTTACTTGTTCTGATGTTGTTTGGTATTGGTGTACTTTTAGGTTGGTTGGTTGAATTTTTGAGTATCGAGGAAAATTGTATGTTTTCTTTTATTTTGTTGCTTGGGGATGTTGTGATTTTTGTTATTATTTGATTTATTTTTGGGGTTTGATTTAGTTTTTTCGTTTCCAGCCTTTCTAGCATTGTTAGTCTCACTGGGCAGATTCTTGCATTCGCTGAGTGTTGTCCTTTGCAGTTAACACATTGTATATTGTTTGATGTTTCTCCTTTGGCAATACTACAATACATTTTGCAATTGCTAGAAACGTGGCCAAATCGTTGACAGTTGTGGCATTGATGGATTTTTTTTTTCTCTAATAAGGGTTCTATGGTGACTTAGCAGTTTAGTAGTGATTTTACATTAAATATTGATTTTAGGCTTGGTGTTTTCTGGAGTTGGACTAGCCAGAAATTTTGTTTGAACGGTTTTAAGGCTAGGATTTTAATATCAGGAGCGGCTTCTTCAAGCGCGGCTTTAACTTCCGCTTCGTTGAAGCTTTCCTGAGGGATTTTTTTTATTATTATGTTATATGGTTTTAGTTCGTATGGTGTGTACGAGAAGAAGTTTTTGTTTTTCTCTTCAAGCATGTTTTTGACTTGCGTAAAGTCTGTTAAGTTATATACATTAATGAGAGTTATGTTTTTGTTTATTATGTTTAATTTATATTGTTCTTTTTTTAGTTTCTGTTGTATAATTAAGGTTAGTTCTTTAGTAGGGATGTTGTAGGTAGTTATTGCTGGGATTTTCTTGTTTTTTTTTTGAGATTGGGGTGTCGTTTTCTTTTGTCTTAGGTGGGTCCACATCCATAGCTTCTGTCTGTTTTTGGACTTCCACTCCTTTTTTTTTATGGGGGTATTCTTTTTGTTTTTTGTATGGTTTTTAAATTCCTAGCGTCCAGCGCTGGGAAATCGTTGTTTTGGGGTAGATTATCTTCTTCTTGAAGTAGTGGAGCGTATTTATTTCCACTCAGAATCTTGGTTGTTGCTGGAATGTTGAGTTGGTTTAGTTGACTTTGGATATTTTTTGCCTTTGGGATATATGGTGATTGAGCCAGAGTTGTTCTTGCTAATTGTTCTATTAGGCGTGCGAGCTCGTTCATAATGTTCTGGTAATCGTCTTTATTGATCCATATGCCTTCATCTGTCTCTTGTGATGCCTTAATGGCAATGCTGTGTGTTGAGATAGAAATCCGGCAAAAGTACCACAAAAGTACCGCACAGAAATCAGCAATAATAATAATTAATAGACGAGCTAACCTATTTTAATGACTTTTCGTAAATTAACATTTTGTTTGCTTAGGCAAACAAGGTACAATGCACAGATGACAGAGGCAGATCTAAACCCACGCAATGAAACTTGCGTGGTTCTGTAAGGTGACCATAATATGCGATACATGAATGTTATCGATAGTCAAAAACAATGATATACTGATTTCGATGGGCCATGGCTACAGAACGCAAAGAGTTTACTCGTTTGGCACTGTAAGACGAGCTGTATTTATTTAATATTTAAATAAATGAGTAATATAATGACATTGTGCAGGCAATTAAATTATTTTGCAAATCAAGAAAGCGACCTACGCAGTCGTGCAGACGAATTACCAAGCTACGCGCATTGAACTAAACACTAATTAACTATCGAATGAAATGTACTCATTCGGCTCTGTTTGACGAGTTTTTATGGCTTAATTGTTAAAAGTAATTAGTTTGGTTTTCTATAGAAGTACATTTCTCGTTCAAACCTATATGCAATTTCTGCTAAAGGGTCATAAATATTTGAGGAAATAACTGTTTAGCTGATTTATCAAACTGAAAATCCGCATGCTCATATATGCCTATTATTTATCCTATATGCATTTGTTGTTTGTGCAGCTGTCTAATGATGATAACGGAATGAGTCTGTTTAAATAAACATTGAGTAAGTATCTACAAGAACTCGGAGTTTCGTGATTTTTAAATCTTTTTGTTGTTGTGTATTTTGCATTTTGTGTTTGTGTGTGCGTGTGGTTGTGTGTGTAGGTGTGTAGGTGTGCTGCACCCATTCGTCATGTTGCTGCGCTTGCCCTTATTGCTGGCGCGCTTTCTGCACAATGGACGGCTGCGAATGCTGTTCCTGAGCCTGGTGCTTCTACTGTTGGTCGGCCTGCTGCTTACGTATGGATGGCAAACAAATACACAGCTCTGCTTCATTGAGAGCGAGCAGTCGGCGGAGTCAGCGTCGAGTGGTCCATTAGGAGATGGTAATACGCAAATACCCAGAATCTTGGAAGATGTGCTGTCAACGGAGCCACTGCCAGTGCCTGGACGCAGCATATTCTTTCACGAGACCAGCTGCCATAGGCCAAAGCGCAAACGACAACGTCCTGATTCGCAGTACAATATGCTGCAGCTGACGGCTCGACAGGCTTGCGCCATTGAATCTGCCGCATTGCATAATCCGAATTTTCAAATCTATGTTCTATTCGCTGGTCCCACCTATCGACATTACGGCAACAGCAGTAGCAGCAGCAGCTCCAGCGGCAGCAGTGCCAGCCAGCGCCATCAGCCGATTATTGATGCAATTCTCAGCTATAAAAATGTTCATCTACGGCAATTGAATCTTTGGCGCTATGCAGCAGGAACGCCCATTGAGGAATGGCTAAAGGATGGACGTTTGTTTCGTTCAAGGTGAGTCTTCATTTGCATCACACCAATTTGCATTTTAATGTTTGTTTCACTTCAGCTACCTCTTCTCGCATATATCAGACTTTCTGAGATTTCTAACGCTCTATCGCTATGGTGGTATCTATTTGGATATGGATGTGGTTATGCTGCGCAGCATGGAGGATGTGCCGCCCAACTATACGGGCGCCGAATCAAACACACACTTGGCGGCTGGTGTCATGAGTCTGGCGCCAACTGGCTTTGGCCATGAGATTGCCGAGGCGTGCTTGCAAGATTTCCAAAAGAACTTCGATGGCAGTGATTGGGGCAACAATGGGCCTGGTGTCATAACGCGTGTGGCACAAAAGATTTGTGCCACAAAGGACATTTCCCTAATGCTGGAGGATCGGAAACGTTGCCTCGGCTTCAAGGTGTTCGATCGCAATGCGTTTTATGCTGTACCCTGGAAACATTGGCGGCACTTCTTCGAACCACAACTGCTTGAACAGACGCTGGCCCATACGAAAGATTCGTTTCTGGTGCACGTATGGAACAAGCACTCGAAACAGCTGGCCATCAGGGTCGGCTCGAGCACCGCCTATGGCAAGTATGCGGAACAGCATTGTCCCAGAGCGTATGCGGCAGCTGGTGACTATTTCTAGAGAGCCATTAACTTAGAGTTCAACATTACCAAAGAGTTAGGCAGAATTAGGTAAGTTAAGTTCAATTTGTTATAAAAACATTTGTTAGCAAAGACTACATTTACTTAGCACCAAAATGAGAAACAAACCGAAGAAAAGAAAACAGCGAACAAAATAATTACGTGAATGTGAAGAAATATCGAATATGAAACAATTGTCTATATACTTGTGTATCTTCGGCTTGCCAAAGACGGAATAGCAATGCAAACACATCATGCTAGCAATATCGATTTCTGGCTAATTCGATATATTTTTATCCGCCTGGTTCCCTTAACATTTGGTGCTGCCTTTGAGAGACGCTTACTTTAGTCAGCCAATGAATGTTTCATCATCGGCACATTAGGTTCTTTTTAGTCACTTTTGAGTTTTTTTTAAAGTCAGACGCTTAGGCCGCTCTTCTAAGTTCTGATTGATATGCTAATCGTTGTACGAATCTCAATTTCAATTGTTTATATATGATTTGATATTGGTGCTGCGTTTTGGCCCTTGTCTATCCGGAGTCTCGACCTCTTCGATCCATTTCAACTTACATTTCAATAATATATTTATATACATCCTGTGTCCATACTTTAAGAATACAAAACAGAATTATACAATTGCAAGGATATTCAAAAGCATCGTATTTTTTGACTGTCCCATCAAATGGAATATGTGACTAGATTATACATTAAAACTTCATTCCAATAGTAAACCGAAAATATTTTATATTCGAATCTGTACTAATAGTTAAAATAATTTCATAACTAAGATGCTATGTCGTCCCTGTAGTTTTTCTATGAATGTATACAAACCTTTATATGTAAAATAGTGCAAATATATCAATCTGTGAATTTCTGTGTATATTCAAAAATAACAAAATTACAAATGATAAATGTGTAGCCTTGGTTTTTTGGATATGCGTGCATTTTTCCATCAGAGTGGAAGATGGTGATGTTTAATTGAACAGGTAAGAATAATGCAGATGACACTAGTCTACTAAAAAATAGAATTAATAAAGCTGACAGCTGTCGGTATAGCCTAAGCTTTTTAAATAAATAGCTAAGCACTAATTAATGCATCAACTATCATACAAATAAAATAAAAATGAATCTAGAATCTGGTCAGGTTAAGGAAATATTCTTACAAATTTGAGGTCCTGTAAAGTTAAGGTTTTTATGCTAGGTGAAACACACAAATTTTTTCTTAAACAAGTAAGGTCTGCTTTTATTTAAGAAAAGTTTTTTCTGTGCCGCCTGTTGAACGAGACTCTTGTTAGACATTATCTAGGCGGATAATCTGCTGTTGTTTAACTGGGTTAAATCGAATTATAAATGGCTTTTTCTTTTATTTCAAAATATTAGCCTGTGTCGAAATCAAATTTGATATACACTTTGCATGCCAATACGATTGCTTCCAGTATTTGCATGTGGCTAGTGGCATCAAGATGACATCCGTTTCGTCGCTGCTGCCGCGTTCGAGATCGCATTTAATACTTATTGTCTTAGTTTTGGGCGGCACACTCTTAATGTACACATATCAAAAGGACTTGGTTGTGATATTTCTAAAAACGTGTAAGCGAATCCGTGCTGAAGATATGCCAAGGCCGCTTGACGATGTGCTGCTGGCGGAATATCAACCGAGACCGGGACGCAGCATATTTTTTCTGGAGACCACTCGTGCATTTCGAAATAGTTCCGAGATAAAACACAACATGGTACAGCTGACGGCGCGCCAGGCATGTGCCGTTGAGTCATCAGCTGCTCATAATAAAAATTTTGACGTATTCGTTTTATTCACTGGTCCGATCTATCGGCACACTGGCAACAGCAGCCGGCTACAGCCACCATTAATCGACGCAATTTCCAGTTACAAAAATGTGAAACTCCGCCAATTGAATGTTTTACGTTTTGTCGAGGACACACCTGTTGAGGAGTGGGTTAAAGAAGGTAACCTACTCACATCGAGGTAAAGTAAAACTGAATCTTCAACATGTGATCCACTGCATTTCTTACTTTGATTTAGATATCCGATTAATCACGTCTCGGATCTGCTCCGGCTAGTAACCCTTTATCGCTATGGCGGTATCTATTTGGATATGGATGTGGTTGTGCTGCGTAGCATGGAGGATGTGCCACCCAACTATACGGGCGCCGAATCAAAGACACACTTGGCGAATGGTGTCATGAGTCTGACGCCAACTGGCTTTGGCCATGAGATTGCCGAGGCGTGCTTGCAAGATTTCCAAAAGAACTTCAATGGCAGTGATTGGGGCAACAATGGGCCTGGTGTCATAACGCGTGTGGCACAAAAGATTTGTGCCACAAAGGACATTTCCCTAATGCTGGAGGATCGGAAACGTTGCCTCGGCTTCAAGGTGTTCGATCGCAATGCGTTTTATGCTGTACACTGGAAACATTGGCGGCACTTCTTCGAACCACAACTGCTTGAACAGACGCTGGCCCATACGAAAGATTCGTTTCTGGTGCACGTATGGAACACGTACTCGAAAGAGCTGGCCATCAGGGTCGGCTCGAGCACCGCCTATGGCAAGTATGCGGAACAGCATTGTCCCAGGGCGTATGCGGCAGCTGGTGACTATTTCTAGAGAGCTATTAACTTACCGTTCAACATTACTAAAGAGTTAGGTCGAATTATTTAAGTTAAGTTCAACTTTCAAAAGACCGGCTTTCAAAATACTTTTGAGTTATACACTTTATAAGTCAGACGTTTAGGCCTCTCATCTAAGTTCTGATTGATACGCTTATCGTGTTACGAATCTCGATTTCAATTGCTTACATCTGATTTGATATGTGATATTTAATTATTCGGTGCCGCGTTTGGGTCTTTTCTAGTGAATCTTCATGACTAATTTATCACGTCTCGGGCTGGCTTTGGCTAGTCGGGTTCTTCTTTAAGGCTTTTGTGGGAATCGTACTCTTTCTCTCCCTATACGGACAAGCTGCAGTGTTTTGAGTAAATAGACGAAACTATTTATCCACAGCAAAATTTAATAATTATACATATAAATAGAAAAAAAGTAGAGTAAGCTGAAGCGATATGTACATTTTCTAAAACGAAATAAGAGTTTGGTGAGAAGAAAGTAGTCGCAGATTAGATGCACTGCACCTGGTTATATCGCAGACAGGCACCGATGTTATCCTCTGCGCTTCCCTTGCCTGCGGCGCCGCCATCACCAAAGTGTACTCCGATATAGAATGGAGTGACTGTGCTCTCAATGCGACAGGGCCAAATGCCTGAGGAGCAAAATTGCGCGCCACAGTGAACCGGTTCGCAGCCCGGCAAGGGACCGAAGCCCGTGCCAATAAAATCCTCAATGATGCAGGGCATTGTTATGCGATCCGTGCAAGTGCTAAAGAATTGGCGTGACTGACGACGACGGCGCTCCTGTAGATGCCGGAGGCGCAAGTCGAGGGCGCTGCGCAAGAAGCCCAGCAAATCGAAGCCACCTGACGATGTTGCGCCCCCCACCGGCCGTGGACGCCTCGAGACGCCAGGCTGCGATGTAGTCACGGCACTGCTCACATCGTCCCCTTTGGAGAAGAAGAAGAAATTGTCACTTTCGTTCGAACCCGAGCCCTCGACGTCGTCGTTAGCGGGCGCGGCTGACGATGACGGCGCTTCTGTTGCAGCCGTGCTCTCGTCCATAGCTGGCATAACGCTCGAACGCAAAGGCATTGCTGTTGTCATGGCTGCTGTGCTGCTATCTCCACTGGCAGCAGCACTGGCAACAGTGGTTGCTGTGGTGCTGGCACTGCTTGACATTGGCGCCGCTGTTGTGGTGCAGTTGACCATGTTATTAACGACTTGCTGCAGACTTGGACTAGTGGTAGTTGTCGCAGCTCTGGTTGGCGTAGTGGCTCTGGTAACTGTAGTTGCTGTTGTCGTCGTCGATGCCATGCCCGTCTGTGCTGCAGTCGGTGAGCTGCTAGCAGCACTGGCCACATTGTTCATCACGGACACAAATGATCCACCGCTGCCGCCGCCACCGATGCGGAAAGATTGCTCATCGCAGGGCTGGTATATAATCGAGCACATGTCGGACTCCTGGCGCACACAGATCCGATAATGCTGATTGGCCAAATGCCTGCCATTGTCCGCGAAATTGAACGTCTGCATAATACCCTCGACGCCAGTGTGATATTGCAGACATCCAGCCGGTGCTCGCTGACTAAAGGGTATTTGCGCCACGCGAATCTCCCACAATCGTATGGGCAGAAAGCGTGCGCTCACATTTATGTTAATCTCAATCAACTGATCCACATCGCTGTTGCCATTCACTGTGCTAATGTTGGCATTAGACGGCGGCCGAAGACTTCCATATAGCGTTGATTGACGCGGCAAGGATCGAGCTCCCACATCATAGTATACTAAAGATAATATATTTAAAATTAGATGTACATAATTTCATAGCCTATAGGGATGTTCTAGGTATAGGTAGGTCTGACTGATTTCTTAAAGTATTGGCCAAGCCATTGTACTCACAATGTTGTCCATTGTTTTGGCCACACAGCGTTAGGGGTCCGCCGGGGCCCCCACTGATATTGAAGACGTCTCCATCGCAGACACCGGTACGCCGATTAGGCTGGCCCAGCGAGAAATGATAGAGGTCCAGACGTAGCTGACTGATCTCCTGACTCATAATTTTGACCCTGAGGTGGCAGCCAGTAAAGTTGCTGGGCATGAAACTGGGAAACTCCGGCGACACAATATACGTTAGATTGCTGTCGATCGTGCCGTTGCATGTGGCGACAAACACGCAGCAGACGCCAAAACTCATGGCACACTCGCCTTTGGCCTGTCCACCCTTCTGACGGCATTCATACGCATTTAAGCAATTACCCAAGCGTCGGCCATCATCCGATAGGCACTCCCCATCCACGGGCACGGCAAATAAATGTATGACTGAAAAGAGAAGAAAGAGATTTGGTTCTATATTCGGGAGTGGCCGACTAGGACCGTGCGTTTACATGTGCTCTATAGCCTGTATAAAAATGTAAGCAACTATAAGCTTTTTAACTTCTTGAAGTACTTTCATAGTAGCATAATTATTATTAAGATCAGTCAGGACAAGTAGATTGTTTCCTCACTAGGGTACGCCTTTTTAGATTTACCCTGACCCACTTACCCTTGGGATATCGATTGCCGTTGCTATTCAGATATGTATTATTGTCGTTCCAATCGTCACTAGAGGCCAGATTGTTGCCAAGACTGTATGCTTCCTGCAGCAATAGCTCTTCAGATTCTGCACGATGCACTTCGTCCTCATCATCGATTAGCTCGAGCTCCGCTTGTAGCTGATGGTCAGCAGCTTGGGCTTTCAAGTCAGCGCTCCAAATATCATAATGATGCATGGGTGGCCACACAGATTCATTTGCTGCTGTAACTGCCTCCAAGGTGGGCGCTGCCTGGCACAGCTGAACGTTTAGCCAAATTGTGAATAGGCCAACAAACAGCAGCTGCATTAGGTTACAAAAAGTAGCAACACCAGCGACAGCGGCAGCTTTACAACAACCGGCTGGTCCAGCAAACACAATAACTTTCTTTTTAGTCGCACATCGTAATAAGCTAACGATTTTATTACACCTGCTCGGCCGCGATGGGGACAGGGGTAGGGGCAGAACGTTAATGATTAGCCACGCCATGGCCAATGCCAATGCCAATGCTTTGGCTCACAACTCTTGTGCTCTTTTAACTGCGTTTCGCTTTTGCGCGTGCGCTCCGTTGCGTTGCGTGGCTCAACGTAAAGTGTGCAGCCGGCTCTAGCTGCGACTCTGGTCACCAGCTCCCAGCTGTCCACGCCAGCTCTGATGCTTTGCTGCACTGCTGCCTTGCTACTGACCTGATCAGCGGTTCTCTCTCTCTCTCACTCTCTTCTCGATTTGGGTTACTGTCGTAGTGGTTGCTTTAATCTGTGTCTATTTCTCTTTTCTATTCTCGCCAAAGTGCTCCACATTTGTGATCTGATGATGTTTCCATATTAGCATGAGCTTCATGAAATAAAAGCTCTCGGACGGCTGTAGTTTTGGGTGTGTGTAAGCAGCTTCTTGTCCTCTTACCATGCTTAATGAATGCAAATTAAGGCTTTAGCAGAAATTGGCTTGGTCGGTCTGCATTTGTGCTGCATCATGGCATTCGCTCTTGTTGTTGTTGTCAGTTTGGTGTTTAGTGAATGAATGCGAAACAGAGGCGAACGTAATCAGGTTAAACAGCTCTCTGAGTAACTTACACTTGCAACAACAGTTACACTGAGCAACACAAACAAGTCTTTAGGCAGCGAATAGCCAAGCATAGAAAGCGGACAGCGAAGTTCAGCGAAGAAAATCTGAATGTAAATACTAAGTTGGTTAATTCTAAACATTTACAAGATTTTTAATAGCTAATAGAACCAATCTTAATTTTACCTAACTCTTTTGTATTAAAGTACACAAACCAATAGATTAGAAGATAGCACGAATTGTAATTCGATTTCATTGATTTTAAATCTTAGTCTTAGTTTCACTATAGATTTTCCAATTGTGCACTTTCGACTTTCTTAAGAAATATACTAATAATCTTTAACTTTCCCGCAGTGGATGATGTCTCTATATAATTCTTGAACTTTGCTTAATATTCTTATTAACTTTTGCAGCAATGTCTTTGCTACTCGAATTTACATTGCTTTTCATTTGGTATTGTTTTTAGAATTCTTGCTACAATTTGTAAAATTAAATCCTAACCTATTAAATTATTTTCTTTCAGGGTTCAACCAAACATGCCTTCAGGATAACTAATTCTTGGCTGCATATCGACGTACGATTTCATCTAATGATGCTACACAATCAACTACAATAAATAAGTTTCTAAATATAAAAAGACACTCAGATATATGGAAATATTGGTTGATTTGTATTTAAGGATATGCCCGTGCAGTACTTTTTAAAGCTACTGCACGGGATTTTGTTAATTTAAGATAGGATTGATTTGTAACATTAGCAGGGTATGTAAAATATAAAAAAAATAACAGTCAAGGATTATATAAAGTAGGTATTTTGAGTATTCGTTTTTGTTGTTGTTTTTTTTTTTTTTTTAAATAAAGCGCTTAATCTTAAGTCATAGTTTGAACTTTGTACAATGTGTTTTAGTAGGTGTGTTAGCCAAGTTTTGTTATAGGTGTTGTGTGATATGTTCGAATGCCTATAGTGGCTCTAGGGCGGTGGGGCCGTGTGGACTTCCTTCCAACTTGCGCCAGACTACGTTGCACATCTCGCGCACCAGCGCTTTCTCGCCGTCGTCCATTTGATCGAGGGCACAGCCCGCCAGATTGCCCAATCGATCACGTTCCAGCTGCTCCCTCACTTCCAAGACCTGCAGCGCCCGGACCACAGCTTCCGGTCGACCAGAAATTGGCTCGGGCAAGGCCGCAGCAGCCGCTGCAGCTGCAGCTGCAGCCACCGCCTGACTGATGTCCTGCTGTGTGTGTGTGCTGTGTGGCGAGGGCGCTAATTTGGCTGGTGCTGGTGCTGGTGCGGGCGCTGCTGCTGCTGGTGTTGCTGCCTGTGGCTGTTGCAAATTGGCTGTTGGCGTTGTACGCTCCTCCTCCAGCTGCTGTATGCGTCGCTCCAGCGAGCGTACATATTGCAAAGTCTGATCGTTGAGCGTGTGGGCGTTGCGCAAATCCTGCACAGAATTTAGCAGAGCATTAGATTGAAACACCGAATGAAGTCTATTATTTATATATATGATTTACCACTTACCGGCAATTGCCTCTGTTCCGCATAGTTGCGCAGCGCTGTGATTGTCTCGTCCGCGTTGGTGCTTGAACTCGATCCGTCGCCGTCGTCGCGCAGTGCGTTACGCGTGGCCGCGCCGCAGCCAGCACAGAGCGCATTGGCAGCCACATGTGCACGCTCCTCATCCAAATACAAGCATAGCTCCTTCAGCTCCAGATTATCGGTGATTAGCTCCTGCTGCTTGTCATCCAGTTGGCGCAATTTGTTCTGTTGGAGAGCGGCACATATAAGTTTCACTGTTTCTCTTAATTCTTATTCGAATTTAAGCGCACCTGATAGGCAGCCACCTCTTGACGCATCACACTGGCCGTGTAGCGGCCAAAGCGTTGCCATTCGCGCGCCAGCTTGCGACCCTTTTGGCGGTCATCGTCCAGAAAGCAACACAAGTCACGCAATTCCTGATTGTCATCCAGCAGACGCTGATTTTGTTCCTTCAGCGCGCGGAGCTCATTTACCAGGGACTTTGCAAAAGCGAAATAGACGATGAATATTAAATAAAAGTTAATTTTTCAGGAAATCAATGGTTTACCTGCAGCTGACGATTCTGTTCGATTGTTAATCGTCCGCCGTTGGCCGTTGGAATGCCTGTGGTCACGCTGGACGTGACCGAGGCACTGGGCGACGGATGTTCCTGTTCTTGTTTGCGCACAAACTTCAGCATGTCCTGTTGTGCCTTGCTGGACTGTTGATGCTGCTGATGCAGATGACGCGTCTGTTGCTGCTGTCGTTGTTGTTGTTGCTGTTGCTTAACGGAATCGGGTATATAGATACTGGTTAACTGTGGTATATCCGGCGGGTATTTCAGCGGCAAGTGTGGCTTCAGTATGCCGCCGCCTGAACCTGGCTGCGGCGGTGGCTGGTAGCGTGGGGGTATCGAGTGTGCGGGTGCTCTTAAGTGCGCTGCCTTAAGAGTTGCCTGCTGTTGCTGCTGCTGTTGTTGCTGCTGCTGTTGTTGCTGTTGCTGTTGTTGCTGCAGTTGATAGAAGCTGCGACGAGTCGGTGGTAGTTCTTTAGAATTGCTAATAAGCTGTTGTTGTTGCTGCTGCTGCTGTTGCTGTTGTTGTACAGGCAGACGCGATGCTGCGTGTTGCTGCTGCTGCAGCGTCGAGTGTTGCTGATGTATTGTGGCCACAGTTTGCAGCTGATGCGACTGCCCTGCTGCTGCTGTTGGTGTTACTGTTACGCTTTGGTGCGCTGCTGCTGCTGGCAGCAATGAGCGCCTATGCTGTAATTGTTGTTGTAGCTGCTGCTGCTTACTAATTGAAGTTGTTGTTGCTGTTGCTGCTGTAGTTTTGTGCACAATTTTGTCAACGCTATTAATTTTTATCAAATTATTGCCCAAAGTGCTCGACGTTCCTGTTGTTGTTGCTGCTGCTGCTGCCGCTGCTTCTGCTGCTAATGTCTTTTGCTGCTGTTGCTTTTGTTGTAGTTGTAGCTGCTGCTGTTGTTGTTGCTGATGTTGTTGTTGTTGCTGCTGCTGCTGTTGTTGATTGCCAGACATTTTAATGTTGGTTCCTTGTTCGTTCGCTTATTATTGTCGTTTTTATTGTTTATGCGATTCAAGTGTCTATGCCCTCGGCGCCATGTTGCGTAGTCACTGCAAAAATGAAACGATAAACAAATAAGTAGGAGAGTGCGCTAGGTGAGTAATCGACTAGAGGCTACCCTGTATGCCCTGTACTTTGCATCAATTGGGAATGTTACTCTAAAAAAGATACTACAAATGCGAGTAAAATCTGAATTTATATTCTTTGGAATGTGGAATATTTGTATATAATGTTTAATACTATAACAAACATGAGAAGAACTGGAAATATATTATATTTACATCGATTTAAGATAGAATATAAAATGCATGCTTCAAATTACGTCCTACGTCTCTCCTGATCTCTGCCTCCCATTCATAAGTATATATAATGCGTTTAGTGTTTGGTACACCACAGTGTAACATAAATTCAACAGATTGTCATACCCATTATTCACAATTGCCTTGGGTATAGAAACAGACGAAGCATTAGTGAAAACACATAAATTGGTTGCATGACAAGCGAAGGAAAACAAAGTAAGCCATAAATCAGAGCATTGTAAAATGTAACTTATGCGACATTAAGGGGCACAGCCGCATGTCGCTTCTATATATATACCTATATATAGCATGTACAGTAATTAAACTGTCATTAGGCGGCTCCGCTGATAGAAAGTGAAATGCACATTTTCCGCAACAGTGCCGCCACGATACACACACAAAGAGTCGCAAAATAGTTTCCTAGACGAATCTTGTGGCAGTGCGCAAGTAAATGCAACGAAGCGTCCTCAATTCCAACGCACTCCCAACTGATGGAAATGTCACTGTCACTGTCATTGTTCTTGCTATTGTTAATGTAACCCTTACTAAACGACGCCAAATGCAGCACGATCAAACACATCTTGATTACGGACTAAACGTTGGTTTCCGTTTCTGGTTTGGAAACTGAAAGCCATTTGGCATCCAAGCCATGCCGTGACTATCTGGCCATCTGCATTTCATTCATCTTGGTTCGAAAGTGAAAACATAATGTATGCGCTGATGAATTCTGCCACGTGGTGCTGTTACTTATTGTTTCTCTTTCAATTTGAATTCAGTTTAGCTTTTAGAACGAGAGCCAAGTGCCTTAGTAGTGAAACTTAGCTTTCGTGTTGCCATATCCATTGCATTTCAATCAGTAGTTGGCTACGGTAATAGCTTGTGCTGCCCAGTCTACGAAGTCTATAAAAGGGTTACCAGCAATTGGCTTGAAGAAAATATCAGACTTGAACAATATTCAGACTTTTAGTATCTCCTTTATATTTTGCCATTGTTACTTTATTGCTCTATTGTCAGAGGTAAATATAATGAGCGTACACTTAGAACTAGAATTCCCACAAGTTTGACTTTAGAAGCCACCCACTCCGCATGGGAAACAGGTTTTGATAATTTCCCGGCTTGACACCTTCCCTGCCACAATAAACAGACTTACATTGCCTGTAGCTGAGAAGATTCTTAGCATGTTGGTATAGCCAAGGCGACGACCTTTAAAATATTGCTAATTACACCAATCTATTTTCTGTGAAGAAAATTAACAAGGCAACGCCTTGTTTGTAGTTAACATCAAAATCGACATTAACACTAATTTATATGCTGTCAGCTTCGTAATAGATTATGGAAGATTTTTATTTTATTTTTTGATTGATATTTAATTTCTGATTGTCTGTAAACCAACAAGTTCAAAAAACTTCAACAATTTTTACATTTACCTTAAAGACCTATTCATTTTTCATTTCCCTTGCATGGAAAACTGAAAAGTAAAACTGAGTTGAACCCGAGCAATATGCACTATAATATAAAGTTATTCAACATGAGGTTCACCCTTTTATTTTTAAGCTTGTTCATTTTTTATTGGGTACGAGTCGACGCTAGCTGCGGAAGGCTGAAACGGAGGGCAGTGCAAATCGCACCATGTATTGGCATTTCCGACCGTCGTCGACCCCGGTGTCTTCTTCAATGAAATCGACCCCAGGTGCAAAGGCCCAAAGCCCAAAGCCCAGGCCCAGGCCCAGGCTGAGTCTCTGGCACTGGTTCAGATTGAGAGTCAGGCCACGACAAGGCAATCAAAAGAAACAAATCTACAGCAACAACAATGAGAGTAATATTTGTGCTCATTAAGCGTAACTGACACACGAAGTTTTTGCTGTTGTTTTATATTTTTGTTTTAGGGTTTCATCATTTCGCAAGTGGCCAAAATCTACGGATTCTGTGTCTGTGTGTGACTCAAGCGAGTATGTATGTGCATACATATGTTTTCAGGCATGTATTTATGTATAGATCTGGTGCTGGTGCTGCCGCCCCCTGCTTGTGGCTTTGCCAGCGAGAAGAGAAGTTGAAGTTGTTGGCTTCTCCGCATTGTTTTTACGCTTTGCTTTTGGCAAATTTCATTTTGGTCTGCGGCTCCGGCAATAAAAAAAAACAAACAACACCAAAGAGAGTCAAAGAGCGATTGCTATTATTTTAAGGTAATTCGATGATTTACAGCAGTTGCTTTGTCTTTTGTTAGTTGTCTTTCAGAATGCTCCGGGTCTGGCCCTCGACTCGATGTGTGGGGCAATTCGAACCAAGGAAAAACACAAAATAAACAGCAGAAAATTTGCAAGCCAATAACAAGTAAGAACATTGCAAACGGGTGTAAGCGACTGCACTGCTTACTGCTACTGCTATTGAAAGACAATTGATTTGTAGGCTCTGATTGTGGTGTATATATGTTACATTGATTAATTATATTCTGAAGAAGGCTTAGGAGATTTGTTAAGCCCGCATTTGATTTCGATTTGGTAGCTTTCATTTCAAAAGTATAAATCGCATATACTCTTGATCAATTTGTAAAAGGAGTATAACAAAGGGACAGTCAGTCAGACTGGCCGCTTGCAAAGTTTGCCTGGCCCAAGCCCTGCCTCTCAGTCTGTTCGCTGCATTCTTTTGTTATTTCGTAATGGCAGCGATGCCGTTTGCTTCTTTTCTGTAATTTTTGCATACCCGGCAAACAGGGGAAGTGCTTACAAATGTTACCCCACGCCATTGGCTGGCTTTGTGTTTGTGATCGTAGCGTCTTCAACTCTTTTGTTTCGTCGTAGGTTCTGGCAACAGTTTGGCGTTTCACACCTGTTTTCACTTTTAGGCGGGCGCAATCCTATTTAACGCAGCTGTTGCTCTGCTTCAGGAATTGCGTTTTTATACCAGCCTGACAAGTTGATGGCCATAATGGCTTTGTGTAAAGGGTGTGTAGGAATCAGCCCTATCTATGATGTGGCAGCTGTTGTGAATTTGTAATGTACAATTTATTGCCCAACAATTTACAATTTCTTAGCTGTCCAAGGCACAACGGCAACACTTTCGATGCCATTCTCTCCTTCAGCCGACAACGACAGTATGTGAAGGTAAGACACGAGCAACAGGCTTGAGCTTTCACCTTTCCAGTGCTAACAATCACTTGCACACTTGTTCAGCGCTGCTTGCCACACAAATCGCTTTATTATTAATTGCTTGCTTTTGTAAGTGCTATAGCAGGTGCCAAAGGTTAAAGAGAGAGAATCATTAACGAAAACTTGTTTCATTGAAAACTACAACAGATTATGGCTTCTTCTTACATGTCAAATGTTCTCGCTCATACCAAAGTTGTTCAGCTTTCCACACATCATTAAGATAAGCATTTTTCCCCATTCTTTACAGTTACTAGACTTTCATAATACCGTCAGTTTCTTGTCTGATTTCGTAGTGGTAAATCATTTTGCTGCTGGTGTCATGTTCACAAGCATAGACTCTTATATTATTACCATAAGTGAAATAATTTTGCATAAATGGGCCTATTACACTTTGTCTTTGCTTAATATTTTCAGCCATATTGTCTACTCTAAAATTTCACTCATTTTTACGACTTTTTCGGATTAATAAGAAGAGAAAGATTCAACTCTTTGAGTATATATATTCAAGAGAGAAAATATATATTAAAAATTGAAATTTCTCATTACCCACCAGCTGCAGTTGTGAACTGAGGACTCTAGCAATATATATTATATATATTAAATCTATATTCTCTGCTTCAATATGATTAAAGCACAAATAAGTTTGCTTTCATACGAGTCCCCTCCGAAACCAATATACTCTCTTAAGTTTGTGAACGAGCGTTAAAATAAAAGGAATTATTGTTATTACGTAATCGCAAAAATGATCAAAAATTGGGAGTTTACTTCAGTGTACCTAATGCCATTTAGTTGGGTCTTAAAAATATCTGACAGTCGGCGGCTTGTTTTGCCAAAGTCTTTTTTTTTTTATCTAAATAAACTTTTTTCACCGAAGCCTGAAACAAGTGTTTAATTAAGGAAATGAGCATTGCCCAACGAGAAATAAACACGCATACATCCATCTACACACACACGCATGGGCACACACATCAATTTTAAACAAAATAAGACAACGATTCGTTGATAAATAAAATAAGAAAATAAATGCGTATATGAACGTACATATGCTGAAACTGTACTCAAGGTTAAGAAATCTCTTTAAAAAAGCACACGCACCGGCTGCAAGACAGACAGCTTTTTTTTGGAAGTGATGACAAGCAACAGCAAAGGCATTGGCAGCAGAAACAAAAACAACACGGTCACGGCAACGGCAACGGCGACGACGACGACGACGACGACGACGACGAGAAAACCACAAGTCATGTGGGTTAAGTACACTTACTTAACAACACAATTCAAAACTGACCGCGCGCACAGACAATGAAATATGTAATGAAAGGTAAAGCTCAGCTCAGCTCAGCTCACGACGGAGATGGCGACGGCCACGGCGACGACAGTGACAGCTAACCAGCCAAGAGCCAACAGAAATACTTGAAAAAGCCAATTGCAAGCGTGTGCGAATAGGATCAGGCAGGGTTGGCAATTGGATTTTATTGCTATCTACAATATATGGTTATGTATGTCTACATGGCCTTCATGGATGCTCGAAAATGGCAGTAAATTTATATGTTTTCATATATTAAAGTATGGGTAGAAATCAAAAATTATTCCTAGATTAATCTAGTCAAGAATGCCTTGAACCCAACGACGGGCTTTCCTTCAGATATATTTAGATGTTGAACACATACTTATATATACATTTTAAAATGGGTATACATAAATACGTATAGATAAAAGATAGTAAATTTATAATAAGAACATTCGTTTATAATTCAAGAACTTTTGAAAATGTGAATTTCTATTTGTACGAGCAATAAAAGCAATAAAAATATTGATATTATTGCAATAACAAAGCTTTAAAATCTTAACGCAGATATTTTTTGTAATACCTTGTGCAATTTCCTAGAATTGTATGATTTTATTATTAATTAATTAAATTTAATTTATGTTAGACATTTTTCGACTAATTTATTGCCTATAGAGTATTAAAGAAATGGTATTATAATTTTTGCATTCCCATAAGCTTTAAGCTTCTATTTGGCAACCCTGATAAGCCGACTTTAACAACCACCCACACCACACGAGGCGAGCCGGCACAGCAAACGCATGGAAATGTGACAAGAAACCCCGCACAAAATAGGCAAAACCTAAGCCAAGCAAAGCTAGGCAGAGACAAACGATACACCCACAGAGACCCACACACATGAATAGGCAAACGGAGTCCAAGCTATGTTGACTGCTCTCCCAAGCTGCACGCTTCATTGCATTTGCGTTGCACGCACCAAATAAGAGAAGTAGATGTAGCTTTATGTCTCTGCGTGTTTCTACTTCTATGTCTATATGCCTATACAACGAGGTTTTTGAAATGTTGCTCGAAAAACGCCTTCGTCGCTTGTATCGGATGACAAATGACAATATAACATCGCTTTCGGTGTTCGCTGTCGCCAGCGCAGACAATCGGCCAAAATTTTCATGAATGAACTTTGCGACACAAACAAAAGGAAGAGACACAAAGAGAGACAATGAGTGAGACTCGCCAGAGTCAGCCAAATCACATCTCTCCGAGTGGCTCATTTATCAATTGATGCTGGCTAAGGAAGGAGGAGGAACCATAAGACGATTAAATTGCACGTGACACCGTGACTGGAAGAGCCGCTAAATTTATCAATCACTGGGCTGGCTCACACAAATTCGTAGAAGAATGAAACCAATTGAAAAATGATAGTTTTTGAAATGAATGCCAGCGATTGTAACCCAAATCAAATATTTGAGCAGCCAATTAATTAGGCATTTTTAGCTTGACTATAAAATAGCGTCACCTAAAAGACCACCCACGATTCCAGGGCATTTAATTTTTTATTTAAAGTTCTTTCTCGGATGTTAAACCATAATTGTCACCATAAAAGACACCTGTGTAGCGCAGTGAGCACAATAGCAGCTATCCGAAATCTAAAAAAATGACCAAATCTGGGAGCCAACAAACGAATTAAAAGCTCTGCCAGGCATTTTAAAGGGCGTCAAAGTTTAACAATGATGCGAAATTCAGAGACATATCCATTAAACCTAAGCTAGAAACTCAATTTAATTTTACTCTTTATCCGTTTATCTGCGCTTTTTATTTATGTATATTAAAAACTTATCCAATTTTAGCTTTGCTCTTAATCCTCTTACAACAGTTGTCTTGATGCCAAATATCACGCCATAAAAAGTTCTTTCAAGTGCTGCCCACATCGGGGCTTCAAATTCGAATTCCGTTTAATGCTTACCAAACAGACATATATAATACTTATATGAATGTATATTTGTATATGCGTGTATGTGTGTTAACCATAGAGGGTGTTGCTCTTTCTGATATAGTAATTTATACAAATCATCAAAATTGAAAGTAGATAGTAGAAAGTAGGCAACGGCAACAAATTAATGATTTGCCCTACCAAACAATTGACCCACCTGGCTCATCATCAGCTATATAACATATAACAAAACATAGAGAAACATGAATCGAAAAAAGTATATTTTAAAATATGCTCTAGGAAATATTCTGCGGCCAAAACATAAACAACATTGGAATGAGTGTCTAGTTTATCAAGTCTAGACGACTTAGGCACGTTCCTTTTATTGTATTCGACAGTATGCAAAATGGAAACAAATTAGTAAACGGCCAATGATTAACGACAGACTATAAAAGGCACTTAGTCTCATATAATCAACCAGATAAACGCTGAGTTTCGAGGCAATAAAAATATATTTGTTGACAACATTTAAGTTAAGCTTGAAATAAACTTGAATGCACAAACTATGTATATGTGGGGAAGTCTACAGCATTTAAACATTAAAAGCCTGTAGCTCTAATGGTCGCTGACATTGGCGCATTCAGAGAGACGGGCATAGATAAATCAACTTAGCTCAACAAATTTGCCATTTACCTCTTAGATTACTTACAATACACAACTATATCCATAAAATTGCTAAAATGCAATATTTTCTAGTCATAGTCGTCAATCAATACATTTATTTTTGTAGAGTTATGCATTTTTTAAACAAACAATAGCGTATTGTGCAGTCAGCAAGACTTTGTTTTTATTTAAAATTTATATATTTACATAATTTAAATGGCAACGTTTTTGGTTTCCCCCTATGTTGAGGGCGTGGTAATGAGTTTTGCCAACAGTTTTTTTTCCTTTCAGGCTTCAATTCGAAAGTTACCAAAGCATTAAGACTACATTGATGCCCTTTGCAGTAGGTAATATAATCTTTAACGGATATAAATATATATAAATATTATGGAATAATATTCATATATTTGAATATAAAATCAGACTAAATAAAGTTTTTTTTTAAAATATTTTAATAGATCAAAAAACTGGCTGACTACTATATAGATATATATTCTGTAGCGTATATAATATTCAGCATGGGCATGCCCCTTCTCTCTGACTTTTTCTCTGCATGAATACATAATTTACAGCTATTTTTTTTTCTTTGTAGATTTGAATTTTTCAAGCTGTTCGTCATGAAATCAAGAAGTTATTGGCTTCGGCCTCACTTTGCCAGTCGTAAAATTAAATGACGCCAAACACAATAAACATCGGCTAGGAATGGAGATCTGTGCTATTTGTAATGCGCACCAGTTATTGGGGGTTTGGTCTTGTTACCGATCAACAGTATAGAAAACTGCGCATTATGTAGATCACATGAGGTTGGCAATAAGGGAGTGTCGCACAAGCCCATTCAGAATATGCATAAAATATATATTCTTTGCTATATATATGCTGGCATATATGTAAATCACATAAATGTTAACTGGACTAGAAACAAATGTGATTGATTGAAGACTGACGATCAGTGAGCAGAAAATTCAGAACGCATATCAAATAATTAAAAATTACATTCCCTATTTTTACACAATATATGTATTTTTTTGTATCAATTCACAAGAATTATTAAAAAATTGTAATTTTTATGTTTATTTACTGTTCTGGGATATTGTAACAAATTCTAGCTCAAAAAAACCTTAAGAGTACGCCGAACACTTAAAGACTTACTCATTTCAGTCTTTGAGCGGGTCAGCTTAAACCCTAATACCGATCTCGATAAGTGTGTTTATAATTTATGGGTGGTTAGAAAGCATTTTGTTTATCGGTTTCATTTCGTTAAACTCTTCCATTTTCAATGGCACAAGGCTAGAGAAAACACATTACGTAAGCATTAGCTCAGATTCTCCTTTACTGGCGACCAGATTTTAACAGTTCATAGCGAGCGTGAACAAACTATAAAATACAACAATACGACAGGCAGCATAGCAGGCCACGCATGCGCAATAAATGCCACTGGCGATGGGCAGTATCAATGCAGGCCAATTAATTTTCTATTAATTTTCCTCGTCGCTCTGTTCGTTGAAGAGAGTATATAGGTTTTATGTGAAAAATGTGTCTGCAGTAGACTTCAACAATACCAACAATTATTATAAATATTGATGCATTTACCTTCTAGAAAGTTCACCTTTCAGTCAATCGACTTTTGTAAGCCGTTATGATACTCTAACCTGGACATGGCGCAGTCGGTTACACCCGGTCAATATTAAAACGTAGTAACAATGCCATTAAAGCGGAAATCATTAAAATGGTTATAAAGATTGTGCGCGCGTGTGCGTTTGTCGGGAATTCTATTTCCTTTCCTAAACAAAAGCCGCTTATGCGACGTGTTCAATTCATATTGAAGCATAATGCGGTCGGTCGCCTTTGAGCGACAGAAACTTCCGGATTCGAAAGATTTGTAATGCCATTAAAGGACGTTCAAAGAGCTACGTATATGCCACCATGAATCATGAATTGATGTAAGCTTTAAAGACTTTCAAAAGAAAATATAAATACAATATTAGATAGTCTTCATCTGAATCTATAATACATATATGGAGAAGTTTACCATTTAATACTCAAAGCTGTACTTGAAGGTAAATTTCTTTACTGAGTTTCTTAAAATGCCCCAACACCTAGTTAACCTTTTCAATTCAGCCTGATATAAAGTCAACTTTATAAAATTCATCATATACTGCTCGACTGGCAAAATAAAATGAAGTGTACAAAATCTGGGCAAAGGTAATTTAATACGCACGCAACAATTTATATGAAACCACTGAACCATGGTTGATTCAAGATGAAAGAGGGAATTGTGAGTCGTCTTTCAACAGCTGTGCCACGCTCAAAGCTTGCTTCAACTCTTGTCGGATGCTGTTGCTGCTTGATTTTAAATCCAAGTCACACTAAGGGTATTAATGAACGTAGATTGTTGCTCTGATATTGCCACAGAGCTGTAGCCGGTTTTCATTATCGTTGCAAATTGAATAAGTCATAAAAGAAAAAAGTGTATGAAAATGGGAGGCAAGCATAACGCATACTTAAAGGGCCGCACGTTATCAAAAAGGGCAGCCTAATAGCCGCCACAGATGCAGAATTGTTCCAACGCACGCTTCATTCGCTGCGAGCTAGCCAACTAACGACAACAAAATGCTGATGGCACAAATTATAGCCAAGAAAGACGAAGGCAATCTGCAGCTGAAAGCGGTGGCAGTGGCAGTGGCAGTCGCACTCGCGGTGGAAAGTAAGCAAGAAAGTCTGAAACCACTCAGCCGAGGCTGTGGCGACTATGTTGAGACCCACAATTTCCGCCATTTATGACAGTCACAAATCGAGTTATACTAACACAGCAGCGTTCCACGTACTTTCTAATTTCTAAATGTACTGCTTTGAAGCTGTCATTTCGATCGTTGAATACCCTGTACTAATCGACCATCACGACAATTGCGAATAAATTGTACAAAATTACAGTAAACAAAGCTGAAAGACGGGGCGAGAGAATAACTTTTGGATTAGAATTTTGAATTGTTATTGAGACAATTTTAAAAATGTCCTTATTAGTAATGTCTGCAACATGAATACATTAATCAGGAATTATATTTGGTATTGCTTAAATTTATAACGCTTGTTGTCTCTATTAACTCTTCTATATATTATATTATTGTAGGGCATTTCATAGTCATCCATATTGACAGTCTTTCTGATTCTGCTTTCTTGTCTTCTAACACAACTTTTGTGGCACTATTTTTTGTTTAAGTATTTTAGCTCGGCACAAAACTTGTTTCTTAACGGCAAGCAAAGTGTTAATGTTAATTTGTGCATGCGATATTAGTTTTGGCCAAACAACTAAGCCAAAGAAATTTCGCAGTCGTTGTCTTGTGTGCAGTAACATTTTATGTAAATTTCTACAATGTTTATCGCAGCTAAGCCAGCAGCAGCAGCAGAAGCAATAGCAGCCGCAGCAGCAGCAATAACGTTGACAGCAACTGCAACAGAAATGATGAACATTGCATTGCATTGCATTGGATTGCAACATTCTCTGCGCCGAGCACACAGACAATGGCATTAGCAGCGCTGCATCCGCTGCTGACCAAAAGCTTTGGGGCTTGATGCTTGGGAGGCGGGCACAGTTGGAAGCCAGTTGATGTTGGATCAAATGTGGCGTGGCTATGCAATATAACTGTAACTAAAGCATGCCGCCGCTACAGCACAGGAAGCTTCAGCTTGTTATTTCATTAGAAAAATAGATGCATATAATAGAAGAGCTTGCTATCTTGGTAAATGGCCATCGCATCAAATACCTGGCCTACAGGCCATTGTTTTGTAAGTAATTTATTTAAAATGCACAAGAAATCTGCAATACATACAAGAAGACTTCTTTGAGCCATTCTCTACACAGAGGAAGCCAAGTCCAACAATCGGATCTTATGTATAATTAAGCACTTCGTCTTAGATCCTTGGTAGGATAGTTTCTTTAGTTTTAAGGTAAATTTGTCATTCACGAGATGAGTTACGCTGCTCTAATTTAATCTTCGACTTGTCTAACTTTCCATATTATATTTGAGCCAAATTAGTTTTCCTCTCTTATAACTCTCAGCCTATTCCATATCAAATTAGTTTAATGTTCTTTTAAACAATTCTCTTAGGGACTGGGGCCAGCTTTCCCAAAGGCTTCCTCTCTTTTCTGATGTGCCGTTGTCATTTTAAAGGCGCGCCAATGCAAAAGTTGGCAACAGCATTCGTTCTGTGCGCTGGCATGTGGGAAAATGTGGCCAACGATAATGGGGGAAGGCGAGCCAGCAGCAGCGTAAGAAAAATATCTAAGAGCCTAAAGGAAAGAGAGTGCTGGCTCTTGTGGCTATGTGAGGTGTCGGTGGCCGGACAGGAGGAAAGTTAAACTATAACTTGTTCTAGTTGCTTTGGCTGTGGTCACAAACTGGGACACTTGTTGCGGCGAGCTGAGCGTTCAATGGAAGGAAATCAAAGATGGTCCCAAAGATGACAACAACTTACACACATATACCCACACACACACACACAGACACTCTCTCACACACACACAGATACTACATTCCAAACTTCCCACGCAGCGCCAACACTGGGAGTGGTACAAGAGGCAACCTATATATTGCCTTAATGAACCATGAAGCTGATATGCGGCAGCCGCGTAAAACTAAAAAGCCGCCCAATTATAAAAAAAGAGGAAAAGAAAGAGACACACGGAACGGGCCGAAAAGAGAGCAGCGATTGGAGCAGCAGCAGTCGGTGTACGCATTCACCGATGCTGCGTGATAAGCTCACAAGGAAAAGAAAGTTTTTTTTGCCAGCCGCCGATTTCATTGACAAAAAGCTCGTACAACGAACTTTGCATAACTGTAGTTGTTGTTGTTGTTGTTGTTAGCTGCATGCTTGCCGCTTTAGCATTAGTTACAGTTTATCGATACACAAAATTGACTTAACATATTTCTAACAGCAGCAGCAGCAGCAGCAGCAGACGCAACAGGTTGCTAGAGCCTCAACTCCGCATGGCGCTCCTCTCCCTCTCTCTTTCTCTTTCACTGCAGATTGTCTTGCATGCATTTTCGTATTGATTTGCTGCACATTACATTTCGAAATGCTGCACTGTTTGTTGTTGGCCGCTGCTCAATCAGTTTTACCTGTTGCAGCACATAAAAACATCAGCAACAACAACAACAACGGCAGCAGCAACAGTAACGAAAGCAGCGTCGGCAGCGACTGCAGTTTTTTGTTTGATCTCTCTTATTGTTGAGTCGTTGCCGTGCATCTTTTTCTGCTCTTTTGTTGTTGTTGTTGTTGTTGCTGCTGCTGCTGCAGTCTCTTGTTTCACTGTGAAATTTATTGGCGCATATAAATGCCTCAAAATTGATGTTATTGTCGTTTCAAGTTTGACCCTTTTCGGCCTGTTAAATTCTTCCTCTTATTCTTTGTGCTGGTGGCCTGTTTGTCTTGAAAATTAATTTAGTTTTTTTCCCTCTTTCGGAAAATCTGTTCAATATCTTTTTGACTGTTTATTTATTAAGAGGCCTGCCAAGTGGGCAACAAAGAAAACCGGAGAGAAAAACAAAAGTTGTGGGCGCGCCCAATGTGCAGCCAAGTAGGCGTCACAGTGCGCCAGAATAGAGCAATTTGTGAGCGGCTTTATGGAGAAAGAGAGAGAGAGAGAGAAAGAGGGACAGATGCGAACGAAAGGAAGAGAGACCGAGAGGGAAGGTTCTTATCCCGACCTATGAGTTAATTTTGTTTGCCTTATAAAGCGACAGGCAAGTGGGCGGGCAGCTAGAGATGGGGCTGTTAGAGTTGCACCCATGGACCGTGGGTGGGAGGAGTGTGTACTTACCCACATATGCATGTAATATATATGTGAGCACATATGTATGTGTGTGTTTAGTGATGCTTGGTTGACAGTTGTTTCACGCTTCGCTTCCTTTGCTATATTTACGCAGTTCTGGGTGAGGATTTTGGCAATGGCAAGAAGAAGAAGCGGCGGCAAGTTGCAGGAGTTGGCTTCGCACTGGGCGCATTAAACTGCGCAGTTCTGCGATCGTGACAATTGCGATGATAAATATTGGGAAACGCATGCGCGTCGCTGAAGCTGCCGCATTCCGATGCAAGCGCAGAGCGTAGGCGCAATTAATTGTTTGAATAGCAGCAGATGGTGGCACAATTTGAAGGCAATAGCATATAAGTATCATTTGTTTCAGGCAAACAAAATACACGCACACGCACACGCACACTCAAACTCACACACACGCGCAAAAACAAGCAGACACAATTTTCGCGCACTTCGGCTTTTAGTATGTATCTTTTATTGGCTTGAATTTTCCTGCCTGCCCTTTTCGAGCGACACAAACGCAGACGCAAAACGATCACAGAGACTTCTGCTCTTTTTTTGTTTTTACACGGCGGAGTTGATTGGTGTATATGAAACTAGTTGAAGGAGCGAACGCTCGAGGCGAGTGTTTTATCTTTGCTATAATTTACAAGCGTCAACATTTTATCCGCGACAAGCCGACGCGACGACCAACCCGCTCAAATTCCAACAACAAATTAAATATTTATGTTATTTAACAGCTGTTAACAGCAACAAGTTGGAGAGCACAATAGACCCTAAGAGACAATAACATGACTTATCGATTTAATATATATCGACTATATCGGGTTTTAAAAAATTTTATGAACAGCCAATGAATGGGTAAGGAAGTTTACATTTTAAGTATTAGAACAATAGAGATCAATAAATTATTACTAATATTTGATTAGCGTCGTAAGCCAAATTTGTATAATTGTGAAGCAGCGTCTATTGAGGTTTCTAGACCAGTTGGCAGCACTGTTTTGTAAGCGCAGTCAGCTGTTTTATCAAACGTCGAAAATTTGTTTTGTTGAAACAGCGCCAAAAAATTAAAAATTATTTTACGAGTTGTTGATTATATTCAAGATAACCGATTACCATGGGCGTATGCCGCTTTTTCCAACAAGGCTCTTGCCGTTTTGGTGCAAAATGCCATAATGAACATTTTGATGTTAAGTAAGTACAGAAGCAAATTCAAAAGAGCGAATTTCAACATGAATGTAATTTTAGGCAATATCTGAAGACTGATGTTGAAGCCTGCATCAATGGCAAAATGTGGCCCTTCTCTGTATACGGCCCGTACAAGGACAAACCCAATATACCAAACTTCATAGAAGATCAGTCGTTCGAAGAGGTTCGCTTTCAAGCTTATGAAAGTCAGCGCCAAAACTGTTTCGATCAATTCCATCAGCAGTTCACCAAGGAGGTGCACGAGGCGACAAACAAAATGAAGCTCTTGCTGCAATTCTCCCCACAAATACTTGACGTAATGATTAAGCTATATGAAACACCAGAAGGCGTCCAGCCAGCTACCAATAACAACAATCCCTTCGCTGCACAATCCAGCTCGATTTTCACGAAGCCCGCTCTAAGCTCTGGCAGTGCGAGCATTTTTGGTGGTGGTGCTGGTGCGAGCTCAAGCTTCGCTCCAGCTGGTAACTCAATCTTTGGCAGCGCTAGTAATGCCGGCACTAGCATTTTTGCAGCTACAACAAATACAAATTTGTTTGCGCCCCAGCAGCCGCAAACGCAACCGTTTGGAGGACAACAGCAGCAACAGCCCAATCCGTTTGGGCAGCAACAGCCACAAACTTCCATATTTGGTCAAGCGCAGCAGCAGCAGCCACAGCCGAATCCCTTTGGGCAGGCACAAGTTGGCGTAGCGCCTGGCAACAACAGCGTCTTTGGACAGGCACAGCCAACAAATATGACACCATTTGGCCAAACTGCTACCTTTCCATCACAACAGCAGCAGCAACAACAGCAGCAACAGCCTTTTACGGGCAGCATATTTGGTAATCCAGCTGTCGGCACGGCCAATACAGGGAATATATTTGCACAAGCAGCAGCTCAGACCTCAAGTGGGTTTTTTACTCAGCCGGCGGGCGGATTTCAACAGCAACAGCAACAAATGCAAGCCGACTCAGCTCAACAACTACAACTGCAGCAACAGCAGCAACAGCAGCAGCAGCAGCAGCTACAGCAACAGCAGCTGCAGCAACAGTCTGCTGCTCCATCTTCAATATATAGTCGCATGGGTGATCTTACAGCTGAAGAGATCGAAGCCTTTAAGGCGGAACAATTTGCGCCCGGAAAGGTGCCCTTCAACCCGCCGCCCCGCGAGCTTTGTTAAAAGACATTGTGATCGAAATTCTTAAATAAATACTGTAGAAGTACAATTGCTTTAATGCATCATCATATTCAAGCGTTCCATGTTGATAGAGTAAACGGCATGCGAGCCGATTAGATTGCGGTCCCTAAATGCACGTTGGCAATCCTTCAACGTAATCACGGTGCGCTCACAGGGCAAACTAAGTGGGTATATGAAGATTGGGTTAGTTTTTAGACTGATTTGTGACTCGTCCCATACATACACTTGCTCACAAGCTGAGAGAAAGACGATGTCGTCATTTTGTCGCCTCATAAAGTTGGCTGTGTTGAGTTCCTTGTCGTGTTCCAGTGGTGTGTCGTCCACCTTCTGGCGAGTGACTGTGTTGCGCAGCGAGGGATCTCGCAGTTGGGCGCCCACGTCATAGAAAAAGTTGCCTTCCCCGGTTGTTTTGTAATGCTTGCGTTTCTTAATAATGGATGTCAGCAAATCTTTGAGGAGCACCTGCACGGCCATGGCCACATACTCGGCTACACTATCTTCCACGGAGATCAAACCAATCTCCCAGGCGCCAATCAGAAAGCGTCCCATTATAAAGCCAGCGTCGGGCAGAAAAAGCTCCTGGGCGCAATAGCGCTGTGTGGGCAATTGCTGTTGCTGCTGCATTCCCTGGTCACCGGCTAATGTGGGTGGGCGTATCAACTGCATGTTGTCCTCCTTCACAAACTCCAACACATCGCATAGCTCGAAATTAATGCGATCCGCAAAGGTGCGAGAGGTGCGTTTGCGTTTTCGACTGCTGCTGCTGCTGCCAGCGGCGCCGCTGCCGCTGGCGCTCCGACTGCTCGGCGTGCACGACGGCTGCAGTGAAGCAATCGTTTCAGGAGCCGCAAAGGCATCGATTTTATTGAGCAGCGCCAGTAGAAATTGATTATGCAAATGGAGTTTGTCGGGCGACATGATTTTTCGGCATTCGCTATCAAATTCTTCCTTCGTCCATCGATTGCGGAACCAATTCTTCATATTTGCCCTATACCGTTCCCAATTGTCACCAAGGGCCACGGCCAGTGCCTCCTTGGTCACAAGCACCTTATCCGTAAGAACATTCATTCCAAAAACCACAATACCTTAACACTTTCTCAACGAATGAAATATACTTTTTGTATATTTCAGTTGATTTCCTTTACGTTTATCGGCAAATCTGATTTATCGATTACTTCCGTAAACAAAAAGTGTGGTCCTCCTAATTCAGAAGCCTGCCATTTTTACAGGTGACCATCGTCAACAATAACACGCAACAGAAATGGATGTGAGCAAGAAATGATAAACATTAAACTATAAATTTAAATAAAACTCTTCACATTACTTGCAGAAATCCAAGAAGTCAAAGACGCCCAAGAAATCGAAAGACAATGCCATCATGGTGAAGCTCACTAAAACCCAGCAGAAGCAAAAGGAAGTCAACCGCGTGCTAAAACTAAAGCACGAAATCTTGCTCAAGTCGGAGGTCTCTTATTTGGAATATATTGAAATGCGCTCGGAATTGGAGCGGCTGAATGCATTGAAGGAGACATTTACGCGACGTGTGGAAAAATTGAAGCAGCAGGCCAAGTAGTGCGAGACTTGTTCTTTTAGGTCTTTAATTAGTTTAGTTAGATCGAGTAAATAAAGTTTGTACATTATATATCAGGACAGTTTCCTGTCAGGTGAATGAGTTTTGAATACTGTCCACATCCTGTCGAACTCTGTTTCGAAGCCACTCATTAATAGCTTATCGGAGCTGAGGACGAGGTTCTCCCAGTTGCCATTGAAGCCTTGAAGTGTCCAGTTGGCGGAGCCATAGAGCACAACCCCAACTCCACCAGCTGCCGGCTTCGTTTGTCTGCCCCCACTTGGGAAAAGATTCTTCACGCGTGCATCGCCATCGATCACCATGAATTTGTGGTGCACCAGAGCTGTTGTCTCCGGCATACGAATCTCAACGCCGGAGCTGGCCAGACTCATGATCTTTGAGCCCGACGAGCAGAGCATTTCGGGATCGCTAATAAGGCGTATTATGACACCGCGCCTCAGCGCCCGACTAAAGGCCTCCACTAATTCGGCGGTGGTTAATGTGTAGATGGCAATGTCGATGGAGTATGCCGCCTGGTCAATGTGCCTCACGATCCGTTCAATGTGGCGCTTGCTGCAATATTGGTTAGAGCAGTCAAGCGACTCCTTGCTGAAGTGTTCACCGTCGCATTTCCCGCTCAGTTCGTTGAACATCATAACTTCCAGAATTTCCCGATTTGAATTTCTGATCTTGTCGCGAATGTATTTCCAGATTATCAGTGCTCCGGCGCCTATTGTGACCGTAGTCCACAGCGGTTTGCTTTTTAAACAAGTATACACTGGAAACAAATGTATTTTAATTGATTATTCTAATTATTCAATTCTAATACTTACTTTTTGCCTTTATCTTCTATACGCGCTCAACTATCAAAGGCGGTTAGCATGTGGTAAGAAAAGTGAGAGGTTGTTCGCTTGGCGAAACATTGCAGTACCTAACATTACATCAACAATTAAAAAATTGTAATACGACTTTAAAACATAAGTGGATTTTTAATAGTATAGGTATATAATTGATTTATGCTAAAAATGTAGGAACATATTATTTTATTTTTCAATCGGCATCGATAATTTTCCATACTAAAAAGCCAGACTTAAAATAATGTTTCTCAACACTGGCAGCAATTCTCACAGCCGCGTTTAAAGAAGTAAAACTATTTGCAATGGAAATTGATGATAAATCCAACACGATGATGAGCACTGGGACACAAGAGTTGCTGGATGAACGTGACGTGGAGCTGAAGAAAGTCCTAAAGCTGAAGTTAATATTGAATGAAGTTCGCAATTTAAACCTTGGACCTGAGGAGACGCCAGAAATTAAACGAGCTCTCAAATTGGTTTCGGTGGCCGACTATATACGTCTGGGCGATGACCAGGAGCATTTGCTTGGTATGTATTAAGTGCTTATATATGCATGCAGAATATGTTTCACGATATTTCAAACGCACATTTATAGACTTGCAGGAATGTAGTAGATACCCCCCACTCAGCTATATCGACAGTAAAGCAGTGCGCACCAAACTGGCGGAAAATTTGCGTACGATCCTAACACCAATAGCACAGTTGGGCGACAAAATACGGACTGAATTGCCGGATGCATTGGCTAAGGAGGAAGAGGCGCAGTTAAGCAAAGGACAACAGGAAATAATCAGAATGCAAAAAGAGCAACGCGACTGTTTAGAGAAATTGGTGCACATGTACCGTCACAAGTGTGTGCTTATGATGCAGGCTGCCGAATTGAAGATGGGTCCACATCTGGGACACGAACTCAAATTGCAGCAAGCGCAGGCGCAACTACTGCAAACAAAGGCCGACTTGTTGCGCCTGTACTTCATAAATGAGATATTCTCGCGCACAGATCACAGCCTAAAGGCCCACGAGGAAGTGGACAAGTATATTGACGAGCTGCTGAGGGCCAAACAGATTGAAGGTCGTTAGATTATTACATTAAATATTTACAAAACGTAGGCATATAAAATATAATATATATTAGTTTAAGACAGTATTTTATTTAAATTGGCAAGCTTGGCGTTGTTTACAAGGTGGCATCTCTAGTATAGCCATCGCAAATATGAACAGATGTGATTGTTGCAATAACTGCGAATCGTTCTTGTAAAAGACGAGCAATTAATGGATGTATCCAACACATCTCTGTGGTCTTTTTAGTTCGACAACATAAATATATTGATAAGCTAGTGCCATTTGCTCGCAACTGCCATGCGGTATTTTATTCAAATTGGCCTGGTACTTTTCTCCAAACAGGGTGGCAGCTCTGTGACTGTGCAAAAAAGTAAACAATTCGGCGAGACGCGCAATGACGGAAAATAGTTCTAGCGAAAGTAAAGAGGAACATTCGGTAAATGAAGGATGTGCCATAACATACGAATCATCAGCACAAGTAACCAACACGTCCCCAATTGCCGTTCCCATCGCCGATATCGAGGACACGCACTCCCTGGACTCGGCCAGCGTCTTCAGCTCGACCACAACAACAACGCGCAGCAAGAGCAAATCCCCAAACACACGCAAACTACGAAGGTTGTGCCGGCGCACGAAGGCGCCCAAAATGGTGCAGCCTCTGTACAAATATAGGTGAGCTCTGTGGCGGTGTCGACTTTGTATGTGATTTACTTATCTGTATATACCTTTATTTGGCAGCTATCATGTGCGCGAGGACCACAATCATCAGATCTTTGGCGTCCAGTTCAATCCCCATCTGGATAGAAGCCAAGCCGTGTTTGCAACTGTGGGCAAAGATCGTGTCTCCATCTATGAGTGCGTTAAGAATAATGCGGAGGTTGAGCCTGCTGAGGCAGACAGCATACGCTTGCTGCAGGTTTATGCAGACCCGGATGTAAGTTCGTCTTAATTCGTTATTTTTCTGTAGTTCTACTACATTTATAATTCACAGACTGATGAGAGCTTCTATACTTGTGCTTGGTCTTACGATGTCACAACGGGCGATCCCGTTCTGGCCGCGGCTGGCTACCGTGGCGTCATACGCATCTTCAATATCATCAAGCACCAGTGCTCGAAGAACTACATTGGTCATGGTCATGCGATAAATGAACTGAAGTTTCATCCCATTCTGCCGCAGCTGTTGCTCTCGGGCAGCAAGGATCACTCGCTGCGCTTGTGGAACATCCAAACGGATGTCTGTGTCGCTGTCTTTGGCGGCGTCGAGGGGCATCGGGACGAAGTGCTGTCCATTGATTTCGATTTGCGCGGCGATAGGATTATGTCCAGCGGCATGGACCATTCGCTAAAGCTCTGGCGCCTCAATAAGCCTGACATCAAGGAGGCCATCGAGCTCAGTTCGACCTTTAACGCCAGCAAAAACACAGCACCCTTTCCCACCATAAAGGAGCACTTTCCGGACTTCTCCACGCGCGACATTCATCGCAATTATGTTGACTGCGTTCAGTGGTTCGGCGACTTTATCTTTTCCAAGTCGTGCGAGAACTCGATTGTGTGCTGGAAGCCGGGGAAGTTATTTGCCCAGCGCCATGAGATCAAGCCTCAGGATTCTACCACTGTGCTCCATCATTTCGATTATAAAATGTGCGAGATTTGGTTTGTGCGCTTCGCTTTCAATGCATGGCAAAAAGTGCTCGCCCTCGGCAATCAGCTGGGCACAACGTTCGTCTGGGAGCTGGACTCCAACGATCCGAATTTGTCCAAATGCAGCCAACTTGTGCACCCCAAGTGCACATCAACCATTCGACAAACTTCATTCTCCAAGGATGGGTCCACTTTGATTTGTGTGTGTGATGACAGCACCGTTTGGCGCTGGGATCGTGTGAACTAATATATAATTTATAACTACTCAGATATTACAATATTAACTGATATAATATTTATACATTATGTATATGCATTTATTTAAAATAAAGATTTTAATGTATACAATTTTTATAATTTGAAATTATTACCCACTGATGTCAGCGTTGCGTTGCCTCATCTGATGTCAGCGTTGCCAGACAGCTGTAAATAGAAATAAAAACATTCGATAGTTTTAACATCGATATATTTGCTAGCAACAGTGCGCCGTCGCATTGGTGCAGTGTTGGAAAACTTGCAAAGCATAACAAAAAAAAAATTACAGCGAAAACGTTTATAAAATCTGTAAAGTTGATAAAAATTCAACAAATTATTAGAAATGGGTTCCTCATCTGGAAAAAAACACAAAAAGGATAAGAAGCACAGTCATCGCTCGCGTTCGCGCGAACGTCAACAACGCGGAACGGATGAGGATGTTACTCTGGATCTCACAGACGACTCAACGTCGACGCGACACAGACACCATAAGCACAAAAAGCACAAGGAGCACCGACACAAGCACCACAAGCAAAAGGAGCGTGAGCGACCCAATGAGGTCATATCCCTGGAGGAGTCGGACTCTGACAGTAAGTGCATAGCTATTAGTTGACTGTGCAGCCCCATTGAAGGGGCAACTGCGCGCCCGGCACGCAATATTTGAACACGAAAAGCGATATTCTATTGATATATGCCACGCAATTGCTCTGGGGCTGCACTTTTTGTGGTCTGAACTCACTAAAGTTTTGTTGTTCTTTTCTTTTCTTTATATGTTGTTTTCAGGTGAACAGACTGTGAGTGTGAGAAAAGAGGGCTACAAATGCAACGAAAAATTTAAATTATATTAACGAGCCATTGGGCAGAAAGAGTTTACTTTGAAGTCGTCTTTAATCATGGACATTTTATTTTACAGGCTCCGACTGCGTGGAGGTGCCAATCGAACAAGTTGTTAAGGCGAAGGTACGAGAATTGTCAGCTAAAGAACGAGAGGCTCCAACTCGAGAAAGAGAGCCACTGGTACGGGATGCGTCAGCTCGTGAGGTCCCCTTTCGGGATCGAGAACCATCTGCACGAGAGAGGGAGCCATCTACACGAGAGCGAGAGCCATCTGGACGAGAGCGGGAGCCATCTGGACGAGAGCGGGAGCCATCTGGACGAGAGCGGGAGCCATCTGCACGAGAGCGGGAGACACATGCTCGTGACCGCGAAGCACCCGCTCGAGATCGTGAGCCATCGACACGAGAGCGAGATCATGAGATAACAGCTCCTCCGCCGCCACAAATATCCAAGCATTTGGACTATGAGCGTGAGCGCCGACGAGAGCGTGAAATAGAACGTGAGCGCGAATCACGGAAGCGAGCACAAAAAGAGCGCGAACGTATGCGTGGAAACTCTCGGTCACAATCACCAATAGCTCCACATCAAGCGCATCGCCAACGCTCCAATTCACCCAGGGGAGACAACAGCTCTGGACGTAAGCGTGGCAACAGGGAACGGGAACTAGGCCGAGAACGTGAACGGGAACGTGTGCGTTCACGTAGTCATTCGCCTATACCGGAGAATGGAGCTGGGGATGTGCTTTCCATTGCAGAGACAAACAAGTTGCGTGCCAAGCTCGGCTTGAAGCCACTTGAAGTAGACACGGGGCCGAGCAAGGCAGCGCCATCTACCAGCAGTGATAGTCAACAGGACAGCAAAAGGACTGGTGCCGATAAGGATCTCTCTTCCTACAAGGATGAATGGGGTGAATTTTTGCATAAGCCTGCCGACAATATTAAAGAGAAAAAGGAGGCCGAAAAGCTGCGTGAAAAGCTTAAGCAACGGAAGGAGAAACGTTTCCTTGAAGAGCGCTTGGCCCGCATTCGCACACTTGGCGAATCCGATGAGGAAACGGACAATGTGTCCAAATGGGTTGACCGCAACAAGCGGGTTGTCAATGAACGTGAGGAGGCACTGCGCAAGGTAAGCGATCAATAAAATCAATAACATTCAAATCGAAATAATGTAAATTTCTTACTTCAACAGGCCAAAGAGCTAGAGGAACTTGATGAGGCGTTCGGGGTGGCCGATATAATGGAACAAGAGAAGCAAAAAGCTCGTCAATTGGCCTATAATGATCGTAATTTGAAGGGCTTGCGTGTTGAGCATGACGTGGATGACTTTGGAGAAGGCCGAACAGTTATACTAACGCTCAAGGATCAGGACGTGCTCAATGAGGAGGAAGGTGACACTTTGGTCAATGTGAACATGCTTGACGATGAACGATACAAGAAAAATGTATCCAACAAAAAGCTTAATCCACTCAGTTATGGCTACAATGTGTATGAAGAGCAATACGATGAACTAGGCAATCCAATTGAAAGATCCATACTCGAGAAATACGATGAGGATCTCGAGGGTCAGCCCCAGAAGCGAAAGAACTTTGTGATTGGAGAAAACATTGAAGAGGAACGTGAGCACAGGCGCAAGCTGTTGGAAATCAAAACAAAGTTAGCTGGAAAACGTTTGGAAACGTTGGAGGATACGAATTTGAAATTAGCATCGGATACCTTCAGCGCTCAAGAGCTGGCAACGTAAGTTGCATTAAATAATTGGATTTAATTGGTTTAATTAATTTTCTGATTTTTTTGTAGATTTAAAAAGCCAAAGAAAAAAGTTAAGAAATTGCGCCAGAAGTTAAAAGCGGAGGATCTGGAACCAATTGATGAGTCACCGGGCTCCTCGAATTTGGGCAGTCGCAGTAGAAATCTCCGTGATGCTAATGAAGATGTGTCCATGACAGATGAGTTAAAGGCGCAAATCAAGCTGGAAAATGAAGACGATGATTTGGAGCGTGTGCTGTCGAAGGCTCGCAAGCTTAAGCAGAAGGAAAACATCATTAAAAAACCTCTGCCTATGGATGTAGCATCAATTATGCAGAACGTTAAGCCTGAGCCAGTGGATGAGAGTAGCACCTCTGGTGAAATGGTGCTTGGCACTGTCGACAGTAATATCGTGCTCAATGCCACCGCGGAGTTCTGTCGTACGCTGGGTGACATCCCTACCTATGGTATGGCTGGTAATCGTAATGAGGACACCAATGAAATGATGGACTTTGACAGAGACGAGGCGTTGGATGAGCACATGGATACGAATATGGATGAGCCGACGTTAAGTCATGGCACATGGAATTCGGTGAATCCAGACGAAGTAATGCAGCCAGCTGACTTAGATAATTTGGGCGATGATGTTGAAGAGCGGGCCATCTTAGATGAGGAGCCCGATGTGGGCGCAGGTGTGGCAAATGCGTTGCGCTTAGCCCTATCCAAGGGCTATTTGGAAAAAGAGGAAAAGAATCGACCCAGTAATACAAAAATGGCGCATCTTCAGGCCAAGAATTACTCCATTGAAGACAAAGCTGCTGGGTAAGTGAATTATCGTTTGTAACGATTTCCACATATAATTTTGCATTTAATTTTCTTCTTATTAGTGAGGATGATAAAATCGGGCGTCGCGATCGTTTTCACGCCGGTCCTATTATGGACTTCAAGGACAAAGAAACATTCAAGCCCAATGTCAAGCTTGATTATATCGATGACAATGGTCGAATCCTGAACCTCAAAGAGGCTTTCCGCTATTTGTCGCACAAGTTCCACGGCAAGGGGCCAGGTAAAAACAAGATTGAGAAGCGTCTCAAGAAAATGGAGCAAGACGGCGTAAGTTTTTTCTTCTGATAGTGTATTAAATCAAATGACTTCGAATACTTACCTATTATAGCTAATGAAAACAATGAGCTCCACGGACACGCCGTTGTGCACATTAACCATGCTGCAGCAGAAGCAAAAGGAAACTAAGACGCCGTATGTGGTGCTTAGTGGCAGCAACAAATCCACCGCTGGCGTAAGCGGCGCCTCAATATCTAAGTTTAAGTAAACTGTTGGATTAAACGCCAGCAATGACTACAACCAAATGCAATAGTAACTTCCAAAATCACAACCTAAATGCTTATTGTAGTTGATACTCACATAAGTTAGATTTCAGAACCATACAACACACCTAAAAACCCCAACTTGCTTCACATTCAATAAAGCTTAATACTTTATTAAAGTACAATATAAAATACAATATTATAATCTTAAACAAAACAAAAATGGCCATAAATATTCAATTCTTTTTATTTTGTTTTTAAAGTGAAAAAAAATGATTAGGACATTTTTCTTTATAGGAATATTTTTGTTTAACAAATTCAAACTTGTTGATATTGTCAAAAAATTGTGAATTTTAATGTTTGGAAACTAACAAATAAAAAATAATAATTTATATTTATGGGCAATAAACAACTTTTTCTGATATATTATGAGGTGATATAAGTCAAATATACAATATAATAGCATACAATATACAGATAGCTACTAAACAAGTGTTTATTTTCCATCAATGTTTATTGTAAAAATAATAATTATATTATAGTCACATAACTAGTTACTTATGATCATAAACATTCTCGGCCTATCGTTATTCTCGTGCTGCTGAACTCAATACATTAATGTATATAGTCGGATCACCTCTATTCAAAGTCACTAAAAAATGTTAAAGTTTTAGATAGATGTTAGCTCAAGCATTGAAAATGAACAAACCAGTAAAGCTATTGCCCAAGAATTTGCGCTGGTTGTCCTGAAGAAGTTCAAAGTCTTGTTTCCCGTGACCTGTGCAGTTCATATTGGAGCTGTTGTATTGAAAAGTCCACGAGCAGTTACTCTGGGCGAATTGGATGTATTTAATCAGCACTTGCTCGACGTCGGGCGGCACATTGGGTGTGGAGAGCTGCATCTGCGATGTGTTGCCGGCACGCGCAAAGTTAAGACCGCCATAGCCAAAGATAAGGGATTGCAGGAAACCGCCAATGCCAGTTAGAAAATTGGCTGAGCCTTTGTATCCAATGGGCACCTCGCTCCACACCTTGAACTCCTTATGCACATAGTTCTGATAGCCACGCGCAAAGTACTCGTGGGCACGCCAATCCTGGTTTGCGGACAGATAATTGGCGGCAAACATGGACCAGGTCATAGCTGGGCCACTTGTGCGTGTCACATTCGCATAATATTGCAAGTCGTTCAGGTGCGTGGAACTGCGAAAATTTGGAAGTGTCGTTAGTGAAAGCTCAACCAACGACATGGCTACTCACCTGGTATCGAATTGCAGTGGATATCCGAGTAAAATTGTGTCCGCCTGCTTGACAATCTCGTTCAATGTGTAGCCTAAGTGCTGTGGATGATAATCCAGCTCAACATCATGTAATATGATTAGCTTGTCCCTGAGTTGCCGCCATTCCTCGAATAGCTCTTGGCTGCTATTGCTGCAATTGGTGCCCGCCCAAACGGCAAAGTCCAAGGCAATTTTGGCTACTGCATTGGTGTAGACATTATCGCTCACATTGCTGTGATCCTCGTCCGGACCCATGATATTATAAAAGTGACAAGCCTGCTCACATGTCGAGCGACTGACCAGGAACTCAGCCACTTCAGCGACTATGGGCCAGGCGCGCTCGCAGAGCCAAGTGTAATCATTCGACTGAGCAAAGAACTTTTGTAGCCCAAAGGATATATCTGGCGAAATGTGGATTTCCTGTTGGGCGATCTCCGGGCAGCAGGGATTGATTACCTCAGTTCCAGTGAAGGCACTCTCCCAGGGGAATCTAACGGAAATGAACAAGGTTAGAGTTATGTATAGGAACTGAATTTGAGTATGAACACTCTTATGGTACCTGAAAAATTTTCTCTTCTTTTCAGATTGGCTTCCATTACTCATATTACCTTGCACCCTTGTCTCCCATTGCTTTGGCCTTATATCTAGCTCCCTTCAGATGATTGTAGCGATAATCAAGCAGCTGCTTGGCAAACGCATAGTTAAACTGCGTAATTACGGGCAACATCCAAATTTCCGTGTCCCAAAAGTTATGGCCCTCATAGTCGGCGTCCGAATTGCCGCGTGCCAAGCCCGTGGGACTCAGCCCGTAGTAGGGCTCATTCTCTTGATTGCTGCGCAGCGTTGGCAAAGAGCTGGCCACATAGAAGATGCCTGCATTGACGATGCGCGACAATTCCAATGCACTGCCTATGATTTCAATGGAGAAGTGATTATCCCAAAAGTCAGCCCATGCGTCAACGTGACTTTGCAGCACTGCAGCTGGACTCAGTTGGAGCAGATCCTGCAGCTCTTTGCGGACAACACTTTGCTGACGATCCATGCTAATTATGATTTGATGTCGCAGTTCCGTCTGCCGCGTGGGCCAATCCAGTATACGGGACTGCTCCAGTGATTCACTGAAGAGCACGTAAATTTCATGAGGATTTGGCTGGAATTGCTTATGCTCCACAACTCTAGTGACTCCGCGCAGTAGGCGATAATCTTCAAGAGCAGCGCTGCCATTGTTGAGTACAACGAAGTTAAAGGCGTCGCTAGCATCGCCTGGATGCTGGCTCAGCTTTAGATAGTGAGTGTCTGGGCGTGGTAGATGGCCATTAGCATAGGAAAATATAGAAATTTCAATACTCACCTAGATTTAATGGGACAGATGTATGCCTGTAAGCCAACAGTTCATAGACCAGGGCTCTGTTATAGTATCTATGTGGATAGGTGCGTTGTTCCAGCGTTAAACTAAGAGATGCATAGCTCTTTTTGTATGTAAAGTAGCCGCCACGCAGATCCATTTCATAGCTGATATTAGTAAATTCATTACTTATTTGGCAGCCCGCGGGATCGCATAATTCTGCAGTTATATTAATCCAATTGGGTATACGGGCACGTCTGCTATTCCCACCAGCGCCATTGTATACGCCATTCATAAATATTGCATCGCCAAATACCGTATAGCCTAGATGGCCATTCGATAGACTGGGCATAAAATTGAGATCGGCGGGCAGGCTGTGTCGATGGATAAAGTAGATAATATTTGTTATTTTATTTTATTTATTTAAAGTAAGAAAATAAGAGTGGATAGCCACGAAATCTAATACAGAATATTATTTTAAGTGAATATATAATGGAATAGCATTTATTACAGACCGGATTTTTTACTGAATATATTACAGAATAAAATCAATGATTTTATAAATATAGTTTTTCCCCAAATATGAACTTTTATGTTTTTCTTTCAGAATGTGAGTCAAGAATAATCAAATTACATTCTTCCGGAATCTGTAAGTTAAACTTGGTGATGAATTATTTATTTTAAAAAATGTAGAGAAGGTTTCGTGTTGTGGCATTTAAATATTTTGAAATTGGCATTATATATATTTCCTATTGAATATTATTGTTTTCCATAATTTATATATTTATTTACCTCTGGGATTTTAGAATATATGCATCTGGGGTATCTGAAGCAACGCGCCCGATCAAACTGATAACAAAAGTAAAACACAATTTCCACATATTCCGTTGACTTTGGTCCAATGCCTGAGACAGCTCAAGCAATACTAAAAATGTGTTTAGCGAATATTGATAAGCATTAATCTAAACGAGAGCAGAATTTGCTTTCTTTTTGCAGCTCATTTTGGTGTTCTCTTATCAGCTGCATACAGAATTTTTATTTATTTAAGTTGAGTTGAAGTCAATTTTATTATTGTTTTATACAATTTTATTATATTATTATATGATACATTTTCTATAGTCTCCATTTACTGTAGATGAAGATCACATAAAAGAGAGAAGGGGAAAGGCAGAAGAGGAGAGGCAGTAAGAGTAGTCGGAAAATTGCAGATAATTAGACCAAAGATTAGGCGCGATGCACAGCGAAAGATGTGAGTTGAATGGAGACAATTATGGGAAATCTTCCAATGGCATCAGACGACGCTCAAAAGAAAAGTCATTAAACGGTTAACTAACTATCACAGCTGGTTCATTTGAAAGGTCTTCAGCTACAGTTGCTGGGCTCTGGGGTGGCCTGCGCACCCAGCGAGCACCTGCGTATTTCATATTCTATAACAATAATTTTTTTCTCTTTCCCATATGCTCAATTCCTTTTCTTTCTTTTTTTTTTGTATTTCTTGTACTATGCATAATTCTTAGCAAGTATTCTTTGCAGCTGGGCTAATTATATGGCATTGTTGTTGTTGGCGCTAATTACGTGAGAATCCACACATGCAACGAAGCTTTGCGGCTCGCAGAAGCAGAAACCATATAGCCATGGATGCTTTCATGTAGTACATACTATCCAAAATCAAATACGACGACGCCTATGCAATCTTTGCCCCGACAGCGAAGCGTAACCAATAGAACAGCCCATGGCTGTGGCACGAGCAACAGGCACAGGTAACTCTCTATGCCCGATATGGGCTCATAATTTGGTAGCCGAGCAGGGGGTCTGGTAGCAATCGGGAACCCTTACATCTTAACTTATGCTGCTATTGTAGCCTAATTTTAATGACGTTACGCAGCGATAGGTTTTCTGCTCAAGATCCATAAAGAAATGCTCAGGTGTTCGAGCTATATCGTAGTAGCAGTCAGCAGGTACAGTCATCGTTGTTGTTGTTGTTGCCCGTCTTTGTGGTAGCTTGGCACGAGATTCGAATCTGGCGCAGATCTATGGGGTCTGTGATTTACCCTTTGTTTTGCGGCTTTACTTCCTCCCCCCACACACACATTTGCTCTCTCCTTCTTCATCCAACTAGCTGTCTCGCTCTGGCAATTGAAAATGCTCATGTTGCTGGTTATATTTGAAGATGCCTATGCAGAGCCTGCCTATCACGATGTCGTAGCTCACCGAAGCGTAACTGAAATATTAAAATATTTGTTTCTTTTTATTTATTTTTTTTTTTGCATTAGTTTTTGTTGTTGTCTAGTCGTCGGCCATTTTGTTGGTGGTTTTGCCGTCAGATTTTGGTTTTTTTGCAGTGTTTTTGTGCTTTTTTTAGTAACCTGTTGCCCGAAAAGTCGCGTTGAGAAATTTACGCAACGAAGCGTTGCCAATGAGTTTCCGCTTTTGAGGCATTGGGCATGGGCTTAGTCGTCGCCGCCGCACCACGCAACACCACTAACACCAACAGCCCTGCTACAATCATTTTAACAATGCTTACAATAATAATCGCAGATGCGAGGGTCATTTTGTGCGTTCTCAACAGCTAAAACGGAAGTTGACAGGCTTTAAAAAGCTAACAAAATTAGCTGTAGTGAATGATATGATAAAATAAAAAAAATATATAATAATCTATGCTGAGATGTATAGTATAATATAAATATAAATTATATAATATAAATAAATAAAATATAAAACTTTCTGCTTAAATTTTAATAATTAAGAAGAAGCAAGTGTTAAGACGGATAAAGGCTTACGCTTTGAAAGAAGATTTTTATTTATAATTTTATTTTCTTTGTTTAAGCAGCATCTTTATACAGCTGATAGTCAGACAGACATCGACATGGTTAGTATACAGTTAGATATGGTCTAAAGTCAAAACTATTTTCACGCTGATTCGAAGAAGATGCGTAAGTATGCTTGTAATATAAATAAATTGTCTATTAATGAAAACCTTCTGCAATTACTTTCATAGATGCGACTACGCCGTTCCATTAAATTACAAAGATGTTTAAGAGCAAATAGGTTTATCATTAACTGTACATACAACCCTCTCTGGCAGTAAATTTAGCTCAAGCCTTTGCCGGTTTTTTGTTGGCTTTGGGTCTCTGAAAGTTTTTCTGCCTAATTTGTTTGTGTGCACCCGAAAATGAAACGCGTGTGAAAATTATGCTTCTTGTGTTTTAGATAGTAAATTGTACAATGTAACAATTTTTGACTATATATATACATATATTTATACATATGTATATAAATATGTGTGCCACAAAGTTGGTAGCAATCACATACTTATAAACATTTTGGGAGGGCGGAGGCTTTTGTTCAACTCTGCTGGGAGCGCGTAGCTTTGCCTAATTGTTGTAATTTGCTTAGATATATATATATTTGAATTTTATTTATTGTTGCAAGATAATTATGATTATTATCTGTAAAAGGGTGTATTTGAAATCTTTTTCAGTTTTCTGCTGTTTTTTTTTTTATTTTTAAATTGCAGTCGCCTGGGAACGTAGCTCAAGACCACAGCGCGACCACCAGATAGAGCAAAGCCATCGACACCGCCTAACAGCAGCGACGATGTATTTGCAACTCAATTATGAGCTGAGCGGCGGCAGTATCTCCATTTACACATCTGCATCATGCACTTGACCATTCGTGCAATTCCAGACGATAATTTGCATTATTTTGTGTGCAGTCGGCGCACAGGTGTCTCGGTCCAAGTCGCCGCTGACTGCGCTAAGCTCACGCGTCCTCTGATCGCGTAACAAACACTGTGCAACAGGTTCAGTTTGTATGTTGATCATAAGTGTGTAGACATTTCTGGAAATAGTGTTTATGTATCTGGAAAGATGATATCAAATAATAATTATTTGTTGAATTTACATTACTAAACCAAACCTTATGTATATTTTATAAATATATTTTTATATATTATATGGTATAAATATATATATTTTATGGTAGTCTTGCTCATAGACTTCTTTTTGCAGCGTGACTTCTAGCCAATAGAACTTTTCAGTTATTCAACTTGTTGGGACTTTCTCCCGACTACAAAAGTACAGTACAAACCATTTGTAAAGTATTGTAGTTTTAGTTTTAGTTATCGTGGAATTTTCTAGGGAATATTTTATTCAAGCCTTTAGTTTCTATAGCAATTATGTAGTCTGGTGCTGGAAGCGCAGTCTTTAATAATTTAGCTGCATATGTGCAGCGTCTGTGACCTCTGGCCGGCTGCTCTTCAATTCAATTACAGGCGACAGAGTACACACAGGCACAGGCACTCATGTGACCATTCGCACTCGTACGGGTGCTCACGGCGCTGCAGATAATTATCAGCATGGGGCGCAGCTTTTCGGGCGATTGATATGTAAATTTTGTTAGACTATTTGAAATGCGTAAGTCATTTGGGAAGCAACCACCGAAAGGTGGCAGCCGCAGCGCACAGGTGTGACAAATGGCAACGGTTGGCCGGCCGCTAATTAAGGTAGGTCCAGGTCAGTATCAGGAGCGTGGGAAACCGGCCCAGCCAGGATATGCAGGTATTTGCTAGTGTGTGCCAATCGGCGTATGAGTTATTTTTCATGTATTATTGGGGCAAACGTTAAGGTAGCGGGTATTGCTGTAATTTTACAGCTGCCGCTTGAGTTAATGCTAAAGCCGTGTGCGCTGCCTGAGCGGAACCGCAAACAGCAACTATAGAATATAACTAAAAGCGGTAGATGATGGGTAGCTTCGAGCCGCGCCTGGCTCATAATTTGCTTGACAGTCGCGAGCAGCCGGAGCAGTCGGAGCGTGATTAGCGTTTTCCATGCGGCGGTTTCAATTATTACACCTGTTGCTTGGCTAAGCAGCAGCAGCAGCAGCAGTGGTGGCTAGCTACCAAGCGACCCCTCGAAAGATTTGCGGCGTTGTTGTTTTTGTGTTTATGAATTTTCATAAGATACTTTTGTAACTATAAAGCGTGCTTCCTGCTACGCAAGTAACCATCAGCAGCATTTGTGGCAAGATTGCGTGGCCTATGCCTTGGAAAATATCAATACTCAGTGGCCAGTGGCCATAGTCAGCCAAGATAAGATCACTATTGGTACCATTCATATTGGCCGCAGTAGCAACAGCAGCGGCAGCAGTATCCTCATCAATGATTGCGGCCAGCCATCAGTACATAAATATTTCTCGCTTCTTCGCACAGATAATCACAGGCTCTTGAGTTACTCGAGCTTGTCAGCAGCAGCAGCAACTGCAGCAGCAGCAGAAGCATTTGGTCTTGCCACCATTTAAGGTGTGAGCCTGCACAGACAACAATCCAACAACAATCGATAGCAACAGCAATATTTTCAACCTCAACACGTTTACGCATCAGCAGCAGCCAGCAGCCGTTGCCTTTTGCCAGTGGAAAATTGATTTTTTTCTCAGCTTTTTATTGTTTTTAGATCGTTTCATATCTCACGTCATCTTCGGATGCAGTGCTCTGCGCAGCTGGAAAGTCGATGACGTTAATTGATATTGGCTTATTGGACAATAATAGAGTTGTTATTGCATCTTAATTGAAACGACTAGCGTGGCGCCATCTACCGTCGCGAAGACAATGCACTCCACAATGAATGAAGTTGATTTAGAAATGTTTTGTTAGAAATATTTATCTGGACAGTTTTCAGTGCAAATACATGTAATGTAGATTTGCTATTGATGGGATGAAAGATTTATGAGAAGCTTAAGATTGACATAGAATAAAAAATATGTCTATAATCTAAATTGAAAACTAACAAGTTTAAATTTCTTCTATTCAAAATCTTCTCCATATGGATCGTGTTGAAAGGTGTGTGTTATATATATAATCAGTTCATCAGTTGTCAACTGGATATCAAGGAATGGAATGATTCCATTTTCTTCAGTTAACTATTATTGATCTTTATCTACTACTCTAGGTTCGAGTAGTTAGTATATTATATTAAATGTCAATTATAAACTTATTGTCATTTAAAATTGGGCATTCGCAAAGCACTCTCTAATTCTTGACTAATTCAGTAATATTATCAAATATTTTCATACTTATTCACTTCAGTAGTATAAAGTCTACGCTGCCCGCTGTTGCAAATAATTTAAGCTTAGAATGTGGCTGGAGACTTTTTGCAGTAACTGTACCCAGTTGTTGCATGCTTCGTGTTTAGCACATAGCTTTTCACAATTTTCCATTTGCAGGCAACGGAAAATGTTTTCAAGAGCCGTCGACTGTGCTGAGGCAGCCACCCGTTCAGCCATATTGCATGTTTGAGAGATAAGCGTCTGAATTATTATCATACATACGTAGGGCCCTCGGTAACTAGCGGACCTCTGTATAAATCGTATGTGGACCTGTTGCTACTTTTGCCTCTGCATTTTCTGCTTCGCTGAGTTTTCCATGCTACATGCCGCTTTCGACCTGCCCGAAGACTTCTGCAAGCACTACAATTGTACAATTGCCTAAAAGGTGGAAAATTATCGTTACAATTGTAGCTGAAACTTAACACATTTCTAGAACATTTTTTAGGTGACGTTTTTGGGCTGTGCTCGCCACTGCAAAATAAAAATAATAATAATAAAGAAAACAATATTTTGCCATTCTAGACTATTAGGGCAGCCAGCCGTAACGTTGGCCACTAAACTAGAATTTGACATAAAACTTACCAAAAATATAAAAAAATAAATTAAACAAATACACGAAATTGTAGTTGCCTTTAGCATAGCTTGGTTTGAATACTCTTGCGGGCATTGAACTTAACAATATAATACTTTGTGTCCACTGAAAATGGGAATTCAGAAAATATTAATATTTTTCTTTAAGGCCATTTAAGAGGAAGAAGACTTTGTAGTCTTTTTTCTATATCCTTATATTTATATAGTATATATATAATTTTATCCGGCCTTCTGATCATCTGTATCAAATTAGTTTCATAAAGCTATCGAAGCTTTAATTATCATCTTTATCAATATTACGTTCTTTTAATTCAAACTTAAAGATATATATTTCATATTATATAACAGAAATTAATTTTTTGGAATTCTGAATTCGATATCTTAAAATAGATCTTGAATTTTAAGCAGTATTTAGTAAAAAAGACTCAGAGATGACTTGAATATTGTTTTATCTACTCTTTCCTCGATACACTTATCTTGATAAGCCTACCTTCCTTTTATGTGTTACACATTTCGTGGCAATATTGTAGTGCCCCACAGGTGCAAGTGTATCCGAAAAAGAAAAGGCTGGAACCCATTTAGAGATCACTGAAAATATTATGTTGTTGGTCGTAAAATAATTGTCGGCTCATAACAGGAACCGAGGGACAGTCGGACAGTTAGTGAGTTGGCAATAGAGCGCGACATATCACATTGGCCCCGTCTGGCTTGTGGAGGCAAGAACTGCCCTGTAATTATGATGAGGCCAATAGTACAAACAAGAAACTGACCCTAAACGCAGCGCTTTTGCGGCCCCTAGTAATTAAGAAGTCCCCCCCTTTTTGTCTTTTTGTTCTTTTTGACTTTTTTCCCTTATATATTTATTTTATATTTTGGGTTTTATGTCGAGCGGAGCGGCAAAAGTTTCACAGAATTCTGTTTTTGATGACTTCACTTAAAAGTCAAAATGGTCATACATGTGGATTATTATTATTATTGTTTCTAGTACTTCGTTTTTTTGTTGTTCTTTTTTGAGTACAAAATGCCAACCTGCTTGGATACTGTTTTCGTTGGCTTGTTCTTATGCTTTTATTATTATTTTGTCGGCGATTGTGGCAGCGACTGCCGTGCTAACTCCACATTAAGAGTAGGCCTGCTTTTTGTTTGGGGCTTGCTGGGCGGTCAATTACTTCTGACCTGAGACGTTGGGCCCTGTTCTGAGGTCTTGCACATCCGTTACTTTAGCAAGTTTCGGGAAGTGCTGGAAATGATTTTCCTGTTATGGTGAAAGCTCGTTAGTTGTGCAGTTGCTGGTAAACAGAACACAGGACTGAAGCACCATCTGTTGCTGTTGTTGTTGCAGTGCTTGTTGCACCATATGTTGCAACTTTCACCCGAAATAAATACTTTGAAATAGTTGCAGCTTTCCCAAAATGCAATTTGCAATTGTTTTTTTGGCCAATAATTGCAACTAATGCAACAAAACAATAACAAAAGCGCACAGAAATGAAAAAAGACTAAAATTGCACAATTCAGTCGAAAGAAATCGTCGCGTCGCTTGGGGGCTCTGAGTCATGTTATAAGCAGAAACGTATCGTGTTTGTATAGGTATATATATACATATAGATCATGTATCTGTATACAAAATTGGAGCAAAAAGTGCTGAGATAATAAAAAATGCTTCCGCAGTTGTATATAAACTGGAAATAGATCTTATAAGCAGTATTTAGAAATTTTCTCTATGGATCGTTTTAGTTTTTTTTTGTTGCCGCGTCATTTCCTTATCAAGCCAAGCTGCCAAATGTCACCAGCACCAGCAGCAGTAGCAGTAGCACCCACGGCATAATTAATTATCCCTTAGTTTTCTTTGCCACCGTACGGATCTGACTACTGTTCGTCGACGTTTTCAAGGTGGGTTTGTGCTATTTACAATTTCTTTTTATTTTATTCTAGTTTTTTTTTAGGGTCTGTCATGCAGGCGCTGATAGCACACGGCTGCGGCTGTGCACCCCTATAAAGCGAAAGGCAGAGCTATAAAGCATTATCGCATGGCCTACAGTTAGATCATCAAACGGGGGGTTAGACAGTGGCACAGGTACATAACATATAACACACAAAAACAACTCATCGTCACGGTTCGATGACAATGGAAAAAAAATAGTAAAAATATAAAAAAACGCATGAGCTCCGAATACAAAATGTATAGAACTTGGCCACCATGACATTATTATAGTATATGTATATATAAATATATATTCATGATGAGCAGCAATTGCCTGCCGTCTAACTAAAATGCAGGTTTTACTTATAATTGTTCACATCGCCCTAAACTAACTAACTATATAGTTTAGCAATAACAATACCTAGATTTCTAGCATGAGTAGAGACTATGAATGCGAGTCTAAGACATCAATTTATATTGAAAATCAATTGTGAATAAGTTCACAATTGTAATTTGCATACAATTTGTAGGCCTTTGTTATACAAATTTTTAAATTTCTAAATTAAACCTTAAGTCTATGACTCATAATAGTTTCTATAATTTACATTAAAATACAGTTTATGTCAGGACTATTTAAATTAGTTTTGCATACGTTTTCAATATATACATATGTGGGATATGGGATCAGATATATTTTACAAACTTCTTATGTGTTCACAAACTTTTTTATTTAACTTAACGACTTAAATAGGAGATCAAATAAAGTTTGTATATATTCCTATATCAGGAATGTTTTTAAACTAGCTGGTGGTATAATAAAAATAAAATAGGAGATACTTTTAAAGGTCAATTGAAATGTTTAAAAAATGTGCTTACTTTCTAGAATTATTATGAGAGCTACGAAAAAGAGTTTATTTAGTAAGAAGTATATTGCCATTCAATTTATTTTTATATAAATGTGCCTTATTTGTTAAAAACAAAAATACTAGCTTTTTCGAGTTTCAAATTCTTTTAGAGCAAAGGAAAACTAGCTATGGGCGTATTGGAGCTATTAATAACCTCTTAACGATTACAACTAATACAATGTTAGGTTTTTTCTTCAAGAGTTTCGCGGATGCTACCGTAATGCAAGTATATACATTTTTTCTTCATCATTTATTGCTCTTAGTAGGTTGCTGATGTTTAGCCAAATGGAAAGCTGAGCGCTGGTAAAGCCGCAGAATCAAAAGTTTGTTAGCCGCAGCGGTAACAGCTGCAGTTTGTTGCTGCAACTAATTGCATTTAGTCACCGGTCACCGGTAACACAGATCGTCTAACGGTGGCTTCCGTTAAGCAGTCATAGCATAGCTATGAAAAATGGCGAATGATTTTCTAACCAAATCAAAGCATAGAGCACCCAGCAACAATCAATGTAACAGTAGCCAACAGTTTCCACATGAATGCAGCTGCCAGCACGAGCTGAGCTGGCCAGCCAGGCCAGGCCAGGCCAGGGCGGAAGTAGCGGTCATTGGAAGGTTCAATCGATGCCCAGGATGATGCTGGACGATCATCAGCGTAATGAACAATTAGTGCCTGAGGTGGCCGTCGCGTGGCTGTCAACAAGTGCCAACTTCCGATTGCAATTGCAATTGCTATATATAATACGCGTGTAAATCTGTTGGAAGTTAGTTCCTCTGGGCTTTTAATAAGGGAGTTGTTAAGAAGATTGCTCGAAACGATGGACGTTGCACTAAGAATTACAGCTGGGAGCAGTGGCTTCTAGCGGAAGTGTTGTACTTGCGTCAAAAGGTTCACATGGTATCGGGTCAGGTCGAGGCGACATACAAGCAACAGCTTTAAATTCTAGTGAAAATTCGGAAACGCAGGTCTTGGGCAATATCTGGCCCAGGTAGTGGCAGATGGGCCAAAGGGAGAGGGGGCGGCAATTTGGCTAACGAAGTCAGAAGCGGAGCGCCCGAGCTAATGATCATTTCAATTGACCTGAGAGGCAGACGGAGAAAGATAGCGATAGAGGGAGAAAGAACAAAAGAGAGAGAAGGAGAGAGCTAGAGAATGAGATGGGTTGATCGTGAGCGTGAGAGCGTAGTGAGTGAGCAGGACGGCTAGCTGTACACAGCGAAACAAGTAATTACACCTGTGCTAATACGCTTCACTGAGCGCACCATGAGCAAGTGAGATAAGCATAACAGCTGTTGGAGAGTAGAGCAGCCAGCGTCGCGGCGAGTTTACAAAAACCCCGTGCCATGAACGCAGACAGCCAAGTCGCAATTTGGAACGCAAGCGAACAACGTCGCGTTCCGCCTCAATATCGCCAAACAGTGTGACCAGAGTAAAACTCTGAAACAAGAGTTTCAGACAGAGAGAGAGAGAGAGCGAGCGAAAGAGAGTTGGCCAGTGACTCAGGGCAGTTGCTCAGTCTTACCTTGTATACAGTTCGTGTTGTTGTTGTTGCTGCTGCTGCTGTTGCTGCTATTGTTGGTGGCGCGTTTTTTGTGTACGTTGCTTTTGGTTACCTGTCGTGTTGGCCACGTTTGTGACGATCCGATCAGTGCACCGTCAGCGAGCGGCGCGCGCAGTTTGGGGCTTCAGCAAACAGTCGCACAGTCACAGTCACAGTCAACAACAACAACACGGGCTATCGCCGAGAGGGAGAGCGCAATAGATAGCACAGCAAAGTGTTAGATAAACTGATAATACAATAGAAAAAAATTAGAAAAAAGCCACAGAAACGTGGCGTACAAAAATTTAAAAAAAAAAAAATTGAACAATAAGGAAAAATTTACAAAAAAAAACTTAAAAAAAAAACAATAATAAATAACTGCAAAGCAACAACAATTAAGAAAAAAATGCGCAACGTCAACGGCGAAACGGCGCAGTGTCAATAAAACTCTCGAATTCATTAACACGACACAAAACGTTCTATTAGTAAGCACTTGCAAATTTGTACGAAATGAAATGGAGACGGAGACGCAGACTCGAGCAAGCCGAGACAAGCTACAAATTAGCGTGGAGAGTCTCTATCGAATCGGCAAAGAGGAGCAACACAACAATCGAGCAGCGGTTGAAAGGTCTAAACTATCAAATGGTGAAGAGCCATGCGAACAGACACATAGACATATGTCATAAAAATCAGACCCGGACGCAAATACAGACTGCTCATGTTTAAAGTCATAAAAGAAAGAAACTACTCTGCGAATATATCCTTGGCCTCTAAAGTTCAGGTGAGTCTCAAAAAAATATATATTATTTTCTTAAAGCAGGTGACATTTTTCTGTTGTTAAAAAGTCAAGAGTTATGTGAAATAAATAAAAGTGTTAATTATGTAGAACTATGAATTTCAAACTGAAGGCAACACTTCTAGTTGCTAGCTAGGATGTCACAAAAGTCGTATAGGTATAAAAAAGTATAATATATTGAATGAATCAAGCTTATGAGCTTACTTTATATCATATATATTTATGTTTAATATTTTGTCATAAACAACCTGGCAGACATATAAATATCTACATGATTTCTTGGTTTCGATTTTTATTTATTTACTTTAAAAATTATATTTGTTTAAAATTTAAATCTTAGCTTATGCTGAGTTTTTCAATAATTTAATATCTAATTTTAATTTAATTTAATGGTACATTGAGTTAAATAAGAGTTACATACCCTTATCATTATAGCTTACTAATATTTTTTATTGATTCGTGATTTCGAAGGTGAAAAAATATAGTTATTACGAAAAAATCAAATAGTTGTTCATTCAAAACCTAAAGAAATGTATGTACTACGAATATATTTTTAAAATTATATAGAAGGTTAACGAATATAGGGTTTTAAAAATTATTTGAAAGCTTTTGCACTCCCTGCTAATAACTCGTCTAAAGCTGAAGAATTATGGAGAAAAAAACCTCAATTATTTTTTTAGCCGGCTTACAATTATTAGTTGCCAAAAAAAGAGGAATAGTTACAAGCCAAAAGCCGAAAGATGAAATAGATGTCTTTCTTTAGCACAGACTTTGTGCTCAATCATTTCACATAATTTGTAGCATAAACATTTAGCGGCGCCTTAAACAAGTCAATAGACGATTAAAAAAATGATTTTTCAAAAATTATTTTTGTAGCCCACACAAAAGGTAAACGGGCCCAAATAAAAAAAAATCAGACAAAGCCAAGCCAAAAAAAAAAGAGTTAAAGCAGGGGGAAAATGTATAATAAAAGGTAACTTTTGAGCTGCTCGCAACATCGGTAAATTCTCGCAGTGAGCGGGTTTGTAGCTTTAATTGCGAGCCAAGACGGCAAGTGACATCATTTTAGGCAACTTTTTGGATTTGGCAAACAAGTTGTACTCGCAGTGTGTGTGTTGTTGTTGTCATTGCTGGCGTGTAGTCACAGGTTCTTTGGGCTTAATTGCTATGACTTTATTAGGTTATCAGTGCTGTGTGTATTTGTGCGGATTTTGATGTTCAACGTTGATGTGGAGTTATGTCTCATTAGCAACACGTGTGTGCTTGAAACTTGTACTCGGCTCAGCGGAGACACACACACACACACACACACACACCTGAATATACACACACACACACTGTTGCAATATCAATTACAGCATGCCTCAGGAGCAGTCAGTGGAGTCAGTAACTGGTTTTGTGAAGTCAGTACAACGAGAATGAATAAAAATACCAAAAAAAAAAACTCATTGCTGTTTGGGACACCTCCTGCACATTGCACACACACACACAGAGAGAGATGCTGCCAAGAGCTCCTGCAGGTTTCAAGTTGCATTTGCCTTGACTCGAACGCTCCTAAAATGACCCAGAGCTATCGCCACAGTTGTTGCTACAGCTACAGCTACAGCTACGGCTTGCCACAGCCATAAAGTTGCAGCAGGAAACCCGAACGGCAACAACAACAGCAACAATTTGCAAACTCATGCCAGGCAGCCTTAAAAGGCCGCCTCATCCGCTCCACTCCGGTACGGTCCGATCTGACTCTGGCAAATAAAAGTGCGTGATTTGTGTCTTGAGCCCAAGTGATGTGCCCACCACCAGCAACTCCAGCACCACCACAGAGAGCGACAGGCCAAAGACACGGAGAGCGTCTTCAGGCCTTAAGCCTCCGACAATCCATCAGGCAAACACATTGCTAACACTGTCTCTCTCTCGTAGGAGGGGTCAACAGACCCCTCCTAAGAGCCCAAGAACCCAAGAGACCCACCGGCCCAGCTCACTCTTGACTGCAATCGCGGTTGCAGTCGAATTCAGTTGCCGCCGTTGGTGGCAGCAGCTGCGCATGTCTAATTGTAGTCAAAGTCACTACACTTAACCAGGCAACCACCGGGCAGCGAGTCGTGTGAATCTGCCACCAGTTCAGTTCAACTCAGCGGAGCTGTGATAATTGCCAGCGGGTCAAGCAGCAGCGGCAGCAGCAGCAGCCGCCGCATCACCTGAAAGTCTACGAGGCATTTAAGCCTCAACTTCAACTCCAACTCCAACTTTAAGTTCAACTCAAAGGTTTCTTTTATCAGGCACTTGCACACGTCAACAATTTCGAGAGCGCTTTGCTTCGTGCACGATCGCTACTTAAGAATGTTAACTTGCCACCGACAATGAGCTGGCTTACAAGCCAACTGCCAAGGATAAGGAAAGAAGTTTGTAAATTAAATAAATTACAGATAATAATGAGCTACAAAATGGACAGAGCAAAAAAATTCCTTAAAGTAATAAACTGGGTGTTCTTTTTTTTTTTAACTGTATTCGTAGCCTAGATTCAATTTTTTTTATTATATATATATTTATACATAAAACAGGAGTTTTATTAAGCTGAATTTAGGTATAATTTTTAAATTAATCTTTTACGTTTATATTTAGTGTTATTTTAAAATGACTCTTACAGAGCAGATCTTATATTTGTTCATGTTCTTATTTGATTCTGCATGATTCAGATATTTTTTCCCTCAAATTACTTAGCCTATTTAGAGTTGGTTTTCTTATAGTTTTTCTACATAACTCTTTTATTTTTGGCTTCTTTATATTGGCTCTTTTTATTTTGGGAAATGTTGACCAGTTCATCGTTTCAGCGTTGTTGTCTTTTTTTATTAGGTTGAATGGCAACAGCTCAGGTATAGTTGGCCACCAAGTGCCTTGCCAGTTGGATTGTGTTTTGGCATGTCGAGCACTTCTGGAAATGTAGCGCTTCCTGGAACGGCACCGGGCAGGGCAGGGCATGGCACACACAATCCCCCCTCTCCCTTTCTCATTCACATTTTATGTTTTATTTATTTAATTTTTTTTTTTTATTTTTTCCCTATGTTTGTTTGCTTTTACATTTTTTTATGCTGACGGTAGCTGACCTTTTTAGGTTTTCGTATCTTGTTTGTGTTGTTGTCACTTTTTCTACAGAAGTTGTAAAACGCTGTTCAAAGCGCCGCCAACCCTTGGCGTTAATGATCGCCGCCGGCCACAAGCAGCGTCGTTGTGGCCAATTTCTAATAGCCAACCAATTGGGGGAGAAGGGCAAACTGGCTACTGGTTGCATTCACGCAACCAACAAATGGCATCATTTAAAAACACATTTCGCCTGCTCATCATCATGCTGGCAGTCAGCTAACAGTTGCCAAGTTTGAAGTCAAAGTCTCCATTCGCTGTTGCTGTTGCTGTTGCATTCGCAGTTTGTGGCTCAGTCACAGGTGCACAGCGGGCAGTAGTCACAACATAACGCTGCTCATATATCTTGGGCGGGGAGGGGGCGGCGGATTGCCGGCTGTTTCAATTGATGCTGACAGCGAATGAAAGGCGCTGCCTGGTGACTGCAGAGGTCGCAGCACAAAAGCCGCTGCCTAGTCACGCTGCTTCTTGCTCGTACTTCCTCTCCAGATGTGTAAACCAGTTTCCAGAGCCACATACACACGACGACGACGACGACTCCCCAGATCAATTCTAGCAGATTTCACTTTTTCCTGATCGCCAAGTCGACTCTCGACTCTCGGCTCGGCACTGTCAGTTTTTTTTATATTTTTTTTTTGTTGCTGTAAGTTTTAAGGTGCAGCTCGAACGGTTGCAACTGTTGCCTGTTGGCTGCTTGTCGTCGTTTTGTTTCTGCTACATTCACCAGCTTCCAGCTCTCTCGACGTCTGCATTGCAGTTTGTTTCTTCCTTTTATCAGAATGAGTCGGGCCAACATGTTGTCGTTGTTGTTGCTGCCGTTGCATGCCACAAATGTGCGATTGGCATGTCAAAAGAATTATGTATTGATTTTTGATCTCGGCAACGCGGAAATTTTGGCGACGATCTTTGAACTCCTAAAAGCTAGAAACTATTGACAGCAGGAAATCTCGGCAATAAAATCAGGATCACTATGTGCCGCATGGCTTAAGGATGAACGGAATGGAGACAAAAAAAAAAAAGAAAAGAAAAACCAAACAAAACAAGTTCTCCAGTCGCAAGTGGGCGCCGCCTGGTCGCAAAATGAATGACACTAAACGCTCCTGACAGCGAACATTTGTCGGTGCCGATCGCAGCGGGGCAGTTAATTACTTTTGCACGAAATTATGTTAGTTAATTGATTAAGCGTCGGATATTTTGAGCACTTGTGCTTGAACGTAAACGGGCCACAGCCACCCGAGTGGGCAGTTCCTTTGACTTCGTGTCGTTGCCTTGCCTTAAAACCTAACGCAACACAAATTTATATGTTGCCGTTGTTCCTTTTGGGATGTTAAACCTGGCTGCACCCACCCACGTGCTTCAGGCAGCGATCGAGGTAGATGCATTGGCCGACAGCCAGAAATTACTGCTGTCTAAATATGAGCATGGGCGTAGTTTTTTCTCTTTTTTTCTTTTTCATTTTGGGGGGGCAGCAACAGGAACTTCAAAAAAGCCGAATTGCAGCTAGATTCAAAAGCTCAGACAATTTTGTTAATCAATGTATTGATTAGTTTTCTACTGCAGTGAAAACGTTTGCAGTTTCATTTGAAAGCAATTGAAATTCAAGTTAAGATAAACTTGGTTATATTAAACTATATTTTGTAACATGATGAACAATTTAATAATATCTGTTACAGTTTTTCCGAAGTTCTTTAAGAATTTATACACAGAACTGTAGTGTATAGAGTTTCTTTTTACAGTTTATAGACATTTTTCATTTGAAACATATGAACGAGTAAACACATTAAGTTTCATACACAGCTTACTGAGTAAAAGGAGGCTTAAAGCTGAAAAATATTAAATTTTGTATTAAGCTCAGATGTAACTAGATATTTTCCCAAAAGACTCAAGGCATTCATTAATTTTTCTTCTTGGATACGAAATAAATAATACATAAGAAATTCGAAGCTTAATAAAATATAAAAATACGAATAGAAAACACAAAATAGTAATTAAATTATTGTAGAAACATAAAAATATCCAAGATAAAAACTCATAAATTAATATTGATTAACTAAAAATTTTTGTTAGTTTAAAAAGCTGTTGACAACATTAGAACAAGCAGGTTTTTGACGGCTGGTAAACGTTTGCAGCTCAGGGCCTAGAATACAGTCAGGTGTGCTAAAACTTAATAGAGATGGATGTTGGGCGAGAACAGTGCCAGACTGGCAATACAAATATGCTGACAATAAAACACACATAAATATAAATTATAAGCTCTGGGCCAGAAGAGAAGAGAGGGAGAGGGCGAGCAAGTGTGCGCCAGCAAGGTGTAGAGGCAACATATAGATAGACTCTGTTCGTGCTGCTTTAGTTATTAACCAGGAGTTTCTCAAAATTAGCCAAAGTCAAACAATAGAAGCCGAGTCGTTCTCATTGTTATTTAAAGCGTTGGCAACGCATTGTTCAGAGTAAATACTTTTATCTCATTCTTGTTGTTGTGGCAATATCAATTGTGACTGCTGTTACTGGGCATCCACTGTCATCTATTTGACACATACACATATACACAGCAGATAATAATAGAACATACACGACTTTTTCATAACAGTCACGTTTTCTATGCTTTGATTTTGTTCTATACCCTGTACAGGTAGATGGGTAGGTGGTAGGAGAGACAAATCAATGCTTGATTAGCAGCAAAAGTGGAGAAGATGAAGATATACTTAGCAAATTTAAAGGACTTGAAGTAAACTTTATATGTTGGAAAAATATTTATAATAAATATTTTACAGGGTATATTTTATCGCAGATTCTTTTGAGTTAAATTTAATAAACTCATATATATACGCACATCAAATATCGAAACGTGTCGTCCACTTTAACGCATTGTGTAAGCAAACAAACAAAAAAACTTTAAGAGCAGAAAAAAGGTTTGAAACTCTTTTCAAATCAGATTAGAAATGAAAGGCAAATCAAGAGCAACAATAAAAAAGTATAACAAAAAAGTAAAAGAAGCAAAATGAAGAAGAGGAAAATAGCAGAAGCAGCAGCATCATCATCAGCTTTGCTTACACAGCATAAAAGAGAAAAGAGAGAAATACAGTGATACTACAGCAAAAACAGATATAATATCTGTGTAAGCTGCTGCTAGCGGAGATTATGATGTTGGCCCGTTTGACCAGGCATTGCATTGGCACTCAGCCGTCGCCGGGCTGCCAAGTTAATGACAGCTTCAAGTAACTCTGCGCTCCCAATTCCAGCTTCGGCTACAGCATGCGAAGAGCGGCTTTGACTTTGACTCTCGTGGCAATTAGTTAAGGCAGCGGCTGTACGCGGCGTATACGTAACCTGACTATATATCATCACCTGTGTATGTGATGGCGTGTGTTCGAGTATGTGTGTGTGTGTGTGTGGATGATGAGTGTTGAGTGGCGGTCTGGCAAATAATTGCTACTGTTCATCAGCGTCGTGAGTTGCCAACACACATATAATTAAGATGAAGCCAGCATTGAGCAGACAGCACCTCATAAAGGTCACTCTCTTATGCTCGCTTGCTGCCACTTCCGCTCCACTTCGCTCTCTCTACATTTCTTCCGCTCACAGTGTACGCATTTAAAATGCAATAATTTAATAACACAGTCAAAAAATACAACAAAATAACATCGAAATTGTGCATTTGTGCATAACTTGGCACAATTATGAAATACTTGAAAGGTTTCACGCATAACCGGTTTTGTGAAGCTCCACAGAAACTTCATAAATAATAATGAAGGATAATGATGATGATGTTGCAAGCAGTCAGCCAGGGGCCAGGGACCGCTGCTGCATGCCACGCCAAGCTGGCTAGCAGACGAGTCAGAACAGTCACTCCCCTCCTACCCTCCGTCCATATAGTCTATGAACTTGGGCCTGAAAGTGCCGCCAAGATTTATGCATGTAAAAACTGTGCATGAAGATAAATACAAAGTCTTGGCACAGCATTAAAAGTTAACTCCTTCGAAACGACGCAGACGTAATGGGCCTGGGATAGCATATTGAGGGTGTTTACGTGGAAAAAATGGCATTGCAGCTCGCTTTATTTGTCAAGATTAATTACAAAACTTGCGTTAAATCATAATTTTCAATTCCTTATGGGTTTGGCTGTTGGCAGCAGCTTCCTCGGACTAAGCGCGCTTTCATTATTGTAAGATTCATTGCTATTTACTCTTAATTCCAATCTAAGCATGCTGAATAAAAAGTTATATTTCCATGTATTACAGCACTGCTAGCTTCATCAATAGAGTGGCAGCATTTATGCATTTTCCCCAGAGTTCTATTTTTTTGCTGAAGCCGAAGAGCAGAAGAATCGGCAGCCGAGTTGGGTAGCGAAGAGCTTTCTGTTTATGGCTTTAATTAAAAGACTAATCGCGGGAGGCAGTGAGTGAGGCAGCGCAGCATTTGGTGCGCCTTATTAGCAGCAATTTGTTGCAGTGCGCCGCCAAAGCATTTTCAAGTCCATAGCTAGATTTGGTTCATTGATGCGTGCGTGTTTTATTAACTAAGCCAATTATGCACGGCAGGCGGGCGTTATCTATTAGAGCGACAAACGGAATAGCAACTAAATCGTAAGATTCAAATTGACATATGTATTCAGAGTCAGTGAAAGCGTGTGAACTGAACTTGAGAAATTGCCACACAGCAGACGCGGTAGACCAGGCAGACAATAAAAAAATAACCGCAGGTAAACAAGAGCAAAGCCTAGACTCTGGCCCGCCGTTACTTATGCATATGCAAAGAAGACATTGTCTGCGAGACGGGGCGGCAAACAGTAGGGCTGGCGACACACATAAATCTACACATGTTTACACATGAGACCCCAAGGCACTTTTGAATGTTGTGTATGTTGTATGTATTGGCAGTTGCCGCCGTTACCGCTGTTGCCGTTGCCGTTGCTGGCTCTGTTGCCGTCTGTCTGCCAACTGCTGCCGGGCTACACAACATTTCCCATATCAGTTGACAATTTGTCAACTGCTGGCGACTTGAATGACATTCTCTATAGATATACTGTAAACAATGGATAAAAATAACGAAAAATTCGCGTTTCCAATTCATGAAATGCACAATAGTTGTTGGCCGTCCGCGTTCAATTTCAAACAATAACAACATCAATGAACAATGAAGACTGCAAAATATCAGCGGCAACAGCTGTAATTACGCGACTCAGCAGACTAAATTATTTGATGTTTTAAGTAAGTTATATTGCCAAAGTGTTTCTTATCAATTCTCTATCTTTGTCTATATAGACAGTGAATGCTTTAGTTTGCTTAGTCTGTGAGTCAGTGTATTATCTTTTTACTAATAAGTCATCAATTCATGTTTGCTAAATGGTTTTCGTTTCGAAACAATGAGTCAAGAACACGCAAATATATGTCGAAATTGAATTTTATTTAATATATTTCATGAATCATGAATTCTAAACAAGCTTATATTGCACTCTCGTCTAGTGCTATGATTTGTGACTTTCAAATGGAATAAATCTTAGAAAGGCAAGGAGTTCTCAGACTCTTAACCTTGACCAATCACTTAAGCTGTTGGGTTACCAGAAACCTGTTTCGGGAGCTTTTATGAGTCTTTATCAATCAAATGAGCAAATGATAAGCTCTGAGGTGTACATAAAGCAAACGTATTTTATAGCCTCGGCTTTAAGCTATGAGGCAGAACATTCAGTAGTTAGATTTTAGTTGCTCGGCTTGTACTAGCTCTATGACTTGGTCTATAAATCCGCAACTATTACTTATCAGCTGTTGGCATCAGCAGCAGCTCCTGTGCCTGTGCCCTGTGTGCGCGGAGATAAATGTGCCCGCGAAAACTTTGACAAGCGATTAACTTTACAATTTATCGCTTAGTATCCAAAAAAAAAAGAGAAGAAAAATAAGGCTCAATTGAAGGCAGCGCCAGAGTCGAGCTGCCAATTGTCGTAAATCTTTTGCATCCGAATTCCAGTTTGGTGCTGAGCTGAGGCCAGCTGCTGCTGGCTGCTGGATCTGGCTTTATGTTGCATCATTAATTTAACTAGTTGTGCTACATGCGCCTGGGTCAGCGCCTTTAAAATACACGCCCTGATTAAAACATCAGCACAACTAACTAAGTTGTCCGCAACGGGGCAAACCTGCTCCAGCTGCCTCGTGTATTTATTTATGCTTGTTTAAACATATTTAATGTCATTACGGGTGCAACCAGGACCAACACGCATTTAATTATGCGCCCAGCGCATTAAATTAATGAACACTTTTATCAGCGTGCCACGGCCCGAGTCCAGAGAGAGAGAGAGAGAGAGAGAGAGAGATACAAGTTTCGTTTGTTGCCACCACGCAGAATCAAGAAGCTGTTCCAATATATTTATTGCAACGTCTCCTGTTGCTGCTGCTGCTGCTGTTGTTGTTATTGCTGTTGTCTTCGTCGCCTTTTGCCGCGTTTTAATCGCATTTAATATATCATTTTATTAAGCCAATCGGCTGGCTGGCTCGCTGGCTGGCCGACTGGCTCTCGGCCGGTTGGAGTCATCTTCGCTGCGGCGGCTCGATGTCTTCTTTGGCTGCTTAGCGTCTGGGTTGTCAATTTGCGTAATGCTGTCATAAGGCTGTCAGTTTATCATGCGCTCGCTGGGCAGCTCGCTTTATATTCATTCATTTGGGAAATGACTTTAAGCGGCGCCTGTGGCGACATCTGACGACACCTAAGCAAATGCAATTCCGCGCCTCCGACAGCTAGTTGAAACTGAGCTATGTCTGGCATTTAATTGTGGCATGTGTGGCAAGTTCCGAGTAACAGCAGTTATGCTACTGCGCCAAGTGCTTGCAGCTGCAAAGCTGCAAACAACATTCCATTCGCTCAAACCAATCCAGCTAACCGGGCCGATTGTCAAATGCAATCCAGCAAGCCACCCTACGAACCAACCACAGCTCTTTTGCCTGCTGCCTACTGCCTGTAAATGTGCCTCGGGCTAGAGCAGGCTCTACTTAGCTCTCGGGCTGACCACATAGCTCAGCTCACAAACAGGCCCAGCCAGAGTTAGTCAGCCTTCGACTTATTGTGGCAGCTATTTTTTTATTCGTTTGCCTCTTTGTTTCCTGCCTCTAATGCAGAGCCAAAGCATTAGCTCCATTAAATGACGGCAAAGTGGTTTCGTATAGCATAAATCAGTAGACAAAAAATACTTACAAATAAATAACAATCAATTGCAATTGATGGCTTTCCTCTGACAATTGACAATTGGCAGTAAATAGACAAGTCAAGGAAATGATTAATAGATTCGAAGAAAAGAAGAAGAAATGTAGAATAATAAGTAAATAGATATTTATATTTTTAGGGTATTTTAAACAAAAATTTAGATTGAAATAAAGGACAAAGAACTTATATGATTTTCTATAAATTATTATAATTTATAAATAAATCAACATACAAATACAATTTAATTTAAATATATATATTTCCATATATATTACCTAGCATTCTAGGGAATTTTTTTGCAACTCTTCTTTGAGCAACCCTCTTGGCAAGCGAGTCATCTAGTTGACATTAACATGAATTCCATTGATACTTATGTCTCATGTATTATGTTCTCCTCTGTTTGCAGAATGAAATGTGGCTGGACCGAAGTTGACTGCATCCTGAACTTGTCAATCATGGAACTGATCTGCATATTTGTTGGAAGGCTAGCGCACGCTTCCTGTTGGGTAAGTTGATACTCAGCACAGCTCAAGTAGAGGCTGCTTGGCTGGGAGGCCAGATTGATGTTGAGTCAAAACAAAATAAAAAAGAAGAGAAACAATGCCAACTCTTTGACAAAGCCATACAGACACACACACAAACATACATAAGCACATCTAGTCGACCCCGTCGAACTGTAGAGCTGACCTTTGCTAGCTGCCAAGACTAATTTATCAAATGGTTCAAGGGTGGCCCATCAAAGCCACACGAGTTGTTGCATAATTAAGGAGGGAAGAAAAAACAGAGACTAAAACAGAAAAAAAACCACAAATGCGTTTTTAAACCATTGAGCAACGCCTCTTTCTAACAGTTTTCTGTTATTAGTTTGGGTTTCCATTCGCTTTTTCCTTTCTGAAATTTTTGTTTGATTTTTGTTAATTGCCGCTTATTATTCTTTGGGCCATTTGCCAGGTTGGCGAGTGAGTTTAATGGTCTCATACAAAACAAAAATTCTAATTAACAAAATATTTAAAAAAAAACGAGAAAAAGCCAAAAACCGTTTGTAAAACAAAAAAAAACTATTTTGGTTATTGTTAGAACGTCAAAGCAATTAATCATAGAAAAAAAAAACAGGCTGAGTCGCTGAGGAATCTCTACTCTGCTGAGCTGCTAACAAAGCCTATGCTTTGTGTTTCTGTTTTTAGGAATGCGCACAGTGCCAAGTGGTGGAATATCAGCCAAGTTAACGTTTACCTGCAGTCGAATAAGAATAAGCAGTTGGATCACTTTTCGACAGTTAAATTAAGTAATAAATCATTTTGTTTGCAGAGCTATCAAAGGAGCCGCTGAGAAATTCGAAATTAATTAATACTCGCAATAAAACTATAATTAAACAAAAGACAGGCGACAAACCTAAAAAAACAGTTAGTGGTCTTCCAGATTTGCTGAGAGAGAGGGAGAGAGAGGGGCAGAGAGAGCGGCATCATTACTATACGAGGTATATTTATCTTTTTCAACTGAAATGCTAACAAGTCTAGAGTCGAAAGCGGCGTCGTGGCCGGGGCAAGATATCGCATGTGATTGAAATGAAATATAAAATTACATTAAATTACCGGATGTAATTGCGGTGGTCGTGCCAGTCGCTCACAGCCCGCTCAGTAGCTGGCTCACAGCTAGGCTCTTACGCTGCCCAATGAATCATGGCCAAAACAAAATGCGTCGCAATTGTTACCAGCCAGCCAGCCAGTCAGTCAGGCAAATAGACTCAACCAACGAACTTGAAGCACTTGGTGTGGGCGCACGCTCTCATGACCAAAAAAAAAAAAGAAAGAGAAGAAAACAAAGCAAAAAAGAAGCCAACCCACGCCACATTGAAAGAGAAAAATTGTAAATGAGGATCGGGTGCGAGTCAATGACTCGTTTCGAGTATCTTATCAGAGCCAAACGATTTTGTCAAATGACAACTGCGGCACATTAAATGCGTCTTTTTCACGCCACACGACATTTTCAATGTGCATTTAGTTGTCAATTATTTTTGATAGCCTGCCGAATGCACATGGCATGATAAGAGCGCATGCAAGCCCTGCTTACGGACTGGCAGCTTGTGGTCGTCGCGAGCTGCCTGCTGGCTGCTGGCTGCTGCCTCTTGGCTGAGTGCAGGCCATTTGCATATTGGGCGCTTGTTTGCCTTGGTCTTCAACTTCAGATATGGCGACAGAGATTTTATTTAGCCGTGAGTTCTCGCATTAGGACATTTTCGTTACCAACTTTCCATGCAGCAAACAGGCAACTGGCACAACAGTTCCTCGACAATGTCACAAATCATAGATATTTGTTGTTTTCAGTTTACCTACGTGTAATTTATGGTTTTGCAAAAAGTCAACATTTGTGTAGTCGAAGATTTTGGCTGAAAGATTCGTCACGAGTTGGCAATTGTTTAAGTTTGTTGTGATAAAAGTGAACATAAGCGTAGAATTATATAAAAGTAATGGTAATTAAAGCTTTCTGCCTCAGGCTTTGTTTCTTGTAGACCAAGTGATAGCAATAAGAAATAGTTACAATATAGAAAGAGGTTTGCTTAAGATCTATAAGAGTGTAAGCATATAATTATCGGAAATCGTATCACTTCTGTTTGCTCTCACTCCCCACTTAATTGAAAGCTACTCCAACTAAATTCACATCATAACTGAAAATCCTTTTTTAAAATGCCTTAATTCGTTGCTGGCCTAGCAGCTGACCTATATCAAGTGTGTACCGAGTGTTTCTCATGTTCACATTTTTGCACAGCCAACAATTTTCGTTGAAAACAATTTGCGCAAAAGGCAAAAATTGGGAAAAAAAATGAAGTTTGCAGTGCATATGCCACGCACGTAGCAACAACATCAACGACTGTGCAACAACAATCAGACAATCATGCACATAATCATGCCATCAATATATATATATGGCAATTATCAATGAAATTTATAACAATCCACGAAATGTAACGAAAACATAACCGACCAATAAAAATTTCATTTTCATAAGGCAGCAACAACAACGGCGAATGAGAAATCTCGGACTTGGGCATGGGGATGGGGATGGGGATGTGGAAGGGGGCATGTGTCCATTGCAGCTGCATTTAATGTGGATGCCGCGTGCTGTGTCCAGTTCGTCATACTCAACATTTTGATGTTGTTGCTGCTTGTGATTTTGCTGCCTGTGATCTGCATCATAAAAACGTGCCAGATTGATGCGTGATTGAAATGCCAATTGGCTCCGAGTCCAGAGTTGTAGCCAAAGCTGAAGTCGCCTCGTTAATGTGCTTGTTGCTTGTGGATTGTCTCGAATATATATGTGTATATCTGTATGGTTGCGGCACGTTATATACTTGGAGTCGAGCAGCGCGTGTTCTTACCGTTAAGGCTGCGTAAGGGGGTTCTTTAATCGTGTCTTCAATCTCATCTCATTTCTTATTGTTACCTGCCTCTGTTTGCATTGTCATTGCAGACAATTAGAACTGGTCTCTGATTCCGTGCGGCATTTGACTGCAATTTGCTTAAAAAGGCCGCTAGATAAACGATAAACAGTTCTTACTGTTACCTTTGGCCATATACGATACAACGAATTTCCGACGCTTACCGTTCAATTCCTGTGCCATGACATGGTCAAGACCATGACTAGTTTTTCTCTACTTTTCCATTTCTTGTTTGATTTTCTACTTCTTTTCTACTCTTTGCTAACGGGTAACCTAATATTGCTACAAAGACTGCCTAGCATGCAGCTAATAGAAAATATTCATATTCTGTGATGATTGATAGCAACTTGAATTCATTTTGTATAGACAAAACTATGTTGATTAATTTGATCATTAAATAAAATTTAAATTTCCTATATTTTTCCGCATTTAAGAAAGTTGGAAAACAAATTAAATGAAATTTTTTAAACTTGCTCAAAAATATTTTTTTTAGATTTAAAATATATTTGAATTGAATTTGCTAATCTGGTTTTTGAAGGTTTTTTTTTTTTCTTTTTAATAATAATTCGAAATATAGAATGTATATTTTCAGTGTATATTAAGTTCGTTAAGATATACGAGTTTTTTCTTTGAAGCATTTCTATTAATATTTATGGGTTTGTCGTTGAAGCTTTTGCTTTGGCCGTGATGAATGAGTGTGTTGAGGCAGCTGCAGATCTTCGCAACAGCAACTGGCGCCAGTGAACGGCGACAGGCAGTAAAGTGCTGGCCATGTAGGGCGACTGCCAGCATAGACAACTCAACGGACTGATCAAACCACAGAGAGAGAAAGAGAGGGAGAGAGGCGAAGACCGAGAGAAGTAGAATAGTGGGCAAGTTGGACAACCTAGTAAGTATCAATGAGAGGCTGTGGACTACAAATGACTCTTATCTCTCGCTGGCAACAAATTGACCATTTCAATTAATGAAAAACGCACTTAAACATTAAAGAGATGCTCGGACGGTCGGACAGCGGCATCAAGTGTTGGCGCTAATGATGCGATGAGATGCGCGCGCGGATGCGAAAATCGTCCGCGGCGCGTTGTGGAGAGATGCGAGAGATGTAAAAACAGACACCGCTCACATTTGCATATTTTGTTGTCGGCTTGGCTGACGATGATTATTGCTGGGGCCAGAGATTAAGCGCGTAAATTTGTCGTTAAAAATCATGTTGAGATCGTGCTGCGACCAGGCAGGGGCCAGGCCGACGCAGACAGAGACACGCGATTACGTTGCAAACGCGCCAAAACAGCAGCTGTTGATTTTTAACTGTTTTTTTTGTCTACTTCTTATTTTTGTTGTTTTGTATTTATTTGCTTGGCTGTTGATTTGATTGCAGCGCTTTTTGATTGATGGCTGTCGCCTCACGCTGCATGCCCGGCATGTCAATGAGCCTGGCTAGCTACCTAACTGACTGACTGACATACTGATTTACCGTTGCCTGATAAGCGGCGTGCACAAAAAAAAAGCCAGAAAAAAAAGAGAAGTGGCAATTACATGAAGTGGAGCAGCATTCGGCATTTCGACATTTGCATAAATTGGCCGCAACGAAACGAAAGACTTAGGCAACAAACTTGATTACAATTTGCCATCTCGTCGCGTCTCGTCGCGTCGCGTCGCTTTCTTCGTGACTAATTTGAGTCTACGTTTTTCCCAAGAGTTAAAGTTTAAGCTAGCAGTCAGAGGCCAAAGGTTATTTGTAATTCGTTTTCGATGTTACAATTTGGTTGCATTAACTCAATTAGCCTGCCCGAAACGTCGCTCACCGCTCGCCCCACTTTCCTCGAGGACTGTTTCGAAATGCACTACTTAATTAGTGCGCCAAGCATTGCAATCTTTTTTAATTGGACTTTCTTGATTTCTTTCAGATTTGATCTCATACGTATTGTGTGCCGCTTCCCAAATTGAATTGTAATTTTATGCAGCACGCAGCGGCAAAGCCGCAAAATGATTTTCACAGCGAATTATGAGGCCAACCGCAGCGCCCAGAGATGCCTCAACATTAGCTTCAGCCGCAGCCCCAGCTACTAACATGCAATGCCTAGGTGGGAACTTGTATTTCCCACGCATGTTTGGCCCCTTTCCTGCAAACAACTTCCGCGAGCTGCGCGCAGCTAAATAAAATAATTTGCGTTTTTGATTAAATCGTGGGATAGATCAAAGCAGCGACGCCTTATCAGGCACGGCGGCACAGGTGAACAGTTAGCGGCCTCAACGTGGGATAGATATGTAAATCTAACAAAGCTTCTGTAGGCTGCTCCTGTTGCCAGCCAAACGAACACGGGTGAGCGGCTAAACGTTTCCCAGGTCTCATATCTGCGCAAGCCGCCGCTGAGATCTTTCAATTGAGCGAAACGAAAGTACGCGCGGGTAAGTAAGACTTAGTGAAATGTCAGCTTGTTCTGCATCTCGGCACAGTTAATGGCACTGGAAGAATTCACGGGGTTTTTTTAACACGCCCGTGATCTCTTAGTGGCATCTATGGTGCGGGATATTACGTTCAACAGCTGAAAGCTTTTCGCCGTATTCCTAATTGTGTTAATTGAGCCGTAAAAAAGTGTAAACGGGTTTGTACATTATATTCTCTACGTGCGTGATATGAAACAAACTGTGGCCAGTTTTTTGTCAGTTGGTAACAGGCTCGAGCTGCAATAAATTGGTTAGCTCTTGTGTCGTGATAAGCTGTGCGTTCATTGTGGGAAATGAATTATTGTTTTTGTTGCCTACGCTCATTAGCACCTGGGCTCAACAATCTAATTCATAAATACCGATTGTAAATTTAAGAGAGAGCAAAAAAAAAAACAACAAGTCGAAATAGAAAGAAAGAATTTTAAAGAACTTAAAGCTTTACAGCGTTTGTTTTGGGGCTTGGGAACCTTTCCGAGCGCCGGACGTGTCAGCCTTGAAAAATCACCTTTCACACTGGCCGCAGTTGGACAGAGGCATTGCTACAATTAATAGTTCAATGAACTTCAACTAAAGCGAGCGGATGGAACGGTGGCAGCAGCAGCAGCAACAACAACTGGATAAAAAAAAGCAGCCGCAAGAGCTTGGAGTGAGAAAAGAACACAAAGTACCACAGCTAGGCCCGAACCATGGATAATAGCCCAGCGGAGCAGTTACAAAAAAAGAAAAAGCCAAAGAGAGAGAGAGAGAGGAAGAGAAAAAAATACAGAATAGCCAGAAGAAAAAAAAAGATAATTAACTTTTTTCCTTTTTGTACTAAGTATGGCAACTGAATGAGGCGCAGTTCGTCAACAAGTTGGCAAGCGGCCAACAAATTACGGCGCATTACTAGAATACCCACATCTGTGTGTGAGAGCGCGGAGCCATGGGAGCTGCAGTTGCTGCAGGGTTGCTCTCGTTGCACAAAACCACAAAAGAGTGCCCTGACACGAGGGTGTCTCTGGCGACTGGTCTAGGGTTCAACTCTGGACGGCTTGAGTGTGTCCACTGAACGCTTCACTGAATTCATGCATAAATTTTCTTGCAAATTTCGCTGCAGACGCCACACACGGAATACAAGCGAATTCCTGCACGAGCTCTTCGCTGTCGAGAACTCTGCACTTGTCCGCCAACAACACTCCAGCTCCAGAGAATTCCACGTTCCACTCGGCTGATCTCGGAAGTGCAGGTAGCAGCGTTTCCTGTTCGCCAGCCAATTGCAATAATACATGAGACACCTTTAACAATGAATAAGCCAACATATCAATTGTGAGCCAAGGCAAGGCGTACTTGATTTACATTCATGCTAGCTAAGGCTGCAGAAAACACTTTTTATTTTTAATATATTCAAAGTGTGCATGCTTTAGGTTTAAGTAAGATGAGCTAAGCTTTTCAAAACTTCCAATTACGAGTTACCAGTTGCCAGTTGGCTAAGTCTAGCCAAGTGTGATCATTGAATCGGGAGGAAGATGAAGGAATATAATGGGAAATATTTTAGTCGATAGTCGATTATATATAATATATTCGATTCTCAGCATATAAGTATTTTAAAGCAGCTGAATGAAGTCATCTGCCTCATCTCTAAGTCGTCTATAGTATGCCGAATCCGCTGAAAGAGTCAAATCTCTTATTTAAGCAGTCTGTTCATCCCACACGAAGCTTGTCTCAAACAGCTGCTTATATTAGAGTTTATAAACAACATAAGCTGCAAGTCTTCTAGCTTGATCAGACTTGATATAGAATAGATTGTAGACATATTGTGTTTGTCAGTTTAACAACTGTACTATATTTCGGACAACTGGCTTGGTAAGCTCACTTATTGCAGCTCTGACTGAAGTCATTAAATGACGACAGGCCAAATTGCCAGCCAAATGCTGCCTGCTTGTTGTTAGTGTCACAATGTGCTAGGAAAATTTAGAAAATTACCTTTAATCAGTTGCGAAAATGAGCTGCACAATTTGAATGGCCCATGGGCCGAGCACAAGGAAAGCAAGGAAAAAGAAAAACTTGTAATCAAGTCCAAAAACAAAAGAGTGGAGCTTTAGACTGTGGGAATTGTGGCAATTGCTGAGCTGTTGGCCATTTGGCATCGCGCTCCAGATTTGTCCATAACACGGCCTGACCGCTGGGGTTCTTGCGTGGGTGGCACTTCTGGCGGGGACGCAGCTGTGCGTTGAGCGTTTTTCCTTTTGGCTGGAATGCGGCGCCATTTGCCATGAGAATTGCGGCAGTTCACACAGTCAACAGCGGGTCGCACTCTGATTGACGTCTTAGCTAAATTATGTAAATTATAGCAAGACATAAAAGAGATACCCAAGAGTAAGACAGAGAAAGAGAGGAAGAGAGAGAGAGAGAGAGAGAGATAGAGAGTGAGAGAGAGAGAGAGAGAGAGACAGATACAAGGCATAGCACGCTTCGTTCTGTTGATCTATGAGCCTCGATTACGTAGCGGCAAATAAAAACAAAAAGAAATTCTTCAACGTAGCTAAAAGCTGCACAAATAAAGCGCAGCTAAACTGTTGCCGTTGCCGTTGCTGTTGCTGTTGCAGATGCTGCTGCTGCTGCTGCAGTTGCAGTCGATGCCAAGTGCGGCAGCTGCTGCTGGCAAACCTGCCGCCGGCAGTCCAACTCCTTTGCAAATGATGATGAGGCACACAGTCCGCAGTCCGCAGCCAGAATTACAATGCCCAAGACATCCATGGGCCATGACAAAAGACAAGTTGTCGTTATTCCCAAAATTAGAGGCATTTACATGCCGGCAGAGCGAGCGACAGAGACGGAGATAGTGAGAGAGAGAGCAAGAGTGGGACAACATTTATGGACTCTGTGCAAACATTTAGAGTTAACTTTTTAGACGCATCAATGCAGCTGGCTAAGATCTGTATTGGCAGAGTCCAACTTCAACTTCAACTGCGACTGCGACTGCGCTGCGACTGTGGATGGAACTATGTAAATATTTTAGAAGCAATTTTCAGCTTAAATGCCTTCAAAACGAGGCGTGTCGTATTAGCTAACCGGCCGCTTCTATATGGCTTAGTGCACTTTTGTTAGCTCTTTGCTCATGAGGCAGGCCGTAGAGTATTTTTGTTAATTCTTAATAAGATAATTAGTAAGCCTCAGGACTGTGAGCTGGTTGAGTTAGTGAAATTTAAGCTGCTAAGTTAGCCTTTTATTAATAAACAATAAATAGATAAAAATAAATAACTGAACTGTGTAGTTTACAGCTGTGTTCCTTGCTTTTTTGCTCCTTGTTTTCACAGTGATTTCTATCATCTCCAATGCTATTTGGAATTTTCCTCTGTGTTATAAGCAGTAAATTGAACTGACGTGTGTGCTTAGTACCTTTTTACACGCCCAGTGGAGCTAAATGGCAGGTAGATATAATAAAAAACTCAACTTAGTCAACATAGAGTACGATAAGTCGACATTAACTTTAACATTTCCATTCTAATAAAACTAATTTTACATGCCTTACATGCTGCCAATAATAAAATAAAACTCTAACCGTATAATAAAAAAATATAATAAGAGTATTCAAACGAATACGTGGGCTATGAGGATGAGGGGCAGATCAAACTAAGCATTTCTAATCAGAAAACAGTGTATTATTTATTTAATTTTCACTTGATTGCCTTTTGTCTTTCTCTCTTTCTATCTCTCTCTCGCCTCTCTTTTTGACTTTCCACTTTGGGGGATTTCCAAGTAATTAGCAAGCTAAAAACACGCTATCGGTTCATAGAGATCAATTCAGCAACACAATTCAAAAAGGCATTGCATGCGAAATGAATGACCGAGCAGATGACGAGCTCAGAGAGCTCATTTCGAGGTACATACATGCACATGAGTGAATACATGAGTGAATACATACGTACACAGACAGAGCTCATGTGGAGGGGCACTGCTTTCGATTTGTTCGGTTTCGCTTGTCCCTGAAATTGTGCAGCAACCCCGTTGGCTTGTTTCCGTTATGGCATATCAATTGATTGAATGTAAAAATTCTTCTATTTATTAACAAGTCAAATTTTGAAGAGCAGAAGAAGGCATAAAATCAAGGGCCAAAAGTCACCATTTATTTGTGAATCACAGTTTGAGAACAGTTGCATTCGTGTACAGGCTAAGTTTCAGAACAGTATAAATTGTGTACATGCTAAGGGTTTGTGACGTTGCTATACCAGTACAGCGATGACTCCGACCTAGTCTGCTACCGCAGCGATGTGTTCCATGTTTGTGTCTTTGCTAGCGCTTTGGTTTTTATCCTGGGTAGATGTTTTTATTTTATTTTATTTATTATTTTTTGTCGTTTTTATCTGTTCCACATTTTGTTGGGTCAGAACTTTTCTCTTCCTTGGGTTTTGCACAGACTCCTGTCTTATCCTTGTCTTTGGCATCCTCCGCACCCTTTAGGTATTTTTCCACCGCATTCTTCTCAGCCTGCTCTATAGCGGCTTTGACCATTTCTTGGCAGTCGAATGCCTTGCACGTATTGTCGCCCAGCTTACTTTCACAGCCGGATAAGAGAACTGCGATTTCCTTTACAACTGATTTTTCAACTTTTTCTTTCATAGCCAGTAAATCACATATCTCTCCCAGCTCGTCCTTCTCTTTAGACTGCTTTCCCTCCTTTGCCTGGGCAGCAATCTGTTCGTTGCATTGCTCCTCCTGCTCTAGTATTGAGTCCAAGCAATCGTCACCTTCATCATCCTCGTCATCGTCGTCCATTGACGGTGGCATCCCACCGTTTTTACGACGTTCATCTCGCATTTTCACCGCCTGACTCTGTAGTTCGACAAAGCTGAAACGATGGTGGCCGAAGTAATGGGCATTCTTGTAGTCCTTATTGAGACCCGCTCCAGGACCAAGAATCTCGCTAGGTTCCTTAAATTTCCGGTAGGCTTTTGCCTTTATAAACTTCGGTACCTCAATGCCATCATGTTCAACCTTTTCCGGGTTATAGCCCTCATCGGGCGGATCTTTTGGTGGGCGTGGTGTATTAGACGGTTTGTTGCTTTTCTTGCGCTTTTGATTATATTCATTCCTTTGAGATTTGCTGCGTAGAAGACGTAGTAAATGTGGCGCTATCAAAAATCTAAGCATCTTCTCGTTTGGAAAACTAAGTATTTACTTTATGAAATAGAATATGTATAAATGTATACAGAAACAATGAGCAAAGTCACCTTTGATGTACGCATTTCTAATATCTTTCTTTCGAGACTAAATTTGTGTTACTTCTTTTAGATTTATTCCTATAACTTTAAGTCTATGTGTGATACAATTCCAAAAATATTATTAAGAATATGTTTAAAGAGAGCGAACGTATAATACATAGAACAAGCGCCTGTGTCTTGTTTTAGTTTTAGCAGCCTAGTTCAAACTAACGCGCGATTAACATATTTGAGTTGTGTAGCAGCTCGGTTGCTTGAAAGGGTGTGTGGCACTTCGAGCTATATACAGCATATCGAATGTTTAGGGTGCGTGTCTTTGCTAGAGTGGCAATGGTTGAGTGTGTTGTGCAGATGGTTCAGAAAGTAAATAAGTAACTGTTGCCATTTCGGGCTATATGCAGCAAATCAATTGTTTAGGGTGCGTGTCTTCGCATGGGTGAATGCTTGCAGACGGTTCAGAAAGTGAATAAATGCAATCCTCTAATAGATGGAGCATTTGGCACTAAGTAAAAATGTCTTAAAGTGTAAAAAAGTACCCCTATTGTTTTAAAATCATGGTTACTTATCTATTTTTAACAATACTGTAAAGGAACAATGAAATGCTTGATGAGAACTACTTAGTCCAAGGAAATATTGGAGGAAATAGGTTAGCGAGGGGAGTTTTCAAAGTTGAACTGCGCGTGATATAGATGGATACACTTATAATTATATGTTATTATTATTATATATACTTATACATTATTATTATTTTATGTATTTTTGCCTAATTTAATATCAGAAATAAGTTGTCATAGTTAAGCTGAGGCTCTATCTCTTAATTAAATCGCAAAGTATTTAATTTTAGTGTATAAATTCAATGAACAATGAACATTTTTGAATATACTAATTCAACTTTAACTCTTTTTTCTTGCATGTCAATCCAAAATATGTGGGCATTTTATGAACCTGGGTTTATAGGTGCTTGGGATACTTGGGAACTGGCTATCCTCCAGCCAAATCACATTACTTGTTTTACGCTTCGTTGTCAGCATTTAGACGTAATTTGAAGATATTTTTAGAGGACAGCTGGAGCAGCGCGAGCAGGTCAACAGTGGCTCACCGAAAGTAGAGGCAAAGCCAAAGTCAAGAGTTGCCCTAACAGTTAGCTTTGGCTTTACAATCTGTTGGCTCTTGTGTGCGCGTGTGCTCGTGTGTGTGTGTAGTTCGCGTGAATGTGACAATGACACTTGCAGCTAACTGAAAAAAATCGTTTTGTTTAGTTTTCCATGAGCTGGCAGCCAATTGTAAGCAGGCGACGCACCAGAGAGCTGCCGACAAACAGCTGCAGCTCGTTCCCTGATGAACTTTTAAGTGATTTTTATCAAGCGGACTTCTGGCCGACAGCTGACAGCCCAACAGCCTGACAGCCCGCCAGCCCGTAGCACTGCCAGCCAAAGATCGTCTCTTCACGTAGTTTAGCTAAAGTTTTAATAAATATTACTTTACCTTGCAGCCTTCACATTTGAGCTTTTTTGTTGTATAACTATCCTGTATGGAAAAACCAAGGAATATTTTTGACTGGCACTAAATATTTTCTTTTTAAAAATCAAAATAGAAAATATTATTTAATTTTACTTGGTATTGATATGAGCCTTACAAGTCAATATCATAGCCACGTTACACTCAACAAGTAAACTTTGTGTTTGATTTAAACAGTCCTGCAGCTAGCTTATTCTCTGCAAAATAGTTTTTACTGTGCTGCCATTAACAAGTTTTATTCTTCATGCTCTGCAGCCGAGTTTATCCTTTAGCTGCCTAGGGTGAGCTTCATGGGTTGGAGATAGATCAACTTTGTGTGAACACTCGTTCGTCGCATAACTAAGCTGGCTATGTTGTTATTAAAAACAATTTGTTGGCACTTGCTCAGCTTTAGCAATGTTGTTCAAGGTTTACGGGCGACTGGGCACACACACACACGTGTGTCGGGTGGCTGGGCAAACTTTGGCTTGGCCAGGTGTCGGAGTCCATGACAGGGGATAGGGGTCAACTGGCCGAGGATATCATAAGTGACCTGCTGTTGTTGCTATACTTTGAACTTAATAGAGTCACAGTTTAGTTCGGCTCTTCACACGCTGTGCGCTGGTTATTTTTATTATCTTCATTCCTTTTTTTAGTAAGTTTCATAATGCAGTTAGCTACAAAAGTTATGCAAAAAAACAATTAACCTAGAGTTAGGGGCGGATATGCAGAAAACTTGAGCTTGATTGGGTTAGTTTCTGGCGAAGTTCTGTGTTAGGGAGAGTAAATAGTGACAGTAACCATATCCCACATAAGACTATCATAACACAAGTTACACATACGACTTAAGTTCTAAGCATAATCGAGTTTCCGTTGCAGTTGGTCGTTGAGGTCGTTTAAGCGTTGAGTTCAGTTGAAGCTGGGACTGAGGTCGAGGAGAGCGCTTACCACTTGGCGCGGCGATTGCTGCCGATGGAGCGCAGCTCTTCGCTCTCGAGGCGCTGCTCGTCAGCGCGACGAATGTCATTCTCGTCGAGGCGATCCAGTTGCTGCCACAGCTCATTGTCGAGACGACGTCCCTGCGACCAGCTGATGGCAGCGCCAGCGCGTGCTGCGTTACCGTTGAGGCGCGTGGAAATCAATCCATTCAGATTGGCCGAATTCAGCAACAGAGGTGAGCCGATAAGCTGAGCCTGCACCGAGGCACTGGATGGCTGGGACAAGAGCACGGACTGGCTGTTGCGCTCGATGTTTAGGCGCGAGTTGGGCAGCTGGCGCCAGGCATCCAGGTCACGTTCCCCACTCAACAGAAGATTACCTGAGTTGATCGACGACAAGCGAGAGATCAAAGTTGGGGGATGCGAGACGACGCTGGCCTGGACACTTTGGCCCAACAGCTGGTTGGAATTGGGCAGCAGCAGCGTTTGCTGCTGGCTATTGAGGCGTTCGAGCAGACGATTCTGATTCTGGTTTTGATTCTGAGTTTGAGTCTGGCTCAGACGACGCTCCTGTTGCTGACGACGCTCCTGCTCCCGCTGCTCACGTTCCCTCTGCTCGCGATCCCTCAGCTCCCGCTCCCTCTGCTCGCGATCCCTCAGCTCCCGCTCCCTCTGCTCGCGATCTCGCAGTTCGCGCTCCCGCTGCTCACGCTCCCGTTGCTCCTGCAGACGCTGCAGTTCGCGCAGTTGTTGCTCTTGCTGCTGACGCTGCTGCTCCTGCTGTTGACGCAGCTGTGCGGTTTGCTGCACTTGCTGCTGGAATTGCTCCATGAGCTGTTTGGACTGCAGACGCGCCTGATTCTCGGACTCGAGTCGTGCCTGTGCCTCCAATTGCAATTGCGACTGTTGCTGGGCATCGGCCAGTGCCTGAGCCTCGGCAATGGCTTGGGCTGTGAGGCGTGACTGCAGCTCTTCAATGCTGTTGTAGCGAGACGAGGAAGAGGAGGAGGATTGGGCCGAGCTCAGTCGTTCATCAAGACGCTGCTTTGACACGATAGCATTAAAGCCGCTGGCATCATCCGCGGTATAGTCCACAATGCGTCGCGTGCCGTCGGGCTCGACCAGCGAATATTGACCCTTCACCAGATCGCCATCGCGCTTCTCCTCCTGTCGCTTTTCGTCACCGGTCAGCGTATCGCGCACATCGTAGGCAAACGTATACTGTGGCCGGCTGTCGTAGTCCTCGCTGGAGTTGGGCAAAATTGTGGTGGGCTCATCCAAGTTGGAGTCATCATCCAGGTCACGCAGCTGCTGCTGCTGCTGCTGGAGACTGGACTTGGTCAACTGGCTGAGCTCGAGGGGTCGCAGGAAGGATGCATTCGCCACATTGCAGGTCAGCAGGCATACGCCAATCAACAGACAGCTCTGCAAGGAAGTGCAAAAATAAGTTTATGAACTGACAAGCTCATAAATATAAATTGACAAGTGCTATTAAATATATAATACGTTTTCTATTATCCTTTAAGAAATATGGCATCACAACTGAATAACCATTTAACACTGAGTTTTGCTCTCAATGAAAATATAATGTCCTCTTTAAATTTCATTGACAGATTGTTGCTTAGAAGGATGCCAATATGAGCCAAGCAATCCTGCCGACTGCGGAATTCTCTATTCATGTAAGTGGTTGCACTATTGCTAGTTCTATCTATTCCAACAATGTTTTGTATACCCAAATCGAATAACTTTTAAGCCTTAAGTGAATCTATGCCTCGTTGTACGACGCATAAACCATTCTCTGTCACTCACGATGTCCGCACAAATTTTCCTAATATGCTTGAGAGTTTTATCCTTTTGAATTTTCGTTTATCCTGATTTATTGCCTGTCACTCAAATGCGTTTTACCAAGCACCGCCGGCAATCGACTGGCCTCAAATTTATGGCCGAGCCGGAGCCGTTTCTATAACTTACCCGTTTCATGTTTGGTGACGTGATTAGTAGAGGATAGTTGTCTGTTTTTTGCTTTTTTCTTGTAGTTTGTGGAAGCTGCTGCTGGTTTGCTTGCTGTGGACCGTTGCGCTACTGATGCCATACCTGGCAGCGATTGGTCATTTTATACATAGAGCACACATGCTGCAGAAGAAGCTGGCCGAGCTCGCCCTTTGCAAGAACCAGCCCACATTTGATATGCGTAGAGGCTTTCAAATTTGTTTAGTTAAGGTTACAAATGACCTTGCCAGTCGGTGATACGCCTGCCTGAGCTACAAAAGCTGCAGCACAGCATTCACTTTTGGGCTAGTTGGTCGAAGAGCTGTCACCCAATCGGCCCACAGAATGTGGGCAGCCAAATGGCTTATCAAAATGGTAAGAAAATGCGTGCAACAGCAGCAAATTGGCCAGGAGAGAAGCTGAAATAGGCCAACTCTCTGGCTGCTGCCTGAACAAATTACAAATTACAAAATTTTGCCAACTTCCAGCAGCAGCAGCAGCAGCTTCAATTCCAAATGGGCCACAGCAGAGACTGAAAAAGAGACAATGACAAAAGGCAAAATGTAATTTGATAGGCTTTAGGCTGCAAGAGCTGCAGCTGCAACAAACTGGCGCATTGCTGCTGCATCGAAGCGTAAAACCATTAAAATAATTATCTTAACTAATTTGTCAAGGGATATGGAATTTAAAACGAAATTAAAGGCTTAAAAATAAGATGAGATAGACTAGACCGGAGTTTACCTAAATAAAATAAAATTTAATGAAATAGTAATTACCTTTTAGAAGAGATGAAATCTGACTCAGTCAGAGCTGCATAGAAAATTAAGCTTCTGTGTACAAAGCATTGTAAGAGATATGTTTCATATTATAAGCTATATATGGTCTTTAAAAGCATTAAGACCCAAGTTCATATATGACTGCGCTTGCTTGTTGTCATCGTCACTAACTAACTAACAGAACTGAAGTAAAGTCTGTGAATATTTTCATCTTTCATGCTCATATGCACTACAATTTCATTGTGTAACTCAAATTCTTAATTAACCGTCCAATTTTGAGAGGCTCCACTTGGATTATAAAGCATGTTGGCAAGCCTCTCTATTGCTGTGGTCTACAGTTTTCTGCATGGGCAGCGCGCAGTCAATATGATTTAGATGCGACACTGAATGCCTGAAAGCTTTAGCAGCTGTAACATCAACAACAACACATACACCAGCAGCAACAACAACAATGTCAACATCTGTACTAGCAATGCGTGGAAAATAAAAGCGGCAGCAGCATGCGCTGAAAAAGGAAAGCAAAACAAAAAAAAAAAGGAAACTTCAGTCAAATAAGAAAGAAAAACAAGGGAGAGTGTGGAGCAAAGCTTGAGCGACTCAAAAAATATCCTGTATTACTATTATTGGTTTTGGATGGATTGAAACGTTTTATGGCAATATATAAAAATATAAAATCAAAATTATTTTAGTATTATATTTAGTATCTAATTTCAAAATTATGTGTATTATATTTAGTATCTTTATTCAAAATTTATAATGCTTTGATTATCTTTACCTTTCATCTCCCTAACATTTGATACTACCCTTAGTTCACAACCTTTCTGAATGGGCATAGAATATAGATAGAAAAAAAAGACGCCAGCAAATGAATATATGGGGGAACAACGAGCAAGTGGCCAACTGGCTGGAAAGTAAAAAATTTCATGCATGACCGAAATACAAGAAGAGGCATTGTGTCCCACTGCGACGCTCTGTGTGCGCGCTTGTTATTTTAGCTGGTGCATACTTTTAGGCACCAGCGCCATGACCAAACATGACATAGAGCCAAGAGCAGCACAGGACACCAGCAGCAGCAGTTACAGCAGCAGCAGCTACAGCTACATGTGTTGTTATTGTTGGACACTGCCTGTGCGTCCCTCAATTTTTCTCTTTTCGTTTCGTTTCGTTTTGCTCGCTGTGGAAAATTGAGTGGCCCACCGCGTCGTAATTGAGTTCTGAATGGATTGAACGACGTACCATGAATTTCAGAGCACATCAAATGCGACTTCTTGCAGCTATTTTCAGCTTAGTGCGCCACAACGTTAATTAAAAGTGGCTAAACTAATTTCTTAGCCATTGCGCACAATTGCCGCTTGCCAGCCGCCAATTATTCACTCAGTATTAATATTCATTAAGTCATCAATTACAATTACCTGATGTGTGAAAAAAGGCATCAGCTTGCGCCTGCCATGATAAGGGCTGGCTGAACATATGAGCATTAATATTTTCAATATTTCTGCTTAATTAACGTGCTGGTTAAATCGCTTCATGAATAATTAATCACAATTACGATTTTCACTTTTAATATTGCATGCAAATAATTGTTTTGCATATTGAGGGAAGCCAAAAAATTAAATTGCATAAACAATAGAAGCTGGCTGAGGTTTTATGAGAGCATTTTACAAACTTTTATATCAGTCAATTAAAACTAAAATTATCAAGTAAGAGTACTCTAGTTGTGACGGCTGTTTTACCTTTATTAAACTAATATTTCTGCAGCATATATTAAATTTGCTTTAAAATGTGTTCTTTTGATGTGCAATGTCTCTATCTTGTTACACTATCTTCTTACACATTATCAGGTTCGTTCTTCTCACTAATGTGTCCCCAGGTTTTTTGTCCATGTCAAATTGCCATAAATATACTTACAGCAAAGTTCGCCATAGAAATGTTTGACAGAACATGAAGTGTTGCCGGGATGGTAGAATTTTGACCAGGCGATTGCGGGGCCGCCCTGATGGCCCTTTGGGGTCAAAAACGTTTTACAATTTCGCAAACAATTTGGGAGCTGAGCGAAAGCAATTCAATCTGTGGCTGGCTGGTAAATGTTTGGCTATCGCTGGCGGTTCGCTGGTGTCACGAACTCGTCCGGCACTGATTGAGTTGGCCTCCGTTCACGTTTGACAGACACGGGCCGAGACTGGGATAGTTGGCGTAGACAATTCCGGTTGGCTGTTTCAATTTATTTTTCATATTTCTGTGTGCTTTGGCGTTTTTGTTTTAGTTTGCTATTTTGTTATGAAATCTCTACGGCTCGCGTACAAAATGCCAAAAGTTAAAATAAATATACAAACAAACACACACACAAGCACACAGAGAGAGACCGACAGGATATGCGACAGGAAGCACTCGCAAAAGTATGCCAACAATATTTTTGCCTTCTGTGTGCTTTGTGCCATTGAAAAGGAAATAAATGAATGGCAAGCAGAAAAGTTAAATCACCTCGAGCACGGCGCCTATGTTGAACGTGGCAGGCATTGTATGTTTCTGCACTTGCCACCCCGCCACAGCTGGTATACGCAATATTCGCGTTTAATGCCACCAAAAGCCAGTTGCTGAGCTCTGCTCTTTGGTTGGAGTCAAAGCTCGTCACAATTTCCATTTCCATTTCAGTATTTTTGCTATTTCGCCAGTTCACTCCGTTTTCCATTTGCCATCTAATTGGGGTGCCCAACTGCGCCTAAAATGTAAGTAAAATAAAATATTAAAAATTGCATTTATTTTTTCTCATTTCAATGTCATTTTGGAACGGCTCTTGTGCTCTGTTCTATGCTTCCAACAACAGGCATGCCAATTGCAATTTCGGGATTCGGAAAAGACAAATTTGGCATACTGTCACCCACAATTTCGGTAAGTTTTATACGTTTTATACAGTATCCGTTCAGGATGCAATTGCACTAAATCATGAATATTATATGTAATAAGTAATAATTTTTATTATATGATTTAAGCATTGTATAGTAATATGAAATCATTTCATTAAGAGCGGAAATGTCGTGCACTGTGCTCACTCTACACTTTCCATAAATAGATTGTTAAATATAAGCTTTTTAATTAAAATAATTAAATATTAAAAACAAAATATAAATGCAAAATTTTAAATAGCTTTGGCAATGAAAAAGATAATTAAATGCAGTTTAAAAACTCCGCTAAATTTAAAATTAAAGCTTTATTTTAGAGGCTAAGTCCCTACAAAAAGAATATTTTAAATACCAAATGTAAAAAACAAAATAAATAGGCATGTGGTTAGGTCACGCACAAGGCTGTTAGTCGAACACGTCTCTAACAGTCTAAAACCCGTGCCATAAATCAGCAAGCAGGAAGCTTTTCCTGGCTTTTGTTAAGCATTTAAATGTAAACTTTTTCTATAAACTTGTTTATAATTGAAATTAAAAAGTTAGAATTAAAGTAGTTTTTAAAAATATAATTAAAAACATAAAAAATATATTAGATGTATATAGAACTAAAACAATTTGCCTAAATTTATTATAAAAGCTTAAAAGGATTTATTGATTAATTGCTGATAGTTTGTAGTTTATTTTTTATTGCATTTATATATAATGAAATTCATAGGACTTATTACCCAGTTGGGTATTGCTAAATATTGACTTAAGTTCCGCTCGGTGGGAATCATTGATATGTAAAGCTATAAGCCATAAAACAATCTAAATATGGTTACGCCTTGTAATTGTTTTGCTTAAACTGCAAGCGAGTGATGTTCGGGTACAAAGAAAAGCAAGAAGGAGGTGCACCTAGTTGGTCGAATAAGGGATGCCCTGTATAATCCCTTGCTTCATTATAGAATGAATTTATCAATATGCAATTTTCTACTGATTTTTTAATAATTGAATATAGAATTGATCTTTCTTTTGCCTGTTACATACATATACACAGCCATGTTATACCCCGTTTATGTACTTTCCAGATATTTCAGACTATAAAAAATGAAAAAGAAATGGAAACTACGAAAGATAATTAGCATTTATCTTACGTAAACATTTCATTTGCTTTAATGTTCGAGAGTAAATTGTTAAAACGAAACAGAACAAATTGAAAGAAAACAATTGAAAGCAAAGCAACTGTTTATTTGCGCATTGGGACGAGGCAATTAGTGAATTTCATTTGTTACAATTGTTTCTTTGGTGTGGGAATTGTGTGGGAAATATGAAAATTAAATGCTGAAAATATTTATGCCAGCCAGCTGTAGAGATCAATAGCAGCCACCGAGGCGAGGCTGCCTTAGGTAAACACATTTGAAGAGTTTAATTAATCTTTACGCGAGCTATGACCGCAAAAAGCGAATAGGCCATTTTCACCGTAGCAAAGAAGGTGTTCAAATTGAGCGTAATCAGTCCCCCAGCCATCATGGGTCGGTCAGTCAGCCGCAGTGTCAGTTGGATAAAGATGACCACGTTGCGTCGATACCACCGCGACTGCTCGTACCAGTTGCACGAAAAGACGGCATAGGGCAGGTGATCCGTTTCCTCAGCCACCACGCTGGCAAAGTAGCAGCTGGGAAATAGCTGCAGACAGACAACGCCCAGCAGCACGACATAGTAGACCAACGAGGCGGCGTCCCGCACATAGTAAATCACATAGCAGACAATGATGCACATACTCACGCCACTGGAAACTATTTGTATTAGCTGTATGGGACTGATAATCTCTCGGGTGAGATGGTAAATTCTGAAAAGGGAAGGAGTTTCGAGAGCATAAAAATAAATATAGAAAATAGTAGGAAAAAATATTTGCTTTTTAAACTAAATTTAATTATAATTAAATATCTGCTAAGAGGCAGCTGGAAGGAATGTGTGTCTATCCGACTTTAGAATAATTGATAGAATAGAGATGTGCAGGGCATCATGTAGTCAAGCCCTCACGACTTTTATTTATCATGTATAAAATCTGTGTATCCCAAAAACTTATTATCCTAATTGATTGACTGATGGCAGATGAACTTATGATGACTTAACTATTCCATTAGCCTGGTGTCTTACAACTTTGCATACATCTCACCTCGTCAGTAGCTTGAAGTCTTGGAAACATAAGCGCAGTTGCTGATTTGTTTGACCTTCGGGTAGTTTGCGATATCCCAGACGTGACATACGTATGCCAAAGAGATGTATGTGACCGCTCACATTGCACAAGGTCAGCGGAGTGTAAACGTCGTTTGTCAAGCCCTGCAAGCATTCGGAGACCAGGCTTACAGTCTGGTAGCCAAAGGCTATGCCATAGGGCAGGCCACCGTGTCGCCACTCGAATGGCACCCAAGCCTCGTATAGTAATTCGCGAGGCTCAGCGAACACGGCCAGGAAACAGATGGGTATACAGAGCACGTAGACGAAGGCATAAGTTGCATAAATGCAGCGGGTTATGCGGTTCACTCTTGGCTGCACTGTATTCTGATGGTAGTGATGCTCCTCTTCGCTCTGCACACACTCATCGAGTCGCTTCAGAATCGTATCGATCTCCAGCATGTATGGCAGTCGCCATATCTGCATGATGTGCTTCAAGCTGCACGCGGTACAGATGATACTCATTGTTAAATTCTGGAAGAGCTTGACCGGCGTCGTCGTCGGCAGCAGCAGGCCCAGCAGCAGATGAGTGGGAAACAGAACCGTAATCAGCAAATGCATTAGCACCATACAGACATAAACCGCACGTGACCTGGCGCCAAAGAACGTCGGGGCCAGCACTCGAAGGCAGTGCCACAAAGGACGATAGGCGCGCGTACTGTCGATGGCCATGATGAGACACGTTCAGCTGAATAAGTTGTCCGCATGGCGGCTTTTATGGACTTCGCACTAAGTGAGTTTTAAATGCTTTCAATGCAATTTTCATTGATTTCACTAATGACAGCTATTAAACGCCAATTTTAGCCAAGTAAATATGCAAATGCAAACAGCCAATCGAAAATGTTATATTGGGAGTTACTCTATATCCTTTTCTTTATAATTAAAATAAATCTTTTCATGTTACAAATGTGTCTTCAATAGTCGACTTCCGTCTTACTTCATTTCAATTTATAATCAAATTACTAAGTATAACTTAAGTAGCGATTACTGTGCTATATTTCCCTTTTTGAAACCACAAACTATTCATATTCAGAGCACATTAAGTAGTCGACAGCTGTCGCACCACCAGCTAAAGAGCTCTGAATAATTCATAGAGTTAGCGCCATAATGAGTGCCATACAATGTAATTCGACTGCCATTAAGTAAGTTGTTGCAGCGCTTTTTGTCGTTTTAAATGCCTTTTTAATTTGCGGTCTATGCAAGCAGCTAAAAGTTTGAAATTAACATTTAGGTGCTAAGTTGTGCTGACTGCGATAAGTATATATCTCGGAGCACGTTCGTACTGTCTCCCAAAAGTATGCCCAACGACACTTACTTATACTTTGTCTTCTCTGCGCTCTCCTTACTTTCAAGGTCTTATTTTTATGGTCGCATCGGTAACAGTGCATGCAAATGTTGTAGACAAAGGCGACGGGAACAACATTGTTTAGATGATGGAGGAAGCTAGTTCCGGTTTGACGGCAGCCTAGCTAACTGAAGCCAAGATGATGCAAGAGCATTTTATGCTTACTTTACTTTAGCTGACTGCAGCCAAGCGCTGCCAAGCCCGCAGCTAAATCTTTTTGCTCCTCGCTCTTCAAACACTTCTTCCGCAGCATCTTTGGCAGCTTCGCTGTTGGCCGTCAGTCAAAACATTACGACAAAAGTTCATAGCAGCGTCTCACGCGTCGTATACGTAATGCCGAAATGAGCATCCGTGACAAAAGTGAATACAAAACGGAAAACGAATTAAGGCGACAAGGATGTGCAAAAGAGAATCAGCAAGGAGATACCCTGTAAAAGGGTTTCAATATATATAAGTATAGTTTTAAATGCGGGAAAATATAAAAAAAAAAGTTTTAATATTTTATTAAGTGAGATGGGATATCCTCCCTAGATCTGTCCTTTTATACACTCTGCTGCAATAAAATTTAAGGTATTAGGGTAAGAGCGTTAGAGCAGCAGCTGAAACAAACTTTTTTGTGCGTTCTTTTGTCGAATCGATTTTTGTTTGTGGTTTCCGGCATAAAAGTTGGCACAAAAAGTTATTTGATTTGGAACTTTTTTGTTGTATACATAGCCTGGTATATGTGTTATATTTACACTAAATTAATGAAAATCACAACTGTGTGCAGAATGTAATTTAATTTCTGCTGCTGCGCCGTGCCAAGGGGCAAGTTACGCGTGGCCGACAAAATCAACTTGCCGAACAGAAGAGTCCCGAAAAGTAACATTTTATCAGACAACTGACAGTTTTCAAATTTATCAAATCGCAGCTGGAGCCAGCGTGAAGCCGGAGCACATCTGTGCGGTTTCACGGTTAACCTAACAGTCGCTTTTGCTTTTCGTCCTCCTTCCTCCTTCCGCTGTCTATTCGAGCGATAAGCAAGTTTGCAATTTCAACTTGTCGTGTTGTTTGCATTGTAATTTATAAGCATTTCATTCTGTTTCATTCCCCCTGCCTGCCCGTCTGCTGCTCTCTGTATACACACATTTATCTGCTCAATATCAAGCTCATGGTAAATGCTTTTTTTATTTCACCTCTTGCATTGAAATCGAACTAATTTCGCTTCTCGACACACATCACAGGCCATGTGCCAAAGTAAACAATTAAATTTTCCTAGGAATTGTGGGAATATTTACAGTCTGCTTGCCGCCCCGTCCCGCCCCTACACTTACCTCGGCTGAATTTTCAATGCCTGAATTGAATTCCCATAAAACTCACAACTTTTATCGCGTTCAGTGCATAAAGTCGTGTGGCTAGGTTTAGCTGGTATAGCTGCTGCTCTGCGGTTGCAGTAAACCCAAAACAATGTGATCCAACTTTCCCAAGCCCCAGCCAAATGTAATGCGCAGCTATAAATTCTACCATAAAACGGACTGCGTTGACAGTTCGCACAAGAAATAAATGCAACGAATACTTTGCGAAATCGCCCAAATGTTTTATATTCTGCAGCAAATATTCAAGAAAAATGTTCTACATTTGTTTTTAAAAAGTAAATTTAACTAGTTCAACAAGGAGAATGTGGTTGCATGGCAGATATTTAAAATTCTTTGAATATAAATATTTGTTTTTATTTAGATATTTTACATGATGAAATTGAACTTTTGATATGATTTAATATTTATCTTGGATATCCTCACTCTAAAGTTGACGAAGATTTATAATTTCCCACTCATTGTATACGTTGATATATATAATATATATTTCTATCTGCGCATTGTTTATACGAGCATATATATTTTTTATTTCCAAGTTTTATGTTCAAATTCATATAGATAGACGAACGAATAGATAGACGCAGATTGCACAACACCAAAACACTCATTTCACTTTATGAATGAGTTGAAAAAGAGGTTTCTTTAAGAAAATGTTTTTCGGTTAATTTAAAAACTGAGCCAGTCCTTTGCTTACAAACAAGTTGATGGACATAACAAAGAAAAGAAAGTCATTAAAAATAACGCTTATTCAACAATGTAAAGCGACGCACTTTACTCTGCGGTTGCACTGCTCTAGCTAATGCGAGTAGCTGTTCTAGTTAAATTAGGATATGCCTGAACTATTCATGCTCTATATTGAAACTTTTCTAAGCTTATCCATAATCAAAATATATTATACTCAAATATACTTAGCAAGCAAAATAAAGTTGAGTAAAAATCTTGGTTTACAAAAAGCAGCAAAGATATATTAAAGCTTTCTTTAACTTAAGGATAAACATCTAGCTGAAAAATCCCCCTTTTTCTATTTGTTTACGGTTCGGTGGGCCCAAGCTGTTAGGTAATTATTGGCTTATCACTTTATGCCTTTCGCTTATGTTTTGTTCAACAAATTTCAAACGATTTTTTATTAGTGATTTTCAAGCACGGCGCACAGGGAGAAACTCAACAGCGCAATTTTTTATAGATTATTTCGCCTGGCTTCGGGGCATGCTTCAAGTGTGGGGCATGTGGCAAAGGGGATAGCAACAACAACAAGAACAGCAGCAACAACTTTAATGTCTCGCCAGCTGTGCTGTTTATTTAGTCTGGCCACGGTCTGCTTTTGAGTATATGAACACATATGAGAGAGCGTGTGTGTATGTATAGAGATATGAGTGTTGGGTGTGTGTGCGTGTGTGTGTGTGAGTGTTTGTGGTCGTACCAGTGGCTAATCGTCTAATTTTATCATGTGGTTATCTGCGTTTAAGTGCTACCAAGTGTTGAACGATTTGTATAGTGCACTGCGGCGCGCCTAGAATCGACTCGACTCGACTCGACCCGACTCGACTCGCAAGTGTGGTTTACGACTCAAACTGGAAAAGTGTTAGTGAGAATAAAACGACAAACTTAAATATCAGAATACCGCATGTACTCACTATGTGCATGTGATTCTAATTTGTAAAACTTGTCAGTTGCCATTAGCCTAATGGACGGCCCCACCGAGTCGCGAGCAGCAGCCCCCTTGGCCTTCACACACACTTGAGTCAAAGACGCTCATTAGCAGCAGCATCTACAGCGACCCTAAAAACAAAGGCGAAAGGCGTAAACAAAATGATAAAAATGCCACTCGTTAGAATGCACAAAAATTGCTGCGAAAAGGTCACCCAAAGCAGCTTGAAATATGAAAGAAACGCGCTCAGTGGCGCCACGAAGCTTGTATATCCTATGCAGATAGTGAAAATTCTATGTTTAGGGATCTACGGTGAATAGTTTTCAAAGAAATATGTAATACGAATGTGATATGTGCTAGAGAAATAATAATATCTATAATCCGTTTGACTATCTGTATATATATCTATAAAAAAAAAACAAGTGCTTCATTAATAGCTATTTATAATATATTCACGGTAAGAGTATATTTCTCACCATTCGTATACATATTTAGTATGATAAAACCTAAAAACATATAAGAGCAGAAAATTGTCATCGCCTTGCTGCACCTGAAAGCGAACTGCTGTAAAAGGATGCAAATTAATTGGCTGGCCGTCCGGCTGTGAAGAGGAAATGGTGAACAGACAGCTGCTTGCCGGAAAGCAATGGCGGTCATGGGCTCAGCATATTTGTTTTGTATCACATTACGCATACGCCGTGGTGGCTCGAAGGGCAGCATGTAGCTATAACTTTACATATCTGGCGCCATGTTAGGCTCTGGGGCAATCAATCAAATGCTACAATGACGCAGTTGTCCTGCCCACATAGCCGACTTCACCCTTTGTTGTGATCGGAACGCCTCGGTCGGCGCTGCTGGGCGCTGTTTCCGGTTTCAATTTTGCATAAAACGCAACGCTTGGCAGACAACATTTTGCCATGTTATACAAAAATATGCCAACTATGGGCAGGGCGTATTGGATATAGAGTAAAGCTATGTGTGTGTTCATATTAAAGTATTTAGCTTACTTTATTTTTGTGTTATTTAATTATAATTTAATGAATTTACTTATTCCACAGCAATATATAATTTAAATATTTTGAGAGCGTATGCAATTTAATTGTTTGCTATTTACTGCATGCCTTAGCTAAAATTGTTTTATGAGGCAGCAGTGTGTAAGTTGAAATAAAAAACTATGCTAAACGTTAGTAATCAACATATATAGCTTAATCAGCTGTTTAATTGAATGTTCCAAATATTATAGATACTATTATGCTACTACTCAACTTTGGTTGGCAGTCCTATACGCCGAAGTAATTCGTTTCCAGATGTGCAATGGTATTCCGGTAATATAATTTGGAATGCTAACGCCAAGTCTACTTATCTGGATATATCAATATCATTTCTAATTTTCTGTCAAGTTTCTGGCTGTTGGCTTGAAATCCCTCAGAGTCTACGCAGTTGCAGCTTTGACAGCTTTAGTTTATAAGCCTTTAGGTAAACGCATTAAAGTTACGTTATGTTAAGCTGATTAAATTGCTCTACTGACATAAATCAAAAATAATAATAATAATAGTACTAGCTGAGCATTTCATTAGCATCATTCCATTTCAAATTCTCTTCCTTCAACAGCTTGGTTGACAGACTTGTCCAGTGCAGACCAGTTGGTTGTATGCATAACAAGCTGCTTAGAGCAGCAGCATGATTAAGTTTTAATGCAGATCAATAAGTCATACCGTTTCGATTGTGCTCGATGGGTAGTGCTAGCTTCAGGCTTCCTGCTGGTTAGCCACAAAATATTATAGGTCAAGCATTTGCGTTGCATGTATATTAGTCAACGCTACTTCAATTTTGTGGCTGTGTGGCAGCAGCAGCGGCAGGAGCAGTAGCAGCATCAGCAGTAGCGACTACCAGTTTTAGCGCTTTTTGAACTGTAACCTTAACGCTCGGCCACAAGCGCGGTCATTAAGCCGCAAGCAACGAGTTTCAGCACTCGTCCTTGACTCCTCCCATGCCGTTCCCACTCAGCTTAGCCTATAAAATATGAACCAATTGACGTGAAATTGATTGTTCGCTGCTTGGAAGAAGCCAGTTGGTGTTGCTGGTGTTGCTGGTGTTGCTGGTGCTGCTGTGACAGTGCCTTGTGGTCTTCCGCTTGCTCTTTATTAACTACTACAGCACGCATAAACTGCAGACGGCGCTGAGCCGCACTCCGTGTATGGGAGCGGGCAGTGGGTTTGTCGCTTGGCTGCCGCTTGTGCTCGCTTATCGCTCATTTTACACACTGCCAGCTATGCCAGCAATGCCACAAAATTCCCTTCAGCTTGGCATATTTTACGTGTCAGCCAAGAATGCTGCTCGGTGACTTGGCAAGGATAAGGAGCTTCCTTATGTCCTGTTCCAGTTTTCTGTTCACACACCTTGCTTGCAAAATTCTATCGAACTGAGCGGCATTTCACGGAGCTGGTTGCTTTAATTAAGGGTTCGACTGAGGCCAGACAAAAGCCTCGAATGCTGATGATTATCGAGAAAAATTCAGAATTAAGACATGGTTATGGCAACACATGCTCTGTAAATTGGGAGATTTCAAAGAAAAGTTCCTAAAAAAAATTTATTGTAATTAAGTAAAAAAATATTAAGAAAATGTGGACTTACTTGAATATTTTTGTAAGCAATTGTGAACAAGATATACAATTTTATTACTCACATATGTTTCGGCAAATTTTGGGCTGACAGTCGAAAAGCTTAGTGTTGATAAAGAAGATTAGTTTATTATTTCCTTATTATTGCTCTGATTGGGCATCCTACATTCTAGATGCTTTTATATATAGACAATTGTCTTTTCTGTAACCCTCACTGATGCTATTCATTTGAAATTCGTAGTACGTGAACCGTTTTTTCCTTTCATTCAAACAGCAGCTGCAGCTAAAGCTGTGCCAATAAAATTTGTTACCCAGCTCAGCCAATCCAAAATATTTCTAATCGCATTCATAGCATATTAGGGCTGATGCTTTTAGTTAGATTCTCGATGCTTCAGTAATTTTCAATGCCTAGATAACCTAGTTTACTGCAAGTACTTAATTCTGATAGGCACTTTTGAATTGAATTTGATTTTATTTTATTTTTATGAATGGAAAATATATGCTCTCAACAAGCTGTAATATATATAGTATATCTTGTATTTTATATAGTAAGCATTTTCAGTTATATAATAAGTAAATTTTATAGTCTAAAAAAATTCCAAGTATTTTTTCGGAATAATTCTACCACAGAACAATACTTCCTACCTGGTATGTGCTTGAATAGCTTGTTGTTCTTTCTCACTTTTATAGCCCCAACTACGTAATTCCAATATAAATAAAGTATTCTTGTATATATTATGTATTTTGCTATTTGTAGTATAAGGCCTCCAGCCTCAAGCAGCTGTAGGGATAAAAATCACGCTCGTTCCATAAGTAAATTGTATACTTAATTTTCGTTAGCGAGTAATTATTTACGTATCGCAGCTGCGTATTTATACGTATAGGCTATACAGTGAAGTCAAATTGGCAATTTGTATGGGCTGCAGCCCGAGTGAAGGAACTGCAACGCGGCATTAAGCGTACACCGCATGGCGGCCATCAAACCAAAACACAACACAATTATCGCTTGCAACATGTTCGAAGCACATGGTGAGGCCGACAGCGTCGACGACGCGCTCCGCTTCTGATTCAGTCGTATGGAAGCCTTCGCAGCGGACGGTACACAAAGCGCTTGCTGCTCTACTTAGTCAAAAATAAAAAAACATTGAAACGTGTTGAGAGCAACAACAATATCAAATTGTTTGTGCACAGTGTGTGCGTGTGTGAGAGTGTGCGAGTGTGTGTGAGTGTGTGACACAAGAGAAGAGTCCTCATTGAATCTAGCACGAGAAAGCAAAAAACAACAACAACAAGATGCAACAACAAAAAAACTTGGCTTTGATTTGAATTTCTTTAGCCAAATGAATTTTAATTGAGAACAGCAAAGCCAACAACAATTACAAAAAAAAAAAAAACAAGAATAAAAAAAGAAAAGAAATAACGGAAATACGAAAAACAAAAATAAACTTTTTGTTTTTTGTTATTATTTCTTTGTTGTGTTGGCGCACCGCCTTGCAGCAATGCTATTCGCTTATACGGCTTCCAAGTTAACCATAACTTGTCCTTGGCAACGGCTGCTATTTTTAAAACCAACCGCCATTCAGCCCACCTCTAAAGGTTAGGCCAACCAAACACAACAAATACAGTAAAAAACAAAAGTGAAATGGAAATAAAAATAACAAAGAAAAAGTATTGAATCGCATTGAATCAAATACAAATCAAATCATCATCAAAGTTCATTTAAGCGAAATAGCTTCTGAGTGCCAAGTTGATTTATTTATTATATGAAATTGCGGCAAATCAACCTGACATATGCGTAATATAAGCTGCTAAATATTTAAATATTATTTCCTATTTATTTATGTGCATAGATGGGGAACAGAAATTTGTGAGTCTTATGTGTGTTTTCTGCTATTTTCGAATCAATTTGTAACTCCTTTTTTGCGACCCTCGCTTTGCCTTTAAAACAAATTATTTTAAATAAAAGCTCAAGTTAATCGAATATAAGATGAGTCTAGCCTTTTATGCTTTTAAAAAGTGTAAATTGAAATTCCTCGAAATTCGTTTAAGCTGCTGATTAACACCATTCACTTACAGCAAGGGCTATCATCAAATTAACGCCTTCTTTCCTTCCTTCACTCGGCTGCCTGATTTGGAAATTAAATTTTATGTCCCAGCAATTTGAGAAAAACCTTAACGGCAGGCTTGTCTGTTTATGCACATGTTATTAATTGCATGTTCTCATATTTTTACCGTATATATATTTACATATGTGCTATATATATACATACTCACATCGAGGCGTATCAGGTCATATTACGTATACGCGGCGTGTGCTGTCTACGCTGACTAGTGGCAGTGGGGCTGCCTATGCCCTGTGGCACGTGCTCAATTATTTGCCGCCGCCGTCATCGTCGTCGTCGTTGTCGTGGCAAGGATATAGGCTCTACATTCTGCCCAACTGCTTTGCTAGCTGCCTGACTGGCTGCCTGCCTGCCTGCACGTTCGGCGGACTGTACTCGTAATTAATTTATGCAATAATTTTTCATTCCTGACATAACTTGACAGTATTTCGAGTTGAAAATATGTTTTTATTTTAGAGCAGGCGCCAATGCCACGTCGCTAATAAAAAATACCACCACTACTCAGCTGACGTGTCCTCGCTTCACTATGCGCATTTCTATTTCGACAATTGAAACATTATCTCAAGTTATAATGAATGACAAAAAACGCTGCCCATGCAAAGGACATAAAAAGACTCCAATACTTGGACTGAACAAGGCATGCAAAAAGCACACTGAGCTGAGCTGAGCTGACTGAGCCCAGCAGGGCCATGAATGCCGGTCATTAGGTTAACTGACTGGACAGGAAGTTGGCAAGTGCGTTTTAGCCGCGCTATTGTCGCCATTGTGCTTGGCATTTTGGACACTTCACTTCCATTGATTGGCATTGGCACTTGAGCTAAGCACGACGTACCCAGCTGCGCTTTTCGCACGATATCACCGACGGAATGTTGTGTGGATGGAGCGACATGGGGAAGCATCCTGACGCGCGCACTTGACAATTGCCAGCCAAGGACAAGAAAATGACATTTTAGGCACGCAACGACAGCACGCACAGTGACACAGGAAATGCCAACTGCGAACGCTGACTGCCGAGCTCAAAATTATTATTCAAAGAATATAGTAGATTATGTCTTCTTTTATTTATGTATGTACAACTTCCCATTGAATACAATTAGGGGGAATCTCAAATGCATAGAATTTTATTTGCATGTGCTGCTGATAAGCACTCGATGTGGAAAATTAAATTTCCTTTTATTGCTAGTCAATTTCTCTGATTCTATTTTGTGTCTATTCGTTTTACTAGAAATTCGTATTATGAATCGAGTGTTATTAGTTTCGGATTTGATATTTTTAGCAAAATTACCAGAAAAATCAAGTCACAGAGTAAGCTTAGGCAGTTGAGTGTTTTTATATGCCATTTCATCGAGGGCTCTCAAGTATCAATTGCTACTTAAACAATATTTTCAGAGCTTATGTTTTCAATTATGTTAATTCAATTTCGTTTAAGGCGTTTATGCCTTAATTCGGTTTATACAGCAAATAAAGTCCACTGTGCCACAGTTGTTGTGTGTGTTGACACCTTAAACTCGAGGCAGTCTCTATTACGTCACTGATTGCTATCTGTTTTGAATTTTTATACATTTCTCAATGTACTGCAAAAAGTTGTTCTCGCTTTTGTTTTTGTTCTATATTTTTGTATTGTTTATTGCTCAAGTAGTGTGTGTGGGTGAGGGGGGGGGGGGGGTGGAGCTGATGGAGGGGTGAGAGATCTGTCACACTAAATGTCAAGTGCACGTGCTGTGCTCCACCCACTTTCCACTGAGTGTGTGTGTGTGTGCGAGTGTGTGTGTGAGACATCTGTCGACGAGCAAAACAAATTGACAACGTGACGTATGAGTGATACATGGTATCTTTTGGGAACTGCTTATTAAATATTACGCATACGTCAGATATGTCAGTGAAAATTACATTCTCCTCGTGTACGAGCAATGCAACAAAATTGATTTTACGATCGCTTCGAATCCAATCACTGTCATCTCAACTGAAGTCCAATTACATGAACTTTACCTCTTCCAGAGGCTCTAATCTCATCACAAGCAATACAAGTCACAATAATTTACAAAACTTAACAAGTGCACAAATTACTACTTAGCCATAAAACGTCAAACTAACTAAACTGATAATTAAATTCATACAAAGTGCAATAGAACTGAACTGAAAACGCAATTCGCAGACCGGAAACCAACAGCTGGGTAAGTGCCAAACGGCGAAAATGAATTGTTTTATATATATGCTTAGATTGCTGAGGCTGCAAGTAGGCGGCCCTTTGGTAAAGTCAAGAGAAGCTAGATATATGCGCCAAGGCTTTCGATTCAGAATTCTAATTGATGACTTTTTAATTTAAAAATAGATATATATGTTAAATATATATAAAAAATATGTACAGCTTAAAAATATATATTATTTTTTCTTAAATAAATACATATAAAAATATAAAAAAATTCGAACTATACTAAAAAAATATAAATTAATAATACATGTACATATGAAAAATTAAAATCACATACAATAAAAATCATAATAAATGCACATACAAATTACAAATATTTTAACAAGCAAACATTTTAAAAAATCTAAAATTGGCAAATAAGTTCTGTCTTGACTGAATATATTAGCAAAACGTTGAAATTGAATATATAAAAAACCATTATTGAATATATTCATTTTCAGATTTCATATATTATATAATTTCATATATTATATATTTTCGAGTTCGGCAATATTTGTTTACTTAGTTGCTCAACTTGTTTTTTAGCGAATAAAACTAGAGATGCGCAGTGCAGAGCACAAAAAGCGAAATATTTCTCTCAGTGGTTGCCTTTTCCATTGAGTTTTAGTTTTTGCTGCTTTTTTGTTTGTTTATTTTTGCGCAATGCTCCAATTAAAACTGCTCGCGTTGTTTTTCACGTGCAAAAGTAATTTTACTCGGCTCATTATTCAACTTGAATGGCTGCCATAGCTAAGGCTATAGCATAGCTATAGCTATAGCATTTGAGCAAACGGCAGGCAGGCCGTGAAAACTTTTGGCAGAGGCCAATGATAATTATTAAAAATTAATTAGTAGGGCTAAAACATTTTTCAATATGGCCCGCTCACAGTTCGGCTGTTAATTAATGGTAGCTGCCTCAGCAGTTGGCATTTGGCATTCATAAGATTTGTGCTAATCACCTGCCCGTTGCGGGCCAAACTTTGCTTTTGGCCCATTCTGGGTGCCATTCGCAGCCTCTGCTGGCCTTTGAACTTTGGCAGCACTTGAATAATAGCTAGTGGAAATTCGTGTATGAGCCTCACATCATTTTTCAGCTAGGGGTTTTGTCTTCCATTGTGCATGTGTACCAGACCCTCGAGCCAGCCCCTGCTGGCTCTCGAATTTATAATGGTTTTGTTGGAGCCAGGCAAAGTTTTGCATTTTTATTGTGATTATTTTATGATAGTTTAAGCACGGACCTTGGCAGCCTCACAAAACTTTTGACACGCTCCAAACTATGAGCAGAGCCCGCATTGAATATCTTTTCTTGCAAATTTGAAAGGGAAAACTGAATTGTGTGAGTGCCCAGGCAAATGCATTCAAACCCTTGCATAGCTGTCAATCTCACCTTCGATTTCTCTACCAATTGCCAGCAACAACTGTATTATGCCAGACATAAAAGACTCAATTCCGAATTTGACTTCTATAAAAGTTAATACTTTTCCTCGTTCTCCGATCAGTCAGAAATGGTGAAAGACAAACTTTTGACTTACTCGAGCACGGCTTCAATAGTTTGTTCCAACTGATTGATTCAGAGCCGAGATTTGTGCAGCTGCCTGAGGTGAGCTAGGTGAAAAGTGTAAAATAATTTGAGTCGAAACTTTTTTAGCACAACATAAGCTCGGCTAAGACTTTTCTGTTGCCCAGATTTTAAAATTTAAAAGATAATAATTTAAGCTAAAACTAAAATCGAGCTCCTTTACGCAACGTTTGTGTCGTAATTTATTAATTTAATAATTTAAAATTGCGGTTGATGGGAGTACGTGGTGCTCCTCTGCGAGCGGTGTAATGACACTTGGCAGCCATCATGTGTCGTGCATATTAAGAGGCTCATTAAATCGACAGCAGCTACGGGGAACTATTTGTGCGTACTTGCAGTGGGCGCTCACGTAGCTGTCAGGTTATAAGCCACATAATTTATGCTAAAATAGAGTGAAAAACTTGGCTTTATTTCCATTAAAAGATATAATCCATACCATTAATTTATCAACTTTGACTAATTTATCGGCCAATTAGTGCGGAGGTTGTTGTTGCTAACAAGGCAACGGAAGACGTCTGCTGCTTCGCTTGTATTTTCATTGTTAGGTGATTAAATTGCAGCCCTGGGTCATGTTGTCACGGCGGCTGACGGCTGACGGTTGTCAAGGTCGAGAGGGAGGGTCTGTCCGAATGTGAAAAAGCAAAGCATACATTTTGGGGCACATTTCACGAGTTGTTAATTTGCAGGCCAGCAGAAGAGAAAGCTGTCAAAAACAAAGCCCGCTCACGCCAGCAAAGCGTTAAATGTGTGAATGGCAAAAGCGTTTTTAATTGAAAATTCATGTGGGTGTTCGCCTAGAGGACTGGAAGGAGCGGGCCTGCGGATGCACCGAGATGCTCGGCTTAAATATTTTGCCAGCGCCGCTTCCGATGGCGCCGCCATGGACGAGAAGAGCTTTTAAGGAGGCGTTGATTGTCCGTGTAATGCATCGTCATGAAAAGAAGGCTAACAAGTTGAGGCCGCTGACGTCTCGCTGTGCGAATAATGTGCTTCAAGTGCTGTTGCATGCCCGCATACGCTCGCTGGCTGCATCAAGTAGGTCAAAGTGGGCTTAGCGCCGGCAACGAGTCGTCGCTAAGTCTCTCGCACATTTATGCGCGGTAAACATATCTCTAAAGTGAAAAGCAAGTACACGCACACACGCCCTCCCTTCCTCTCGCACACACTCATATATTTTTATTGCCATGTTGTGCCGGCAACTGCATCAAATTCAGGTTTCGGCCTTTCGGGCTCTGGCTATTCACGTCAAAGTTGCCACTTATTATGCCACTTGCCGCTTGGCACTTACAATTCGCCCCGAAAAGTGCACAGCAGTGCAAAGCGCGAGGCTGGCAGCGGCCTGTGCCGGCATCAGCCTTGCTATATTTAAATTTTTATGAGCACCAGGATGGCTGACTGTATTTAAAAGTGTATTCTACTAACAGCTGTACTGTGGGTACTTTTTTTTTTGATCGATTAAAGTCTCGTGAGAGGAATTTTACTGCAGCTATTTAATATTAATATTATTGAGTAGTATGAATGGCTTTTAGGTGAAAATATGATTTAATAATATACAATATTCTGTCAATGGAATTGATCTGCATCTAGCCATCTATCTTTCTCTTATGAGTAAATATAATATAATAATACTATTAATTTTATGGTAGTGATCTATATCTGTTCATTTATCTCTCTTATGAGAATATATAATTTATAGAATTGAGTTACAGCTATCCAGCTCTACATCTCTACTGCCGAAAAGCACAGCATCGATCTATATCAATCCATCTCTCCATCTTCTTGTTTATATATCTATAACTTGCTCCTGTAATATATTCCTTTACATAGTATAATATTTTATATAATAGTATATCTATTAATATAGCTTGGTCTAGTAATATATAGCTTTGCATAGTATAATATAGCGCTGCACTACTCAGCACGATTATGAAAATATTTAAGGTTGAGATGTGTAAACATCTTTGGCAAGAGACTAACTTCTTTTGCACTCAGGTTAACTACGCGTATAATTCAATATTTGCGCCACAAACTAAACAGAAAAGTCGAAAGTTTGGGCGCAGTCTGGCCAAGTTTTTTGCTCCGCTTCGAGCTGGCGCCATTAATTGCCTGGTCGCCGTTTTGGCTGACAGAGTGGCTGTAACCTGAGCCGATGTGGCCGTCCGTGTGCCCATTGTTCGTGGGCTCGTCTAGTTAAACAAATCAGCGCTTTTCATGGGCTCTAATGCAATCAAGCCGCAATAATTTTGAGCTCATCGCAGCAGCGATTTGTCATTCGCCAGTGCATACCTCCGGGAGGCCAGGGCCAGAGAGACGGACGGCATGTGGCTGGAGCTCGATAGATGGTGGCGGCGCAACGGTCGCCTGTCGCACTGCTTTGGCATTTCATTTCCATTTTTATGCGCTTGTCGTTCTGGCCGGGGGACTTAAGTGCTGCCATTTGCAGCGACCGCCTTAGTTGCCATCTCAAATGAGATACACACACACACACACACATATATACACATTCATACATATGCGAGTGTGTGTGAACACATGTTGAGATGCTTTTTAGTTGATGGGATTGCTTTAGTTTCGTGCACGTTTTTTTTCCTTTTGCCAACACTTAAATAGCAAAAAAGGTTGAAGATTTACACCTGGCTCTGCGAGAAGGCGGCTCGAGCAATAACAAAATGCATTTCAGATTGTAAATACTCGGAAAGAATGAGTTGAAAAATGTATACCCAAGTCAATAGGTCTGTAATTATGCCAAGACAATGGCCAAAGCGGAAAACCCAACTCAATTCCCAAAACTATGTTCAGCTCGGCACACAGAAATGTAGTCAGCCAAATGGACTATAGATAATGCCGCATTCACGCACAACAAGGCCGCAAACACACACTCACACACTCACACGCTCACACACACAAGCACACATACTTAACATCCATTAAACACTTCATAAAATGGTCATTTCTTGTACCGGCGCCTTGCCTTGGGGCTCAGTGAATATTTTCCGTGACGTCTGTTGACTCATTTTATTGCCGCATACTTTGAGGCCGGCGCTGTATGCTGTCCATTCGGCTGCTCATTTACTTTGGTATTTGGTGTTTGTGTTCTTATTTCAGTACAAACAAAATGTGAATCAGTCAATAAATCGATTGCCTGCATTATTTATAATGCCACAGACACGAAGTGGGAGTGGAAGTGGAAGTGGGAGTCAAAGTGAAAGTGAAAGTGGAGCCCAAGTTAGTTAGCAACTGCTTCCCATTCCGCTGGAATCTCAGCCTTTGCCGCTTTTAGCCTCAATCCGTTTCATGGGCGCCATTGTATTTTATTAATTGTTTTTCCCTTAACTGATTGCTGTCAATTTCTTTTTGATTTCCAGCTGACAGGCCACGGGCAGAGAAACCAATCAAATGGCGGCGTCGCTCATTTGCTACTTCAAATTGTCAATAATGGAATAGATTCATCAAGTCTTACTTTCGGTTTTGGTCGCCGATAGAGGTTAGCTTCAAAGAAATAAGAGTTTGAGATTAGAGCAGACTGTGCCTGAAGTAATAAAAGCTATGAATAGAGTTGCTATGGGGTTGACTGAGTGACTGTCTTGCTGATTGGCCTAAACAGATAATTGTATTTTAAAATAGGAATTATGCCTTTTTTTGTTTTACTAATGAAGCAGCTCAGCACGCTATACAATAGCCATATTTAAGCCATTTGATTCGATCCATACGTAAGTCATCTCTCCCATCTACTTAGCACCTGGTAACTAGTCCAACTCACAATATTCTGTATATAGATTAACCAAACAATAGAAATACTATTTTCGATACGTATATTTCAGTTGCTGTTTACATATTCGATAATATTTAGCTGTCAAAAGCAATGCTGAGTAAATTTACCTTTGAATATAATTTATTTTGGTAACCATTCTAGAAGAATAATAATTGTATAGTAAATTACTTTAATTATTTCAATAATTATTTATATTATACGAGTGGCTAATGGCTAATTATTTTAACCTTCAATGGTAAAGGAATTACATTTTAAAGTTTAATAAGTCAAGCACTTCGCAAATGCCACTATGCCACTCACATTTGACTTCTAGCAGTAGAAACGCAATTAAATATAAAAGGGCATCGTCTTAAATATTTAAAATCATTCAACTAGAACTCAATTACAGTTTGTTATTATTTAATTTGCGTGCCACAAAATTTTGTTTTCCTTTTTGCCTCTTTCTCTCTCACTCTCTCTCTCCTTCTCTCTCTCTCTCTCTCTATATATATATAAATGTATTCCAAGTTCTTGGTTAATGGGAAAAGTTTTGACTGGTCCCACGAGCTGTTGCCATTTTCTAATTGGCTAGCCTTGGCTGGGTAAGAAAATATTTCTTTCCAAATAAATAAGAAATACGAAATATTGGACACTAACCTGTTGTTAGACAATGCGCTGACAATTTGCTGCGCATTTAATACTTACAATCTTCAGCCGGCATCCTCTGGCCCTCGCCCTCTGTCCAGGCCATGCATTATGTATGACATGATTGGCATATTTGTGGCGGCATCAAGTGGGATTATGGCCTTGAACTTTTTCTCCAGTGGGCGTAGCCAAGAGCAACCATAGTGTGTGTCATTGATTTATTGGCTTTCAGTCTCTGTGTCTTCGCCCATCCCCAGTGTCTAACCCCCCTCCCCCCCCTCGTGAGGGTGTAAAATTCATTTAAAGTTCTCCGTTAGATTTTAGCATACATTACGAAGAGTCTCATGTGAGAGTTCTCTAATATGTAGCGTTCCTTTGCGTGGGTGTGGCACACAAAGTTTGCCCGAGTCGAGCAGCAGCTCCTCGCATAGATTATGAGCAAAGTTTTGTGGGGCACTGCTACCGCCAACACGTGCATAATTAAACAGTTGCCACGTGACGCAGGAGACAAAAAAATATAATTAATTTAAGAAATGCCACAGAGAGTACAAAAAAGCATGGAAAAACATTTTCAGTCTCTTGCATTATGAGGTGGGGCGCTGGAGCTGGAGCTGGAGCTGGCTAGGCTGACGCCTCAAGGACATTCACCTAGCAATTCAGCTGGGCTCAATAATGCCCAACAAATTGGCAACGATTGACATAATTTATGTGAAATTCACATTGGCTTAGGTGTGCAGTCCCTTGGGCACAATAAACCTGTGGGCTTAGGCCGACATGGTTGACTATGATATACCCTGTAGGTAAGTGGGAGAATGGGGGAGTATAAAAGGATGTTAATTATTTGTAATCTGTATCTTGTTTTTGGTTTTGTATCGCTCACCTATGCACCCTCAGTTGATACACCCCTAATTGACTTTCAGTTCGATTAGGGTACAAAAGGGTTCTAGAGAACACAGCTGCGTTGCTAAATTGATCCAGAAGGCCACACACATGCCACAAGGTCAAAATCCTTTTTATTAAATATAAACAAAAGTGTCCAATCATTCATGGCATGTTGCTGTGTACACTGGAGCTACTCAGTAGATTAGTCGGCGTGTCCTTCGGGACGAATCACAAATTGATCGATTAGCAAATGGCCAAATGTTTTGGCTTTTTGACACCAACTCTTAGCCACAGCTTCCGCTAAAGACTTTTTGGGAGTGAGTTGGGAATGATGTTTGGTTATAGGTCAGACAATCTAGCTAATGGAGAATGAAGATATTCGTGGCTCCGACCTAACATGTTTGACTAGCTTTCTAACACTCTCTTTACTATGAGTAGATGCCATAGCTAAGGTACTTTATGCTCTGTTAACTATATCTTTGCAGTAGTAAGTGCCTCAGTAGCCCACAGTTGCCTGTTTATTAGCCTGCTCATTCTTATTCCTATCTATTACTCAATTGCCTAACATTGTAGCGGACTGCATTGCATTTGGTAAGTGTGCCACAGCTCGGCAAGTCAACGACAGTAAATGAATTGAATGGAGATGGTTGCTGCTGCTTTCGTCCTCTTGGCAGCCTTCAGCAGACATCATCAGGCATCATCAATTCCAGCCAAGTGAAGCAATGCCACGCCCCCGCGCTTAAAGCAATGAACTTTAAGTAATTTGCTTTTACTGCCTGACAAGTGACGAACAAAGTGCGCCGTTTATTTTTTCCTCTCCACCACTCCCCCACATTTTTTTCTGTTATCAAAATCAATTGGGGCTCCAACGCTGCGTTTGCGTCTGAGGGTGTTCTGCTTGTCGCCTATTTGGGCTCTCTATTTTTGAGCTTGCAACATGCTGCTGCTGCTGTTGTTGTTGTTGCTGTTGTTATTTTTGTTGCCATATTATTGTGCAATGTTCCGGAACGCTGCTTTGTTTCAGCAAAATGCGCCATAAACAAAAAACACATAAAACAGCGTCCGTACACGTTCTCGGCGGCCATCCTGCAAATGCTCTACAATGTTTGTCAGCTGATTGCGTTGACCATCTCCCATTTTAGTAACTCAACCGGGCCCGAGCCCGAACTAATCGAATCTCAACTTGGTATTCAACAGTTGACTAGCTGGGCATAAACTTGGGCAACGAGGGAGGAGAGTCTTGAGTGGATTTTGACATTATTATTTTGTAATTCTCTTTAAATAGGCAATTTTACATTGTATTTTAACTTATTTCATCATACCCTTTCTCGCTCGTATTGCACACGTGGTATAAGGGTGCTAAATGTCAATTTTTTGCTGTTGTTGTCGAATAAAAGATGTAGAATGTTCCTGGGGTATGTTCTACAATTCTTGAAAAATGTATACCAGTTGAGGGCACAAACACAAATGGATTCACATACGTATACACACACATACATAGTGTCACTGCCCTAAACATTTTGAGAAATTTAAAAAGAAGAAAAATACCACGCGGGCATCTTATTTAGGTCGAGAAGCACTCAGGCAACAACCTGAAGTTTCACACTCGGCACCATCAACGTGTGTTGGCTTGGGTGTAGCTGTGTGTCAGTCAGGTGACAGCCTAAGCTCCTTAGGCTTCTCGAAAGAACACAGCGACACACACACACACACCCACACACACAGATCAAGTAGGACAGCTGCCATATGGCAGGGCTTAGATTGTAGAGACGAAAAAGATACAAGTCGTCCATGAATTTGCTCGTATGTCTTCTTATATCTATTAGTTTCGATTCGTTTTATTCTGTGTACGCGCCACTTTAACTCGCTTAAAGTTGGGAATTTGCTTTAAGTGAATTTCGTTTGGCCTTAATTAAGCCATATGGAAGCAAAGTCGAGCGTGTTCTATTTGTTAGTCCGTTTCCAGAGCCGGATTGTGCTGCAAATTGTGTAATTGTCCAAGGAGAGAACAACAACTATGGCAACACAGCTACAGTTACAGCCAGCAGCTGCAACAACAGTTACATCGTCCCCACTTGTGCTGGCTGCGAAACAATTTAGCCAGGCTCCATCCAGCTCCGCACTGCGAGCCACTGTAGCCGCTAGCAGCCAGGCGTCATCACCACAAATTGTTTACAAAATGTGCTCGTGCCCCGATGCGGCTGTGCTGACGCTGCATTTCACCGAGAGACATGCAAAGCGGCAAGAAGCGAACAGCGAGAAATGTTCAAAATAGCTTAATAATAAAGGAGCGCTTCGTCTGCCTGCCTGCCTCAGCTCATCAAAATTTCATGCGTTGAAAAATAATTTCTATACCCTGCGCCCATTTAAAATGGATAATCAGAGGCATATTGACTTTGTGCATGAGTGTGTAGCGGCGCATTTCGAGCTCATGGAATATAGAAGTGAAGTGTAAAGTCTAGTTAGGCAGGCCTCTCTATTCTTGTAGAAAAGCAGAGTGACTTACACAATATCAAATTGATATATACCAAATTAAATAGTAAATACAAGTTCGTTTCTGGATTTATTTTGAAGCCACTTCTTGTCATTATAAAATAAATATCATATCATTTAAACTGAAGAGCTCGCATCGTAAGATGATGCTGTTCCTTTTCCTTTTCCTTCCTTCTTTTTCACACTTTCAGTGTCGAGTGAATTTTAAATAAATTTGTTAATTATTGTATATTGTATCACTCTTGTTTGGTCAGCCAATATATAGTATTAACTTAGCTTATATTAAATTTGTTTACTCAACCGTTCAAAGACATGATTACATTTCTCTATATATTATTATACAACATCTCCAAGAATTTATCAAAATTATTAAATTATTATATGCATACCTGCAGAAGTCTCCACCTTATACAGGGTGTCTCTGCGGCGGGTGCTAGCAAAAGTTGAGAGTTGCGTTATCATCGTTGTAATGTTTTTATGTACGTACCTTTTCTTGCCTTTTGCATTTTTTACTTTTGTTTATTGCCTTGCCTCGTCCATTTATGCGCATAATTTATGCATAAATTTCAATTTCAAGGCGCTCTCAAGCACCCGCCCATAATTGCCCGGCTCAAGCCAAGTGGCAGCCGTGCTCGTCTTTTTCTGCTAACTGCCTTTAATTCCCTCAACCGAGCACCCGGTGATGAAACCCTGCCAACATGTCATACGGCATCCGCTCTGACCGTGCATAATTTCATTATTGAGCTTGCATTGAGACGGAGCTCTTGGCTGCAACAAGGTAAACGTATTTTTAGCTTGACCTTACATTAAATATTGAACGTAAACTAATTACAAGTTTTATATACTATATACTATATATTATGCATCAGTGACTCTGCTGCCAGTGATATTTCCTTTGTAATCTAATTAGGAGTTAAATATAGAATGACTAAACGAGATGAATGCCATGCACGCTCGATAGCAATAATATGTTTAACTATCCCATTAGGACTCGCAATCTAATTACGAGCGTATGCAAGTAATTGCAAATAATAAATATGTTAATTGCAACTGATTGGCTTATTGCGAAACAAAGCGAAGTGGGATCCAAGTCTCATATTGTTCGCAAAGTATTTAATGTTTTAACTTCGTTATTTATGCACCCATTTGCTAAGGGCTTACATGGGCTCAAGTGGATATCCTGTTGGCTGCTCGGGTAATGGACATTTTAGAAAATATTTCCATTTCGGAATTCAAAATTCTGAGCACGTACGACGGGCTCCTCGCTCGCATCCGTTGCCCAGCAGATATGCGAGTAATTTATATAGGCAAATATTTGCCAGCTCAGAGGGCGTGTGGGGCACGCCCACTTTAGCCGCTCGAGCAGTGTGTTTGGCTCATTACAACTTCATTAAAACACGGAGCGAGCGTCCGAGCGAGGCTGGAAAAATTCGCATATGCGGCACAATTCGGCTCTCCGTCTCCGGGGAAATACCACAATATCGAGCGGCATCATGTGTGCATGTGACACTGGGCAAGCGGCTCGTTTCAGGCTCTTAACTTTAAATTTTAATTGATGACCGCAGCCTGACGCAAAAGTTAATGGAAATCCCCGTCATGACGAGCCGTGAAAATATGCAAAGTGACAGAAGGGCAACGCTGCTGCCGCTGCTGTTGCCACTGCTGTTGCTGCTTTTGCTGCTGCCCGCTAATGCTGATGGATAATTAATTTTTCTGAGCCGTGGGCATGTTGCCCCAGCCTTTTTCTCACTTCTCTCTTCCCCACTCTGCGTGTTTTTCTCGCACTCAGCTTTAATGAATTTGCAGCACAATAATTGGATTGCGTCGGGAGGGAGCTTAACTAAAAATAAAATCCACTCAGAAATAGATACAAGAAGAAAGCGTTTTATATTTAGACGAATTGAGCTGCAAAATGCCCTATAGTTAACTTTAGTGAAAAAGGATCCACTCACTCGAGCCGAGAGTGCGGAGTTTATGCCACGAGCTGATTGACAGACCCCAAGCGATTCATGGCCAGCTCTTTGCTTACGAAATCTGTACCGCATTTCACCCAAGTGAGTCGATCTATTTGGTTAGTCTGACTCGAGGGTATTTCGAGCGCCAGCGATGCAGGGAATTATGCAAACGCGGCGAAAGCAAAGCGGAAAAGCAAATACCGATTAGCACACGGAGTGCGTAAGCCAGCGCCTCCAGAGGGCGCACGATGCTGGGTGAGCTGAAGCTGGTGTGCGGCTCTAGCTCGAGCTGCGTTAATGGGTGTCATTACCAGTCGAGCAGCAAAAACTTTTCCCTAACCTCGGCTGCCCCGCGTGGCACTGGTGGCATTGCGGTGCTATTTGCTTTAAATGCTCGTTAGCTCAACATAACCGCCCCATTGCTGTTGTCCTTGATAAATATACTTTTTTTGTGTGTCTATAAAAGTTAGCAAGGCGTGAATATGTGTCGACAATTAGATGCAGGTGTCTGCAGTGGCAGAAAAGAATAAAATAAAATAAAGCCAAAAAAGATTAGAGAGTTAACGTGGGCCATATGTTAGAGGTCTCACACATCAATGCAGTGCTCGGAGCAGTCAGAGTTATAGACATCATAATTGACCGCAAAGCTGTGGCTAATGACTAATGGAGGCAATCTGCAGTGCGGCAAAGGGCAGAGGCTTCTTCATAAGCTTATTGAGTCGTAACATAATATTTATGCCACAAAATATGGCCAAAATATGCGATGCGAAAGCCACTTGAAGACATGAAAGCTTAACTTGGCCCTCCCTCCGGCTTAAGTAACTAAATCTATCAATCTGTAGCTATAGCTGTGTGTATTTGGGTGTGCATCATCATCATAAATATAAAAAGCTCATCACTTGTGGAATTCGCCCATTCCTGGCCCTCTTTTTTGCCTGCTCTAAGCTGTTAGCCCAACATAATTTGATATTCATGCATGTTTGTCCAAGTCATCAAAGTGAATTTTGTTAATTCTGCATTTAAATCAATGTCTTATCTGGACTTATTTTTCCACGTCTCTTTGCAGAGCGCCAACCGACCGAGAGCAGCACAAAAGGAGTAGCAAGGTAAGCACATAACGAATAAGTCAATAGACAGTGCCACGTGGCGTATGCGCAATGCGCAATTTGTGTTGGCGAAACAATCCAAATAAGGACAACATTTGCAACAATTTGTGTTGGCGGAACAATCAAAATAAGCACAACATTTGCATATTTAGCAGGGCCTGACAAATATTTATTTACATATTACCAATCTGCGGCGCAAATAGCGTCAATCATTTTTCAATGTCAATCGGCATTTGCCTGATTATGCCAAGGGAGCAGCAGCTGCAATCGGGCTGCGGTGAATGAAGCATGAAAAGGGCAACCAAAGCTGCTTTTAATTTGTCGATCAAATTGAATTTTAATAAAGGTTTTTAGATATACAAAATGAGAGTTGAGTGAGATGACAACAGCAGCTGTTCGCGTGTTAAGTGGCTTTCCTTGACCTTGATCTTGATAAAAATTATGCAAATTTAAAGGTTAAAAAACCATCAAAATTATATTTAAATATTAGATTTATTGACAAGGCAATGGACGGTGTACAAATATATTAAAAACACTCGTGATATGCTTAAAATAATTTAATTAAAGTTAACCGTGGAAGTTGCACTTAATTGATGCTCACTTTCATATGAGCTGATGGATAGACAGACAACAACTTTAGCTCTATTCTTTGCTCTAACTAATTTCTAGACTCTCATGCTAACTCTAAATCAACAAACTATGAACAAAGGAGTTCAAGTTAGGAAACTTACAACTTTTCACAAACAGCTGGTGTGTGCTTAAAGTGAACTAAAGCTAAATGCAAAACTTAAAACAATACGCCTAAGATTAGGAATTAGTTTGAATGCCTGCATGCCTGCATATTCGTGCGATTGCCGCTTCGTTGGCTCTTTGATTGCTTATCATGATTTAATTAACTTTGAATAGTTGATAATGTCGGCCAATTTGTATAAATTTAAGATGAATAGATGAATGTATATTGCTGAGACTGCCTTTGCTACCTTCAGTTTAAATTATTTTTAAAATATTTTCCTTCATTATTAATATTTATATTGCCATAAACTAAATATATCATAAAAAACATATTAAAATTCCAAGGAAAACCTTAAATTTTTATTGAGCCATTTCAGAGCAGGGTCCTTATTTATTGGGCAATATAAAGTCATAAAATCTGGACACTTTCATAACTAGATTTAAACTCAGGCCAAGGTGCGATTCTCTTGAGATTGCATGAACAAATTGAATTTTTCATGGCAGCTTCATTGAAATTTAATTTCGAGTCACCCAACTGCATTATCAATAAGACTTTTTCCATTCGTTTAATTGGTAATGGAATTGAAATGTGTTTCGTAGCCATCGTCACTCGTCGTCTGCAAAATAAAAATAAAAACTCAATTTAAATATAGCTCGTCTGTGTGCATGTGCGATTAATTATTATGCCTGCTTGCTGTGCGCAAATATTTACTGAGCTCCTGAGCAGTCAATTATGATTTATGAGCAGGTGAGTTATTGACTCTACGCACTGGTCGCACATCAATCAGGCTCTGGCAAATATGCGAACTGATTGCAAATTCAGTTTGACAATATATTGTATAATTAATGCTAATTCCTCGCCCCTCTTGGTCGATTATAAATTATTGCTCTCAATTGAAACATTGCCCAGCCACAACTAAAATTATTCTATTCAGGCTAAACAAATAGGGACAATACAAAATTAAACAGCAATCAAAACAAATAGTGATTCCAATTTTACATTGTGGCGGGCTTTATTTAAATCAATATGTGTGGAATAAATTTGCTTTTATTCTGCTAGAGTCCGCCGTCGAGTTCTCTGGGGGTACTCCAATACTCGTCGACTATATTTTCATCACTTTTACTAGGCTTAATTATGATTTAAGGCAATTCAATTCAATTGCCTGGGACTAATTTATATACATTATCTCTTGGGGCAGAAAATTTATGGCAGCCATAAATTCAGTATGTAGATTTCGCTATAATAACAATATTCATTAAAAAAAAATATGCCCCAAAAATAAACAAAAAATTCATATTTTTGGCCATATGTCCTTTGCTTTGGCAATTCACATGCCATTTCATGACACTCTAAGCAGCCTAAAACACTTAACCAAATACAGTGTATGCCCCAGTCGATCCCTCTTGACTCTCTGTGCTTAGCTTACTTTCATTAGGCAGCTTTAAATTTGCGTGGATTCCCTTTTTCATGGCGCGATTTTCAGCTTTAAGGCGCATAAAAAGGCAACTCAACGATCTGATGGCCATAAAAAAAACTTCTGCTTGCTGCCGGGTGGCTCTGCGCGACTTTTGGGAGCTGCTTAGAGCTGCCCCAGCTCTGGCCTGGGTCTCTGTTAATTTGCACGCTGGTTGTGAGACGCTAAATAAGTTATGTCATTCTCGGTGGCACGCTGCACGAGGGCGCATTTCATTTTACTGTGTTGCCGTAGAAATTTAATAAAACAGCGCCAAAAATTATTAGCATATTTAGAGGCGAATGCTTAGCATAAACTCGAGCCTCCACACCAACGACATCAAAGAGCAAGGGCAGCACAGGCAGCACAGGCAGCTGAGGCAGCTGAGCATCAGCTGATGTCTCGCACAGTATCTTTACAACTTTATTGAGTGAGACTGCCGAGAATTGTCTAAAAATATGCACGGAGGCAGTAGCAGCGAGATAGATTGACAGTTGGCACAAAGCCATTAACAGGCCGCACGGCTCCTGCAGCTGACCATAAGCTGACTAAGTGCCTGTCAGAGGACACCGGTCTCAGCCAATTTATAGCACAGCTAAGTAAACATATCTAAGTGCAGCTTTACTTGATCTGAAGAGCAATACATAGTGTTGACTAAAAGACGAGGCTATTCAAAGGAACGATTAGTGTGAAACAAACTATATGTATATAACTATATATACAATATATAGTTTTGTTCGCTCTTCGAGACTCACCTTTTATTTAAAATTTTTATCTTATAGCAACATTTTTATAAAAATACATAGGTATCCTTAAAAATAACATATCTGTTGCTATAGTTGCCCACGCCTTGTAATTCGAGCGTGTGGCACAAGTGTTTTCCTTATGTTTCTATGGTTTTTGTGTTAGATTAAGTGACCCTTCATAACTTGTTCATGCTTGAACCTTTTCCTGAAGAATGCACTCGTCTTTCATCAAACAATACTTTCTTTATGTTCGAAACGTACAAATGATATTGCTTGAACAGTAGATTATTTACCCCATAATATAGAACTGTTCACATCGTCACATGGTATGAATGTATATATAATGGGAATATTAGAAATTATGCAATTAATATAATACTATTCGAATTCGACATGTTTCGGCGGACGAATTGTATAATTGATTGTACCATTTTAGCACTTTATATTTATAATTGCGATGTATGAAATACGATACATATATTGTCGCTCAACTGAATATTCTTCACTCATTTAAGAGAATGGAAAGGCAGCTTAGATCGAATATACTCTTCTCACCTAATGCTTTAATATAAACTTGGAACTAAGATATCGATAGATCTTTTTATTTATGGTAATTTATCTTATATATCTTTTTTTTTGTGTGGGTTTTTCCTTTGTCATTAATTACATCAATAGAAATGCTTCAATTTGCATTTAAAGCTCTTTCTCTCTTTCTCTGTCCCTCACGATATCTATATATTTATATCGCATTAGCTGATTGTTTAGAATCTGGCACTGACTTGGCATATTTTCACGAAATCCATTAGCCATTACAATTATTCACAGTGACTCGTGTCGTGTCTGCTGGAGTGGTCAGCGGCTCCTACATGTCATGTTGGCTTGCTGCCATGCCCATACCTTAATAAATCGGTGCTCTATATATGTGCGAGCACCGGATACGCATAGTAAATTTCCAATTTTGGAGCCGCAGATAGGTGGAGAGAGAGATAGAGGGAGAGAGAGAGAGTGCGGAGAGAGCGAGAGTCCGCACAGACAACAGATGTTAATGCCTCACTGAGCAAAGTGCGTTTCGCTGTCCGGCCATGTGGGGGACGTGGGGGGATGTCTGTGTGTGTGTGTGTGTGGGTGAGTGTGTGTGTGGCACTTGCCTTACTGCCCGCCTCATTGTTATCGCTCTTAACGAGTCCTTGTTGCTGTTGTTGGCTGCGGTCAGTATTAATATTTGTTGTGGGCCTTTGCACATACGCAATGTGGCCCCAAAAAACTGATTCAGGTTTTATTATGCCCATTACGTGTTGATGTCGGCGTTGTGCTTACGCTGCTTCTGCTTCTGCTCCTCTAGCTCTCCCGCTCGCATTATATCGAATTATGTTATAAATATGAAATATATTTGGTGCTGCCAACTACGTGTGAGCATGCCAAAATATGATCTTGTGGCATTTTATGCTGTGTTCGTGGGCATTTTCCTACTGTGAATGTGCCAAAGGAATCTGTGAGCGACTGCCATGCGAAACATCTGGTTTTTTATGCATTTCTTATGTATTTCTACATATCAATAATTAATTATTGAATCGACTGGCTATAATAATATTTATGTACTTGTAAGGCAAAGTCTTATGGCCTGTGCAGCGCATCCAGCGGATTCAATCGAGCGCAGCAAATGAAACCGTTACACAACATTATCGTTGCATAATTTCCGCTAATTTGCGATAAAACGTAACAGTCAGGCTCCCCTCTCTGTGTGCTCTTTGAACCCAGCTTGGTTGAGGAAGTTGCCAGCTGTGCGGCTCATTTGCTGGCCCATAAACATGGCATAATGAGCGGTCAATAAATGACTCATAAATGTTGTATTAAATTTGTGCAACAATGAAGCGCACACAGCGCACGGCCAATAGCCAGTTAGCCCCCATTTCGATATGGCCTGGCTTGTCGCCTTAAACAGTTAGTAAAATCAATATTTGGCTGGCCAATTTCCAGTCAGCTGAGGCCCTCAGCGCGCTGAGTGGATGTTCTTAAAAATCGAGGCTATGGCCAACTAGCAGCGTCCAATTGCCAGCCCCAGCCCTAGCCGCAGCCGCAGCCTCCAAAAACATTTCATGCCCCACAATGAGTTCGAGTTTTATTGATTCCGTTGCCTACTTTTAAGGGCCTGTTGCAATTCGAGTACCACAATGTTTGGGCTTATATATACATATATAAATCTTGCAGTCGAAAATAAATTTTGTGCAGCATAGAAATATGTTCTTTGGAGAAACATGTTAATTATTTTCGTGTCACTGTGAAAAGCATCTTGATTTTCTTTCCTCCTTGAATATTTTGCGCGCTCTAATTTATGTAGCTGTCGCTGCTGGGACTTCTACATGGGCCGAGCAACAGCTCGCTGTTTCTATTGTGCGAAATTATAAAAAATAAACAAGCAAGTGTGCTCTGGCTGGGAGTAAACCGCTACGAAATACCCTGCATTATGATGCTGAGCTGCCGCGTTGATCATTAAAGGCAAATGATATTTTAGCTGCATTCCATTAATTTTTTTAGGCAAGCATATTCAATGATATTTTGGCTGATTTTATGTAATCATATATTGATTAAATTCGGTAGATAAATTATTTGATTAACTTTACTCTCATCCTTTTGTGGATTACTAAAAGGTAGACTGACAAACTTTGATCATCTCCTCATTCTGATCAAGAATTTATACAGTCTCTGAGGTCTGCCTTATTCTGATCAAGAATTCATACAGTCTCTGAATTCATACAGTCTGTTACGCCTTTCCCTGACTGTTACCTACACACATATTCCACCACAACTTCCCCCTTTTCACTGTGCTCAGTGTATTCAAACAAACAAACAAAAAATAAAAATACGAAGCAATTTTTGTTAGTCGTCCTTGGCTGACCTTGCGCATTGCAGTTGAACGTCGAGCTGCGCTCATTATGCTCCCCATTTCAGCTGGTGTAGTTGGGGTTTTTTCAACGTCAAGTTGTGCGCTCGCTTCTTAATGGTCGCAATCAAAGTTTCAATGCATTGTTAAGAGCACGCGGCGCGCACTCGCAAAGGCCAAGGCGAGGCACACGCGAGTCGTCCTGCATTTAACATAAACTAACTACATTGTGCATGAGCAATGTTTCCTTAACAAACCTCTGAGATAGGCGCCTCGCGATAAGAGCGAGCGCCGCCGCCTTTGACTATTCTCCGTGCCGTACAATGTCACTGCGAGCGCCACACGCGGCGTATACTCAACATTTTGATTTAAAGTTTATGTTGCAAGTTTCTTTTATGTGTGTTATGCGCGCAACAATGAAAAAGTTTCCTTTTTTTCATGTGGTAATTAGAGGCAACTTTTACTCAGGCACTCAAAAAACAACAAAGAAGAAGGAGGAGACGTCTGGGCGTGCCAACTGCAAAATGAGACGAATGAATGCGAACAAAATAGTGAAGGCGAAATAAAAGGCAGCAGCAGCAGCAGAAGCAGCGCAGAATGCGAGTCACAGTTTAATTTCATCACGAGAGCTCAAGATGCTCCCATTGTTGTTGTTGTTGTTGGCGAGGGGGGAGGATGAGTGGGTGTGTGTGTGTGGGGTCTGAGCTGGTAAGCACATCAGCCAAATGCCTGATGATATAATAAAATGCCAAATGTGCTCGCATTATTCAAATGTCATGATAGTCTGCAGCACACGAGCATCCCACATGACCAGAGTTCAACTGGCTGCGAGTGTGTGAGTATGTGTGTGTGTGTTAACATATTTAACAATATATAGAGAGAATAATATATATAGTAAAAGTTACATAAGACAGTAGACTTACGGCTGCAGCAGCCATTCAGCCATTCACTTGACTCTCGCCCCCCTCAGGCTCCGCCTCTGTCTGATTAGCAAGTCGCACATTTATTTTGCCTGATGGCCATTTGTCAGCTCGAAACTGTAAACAATCTTTGGTCTTTTGCTGCTCGCATCAGGGTAAAGCCACAACTGTAGCAATTTGCTATAAACTTCTTAGGCCACTCAAATGTTTGTCTACATGTTGGCTGTAAAACATTCAATTGCAAATCAATGTTGCTCCAGTCAAGTGGGCATATTAAAGCCCACCAACCAACTGCATGTGACATATGGGAAAATTAATTCTCAATTTTGTGCATGATTTTGCATTTCAATTGCAGAATAATTTCGTTGTTGTGCTCAGCGCACACAAATGCTGCTATACAATGGCGTGTGTGCGTGTCTGATCATGTCAAAGTATTTGATGTACTACCCAAATATAAGCCAGCATAAATTAGAGTTTAGTATAAGAGTGGCATGCATTTTAATGATATTGGCAAAGCTCTTCGGCCTGTACATACATGGAAAAGCATTTGAGAGAGAAGTGCCAGTGGTTTATGCATGCATATACACACACATACAAACATTTGAGAGAGCATAAAAAGCGAGCATTTCGCAATACTCTACGGCCTATGCATGCACACATACACACAAGCATTTGAGAGAGCAGAGCAGTAAGCAAAGCAAAAAGCTGATGAGTGCATTGGATCGCTCACACTTAGAGTTGAAAGCGTCGGATCTCTCGCGTGATGCCACGTCACTTTATGAGACGAGAGCATCGGCCCGTCTCACTCAAACCCGAAACGTCTTGCGAGTGGCTGAGTAGAGAGCGCGAAGATGAGAGCAACAGGGAGAGAGAGACAGTAACGTAGGCGATCGAATACAAAGTTGAGTGGACTTTTAGTATAGCACGAGCTGTCGCTGGAGGTGCTTCACTATGCTGAGTGATGAGTGCTGCGTGGTTAGTCACTGCAATTAGCAGGCCATGCAAGTAGAAAAAAAAAACATTTAAATATTTAATATATTTGTAAATTATACTTTAACTCATATAATATTATATTAATATATTATATTATATCTATTATATTAACAATGGTTTAGGTGAATAATTGTAATTTCTAGGGAAATATCACAGCTGCTTTAAAATGCTAACTCGAAAATAATAGACAATGCTTAGCTCCTTTTCGATAAACGCAATTATTTTTATTACTATTATTATATTGCCCTAACTCTTTAATGACACACAGTGAATGCCATTCTACCTTTATTGCTTCTCTGATATAGAAGTTGGCTTAACTGAAGTGCTAAATAAAGTTTTGCTGGAAGTTGGCTTTGGCCGTCAGTTCTCAGGTGAAAATTAGCTGGCATTTGCAGTTGAATCAGTGCCCTGGACAGCAATAAAAGAAATATTTAAATTGTTTTTTATTTGCGCATTTATTTGTCCTGGAATTTCTATTCAGTTTGGTGCAAGACGTGCGAAATGATAAAGTGGGTTTGCCACTTGGATTGGGGTCGAAGCCTTTACGAGCGCTGTTGGCTCTACTCCACACAGTGCTTTGTTTCACCCACACACACACTCAAGGAACCAGGACATGTAATAAAATGTGTGAAGTGGTATGTGTGACAAGGCATAAATAACTAAACACCTGCAGAATCTGCGCGGCGGGGCATACAGGTGGAGTGGAGCGAAGTTGGGGCTGCGACGTCTGCTCCTTTTCTGTCAGGCACGTCTGAGTTGTGGCGTTATAAATTACGCAGGACTCGTCTGCCATTGCTTAGAGCATTTGTCAATATATATCCTTGGCCGAGGCGAGACGAGGCGCTGAGATTTGGCGTGCCAAATATTTTACCAACCAATAATCCCGCCTGCGCTGCGACTCCATTTACCAACTAAATATATCTATATATAGGTATATATATATATAAACATTTATAAATAAAGCTTTAAGTATTTCCTAAGTACGCTCATAAACTTGAACTAAATAAATATTTATTGTTGCGCATTTCAGTAACGGAGACAGAGTTTTTCCTCTTGAAGATTTTCATGGACAAACTAAGCTTTAATATTGCCCAAGATGAAAGTGTTATAGACCTGCTTTGCCCTTTTAGCCAATTGTCTGAAAGTAGCTAATAAATTCGAGTCTTCTCTTTCAGAGTTTGCACTTTAAATATTTATTTAAGTTCAATATTCAAATATTGTAAGGAAAAGTTTCTTAATATCCTTAGAGTGAATGAAGAAATGTTGAAAAAAATGTCTTTGCTTTGCCTAAATGCAAATTTATCTGCTCGTATGCGACAGATATGGGTTTGTAGCTATGAACAAAGGCAATTGTTAAATTGAATTTGTATACCCAGAAAACTATGCCCCCAACAAAGTCGAGGCGGGGCCTGTAACAAGCCGACGTTCTCGACCTATTTCCTATTTGTTTTACGCACTGTTAAGCCTTACATTATTCCATTATTGATCCTGGCTATGCCAAACTGACAATTAAATTCCGTAAACAAACCTACCAACTAGAAAATATTACAAGAATTAGCCTGTTTTGCTAGACGAATTGAATTTAAATACTCAACAAGACAAATAAGCAAAATCTTTTACTAAACAATTATGTCCTGTGTCGGAACTAACAGTCAGGCATAGAGAATCCTCATACTCTAATTGCAGCTGTGAGAGTTCCAAGAAAAGGGGGTTAAGTCTTAAAATGTACCAAAAATTTATATTATGTGCTGTAATTGAAATGGGGCATACGTTAATTATGAAATTAAGGGTAAACCCAAATCAGGGACTATACGTAAGAGATAAGCCTAGACTATGGATACCTGATCAGAAATCAAATTTAAGGGAAATAATTGATTTACTAGACTCACAAACAGAACATTTTACTTTAATTTATTATTTATGCATTTAATTTACTATTTAATAATTCTAAAAGCTGTTATTAAACTAATACTACCTACTACAATAAATTAGCCAAACCATAAACATTCCTCAAAGCAGGCTAAGCATATGCGCGCTACACAGTGGCGCCATCTGGCGCTTGTTGGCGGCAGCCTTGCCCTGTTTGCGTGTGGTGAAAAGCTGCGCATTCAAAGAGAGCTCTGGCCAATCAGCTGTTGCTGAAGCTAACAGCCAAACACAACTGTAAATCAATAGTTATTATTTTCAAGCGGATGCAACTGATAAGTGCTGAGCGACAAGTTGGGGGCAGCAATTATAAAATAAAGTACTCTTTTCGATTTCCACAGATATCAGGAAAATATATAAAAAACTACAAATTGTAACTTTAATTTATATAGATATTATTTATACATGTTAATTAGATATTTGTTGTTTTATTTGAAATTCAAATAAAACAACTTGGATTGGCTGTTGAAACCTTCTCGTTTACTTTCAATGCCAATTGCTATGAGCAATGTATGCGCTCTCTGCACTTTCTCTCTTTCTGCTCTCTCTCTTTGATGCGAGCTTTCGTCAGCTTTGATTGATGCAGCGCGGCTCTTCGTGGCGGAGCTTCCACTCTCTCTTGCAGGACTTGGAGCCAAGGAAGTGATTTGCTGCTAGCTGCTGTTGCTGCCAGTTGATTGGCAACACGTTTGCCGGAAGGTAGCCAGCGCAGGCAACAGGAAGCCCGCCCGATTGTTATTATAAGTCACGAATCGTTTCGTTATGCCTCGCGAAGTTTTCGTGCTGCCTCTGTGTGTGTGAGTGAGTAAGTGTGTGAGTGTGCGAGTGAGCGAGTGCCTTGGCGTGAAATTATTGAAACTATCAAAAGATTTAATCACGCAAAGTGTTCGAGTGTAGTTTGGACGAAGTGAACTTCAGGCGCTGCGCCGCGATCCCCGGGCCCATAGCCAACTTGTTGCTCTAAGCCAATCAAAGGACAGCCCGTTCAGCTCCGGTGAACGCGAACCTGTTGCCCGCTCGAAGTGAAGCGAGCGGAACAAATGCTAATTACAAATATTTGCCCAACGGTTTGCTTTTTGGCCTGGCCAAATCCGTAGCCATGGCACGTAGGGGAGGGCACAACTAAATTACATTAAACATATTTAAATTGCAATTACGTAACCCGAACAAATATCCAAAAGCCCAGCAACAATAATACAAAGACTGCTATAAATCTGAGAAGAGCAGTCAAATGGGTCTGCCAACACCCACACCCCCACACACCCACACGCACACAGAGACAGAGAGAGATACACACACATTACACAAAGCGGCGTGTTGCCAGACACACCCCGGAAATGCCCAGCCGTCACCTGACCCACAGACCCAAAGGCAACTTTTGTAACCAGCTACCAAACAAAAACAAAAGCGGATTAACACTTTGCCCCAATGATGATATGGCGCGCGCTGGTACGTTAACCATGCCCCACGGCGCCCACAGCGTCGACCAGAGCGTCGCTGGCTGTCGTCATTTTTTATACGCCCCGGGCGTGGCACGTTCAAATCAAGCAGCCCAGCCAGGCCAGTCGGGCCAGTTGGGCCAGTCAGCCAGTCAGCCACGCAGCCTGCTCTGACCCTTTTTAGCTTAGTCAATCTAACTGGGCAACCCTTGCTGCAGCGACGTCAGGCCAAATAAAACTTCAAAATATTACACCAGTCTGCAAAACTGATTACTTGATTAAGATAATTTCGAAACAACCCTGTCTGATTACCAAATAAAGCTATCGCCCGAGATAGATAGACATCAGTTGGAATAGTTTCCAGGTGCTGATAACACTTTGTGGCCATTTAACTTATTTTGATGGCTTCTGTTTTTGTACACAAATATTGATTTATGTTGGGAATAACTGAAAGTTTGTCTGATGAATATATATATATTTATATATAGTTTTTTATATTTATATATTTTTTCTTTTATATCAACTATTTTTGTACTTGAAAAAACATTTTTTATCTGACTGCAAAATATTTCTTTTTATATGAATTGCAAAATATTTTCATTTTATAAAAACTGTATTTATATATTTACATCAAAGCATTTATGCTTTTTTTTAAAGTAAACTATAAATAATTTGACATTTTATATTTAAATAGTGAATTGCCTAAAGATGTGTAAAGAAATTAGCTCGCTAGAAAGGAGAACTTCATCACTTGACTTGGTTAAAAGTTGGAATTACTAAATATACTATAACTTTTAATAATATTTAATATTATAAAATATTAAATTCAATTAAATTATAAATATATAATAAATATAATTAAAAAATATATATTTATTTAAATTAAATTAACAAAAACTATATACATTCAATTAAATGAAATATATATAATATAACTTAATTTTTGTATTTTGATTAAATAATACTAATATTAAATTTAAATATATATTTTATTTAATTTAATTTCATTTATTAGATATTTATAATAGTTTAATTAAATTTTCACACAACTTTAATACTCTGAATTCCCATTTTCAAATGATTTATTTTAGTATTTTAATATGTTTTCTATAATTTATTTTATTGTACAATTTTATTGATTACTATATATTCAATATAGTATTTTTATATTATCTGTTTTTTTTTTATTTGCTCTAAGAACAATTGAAATTTCACCCAAAACTTTGTTATTCAGTGAAATCTCAACATGAGAGGCCTTCAAGAAATGAGCAGGCAATTGTTATCATTGTTGTTGTTGTTGTTTGCTGCCAACACTTAAGCCACAAAATATACCCAAAGTTTATATTTCTCAGCCGCTCAAATTTATATATATAGATCCTATGTGTGTGTGTGTGTGTATATTTAGATGCAGGCAGACAAGTCGCTTGGCCTAAACGACAATTTGCAATTTGCCTTTGCTTAACCCTTGTCCATTGGCTCAAAGCTGACTCTGCTGTTGGCCTTGTTGTTCTTGTTGCTGTTGTTGTTGCTAATCCTGTTGCTTCAGTTCCTCCTCAGCAATTTTATTTTGACATACTTCGCGCTGGGTATCCGAAACAGTTTCAGGGCTCGGACAAAAGTTTCCAACTGAGTTGATTATTCTCAACGTAAATCAAAGGCAGCAGCAGTTGGCATCATTGGGCAGCATACTCTGTTCCTTTTTTTCCTCCATATGTATATACCCTGTACGCATTGTTAATGGAAGGGGCAGCAGTAACAATCAAATTTAGCTACAAGAGCGAACCTCGCTCAAGAGCAGACAAAGGTCTCATTATTATTGAAATCATTTCATGACTCCAGCGCTGCCAACTCCTAGTCAGGCATCCCCAACGCATGCAGTCTAATTTGCTTCATTTTTATTTATTTTCTGTATTTTATTTAATAAAAAGCGCCGCCTTTTATCTACTCCGATTACTGGCGTGACGTGACCTTGCGCGCTGGGTATTTGCGACCTAAATATTTTAGAATAAATTTCCCAAATTAAAGCCGGATTGCTTATCCAAGCCACTGAGCTTTACGAGTTAGCTGCAAACATGAGCAAACACACACACACACCCACCCCCACCCACACACACACACACGCCCATAAACGCCCAAAGGTATTAATTAGTATTGCGCAATGAGTTTGGGATGTGGAGCTAGAGCTAAAGCCAAAGCCAGGGCCAGGGCCAGGACCCGGGCCAAGGGCGAGCCAATGCTCCGCACAGCGACTACACTACGAAATTCAACGAGCTGAACATTTGAGCTAAAACGCGTCCAACTACAACTTATTATAATACAATAAACACAATAAAAGCGGCAACAACTGCAAAAAAAAAGGGAATAAGAGAAAAATCCATAATGGCTTCGCATTACATTTTTTCGCGTGCTCCTTTACCGTATCGCCACACACACACGCGAGACTCAAACAAGGTGTTAACAGTCCCACTCCACGCTATGCTCATATGAAGCGCGACGACAAGTTGCACGACATCTACAGACAGTTACAGACATATAGACAGCTGGGCACGGGGGCCGCCATATATAGCGAAAATATATGAAACGTGATGCTGTCTTAACATTCTCGTTAATATATTAAAGAAAAAAGACATCTGCTTAAAGAACAACAAGGCTTGACTCAGTAGATGCGAGCTATCAGGCATCAGTGGCAAGTAAATTCTTGACAGTTTCCTTTGCTCATTCGGCTGCGCCCCGAAGTAGGCAACGCTTCCCGTGAGCCGCTCTTAATATACACAAATTATATGCATAGACAATGCGAGCGGCATAATTGAAGATAATTTCCAAAAATAAAAAGCTGTCAAAACACTGCGCAAACTTTGAATTAGCTTCAATTTACAGCAACAGCAAATGCTTTTTTTTATTAAAAATAATTTGACTACTTGTGAAGCACTTCAATTTAAATTTGGAAAATTTCTAGACATAAAAAATAATAGAGGAGAGCTGGAGAGTTTCTGTGAATGATTACTTGGAAATAATCAGATATGAAAAGAAGATTGCAGCTGACTCAGCTTGATTGATGTAGATAAGTGGAAATCGATGAGGTTCATTAGAAAATTTTCGGGGAAAAAATAAATAAAAAATATAAAAATTATATAAAGTACTCTCGAAATAAAAATATTGTGATAATATTTTTAATGTAACTTTTTAAACTCCAAAAGCTAACAGCTTTTATGTCTTAAACTCCAAACCTTATGTATGTCTGTAAGCTGTCAATCATTGGGCGTGCTAGCTTTATGTAGCCAACAAGTCATCTGTATACTGTATTTACTGGATTAACTACAATCCAAACTGATTGCAAACCGAAAAGATTGACTATTTTTCCCCTCCCAGACATACTACAAATACTTAATAAACAACACAAATATATTAGGTACGCACACATAATAGGCTTTCATACGCAAGCATAATTTATAAACTGCTTAAAAATATATCAAAAGCCTTATCAATCTTTGCATAGCCAGCCCCAAATCCCACTAACTGCAATGGAATAGAGCATTTATCAAGCCGGGCGCCTGTCTCTGTCTCTCTCTGTCTCCCTGCCTGTGTCTGGCTCTGCCGCTTCTCACGCACATTTATTTTTATTGTCTTTTGCAAAGCATTTGCGGCATTTCAACATTTTTATGTGGCAATTTTTGACGCCTTCCTCTGAGGCGAGCGATAAGCAAACTGGGCGACGACCGAAGCCACATTTTACCAAGCGAATCTCATGCCCAGCCCCACTTTAATGTATACATTTGAATGCCATTATCACAATACGCTGGCGATAGGCAGCCACAGCCACAGCCACAGCCACAGTAACAGCAGCAACAGCAACAGCAACGGCAACAATAGATACTTGAACAATCAGCCACCGAAAGCCACTCATTTTCTGTTTTATACAGCTGTGGTTGTCCGTCCCTCCGTCCCTCTGTCCTCCTGCCCCTTCCTGCAGTCTAACATCTCTCTGTGCCTCTGTGTGAGTGTAGCGCTTATTTCCAAGCAATTTACTTTAATTCGTCGCATTTTAGAGTGAGGCATATGCCGGGCCAACAGCCAAACACAGCTCTAGTGTAATTTCATCAGTTGGCTTAAATTACTTGCCAGAGCCCACATCACCTGCTCGGCGTGTGTGTGTGTGTGTGTATGTGCGTGTGTATTCCGGATAATAATGTTTTTATTGAGCGCAATCATCATCATCATCCAGCAAATTTAGCTCTTCATGTGTTGCAGATTTTATGGGGCCTTTTGCAATTTCAATTATTCTTAAAAATTTCAAATTGAAATTGCAGTAAATGAAGAGTGAGCAGGGTGAAGCAATTTAAGCAGTGATTATCTAAAGCCCCATAATTATTTCTCAGCCTAACATAGCCTGTCGTGTGTGAAAAAGGCTGAAGTAGATTAAGCAACCGTCGAGGCAAGAGTTCTTATATATAAGAAGTATTTCACAAAATTTTGAGAAAGAGAAAATTAAAAAAAAATATATAAATAAATTAAGAGTAAGTGGTAAAGGGGCAGAATATATCAATCAATCTATTAGCAAGTTAGTAAGGACTACAACAGTCTGGGACTCCAGCCTGAATCAATGTTTGTCAAGTGTTTTTTTGGGCAACTGTGAAAGCCACCCTCGGCAATAGCCAACCTTTATCGGGCTGGCAATTTGGCGTGCTTAATTGCAGCAAATTGGCTTTGGGTTTGGTGAGTTTTGGACCACGTTTTAATGGCCAATTTCTGTGCGCAGCGTCTGAGTGCCTCACAATTTAAGGAGCCTGGCGAAATGTGTGCCAAATTGTAAAAGTGATTCTCAAGTGCGCAGGCGAGCGAGCATAAAGCAAAATTCAAGCGCGCGTGCAAAATGTCAAATCTGTCGAATGCACCACGCCGTCTGGCGCCCGGTGCCGCTACGCCAGTTACCTCAGCTACAGCTACAGCGGCAGCAGCAGCAGCTCCAGCGGCAGCGGGTGCCATGGATGCTGCAACAGAAGTTGCAGCTCCGCCCTTAGCCACATCTGTGCTAACTGCGCGGTTGAGCGCCGACAACACGGTGACTAGCTGTGCGTTGGCCATGGACCAGCCAATGGCAGCCACATCCTGCCCGGACTCGCCCATACGCCGCGTCTCCTCGAGCCTGAAAAACTCTGCGCTGGATTTCGCATCACGTTTTTTCAAAAAATGCAAAGCGGCCACATTTACTGTTGACGGCGCCACCTACACAATCGGTGAGTACATTCCCCAATTCCTAAAGCAAAAAAACAACACGAACAACAGAGGAAGACCCATTCGACAATGCTAAATATTGGACTAAGGTCAACAAGTGTCTGATGGCACTGCAAAAAAAAAAAAATAGAAAGGAAAAAAAATACCAGTCACCTCTGTCAGGTGCGCACAAGATTTAAAGGATTCCGCCTGGCAAATTGGTCTCCCTGTCTATTTTTTTTGCTCCTTTTCGTTGCTCTTCTCAGTGTCGTATTTTCCTTTGTCTCGCTTTCAATGCGTAGCTCTATAAATATATATGTACTTTTTTACATAAATATATGAGAGTGTGTGTGACTGTGTGTGGGTCGAACTGTGGCATTGTGTGCAAGGTCGTCGATTGACATTGTCCTCAGTCTGAATTGTGCAGGTATGCATCTGTTTATTTGATTTTTGTTTCATATTTGTTCTTTGTTCACGAACACAAGGGAGAAGTTTGCAGTCGGGTGGTGCCGACTGCCAAATGCGCTGTATTTGAATTTAAATTATTATTATTTATTCCTTATACCTAACTTTTTGTTACCTATATCTATATTTATCTAGCCTTCTTTTAAGTTTTTTTTTTTAATTTGTCTTCACCCAACTCTTTAATATTTATAAGTTTTACGTTCCCTCAGTTACATTTAAAGTGCTTTTTTAGTCTATTTATAATTTTGTTTTCTATTTTCGAAACATTTTACTTTGTTTTGTGCTTTTGATGTTGACGCAATTCCATTTTATGCGACTAATTGGGGATTAAATATCTTTGCGCTTTCGCAGCCTTTGCCAGGATTGTTGTTTACTTTGAGAAATAGCCGATAAAAATGTCAAAGGCTTGCTGCAGATTATAAGTTATGTTCGCAAATAATAAGGCAAAGAGGGGCATGACGTGCTGCAGCTTAAGACTTTAAGACATGTGGGCGGGCAATTTAAACTTGTATGTAAAATATATTATATTAAAAGTGAAATTTTATTTATGCATATTGAATGATTTTTGCGCATGCTTGAATATATTTGTGAGTTATAAATTTGCAAATTTATATTTTGTTTATTTTGGATAGGTAAATATTTACATAACTCAGCATAAACGAACAGCCTTAAAAAACCATCTCGCTTCTCGTTTTTCATCTGCTTGACGCTTATCACTGGCTCTTAAACTTAAGCATTATGAAGCACTCATAATTTGGATTTTGATTACAATTTAATATAAGAGTTGTTAAACAAACTATTCAGATCGTTTGTGAAAATAATTCATAATTATTTTATTAATATTTTAAGCACAAGTTTCAGCTCTCGACAAAATACTCAATTAATTGGTCATTGAATACAACAAATATTTGCTTGAAAGTTAATTAACCATAAGCTCAATTACTATTAAATGTTTTCAGCATGGCTTCAATTACTATTGCATATTTGCCGCATATTAATCACGAACAATAGTTGTAAAATGCTGCAAATTAATTAACGCGGAGACTACGCCTATGCGGGCTGCATCAGTTCACACTTCCATTCACATTGTTTCACAGCCGCAAAGCGAATTAAATTGCAATTTTCCCTTTATCGTATTCAAGCAGCAAATTCCGTAGCAAAGGCAACAACAAATCGAATCTCACGTGCCGCAGCCTTAAATAAGCCCTCATATTCACTCCATGCTGGAAAATCCCCTTCGGCAACTTTTAGCTCTGACGGCAAGTGATACGCCTAAGAGATAACCTTGGATTGTGTGTTCTTGTTTCTTGTTTTTGTTTGTGAATGCGCCACGCAGCAGCTCGATACTCTTAGGACTCGCAAATCCATCAAATTTGGCAACACACGCGAATCATGTTCCTCTGTGTATTGGCATGTGTTTATTTAAATTCTGCGATAAATCAGTTCAATTTGATACGCTCATATCGAATGCTGCCAACCAGCACAGACACATCAGGGCTGAGTTCACAAAAAAACACAGCTTGACAAAATATTTATGACATCAGAATTCAATTACACAGGACAACAGGATTTTGTAAAAATGAGGTTCTTGATATGTGAAATCCATGAAATGTAAATGTGAAAAGGTTTTATTTTTGGATACATTTAAAGTCCTTTTATAAAAAGAATTCTGTTTATAGTTTCTTAAAGTCTATTTTCTCTCCCTCAAAATCTCTTTTTAAATTATCTAAAAATCTTTTTATGTCAATTAGTACCTTAGCTCTTAATAGACAGCTGCCCAAGGGAGCGACCCAAGTCAGAGTGTGACATGTAAATTAGCTCCGTAACCTCAATAGGTCATACATGCATTTAAGATTGAGTGTTGTAACCACTGATTCATACTAAGCCCTGTTGGCCTGTGTAATTAATAATTTGCAGTAATGCGAATTGCGGCCAGTAATTGCGAACGTTGCAAACGCTGAAATGTTAATGGGCTCGATAGCAATTTATATATACTCACATATATATAATTACATATATATAAATTATGCATGCGTGCGTATCGTTGGCGAAGGGCTGGCCAGCTGGTCAGTGGGTTGGGCCGCACTTAACGCTTTTTAATGATGTCATTTAAAATGTCATTTCAAGTTTTGTCGAAGCGCACGGCTGGCATTGTCCTGGGCACAGGTCCGGAGAGAATGAGAGAGAGAGAGAGAGAGAGGGAGATAGGGAGAGAGAGAAAGCCAAAGGAAACGAACGAATGATAAATTGCCAAGCTACACGGAGACGCTGGGCGCTGCGTTCGCATCCGGGCCGGAGTGCTAGCTGGACGCAAAGTGCATCAGCTGTGACATCAATTAAAACTTGTGTGCGCCAAGACGCAACAGGACTGCAATTTCCACAGGCATAATGCAATTAAAATTGCACCAAAAGCAAAGCAAAGCCAGGCAAAACAATCTCCAGACTGTAACCGTGCCAGCCACCCAGCCAGCTGCAACATGTGCGCCACTTGAGCTTTATTAATAAGCCTCGGCAGGCACGGCCAACTGTTCCAAGTTTCGGGCACAAAGTTCTCTTACTTTTAATCTTTAATTGCTGATTTCTCACTGTGCGGAAGTCGACAGGCAACTAGGCTGGCGCCAAAGGACAACGACAAGGGAAACAACTCGGTCGGCCTACAGCACGACAATGGAACACGGAGCTGAGCAACTCCGGGCTCCACCTTCACTTGGTTGTCGTGCAGTTGCCCGGAAATTGCATTGTCAACGCCAGATGTGAAAAGACAGTCAACAATTTGCAATTGCCCCAGTGGCCGAGCGGCGACGAGCCCCTTTCCAGTTGCCGTCCGTTGTCATAGATGCGCAAATTAAAAATGATGACAGGACAGAACGGCAAACATACTTGGCTCACAGTTATTACACGGCCTCGACCGCACCAAGATATTCCTGTTAATTACACAGCAATTAAAAATCAATGGGAGGCAGGAGTGATATGAGATTTGGACAGTAATTGCTAAGGTGACTTTTATAAAGCTTTACTTGGAATTAAAATTGGGGAATTTGCAAGAGACAGTGGGAGAGAGATTGCTAAAGGGGAGACAGCTGAAAGGCTTGTGAATGAGTTGACTATCTTGGATCTTTTGACAGAGATTTGACTGTAGTGGAAAATATAGTTGCCATAGCAAACAATATTGAAGAAGAAATTAATTTCACTTTGCTGCCTTTGCACATCGAAATTGAAAGGGAGAAATTCAAGAACAGCAGCTGATAACTCTGACGTGCTTAAATCAACTTTGCCAACAAAAGAGTTTACTTTGTTCATTGTCTGAATGTCTGCTATTAAATACATAGATCCCAAGCTAGAAACCGAAAGTTACTCTGGATATTAATTAAAAGCAAACAACTCAACTTAAGTCAGCCAGCATAAAGTAATCTTAGTGAAATTTGCATTCGCAGCATTAGCAGCAGCTGCAACCGCTTTAGACTGCAGAAGCGCCCTCTGAGTGCTTTCAGGCACAACTTCAATTAGACGCAAAATCACACTTCATTCGTGCCATTTGTTGCTCGTTGCAGCTGGGTGCTTGCCGCGCATTAATCAGGCAAGGTGGCAATTGCAATGCCATTTGACGGCAAGGCGAGGGGGGAGTGCGGCACAGATTTAGTAGCGAATTTACACACGGCCATAACCTGTTGCAGTTGAGGTTGAGCCCCGTTAACTGCCGCAGAATTTATTGATTGGGACAATGGCAAAGGCAAAGGCAGGACTCGGACTGTGCTGGCTTGAACGAGAGAAAGAAAGTGAAAATCGATTTTACGCTCAAATTGATTTGGCTTTTATTGCAGGCCATTTAATTTATGGCAAGACTGGCTGCCATAAAAGCGGCCAATGCGCACAATGAACAGCGGAATATGCGCCTGCCAGACTTATGGCTTATAAATTTAAATTGCGACTAAGACGACAAAAGAACCGAAACAAATTCCTCGAGACGCGAACCTCGAGGTGACGTCCTGTTCAAGCTGCTGCTGCCCCTCCTTCACAATGTCAAAGTTGTTGTTGCTAACATTGATTTTCTGCTATGCTGCTAAATGCCAGACACAGCACCACCCGCAACCACCTCCCCTCGCCCTGCACACACACACACATCCATTATTATGTTGTGGGTAGAAAGTGGATTTTTCGTCTGCTCCCCCTGTCGCGCACCAATGCCCTGCAGCAACTTTTTGATGTGCTGCCGTTGTCGAAATGTTGTTGAGGTTTGCGGGCATATTTTGGTAAAAATGTTTTTATATATCAGCTGTAGTGGGGACACAGCAGCAAGTCAGACCAGGCCAGAGCCAAACCGAGGCACTCCATGCCAGACAACCATGGCAGCAGTCTGACATTCCAGCATCCTTTACTTCCTGGCTGGTTGTCATTTGGCTCGACTTTTGGCAATTTGTTTCGAATTTGGTATTAATTTTTCGCACAGGACACAGGAAATTGAAATGTTCCCATAACGGGAAGTCGTTAGCTTTGCCGAAATGGTGCTTCCAATTGCCAACAGAAAGGATTGGGGCAACAACAACAGCAACAACAACAACATCAGTCTACGGTCTGACAGCATTGGCTCACAATTCAATTAAAAGTTTACGTGTCACTGCCATAACAGGCCAAAATTTAAATAAATTGTGGTTAAAACGCTGCTTATCGCATTAGGTTGCCTGGCGAAAGTTTCCAGGCTGGCAAATCAGGTGGAAAACCTTGAAGCATTCAATCACTGAGAACTTTAATTGAAACATTTACCTTGCTCTTAGCCCTAATGGTATCTACATTCCATTTAATTGCCATCGTTTCCGCAACAGACTGCGCTCCGTTTCGGCTGGCCAAGTCCAGGTGCCTTGGCGCCGCAAAGATAACTTCAATCAAGGGAAATTGAAACCCAGCCCCCCCAATGCCGACCCAATGAAAGCGAAACGACCGAGCCATAGAAAGTGAAAGTTCTTTCAATCGCCAGCTCATTGTACATTTCGTTAGTACGCCCATCTATCCGGCTGGTATCATATTTATTTTATTGTCGGCATCAGCTCGATATAGATCGAGCTGAAACAGAAACAGCAACAGCAACGGCAAAAGCAACAGCTCCTCCACGTGAATTTCATAGTAGACCCACAACTTGTTGTTGTTTATTTTACGCAATCAACAAAAAAAAGGAAAAAAAAAATGAAAAACCCAACAACGAAAAAAATTTAATTTAAAAAGCAACTCGATTGACGTGTGAATGCGTATCTGCTGCGTGTGCATTTCTATCTGTGTGGGTGTGTGGAGACTTCTGCCTTCCCAGCGATTTACAGGAAACCAAAAAATTGTTTACATTTCAACAATCGAATCAACAAAAGGCGATTGGCAATGGCAACTCAAACACTCACGTACAGTGGTCCACTCTGTAAATACAGACGGAGATCGTAAACATATTTTTTCCAACAGTTTTTTAATGATATACGAAATTATGTAATATGTAAGAGCTCGTTTATAAATAACTTTTCTTGAGAGATATGTTTCTATTTATTTATTATTAATATTATTTTCAATCAACTCGCAGTTGGCTTTAATAAAACAGTATCTGTCCAGCTGCAGACATCTAGGTAAATTAATATGAATTTCTAGTAAATAATATTTATTTTCGTAAATTATAATTATAAATTCTATTTAATTATAAATCAAACTTTTGATAAGAATATTTGTATGATTTGTCTATAATTATAAAGTCTTAGGAATAATTACTGTATATTTATACCCGAGAAGGCACGACACTTGATAGTTAGAGTCGTATGAACGGCATTTGATAAAAAAAAGCATACTTTTTTTAGTTTTTATGGCCTACCAAATAATTTTAATGTGGATCACGATCCAGACGCCCCATTACAATTCGTAAGCTTAATATATGCAATGCATTAAGCTCTATGGATTGCAATCAGCTGATTAGAGATTTAAGTACTGTAGATGCTCTCTCATTGCTGTAATGGAGCCGCCCCACTCGACCTAATTAAATGTGAAGGCCGCTCGCCGAAGGAGTAGCATTTGCATCATCATCAATCAAGCGCGCATTGCGTACTTCATACTCCATATACATCTGCTGTCAGCATCAGCAATATTTTATCAATTTACCAAACACTTTCTCAACTGCCGGCGACGTCGACGGGCGTCCACGCAGAGCTACCCTGATAAATTATGATGGCAATCATCGGTGACTTTTATGTAAGTTAAGGCGAAGCCTACGCAGCGCTCCTGTCGCTCCCCATGACCATTCAGAAAGGAGAAAAGGGAAAACGATGCGAGGACAGACAGAAACAATAACACGGCAGATGATATTTTTTATAGGCAACTTTTCTTTTTATAGCTTTTGTGAGCGCCCCGCCCCGAGTGGTACGTGGCGAAACTGTTGCCGTTCATTAAGCACCTGGCGAGTGTAGCCACACCCCGGTGCGGTAGGTGTGTGGGCGCCTAAATAAAAATGTCGAATTTCAATTTAAAGTTAGGAATTTGTTTTTAAGTTCTTTTAGGGCAGGCCGCGCTGACTGCACTAAGGCTAACCCAGACGAGCGTCCGTCAAGTAGCCAACTTTACGCTTACCTGCATCGGCCACTGCCAGTGCAGGTGAGTCGGGGGCACACCCCAGCACACAATGCCCCGCCCTGTTTAGCACTCAGCAAAGTTTTCTTCTTCTTCTTTTCTTCTGCCGCTGCCGTTGCCGCTGCCGCCGTGTTTATTAAATTTTTGCGTGGCAAGCTGGCGCTGGGCAAGGGCAAGGCAATGAGGGGAGTGCGGCGCCAATATTACGAGCCACTGGGAATGCCTTTGAGCGTGGCGCGAGCAACAGTTTTCCAGCGCTTGATAAATGCGTTTACCAAAAGCTTTTCTTAGCCCGATTATCACTGGACCTCCGCCCCCTGAACTCCCAGCGTGCGCCTTTATGCCCTGATTGTGAATCGCATTTCCAGTTTGCATAATTTGTTACCTGCGGCTATTTTGGCTCAGCTCTGCACCGCGGCAACTTTTAGCGAACAGCTCGTGCAACTTGTGGCAACTTTTTTGCTTAACATCGCTCGTGGCAACGCTGTTTGTCAGGGCTACGCGACTGTCAAGACTCTCAAGTACAATTTCTTCGAATTTGTATATAATATTTATGAAACTTTAACCTATAAAAGCAATTAATTAACTAGTTGCGTTTTAGTTGGAACTCGTTTAATTAAAAATGCTAATAAGTAGGTCAGCCCATCGAATAGAGTCGATAGTTTATATAAGGGCTTTCCATGGCACAATATTTTCTTTCGTTTTTCCATTACATTTTTCGCCCAATTCAGAATCTTTCTGCTTCCTTTACAAATTTTCAAAGGCTTCGCATTCAATGGACTTTAATGCGCTCACTTGTTACAGAATAAACTATTTTTGTTCCATTGCATTTGGCTCGGCTTAGCTTTTGAGTTGTGAAAGGGTGTGGCGCCCTGTTAGCCCTCCATATACGAGTATACGAATGGATATAGCAGACACACACGCAAGAGGCGTAGAGCTGTGGGCGGCTTTTAGATGTACAAGGTAAGCGTGCTACAGTACTTTCTCTCTCTGGTGTGCTTATGGCCTCTTCCGCTGTTGCTCTGCGCCGATAATTGAAAAAATAAAAATGTAAGAAATATGCCTAAAGGGACACGAGCACAAACTTAAAGTTGTTAGCTTTTCCTACTTTTTGTTGAAATTTAGGTAATAAATATTGGGCATTTACTTGCCTAACGAATAAATTCTGATATTCCTATTTCGTATTTATTTGTTTAACATATAAAGACTTATATTTAATATTTATTTGATACAGAATAACCTGGAAAACTCAGTAAAAAGTAAATATTTTCTTCTTTCCCTTACTAGATTTTTTTTCTAAAATTTTTGGTTTTGAGGAAAGGCTAATGGTCTGCTATAAATTAACCTTATTAAACCATTTATATTTATTTTTATTCCTATTAATTTATATATAATTTTTGTAATTTTCAAATTCTTCTTTAATAAACCTTGTCTATTTTTATACCAGCAAAATAGAAACATTATGAAAAACTTCTACGATAATGTGATTTAAATTCTCTGGCTTTATCATTTACTTTGTGCGCGCTCCATGAAAATCAATTTGTGACTCTGCTTTTATGTATGGCAAACTTAATAAGATTGTAATTACTTGCTTTGCTTAGATATAAAAAAAAAAAGAAAGAAAGAAAACTGTCGGTCATCGCACAGGTCCTCCGCGCCGAGGCACGTAAAATGTTCCCTGTTTGTTGTCAGCCATTTCTTTTTTTAGCGCTCTCTTCGTTTTTATGTGCAACACAAATCAAATTTATGCGTTGGCCAACAACGATGTTGATGGCGCTGCCCCAAACCAACCAATTTCTATAACTTATGTCATGCCCCTCTTTCAATTTATTCCCTCCCATCCCCCACACAGGACTTGCACTTTGAGTACATGTTTTGAAACTTGATTTGGCATGGCAGTTGGCCCGCAGCTGCCACAGTTGCTGCTCTTATTATTATTACGATTTGTACGTTATTTGTATATATATATATATGCATATATACATCTATATATTTCTGTGTGTGTGGCAATCTATGACCCCCTATTGGACACAGCATGCAGTGCACACGTCTGTTGCGCAAATTGAAATTGAATTGCGAACTTTAAAAGTTTATGGCCACAGCGAGAGGCGAGCACACTTAGCGGACCATCAGTAAAGAGATGGAGCGGGGAAACGAGCGAAATGGAGAGCAGCGGATCCTGTTGAGACAGGCCAGCAAACTTTTCCCTCTAGATGTTATCAATGGGCGGCTCTCTGTTGTTGTGGCACTGCTTTGCCTTTTGGCTATTTCTATTCCCTAACAGTGCATTTGTGCGTTTGTTTAGTTATCCTATTTTAACTGTAATCAGACTAAACCACACACACACACACAGTCGGAAAAGCAGAAATCACTTTTATTGTTGACTGCACTCAATTACTTATTTTATTTATTTTGCTTTTATTTGTTCATCTCTTGCGTTTTTATTTATAGTTACAAAGCTATGCCAAAAATAGGTTCCCAGATTGCTTTTGGCAATCAAGTGTTTTTATCATATCAATGGGGGTTAAGATATGTGGGTTATCAAGCAGCATCGCAGCGGCCACTGACCAATGAAGCGATTGCTCGACCTCCTCTGGCCCCAGCCAGATTAATCCACATCAATAGAGTTAACCATTTGTCTACAGGGTGTAGCTGAGCTTTGTAATCTTTTCTTTTTATCCACAACTCGGACTGAGTTCACAACAAACTTGCAAGAGATTGCAAACTATTTTCAACTTTATAATTCCATTAGAAATTTATACAAATAAGCAAATGGTCCTGCCATGCGGGCACTTAAAATACTCGCTACTTTGATTGCCAATTGTTTGAGATGTGTTTTTATACCCTGAGCCCATTGAAAATGGGAAATCAGGGTATAATGTTTTTGTCGGATGTATGTAACAGGCAGAAGGAGGCGTGGCAGACCCCATAAAGTATATATATTCTCGATCAGGACAACAAGAGAAGTCGATTTGGCCATGTCCGTCTGTCCGTCCGTCCGTCTGTCTGTCCGTCCGTCGGTCCGTCCGTCCGTCTGTCCGTATGTTTGAACGCGCCGATTTCAGCCCCCATAAGAGCTAGAGACTTGAAATTTTTTTGTAGGTCCGTGTATAGCACGCGCAGATCGAGTTTGTTTTAAAAATCGATAACTATCCCCAATTAATTGTTATCGATTAAAAACAAAATCGAAATTCAGTTAAAAAATTATATCTGGCCCATCTTTTAAGCTAGAGACCCCAAATTTTATATTTATCTTCATATTAATTTTATGTAATTTCGAATTTTAATATTTTTTGGATACCGGCCCCAATTTCCCCCAAATTCTATGAAAACACAGATTCGACGGGGCGCAGGGTATCCCCTAGTCGGTCACGCCCGACTAGAGTTTTCTTACTTGTTCCTTAAAGTTTCATTGAAACTTGAACTTGGAACTTGGTGTTTATAGACTCGAGTCTTAATTATAATTGGGTAATTACACAACAGTTGGAGAAATTAATGCGCGAAAAGTTTATCAGTTACTCAAATTGTTAAATATTTAAGTTGTCTGCTACATGAAGCATGTAAAATGTATTTTAGGGCAAGTTCTGGCAGTAGGAGGCATGGCAGACCCAATCAAGTATATATATTTTCGATCTGGGCAAAAAAATAGGCCGATTTTAATATGCCTGTCTGTCTCTCCAACTGTCTGCCTTGCTGCCTGTCTAACAATTTGTCTAGCTGTCTGTCTTTCTGTCTAACTGTCTACCCAACTGTCTGTCTGTCTGTGTGTGTTATCATCAAAGTCTAAAATTGATCGAGCGTAGCATAAATAACAAATAAGTTAATAAATAAGACATATTCATTAAAGAGAGGAGGAAGAAGAAGAGCAGTCAAGTTATTTAGTTGTGTGCAGCAGCATTTGAGTATTAATCAAGTCGCGCGCTCTACACAGCAGAGAGCACTTCCATTCGTCGCTTGACGATCGTGAGTAAAAAACAACTCAAATTTCTCTGAGAGAAAAAAAGCAGTCAAAAATTTATATTTGTGTGCAGCAGCATTTGAGTATTAATCAAGGCGCGCGCTCTACACAGCAGAGAGCACTTCCATTCGCGCGCTCTACCCAGCAGAGAGCACTTCCATTCGTCGCTTGACGATCGTGAGTAAAAAACAAGTTGCGCTCTGAGTTGCGCTCTGAGTTGCGCTCAAGAGCTGAGCTTAGACTTTGAGTGGGTTGCGTGGCCCTATATAAAGGCGAGACTGTTGCAGCGCCACGTCAGTCGCATTTTTCATTTCCTAGTGGTCGGTCAGACGTGTACCCTCTTCAGTGTTTTTTTTTTTGTGCAAATGTTAAATATTTTTAAGCTGTTAATAATATTAAATATTTATTTAAATGTTTATGTTAATAATATTAAATATTTATAATTGTAAATGTTTTAGTGATCATTGTAATAACATAGGGTCTTTCAAATGATCTTATGTCAATGATCACTAAGCATGTCTATGATGATTATTTTGTGAATTATCATTAAATATATGACTATTTGAGCATTGATAACTATGCAATGGGAATGTAATATTTTTATATTTATTTAAAATACATACAATATGTAAATATGCCTTCTTATACAAATATACCATTTCCATTGCATAATTATTAATAGTCAAATTATCATCGACTTAATGATCTAATATTTATATTAATTTAAATATATATATTTATTTTTGTATACATTAAATATATACAGAAATTGATATATATATATAAAAATGAATGCTCTTAAAAATAAATACATATGTCAATAAAAGAAAAAATATTGACAAGCTGCACAATATGGATTTATACATGTATAATAAAAAAGGGTTATTTTTTTGACGTTCACTTTAAATTTCGTCAATTTAAAATGCAAATTGAAAAGGGCAAAAGGAATATTCGTTTACTGGCAACATACCATTTGCATTAACAGATATATGTTAAATGCGCTTTGTAAATCATACGCCGACTCAATTCTTTTTTGGCCAGCGGCCTGGCTTTGGCAAGGGGCTTATATACATGTGTGCAAGAGGCGAGACCACAGAGCTCGCTCAGTCCTTTTTACCCAAATACACAACTCACATGCGATTCGGCACGACTCGACTTGACTCGCCTGGACTCGACTCGCATGGCAACCCGTTGTCGTATTTTTTGTCTGGATAAATTTATTTGCTTTTAAGCGAGCGACCGGGCAGCCAGGATGCCTTTGCAAGGACGCCTCAGTGATTTCATTTGGTCATGATTGCTTCTGGTCCGCCCTGGTCGCCGCCCGAGTGAGCTCCAAAGGCATAAATAATCAAAACAGCTTCTCGGCCTGCTGCCCCAATGTTAACCGAATCAATTCTCATTCGAAATGCAAGCGCATTTGCTTCAAGTGCAAACATTGCTGCAATTATGTTGCTGCTAATAATGAACTTAAAGCTTCTGTACGCACACACGCCACATGCATTGCATTAACTATGCAAAATATGTATAAGGTAAAAATATTTCGTCAGCATTTTCAAGTTATGCAGTAAATATTTAATGTTGACTACAGCGCACAAAGCGAGTGCCGCCGAATGAGGACGAGTGAGACGATGAAGTGAGCGGAAGGAAGGGCGAGAGTGAGCTGACAGCATATCAAAGGAATTAAGGTTTGTAGGGGCAGCAAGCACTCTTTAAAGTTACCTGCTGCTAATTAGATCTATCACAAGGTTGTAGCTGCTGCTGATGCTGCAGCTGTTGCTGCTGTGGTCGCATTAGGGCTTACCTTAAGCTTTAAACTTAATTTTCACATGTTCGACTCGCAGGCCACGCGCCACTCCTGCTGATCCCTTTTCGAGTGCCTGCCTGGCAGCTCTTTAACACACACTTGATAGCTGCCACAGGCAACGATTTGTAAGTGCATTAATACAGCTGTAGCAATATGTAGGGGCAAGTGCTTCGACTCGCATTTCGGACTCTCGAATTAAGTCCAAACTGCTGTCAGATATTTTATGCTACAGAGCTACAGCTTGTCCCTTGTCAAACTTTTTTGCTGCATGCCAATAGCTTCTGAGCGAGAGACATACCGAAAAGCATTCGAAATGATTTGAGCACTCCACTTTGCAGCACAATTAAATATTTAAATGCAATTGAATTATGGGCCGGCGATTAGATTGTGGAAATAAATTGAATGAGTAAATTGAAATTTTAATAGGCGTTGTAAGCAGACATATTAGGTAGCATTAGTATTTATTATAAGAGGTTTACGAAGCTTGTGGGATTAATTTAGTAAAATTCGCAGAAATTCACAAAGGCAAATTATGATTTTATATTACATTTTATTTGCTCGGCTAATCATTTTTTGAAATCTGAGCATTCAGTTTCTGAGAATTTGCAAAACTGCACAAAGACAAATTATATTTTTGCATAAAGCAAATATATATAATAATTTTTAGCTAGAATCGGTAAAAATAAGCAATGGCAAATTTGATTTTTGTATATGATGAAGAATTTCAAATTATATTTTTGTATGTGATGAATACCATATTACAAAATTATATGAATATTTAACAGATATCTGTCATACCTATCTGCAGTAATTTCATCACAAGCAAATCACTTACTTAAGCTTGGCATTAACAGCTTATCTGCATTATCTACAACAATAATAAATTCCTCTACAATATTACCTCTCAAAGAGACTTTCCCATGCCACAATTTCAATCACAATTTTTTGCATCAGCTAATCGAGGCAGCTCTGTTTTGTCCCTCTCATCCCACGATTTCATCAAGAAATTCCTTTTCAAATTGATAGTAATCTCAATTCCTAATAAGTCAACACCACAATCACGCCGCATCAAAAAAGATATTTGCATGCGAAACCTGCTCTGAAATTTCAAATAAAAATGTTTGCTCACACAGTTCATTGCGTACTGCCTGCAGCTCGCCAGCTCTAGACTTAGGTAAGCTGACGAACATATTTTTTGCAATAATCCAAAAATGCTCTACGCTCAGCTGATTCCGTTGATTCTATGAATATAGCCCGCAACTTGACAGTGAATTTAATTTAAGCAATTTTCGTGCTTGGCTAAGCATTCGGTTCGGGGTGTCGAGTGTGGCTGCAAATGACCTTTAAATAGCTTTTGGCCACTATTGATTTGTGTTTGCGTCGAGGAACGTGAATCGAAATACGAAACGCATTGTGGACGTGGCATCCGCTCACCTTTTGGCAGCTGACGGCGCAGAAGTCCGGGCTCCAGTTTGCCACAGCCACAGTCACTGCAACGGGATTAAAAATTGAGTTGAAGGAAACGCACACGACGTCAAACGCCCGGATAACGCAGTGGCAGGCAGTCGCTGCCGCTGCCGGGACAACATCAATGGACGGGCGCACAATTGGCTTACGATTGCTGGCTGTTTCAGTTGTTGGCATTGTGGTCGCTCTGCATTATGCGCAGGCAATCGAGAGTGGGCGGCCTGGCCGAGTCCAGAGACATGCGGTTTCCTCAATTCAAGTGCTCTGCAAATTACATCTGTGAATTTGCCCACTGCTGCTGCTCCATTCACCCATTGTTTGCTCAGCTCAGCCAGCAACTTGTGGCGACGGCGACGGCGGCGGCTGCTGCTCATTTTGTGTCGGCATGACGACAATTGCAGCGCCACAGCTTCGGGTTCCTGCACTCGACTGCGTGTCTGATAATTAAAAGCGTTAAGGCATGCATGTGACAGGTGGGTGAATCAACAAGCGATCCACAGCTCCGGCCTGCCTGTTTGTCTCTCGCATAATTGCCTTGACGAGGGACGCATAGATAAATAAGTGAGCTATGTAATTAAATAAATTTGTAAATAAATTTGTTGTCGCCCACTGTCAGGCCTGCTGCCCATAAAAATAGATTTGCTCCACAAAAAAAGTATATGAATTTAAATTGAGAACAGCTAGGGCACACTAACAAGCCCCACACCCACCCACACACATACAGCAGGCAACCCAAAAATTGGTCCTCTAAGGCACATAAAAATAATTCACGTTGTAGCCATTTTGCTTACACATGAGCACGCAGGCAGACAGACAGACAGAGTGGGAGGAGGTGAGGATGAGGCAGAGGCTGCAGACGTTACACATACGCAACGTTGTCGGCTACAGCCGGCAACGCTGACAACCATAATGAGATGTCAGCGTTGACTATCAAGTGGCTTTTGGTAGCTGCTGGGCACTTGGCTTGGTTGGACCCAGGCGACCTGCTTCAAGTGCTGCGATTCGATGGTGGGGCAAAGGCGCTACTTCCACTTCCACTTGCCACGCAACAACAGGCGTCGACGTGCTTAACATTTTTTAAGCCATAATGAGCAGAGGCAGCAGCAGCAGTAGCAGCAGCAAATGAGACAAAAGTAAAAGGCGGCAGTCTAGAGGCAGCGTGACATTTGGAGTGCCTTCGGCCTGGTAGCTGCACACGCATAAATATCCTGGTCACAGGACGCACAGCAACTGGCAAACTAATTTCAGCTCCTTGGCCCATTGCCTCCATCCATTTTTAATGATGACAAATGCGCCGACCACCCTCAGCAGCAACAGCAGCAGCCGCAGCAGCAGCTGCCATGGTGATGATGACGAAGCTGAGCACGACTCAATAGCTCTGCTCTTGGCAAGAGCATAGCCAGCGAGTGTTATTGAAATTGTAAATTATGTCAAGGACATGCAGCAATTGCAGTTGGCAGCAGGCAGCGCGAAAGATATCCCGAGCCTTTAATGACATCCACAGTGCCCACAGCTGCCAAACTGTGCCACCTCAGGGAATAGACAGCTGCCAGTTAAAGAGTAAAAGTCATTGACGACAACTTAAGTCCTGTTTCTGTTCCTGCTCCTGTTTTTGTGCCTGTTCTTGTTCTTCCCGCTCTGCTCATCATTAATTGACAGCAGTGCAGAAGGAAAAGTTTTGTGCGCAGCAGCAGAAACTTTTTTATTGCCTCAACGGCCGCAACGCCTTTAAATCCATAATGAGGGAGTGAAGGAGTTCGTCGACTGCCCTGCCACGCCCAGCACTGAAATATTTCATAATTAAAAGCGTCTCCAGCTCGGTTTGCATGTCGGCGCTTATCGAAGGAATCAAATCAAATGGAATCACAGAAGCAATTGCATTTAGTGCAGCCAAACATGCGATTACCATGGATTCGTCAAAAGTGTCCTAATCAGGTGTGGGGCTAACCAAATTACAGCTGTGGCCGCATGCGACACGCACACAATCAACGCCCCAATCTGTTAACCTCACATTATGAACTGAGCAAGGTTGGGCCAAGGCGTCTCGCATGGGAAGCTATTGAATACCACTTGAGCAAGTGTAATAAATGTAAACTAAGCAGCGAGCTTATGGCTAAGTTGGAGGGCTTTGACTGGCTTTGCCCTGCTCAAGTTTTCTTTTAAGAGTTTTCCTTTTCCAGCTGCCAAATAGTTTTGTGAGTTTTCGAAAGAGCGGAAATCAATAGCTGCAGGCAATCAGCTGTACTCCCTGAAGGCTAAAAGTCTGTCTAATATATGTTGAGTAGTTAATTGAATTTTCAATATTTCTGCCAAATGTTGAATGTTGAGGAGTTAACTGAATTTTCAGTAGTCCTGTATTGAGTCGCAGCTTCTCAGTATATGTCATATTTATTTAAATATTCTAGAAAATACGAATGTTGTATGCATAAAACTCATTTCATATCATCTCAATGTGAACTTTGTCAGATATTATGCCCACAGCTATCCGTTAGTTATATGCACTATATATCTCTAATCTTGGATTGTCAATGTGTGGGCTATATATTTATATTTCATATCTCTAGCACTTTGTCTATTAATGTTTCTGACGTACAGAACCTATTCCGATTTTCCAAATTAGCCATGTCTCGAGTGGGCGTATCTTAACGCTTTATCAGACAATAAATGTCAAGTCTTTAGGTTTAATAGCTGCGAAATTGTTTGCGTTAATACGAACAGATGGTTCAACGAACAGCAAGGCAGACATTACACAACATTATTTAAATTACAGTAAAAATATAAAAATAAACGAACTTGAGGGCTTTAATGCCAGAGCTCCTTTACCCAGTTTAGTTCATTTTGTACTGACTTTATTATATTACAATATTTGCCGCAGTTCCGCTCTCGCAACTCCATATGATTGCTTATTGGTGTAGAATCCATATTATGTCATGTTAAAGATATGAAATGATGATTGCAAATGATTTCACATGCATCGCAAAAGTTAACTAAATTAAATATATGCCAACTTTTCCAGTGCTTAGTCTTAGTCCGTCAATCAATTCATCTATAAATTGCCAGACAACATTTCTTTACTACACTTGCCTTACTTGACATTCGTAAATTTCCATAAATAACAATATTTTGCCTAACCCGTAAATTATTTCGATTAGCTAGCAATTTATCAGACTATCATAGGCTCAATAAAGCTATTCCTTAGTTGATTTCTATTTGATTCATGTCGATACAACTGTGTATTTGAATTTACATAAATATGTTGCATTTCCTCAGCTTGCTTCTGTCGCATTAATTAATTAGCTCAAATCTAATTTGGTTTATTTCCACTTTAAGCCTGTGCCATGCACATTAAAGCGTGTCGCATATACGTGTGTCTCCCTCTCTGTGTGTGTGTTTGAGTGTCTGTGCGTGTGTTGGTTTCATTTAGCTTTTAACAGAGCCAAGTCAATCATGGCCCACTTGACCACAAGCACTAAATCACTTTGAATGGGTCCATGCTTGAGGCCAAGTCAGATTCGCTGCTGAGGACAGAGCTGGAACCGGAGATATGATGCCTGACTCGCTTACCCTCTTCCGTCCCCTCACTCCTCACTCACTCCATGGCTGGGCCCACTTGTCAGCTGTTTATCTTGGCGAAGTATAGACAAGAGTACGCGTGTACTTGTGTATATAAGCCGCAGTGCAATCTCTGGCATCGCAGGCACAGGCAGAGGCAGAGGCCCAGGCCCAGCATCGGCGGCGTGTTGACAACGACATTTCCATAGTAGCTGACTTTCGCTTATTTTCTTCCTTCCTGCCTTCAAGTCCTTGAACTGGGCGTGGCAAAATCAATTGCACGCCATTTTAGCTTGCGGCCCAGCAGCCATTGACAGCACATTAACCCGCAGACGCCCTCAGACTAAATCTACATATACAAAAGACGCATGCATTATTTATTATTCCTTCGATTTTTACACACACAAAAAAAGAAGAAACAATGGAAAGCCCGGAATGCTCTCGATGGAGTTGATCGAAGTGTATATACCCATGCCAGTCATTTCCTCAGTTGAATCCAAGTTAAATATTTTATGTCTGTATAAATTGTTTATATATTTTTATTGTGTTTACTTTAAGTCCATTAAGCAGTCTTATTCTTTTTATATAAATCATTATGCCCTCACTTGCACAGTTTCGCCGACTACAGGGTATTGCCAAATAAAGTGCTCCATCAGCAGTGGAGCGACGGGGCGCTCGATTAAATCGCTGACTGGCTCGATACGGACGCTCGAATTGACACTTGGGATGGATTAGCATAAGACATGGGAAAATTCTTCAGACTTGAAGTGCGAGAGAGAGAGGCTAGCTTTTTATTTACCATACGCACGTACCACACATGCAGCTCGGAGAAAATGAAATTAAAGATGTGCGAAAGGTGCTTTTATTACACGTGAAGCGTGCGAGAACAATAAACTGCAAATTTTGATTACCTGTCTGATTTGGTCTAAGGGGAATTTGTGGCTAGATATATATTATGTATGGAAATATATATGAATAAATAATTGATAAATAAAATAAAAATAAAAACAAATTAATAAAATAAAAATAAATTAAAATATATATACATAGTGTATTTATATAATATTTTTATATAAGAAAAATTTATTATATAAAGGCAATGAAATCATATGCTGATTACCAGATAACCCATATTCGTGTGTTTGCTTCTGCTAATCGGAATAAGTTTCTGAATACGTCCTTAAATTTGCGTTCAACTTTTAATGAGCCATAAAGTGCCGCATCATGTCTCACTCTAATTCACTATAATATTCTCGCTTTTGTAACTGAGAGACGTGGAGGCGAAAGTTGTGGCCGCAGCTTGAGCGTTAAATTGGCGCAGTTGTTCCGCTCTGTGTGATGCGATTAGCTCGCTTAGGCAGTGCACAACTAACCAGCATTCTGTTGTCTCGACTCGTTTCCGTTTCCGGCTGCTGAGATCCTAATGTAACTTTATGAATTACTCGCACTTTGCCTTAAAAGTCTATGGGGATATACGCATACATATATGTATATACATATATTCATGCAGACACCACTAAATTGGTAAATTGTCGTTTCTTTCACTGGCTGTCACTCGTCACGTTCTCGGGAAACTCATTTCGATGCGGCTCTGGGCTTGAAGCAATATGTTAAATGCTTTGTCATACATCAACAGCGATGCCGTTATTTATTAATGAACTGTAAATGTGATTGATGTATTTGTTGCTATCCTTGTGTCCTGCCAACTGCCGTTGTTGGCATTCCCATCTACCGCACTCGACACTTCCATGTGAACGCTTTAAACGAGATTGCCTACAATTTATCCCATTTCAAATGGGTGACATCGCCGCACCGCAACCTGACCCAAGCCTCTAACCACTTCCACGCCCCACACTCTCGTTTTAATCATTTTCGTATATTCTATTTCGTTTCACTTTAATATACTCTGGAAACATGCCTGGCCGTCGCTTGCCGAAAGCAAAAATTCTACTCGAGCGATTATCTCCTTTAGATTCTTTGCATTTGCTAAATGCTTTTTTATAAGCTGCTCTTCAACATGCAATATTAAATGAGATATTTTGTCGCTTTGGCATAGATGAACTGGGCTGTCAATCAGACGAGTGAATGTAGAAGTTTATTTAAGGATTTACAAATTTTTAAAAATACCAATAATAAAATAAATAGAAAATTGTTTTCATTTTATGTTATTAAATATTTGTAAGTGTTCATAAAAATAGTAGTGCTCCTTTAAATTCTTTGCATTTTGCTAAATGCTTTTATATAAGCCGCTTTAGCATAGATGAGCTGAAAGCTCAATCAGAAATTTATTTGAAGGTTTAGTTAAAAAAAAAACATAAGTCTGTAACAGACAAAACCCGCTTAAATTAATAGCGATAATATTAATCTTAATATTCACTTCAAATTGATTTCAAAATAGTGTGCTTAATGCTCCTTCGCCCTACACAGTTGTAAACTCTCAGCTGATTATTATCACTCTAAGGTATTTCCTGCACTTTATGCCATCAATTTAACTTAGTGCATAGCAGTGCCCTGCTCCCTGCTTTGGAGCCCCAAGTTGAAATCTGTCTTTTGCTTCCATTCTCGTCTTGCTTTTGCTTATGCACAAAACAACGTTCAAAGTAAATAGTCAGCAGCTGCTTAGTGAAAAGTAAGTAAAAAAAAAAGAAGAAATAAACCTGAAACATGGTTCAGCTCGGGCTTTTACCTACCCGCAACAACTGCAAATGCAACTACTGCTGCTGCAGCTGTTTCTCAGTTGCAATAACAAACAGGGAAAAGTGCAGAAACATCCTGCAACCACACAGGGAGCTGGGGAAAATGTCATTACCGTTGCCATTGCCATTGCCATTGTCAGTGTCAACACGAAACAATGCAACTAATTTAAGTCGGAGCACTCTCACTCCCGGCCTGGATTTGGCCAGCTGACATTCGTCAGTAATTAGTTCGAATTAGTGCAAAATACTCGGGTGCAGCCGAGGCTAAGTTAAATACATCCCAGCTGGAGTCTTGTCTTGTTTAAAACCTTCCCAAACTTTCATTAGCAGCACCTGCGAGCAGCTCATTATGCATTTAGATGAGATGCAGGGCAACGCAGGGCAATGGAAGCAGAGGGCTAGAGCGCATAATACACGCATTATAAAGGGGACTGACTGACAGTAAAATGACCGACTAGGAGTTACCCTCCAAGGATTCTAGAAGCTGAGATCGCTATCCATCATTATGTATAATATATAAAAATTTTAATTTATAAGTCTCTTATATAATTACGTTCTTCTTTTATAGAATTTCTCCCATTTCTTTCCATCCTTTTCTTATCACTCAACTCAAGATCGTATAGTTTACACACATCTCAAAAGTATATATGCACACATATGCTCTCTACACTTCCCATCCAAAACACTACAAAGTTCTATAAGAAACTTAGACTTTGCTGCCATAGAAAATCCTTTTTCACTACTAATTAATTAAGCTCAGGCTGCCGCGTGCACAGGAAGTCGAGGCAGGGAGGATAACAAAACGCACTTCAGATTAAGGCTGGGTTGAGGCCATGTGGCAGGGGCAGGGGACGACCTTAAGTATAGAGGAGGCAACGTATACGCACTGTGGCACAATGTTTGACATGATAACCGGCATCTTAACACCTGACATAATTAAACGTTTTGTCGTCCTGCAAGAATGACGGCGTCAACTTCATAAGCGCGCGCTTGACCTTCGTGCAAGCAGAGACAAACTGAGTAAATATATATATAAGGATATATGTAAACAAGGCGTTTGAGTATGTGCACCCACATATGTACGCAGGGAAAGGACGCACAGGATACTAAAATGCGCTTATGAGTTTTGCGGTTGCTTTATACGCAGCAGCAACAACAACAATAATAACTAACTTAAATATGCAAATATTTGCACAATGGCAGCGGGCGGCGAGTGGGCGGGAGGGATGGGCGGTGGTTCGACTGAAAGCCTTGTTGATGATACGACACTTGCAGCACTTCAGCACACACGCTCGTCTGAGGCGACCGCAGCAGTGTTTATTATTTGTGGTCTTATCCTTTTTATGGCATTTTTGTGGCTTCATTCGCTAGCCAAGGAAATTGAATTATTTTTATTAATATCCATATTATAATACAAAATGTGAAGCGCTGAATAGCGTTTAATGACTGCAATTAAGATGTCGTATTATGCAGCTGGGCCTCGACTAAGCTCCTTTTCTTTCGAAGGGGGCGTGCCAAGGTCTTATCGTTATCAATGCGTCAAACTGTCTGACTGATATGGTCGCGCGAGAGAGAGAGAGAAGGAGAGTCGCGACCAAGCACTTGCTCTTAGCCAAAAAGCTTCGCTCGAACTATGTGCTCTTAGTTTGTGGTGAGCTTTTCAACACACTGCTAACGACTGACAAAAGGTTTAAGCTTTTAATGTACCCCCATAAATTGCCGCTAGGTGGCGCAAGTTGGCGGCAGCTAAAGCTCTTTCCATTTTATTGAAGTGTTTAACGGATTTTCAAAGTGAAGTGAAGTGGATGGAGTCGGAAGTTGAGATGAAGTCTAAAGCTTGAGAGGAAATTGATGAATGTAGAATACATTATAAGTAAATAAAAACTTATTTTTAAAGGAGAATTTTAGGTATTAATTCAATAGTAAATTTGGTATAGCTTAAGAGTTGGTTAGAGCTTTTAGATAAGATTCCGATTTAAATATATTAATATTAGACGTTGAGGACTGGTGTGGTGGACAAAGAAACATGTCCATATTGACTAATCTAGCATTAATCTCACTCAAACAGAACAGAATATTCGAATATATTCTTAACACACCCTTTCTCTACATTATCGATTATTTTGGGTAACATTCTCATATGCCTCCCCTTCATTTAGCATTGTCAATCGCTTTCAATGATATTGCCAATCCATTTGCAGCTACAGCTGTCAGCGATCGCAAAATGCCAATCGTTTTTTATTTTTTCTTAACCGATGGCCAGACAGCGATATGGCAACGCTGGCTCATTAGGCAAAAAGCCGCTGAAAGTTGTCATAGCCGCAATTTGTATCTCCGGGCGATCGGTTCATTTATTGAGTTTAATTTAATTGGCACAGGTAAACAGTCAGTTAAAGTCAAGCCCTCCCCATCCAAGCCCCTCGACAGGCTGTGCCATAAAAGTAAACCAAGTAACAACCGCCCGCTGATCTCCCTCTCTCTCTAGCTGTCACTGTCTCCCTCTCTCTCTACGTCACTGCCACCCTCGCCCTCCGCCTGCCTCCCTCTTCCTCTTCCTCTGTCTCTGCAGACATAACCCCTGTTGATCTGCGCATGCGTGGCGCGCATATTTCATGGCAAGGCGATAATTAATGCAACCAAAAACTGAAATACAAAGTGTCTCTTGCTGTTGCTGTTAGTGTTGTTGTTGCTGCTTGTCGTTGCCCAAAAATTTTTATATTAAATTTGTTAGTTTTTGTGCATGGTCTGCGTCTAAAGTGAATTGATTGGGTATGCTGCGCATGGGCAGCAGCTTGTAACTGTTGGTGTTGGGTTTATAAAAATTTATTTTAAATTTTGTAAGTTCTTGACAGATTGACAGAGCAAATAAAACTAGTCTTTAGTCTTTAGACAATATTTTTTAGCTTGACTAAAAATGTATTAGCTTTATTTTAACATATTTTCCCCCTCAATACTGTATTCCTCATATCCTAAATTTCTAAGAAGAACAGGTTCGCTGCCAAGTAAAACCTTTGCAATTATCGAATAACTATATTTATACAAATAAAACATCTTTATATAAATAAAAAATTTAGCTAAATATACATAAGTATTTAATTATAATTATTTATATATTTCTTTTATATTTATTACATATTCATTTTATATTTTTTTCATATATATTTCATATTTATTCCACATTTATTTTATATTTATTTTATATTTATCTTATACAATATTTTTTCATATCTATGTTTAATTTACTTCTATTTATTTTCTTTTTTATATATATTTATTTCATATTACTTTTTTATATTTTATATTTATTTATGTATCTATTCATATTTGTATTTATATATGCATTCACTCCCTCGTCAGTTTGCCTTACAGGGTATTTATTGCATTCATTTCCAAATGCATTTCCTCGCCTCACGCGCACTGAAATCTGTCAGCGGCTGCGATTTCGACCATTGGTCAGATCGATCGGCAATAAGACGTTGTCTTGGCCTCTGCCTCTCAGCACTCCCTGCCACACGCCCCCTCTCCCCCTGCCTCTCCCTCTCCCTCTCTCTGTCTCTCTCTTACTGCCTCGTTCCGTGGCATGTGCAGCTGATGATTTATTGGCGTTCGCCCGCTTTGGCATTTGACGCATTTGTGCAACATGCGTTTTGACATTTACCGCTGATTTGTGTGAAATTGGCAATAGAGAAGAAGGAAAAAAAAACGTTATTTGCGCCAGTGGCCAGTGGCCAGTGGTCAGCGCAGCCTGCATGCCTGCTCTCTTAATTAGATGCAGATTCCAGAGTTTTAATTTATAATTTATGGAGCAAACGACGTCTTGCGACTGTGGCGCCGGCGGCTTATTTGCGTGCCTTTGTCTCAGCGCCCGGTGCGTGACACACACAATGCCAAGCCCCCCTTTGGCGTAGCAGGCGAGTGGAGCACGGCTGTCCAGTTTTGCGGCTGGCCGCAAAACCAGCTTGGTCAGCCAACGGCTTAGTGTGGCAGTCGCAGAAGTTAAACGGCGCTTAAGCAGTGCACAAGCTGCAGCTCTCGTGGTCGTCTATTCAAATTGTGGTGCATGCACTCAGTCAATTAGGTGCCAGCAGGCCAGCGCTGCTAATAGAGATTGACCCAGGGCTGGACCAGGTGAGCTCCACGTTCATTATCCTCTCGGCCCAGAATACATTGCAAATGCTCTGCAATTAGCATTTAACTAATTGTTGTTGCTGCTGCTGCAGACCCATTCTGTAATCAGTGCCCTAATTGTAAACCCACCCCCAAATAGCCTTACCAACCCCCATCCCTATCGCCCCTATAACTTATGGGCATTCGCATTCATGGCGGCCAACGTTGCGTATGAGTTATATTTACATTTGATTTGAAGCCGAAAATTGCATTACGTTGCGCCCGAATGCAGTCTCTGTGAATACTCAGCAAAATATGAAAATTAAATTACAAAACACATGCATTATGTGCCAGGCCATTCCGAGCGAGCTGCAAACAGCATCAACACCAAAATATTTAATACCCAAAGTCATGTGCGCAAATTGAATTCACATGCCAAAAGCAGACTTCACACACACACACACACATTTTCTTACACACATACATACACACTTTGGCATCTACATCAAATTGTTAATTTAATTTATTTATACAACATTTTATCAGCACTCGAACAGTTGCCAAACTTCATTTCGCCAATCAGGCAACAAAATTCAAAGTTGACTAAAACTCAACTTGGCGAATGACTTTGACAGGGCACAAAAAATAGTATACATTTGAGGGTGGCCCCAGAAGATTGGGGTTGCGTCTTAAATGAGATTAGATTTTAAAAATATTAATTAGAATTTGTAGATAGCTTAGAGCATGGAATGTCTAAGTAAAGCACAGCTCAAGCTGTAAGAATGGAAATGCTAAGAAAATGTATAAAACTTATTGGTTTTCAAATGAAGATCTTAAAATGTGTATTAAAAATATTATTATATGCTTAACAGATGTCAAACGTTTTTAATAATCTTTGCATTTATTTAAAGATTTATATACAATATTATAATAATATAAAATATGGGCATCTTTGATTATCGAAGCTTTAGCAATAATTTCTTGTCAGCATTTTGTTTTAAAATTTTTTGTAAATATTTCCTAGAATCTTTCAGAACCTAATCTTATTTCATTTAAAGAAGAATAAAGCAAACTTCAATAGAAATAAAAACGTAGAGCAATATCTCAAATGAAATAGAAAATATTCAACATAAACTGAGTACGTGAAGGGCAGTGCATATTTATTGTAAATCAATATTATTAGAAATTTCAGTAAGCTGCAAAAATATAAAAACCTAAAATATTCATAGTTCATAGCACAGCTCAGCTTAGAGAACACGCTCCTTCCACCTCTGACCCACATGGCCAAATGCAAAATATTCTCCATTTTACAGTGTAAATTCTTTGTCTTGGCATAAGTTTCTATGTTTGGACACACTTTGAAGCGTTGCTAAAGCGGCTTTTGCATGGCTGTAAAATTTCCATAGCTTTGCATAGCCTGCGCAGAAATACACACAGAGTCTTTGAAATGCCACGCCCACATCGCCCATAGATAGCTCCGAGTTGTAGCTCATATTCGTGTCAGCTCTGCTTCAATTAATGATAATGGCTTGCCTCTTAAGTTGCTGCAGCTATCTTCTGTGCATTTAATGAGCTCGCCGAGCCATGCCCATATCTAACGAGCTCCTCCCTCGGACGCCTCCCCCCAGCTAGCAGCCAGCTAGCTAGCTGGCTGTGTAATCTTATGCCCGCTTTGTTTGCTCTAAATATAACTGATTTTGTTTTTGTTACACGCCTTTCTCTCTCTCTCATTGCAGGTAAGTCGCACAAATATTTTGCCACTTAACGCTCGCAGCAGCGAATCCCTTCGCCCAGAGACCAGGCCCAGAGATCAGCCCCTGTTGTTAGGCCGCTTATATTTAGCATGGGGTAAGTCTGCCGCGAAAGCAAATGCCTTAAAATACATATGCCGAAAGCCAACAGGCAAGGCAAAGCCAACTCGACGGCAGTGCGAAGGAGAGCGCGAGAGCGATGGAGGGTGAGTGAGCGAGAGAACAGGAGATAAAACACTTGTAAAACTTACGGAAACAGCAGTTGAGAATTGCTGTTGGGTCACCCCAAAGAGGCGCCAGAGTTTTTCCCTTTTCTATAGATTTTTATGCCAGAACCTGGTGCTTATACTAATTTATATGGCTTATATAGGTGGCTTTCCGCGTACATATACACACACACACATACACATATAAATAGATATAGATATATATATGGTGGCTTTAGGGGTCGTCTTGTTGAATTTCTTTTCATTTGTTTTGTTCGGTGTATTAGCAGCCAAAGGGCAGCCACCAGGAGTGGGTGGCAACCTGTTGAAGTTCGCGGACTGCGGCGCCAAAAAGTAAACAACAACAAAAATATGAAACGCTCCGAAAGTCTGGCAGCAGCAGTCGAAAAAAAAAATGAAATCAAGCGAGAGAGCGTGGCCCGGAGAGTGGGAGAGAGATAGAGAGAGTGTCGTTGTGAGAGACAACAATTCAGCTAAAGCTACACAAATAGCGGGAAATCTAGCAAAGGCTATAACACTTCTTCTGTCAGCGCATAAAGCTCTTACGAAAGGTAAAGCTCATAATGAATATTCATATTTTTCCTGTCCACTGTCCACTGCACTGAAAATAAATAGATCTGTCTAATAAAATTCAGATCTTCAGTTTCATTGCTAGAAATTTTTGTATTTATACAAAAATTAAGTTAAATCAATATACATATATAGAGCTCTCTTCTTTAAAGTTATTAAATATTTCATATTTTTAAGTTACTTAACTTTCATATCATTTTCCAATCTATATTTATTTATTTATTTAAAATTCGTGATTTACTTAGGTAAATTCAATTATTTATGAAACGTATATCATTTTACAATTAAAAAAAAGAATTTACAATTCTATCAAGGAAGTGCTTAAAACATATTCAGTGAATAAATAAGTTTGAGCTCAAGGTAGAGCTTTTAGCTTTGTATATACACTCCTCTTATGTTGCTAAGTAAAAGCTTTACAAGGCAAAAAGCACAGTTGCTATAACGGGAAATTCGTGTGAAACGAAAGAAAAATTGCCTTTATTGCTGGCTGCCTCTCCTTCATTCTCATTCTCCCTCTCTCCTTCGCTCTCCCGCTGCACCTTTACTTTGGCTCTCTGTGTTTATCCGCGCGCAGATTGAGAGCTTTGCAGTGTGGACGGGTTGCTGGTGCTTGGGATGTTTGTGCTCTGTGACTGTGACTGTGGCTGTGTCTGTGTGGTGCAATAGCGAGAGACTCGATATCTGTCGTCTCTGTGATTCTATATGGCCACAAGTGGCCCGCCGCTGACTGCTGCTGTCTGCTGCCCGCCGTTGGCGTCAGCGTCGCTGCCGCTGCCGCCGTCGCCGTCGCAGTTGCTGTTGTCGTTGCCGTAACTCCGAAAAATCCAGTTCCAGTTTATCCCCAGCAGGCAGCATGTGCGGACGTTGTCGTCGTCGTCGTGGTTGTCGTTGTTGTTGTTGTCGTTGTCGTAGTCGTCACTGCTGTCTTCGTAGCTGGTCCACTCGCGTCGCGTCTTCGCCTGTTGTCGATGCTGCAGCATAAGCCGCACACGTCGATCAAATAAACAGATCAATCGACAAGCGACTCGCGATCGCGATCGGTGAAATCACACAAAAAATACCAAATTAACTGCAAACATCTCAACACCTCAACAAAGTGTGAAATCTAAATCAAATGAAGTTCAAATTCAAATTCTAATTTCTTGTGCATGATTACGTTCTACTATGTGATACCTACTTAATTTCTACATTGCTCATTAATCACCTTCAATTTTGCTACACTAAATATATGCAGAGCAGGCAGTGAGTGAGCTGCTATCATTATCACAGGGCACACACCTTGTTGCTGTTGTTGTTCTTGTTGATTAGCTTTTGTGCTTATCACGGGATTGTTGTCTATGGTTTCGTTTATGACACCGCGCCCAAATTCCTGTTCAATGCAATATGCCAGCTCCATGCAGTTTATCTTTTCGGTTTGAGAAACAGCAACAAGTTGGGTTTATTTTTAAGAATATGTTCACATATTTCGTTTCGGTCTGCTTTGCATGACAAATGCCGCATTTTATTTGGCATCGTCATAAAAATGATTAGTGAACAGTTTGAAAGCGATGAATCAAGTGGCACATATATATAGATATATTAACGAAATTGCTAATTAAATTAATGGCCTAAGCATTTAGTTAGGCCGCGCAATGCTCATACGCCCCGGTGGCTGGCTCGTTGCGCATACGACGCGTTGTCTGCGCTGTCAAGCCGTAACAATTACCAAACAGATTTGGCTCATTTGACGTCTTTATATTCATCATCTGCAAATACTGCGAGGCCATCAAATCAATTTAGCACTCGGCGCTCCATCAAAAATGTATACAAATGATTAGCATCGATTTACATTTATCTTTATGTGCGCTTGCCAGGCCGCCATCAAATCATAAAAGTTCAACAATTTAATGTAAAAACGCATAAAAATCAAATGTACCAAGCATTCCCAGTCACATGTACTGCGCATTAACGAGGCGGGCGGAAGGGAGGGCGCACAAATTTTGAGATATTTTATCGCATAATTTGCAACGTACGTGTTTCTATTGCCAACAGCAAAAATGGTGTATATATATTGAGCTACTTGTGTATATTTATATATTAAGTGTATGTATAAATATATATTTTCTTGACAAATAAATTATCAAAGCAGTAATAATGCATATTATTCGACTTACTATAAGTTCTTCTTTGATATTCTAATATAATAAGATAAACTTGAGTATATATTTGTGAATGTGTGTTGAGGCGTGGGAAGTTGAGCCGGAGCGCTTAAAGAAACTTTATCTAGCTTTTTAGCTGATCAACTTTGAGCTGAGCTCAAGCTAATTTTGATAGCTTTCGCTAGCTTCGTAATATATATCATTTGTAGACACTTCACGATCTTCAAAAAATACATATATTCAATTTATATTTAATTTCTATGCACAGCAAATTTTATATCAATAAAAAAGTTATATTTCGAAGAATCAGTGAAGCAGCGTTTAAATTTATATATGCAATTTTTGCATATTCCAATTTACTTTGGTATACCTTTGCAATTCTTGAAGAAAAAGTGGATAAAAAATATCAAAAATGTTGATCGTGATATATATATAAAATATAAAATAAATACAAATATATTCAAAATCATATTTAAAAATATATTTAAAATTAATATATATTTTTTTTAATAATATACTTAATATACTTAAAATTTTTTAAAAATTTTATTAAATAAATATGTTTAAGATATATATATATATATAAAAAACCCATATATTTGTCAACAGCTCATAGCCTTTATACGTTGTAAACATTTCGAAATTTAGTCAATTCCCATTTTAAAATACTATTTTAACAATTTTTATTGTTCACATCTCTTATACTTTTATATAATATATATGGAATATAATATTTTAATAGCTGCAGAAAATGTTGCTGAAAAGTAACTACAATACTTAGTTGTATGTTTATTACTCACATATGTATATATATATTCTAAATGTGGCCGAATGCCGTGCTGCATTCCGTCGCTGACTGCGCAAATTGTTTATATACAAAACTGAAAAAAATCAGTCGCGCGGCAAATTTCGTATATTTTTTCTCTGTTTTCTTTGAATGTAAACCAAAAAAAAAATACCTCAAGCGCTGATCAAAGCTAACTGCGCACCGGACGCACGCGTCGCAGCCGCAGTTGGCGTCGCCGTCGCCGCCGCCGTTGCCGCTGCTGACCAAAAAAACATAGTTGTGTCTAGCCGAAAATTCACAACATTTGCATTCAGCCACACACACCTAACGGATGCAATATCAACAAACGCGCACGCAGATACAAAGATACAAAATGTTTATTTCTATTGGCGCTGCGCACGTTTTCAGCGTTTACATTTACCGACGTCACAAGACCAAAACCAGACAACGCTGTCGGCAAAAAAAGAGATATAAAAAAATTGTTAATTGCCCGCATGGCAATTGTCAACCAGCTGCCCTCCCCCCAGCCACACACACACTCACACACACACATACGCTCAGCTCCCACCCGTGCCCCGCGCTACGCACAAAAAAAGCTGAAACTCAACTTTGCAAGAGAAAAAAAAGATTTTTCGTTGTGATTTCTGCGATTGCATTTGCAAAAATTTGTCTGTCTGCTGTGTCTATGACATGAATGTTTGTGGCTGTTGTTATTTGTTATAGTTGGCTTTTTCTAATTTGGATTATTGTTAGACGCCGAGCCAGCGCGCAACTCGAGATGCGTGTTGCTGACTCGATGGCAACACTATGGAGTCTGAGTTTTTCTCTCGTTAGATACATTGTGGTTGGCTGTGACAGCTAATTGACAAGCCCGGGGGATCAATTAGGCTGCGTTAGCGCACAGATTTGAAAGCAATGCAATTGCCCGATTTTGGTTACCCTTCGTGTGACTTTTAAGTCCGGTCACTTGCCACTCGAGGAATGCCAAAAATGCTTAACCTACATTTTAAAATTATGAGCCAACACGAGACACCAAAAAAACTCATTAAATTTTATGCAACCCAGCTGCAAGATACACGCATCAAAAGAGCTACAAATGCGGCGGGCTTACAACAAAGTATTGCATTCGAGGCACATCAATTTGCAATGCCCATCCGAAAACTGGACACACTGGACTCGTTCCACCAAAAAGCGGGAAAAAAAAACACGCACATCGCTGAAAGATAACGGAAGACGTTGTTCCTCAAGTCGCACCAACAGACAGACGGACGGACAGACAGACGGACAGACAGCCACAGACAGGCGCAGATACGACCATTTAATTAAATGCGCTTTAAGCTCTTTTTAGGGCTACTGCGGCAATTCCCTATTTCATTTCATCCAAACTGAGCTTCATGGCTTGGTAAAATCACTTGCTTAATATATTTTTAAAAATTATTTTATAAAATAATATACACAAATTTTAGTTCTCAAATTATTTATATATTTTTTTCTAACAACAAATTTAACCAATTTAAATTTATAATTTTTTAAAATATCTTATCGCTGCTAAAAACAATATCACAAATTGTTAACAAATTGAAAAAAAAATTCAAGTAAACCAAAAACAAAAGCCAATTAAAAGAAAATTTATTTAAGTACATCAATGTCAACACCTTAATAAATTCACTCATTTAGAGTATCAAAATCATCGGCTTGTCATCCGTGCAATTCATCTTCCACTTTCGTTCAAGTGCAGAGCTCAAAAAAAAATATTTATGTATCGACAACAATAAAAAAAGGTTTTTCAGAACCCGTTTCTGTTGATGGCACCCGAAAAATGTCGATATGATGCTGGGAGCAGTCGCAATGCCCTTAAAAAATGTCTTAAATGATGTTAACGATGCCCTTTGGGTGTTAATTACAAGTGCGATTTAATCTGAACAATCGACTGTCATTAAGTGTAGCGAAATGATCCGCAAATGTGCTAATGAAGCTGACGAACCCTGAAAAATCACAGAGAAAGAAATCAACAAAATTAAAAACAAACAGAACGAGCATGGAAAATTTGATAAAAAAAAGTTGAGAGAACTTCGCACCGATTCATTCATTCAATTAGCCAGCCACAACAGCTTTTTTACTATATTATAAACAGCCCAAATGTCGCCCATATATTCAAAAAAAAAAAAACTGTGTTTACAGATAAAATTAGACGCCAGAGCGAGCATAAAAACAGAGAGCAAAAACGACACAATTTGAGAATATGCAAAGTGAGGCAATGATCAAATGTTAAGCAGCGGGCGGGGGCTAGGCCAAGTGCCAGAAAAATTCTCTCCCAAAAATTGAACGTGTGCCATTTCATCTATGGGGTTTCCTTTTCATCTGCTTCGCATACCCTGTTGACATTGAAAATGAGTGTTCTAAGAGAGTATCCGAATTTAGATGACTAATTTGCTCTCGATTAGTAGAACATGCCTTAGTCTTGGCATATTTGTTCTGAAACTGAAAGAGCTACATATACTAATGTATTACTATACTTTTTACTATACTCATATAATTTTTACTAAGATTCTTTTAGTTAATATTTTCCTTCCTTTTTTCTGCCTCAACACAAATTTACATTTATTTTAGAACTTTTATTCTGCTTGTTCACACACTCTAAGAATTCCACATTGTAATTAGGTAAATATATTTATATATTTAACCAACTCCTTATCTCTATACCCATATATATCACAACTCACAACTCTCCCTGTTTACAGGGTAGTTCTTAGTCTCTCCACTTTCAGCCACTCCTCGGCACTCTCACTCATTTGAACTTGTCGCCATGTAGATGTCGTATCTTTTGTTTTGTTGCCATATCGCATTGTCTTTCGCCTTTGTTTGATATTGTGGGACAGCTTTGGGGGCGGTTTGGGTGCCGATGAGCTAGACAATAGCTGGCAGCTATAAAAATTAAATGCCTCTTTGAGCAATTTGATTGACTGACACAAAGCCTACCCAATTTTGGCAGGTGCCATCCGAGCAGGTATGCAATTGCTGTCAATTTGTATTTGTTTGCCTGGAAAACTCTTTCGCCGACAATTCGCACATGCTGTGGAGACATTTTACTGATATATTTGTGGGTTATATATAAGGGAGTTATTCTGATATTTACTGTGGAGTGAGAAGATTAAACTGTGCTCCTAATATAATCTACTCTTATTGAAATATATTTAGAGGAGATTTTTTCTCTATGATATAACAAAAGATGAAGACTTAACTACTCAACCTCTTTACTAAAATAAAATATTAATAAGCCTGTAGCAGCCCTCTCTCGACATTAATTTTTGTTGGCAGCAAAGTGCTACAAATATTTATTTATATTTATGAAACACGAATATCTTTCATCCCCACTCACATACAAAATGATTTGTATTATTCAAGCTGGCTTAAAGCGCAAATCTCTTATCTCAAATCGAACATAATGACATTTAATGGGCTTTGGCGATCAGCCCCAAGACGTCTCTCGACAGTTTCGTTCAATCTAATCTCTGACAGCACAGGCTTATAGGTAATACGGTAATACGGTAATACGACGAATCCCACACTTTGTCATTTCACTTTAGGCCAGTCGCTGGCCGCAAACTTGTTCAAACAGGGGCGAAAAGCATTTCAGAAACACCTGTCCCAAAATATATATATGTATGTACATAATAATGACAGGACACGATTTAAGCCCAGGCGGGCGTGAGTTGCATGACAAACTTTGATTAGCCGTTGCTCTGCTTTCGGCCAGGCTGTCAGCCCTTAACGACAGCTCTTTAATGATGAATCGCTATTTAAGTTTTCGAAGCAGTCTCACTGCATTTGGCCAGGACTAAATCAAATTCCCGCCCCCAGTTGGCCATGTTAAGTGACTTAAGTGTCGTCAAGAAGTTTTTGGCTCTTTGTTTTGTTTTTTTCTGTTGTTTTATTTTATGCGAAGACTTAGCACTCTTTGTCTCTTTTTTTTATTTCTCTTTTTGTCGTCGGGCGCTTATCTAATCAATAATCACGAAAAATGTCAAAATAGCAAACGTGCAAAATCTGTGGGGACATTGACAGCAACAAGGACGAGCCCCAAAAGCCCCATAGCCCAGTCCGGGTTACTAAAGTGAGAGCGAACGTGCTCGGGTCTTAAAAACAAAACAAACAAAGCAAAAATCAGACAAAAGTTCACTGTGTGTGGGTGGGTGTGGATGTGGGCGGGTGTGTGTAATGGTGTGTGTGTGTGTGGGTGTGCGTAAAACTTTTAAGCAAACAATTGTTGGCTGGCTCTCAACAGCCTAATAAAATCAACACACACAAGCGGAGCTAGTAACACGCATTCGAAAATTGTCAATATTGATGGCTCTGCAGCTGCTTGATAATGGCTTTGGTGGTTTTTCGCACCACCAAAATTTGATAAAGTTATTTGGGCATGAATGACATCTTGCTGTGGCTCTCCACTACTGCACATAGCTAATGATATTCGAAATGCCTATGGCAATGGCAATGGCAATGGCAATGGCAATGACAATGGCTGTGGCATTGTCCATTGCCAATTGGCCAATTGCACAATGGAGATACGCGCAGGCTATTTTGTATATGAAATGATTTTTTTTCCATGCAGGAAATATTTTTATATTAAGCTGAGATGAGTGAAGAAATTATGCGTCATTTATAATGAATGAAAACAATTTAAAAGACAAATGGGAGAATCAAACTATCAATGCCGCCTTGGCTTCCAGCTCTTTACTTGTGCATGGCTCTGCCTTTAAGGCCTTATTCTGAGAATCTTTAAGAATATCTCTTACCTTCCTCTAATCATCTCATCACCATAAACACAGTGTATTTGCCTTTAGACTCCCAAGAGCAATTACTAAATTACCCAAATCGCAACGTCTTCCATGCCCAACATCAAATTCATAGGCGTATTTGATTTGTCTTGAGCTAAAGTTTCCTTTTTGCTGAATAACGCACACGTGAGTGCTTCGCAAGTCAAATAGAAACAAAAAACTTTGTCCACATTTAGTTTGCATGGCCAGGCTGTTAGCCAAGTCGTCTTCCGACTCTGATGCACTGACAATATGTTTGCTCGGGCTCTCGAATCAGGGGCGCCATAAAACCCAACGCAAATAGACACAAAAGAGCCGCCTGCCAAAAATCAAAAACTTTGCCCAAATGCTCTATTTTCTATGCCCCAAACACACACACACACACACTCGCACACACACTCACACAATTGTGTGTGGTTTGCCAACTTTTTGCTGACAATTTGCAACTTTTGACGTCGCAAACGTTCTTTTCATTCATTGCTCTTTTATTATTGTTATTGTTTCTGCTGTTTTTTGTTATTTTATTCTTTTTTTTTTTTTTGCATCCTTACAAAACGGTTTCACATTTCAGCGCGCCCAGAACTATGCCGCATTGTTGGTTGCCTGCCAGGCGCATGACAGTCGTCGGCCCAGCCCCTGAACGCGGCGCAACTGCGCCGCAGTCTGAGCCATGGCGGCGACCATAATGTTTGGGTAAACCCATTTTAAATTTCAGTATTCCTTATTTTGACAACAAACTGCACGACCCGCCAATTTGCGGCAGCCACTCTGCCTACCATCACACACACAGACTAAACATTTGGCCATGCGGCTTTTTACAACTTTTTTAAGGGCAACCGGCAACTGTGTATTAATTAACCATATATATTCATATACATATGTACACAAGAGATATATGTACATATACATATATTTACAGTGCGCCCAATCAGGATAGCGCACCCAGTTCAGGTTCTCCGCTAATATATTATATATATTTTCTATATCATTCGAGAAATCCTCTTAAATTTTCTTTTCTATACGACTTTGCTTAATTCATTTTAAAACAAAAGAAGATTAGGTCTTCAAAATTCCAGAAATTATTTATGAATATTGTGTACCTCGATTACATTTTTTTGTACACCACAAAATTGATCGTCTTTAAAAAGAAAATTTCTTTGATAAAATATAAAATTTAATTTTGTATAGAAAGTATCGAAGATTAAAGCTTACTTTGCATCTCGACTACCAGGGCCATCGCCTTTATTATTTTCATTTATTTTATTTCAATGTTAAATAACTGCCTGAAAATGAAGTAAATTTGTGAACTTGTTACTTTATTTGAGGCCTCTTAACACCATCTAAATATTTAAGAAAACAGCTTGACTGACAATTTGAGGCTTTCAGTGGCAATTGAGTAGCATCTGATAAAGCCATTAAATCAATGGATTTATATTTTATATAGAAGGTTTGTGGCTTTGTGGCTAACTAACCAAAAGTGATACCTATTCCTACGCCTATATTTTAGCAGCTGTTTAATTTGTTTATTTCATTTAAGTCTTAATATATTCAGCAAGTTTTGTTTGTTTGAGAATCATCTGAGGCATATAAATAACAACTCAGGTATGAGCTAGCGATTGCTCTACTTTGGCATATCTTGAGATGCTGTGCTATTCCATGCTAACAATAAGGCTATAGCTTTAAAACAAAGCCAGAAATAACATAATTGCTCTAAAATAAAGCCAGAAATTTCCTACTTCCAATATCTGTTCGCATTGCTACCGCTTCTATTGTTCCCTTGACATCAACTTTCTCCTCCAGGATATCTGTCAGTCGTCCCTTAGCAACTTCAGTGAATTCACAACATTTTTTTCCATTACTTCGCGTTGCGGTTTTTGATGTTTCTTTAATTAGCGCAAACTTTGTTGCTGGACAGCTGTCAAGCTGTTGTGTGCTGTTGTCCTGGGACCCAAGACAGGTGCCCGCCGCTCATTTGAATTGCTAATCATTTGATTTTCGTGTGTATGGGCATAAAGGAAAGGCCAGCGAAGATGCGCGTCTAAGAACTGTTTAATGATGCTGCAGCCCGAGTGTAAAGTGTAAAGTTTGAAAGTCAAAAGAGGAAAAAAGTGTAACTCTAATTTGGTTTTAATTAATGCGACGTTGCTGCTGCCAAATGCAACCGCGCGACGTCCGCCGGGGAAAGCCTGCATGGGATTTTGTCGAAACCGCTTCAGACTTGGATACAAAGTTCTTGGCTCACTGCCAAAAGGGCCACTGTTCTGCTGTGCTGCTGTTCTGCTTCAAGGAGCGATAAACCAAGTAAGGCGTCAAAGCCAACGCTGACGCTCGGCGATTACAGTGGGTGGCTGAACACAACTGCGAGTTGTGCACATAAAACACAGCGCAGTGTTGCAGTGTTGCAGGCGTTTGCAAATGCCTTGCGATGTGTGCTGCATCAACTTCGCAACTTTACAGCTTTAGAACTGGGTTCAATACAAAAATCATGACCGAAAATTGTTACACAAACTTTGTAGCACTGCAGCGGGCCATTAACAATCCTGCCTGGACTGGCAGCTAGTAAAACAAGTTTAGTCCTCCTCCCTCAGACTTTGTGAGCCAAGTGAGGCGAAGTGATTGGCAGAAGCATTTCCCTGCGTTTAGTGTCCTGCTTCAAGTAGTCATTCAGTCACGTAGATTCTCAAGTTGATGGCATGAGAAAAGATGTCCTCAAATTATTGAATTGTGCTTAGTTATGGCCAGTGCATATAAATCAATGTTGCGAGAGGAATTTCTAAGCAATTTCTTCAATTGAAATTTTATTGGAATTTAAGCTTATTTAATATTCAACTCAGTTGAATGCTTTTTCAAGTATTTCTAAGTAAATTTATTTATTATTTCTTCGGAGACTTCTAGGCAAATTTTAAATGAAATCATTTCAAATATTTCAGCTTAAATCATATGCAATTAAATCAATATTTCAGCAGGTATTTCTAGGCACATTTTTAATTGAAATTTTATAAGAATTAAAGCTCACATAATATGCAATTAAATCAATGTTTCATCAAGCATTTATAAGCAAATTTTAAATGAATTATTATAAAAGAATTTAAGCTTATATAATATGCAAGCTCTTACATTAGTTACTTAGTTAGCCAAGTCTCAAATGACTCTTTGCTTGCCCATTCTCTCTGCATTCACTACTTTTTTGTTGTTGGTTCTCGACTCAACTGAATATGCATAGCAAATTAGACGACGTAAATTGTGCCTTTATTGTTTAACCTTTCTGTTAAATGGATATCATTTTGTGTAATGCCAGCTCGCCTACAGTCTAGGGCGGCTCATTTTGCACATACACGATTCTGCTTTCAGCCCAGTCGCTAATAAAGTTGATAAATGGCAAATGGCTGGGGCACGAGCGTGGGCACGGGCTCGGCTGAGCCTCGGTAACCTCTGAGCGCCATTTTGAATTTCACGCCATTAGATGTGGGCAAATGTAGTAAGATTTGAGAAATTGCGCATCATTAGAGGCAGACAGGCCAAACGGTGTCGAGTGTCGGCTCTCGAGTGATTCGGCAAAGTCATCAACGGCCGCGCCAGCACAGGCGGCGCCTTCCGCAGTCGCCATCTCCGCTCTATTTACCCGACAATACAAAAAAGTCGCAACTTTCGCAACATGTATGCTCAATATAAATACAAAGCAAATATGTAGCATATTGCACACTTATACGCAGACAGCAACGTGGGCGTTTGGGCCAGTCAGAAGTTGGCATATTTGTCAGCCGCTTGTCAGCGCGCTCAGCACGCGCCATGACGTTCTTGATTTTCCGCCGTAACGTAACGTTACGTACTCGCGTGTGACGTAATGTGTTTCTAGACTAGGCAATTACCCCCACGACTCGAACCCCAAACAGTTCAAAATGAATATATAGCCCCCTCCCCAGGCCCACTCTCCATTCAACTTGATCAAAGTAGCTGCAAGAAAAATATGAAAATTCTGCTGCCTGCCCAGCCGTGAAATATAATCACATTTGTGAATGTGGCTCAGGTTATTCAAAGTGTTTCAACTCGTGAACAAACTTCAATTTCAACATTTGTGCACACTTTCAGATTGCGCATACGCACCGTTTGCCTGGCGAACTGGCAAATTTCCAATCTGCAAAAAGAACTTTTGCCCAAGAATGAGCACACAAACACAATCAACTCTTGTGCCACACAAAGTAGTTTTACCAAAGAAACGTTGTGCAATGCAACTTCAACTGCAGCACTTTGGCCTGTAGATAACGGGCGCGGTTAGAGCCACAAAGGAGTTGCCATTCAGCTGAAATGATACAAGCTAATATTTTCTATGAATTAGAACTCGAATGGAAGTGAGTTTTCAGTGTGTAAACAATTTATATAGGACATATTTTAATTTTATAAACAATTTATATGTGATATATAATATATATTTTATATATAATAAGATATTTTATATATAATAAGAAATTGTGTTCTTATATATATATTTTGTATATATAAAATATTTTAGTTTTATATCTTATCTTATCTCTAAATTGTTTATGCACTGAATGTTCACGTCAAGGAGATTCAGCTCAAACGAGCTAAACTTTTAGTTATTAATTCATATTAAAGTCTCTAGTATAATTTGTCCAAATTGGAATTTAATTCTACTGAAAAATGCAGTATTTAGGTTTCATTACATGATAGAAGCTCTAACGCTGGGAAATGAACCGTGTGAAAATCCTTGCCAGCAAAAATTGATTTTTATTTAGAAAAATAATCTTCTCTGCTTGACTAAAGCAGAATAATGTCTGCAGTCAATATATTCCTCTATATATCTTAGCTCCCCTCTCAGTAAAATGTTGCAAAATTAATCTTAGTTACTTTAAGCTAGTGTCAGTGCACACGTAACAAACAATTAGACAAAGGTGCTGCGGCAACATGCGAACGCGTTGCAGAAAGTTGCAAAGCGACCTAAAAACGTGCCACATCAACGTTTCTTTGATTTTGCCTGCATTGAATGTGCTTTCCGCACAAATGAATGGCAGGTCGAGGTGTAGAGAGGGAGAAGGGGGATGGGGGATGGAGGCACCAGGGCGCCACTAAACATTTTCAGTCAATTGTGCAAAAACAAGCAAAGTGTTGAAGAGTGGCTCCAACGGGGCCGATAGTCACAGGAATGCACTGCAGCAAAACGAGGGGAAGCCTGCTCCAGAGCTGGGGTTAACCGGGTGTTGGTTAGTTAGTAGCAACAGCTGCAAATGTAAACAGAATGAGGTCAGTTCCAGTGCTGTTGCCGCTGTTGCATGTTGCTCGGGCATTAGGGCAACTGTTGATAGACGTTGGCTACTAATCACCAACTGTACTGGATACCCTTGCACACACTCACACACACACACACATGCACATGGAGCCAGCGAGGAACAGACAAGCCACATGCAAATGAAGCCACAAAATGACTTTTAAGTTGCTTCTGACCCATTCGCCGTGCCAACTCATTCGCCTGTGTGCGCTGGCGCCAGCACTCTGTTATGTCCTCTGGCCAAAGGATATTGCAAATTTGTTATCGTCTTTGTAATCTCTCAGCTAATTAGTAACCTTCACTTGTCACTCTCGCCCCACAGTGCGGACAAGCCAAGCGAGCTGTGAAATTGAAATTTATTATATGGACAGGATATGGGATATCGCCTCGCTTACACTTAAGGGCTTACGAGCTCAGCACGTCTGATAGGACAGAGGGTATCTTCAGCTGCTCATATACCTCACTTTAAAATATAATGCTTCCTCTATTGGCCCTTTCTTCTGCATTCTTCTGCAACTATTTATTACGGCCAACTCTTGCGCACACTGCGCTGTGACAGTTTGTTCCACTGCGTTGCCTGTGCCTGTCTCTGTGTCTGTGCCTCTGCCTGTGTCTGTGTCTGTGTGTGTGAAAACGATCCTTCCTGCTTGTCCTTCCTACCAATTAATTGTCAATTGCCGCACACTCACACACAGCCCTCCTGGCTCCCCTCTCGTTCACTGCACATGTTTGCTGGCGAAATAAAGTCATAAAACGTGGCCCCAAAGTCAACAAAATGCGGTAGGCGACAGTCGAGGCGCGGCGTGGTGGTGCGCGGAGCTGAAATGCAAACACAACCTGTGAAAAAAGCACGAGACAAAGTTTTTTCATTTTGCTGCGCGTTTGTTAGGTTCATACAACATTTCAGCCAAAGGCCCAGCCCCCACTCGCCACTGCTTAAAGATGCGAGTACGCAGTGCGAGCTTTTTCACAATTTATTTATGTGTTTAATAAGGACATCATCAGCATGTAAATACACACACGCACACGACACTTCCGTCTCCCGGGCGAGAGTAATAAAAATGTCGCTGATTTGACAATGTGCCCTATGTCGCTGCGAAAGCACCCCAAGCACCCCCACCACTCCCCTCCCCCACTCCAGCACTCTATATATTATGCATTAATTTTGGATGACTTTAAGCCCGCTATGGAGTGACTCTCATGAAAATTACATTAATAAAGCAGACAACTCATTTAGTCAGTGCCAGACTCATTTGCCGGCTTAAGCGCCCCAAAGAAAAACAATCATCAAGCTGTTGCGCCGGGCGACCGAACGACCGAGCTGAGCCGAGCCGAGCACATCCTGCCAACGCACCAATACGCACTCATCGCTTATGCGTCAATGGCACAAAACGGAGCAAACAAACATTGGCTATAAATAAGCAGCTAATAAGGATAATTGCCTGCTTTACAAATTGTCCCGCTCCGACATTCGCAGGGCTTGGGGGCTTGGGTGTGGACAATTTTCTCCCCATTTGTATGGCACACATATCTACAAGTCAAAATAGTAATAAATTGCTAAAGAAAATTGCGTGACGCTGAAAGAAAAGCGCGCCGAGCAACGCCGCACTTTTCGCAACATATGGCGAGCGGCCGAGTCCTTTGCAGCGCATATGTATTTCGACTTCATGTGATGTCTACACACACTCGCACATCTACATATTTATGAAAGACAGCCTTATTTATGGTCGTGCGGTGCGGCAAATTAATAATGCGACTTTCTCATTCGCTGGCTCGCAGTTTCTGTAATATGTAAATAGAATTTGCGCGCTGACTGCAACTAAGCCGCAGCTGCTCTTTCGCAATACACAAATAGAGTGATGGAGTGAGAGTGGGAGGGTGGGAGGGTGGTAGAGATGTGGAGTATGAAAGAGCGACTTGAGCTAGGTATGCCCCATTTAAAGTCTGCATACCATAAATATCAAATGAGCGGTGTTTCTTATTCACTTATTCAGTCGAGTAGACAGTTTCACTATAAATACGTTTTTAAAACCTACAACAATTAGACTGAGCTAAAGGGTAGCGCTGGCATGTGACAAATCAGTTCGGTTCATTTGCTGCCAGAAAATCGATAAATCATCATGAATATTGTATATTGATTGATTTAATTTAAGAAAAAATATGACATTTTATGTGAAATTTTTATAAAAGATATATTATTAAATAAATGTTCGCAATTTGTGAAAAAATTCTAATTGTTACATTATTTAATTTAGAATATATGTTTTATAAAATTTGAATAAAAAAATCACACATTTTTAATTAAATAAATTCATAAATTGAAACAAATAAATAAATTGTTAGTTTTAAAATAATTTATTCTATAATTTACACCATTTCATAAATTGGCATAAAAAAAATAATTTTATAAAGGAAATTATTTATCATAAATTTAAATTAATTATTCTACACTTAACTAAGGACAATATTTACAAAAATGCGGAACTCTTTTTGTTATATAAATTTTTATATCAATAGTTTAATTTTTAAGACCTAAAAATTATTTTTGCTATTTCTGTAAGCTCTCTCGAATAGACCCACAATATTTATATTTGTGTAAGGCAAAAATTTTGCAACGATCAACATTGGTTGAAGTTCTTGGAAAAACAATTTGCAATTGAAATTCTGCTTTGATGATGATGATGAAGACAAATACAGAAAGCACACAAAATACACAAAACATAGCAAACTTGTCCAGTTGACTTCTGGGCGTTGTCACCTCTCTGGCTTCCTTTCACATGTCCTTATGCTTTTGACGGCCCCGAATGCTAATGAGCCAGCCAAGCAGCTTTCTCACTTCCTCTCCCTCTCTCTCGCTCTCTCTGACTATATATATAAATATATGTATATATATATATGTGTTTCTTTCCTTCTCTGTTGCTGCTGTCTTGCCTGTGTCCTTCGCTGGCAGTTTTTACTGAAGCGAACAAATTTATTGCATACTTCCTGTGCTTAAAAGCAAAGGCCTCACAACTTTGTATACTGAATGTGCATGGGCCTGTGTGTGTGTGTGTTTGTATGTGTGTGTTTTCGTCCGTCTGTATTCAATTACATGGACTATCAGCTGGCTATTGTTTGTTATTGCATACATCGATCGACGCGATGGCAACCGCCACGTTTGATTAACGAGTCCCAGTTTGGAGTCCTGCGCAACATTTTTCCAGTGATTCGCATCTATCGGACCTTAACCCATCCCTCAGCCGTTGCCTTGCGCGCCTGGCCTGGCCTGTCCTGTCCTGGCTTGGCGTCATGCTGGCGCCACACAGCAGCAAAATACATCAGAAACAACAACGGCAACAAAATGCCCGAGGAAAATTACAACAATTAAAATGAGACAGACAAGTATAGTTAAAAAGCATGCAGTTGAGCAGTGTGTGGCAGGAGCAGGCAGTAGGGAGCAGGGAGCCAGTGGCAGCCACTGCATGAATGCAAATGACAGCAAAGGCAACTGCAACTCGGTGGGCTATTAACGACAGCCTTGAAGAGGGTCCGACACAGCTCGTGCGGCTTGAGTTGCTAACAAAATTGAGCTCGAGTCAAGGATTAAAAATTAAATTAAATATATATGCACATATTTTCGGCATTTTTAGTTTATTTACAAATATTAAAAACAAATACATAAAAAATATAAATACAAAAATATATAAAATGTAGCCTATTGCTGGCTAAAGTGTATCTAAAATTCGTACACAGTTTCTATTATTTTCATCTGTGTCTCACTTGCCAAGTGACATTTCCTTATTTCCCTTTAGCCTCTCCAATGTGCCCGCTGCAGCTACTTCTGCTCTTTCTACACTTTTAATTATTTGTGTATGTTTTTTTGCTTCTGTTATTCGTCTCTCATTATCTGGCACAGCGTCGTCCTTGACTACATCCTTTGGCCCAGCCGTAGCAACAGCCTACATTAGCCCAAGGAAGTAATTGACTTGTGCCTTGTTGCTTTCATTTATCAAATATCTAAGAACTGCGAACAGTTGATATTTTATGACTGAAAGTAGATGAATTGGAGATACCCTTTAAAAAGAAAATTTATTATATTTTTTTATAATATTAAATAATATTTAAGAGGCAATGAGGAAGCCCAAAAGCTATGCGAGAACTTATATGTCGAGTATGAATTGTGCCTTATCGATTTTTATTGCTATTCCGCAAATGGTAAAATCGTAAAAATGTATGTGCTTGATATAGAAGTAAATAAGATCTTTAAAATATTCAAACAGTCGGGCATAAATATAATATTGCGCCTGCTCTGGCTCCTCTCGTATTTATATTTATATGCGCGTAATCATTATACCCATTTCGTAGACAAAAACAATGCCAAAGAGTAGAGAGATTTGTGGGCAGTGATGCTGGCTGATTAGCTCTGGCAACAGACGGATCCGCTGCTGGAGCTGGCCGGGTTCAATGAAACCTCTCGACCATAACTGAAAGCTAGTTTAAGTATTTATGCGGGTTGAAAAGTTTTATCGATATGGCGTGGCACAACAAAGGACCAGCACAGCCAGATAAATGGCACAAACTATGCGCGCTGCTACTCGGTTCTTTGCATACAAATTTAAAATTTATGCCACGAGTTCCCTGAACCCCCAAACGTGCATTGACTTGTGCGACTCCTTGTGGCAGCTTTACGTTGTCCTGCTACCTCATAGATAACGCAATTTATGGACCAAAAGCATGGCTAATAACTTGCGGTTAAGCATTAATGGACTCGAGCATTGATTTCAGACAGCGCCTTAATTGTGTCGTAAATGCGTTATTGATACATCATTAGGCAAGCGATAAACATGGCGTATGCGCAATATTTACAAGCGAACTTAAAGCCATCTAGATTTAATGTCGGCTATATAACGTTTTGCACATATTATACACTGTTGTCGCCTGAAAACGTTTCTCGAGAGCACTTTATTCTCATTTCTGGCAAGTGGCCAGACGCCAGGACCTTATGGCTAATAAAGTGCACTGGGTGGCTGAATAGTTGATAGAAATCTTTTTAGAAGACAGTAAAAATTTATAGAGCACTGCAATTTAAATTGATATTTTATTTCATTTATCAAATAATTTAGATTTTGTAATCAATTATTTCTATGAATAATATATAATACAATGCAAAGAATGGAGTTGCTATCAAAGACTTGTTCAATTCAGTATGAGCTATTGTGGCAACTTGAAATTTGGTATATACATAATGAATATCTTATAAATGTTGCTTAGCAGCTCAAGTATAATATTCATGGCAAGTCACAGGAGTGTTCAATGACATTTTTTATTTATAAATTCAATTTAAACATATATTCATTTTAGATAAACTGCCTAAAGCTTTACCCAAAGGGAATCAATGACAGTAATAAATAAGTGACAGTATCCAAGTACTTTAGTCAAAAAATTCTGTTAAACAATATATTATATTAAACGACAAATGGCAAATCACTAGGGTCTTCAAGGCTTCTCACTTTTAAAAACTTTAATCACACGTCAATTTTGAACGTAAATGCCTAAAGCTTTTCCCAAAAGGACTCACAGCAGTTTTATTTTCAAAGACCTCACGTAGTCGCTCCGACATTTGGTCTACTTTAAGTTAGAGACATATTTGCCTGGGGGAAGGGGGCTGCAGTGGGTGGCATAATTGGTAAACATGCCAAAAAAAGAGAAAAGGGAAAGCCTTCACTTTATATATACCTACCCCGGCCGGGTGAACGTGACGCCTTGAGAGTCTCGCCCGCTTTTATTGGGCGTACGTGTCAATGAAAAATACATGCAAAAATGAACCGAGCGCACACAAACAGCGGAGTCTAACAAATAAATGAAATTAAATAAATGAAATTATTGGAATATTTCTTCAGCTTCAACCAGATTAAAGCGTAAAATTGTTTTAAAATGGAAATGCAATTTACTATAAAAAATAAAAGCTTAAAACAGATTTAATTCCTTTCATTGGCATTGATGGATTTTTGATAAATGAGCAGACATTATGACAAATCCACATGTATATATGTGGGATATATATAGATACATGTATATATATATGTAATTCAATGACAAATTGACCAATGCCAGCACACATTTACAAGCACACACACACAACACTCATGCTGTGACGTGCTGTCAATATTTGTGCGATAAAATCAGAATCGAATAGTGGCCCAAACAATGGCCCGACATTCAGATCGACGGGGGCGGCAGACTGCGGACTGTGGAGCTATGTTTGCGTGTAAAGTCAAATAATTGGCAGCAGCGTGGACAAGAACTGCAATTAGAGCAAAATATTGACTAACAGCAGCTACAGCACGGACCATTGACATAGATACATGCGTAGATATGCTAGAATGATGAATGTCCTTTGATATGAATGCATAGAGATGAGTGAATTAAATTTAAGTGCTGCCCAATGTTGTTTTGTATGAGGTATTCAAGACTAAAAGGAAAGATAGTTAGATATTAAAAGGCTTAGAATTATTAGCATTTATTATAAACACGATTTTGTAGATATTCTTAGGCTAGTCTTTAAGCTAAAGTTGCTTAATCAAGTTGATAACTTATGCGAAGAGTGTCATAAACAATATCAATGCTTCTATACAAATCAGTTCTTTATTGTTATAGCCAAGTTGAACCCTTGACAAAATAACTTTCCAACAAACCCTGTGATAGCAATTTCAAATCCTGATTCAAACAACTTTCCATTGTTATTCAGCCAGGGTAAAAATAGTCGACAACAATGACTCAAATAAATGTCAACACAAAAGTAATTTTGATAGTATTCATAAAAGATTCAGTTTCAGTTTCAGTTTTTGATGTTGATTTGTTTCTGTTTCTGTTGCTGTCGCTGCATCGAGTTTTTGCCATGCACAACTCGGCGTATGCTCGTTATTTGTTTGATGGCTGCGCACTAAGCATCTATCTCGCTTACATCTCTCTCTCTCTCTCTCTCTCACTTTCGCCATTTCGTAGTCATTCATTGCGATTCATTTCATCGTGTTTGGTTTTAATTAAATTTTATGCTCGTGCAGATATAAAAGTGGTTCGCGTAAAAAGCTCCAAGTAAATAAAAGTGCAATCAAAATTTTAAATATTTCAAATAGAATTAAAACAACAAAAATAATTAATCAACTGGCGTAGACGACACAAGGCAAATTTTCCCACACAATGAGCGCGCGTTTCTACTAAAAAAGATATATAAAACCGAAAAGGAAAAGGATTCTAGAAATCAGAGCCAAACTCTCGGTATGGGCGACACTCTGGATGAAAAACCGCCAACGCGCCGCGATAAGCCGCAATCGTTGAACATTAGCCCGGAGGAGCCAGCCGCAGGCGATGCCGCCAGCGGCTCCTCCGCCCGTTCGACGCGAACGCGAACGCGCGACGAGCCGGTTCGGGAACGCGATCACTCGTGCGACGAGCTGAGCTCCACGCGGAAGGAAGAGTTTGCTGGCACCGCACCACCACCACGGCGCGAGAGTCTCAACAGCTGCGAGCCGCCGCAGCAGCAGCAGCCAATTAGTCCCGGCGGCGCGCTGCACAAGGCGCTGGGCCTGGGCACTCGATCCACAGCAGCTGGCAACAGCCCACGGTACTCGTCCAGCGTTGTGGTCGGCGGTGGTGTCGGCAACCTGGCCGGCACCACCACGCGCAAGTGCGTCCTCACGCTGGACGGGTACTCCTATGTCATAGGTAAGGGAAGGGAAGCGACTCCCAGTGCATGCCCCATCCGGTGTCACCTTGAGCTTGCCCTTTTGTCAGGAGAACTCTTGCCATGCTTTTTCGACTTTTAATTCTTAAGCTGCCCGCCCTGCATAGAGAATAATATATACGTATCTATTTTTCTATCATTTCATTGCAGGTAAGTCAATTCAGAGGGCAAACACAAGCGACAGATTGTTACGTTCGCCCAGGTACGTGGCCCATTGCAGCATTAAATTGAAAATGAAATTGAATCTTGCTCCAAAAGGGGGTTTGGGGCTATTATAAAACTTTGCTCTCCTTTCTTATCCTTTCCACTGACCGGCACAACAATTCATTTTGAATTGCTGTTGGAAATTTATGGGCAACTTTTAATACTGCAGCAGATTGCGCATACGACGCATGGTCAGGGCGAACGGTTTAGAAAATGGACACGCAAAGCACCGACACAGCTCGGGCAGCTCCTCGCCGCCGCCGCCGCTGGCCTGACTGACAGCCCTTAAAAGCGGCTTGTTCTCCGTGCGGCTGGACGCACGCACTGGCTGCCTGCGCCACTCAGCTTCCGGGCATCCACAACATGTCTGCGGCAAGCCCAGCCTCGTCCCGCCTGCTCGCCCAGCTAGACACTGTTTATACATGGCTAGTTAGGTGTGGAATACACAGCTGTTGGTCAGTTGTTTCTCAGCAGAGTCCGGCCACTTCTCGGCTTGCGTGTGTGTGAGATAAAATTCATGAATTCAATTTAAGCTCAAATGAATTTTAAGCTAAAATGAAAGGTATACAAATAATCCCACAAATGGTCTGTTTACATATACTTACGTGTGTGTGTGTGTGTGTGTGTGTTTAGCAGTTAAAGAGAAATAACAAAAATATTCAAATATGGAAAGCTTCAGAAGTAACTTGAGGCAGCTAACTGCATATGAATTTTCAACTAGCATTTGATTTGTATACAATAGAGAGTAGCGCTTGGGCAAAGCTATGAAATTTAGTGCAAGTTAATGGATTTGCTTTAACATGGGAATACGATTGTAGTGCAGAATGGAAATTAAAGGCTGTGTGCTTACATGAGGAAAAAGAGGATTGGATGGATGTAACGCTTCGTAGGAACATAACGTCTCTGCAGAAATCATTTTTCTTCCAACAATCGTTTCTTACCTGATGTAACCGTATATATAGTCATATTTGTTCTTGAATATATCATGTATCTGATCCTTTCTTTCATGATTTTCTGTTTTCATACTTGAAACAAAACACAAATTCGTATAATTCGATAAATATAAGCATATTGCCATTGGGTATGGATAGCTGCTAGAAACCTAGTTAAATTACTACATTTAGTAGTACTAAATTGCTAATTACCAAGCCTAATTACTAAAGTGCATTTCCTGATTTATATCTACAAAAGTAATTATAAAGTAGACAGAGTGAGGCTTGCGTGACCACAAACGAATCGGGTTAATCTACAGAAGAGTTCACTAGTTTACAAATAGGAATGTCAATACAGCCTGCTTTGCTTTTCACTATCTCTAGCATATGTTTGCCCAATTAATCTACATCTCTAAACAATGCCAAAACTTTTTAAGTACCTCATAAAATGTTGAATAAATCAAAAGTAAATTGAATTCAATAATCATCATAATCATATCAACTTTAAGTAGTAAAATCCTATCACTCACAGAAGACAGCCAAACAAAGCCGTAAAACTGTTAAACAGCCTAATCAATTATTCAGTTAAACGTTAAATAAATTAATATATGAATGAAAGAGAAAACAGATGGAATTTGTAGTGCTCGCTCGCCAGCACTTGCTGTGTCACGTAGTTGGCCCACACGCCTCCAATCGGCCAAGTCAAGTGACAATGTGGCGCGTCCTTTGGGGCCCAACAATTTACGGGCGCTGCAATATTTTGCAAATATCCGTAGCATATCCTGCGGCGACAGGGCAGACAAACAACAATGCAATAAATAGTCGAGTGTTTGTTTTTGTCTTCGTGTTCGTGTAGTTGTCGGCTTATGTAGGTGTGTGTGTGGCTGTGTGTGTGTGTGTCGGTACTTGTTGTTTTCGAAGTGTGTCCTTCAGTTGACATATTACACTTGTTGTTGGCCTGGTCGCGGCCGCTTTCAATCCTTGCCGCTTTGTCGTTGTCAGCCGCAGACAAAGGCTGCAGACGCGACGATGAGTTGGACCGTCTGGCTGCCAGTCCAAAGGGCCGCCTGCTCAAACAGGCTTCACTTATTGACAGCAGCCCAGCAGCGAGCGTTTGGCTAGAATCTAATTGATGTACACGCTCCCACTCGCACTCCCTCTCACCCTTCCTCTCCCCCTCTCTCTCTCTCTGTGAGCAACTGAAACTTGGCAGCAAGAAATAGAAGATGAAAAAGGGTTAAGTGGCCAATTTAGCTGCGGTTCAATGATTCTTCATTGGCATTAGCCAATTTATTAAAGAACAACAAGCAAAAGCATTTACTGAATTAAGCGCCTAACAAGCTCGAAGGACATTGAAAATTTTCCAAAAAAAATTTCCGCATAATTTCACGTTGCGTATATAAATTCAGAAATAAATATATATATATATATATATATAGAGTGAGAGAGAGAGAAAAGTTAAGCGCATAACTCAAATGCTTTTCGCCTTAGACGGGCCAAAAATGACCCTCGTTCGGTTTTTGTTTTAGCCAGACCTAAGCAAAGCCATGAGAATTTACATAAATTCCAGTCATTGACTTAAACGCACAAACATTTCAATGCATATTTCAAGTTGGCCAACATGACAATACCCTCAAGCGAATATATGGACGAAGGAGAAAGAATGTTGAAGTTGAAGCAGCTTTATTGAATTTGTTTTGTCCGGGCTTAAAGGGATAATATATGCAACTTTCGGCCGAAAGTTTTTATTTGCCCTAACGCCAGCAGCGCCTCAATTGCCAATCAATTTGGCTTTTACTCTCTGCGGGCCATTAAAGCCGACAACTGTTTTCAAGTGACAGCAGAGTCGTAAAAAAGTATCACATGTGGAATGAGTGTGTTATGACTGCCAAATACCCTGTACTCAATTGTTATGGGAGGCCCTTGCCTCCTTGTCATAAATATGAAATGCGCTGAATCAATACTTAATATAATATATGTCAATATATATTTACATATGTCACAGCTTAAACTATATAAAAATTTAATGATATATGAAACAGCTTTAGCTTTAAATGTTTCATTTTAATAACATTATAGACACATGGTTTACCTCTTAAAAATGCCACTTACGATGGGTATTTGGTACAAAGGGCTTCAAATTAATTTAAAAAGTCCCTCTAGGGCCATGTACAGCTCTCGCACTCTCAGGCCTAGTTGATTATCAATGTAGCATTTTTATTAATACCCTCGACTTGTGGCAAATGGGTAATAAAGAGTTTAATGATTTTTTCCAAGCGTTTGAAATTGCAAATAAAAGGAGACCTCTTCAGGCTGAAATTGAAATTTTATATAGGGCATGCATGTTCCAACTACAATGTCAAATATAATACTTTACTTTACTTTACTTCTCAGTAACTTGTATCTATAAATAACTCAAAGATATGCTAAGGTATAGCAATCAGTAAATGGTGTTGCTCTAGTTCAGCCACCCTTTTATATTTCACTTCTCACAACATAGATCTAACAGTTCATACGCTGGGTATCTCACAACTCAATACTGCTGTCTGCAGTACTCTTGTTTTAATTAAAAACAGTTAAAAGACGGCGCCAGTTTCGCGACTGTCTGTAAAATTTATGAAGCCAGCGGCAAAATGGCCAAAATGGCGTTGCCACAAACAGAAAACGCAACGTACACACTCGCACACACACACACACTCGCACACTCGCAGGAAAGGACGCCTGGTAAAGTTGGCAACCAGAATTTTGTTTGGACCGAAGATTCCAATTAGCTGGGTCATCTACGTTTCGCTCTGCCCTTGCCCCGCCGTTTCCCCTGGCGACGGCCTGCCTTTGGCTGTTGTTCAGCCGACATCAAGGTGCACAGCGCGTCCTGCCAATTTTCCCAGAGCTACTCAACATTTTGCAACTTTAGGCTCAAAGGATTTAACCTGTACGTGTGTGCTCCTGCATGAATTTTCGCCAACGTCGCCGTAAATATCAAAGAGCAGCCGCCAGACACGGCGTCGTGCCCACTCCCCAATCGCCCCCAACGCAACACAATAAAATCAATTGATTTTTGTGCGACGAATAAGTTTTAAGCAAGCTTAACAATTTTTACAAGTTTTTTATTTACTCAATATTATTTGGATTATTTTTATATATTTTTTATTTTATTATAATATATTTTTTATTTGCATGTATATTTTATTTACAAACTTTTAAATTTATTTTATCTTAACACATTTTTTATTTTCATACATAATTTATTTTAACATTTTTATATTTATTTATTTATTGTGCAAACACAAAATGATATAGAAACTTATAGCATATTATTATTAATACATTTTTCCTTGTGATTTATATTATTAATTAATTTCTTTTAAGTTATAGGACAATATTTACTATGCTTTTAGCATTAAACGCAGCTAAAGGTCATTGAATCTATGGCTGACTACCTAAAAGCAAACACAAATTGTGCTGCCATAAAACAAAAATGTTTTCTGGCATTTCCATTCATTTCGAGCTAATATCTCTTCCACCAATTATGGAATAGCACAACATTTAAATTATTCAATTAATTTTAATTTATTTAGAATGAAAGGGGAATCAACATGAGTGACATTTATAGTTCAATTATTTATAATTCAATTAGATATCTCATTCCTAATTTATTACCAATCAAAATACATCTTAGCTTACAATGTTCTAAACGACATTTATTGCATTGAGCAAAATAATCAAATGTGCGTGATACTTTAAGTTTTCATCACGATGGGCGAGGCGAGGCAGCGGTGGCACGCTGTCAACTTCCGGCAATCAGTGTGGCGACAAGGATATCCACTTGCCAGCCAGTAAAGCGTTAAATTTACACTAGCAGCTGCCGGCTGCCAGCTGCCGCGCTGTCCTTTACTTCAGCTCCATTTCAGTTGAAATTCGTTATTCCAAGGGAAACTATGGGAATTTCCGTTTAGCAAATTGGAAAAGAATTATGGCTGACATTTTGCGACAGACAGCAGAACAAGAAATGCAATGAAATTTTATGGCCAGCCACTTGGATGTATAGCTGCACTTGAGCTAATTAATACGCCGGACTAGCGAAATGGGGCGGGAATAAATGAGTCGAGCATTTCTCTGGATGTTTGAGCGATAAATTGGAAATTGAATTGGCAGAACTTAAGTCTCGATTGACATGTCAGATCGATTTTTCTGATATATCTGGCAATCTTATTGGCATCCACTTGTCGGCAGCACTTGACAGCGATAAACGGAAATTTAATTCGTCCACTTGACGCCCGCACAGCAACAACCACATCTGTAGATGACACTCGGAGCGGTGTTCAGCTGGTGCCCCCTTTTTTTATTTTATTTTATACATTGTTTACTTTATTAATGACTCAATCAATCAGGGCGTGCAAATTAATCATTGCATCAGAGCGCCTAATTGAAAGTTACTTTCGTCCACTTGTGACGCCACAAATTGTACATTAGCAAAGCCACCAGCACCACATTAAACGACTTGATGAGCTGCTTGAGCAGGAGGCGGCGCTGCGCGCTGCAAAAGAAATTCAATTTCAATTGAATAGATAATTTATTAAATATAATTAATTAACCTCATGCCCGATTCGCCGCAGCTCAACACGAGGCCAGCAAAAGGCGAAAGCTGCAATTGCCACTTGATGTCGCTGCGATTGTTGACTATGAATAAAAAGTCACTGAAAGAAATTAACATTGAAAATTAAATAATAAATATATTTTTCGACTATTTCGACAATAATGGAGCTTAGCTAATTGCCCACGCTCCGTTGTAGTTTCTCATTTGCCGCGCCACTTTGTGCTCCAGCGCAAAAACAATTCCCGAATTAGCCATCAAAAATGCATAAGAAAATGTTCCTTAATAACTTTTCGCTGAATATTTTTGGATTAACACGATTTGCATTTTACTTCGCAAATGGCTTTCTGACAGTTACCAAAGATCAAAGCGTGACATGATTTACTACACAATTTCATAGTACATGCAATTTAAATTAGGACTTTTCCAGCAAAAAAGCAAGGCAGGCAGAAGTGTAGTAAACGGGTATGACAGACTGGGGATTTGAGTTGAATATTGCGCCAGCTCAATAGGTCATTTTATTTTGGCTGAGAAAAGATACTTTTTAATTTGTTTTGTGTCTTTTTTTTTGTACACACCTGTATATTATATATATAACAGCCCATGTACCATGACTAATCTCGTAGAGTCCCATCTAAACTGACTAAATTTGCAATTAAAATTCCTAACGATCTGCACAAGAGGTCATAACATATTTTGCCAATGCCACAGCAGCCCGAAGGCATAGTTGAGCTACACTTAAGTGTTTTAAGAGTTCATTTATCCAACTAGCAATCTACGAATGAAAAACGTCATAAACTAATACCTGACAGAATCTGCTTTAATTTTGTGCTAAACAAGGGGGCTAGAGAGAGATGGGGAAAGTGACATGGACAACCCAGTTTGTGTGCGCGCAGTTAAACTCTTTGAAGCTAGAACGAATTTGATGGCCCGTTTGTAACGTGACTGGGAAATTCGAGTTCATGATGCGCAATCAAAGTGACAGAAGAGTCAGGTACTTGCACTTGAGATTTACGAGATTACTTTACAATATTTAAAGAACAATTTTATAAATTTCCCTTCGTCTTGAATGCTTTTAATGCAGCAGAAAAATCAGATTATAAAATATTCCAACTCCAGTAAATGTCTTTGCAGCATATTTATTATGGCTTGCCAGGCAGCATTTGATGTCGCGTTGCCAAGCTCAAAACTTATTGACGCTTTATGGAAAATTTGCAAATGATTTCGAGGAGCAACTTTATGGTCATGGCAAATTGGGCAACGAGCATCCTGAGCGTTGTGCTTTAGCATACAGTGGCATTTGAAAGTTTTAAACTTTTGATTAAAGTGAACCTTTGTCCTCCCATGTCGCCCCATGCACCACGCCCCGTCCTCGCCACGGCCACACCCATGGCCATTTGCAAAGCGACAGTTCGCAAATCTGTGCGTTGTGCTTCATAAATCTTCGTGTTCGTGCGCCCAGCCACATGAAAAATTATACGAGCGAGCCAGAAGCGAAAAAAGTCAACTTCGAGGTGCCAAAGACTATTTACTCTGGCATTATGTTAGAAAAAAAATACATGTTTATTTTGGCGAGTTTTGATTAAAGAAAATAGTGTGAAATATGTTCTAAAAAAATATATTAAATAATATAACAAATTTAGAATATATAAAAAAAAATATATTTAGTATATTATTCTATTTTCTAATAATTGTTTAATCAACTTTTAATTGTATCAAATATGATATCAAAAATTATAAATTAATTATTTCATAGAATTTATTATGTTTCCATGCCCAAAGTAGAATATCCCCTACTCCACATCTAATGACTGCCAGGGCATCTAAATGACTCTATATTTCGCTTGGGCAAGCTGCCAGAACGAAATGTCAATGGCGACGCCATGGCCAGCACTTGCTTCTCTGCTCCATTTCTCTCCTCGTGCCGAGGAGAAAGTTGAGATTTTAAAAATTCATTTGGATTTGAAAGGGAGCAATTCGATTCATTAATTTTCAGTTCATTTAATTTTTTATTTATTCAAGCTCGTGACAATGTCACACGAGATGCAATTAATGGAACTTTAGACTGGGCCTTGGGCCTATGCGTCGATCAGCTTGCAGACGAGGCCCTCGTGTGGGGCCAGTGCTAAAGCGCTGCTGGATAGGGCTTGGCTGTGTGTGTGGGGTAAGCAAATGCAGGTGGTTATATATGAGTTGTGTCTATATAATGATTTATATGTAACTTACCCTGGCACATAGCTGGAATCAACGCCCGCCACCTCCACAATCAGCTTTTGGGGTCGATTGATAAAGTCTGTTAAATTTATGAGCTGCTCCTTGGCGCTCACATTAATAATAGTGACGAGCGTATCATAGTCCTTGAGGGTACTAATTAGAGAGAAGAGTATATATAAATACTAGATAATCTAACAGTGATTGCTAATTACCGCTTCAGGGCAAACACGGCTCGAGACAGCGGCTCGATGCTGAATCTGCCACGCCTCAAGGTGGGCAACTTGCGCAACTCAATCAGCGATTTGTACACCTTGTAGTGGCTCCTGGCCGCCTGCTGCTGCGCCGCCAGATTTAACACCAAATAGTTGGGATTCACAGGTAGCCAGGTCTTTGCAGCAGTGGAGAAACCTAAGAAATATGATAAGAGGGATTTTAAATTAAATATTTATATATTTTTTATAATATATATTTTCCTACTCACCCGCATTGGTTGCATTGCTCCACTGAAAGGGCGTGCGCTCTGGATCCCTGGAGACCTTTTTGTAATCCTTTTTCCCAGCATTGCGAGCTGGCGGATCGACCGTGTCCTCCCACTTAATTTCACGATAGTCCTCCATGCCTAGCTCCTCGCCCTGAAAGGAGGAACAAATAATCAGTAAGAATATGTACGAATATAACATAATGTGAGAAGATCAACAGCGAATCTTATAGATCTGATTGTATGCCTGCAGATGAATCTCTAGAGTCACGTACTTATGAGAACGTTCTCTTAAGTTCAAGCTCTGAGACTGTGAAGGATATATGACATATATATTCTCAGTAGATATATTCTCAGTAGTATATATCTCAGATATATATATTCTCAGTAGGATAAGAGATTCCTTCTCTCTAGTTTAACAATAGTTCACATTATTCAGATAGACGCAAACACGGACAGCCGTACGGACATTGCACTCAGCTAATATACTCTTCTCACTTCCCAAACGAGTCTAAAAATAACAAGTAAGAAAACTCTAGTCGGGCGTAACCGACTAGGGTATACCCTGAGCCTCGTCGAACCTATGTTTTCCAATACACTTATATTTAGCGATGGCAAATGTAAACTAAAGCAGCAGCTGATAATTCTTCGAATCGACTAGAATGCGAGCGTTTGTATGTGTGTGTGCGTGTGCAAGTGCGTTCGCTTGGCGCTGCTGCAGCGTGTTTTTGCAAAGTAGCCAAACGTTTTGTTTAATAACTTTTTTGCTATTTAACGGATTTCAATGAAATTTTCGGCATATGATCAATATATTCTATGGGCATATTTATCAGCTTAGTAAAAGTGCCAACTCATTCGCACTTTGGCTATATTTGAGACTGAAGTTCAATTGGGGGAAATTTGGGGCCGGTATCCAAAATATAACAAAATTCGAAATTGCATAAAATACATATAAAGCTTAATATAAAATTTGGTGTCTCTAGTTTAAAAGATGGGCGAGATAGAATTTTTTAACTGAATTTCGATTTTGTTTTTAATCGATAACAATTAATTGGGAATAGTTATCGATTTTTTAAAACAAACTCGATCTGCGCGTGCTATACACGGACCTACAAAAAAAAATTCAAGTCTCTAGCTCTTATACGGGCTGAAATCGACGCGTTCAAACATACGGACAGACGGACAGACGGACAGACGGACGGACGGACGGACGGACGGACGGACAGACGGACAGACGGACAGACGGACATGGCTCAATCGATTTCTCTTGTCGTCCTGATCAAGAATATATATACTTTATGGGGTCTGCCACGCCTCCTTCTGCCTGTTACATACATCCAACAAAAACATTATACCCTGATTTCCCATTTTCAATGGGCTCAGGGTATAAAAAGGAGCTGCTCCAACCCTTGGCCTTTCGGTGCATACTCACATTATAGGTAACAGCGACGCCGGGCAGCGTCAGCAGCAACATGTTCATGGCGTCGACGCTGGCGGCACCGAAGCGCGAGGCGACACGCGGATTATCGTGGTTGCCCATGACCCAATTGGCAGCGTGCCCGCGCGGCATGTAGATCAGCCACTTCTCCACATTGAAAACGAAGTCGCGGGCATCCGAGTCGCCGTTCACATCCGTGATGAAGTGAAAGTTGAAGGGCAGCTGGGAGCCGCGCACGCCGTCGGCACTCTCATAGTAGTCCATGAGCACTGGCAGGTCGGCGTATGCCTCGGTCATCATGATGCGTGTCGCGCCATCCGGATGCTTGGCGCTGTAGTCGTCCAGCAGCTGCCGCCAGTGCTGCACCATGGCCAGCACCTCGGGCAAGTCCTTGGTGAGGACGTGCTTCGTGTAGCCGTAGGAGAGTGGATCCGCCGTCTTGCCGCTGAGTGGCTCGTCGGCCAGGTCTTCGCTTTCGTACAAATGATTCACTGCATCTATGCGAAAGCCAGCCACGCCCTTGTCCAGCCAGAAGAGCACCACCTCGTCCATGGCCTCCACCACTGCCGGATTGCGATAGTTCAGGTCCGGCTGCTCCTTGGTGAACTGATGCAAGTAGTACTGCTGTCGCTGCTCGTTCCACTCCCAGGCGGAGCCGTAGAACACGGACTGCCAGTTGTTCGGTGGCTGGCGGACGCCCTGCTCGTCCTTCTTTCCATCTGCCCACACATAGAAGTTCTCGTAGACGGGATCCCGAGCCGCAGACTTCTTGAACCACTCGTGCTGATCCGAGCTGTGATTGGGCACGAAGTCCAGGATGATCTTGATGCCCAGACTGGCGGCCGCATGCACCAGCTGCTCAAAGTCAGCCATGCTCCCATATTCCGGCTGTATGGCCTTATAGTCCGATATATCGTAGCCAAAGTCCACCATGGGCGACTGAAAGATGGGACTCAGCCACGTTGCTGTGATGCCCGTCTCGGCCAAATACGGCAGCTTCGAGATGATGCCCTGCAGGTCCCCGATGCCATCGCCGTTGCTGTCCTTGAAGGATCTGGGGTAAATCTGGTAGAAGACCGCGTGCTGCCACCAGTCGATGAAATCCTCCGTCTGACTGCTCACCAGGCCGGACATGCTCGGACTGGGCGCCTGTATCCACAGCAGGCTGCAAATTAGAAGCAGTTGGGTGGTTCGACTTAACTGTTCCACTTCGACCATGTTGACTTCAGCGACTGCCGCTGCCAGTCGACTGGAGCCTTGTTTTAAACGGCTGTTTCCAAATTCCCAACTGCGCAATTATCATAATTTCGAAAACTCATTTAACAATTACATCAATTACCATTGCGAACAAATTATAATTATAGGTATTATTCTACTGCATAATATATTTATTTACAGTTCCTGTAATTAGTTTTTTACTAAGCCGCCTTTTAAAATATTTTAGACAACATTTTTACTCAACTCTGTCTCTCTCAACGCTTTATTCCTTGTCATACTTTGCTCTCTCGTTCGTATGGCTAAGCTTTTTACTCAACTATTCTTTGTGCGACGCATTCCTTTGCTCTCTCTCTCTCGTTCACTCTCATTCTATCTAATATACAAAAGCAATGCTCTCACGCTCTTCCTACCTCACTAATTACAATCTCTGAACAGCACAAAGAGAGACGATGAGTTCTTAGCTCATGCTCAAGCTTTTACTCAACTCTCTCTTCAAATTTTTCTTTGTGCTACACGTTCCTCTACCCTCTCTCGTTCACTCCAATTCTATCTACTGCACAAAACCAATGCTAGCTAGCAATTACGTCTCTTTCTTACTCTCTCTCATTACCTACCACAACAATTACTCTCCACCAAATATGCAAACACAAAGTAAAGCAATTGCAACCCTCTCGCTCACAACACGTCACTTTGCCTTCAGTCGCCGTGATCAACTGAAAGCGGTGAGGTCTGTGTGCGCCGCAGCTGATAAATGCTTGCACAAGCTTACGATCCACTTAACGTCCACAGCGCCGCTCGCAGCCTCCGCTAGGCCAATATGTAACAACAACAAAAAGGGGCTTTTAATTAAGCTCAACAACAAATTTATCTGTAGCTGCCCAGACGCGCTGACAGTTATGAAATATATATTTTGGAGAAAATGCGACGACAGCAACAACGAGTGGGCGGGACGACTGGGCGCTGGGCGCTGCTCGCAATTCAATTAAAACGTGCAAAACGCTTTTAAGTGTAAATAAGCAATGAAAATTGTAATTAAATTGAAATTCAAATTAATTTTATAGTAGTGTTAATACAATAAATTTGCAATTTGACGGGTTATCTTAACAAAAATAGCTTAGTGGAATTTCGTCATGGTAAAATTACTTTTGAATACATTAATTTGCATTTTCTATTATTTTTAACATGTTTCAAATCATTTTAATAACTGAAATTCTACAAATCGTCAGATCAAGAGGTGCGTCAGATTACCTGATCTATAATATAATACGTTATCAACTTAAATGCTAAATGTCAAGTCGATGATTAGAAGTTTTAGATAAGTATAGAACCTGATGCGCTAATGCAGCCTTAAGACAGGTATTTTTATAGAGATAGATAGAGATAGATAGATCCATAGATAGGTAGATATAGATTATGTACCTCTATAAGTATAGATAGAAATAGTCCTATATGAATCCCAATCTCCCTCTAACTACAACACTTGACCAAACATTGATTCATTTTTGATAATATCCTTTATTTATAACACTCGTAATATCAGTTACTTGCTAGGCTTGAGCTGTATGACTAAGCCTTCGTAGGGGGACAGTCGGATCTCGGCTGGCTTGAGACGCTCGCCCACTCTGTACTGGGAGTTGACGCCGACCACGAGCAGGGTGAGGCGATTGGGCATGTCGATGAAGTTGCTGACATCCACCTGCTGGGTGCGGTTGCTCACATTCATGACGGTCAACAGGCTGGGCTGGCCCTTCAGTTCGCTGCAATTCACAGAGACAATACAAATTAGGGGTAATTCCACCCTCGCATCGTTGGTCCACTTACCGCTTGAGGGCGAAGACACGACGATTCAGAGCCTCGGCTGTGTATGTGCCCTCCTTGAGCACCTTGGAGCTTCTCAGCTTGATCAGCGACTGGTAGACCTTGTAGTGGCTGAACGGAGCCTCCTGCTGGTTGACTAGATTCAGCTCCTCGTAGTTGGGGTGGACGGGCAGCCAGGTGGAGTCGGCCGTGGAGAAGCCAGCGTTCTTCTCGTCGCTCCACTGCATGGGCGTGCGCTCGGGATCGCGGGATATCCACTTGTAGTTCTCCTCGCCAGCCAGGCAAGCGGGCTGATCCACTGTATCATGCCAGCTAATGTCACGGTAGTCCTCCATGCCCAGCTCCTCACCCTAAACAAGGAAGTATCAAATATAATCGTAGTCCAAGCTGCCTTTAGTCCCCTTACATTGTAGGTGATTCCTATGCCCGGCAGCGTCATCATCAGCATGTTCATGGCGTCGACGGACAAAGCTCCATAGCGAGAGGCGACGCGCGGATTGTCATGATTGCCCATCACCCAGTTGGGGGCGTGTCCGGGCGGCATGTAGATCAGCCATCTCTGGATGTAGAAGACAAAGTCCTGCGCCGAGGACTCCGCGTTCAGCTCGGTTATGAAGTCGAAGTTGAAGGGGAAATTGGCGCCCTGCACGCCATCCTCGTCCTCGTAGTAGTCCATTAGCTGGGACAGCTCCGCATAGCCCTCGGTCATCATAATGCGCGCTGGACCACCATGTTTGGCCGTGTAGTCGTCGAGCAGCTGGCGCCAATGCTGAATCAGGCCGTAGCACTCCTCCTGATTCCTCGTGTAGATGGGCTTCAGATAGTCAACGGAGTTGGGATCATCTGTGAGGCCACTTAGGGGCTCATCACGCAACTGTTCATCCTCATAGACATAGATGACGGCATCGATGCGGAAACCGGCTACGCCCTTCTTCAGCCAGTACGTCAGGACAGCGTCCATGGCCTTGACCACGGCAGGATTGCGGTAGTTAAGATCGGGCTGTCCCTTTGTGAATTGACGCAGATAATATTGTTGGCGCTCCTCGTTCCACTCCCAGGCGGAGCCAGAGAATACAGACACCCAGTTGTTGGGCGGCAGACGGTCTCCGCCGTCTGGATTCGGCTTGGGATCCTGCCACACATAGAAGTCCTCGTAGCCAGGCACTCGAGCAGCGGACATCCTGAACCATTCGTGCTTATCGGAGCTGTGGTTGGGCACAAAGTCGAGAATGACCTTAATGCCCAGGTTGGTGGCTTCGGCGATCAGTTCATCGAAGTCGTCCAGAGTACCGTAGTCCGGATGAATGTCCCTGTAGTCGGATATATCGTAGCCGAAGTCCACCATGGGCGACTTGTAAATGGGACTCAGCCAAATGGCCGTGATGCCCGTCTCCACAAAGTATGGAAGCTTGGAGGTGATGCCCTTCAGGTCGCCGATGCCGTCGCCGTTGCTGTCCTTGAAGGATCTGGGATAGATCTGGTAGAAGACCTCATTGCGCCACCAGTTCTCGTTCTGCTCCTGTGCCTTATCCTTGGCCGAGTGGCCCTGTGCCTCGGCTAGCAGCCAGCACAAGCACAAGCCCAGAGCTAGGTTCAATAGTTTCCGACCCATCGCAACTCGTCGAAGTTGCAATGCTTCTTGTTGCATCCGGTGGGTGCTAACTGCCTTTTATAGCCAGCTATTAGATTCCGGTTTGATTATTTGCCATAGCTTAGATCGCAGCTCAAATATTGTAGCAGTTGCTCAGTTATTACATTGTAGATTCATCATTGTTCGGCTTGTACAAGGAAAACGGCGCAGGCCAACTGACCAAACAGTGGCAAAGTAAATGCATTTGACATCGTTGTTTGCGACTTTCTTGTGAACTGAAAGCCTTCTGGACTAGGACAACATCTGAGAAGAATATTAAGTCGTTGTTCTGCTGTTTGAGTTGCTTGAATGAATGCGAATATTAAATGCTTGCGACAGAGCACACAGCTTTCCGAGAAAATAAGTGTGTAACAGCTAAGAGTGACTGACTGTGAGATACCCGGTTTTACGATTGGAAGGGAGACATCACAATAATTGAAACTTCCTTATATGCATATCTATCTATCTAGTTATATTTATTTATCTCTCCAATATGTTTAGTGCTTAAATATGACAGCCAGAAGCCGGCTTATGATTTGAAGACAAGTGATATTTTGCTAAGGAAGAATGGACGAGTAGCTATACTATAAGTATCAGTAGTTCCTGCCTTTTACACACACTTAAAATTTTAACAAAATCAATATGATTTCCCATTTTAATTAATTTATACATATCTATGGGCAAACCAATATACCCTCTACCAGCCACTTAGAATGTGTGTAGGGCATACAAAGAAGTAAACAACTTCCGTTCAGGCTAAGCTCAAACTTGATAATTACATTTGACAAAAACAATTAACAAACAAGCAGCGAGCTGAGAAAGTTTTTTTTAGCTGCCATCCACAGGGCACGCTCAGCTTTCAGCTAATTAATCAATTATTCAGCATTTCAACTGTAATTCTGAATAATTTTTAGTGGCTGTAATTTAAATCTAAATGCAATTGCTTACAATTTTGATGAAGCCACAGCTGCCAGTGCGGGTTTTAGTTAGTCTGCAAATATTTAGTGCAGGCTTGAGTTGGAGCTGTGTAGCTGCAACTGTTGTGGGGGAATTCAAAAGGGGGTTGTGTGGGTAGTTATGCTGTCATGTTTGCCTTAATTTTATTATATAAATATAGAACATTTAACATATTTAGTCAGATGTGTGTGAATGGCACACAACTTTAATTCATTAGGGTTAATTTAAAAACTAATTTGATAATCTGAATAAATCTGAAAATGGTTTTTGGATATTAGAAACATTTGAACCACATATTCCACAAATGTATTTAATAATTAGTTAGCATTGTTACAAATTTATTATTTAATTAATTGGCATTTCTATTTACCTAGAAAATTTTGCTAAGCTAAGCATACAATCAGCTTGTACAAACTCCAGTTCGTATTTATATTGACGCAAGTGTTCATTTTATATATTGAAGAAGTCAAATAATTCTTACATGATCAGCACAAGCAAGCCACAACACTTTCTTCTGCTTGACTATGAGATACCCCATAGTTGAGCCAAACTGCTGTGGCACAGTCTACGTAACATATTCTTAGCTTAACTCTAATTATATATTTAGTTCTAGTAGATCTAAACTTCTCCCACAAAAATCTAGGCGTAAGTTGATTTGAAATTTCCATCAATAACTATATTCTTGTTGAATTTGAAGTTGTGTTTAGTGCAGCTACTGTTTGGCTATGTAAAATATTCACGGACCGCGGCGACCTTACACGGGTTTTTGTCGTCCTTTATTTTTTTGCTTTTATCAGATTGTTTGTCGTGCTGTCACGTCGGCTTTCGCGCATCTCTCGCCACTTAGCACGTTGCATTTTCATTTGGTTCACCTGCCACCTGCCGTCCACCGCCCACCGCCCACTTCCGCTGCGTGACCGTGCACTAAAATGGAAAAACCCGTCGCTTCCGCCCCCTACGATTCGGATATAGCGCAGCGGACGTGCGAAGGGCGCTGCAACGGGGACACGCCCCCTTTTTGGTTGGCTTCTGGTTGGCTAATTAAAACATTTTGCAACATTGTTCGCTGTTTGCATAATATAGCAGCAGCTGCCTAGGGCCTAGGAGCACATGTTAGCGGCGCATGTCGAGGCTTGGAACTTGAAAAATGTTCGAAAATGTTGCCTAAATATATGCGAAATAACTTCACATCAAGAGTTGATGAAAACCCTTAACTTATTGGCGCTAGCCCCGCATCATTTGCAGCATTTTTTCGTGCAACTTATTAAATTCCGTTGAGTTGATGTGAAAAGGGTTTGACATTTAATTTGCAGTTGCGCCGGGCTGCAAGTGCTAGGCACGTGGGCCCGATTCTTATATATTTAAAATACTTTTCGATCGGCCAAGTTAAATTTGAGAAAAAAATCAACTTTATTTGTCGAGCACGGCCTACTAATCCAACCTGTCGCCTGTCCGTCCTTCCGTCCATCCGTCCACCCGTCTGTCAGCCTGCCTGCCTGTCAGTCTGTTTGTCTGCCAGGGCGCCAGGCGTTGGCTTACCTTGATGTCGTACACTGATTGAATTGCGTCGGAAAACGACAAAAAACAACGCCAAGAAAAAAACACGGCACAACAAGAAATTCTTTATGCCCAGATCGGACCCTTGCCAAGGAATTTTCGGGCTCTTTTCCATTTTTATTTATTTTCTTCTTTTTTTTTGGAGGCCCGGATCCCAGCGGCCGCAGCCACATGAATAAATAGCAGCCTACGAGTACATATTTTAATATGTAAATATTTAATAATATCAAAGCAGCGCGAGTTTGTCATATTAAAAAAAAAACAGCCGGCATCAACAGCCGACAAGCGAAATGTGCAGAAAACACTCTGATTAACTCGTGGCGGGTATCCGATTCACATTTAGCACACGCTCCACAAACATATGTTTGCGTCTCACAAGCAAATTGCTTGAGCAAAGGGTAACCCTTATAGCTTCTACAATAAATAGAACGATTAAAAAGCAAACATGATTAAAAGGAAAAAATCGAAAATATATATTGCATCAAATTGAATTTCTTTGATTTTAGTAAAGTATAATTTATATTTATATTTATTATTTACTTCTCTTATTTTTATATGCATCTTATGCATCCATATATATTCTCAAATTCACTTGTATATATATAGATTATATATATATAGATTGATTAGCAAAGCCTGACCCAGGCACAGCGCAAACAACAACTAAATGGAATAATAAAATTCTTATTTGAGCTGCTTGCTCTAGTTGCGGGGAGTATCAATCATCGAGTTGGAACAAACCTGATCAAAATTAAAATTGTTCATCAAATAAAATCTTTTATAAAATAAATAAATTTTAGCCGTTATATAAAATAACTAATAATTCAATTTGTTGCCTCTTATAATATGCTCAACCAAAGAAATTTCTTGTTTATAATTTAAATATTATTCCATTAGGTTTTATTAAACTTTTTGAATATCAAATATATTTTTTCATCTTAAAAAAAATCCTTTCATTGGCAAAATATATTTATATGCGCATTTATTACAGAGCAAATGCAAACAACAAGCAAAAGTCAAGTGAAGGCAGATTGGCAAAGGGCTTAAAGAGTTGGCTGATTGACAATTGGCATTTGTTGGAATTCAAGATAGATTGGCACAGGATGCCGTGATAGCATAAATACATTTTATGCTCCAACTTTGACTGTGCCAACAAATTGATTGAATAAAATTTGATTATCTGGCAGAGGATCTTGGAGTGCGAGCAGGCAGGTAACTCACATCTGCTAGGGTATTTAATAGTCGGCTCTGTGATGTGTTTATTCGATTTTGGTGCACACTCGAATTTTCTCTCTCCATTTTTTTTCATATCTATTTGCTCGCATTTTATTCAGCTCCGACAACCCTTAAGCGTCAGCAAATTGGTTCAGCTCCATTCTAAGGCACAAGGTAGATTCGTGTTTTGATTGGTATTTGCGTAGCCATTTGATGTCGTGAATAGGTTTACGCTTATCAAATACTTGTTATCAAAATCGATTACAACAACAACAACAGCAACGACACACCAGCTTTGTTGTCAATCGTTGAGATTGGTAATGTGTAATATGGGATTCGCTGAATATGCAACGAAGTGGTCTATACTAAGTAGCTATTTATTAGTGGCTCGTACTTGTTGTCCGCTTTTATTGCCTCCCATTTACCCATTTACCTCGATGAATTAATACACTAATCTATGGGCATAGGCCGCTTGAACTAAGATTACATTTATTAAATATTATTATTATACTAAGCACTTGAACTGAGCAATTTGACAAACTTAAGTCAATGCAATTTGTATTCAACTCTGGTCTACGATCTTATATATTCACATAAATAAATAATAAATATATGCTTGCTGTTGTTGCATCGAAAGCTTAGCAGAGTCATAATCCTATTTGTTATCCAAAAAGTAGGCAGCACAAAGTGCTGATTGAATACCTATTTGAAGTGGAAAGAGGCAAATGTATTTCAATGGGCTGAATTTGAAGCAATCTCATAGATATTTGCAATATATGTATATATATTTATAGAAATATATATATAGTTATATAATAATGTGTAACGTAAGTGGACATTTTTGTTAAAATGCAGATCTGTGACTAACATAATAATATGAATATGTATAATGAAAAGCGCTGAAATGTTACTAAAGATATAAGATTTATATATATATATATATATATATATATATATATATATATATATATATATATATATATATATATATATATATATATATATATATATATATATATGGCAGCTATTAAACTAGATTCCAGCAAAGTCGATCAATTAACGCTGGAGCATGTAAAGAGTGTTAATAAAGCAGCATTAAGTAGATTTTTGGGCTCGCCTATATGCATAGATACCAGATGCCATATCCATGATGCCCGGGCAGCTTTTACTTTTTCATTTTGAACAGTGTGGAGCCATGAGTACATAGAGATAAAAGCACATGTCATCAGGCGAGTCGACATCGCATTATCTTTTTAATAACATTCCCTTCATTTAACGCGGCTGACAGCTTCCTGTCATAAAACAAACGGTAGTCCCGTTTGGCGCTGCTCTGCTCCACTCTGCTCCACTCTGGTCGGCTGTGCTCGTGCCCCAATGGTGTTTGCTGCTGCTCGAAATATGTTGCACGGTGGCATTTGAGTAATTTGGCATTCGTGTCGCACGTATCGTGATTCAATTAACGAGAGCGTAATGCAGTTCATAAATCACAGTCCAGAAATCGCGAAATGGCAGACGCTGCAGGCGGCCTGCCTCTCGATTAATTATGCACAATTTGATTGATGTACGTGAGGCGAGTGCTTAAGCGACGCGTCCAAGTCGGACTCCCACTCATATCGATGGCACCGCAACGCCAATGAGCTCCGACAAGTTGATGACGTAGTCGTCGATGCTTTTAATTAGCATTTAATGGCAATGGCAACATTTGCATACGCTGAATCGACGTTCCGCTCCAGCGCGGCTCAACGAGTGGGGCTATCTGGCGGACTAGGTGTAATTGAACGTGTTCCCACTTTTTGGCACATCCATCAAATTTTCCACTTTGCATAAATACCGATAATAGTTGAGAGATGTGTGGGTGAATTGTGAGAGTTGTTATAATTTCTATAAAAAATACGTGTGTAATATTTAAGAAATATTTTTTAAATAATATATTTTGTATATATCTCATGAAAAGAGTATCAAAAACAAACCATAGAAATATAACAAATTGTAGTTACAAATGGGTTTACAATATGAATAATGTCCTTTAAGGAAGATTTATATGCTTAGATAGGCACGACTAAGGCTGCCCTTAGCAAGGTCCCATTTTGCGTATGCCGAGCTTACGACCCAGCTGCTTGTACTCCCGCATTGTGCACTCGAATTCACAGCGATTTGTATAGGTGACGCCGTTGGTGCCGCAGACCTGACCCTTCTCCTTCAGGTCGCAGGGACAAAAGCTGGCCTCGCTCGGCTCCAGCCAAATGACAGTTAGAACAAGGCTGAGCAGCAGCAGCAAACTCAAAGATTTCATCTTCACTTTCGGCTAATTAAACAGCAGCCACAGACGAATGAAAAAAGTCAAGTATCTGCGAAATACGCCGAGATTCTGATTCTGAGAGATTTGATGAGATGCGACGCAATACTTGGCGAGTCGAGCGTTGAATTTGCACTGAGCGTCAAAAGCAAAGCAAACGAAATGTTGTTAACTGAAAAGAGCGTGTTGTGGCTTGGGGGTGGCTGGGGGGCTGGGGGACTGGGGGAGGGCCTGGGCTGAGTCAAGTACGTATCTGAGTATGCGTCAGTTTTGCTAATTAGTCAACAGTCGACTATTTCTGATTGCGATTGTGTGTTTGTGTGCGTCTGTGTGTGCTTCCACTTAAAAACAAAAACATCTGTGGCTCCTGGTCTATCAGAAATTCGCCGCGCTCGTCTCATTGAAATTGTTTGGCGCTTTGTTTGCATGGGTCTTGCGCGCCTCCAACAACTTGCACGGCTGGCAATTGATGACGGCCTCCGCCAGGGGCGTGCCGCGCCAGCTATGCAGCCAGAGGAGCACCAGCAGCAGCAGCATGACCAAGCGGGCCGCCCAAAGCCTCGAAATGCGCATGGCGATGCCAATTTTGCAACTAAGTAGAAAAAGTTATCGTGCGCTCAGTCTGATTTCCCCAGTGACCCAGCTCTACAAATTGACTGAATTACTATCAAAAGTACTTAGTTGGGCAACAAAAGAGTGCGCAAATTGACATCGAAATAAATTAGAATATATACGCGATAACTATGCCATTCCATTAATTGAAATTGAAATTCAAATTGAAATTCAAATGGAAATTGAAGTGAGCGAGTGCCCTGAGTGCCATCATTAACACAACAGCTAACCTGAGGTACTATTATTTTAGCCAAATTACTTTTCTCCTACCTGCCGATTATCAAGGGCTTTGCCACGATCGAAGCGACCCACGCGCACCTCTTTTTTTAAAAGTGTCAATGCTGATAAGAAGACAGAGAGCAAGTGTGAAGAGAGAGATAGAGAAAAAGAGAGAGAGAGTGAAATAGAGATGGGTGCGTGAGCTTAAGCCAATAGCGTGTACAGTGTTAGTCAAAAGTATTTATACAACGAGCTTATTTTGTCCATTCAAAGGATCGTTGTATAGATACTTTCGACTACCTCTGTGTACAAACTAGAATAAAGAAGTTTTTAACAGCTCAATGAAAGCCAAGGTTTTTCTTTTAATTATACTTGTGCATGTTTCAGTGCGCCAATAACTGAAGGCGAACCACCCGGAATTTTCTCATTTTATTCAACAATTTAACTATGACAAAAATACAACTCAGAGACTTATTTTTTCGGGACTAATTGTTTCTGTTATATAGACTTATACAAATAGAAACTTTTATCAAGTTTTAACTTGTGATTATTATAGAAAGATGTGTAAGCTGCTGAGGGTTAGTAATTCGTCTAATTCTGAATAAGTGAGGTATTAAATTGAGTGAGTGAATGTAAATTAGGAATGCAGACAAGAAAACGATATACTTTGAAATTCCGTGATCTGAGTCGGCACTAGCTCATCTCTAAGGAGCTTTTGAGAGAGCTTTGAGAATGCAATTAGTTGGCAACGCGAGCAACACTCAAAGCAGCGGCTGTTTATCATTGATAAACAACTACTACAATCGGGAAGCGACAAATAATAATAATTAGTGAATTCTTAAAGAGACAATTGACAAGCACTTTTGCGCTCAAAGCGCGACTAATATATTTAAAGCAGTAGACAAAAAAATAAAAATAAATAAATGGTGAGAAAAACCCAAACTACAAAGCACCTGTGATAAGATAAGAGCCATGCATACAAGCGAGCCGCTGGAAGTGGCGCAGCCGAAACACAAACCCAATTGTCAGTATCAATATTGAGTAGCAAGTGGATTAACCTGCTGAGCGCATACGATGAAATACAATTTATTGCTGTTGGCCCTGTGCCTGCTGCTGGCCTCGTTCGTGAGCGCCGATCTGGAGGATAGGAAGTCGGCTAAAGAGAAGATAATTTGCCCATGTCCTCGTAACTATGATCCGGTCTGTGCCAGCAACCTGATCTCCTACCCAAATCGCTGTCTCTTCGACTGTGCACGTCGCGATCTGGAGCGGGCTGGACGCAGCTTGGACTTGCTCAGATCAGGAGATTGTTAAGCAGGCCGTCTTTCAAATCTACCGAGAATTTATGAGGAAAAATATTAAATAAACGAAATCATATTGCTCAATTGTGTTAAGGCTGTGCTGAATCATCGATGGGGGAAATATAAATGTATTTGTGTAATATCACTGCTTATCAGCAGAGCCCATTCGAAACGCCCATCGATAGTGACTAGCTTTATCTCTTCAATGTATAAACAGCTATAAATCAGAGGGCAAAGCACTTCAGATACACAAGGCTGGCATTCATGAGCCACTGATTCAGTGCATAAGAAACTACTAGAGCCAACTTCAAGCGAACTCCTAAATATTCAGCATTATAATATATTATATGGTATTATAGTATACGTTAAGTCTTGCAGCACTCCAGTAAATCAACAAAAATGTCTCAGATTGTTATTTTTGATTGTTATGATAGCTAAGCTGACCTTACTCGCCTCCCACCATCTTTTGTTTGATGAGGAATTGGATCTTAGCATGCCCAACTATGCATTCTAGAGTAGATCAGTCGAGCTTCTTTAAGAAATGCCCAAGCCAATTAGTTACGGATTGATTATTATAATAGAGCGTGTAAAGTATAAAAAGCCCCGGACGCAGGCTCTTCTTGTAGGTGTGGTTTGTTATATAGACCGGTTTGTGGCAGCGATGGCAAAACATACGCCAATCTCTGCAAACTGGAGTGCCACATTAAAAGGGCTGCAAAAGAGGGTATCAGTCTGTACAAAGTAAAAGAGGGGAAATGTGAAGTCTTGAACTAGCTTTTCAAATGTACTCCAGTTGTAAGGCTGAATAAACATCTCTTCGAGACCAGCAAAGTTGCAACGAGAAGGGGCAGAGGGATAGCGACAGAGCCAGTGATATGGCACATCATGGATAGGATTTGTGTTCTCTACGTACTCAAAGCTAAGAAAATTTAAACATTAGTTGAAAACTTGTTCTGTCGTCCCTTCCCTAATTTTAGCTGACTAGAATTGTAAAATTGGAAATTAGACTTAGCTATTGAAATTATCTAATCCACAGCAGAACTAATGTGAAAATCATTTTATATCAAATATATGTAATATCATATATAATATAATATTATATAAGAGTATACACTAACCTATTAGTTTCTACGACTATTCACTTTTCTTAATTAATACGCTTCAACTCCTCCCAAAATGTTAAGGATATTTCACTTGAAGTATTTGCTAGTCTGTCAAGTATTGTAGATCGCACATCTGACTATGCATGCATTGCTCGGCAACGGTGTAAAGAAAGCTGGCAGCTGTATTCAGTATTCTCCAAATGATAATGTGGGCATAAGGCTGGCCTATGCCAATTTATACTCCATACACCTGGCATTCTAGAGAAGATCTAATTAGTTGTGAATTGATTATTAACGGATTACTCAATAATAGAGCGTGTGGGGTATAAAAAGCCAACGACTGTGGAAAACTTCAACTATATTTCCCCAGGGACCAAGATTTGATCGTTATGCAGTTGCTCTGCGCTATCACACTCTGCCTGTTGGCCCCGCTTGCCCTCAGCAAAGCCTATTGTCCGTGTCCTAGAGACATGGACCTGGTTTGCGGCAGCAATGGCCAAACATACGCTAATCGGTGCCTACTGTACTGCGATAGAGACGACTTTGTTAAAAGAGGTTCAAAACTGGTCATTGCAAAAGAGGGAGCCTGTTAAGACGTGAATTAACTTTTCACACTGTACTCCAGATGTTAAGCTGAATAAATATCTGCAGTAAAGACCTGCAAAGCTGCCACGTCTGCCTTGTTGTTGTTCATTAATAGTAGTTGACTAGACTTGTAAAATTGGAATTACTAAGTCTAATACTTAGTAATTTTTTTTATTTATTTATTTGCATTCTAGAGTAGACCAGTCAAACTCCTTTAAAATATGCCCAAGATAATCAGCTTTGGATTGATTTTTTACGGATTACTCAGTAATAGAGCGTGTACTCGGTAATAGAGCCTCCGATTGTGGAAAACTCCTATCCAAGATTTAATCGTCATCAGACAAATGATAATCCATGCGATCTAATCTGCAACGCCAGAGATGCTGCTTCAAGAGCTATTGTTATCAGTCATGTGAAATATGGAAAGTGTTAGATTCTCAATATTATTTATGCAAGCTACAAGTGTAATTCGAAATAAAAATATAAAAAATGGTTAATAGATATTGAATATTATACTTATAGTAACTTTATAGTTCTTCAGTTCACTTTATCTTTGTTATAATATAAATTAGAAATACTATACCTTATGCTTGCCTTACAAACTGAAGCTTTTCATTTTCACCAACTGTACGGAATTTTTTAACTTAGACACGTCAGTGTACTGCCCCTATTCCCCTGTTATAGCTTACTTGTTATTGCAAGAATAAGCTCCACATTTGTATACCAATCAAACAGCTGAGTAATCACATACTTTTCTATTTGCCGCACGAGTAGTAACTTTATTAATAATATTGGTCATGGCTGAGCTCCAATTTAATATGGCTCAGACAACAGAAGGGGCTTTTGGGTTCCTGCTCTTGTTGCAAATACTGATCGTTAAAATAGAAATGATCTAACGATAACTCGAATGTCAAAGCTAAAGTAGCCCCTACAAATACTGTAATAATTGCAATACGTATATCATTTGTTCAGCTTACTTTTTCTGCTCTTACGTAAATTTCTAGCACTCTATAACTACTTTCTAGCACTCTATAACTATAAAGTTCTATATATTTTACCGGCCACAAATTATGACTTACGTGTGACAGCCAATACTTATTCGAAATTTCGTTTAACGCTAAAACTGATTTATATGCATAAACGTATTTCAAATTATTGCATTCTCTACAATAGTCTCATCCTTGATTTCCCCAACAGTCTTTGCCACGCCGATCCTTTCAATTATCCACCTCTCACAGTAAAACAAAGTGTGTCTGCAGTGTTCTCCATCTTAACATATGTATAATAGGTACTTTTTAAGGTAACCATGTCCAGAGAGCATTTGTATATAGAGTATATATTGACACCCTCTGGATACAAACTCAATCAAAACCAAGAAAAAAAATCCACAAGGAATGCGTTTATACTTTGCAGTGTTTATTCAGCTTAAGATCTGAAAACCATTGGAACAATCTAGTTCCAGGTATTACATTTTACGCGTTTTATTGGCGGCTGACCAATATTATGAGCTTCTTTGACCGCACAGTTTAGAAGACACACATTCGCATACTTCCGGCCATTGCTGCCGCAGACCCCCCTTCCAGTTGAGTCACAGTTACAGCTGTTGTCGGCGGTGATGAGGACAATCAGGGCCAATAGGCTGAGGGCTATAGCTGCGAGGTGCCGCATAACGATCAAAATTTGCTGACTGCTGAATGGAGACTCCACAATCGTTGGCTTTTTGCTCTACAAGCTCCATTGCCGTGTAAGTCGTTAGCGAATTCGATTAGCTTTGGTATTTATTGTAACATCCGCATCGGCAGTCTCTTAAACTTAAGTTAATATATACTAATCCTAAAAACGAATAAATATTTCACTACAATCGTTTGCAATCTACTTGACAGACTATAAAAAGAAAACCTAGCGAATTAATTCGCGATTCATAGCATATTCTTAAAAAAAAAACAAGTAAGAAAACTCTAGTCGGGCGTAACCGACTTGGGTATACCCTGAGCCTCGTCGAACCTGTGTTTTCCAATACACTTATATTTAGCGTAAAAATATACAAAAATTTCAAGTTTAAAGCATTTGTGGCAAATGTAAACTAAAGCAGCAGCTAATAACTCAACAAAATTCAAACGTAATTTGCGATTCTTCGAAGCGACTAGAATGCGAGCGTTTGTATGTGTGTGTGCAAGTGCGTTCACTTGGCGCTGCTGCCACGTGAGTTTGCAAAGTAGCCAAACGTTTTGTTTAATAACTTTTTTGCTATTTAACGGATTTCAATGAAATTTTCGGCATATGATCAACATATTCCATGGCTATATTTGAGACTGAACTTCAATTGGGGGAAATTTGGGGCCGGTATCCAAAATGTAACAAAATTCGAAATTGCATAAAATACATATAAAGCTAAATATAAAATTTGGCGTCTCTAGCTTAAAAGATGGGCGAGATAGAATTTTTTAATTGAATTTCGATTTTGTTTTTAATCGATAACAATTAATTGGAGATAGTTATCGATTTTTTAAAACAAACTCGATCTGCGCGTGCTATACACGGACCTACAAAAAGTCTCTAGCTCTTATACTGGCTGAAATCGGCGCGTTCAAACATACGGACAGACGGGCGGACGGACAGACGGACGGAAGGACGGACGGACGGACGGACGGACGGACGGACGGACGGACGGACGGACGGACGGACGGACGGACGGACGGACGGACGGACAGACGGACAGGGCCAAATCGATTTCTCTTGTCATCCTGATCAAGAATATATATACTTTATGGGGTCTGCCACGCCTCCTTCTGCCTGTTACATACATCCAACAAAAACATTATACCCTGATTTCCCATTTTCAATGGGCTCAGGGTATAAAAATCCACAAGGAATGCGTTTATACTTTGCAGTGTTTATTCAGCTTAAGATCTGAAAACCATTGGAACAATCTAGTTCCGGGCATTACATGTTACGCGTTTTATTGGCGGCTGACCAAGCTTTTGAGCTTTTTTGATCGCACAGTTTAGAAGACACACATTCGCATACTTCCGGCCATTGCTGCCGCAGACCTCCCTTAGAGTTGAGTCACAGTTACAGCTAGTGTCGGCGGTGATGAGGACAATCAGAGCCAATAGGCTGAGGGCTATAGCTGCGAGGTGCCGCATAATGATTAAAATTTGCTGACTGCTGAATGGAGACTCCACAATCGTTGGCTTTTTGCTCTACAAGCTCCATTGTCGTGTAAGTCGTTAGCGAATTCGATTAGCTTTGGTATTTATTGTAACATCCGCATCTAATCTAATCCTAAAAACGAATAAATATTTCACTACAATCGTTTGCAATCTACTGGACAGACTATAAAAAGAAAACCTAACGAAATTAATATATAATATATTTAGATAAGTTTAATCAAACGCAGAGGAATTCGCGATTCATAGCATATTCTTACAAAAAAAATAAATAAATACTTTCTAGACTGATTGAACAATCAAAACTTGCAACTTGAGTGGCTCAGATAACTAACTGAATCGAATCGCTTGCAGTGGTTGAAGCGCTGAAGTGGAAGATGATATAATATAAAGCAAAATGAATAAATAAAAATTGTTTTAGTTTATTTATATTAATTTATTTATTATATTAAAAAAAGGAATTACCATCATATATGAAACTCTAAAATGTAATAATAAATATATATCCTAGCAAAAAGGCTTTTTTAAGCAAAAACGACGGCAGCATAGTCCACATTGCCTGACTATATTCGTACTTCACTTATATTACCATCCAAACATCCAAACAAATGGTTAATTGATTTTCCATGAACCTGACCTAATCTGATCTGACCTCTAGCAGAAGCTTTCACGCTGATTATATTCACTCATTCTTTAGCATTTTTTTAATGCAGTCAAATACAAAGCCTTTGTCGACCCTTTCATTGCCCACAACTGCGATATGACAATGAGATTTGGCTGAAACGGCCGCAGCCGAGAAGGTCTGATGGCTGGTAGGTCTGACCCATTGGATGCATATGTTTTTATTGGGCCATATGGTAACCTGTTGAGGGGCAATTCGCAAAGGAAAAATTCATTTTCTAATGTCATTTTACATGTATTTTTTTCTGCTTCTTACAGTTGCCAGCACGCCGGAAACTCTGCCAACTAAACGTGAGGAGACGAGCGCCGGCGCAGGTGCAGGAGCAGGAGCAGGTGCAGGTGGCAGCAGCAGCAGCGTAGGTAGCGGTGGAGCTGCGGCAAGTGCTGGTGCTGGTGCTGGTGGCGCAGGTGCAGCATCGACAACTGAGCCAAACAACGGCGAGCAGAGCCCCACAAGCTGTGAGCTGGGCAGCAGCGGCGGCGCCAATGCGACAATAAATGGTCAAGTGGCGAGTAAGTAAACCTCGAGCTTAACATTTATCATAAGTGGGCGTGGACGTGGGGGCTGGACACAGCTCTCGGCCAAGCTGCATTCAAGAACACCAGCTAACCTTAAAGCCGAAAGCCCCCGTCACCAGTGACCTCTGCCCCAAAACTGAGCAACAATTTGAGTACTTTTTTTCTTGGGGGTGTGCGCTGGCGCCTTTGATTTTTGGCATCCTGAACCCATTAAGACCGTGAAGAGTGGACCGTAAAAGTAGCGTAAAGCATTTGCCCAGGCCGAGATCTCAGACTCAGAAACTGCCCCGATAAGCAGGCAAAAAGTAGCAGTAGTAGCACAGCTCCCTCCCCCCTCCCCCCGTTACCTTTAAGCAGCGGCATCTCGAGTGTAACATAAATTTAAGTGCTGCATAAAAGCGAACTTTATGGAGCCACGGCGAGTGCCAAACATAGGAGTTGCTCTGCAGCTTTGCCCCTGGCGCCTGCAATGGCGAATGCCCAAAATAAATGGAATGCAGTTAACAGCCCAAGTGGGTGGCATCGTTGTTGTTGCTCTTCTTTTTTTATTGTTATTGCAGCTGTAGTCGTTGCTCGCTTGCCAAATACGCCGGAGGACCTGGCTTTGTACCATTCCTTTGTCCCATGGCCTTTATGCTCAGCGCTCAACGCAGCCAGATAAATCTTTGGCTATTTACTCGCTCGCAATCGTTGCGATTTGCTTTCGCTTTTGTCAGCCCCAGCCATTGACTGGGTCCTTCGTTAAGCATTCACATTAACACTTCGGGCGCAACCAAATAAAGATTTGTGTGTGATGCCACAATAGCTTGGAGTCATTCCATAAATTATTGACTCACCCCAGCAATATTGCAGTGTTTATTAATTAACAAATGGGTGACATCTCCTATAATAAATTACAGCTATAACATCGCCCCTCTTTTCAGCGATCTTTGCATCACAGTTAAGCATGCACTCATTTGGATATGTTTTTCCTTTGTTGCTGCAGACAAAACGAAAGTTCCGGGGGCAGGGACAGGGCGATTCTTGAGTCACAGCCGCGGTGAAGGCAAACACGACCAGCAGGGCGATAGCTGCGAAGAATTTCATAACGATTAAATCTTGGTCACAGGCGAAAGAGGATTGAAATTTGCCACAATCGTTGCTTTTTACACTCTACACGCTCTATTATTAACGGACTACGTTAATAATCAAGCCAGAACCAATTAGTCTCGGTGTTTTTTAAGAAGTCTGACTGAATGTCTAGTTTAGCTAGCTAAGATCCATTTCCTTAGGTAACAACAGAAGAGTATGGATGTCGATTAACAACTGACTCGCTAAACTGCCTTACTCTATCAGTGTTTCTCTCCTCTCTCTCATTCTCTTTCGCTCTCGCAACTAAGCTGGGTCAGTTGACAGTTGACAAGGCGTAGTGTTATCGAGCGAGAGGTCATATATAGTCAGCGACCATTTGCGCTCGCTCTCTCTCGAATATATATATGCTCAAACGAATGAGTGTTGAGTGTTAATTCTAAATCAAAATTGAATTCAATTCAATTATAAACAGATACTGATTTATTTGAAAATGGGAATGAATTCACTTCATAGGGTTCAGGGTATCTGCTAGTCGAGCAGTCTCTGCTAGAGCACTCCTATTTGTTTCATTATGTCAACTTTTCATTACGTCTCTCAATTTTTTGTGTTTGAATTTTTTCACAAAATTGTATGTCTGTGCTTCAGTAAATCAAAGTGTGTTTAGTCCGAGTGTCAGCCAGTTGGCCCCTTTTTTAAATAAACGTAGTCGAAGACAGCCAAACACTACTAACTGCCAACCGGATTGTTGTTCTTCTAATTTTAGAACACGGCTCACTTACCATTGTACGGCGCTCGAATAGTCGCAAGAACTTCACACAGATCGACGGACAATCGCAATCAGTCGCCTCGCCATCGTCGGGCAGCATTAGCTTCTTCCAGACACCGATCAGTGAGACGCTCGCAGAGAGACTTGGCGCCAAGGGCACCAACGGAAGCGCATCCTTAACAGCCGCCGATAAGCGTGCGGTCGATAGTTCGGCGCGAGTTCAATCTAGTTTCGCTGGCAAAATGCAGCCGTCGTCGCCAAATCAAACGAATTTTATAACCGATACACCCGGCACCCAGTCAACAACCGATCGAAACACTTTCGATTATAGAGTGAGTCGCGAAACCGGCGATTTTCAAAACTCCGTTGTCGCGGCTCCGGTCGACTCGATCTTCAATCTAATGGATCCATCGTCGCGTCAATCGTTGCAATCGGCCTCAAATACTTCGATCGGCGATGTGTGGGACACGGGAACTTTGCCGCCTGTCGATACGCCAGACGCCCTCAACAAAGCAGCTGTCCGGTGAGCTTATTCATATTCATATTCTCTGTAGACATTAGATATATTATTATATATATACAGTCACAGTATTGAAGCATGAAAATACCTCTCTGAGCTATTTCTAAAGCCTTGCTTCAGCTACATGTTGCCGTAGTCTCATATGAAATTAGAAAATCTTATTATTTCACTTATTATAATAATAATAACCATATTTTTAAGCATAAAAAATATATATATATTATTATTAAATATAATAATAACTAAAAAATAGTTAGGATTTAATGAAATACGAATTAATATTAATTTTTTTTTTCTTAAATAATAAAAAATAAATAATAAATAACACCTCAAATACTACTATAAAAAATAATTATAAAAAAAATATATTTAGTATTATTATTAAATAGCATATTAAAAATTAAAAAAAAAATTATTGCTGCAAATTTGCTGTATAATATTTGAGGTAACATAGAAATAGATATATTTTACATAGATAGATTTTATAGTTCACATGAAGCTTGTGTACCACCTTCAATTACGACACTTGAAATTCACTGTATTCACTTTTCTAATAATAATTGTATCGGCATTCACAGAATACGCAGCCTGCTGCGCCGGATGGACCATGAGACCGTCGCCTACGAGGATATGCAGCGGAATCTGCACTATGCGGCGCGCGTGCTCGAGGCTGTCTTCATAGACGAGTCAAGGTAGGTGGATGCATTGCATGCGTTTTGCCCTCTCTTTTGTGTACTTGAAGAACTCGCAGCTGTTCTGCACTCTTTGCATTCTTTTCTAACCAAAACTATCTAACGACAAGCCGGCCAAATACACAAATTGGCTGGTGCTTTCGGGGATCGTTTAACTATATGTTATATATTTATATAAACACAATTGGTTCAGGCTTTAGCGTATTATAGTGAGTCTCCTCTTCATCTAGTGCTGATTGAATTGAATTTCTATTCGGATTGCACACAAAAGGCAAGCTTCAAACAGAGTTTCATAGACCGGAGAGCCTCCATGCATTTCCCATTGTAAACAATCTTAACACGAATGTAGCTAACGACAAATTTTCTTGGTTTTTGCTTTCCGTTTTTCCTTTTACTTTTACAACTTTCACATGTTTTTTATATATTTGTTTTTTCTTTTTTTTTATATACATATGTGTGTGTTTGATCAGAAGCCCCACATCAGGTAAAAGTAAATTGGGGCAGATTGCGTCTTCATCCGTTGAGAGCGAAGAGTAAGTCTTTTTAGAGCCAACTTCAAAAATATTGGTTTGTCGTTAACTTTGTTACATTTTTTGTTAACTCTCTCTCTCTCTCTATCTGTCTCTCTTTCTGTCTTTAACCCCGCCCCAGCTGCGCGCTCATATCAAACAGATATAAATGATACTTATCCAACACCCCAATAAATACTACTAAATTCATATATCATTCCACTCACACTATATTTTTCCTTCTCTCTCTCTCTCTCTCTAACTCTTTCTAACTCTTTTAACTTTCTTTCTATCTCATGCGTTGTAGTGCTATTTTCTGTTCAAAACTATTTTTGCCTTGCTCTGCAGCTCTGCAGCTCCAAGTTCATCATCCTCAACTCATCTAACTCATAATATATATTTCCATACAGAGAACGCGTGTATCTTAGCTAGTCTAGTCAACATTTACATAACTCTACTCTACTACTACTACTACTACTACTACTGCGATTCGTGTGAAAATCCCCTTTGCAACGCTCAGCACCGTATTGTTGAAGAACTGTCTCACTCTCTATATCTATACTCTCTGACTATAGTTCCAATTCTCGGTGTATTAAACTATTGATGTCTCTCTACTCTACTCTTAAGTATCGAGTTGGTTCCCCTCGTTGACAACTGTCTTCGCATCATCTGACTCTACTACTCCCCCACTCGTTACTCGTTACTCGCTCTAAACATTACTCGTTACTCTACGCTAAACGAATTCAATTTTGGGCAGTTTCTGTTTTAAGTTTGAGTTTGCAGTTGCAAAGGCAACAGAGCAGCTTTATTATTTACCACAGAGGAACACGGCTCCAGGGCGCCTGTCACTCCCACACGAACACGGTGTGTGGGCGGTGGCAGACGCCTTGAATTATGCACAACATCCTGACACGATTGTTCGATTTGCATAGCCAAGTGTGGGCGGGCCTGAGTGGGGTGCGAGCTTAGCTCGCCCATCGACACTCGAAAGTATGCAACACTTTTTGTTGTCTGCCAACTAATGTACTCTCGCTTGAGCCGCCTTTTAACCCCCGCAAAAAACAAAACAAAACAAAATCTATTTTTAAAAAGAAAAACTATCAACTGACGTTCTATTTATTTTTTCTTTCTATTGCCAACCATATTTTAAAATTCCCAAAATCATAAAAAAAAACGAAAACAATTATATGAATATGCCAAACAACGAACCGAACCGTAAATTTGTTGCCTGTACCGGTTCGCTTTTACTCACTGCCAACTGCTGTGCAAAAAAACACTTGACCCCACCATCGACCACCATCGATCGGCCCATCGCAGCGAGGCTGCCAGCAAGAGCTGCAATGGCAACTGCAAGAATCTCAACAACAACAACTCGAACAGCAGCTGCAGCCTGCACAAGGCGACCGAAGCAGAGGCAGCGGCAGCGACGTCGGCAGCGACGTCGGCGACGTCGACTGATCAGCCAACAGATGCCGCAGACAATCAAACAAGCAAAGCAGCTCGGTCGCCGTCGCCACCTGGCGGGCAGTTGCCCAAAGCTCAAGAAACAGTCACCGAAGGCGTAACAGAAGAGCAAACGGCAGTAACAGCGACAGAGACAACAACAGCGACGTCAACGACGACGACGACGTCAACGGCGACGACAACAGTGCCAACTGAGTCAGCGGACGCAGGTCAAAGTGTTTCCAGCAGTAGCAGTTGCAGTAATAAAGCGACCGTTCAGCGACAAAGACGCCTGCGCACACCGGTCTGGGCGAGATCAATGTCGACGAACAAAACGTACTTGCAAATGGTTTATATTGCATAAATTAGAATAATTTTATATGCATTTTTTAGTTTTCTTTTTGTACAATATTTAATGTTTCAGTTGTCTTTTACGTTGTTACGTTACGTTAACAAAAAAACCAAAAAACAAAAAAAAACAAGAAAAAACACAGATACAAACAAATTTTCTGTCTCTCTCTGTCTGTCTCTTAACTCTACTACTATATCCAACTTCTGTCTCTATATACAACATGACAAATTGTGTGCGTTTCCTTTTCTACTGCTGTATATATATATTGTCTTGATACTGTCCCTCTTTATACTATATCGCTTTAACTTTATAAATATATATATATGTATATGAATCCCACTTTTTGTACACCCCTCTTTATTAGCCCCTATCTTCGATCTATGTACTACCCCCTTGACCCCTTTGTGTTGCCTTTGTACAGTCCCAAATAATTGCATACATACATATATTATACGCATATTTGTTACTTCACACTTTAAATCATGGCATGTGACTGTCTCTGCATATTTATTTTAAGCAAATTAATAACTATTATTCCTTAAATGGCTTGCGCATGCGTAACGTTATTTTACTTGGGGCAGCTATCGATGGGTGATTTAAAATTGAGTTTCTGTTGAAAGCGAATTGCTGTTACGTGTGTTAACAGCGCTATGTTAGAGTGTTTGCCATCGCTATGGCGATCGCGTGGTGGCAACGCTGCGTGTGTCTCTTGCCGGCAAAAGTTAACATAAAACCTTTTTTTGTGTAACAATTGTTGAAAAAATAATACTAGCTAATATTTCTTAAATGGCTTGCGCATGCCTAAATCACTTTACTTGGGACAGCTATCGATAGGTGATTCAAATTTGAATTGCTGTTGGTGTGTCTGTCGGTATCGATACACACCGAAATAATCGATATGTGGCTTATGTGCATTAACAGTGCTATGTTAGAGTCTCTACCATCGCTATGACGATCGCGTGGTGGCAACGCTGCATGTGTTAACAGCGCTATGTTAGAGTGGCAACGCTACGTGTGTCTCTTGCCGGCAAAAGTTAACATAAAACCTTATTTTGTGTAACAATTATTGAAAAAATAATAATAGCTAACATTTCTTAAATGGCTTGCGCATGCCTAAGTCACTGTACTCGGGACAGCTATCGATAGGTGATTAAAATTTGAATTGCTGTTGGTGGGTCTGTCGGTATCGATACACACCGTAATAATCGATATGTGGCTTATGTGCGTTAACAGCGCTCTGTTAGAGTCTCTACCATCGCTATGACGATCGCGTGGTGGCAACGCTGCGCGTGTTTCTTGCCGCCAAAAGTGAGGAAAAAAACTTGATTTCGGTGCTTAAATTGTTTGCAAACAATTTAAATTGTTTATTAAACAACGGCTGTGTGCCTCAAGTGTATATGTGTGTGCCATGAGCAGCGAGAAAGTTAAAAACGACACTGAGCCCAATGAAGACTCGGACGACTCGTGCGGCGTAAGTTGAAAATGCAAATTGCGAAAATGAAAGAAAAAACGTGCAACTTAATAGCAACAACAATTGATTTCCGCATGACACACACATGCAGGACGAATCGGCCAGCTTCACCACCAACAGCACCACCTCGCGCAGCAAGTCGCCGGCCTCCAGCACGCGCAGCAAGCGCCGCGGCCGGCGCAGCCACAAATCGAAGCCAAAAAGCGGCGCCGCCTACAAATACGAGTAAGTCGCAAGTCGGAATGAGAATAGAATATAGGGAATTCGGGGTCTGAGCTGCAACACTTCTACTCCCCAAGCACGCACGTCAAGGAGAACCACGGCGCCAACATATTCGGCGTGTCCTTCAACACGCTGCTGGGCAAGGACGAGCCGCAGGTGTTTGCCACGGCTGGGAGCAATCGCTGCACCGTCTACGAGTGTCCGCGCAAGGGCGGCCTGACGCTGCTCCACTGCTACGCGGATCCGGACGTAAGTAGCAGCAGCAGTCGGTGTGTCTCTCCACGACATGACTCTCACTTGCCATTTCATGCCAGCCCGACGAGGTCTTCTACACCTGCGCCTGGTCGTACAACCTGAAGACGTCCGCGCCGCTGCTGGCCGCCGCCGGCTACCGCGGCGTCATCCGCGTCATCGACATCGAGCAGAACGAGGCGGTGGGCAACTACATTGGCCACGGCCAGGCTATCAATGAGCTGAAATTCCATCCGCACAAGCTGCAGCTGCTGCTCTCCGGCAGCAAGGATCACGCCATTCGCCTGTGGAACATACAGACGCACGTGTGCATCGCCATCTTCGGCGGCGTCGAGGGGCATCGCGACGAGGTGCTCTCCATTGACTTCAATATGCGCGGCGATCGCATCGTGAGCAGCGGCATGGATCACTCGCTTAAGCTGTGGTGCCTCAACACGCCGGAGTTCCAGCACAAAATCGAGCTGTCGCAGACGTTCAGCCAGGAGAAGTCGACGATGCCCTTTCCCACGATCACCAAGCACTTCCCGGACTTCTCCACGCGCGACATTCACCGCAACTACGTGGACTGCGTGCAGTGGTTCGGCAACTTTGTGCTCTCCAAGTCCTGCGAGAACGCCATCGTGTGCTGGAAGCCCGGCCAGCTGCACCAGAGCTTCGAGCAGCTCAAGCCCAGCGACTCCTCGTGCACGATCATCGCGGAGTTCGAGTACGACGAGTGCGAGATCTGGTTCGTGCGCTTCGGCTTCAATCCGTGGCAGAAGGTCATCGCGCTGGGCAATCAGCAGGGCAAGGTGTACGTCTGGGAGATGGATCCCAGTGACCCGGAAGGCGCCCACATGACGACTCTGCACAACGCGCGCAGCGTGGCGACGGTGCGCCAGATAGCGTTCTCCCGCGACGCCAGCGTCCTGGTCTACGTCTGCGACGATGCAACGGTCTGGCGCTGGAACCGACGCCAGGCGAGCGCACTCTGAGCTACCTGCAGGAGTTACAAACCAATCCACAACCACAACCAAATCTCACGTGGCCAAAAGCGAAGCACAACATGCATCCAACACTGTGCCTAGTTCCTAGTTCTTAGCCCTTAGTCCTCGTCGCTCAATTAAACTAATTATCTCATATGTAGAAACTAATGCAAAAGCGAATAAGTGGGAAATGATGTGACCCAGTTCGAGGTCGATGTGAATCGATGCACACGGAACCACACACACCTGGGCAGGTAATTGAAAGCGCAGCCAGCCGTATGCAGCGATATCCGGCGTGGCGCGCAAACGAAATGCGCCGCAAACCATAATTAGTTCGAGGGCTTTAAAGAGCAACATTTCAGGATCTGTCCCCAGCTGGCCATTTCGCTAATCGCCCGCCCCGGCCCGGACCGCCATTTGTATGCGTTGCTGCACTGCTGCAGCCAAGTGAGTCGAGCGCACTAAATGCGGCGAAATTGAAACTGACAACAAAGACTCGGGACTCAGCGCAGCTCAGCCCGACGCAGACGAAGCAATCCGGGCTGACGAGCCCTAACAGCTCCCGCGGGAGTTTTTAAGCGAATGGCGTAGAAAGAAGGATTGCGTGGAATTATAGAAGCAATTTCTTTCTTTATTATTTTTATTACTATTCCTATTCTGTGCAACAAAGGCGTTTCTTTAATATAACATTTCGCGTAGCAAATTCCTTTAAATTCGTTAAAAATAACGTCAACTGTTACGTAACAGCTCTGTTATAGCTTATGTTAACAAATAGTTACGTTATGTTATATCGCAGCTCAGTTTAAAGGGTATCAACACGTATTCCCATTTAACATTTCGCTTGGCAAAAACAAACGTCAACTGTTTACTTAACAGCTCTGTAAGGGCTTATGTTATGTTACTGCTGTCGCTACTCATTTAAAGGGTATCGAAAGTGTCGTGAAATATTTATAAGCTTTTTGTGCCGTTTGTTTTCGTCGACTGCTGATTGAGTTTGTGAATCTGCTTTGTTGCGTCGTTCGTTGACTGCGCAGCATTGTTGTGGCTGCTGCTGCTGCTGCTGCTACTGCTGTTATTCGAGTGTTTGGCATTTGGAATCCTGCCAAGCAGCAGACCATTTGGATGTGAGTAATTAGCCGCGTTGACAGCGCGTTCGGTGGCCCATTCGATGGTTTGCCGTTATTGGTATTGGCTTGCTTGTCAATTGAGTTTTAGCCTTGGACACGCGAACTCATTGCCCGTCTAATCCCAGACAAATTGCAATTCGGTTGGCGGACGGGCGGGCGAGCGGGCTTATCCCTTGCCATTGATCCGTCTGGCGGTGCGTCATTTCGCTTCGTTACGTTTATGGTTGATTTCATTGTTTTTCTTTTATTATCACGTATCATTTTCATGTAGATGCAACTCAGCCAGCCAGTCCCTAGCGTCTTCCAACGGTACCGTCTGTAGCAGCAGCTCCACGCATGTCCTCAAATATGCCCGACATAGCATAATCAGCCTGAACGACAGCAGCAGCAGTAAACGAATTATACGCTTGCGGTTTGTCCCCCCTCCCTCTCGCTCTCACTCCCACTCGCACTCTGTGTTTTGTTGCTGCACTCGCTAAAAATACAATTACCCGCACCCGGCAACGCAACAGAGGAGCACAGCAGTCATTCCGCAATGATTTGTGTCTGTCAACTCACACTCTGTCCGTCTCTGTCGCACTTGCACTCGCACGCTCTAGTACTAAGCACTTGTCAGCCGAAAATTAATCAAGCCAACGCCGCAGGACGAGTCACTTGTGGGGCGTCTGCTGTCATTTGAATTTAGTGTTTAACATGTGCGGATGACACCAAAAATTAGTTTAGCATGTCATTTGTCGGCCCACTCCCGAGCAGCAGCGGCCAAAAGTCTTCGTTTAATGGCATTTCTTAAGCCGCTGTGAATAGGCCTTGCACACTGCGTAAGCTGTCAAAAGCGTAACGTAATACGCAATGATTTGCTTACGTAATATGAGCATACTTTCGGTGTGAGATAACTTATACGAGACGTTGCCCCTAGATACAAGCGTGGCAACATTCTTAGCCTTAATCTATAAGCTGCACTAGAATTTGCTTGCAGTTAATATATGTATAAGAATATTCTTAATATTTATTTAGATTTAAACACATTGCTTGCAGTTAATATATTTTAAAGAATATTCTTAATATTTATTTAGATTTAAACACATTAATATTACGTAAGCAAATGATTGCGTATTACGTTACTTCGTTTCTAGATTTATCGTAACGAAATTGCTTTCGCTGCACTACGCAACATATAAGTCTCCAACAGAGTCTACACTCACTCGCACTCGTAGTCTTTTGACCAGCCAATGAAACCCGTTATCTTATTATTTATTGTTGTTCACTTTCGCAAAATATTGCTGCCACCTCAGCACACTGCCGTCCCAAAAAGTGTTGCAGCCAGAGAATTGGCTTATCAGTCAATTTGCTGACGCAACAATTCGGTTTGTTTAATTATGATAAAACAAAAAATAACAAAAATAATAAATTCAAAATGCAAAGCGAAATAAATGGTTTGGGCCGAGGCTTCTTATTGCTGCCCGTCGATATCAATTGTACAAAACTCACAAATTAAATGCCATTTTGCGGCTTCATTCATGCGTCGATAAGGTGGAAATCGTTTTAATGTATTTTTCAGTTTTTGGCCTCACGCACGGCCAGACGCGTGTGAAACAATGTAAAGGTGCAAATAAAAGCGCGCATTTCCAATAAATCATAATTAAGAAAGAAAGAAAAAAAGCAAACCGCGAAATTTCCATCGTCATGCTGCAGCGACCAAAGCCAAAAAAGTAATTGCATAAATTCAAATTACGTTTGATTTACATACATATACAACACACACACACACTCATTCATATATATATGGCTGTATGTATGGCTCATTAAATATGCCAATGAATGATTCATTGTAGCATTTCACCTGCAGATCCAAATTGCAGGCAATTAAAACGCAAAACTCGAGAGTGCGAAACGCAAACCCCCATCAAAAAAAAGCACGTAAAAATGTTGCAGTGGGGCTTAGCCGACTGCACGATACCCGTATGGAAAGTGAATCTAATGCATGTATAGAAATTGTTGGAATATGCCACGTTTCTATGCATAGGCATACGCTGCGCTTCTCATTAGCATAGAGAACTCTTAACGTTCTCCTTGCATCCTGAATATTTTCTTTATCCTTTGAGATATTCGCCCAACATTTTTTTCTATTTACCTCTGACTTGTTATTTAAAAAAAATTCTGAAAGATTTCAGGAAATATTTTTAAAAATTCTTTGAAAAAAACGTACGAAAATTGATTGCTAAAAGTGGGTCATCAGGCTAATGCACCCAGATTCCATTGTGAATATTTCGCTCGATTTGGACAATACAGCTAACAAATCTTATTTATAATTGACCTACTTTAAAAAAAAATGCTTTAGTAGGCAATATTAATCATAATAATAATAAATAAATAGTTTAATTTTGAGGAAAAATCAAAGATTAAAGTTTTAATGATAGTTTAATAGATATATCATTTAAAATTCCGGATCCTGAATGTGAATGGCACTTTCTCCTAAGACATATATATGTATTTTTTTATATATACCATCTATAAAGCAGCTTTACTGTAGAATTTACTCTAGCTCTAAGAATTCTAGAATTCATTGTTGGATTCTGTGTGCCACGTCCCAAAGTCTGCCCCTATAAACTCGCATCTCTTTATGATTTCAAATATCAATCAAGTCTTCAGTTCACTCAATCCAATTCGCCAACCAATATACTCTCTTTTCCCTGCACACGAGCGCGCATCAGAATTAGTATGGAATGAAATTGGGTCAAGCTGTTAGGTTGAAGGTCGCGCCATGATACATAGATGTCTCTAAGCAGCTCTATATACAGGCGAAATCGTAACAGTTAGCAAAAATTGTTGTGGCTCGTAGCATTTATATGGATATAACGGTTCGCCACTCATCAATCATCTTGTGCGTGAAACATTAGGCTGGGTAGACGACGGACGGAGGGCAGCGGGCAGCGCTACGACTAAGTGACCCAAAAAGAATATATAGAATAACGACAGCAACAACGAAATACAAAACACGGCCATACAAAGGGAAAATCAATAATAAATGATGTTAACTGACAATTTTTTTTGCCACATAAGCAAAGGACTGCGCGCAGAGGCGCATTAAATTGCAAGGACCTTTCAGCTGATGTCCCAACTGCTGCTGCTGCTGGCCGAGCCATTGTTCCATTCCTGTGACAATGCACGACAACAGAACACGGCGAATATGGACTCTAATCAGTCTGGCCAATGGTCGAAATATGCGAGGGTTGACAAAGGAATATGTGGAATTAGTTAGACTTGGTAGAGGGAGAGAGGGAGGGTGTGAGAGTTGCCTTATGAAAGCATTGTTCTTCTGTATGAAATGCTTTGTAGACCCAAAGGTCTCCAATTAGTCCAAAAGTCCAATTAGCAATGTGTGGAATTAGTCAGAGTTACCAGACTAATAAATCCTAAGAGAATTTAGTACAGCTTCTGAAAAACATTCCTTTGTAGACCCGAAAGTCTCCATAAGGAGACATGCCTTATAGGTAACTGGAAGTTAGCTTTCATTTACTAACTTTTTCACCTATGGGCTAACAGTTTTTTTTCTTTCTTATCCTTACGTATAAGTTCTATAAGTATTATGATCAGATCAGTTTATCTTCTTAAAAACTCCTTTATAGACCCATAAGTCTCCAAAGAAAACGTGCCTTAGCTTTCATTTACTAACGTAATTACCTATGGACCTCCTTTTCTAAGTTCCACAAGTATAATGATCAGATCAGTATATCAGATACAACTCTCTCTCTATCTCTCTCTCTCTCTCTCTCTCTCTCTCTCTCTCTCTCACCCGCACAAAATGTAATGATTTCGTGCACGCAACGCGCTCATGTGATGCTGCACGCAGCATTCTTCACTCTGCAAATGCGGTCGACCCTTCAGAAAATACAGGAAAATCATTGACAGAAAACAATGCTGCCAATTTGGCAGCAATTTCCCGTGCTCGCTGACGATGACAACAACGACGACGGCGACGACGACGACGACAGAGAAAATGCTTGAGGCTGTGGCGCAGGCGGAGGCCGAGGAAATTGCACGCATAACTATTAAGTGGCATACTTTCGGGGGCCGCCATTGTCGGTTTGCCCTCAAATGAGCCTTAAAATCAAGCTCAAACATTTTAGCGTCGGGGCGAAGCCACAAAATGCTTGGCTAGGCATGCGCCCCCAAATGGCTTTAAGCCGTAAATGGCTGCCATCGAGATTCTTACCGCCAACGATTCAATTTCCCAGAAATTTTTTGTGAACAAAGCAACATTAATTAAAATTGCCCGAATAGAAATCTATCTATATACAATTAAGTGAGTGTGAGTGAGACGCACAATTGTCAGACTTTGCGCCAAGCGCCACCTGTTGCCCACATCTGGCAGCTCGCGCTGCAAGCGCATGCAAATGTGCCGTTAAGTGATGCCAACAATGGCCTGGCACGCAATTCGCCGCGGCGAAATTGAATGCTACAAAACTGTAATGTAATGTAATGAAATGAAATGGAATGCAATCGACAATATAAACAAAAAGTGTGGGAGGGGAGGGAGCATAAAAAAAAAGACTTTTATAACGCTTATAGGGAGAGGGGAGGGGGGCCTACCTAGCCAGCTGACCTCCGGGCGAAATGCTGAGTGGCGTTGCGGCTGCCGCGTCCGCCATCTTGAGATTGTGGCAGGCATGCAAAGTCATTAAACACAATAAGGCAAACGTCAGGGCTCAAAGAGGAAGTTGCTGGCCGAGAAGCCTTTGTGCCCGTGCCGTTGTCGTGTTTATCAGGCGGCCAGGATATAGTTGCCGCTGCCTTTTAGCATTTTGTATAATTGTTTTGTGAAAATAAGCTGTAAAAGCGAACCTGAAGTTGTCTGCGCCCGCCTGAGCTCGCCGTTCCTTTTATTGTTACTACGTCCCTTTTTTTTTATATTTATATTTCTATTTATTTTTGTTGTTTGCTGACATAATTGATATGCCCCCATGCAGAGGCCGTCGTGTGGTCGAGTGTAGCGTACCGAGTGCACGAATTACTCTAGTACATAGGGCAGCACGCACAGGCTCTCTCTTCCTGGCTTGAGCCTGAGCCTGGCCCCGGCCTGGCACGCAACCAGCTCCAGTTTCGCGATGTTGTGGAACTTTCGCGCACCTGGCACAACATTTAGTTTAAATTTAACTCGCAACGGGCCAACTACGCGCGACGCAGCGACTGCTGTCCAAAAGGATTACAACGTGCGAAAGGGCCCAAACAGAAGGAAAAAAAGCCTGCACAAATATTTGCACACGTGTGTTCCTTCCGTCGTCCCGTCTCGCGCCGTTGTCATCATTAAAAGCGAATTTGGCGCTAATTGCAAACGACAACAGCAGCAACAACAACAAAAGAGCTTTCGCTCTCTTCTCTCTGCTCTCCCACTCTCTCACGCTCTTTTTCGCGCGCTGCTGTACAGTGATAAATTACGGTTAATTTCGAGTGTGCCAATGGCGATGCGAGCATAGATAGAGCCAAAAAAAAAATAGCTGACATTGACGCAAAGTCAACGCCGCTCCATGTCTACACCAGCAACAACAACAACAACCACACGAACAACAGCTAAAGGAATAGCAGCAGCAGCAGCGGCAGCAGCAGCAGCAGAGCACACAGCGCCTCTGGCGGACAGAATCAGCGGCATTAGCTTCGTGATCGTTGCGATGAGTCGCCTGAGGCGTGAAAGCAGCCGTCAAAGCGTCATCACCGTCGAGCTAATACAGTTCATAATTCAGTATCGCGCCCAGGAGACGCAGGAAAAGAAGAAAAGGTGCGACCAACACATCCACTAGAGTTACAGTTATAAAGTTAAAACCCAAAAAAAAAACAGTTAAACCATGTTGTGTGCCACCGAAGCGGAGCATGCCATGAAAACGGAATGGTATTACATATAAATAAATCCCAGTTAAATGACTCCACAATTTAGTACAAGCAAAAAAATAAAACTAGGAGTGAAGTAAATTTGCCTTTGGCCTCGTAGCGCTTGTCACTCGTCCACAGCAATTGCACAAACACCCACAAAAATTATGGTGACCCAGCAAAGTTGTAGAAGGGGGATGAGTCGTGTCCCGGAAGGCGCATACTCATACATTGCGGTCGAAGTTATATAACTCCAGCCAGCGTGTGGCTCAAAAGAGCCCACAAACTATGCTCAACTATGTCTGCGCCGAGCAATGTCTAGAGTTCCAGCCATTCGAAAGGTCTCGTTGGCCAGCGGGAAGTCGACTTGGAAATGAGAAATGAGTCGAAATGCCAGACATTTTTTAAATTGAATGCAATTTTGGGTTTGTATAAAAGGAAACTTGATGCAGATCTAGTTATTTATATATGAGATGTGTGAGGGACAGAGGAGGGGTTAAGGAAAAAACAAGAATTTGGAGAGAAAACAAAATTTGTCTTTAAAGGACAGTTAGACAGTATATAAAACAAATTCGCCTTGCTTTCAAAAGTGTTTTTAAAATATTAAAAAATATTTATCTATAATCGATGAAAGGATAGAAACTTGCCAAAAAATTTTAGAAAAATGAGGGAGGCAGGAGCGTAGCTTAGTTGATAAATAAACTTAACAGAAAATATCTCTAAGACTGAAGAAAATTAAAGCAGTTAAGAGACTACTTTCAGTTAGAGTTTTCAGATAATGTTCTTATGAAACCATCTTCAGAGAATCTCCATATTATTTGTATACCTTTTGGCTACTAAATTAATTTGCTTGATTTCTTCTAAATATAAATTTCAATCGATACAATTTTGAATTCTAAAAGCTACTTTAAAGTGCAACTTGATTTCATTTGAGCCACATCTATATGGTTTTATTGTAATTGGGCGATTTAAGCTTTTAAATTGTGTATAGTTATAGAGTTATCATAGAGTTGTTAAAGAGTACTGCCCTGTGCCTATTGCTCAAAATTTACTTTATAAATGAAATATAAAAGCTAAAAGGCTGGAATCTGATTTATTTATTTATTATAATAAGCAGATTAGCTTAAATTAGACGTTCTGTGACTGCAGCTTGCAGCCGCAGTGCCAGTTTTCATTACCAATAAGAGAAACCTCAAATCGCATTAATTATTTAATGAATGTTCTAATTAAGTTTGAGCAAACTATATTAACATAGAAGTTTGGCCTATGGATGGACGTTGACAGTATTTAAATATTTAAATAACAATTTTCAACTTTTTAATGTTGCTAACAACTTAAATAATTTAATTTACTACAAATTGTTGGCATATTTAGAGTAAGGGACTAAATATGCCAAAAATCATTTAAAATAAAAAAAAGTTTCTAAAAAAATGCTTAAAGATATAAATACAAAAAAAATATATTCTGCAAAAGTGTGTTATGCATAGCTTTAGCTGTCATGGCTACTATGCTACAATATCCATATTATATCCACTAAGCTGGAACTACACTAGGCTACGCAATCATTACACTATACTACACAAAGTGCTGTGTGATCTTAACTATTCTATTGATAGGTGCATTAAAACTGGAAATAATTTAAGTACTCGACAACAAGCTACAAAAGGGGTCTTATAAATATTATAATAAACTATTTAATATTATAATATAATTGTGAAAATCCAGAAAAGAATTTGATAATCAACCCCAAAATTATCCATCGTATATATCTATCTATAACTATAATCTATAACCTAATGAATTCCGCTTTCGCTTGCTTAAAAACTTTGATTGCGAAAGCTAAAAAAGTGTGCAGTGGCCAAGCGAAAGTACCCCTGCTTCATTACATTAGGGGTAGTCCCTTTTTGCTAGCTGCACTGCGACTAATTAGCCATAATTGAATATGACGCTAATTTCGCCAAAGTCCCCAAGCAGCTCGATGGCATTTGCTTAAGTGCTTCTGCAGCTCTGCGTCCTAACGAGCTAACCGTTCTGATATTCCTATTTTTTCCAACTAATAATTGTGTGTGAGTGTGTGTGTGTGAGTGTGTGTTTAATACTTGGAAAATGTGAGTGGAAAATCGACAGGCGAACAGTTGCCTTAGCAATGCACTGATTGGGGCAAGCAGCCGTACCTGAGCGCCAGCCCCCCAAATTGACCAATTAGTTTCGCATTTCAAAATTGTTATCAATGCCAATTACAAGCATAAAATAATGCCCCAAGGCAGCTCCACAGAGCTAAACTTTAAGCTAAAGTTGAAGTTGAAGTCCCGTCGTCGTCTTTGGTTCGTCTTGTTGCACGTTGCACGTTTGTTGTTGCACTGGGCATGCAATTAGCAGAAATTCTCTTAGTCAACACACACCTATACACCTACAACCACCCACACACACACCCACACATACAAGCATGCACTGTGCCCGCTCAATTATGCTCGTTGCCTCTTAGAGAAATTTTATTTAATTTTTTATGCATCCCGTTCGAAAATTGTTTCCTAACCAAAATCGACTTTTTGTTCTACTGATTGCATTATTTAACACTAAAATATATAGAAGAAATTGGTTTATCCAAGCACCAACCCCAAGCCACTTTTCTTCCACTTCCTAACACAATATTTATTTATTTTTTAAATATTTTTTTTATAATTTTTTTTAGACATTTTTAGTTAGATTTTTTTAACACAAAAAAATGCAAAAAAAAACAATAACAAAATTGCGCTAATTAAAATTTATTTTTAATTTAAATTTTTATTTATTAAAATTATTTTTAAGCGTTTTTGGTAATTTACTTAACTTAGCAAGAAAAAAAAATGAAGTAAAATTCAAAAGTTTTCGCAAATCTTTTATGAATCTAAACTAATAAATTCTGTTTTCTTCAACCCCAACAACCCAACCTCCTTTAGGCGCCTGGCCGACGAGGACGATGAGCTGTCGGAGGTGCAGCCGGATGCTGTGCCGCCGGAGGTGCGCGAGTGGTTGGCCTCCACCTTTACGCGCCAAATGGCCACCACCCGGATCAGGAGCGACGAGAAGCCCCGCTTCCGATCGGTGGCCCACGCCATACGCGCGGGCATCTTCGTGGATCGCATTTACAGGCGTGTGTCCAGCTCGACGCTGATGCAATTTCCACCCGATGTAGTCAAACTTCTTAAGGTGAGTAGAGAGAGTTATGGGACTATCAAAGGACTTGCGTTAAATTATATTTCATGTACAGAATCTAGATGACTGGACATTCGACGTGTTCGCTTTGACCGAGGCAGCCAGTGGCCAGGTGATCAAGTACGTCGCCTACGATCTGCTCAATCGGTATGGCGCCATGCACAAGTTTAAGATATCGCCGGGCGTGCTGGAGACGTTCTTGAATCGCGTGGAGGAGGGCTACTGCCGCTTCCGCAATCCATATCACAACAACTTGCACGCCGTGGACGTGATGCACACGATGCACTACTGCCTGTGCAACACGGGCCTGATGAACTGGCTGACGGACCTGGAGATCTTCGCCTCGTTGCTGGCGGCGCTGCTGCACGACTTTGAGCACACGGGCACGACTAACAACTTCCACGTGATGTCCGGCTCGGAGACGGCGCTGCTGTATAATGATCGCGCCGTGCTGGAGAACCACCATGTGAGCGCCAGCTTCCGGCTGATGAAGGAGGACGATGCCAATATATTGTCGCACCTGTCGCGGGACGAGTACAGGGAGCTGCGCACGCTCATCATTGACATGGTGCTGGCCACCGACATGACGTACCACTTCCAGCAGCTGAAGATCATGCGCAGCCTGCTGACCCTGCAGGAGCCGACCATAGACAAGTCGAAGGCGTTGTCCCTGGTGCTGCACTGCTGTGATATCTCGCACCCGGCGAAGCACTGGGATGTGCACCATCGCTGGACCATGCTGCTGCTGGAGGAGTTCTTCCGCCAGGGCGATCTCGAGAAGGAGCTGGGCCTGCCCTTCAGTCCGCTCTGCGATCGCAAGAGCACGCTCGTCGCCGAATCTCAAATCGGCTTCATCGACTTCATTGTGGACCCCAGCATGACCATCATGTCCGACATGCTCGAGCACATATTGACGCCCATTGCGCCGGCCATCAAGTCCAAGCCGCCGCCAGTGCCGGAGGAGATCGACAATGATGCGGATGACGGCAAAAAGACCGCAACCTGCTCTATGACGCGCAAGAGCCTGACCGCCGGCTCCAAGTTTAGCATCAACAAACCCTGGCTGACCTGTCTCTCCGAGAACAAAAAGATCTGGAAGGAGCAGGCTATCAAAGGTAGGCCACCATTCCCTCTGCCGTCCTTACCCTTAGTCCTTTCGTAGTCACTCGCCCCTTGACTAAACCATAAAAAATATATAATCCGCCTTCGCAGAGCTCCTAGAACGTCGACGAAAAAGTACAGTATTGTAACCAATCAAGACTCAGCTTCAACACGATCTCTCAATGCCAAAATCTCAAGATTTCCATAGCGGGTTTGGACTTAGGAAAAGCAAATTTTCATATACAAATTCCACGCTTTTGAGCCTGTCTCTATACACAAGGCAATATATATCTACATTAATATATATTTCCTTGTGCATAGAGTTTTCTCCATTTAATACTTATGTATGTCAATGCTGTCTAAAAACATTTTAGTATAATGTAAATTAAATTAAATTTCACTAAATTTCATTTATATATGAAATTTTTATATGAATTTCTGAGCTGGAATATTTTAGAAATTGTTTGTATTTTATAAAATACTTAAGAGCTTAAACTTAAATTAAAAAGTTTTATTAGTTTTCAATAATATTAAAAACTAAGAAATTAAATATTTATTATTATTTATTTATAATTATAAAAATGATTTATTTAAACTCATTTTCAATTGTTATAATTATAATATATAATTCAGTTTAATTTCTTTAATTAAAATTACAATTTAAATTTTATTTTAAAAAAGCAAACATCTAACAAAATTTAGTTCTAAAAGACATATGTATATACATATGATAAATCATAAAAGTATTGACATTCAAGAAGAAGAAGAAACATGAAAATGCAGCTCCAATCAAGGCCTTCTGGTTGAAAACAAAAAATAACAACAAAATTTGCAACTTCCTTATATCCTTTCAATATTCTCCCTATATATATGCAATATAAATTGAAGAATCTTAAGCAAATTACGCCTGCAAGTATATGTAATCCTTTTAATTTCGATAATTCTTAAAGTTTTTACTTGTCTCCAGCCCGATCTAATCGTTTCTCGTTCGCTCTTACAGATGCCGAGGCACGGGCGCTGGCCGCCGCTGCCGAAGCTGCCACTGAAGCCGAGGAAAAGCCCGCCGGGGAGGCAGAAGCCGAGGAGCCGAAGGATGCCGCTGCGGCCGAGAGTGCAGCTGCCAACTGAATAGATATATCCTTGACAAGCTGCAAAGTGTTAAATAAGTAAACCCTAAACCCTAAGCGATATGCAATAGTTAAGACAGATAAATACATACATACATACATAGTTACATAGTTACAATCTCTGCACAGATAACGGATAACGGATAACAGCTAATGACTCGAACAATTGTATAAACAAACAAGAATAAGTATTTGTTGCTTAACAATTATTGTTAAACTAACTAAGCATTGGCTATATGTGTGTGCAGCTTCTTACGCGCAATATTTTCCTGTTAGTAGATCAATCAAAAAAGAAAAGAAAGAAACACAAATAAGAGTATTTATGAATGTACTATATAATATATATACTAATACATGCATATATATATATTATATAATTTGTTGCAAATAGTTTGTTAAAAAAATAAATAAAAACTAAAAACAAAAGAGAGAAAGCAAATATATTAGAGCAAAGCACAATTCGAAGGTGTTTTTACGTTTTGTTTAAATAGAACACAAAATATTTTGTAAATAGTTGACATTTGTAGAAAGTTGGTCAACAACAAGAAGAGGAAGAGGAAGAAGAAGCAGAACAACAATTAATAAGCATTTACTTAGCTTAGTTCATAGTTTGAAATATATTTACTTTAAACTACTTTATAGCCTAACTCTAAACTTATCCAATACAAATACTATATATACATAAAGTTTCTTAAGTTTTCAACAGAATTTCGGAATTTATTATTTGTTATTTCTTTTTTTTCAATTCACCTTTCTGTCTGTATGCAAAATATGTTTTATTAAATTTCTATTTTCTATAAAAACTTTTTTTCTTTGCCCACACAAAAAACCTAAAAACTTTGCTCAATTTTCTTATCTTTTTTTTGGGAATATGCCTAGTTGTTAAGTACCTAAGTAATGGCAAGAAATACCTGAAATATGAATTAGCTATATTGTAACTTGTGTTAATATCTCAAAGACCTCTAACAGACTATCTAAAACAAAACTTCTTTACTCGACTTTCCCTCTACATATGCACATGGCTACCTACTCGATACATACAATAACTATAGCGTATGTACGTACATACATATATACTTAAATATATATGTGAATGTTAAGATATATATACTATCTAAAGCATACTCGTAATGGCACGTCTACAGTCGTAAAGTGCATATTTATTTTTATACGTGAACAAGCCTAATGTTTACAAAGTTGAAGAAAAAAAATCAAAAACCAAAAAAAAAATAACATAGATAACATAAATAACTACCAGAGTTTATATGTTAGATGATTCTTTTCTGTTTGATTTCTTGATTGTGTGTGTTTTTTCTCGTACTCGAAGAAGAAACCAAACTAAAATGTTTTAAACGTTTTTCAAAATGTCTGATAGCGGGACCACTCTTTTAAGATTTACCACTGCCCTTTAGCAGACGGCGACGGACGGCGACTAGACGACGAGCATTGGGGGTACTCCCCCCCAGAGGCGATCAAGAAATGCATGCTCGCGTTGCAGATGGGGCGGACTTAAAGGACAGTGGTAAATGGGCTTAGCAGTAAGGTACCAAATTATCAGCTGAAATTGGGATCATAGCTTTATTAAGGTAGTAAATACTTGTAATTAACTACTGCAGTTGGTAAAAACAATGCGAGTGCGAGTGGGTCTCACCTGGCCCACCTGCCGTATGAGCCATCTGGAACCATGCAGTTAGTGACTTACACACATACATAAACACATACATACATACACACATATATGTGTAATCTTATAGCTACAGTAAATACTAATACATATATATATATTTAGCATAAACCATATATTATAATAATAAAAAGGGTTGTTCACAAAAATAATAGTGCTGCTGCTATTTTTGTGAACAGCTCTGTACCCAAATACGAATACATATTATGTATATATTGAATAACAAACTAAAGGATATGTGTATCGAAACAAATTGAACGCTCAAAGCGATTAGGGTCAGTTATAGTCGGCTATCTAGTCACCTTCTATATGTATATCTATGTAGAACTCTGTACAAAATTAATAGAAAGAAGAAGAAGAAGAAACACAAAAGGTGAACGCTGTATTAATGCATAAGATATAGGGCACAGTGCAGTTAGATGTCTGTGCAACTCCTTCAGTTCCAGTTGTTTGAAATGAAATATTGTTATTAAAATCTGTTACCAAACATAGCGTACAAATCACTAACCATATTGATGCATATATATATTTATATGTGTGTATATGTAGATCGAACATCTAGAATTAACAGCCAGACTTACGCACACAGGCACACAAATGCTATTTTACATATACAAGCGCGCATAAGTGTGCGTGCATGCTCATTCCAATAGCCATGCAAAAAAAAATAGAGAATTTTTGTGTTAGCGTAGCAAACACTAATACATATACACATACATATGCATATATATGAGAGCTTACATTTGGAGAGAGCACTGAGAGTAAGCAACAACAAAAACAAAATGGCGTTTGGTACATTCTGATGGCCGCATCGGATCTCTCACTCGATCACACGACGACTTACCACAATTTAGTTGAGCGTGCGAGAGAGAGTAAGGGATACGAGCGAATACGAAGTTGATTTTTGATGAATCAAAAAAACTTTTGCTCTAGATATTCCATCTATATGTTATATGGGTTAGTGGTACAATACATTAAAAGTTACTTAGCGAATTGTAGTTTTGTAGCAAAAATAAATAAATATTTAACATGCATATATACACACACATACATATAAATAAAATAATAATAACAATAACAATACGATATATATATAAATATATATAACAGAAAAAAACATACATATGTTATGCACGCACTTAACAAACTTCGAAAATTCATTTAAAATTTTTAAACAAAGTTTGGATGCTTTAAAAAAATAACAAAGATCATAAATGATTTTTTCTTTTGAAATGTGCAAATCGGAAAATGAATAACAAATTATGTATAAATATATATGAGTTCAAAGCAATCATTACATTTAAAGTATAAACTATTATAATGCATAATACATACATATGTTATACTTAATCAAACCAAAGAAACAAACAAAAAAGAGTAAGAAAAACTTAAATAACAAAAAATATAGGTTTTTGTGTAAATAAATGTGCACAGGTTTAAAAAATAACTTTTTAGCCAGCACAACACTAATAATATACTCCTATAGCAAACATACTGCACGCTAAACTGTAAATAATTTAGTTTCATTTACTATAAAAGTCTTACGCAAAAATTTCTTGAATTTTTTTTTTCTTTAATTTTTCTGTTAAACTCGAAATGTTTATTACACATATTTATCAGCGTGTTTAAAGTACTTAAATGAATGGCTGAGGTGTGTGCTTATTACGAAATACCTTCAAGAAATTATAATAACACCATATGACTTTTAATATACTAATAAAAATATTATTAAACCTATCAAAAGTGTTTTTAAATGAAATGTTAAATTTAAAGTGGCAAAAATATCGATAGCTGTGTATCGAAATATCGAAATGTAAATAACAGCAGGTTAACAGTGCTGCCTAACTGGGTCAGCTGATTGCTTGTGAACGTGCCATGTGAACGATATTGTGTCCACGTTGCGTGCTTACTGTCAGTTTATTGTAAGTAGCTGCACAACAAAAACCAATTTTTTCGCTGGTGTTTTGCACATAAAATGTCGCTATAAATATTGCAATGTGCAGCATTGAGTGCATAACGTTGAACAATGTTGCAGCGCTAATAAATTAATAAAAACACTAGTTCAACAACTCCACGGTGTACGTGAATATATATTTGTGGGCAGTAAGTGCGTGTGCATGTGTACATGTGTGTGTGTGTGTGTGAGTGAAGTTTTTGCCTATGGCGTTGCCATCCACACAGCGGCAAATTGTTGTTGTTGTTGTTGGTGCCTTGGCTGCTTTGGCTGTTTATTTGTTATTTGCGAAAAAGGCCATGATTAATGTTTAATGAGGCAAACGTTTCGGTTTCAGTCAAGTGACAGTGTGACACACTAATCTAAAACTGAGCTATCACTGCAAACCGCCTGACCAAAAAACGCGAGCCCCGCCCCATTAAATATTGTTTTTTCCCCCACATTTTCCTTTTTGCCAGCGCTGGAGCACCTTGGCACGCCTTAGCGGCGCCAAGTGTCGTGCTTGGGCCTAATTAGTTTTTTATTTTATTTTATTTTTTTTTGCACCAATAATAAATGGTAAATAAGCAGGAGCAAACGAAATCTTATCGGGCAGCATCGTTATCATCTATCTCAAACAGAGGCGACCTTATCGAGAGCTGGAAATCATTTACATTATATATATAGTATAGGCGAGAGGCAAATGAAAACTGTTTTAGACGCGCTTATCTGATATACTAACATCTGTTTTAATACATTTATTTGCAGCCTATAGAGTCTTGCTCGGCGCTTGGTCAAAGCCAGCAGCAGCAGCAGCAGTTGCAGCAGTTATTGTCGAACGATACGCCACCGCCATGCTCATAAGACACGCTCCAAGTACTCAACCCAAACGAGCAAGTGCCAAAAGTCGCCAGCCAAGAGCGTGAGCACCCGAGGCTGACCCCCAATCGAGCTGTCCAAGACACAACCGCAGAGAGAGAGAGAGAGAGCGAGCGTAAGCAAGAGAGAGAGAGAGAGTGGGAAGGAGTGTGTGGAAGCTGGAAAACTAGGCAGTTGCATTTATCGTCGAGGGCATTTGCGGCGCATCATCATGGGCAATAAGAACTCGTGCTGCGCCTACTCGAGTCCGCAGTCGGACCGCAAGTCGAAGGATATACCGCCAGTGTTTGAGGAGCGCCACCAGATGCCGCACACGTCGCAGCACCAGCTGGACGGTCATCATGGCAGTGGCGGCGTGGCCATGTCCGTGCATCATCACCAGCAGCAGCAGCACCATCATCAGCAGGGCAACAGCAATGCGGACAACTTTGAGAATCAACAGAATCTGCAGCACATCTCGGAGCGGGAGGCGCTCGAGGGTGAGGAGGATCCGTCGGTGGATCCCACGGCGGCGACCATGTTTCTGGAGCGCTCCAAGGTGGAGAATGGCGGCATGTCGCGAAAGCGTTCACAGCATCAAATTGCACAGCAGAACAGCAGCGTTGGAGGTGGAGGCGGCGGCGGAGGCTGCAATACACCGGGCGCCAATAGCTCGGGTAGCGGCTTCGTCGGAGGCGGCGGTCTCAAGAAGAGCTCCTCGTGCTCCACGATCTATCTGGACGACAGCACCGTGTCGCAGCCGAACCTGAAGAACACCGTCAAGTGTGTCTCGCTGGCCATCTACTACCACATCAAGAATCGGCAGTCGGATCGACGTCTGGACATCTTCGACGAGAAGCTGCATCCGCTCACACACGACCACGTGCCCGATAACTACGACACGCTCAACCCGGAGCATCGGCAGATCTACAAGTTTGTGCGCACCTTGTTCAACGCCGCCCAGCTGACGGCCGAGTGTGCGATCATTACCCTAGTCTATCTGGAGCGGCTGCTCACCTATGCGGAGCTGGACGTGGGGCCGTGCAACTGGAAGCGCATGGTGTTGGGTATGTCAGAGCAGATCGGCGATCCTCCACTCCTGAGTATCGCCAATCTCTATCAATTCAATCTCATTTTGAAACATAATTTTAATTGCATGTTGTCTGGCTTGCAGGTGCCATACTGCTGGCGTCCAAGGTGTGGGACGACCAGGCCGTGTGGAACGTCGACTACTGCCAGATACTCAAGGATATTACGGTCGAGGATATGAACGAGCTGGAGCGCCAGTTTCTCGAGCTGCTGCAGTTCAACATCAATGTGCCCTCTTCCGTTTACGCCAAATATTATTTCGATTTGCGCACGCTGGCCGAGGCGAACGAGCTGAACTTTCCCACGGAGCCGCTGTCGAAGGAGCGCGCCCAGAAGCTGGAAGCCATGTCGCGTGTCATGCAGGACAAGGTGACGGCCGAGGCGCTCAAGAACGGCATCAAGAAGTGGTCCTCCATGGACAACGTCAGCCAGGGCGGACCGCGGCGCAGCGTGGCCATATTATCGTGATTTATATTAGCTTATTAAAAACTAAACAAATGAAAAACTGTATTCTATTCTGTGTAGCAGCCGTAGCGGTACCGCGACTTGTCCTTCCCACACAAAACGAAACGCAAAGAAATTGTAAACTGAAAAGTCGCGCCACAAATTGAATATTTCTTACGACTTGAAATCCATTTGCTATCATTTAATTAAGTCGACTCACTCGATGATTAACAAAAACAAAAGTAAATTATATAAACTAAAGTCTTTTACACACACACACAACGCCCACACACCACGTCTCGAATTAAGGACCACTTTTTATATATATACACACAATGGTATACAATACTACCGATTGCAGTCAAGGATTTGGATGTCTTTTAAATATGCCTAACAACTACAACAGCGCGTAACCAATTGCCAAAAACGAAAATACTTAAAGAAAGAAAAAACACTAAAAATAAATATTAAAAAAAATATGAAATTGCACTGTATAAAAAGCTTGAATATTGAAGAATATAATTTTTTATTGTAATTTGGTATAGTCACAACGACAACAACAAATCGACTTATCTCAATGGATTCCAAAGTGACTAATCCAAAAACAAAAAACATTTTTAACAGCAACTGCGCCCCTTAAAAAAACAAAAACATTTTCTGTACATTTTTAACGAATTTAATATTGTTTTTATTTCGTTTAATCTCAATTATGTTAAATGATTTTCTTAAAGTTTCGATTTAGTTCAGGTATATATATCTATATATACTTGATCAAATCGAGGCGCAGCACAACTAAATGGGGCGTGGCATGCAGCAAAATAGAGCGCAATATTTAACCCAAGATTTGTGAGTACATTAATATTTAGTCATATAAGAATACGAATTATATGCAAGAAATGTATTTTATTTTGTAATTTATTTTACGATAATGCGAAATAAAAAATCACAAATACAATATTTTAGTAGTAATTGTGGGCATTGCTAAAGTGTTCTAGAATTGTAATTTTCTTAAATTTATAGACTTAAAACTACAACTAAAATCAATATTAAAATTCAACATTTTCCAAAAAAAAATTAATTTTTTTTTGTTTTAAGACTAAAAATTTAAATAAATAAAACCACTTACTAGTTTTTTTTTATATACTAGTCAAAATCAATTTCCATTTCAATTACTTAAAAAAAAGTTCGATTTGTTTGTTTTGCTTACTTAACAAAAATCAAAACAAACATAAAAAATAAATATATAAATGCAACGTTTTCTAACATTATGTTTTAGCGATATTCAAAATGTATCGATATATTTACTTAACTCATGGCCCACTCAAACTTACTACTGAATGAAAAATATTTGTGTACAGTTATGCGTATTTATATTTAACTTATACATATAATTATTTACCCGACCTCACAGTAAACATAATAATAAACTTAACAAATGTAAATAAGGCTCGAGCTACGTGAATATCGATATTAATTGCATGCAATTACTATCGGTATAAACGCAATATTTTCGCGTATCGATATGCCGCTACCATACAATCATCCCTAATTCTGCTCTCCTTGCTCTTCACATTTTGTGCACAAAAAATGCATATATTTCAAAAGGTAAAAAAATATGTGTAAATGCAGTGCAAAACGTTCACAAAAACAATATAAACAAAGTGCGTGCGGTATGAAATTTTGACGTTGTCGGTATTTGCCCATAGCCGCCATTAAAGAAGAATTGTAAGCGTCGCGGTCCGGGACGCCTGCTGCTGCAACATACACAAGCATGAAAAAGAGGAGTGGTGGCAAGTCAAAAGAACTCGGATTTCTGGTCTGACCGCTGTAAGTAAAATGTGCATGTGCATGTAGATGCGTGTGTGTGTGAGTGTGAGTGAGTGTGCGATGAGTATGAAAATAAGCTGGGAAATAAAAAAAGCCGCTTTTATTAAAAACTAGCAAATTGTTCAATTTTGATGCTGCCATATTTCCACATACAATTTTTACCGCCTTTTTATACGGAAAGCAGCGCACAGGCAGGCAACGCCAGTCAATAAGAACAACGCAATCGCACACCAACGCACACACCACACACACAGATATGCCACAATGTTTCTGTACCTCTTCTCTCTCTCTCTCTCTTTCGCTGCTTCTCCCACGAGAAACAGGAACAGCGAACACGAAACAAGAGCTCTTCACGAATACACTAGGTAGGGCAGTTCAAAACTATTGTGAAATAGAACCAATGTAAATGAAAACTTAAATTGTGTAAATAATTTGTTTTCCATATATATTTTAATTAATCAGATTTGAATAGATGAAAAATGCAGGTTTAATAATGTAAAAAATCAACAAATTATTTCTGTCAACTGTACAAAATTAAAAACAAAAAATGAGGCATACTTTTGCTTTATTTTTATTATATTTTTAAAATGGAAAATTTCAGCTATATTTAATTAATTTATTTATTAGTTAATCGCTTTAGACCTGTTTGGTATAATTATAAAAGTATAAATGTTGAACATTAAAAAGTTTCGTTCTGTGCAACGTGGTATGGCAACTGCTTGTGCCCACTGTGTATTCGTGCAGGGCACGAAACGAACGCGCCTCACGAAGAACTTTACATCGCGCTTCTGCTTCTGCTGCCTCCGCGTCTCATTCAATTTTCAGTTTGCTTTGCTCTGTACACCGTACACCACCGCCTCTCACCCGCGCGGCGTTTTGATTTTTCTACTACTGTTGCTGCTGTGCTGCCAAAGTTTTTTCCACACACACACGCACCGCCACCAATACAATCAAGTAATTTCTCATACATACATACATATAATGGCGTCATAAGAACATATTTTAGCGAATGTTAATGCAAAACTGCAAACAAGCAAATGGCGGGGGACGGGGAGACTTAGTGGTGAAAAGTGCTCCTGGAAGTGAGTGGAAAATAATCTGATTGGAAAAATAGTGTACATTTGTGAAATTCTAATACAATATTATCAAATGGCTGCGGTCGACATCGTTGTGTGTGTGCGAGAGTGTGAGCGACATATGCATGCATGTGTGTGTATGAGTGTGTGTGTTTGAATGAGATACGTGAGCTGCTGTGTGCTTATGTATTGTATCTGTGAAACCGTATGTGTGTACGTAATGAGTATACATATACACACACACTCACAGCGAGTTCCCATTAACGTCATCATCGTGTCATTTTCTTGTTTGCAAGGCGGCACAGGGTTGCATTTTCGAAAAATGAATTTTTCGTATTAATAAATGCAAATGCAAGTGAACTTTGATTGTATGCGTGCATGCATGACATTTGGATAAATTTGTCGGGAGTTACATTTTTAGATTTTGGGCTACCATATGTTACATTAAATTAAGGTTTTGGATCGTTCGTATATATTTTTTCGGCTTGAGGTTCCTTTATTTCTCTTCTTCTTTTTTTTATTTTATTAAACAATTATGAAATGCACACTAATTGGCTGTAATGAAAATACATATGTATCGCTCTCTCTCTCTCTCGTCTGCCTCTCCCTGCTCAGCAGAAATTGAGCGACAACCAAACAAAATTAAAAATAAAAAGCCGAGAGACGAGGCAACGGCAGAAATAATTATAACTATGTATAACTCGAGTTCGGCATAGAATGTGGGCAAAACGCAAAACTTGTATGCGCCGCCTGTACTGCTGTTCGCTCTTCGCTTCGGTTTGCTCGTTGCGCGCCCGCCTTAGCTTTCATTTTTTTCTCGTTTTGCTTGTGCCAGCCTTTTTCGCTTTATTTTGTACTTACGCTTTGCGATTCAATTCGTTTTTATTGGTTTTCCGCTTTAGGCGGTTGGAATTGAACGTAGCGTCGTCGTGCAAATCGTCAGAGGGGTGTGTATGGGGAAGCGGGGAACGTTGTCGTTCAATGAATAATGAGAGGCAATGTAAGTGTGAGAGTGAGAGGCAGCAAGAGCGTTCACAAGAGCGAGAGCGGCAGCGAACGTTGTGTGAGCGAACAACGAAACAACAAATAAAGCAAAGCATAAAAGTGCACAAAGCAAGGAAGAAGAGACAAGGGCCAGGTCACACAGCAGAGAGACGACCGCAGGCCGAGAAACCAGTGAGAGAGGGAAAAAGAGAAGAAAATACAACTTCTTTTCTTTCTTTTTTTTTTTTTTTGTTGGCATAACAGCCAAAAGCGAACTAAAGCAGAGAGCTTCAACATTTAGAAGACGGACAATGCACGCACATACCGCAATAGATATAGCACACGCATACATACATATGTACATGCATACATATACACATGAATAGAAGCACACGTACATTCATACACACGTACTTAATACACAATTAATTTGATTTATTAGAACGATATGAGGTGAAATGTACAAAGAATTAATTGTATATAGATATGAACTTATGATAATGCTATTTCTTAAATAATTACACGAGTTCTAATTTCAATCATGTTAGCTCTGCCAATTGTCTGTCGCCCCCTGCCGTTAATTGTGACGCAGCTTTCATCTGTGTGCTTGCAAAAGCAAATACACACACACACACACGCATGCATACACATGTACTTATATGTACACAACTGTTGTGTGTATGTATGTGTGTGTGTTTTTGCATATTGACTGCAAATAATTTTCACTTGATTTGCTTTTGCCTGCCTTCCCTGGCTTTTGGTCTTCGGTGCGCGCTAGCGGCAAGCGTTAATAGTGGGCAGGGGGGTGCAACTGTACCGCGCGCGGTCCGTTTGATTATTTCGCGTAAACATAAACACAAAACAAACTGTTGCTCACCGCTGCTGTTATCGTTGCCTCTCTTTTTACAGGTGGCCTGAGCGTAACGCAATACTGATTGAAAGTGCATAAAGCGAGGCAGCCGGTTAACTGTTAAGTTCATTTAATATGTAAGTTCTGCTCCTGGTGAGACAGAAGGGCGGCTATAAAAGGCACGGCGTGATATTGCATAAGGTAAGTGAAACGGGTAATTCGATAAGTAAAATTAACTATATTTACTATGCTCTATTAATTGCATTCTAATAAGATTATTAACTATATAACTAACTAATTTATTATTTAAACTATTCAATTAAAGTAGTATATATAAAATTCTAATTGCAATTTTTTTTATAATTTATTAGTCATTTTATTATTTTCTGTTTTCAATTCAGACTTGGTCTTTTTTTTTTATTTAATTTTTTTTCCAAATATTTTGATGTTGAGCTTCATTAGAATTTATTTGTTTTGTGGCCGCACCGCCCTTTTTCCCAGGGCTTGGCAGCAAAAGCTGGAGTTACATACAACGATGTATGTATGTGTTTATGTATTACGTACATACTGTGTATGCATGTGTATGTATTCCTACCTCACCACATAAAAAGTGGCGCCCTTTTTGTGTTACATGAACTCGCCCCCTCCCCGCTCTTGCTTCAACACATTTGTATTGTGTTTGTGTGTCGTCTGCTCGTCTGCTTAGCTGAATTATTTGCTGGGCCAGTAAAAACAATCAAATGGAAAGACGCAAAGAGAGAGAGAAAGAGAGTGAGTGAGAGAACGCAGCTTTGGGAGAGGGGAGTTTCGCTGCTTAAGCGCTTACTACAGCTCAGGACCTATGCAAACAATGCGCTCTCCGCTACCCGCTGCTTATCCAACCCCCACTCATGCGCGCGCGCTTCGTTTCACTCTCTTTTTGCCGCTCACTTACTTAACCCCCCGCAGGCATCCATAGTTTTTCTTGTACACACACACACACACGCAAGCACTCCAACACTTACGCTCCAAGGCGCGTTGTCTTTAATCGATTTGTACTTCTTGATATTTACATCAGCCACCTGCCTCCTCTCACACTTACACACGCACACACACTCGCACGCTCTCATACTCTCCGTGCGCGCTCTCAACATTTCTATCAAATGCTTGCATTCTCTGATTGGATATCTAAATCCTGAATCCTGCTAAAACGAGCCATATCGACGTAGCCCACTTCACACCCAACACCAGCGCCAGCTCCACTCCCTTTTCTCATTTCTTTGCATCCACACTTCGTTCTCGACTCGAGTGTGCATGTGTGTGTCTGTGTATGTGCGTATGCTTTACTTTTACAATTTATATAAAGTTATTTCATTGTGTGTGCGGAGGAACGCTCCTTTCTGAGCTTTTGAAACTCTTTACTTTACTAATGGGAAATTTATACCATTTTATCAGCATAAAATCAATAACTGGTCAACGGCATTTTTGAACATCTTCACACATGAGGAGATTTAGTGTGTTTAATGTAAATAGCTTGCCAGAGTGTGTGTGAGTGTGAGTGTGTATGTGTGGTGCTCAACTGTACTTCCACGTCTCATTGAAGGGTTAACGCTCGCTAGCCATCAATGCAGCAGTTTAAATTACATTAGTGTAAATTACAATGAATTTAGCTAAAAGTAAAAATTAATAGTATTTTTATTTAATAATTAATTTATTAATAAGTTAATATTCCTTCATTTAACTATGAATATTCTGTAAATTACTTTCATATTCTTACTGATCTCTACAATATTATTTTGCTACTTTCAGGTGAAAGATCAGAGCTCAGCGTCAGCAGCAAGCGGGAATAGCAAATATACCAATAAGAGTAGATGGGCCATATCCTAGAGCAATAGAAGAAGAAGAAGAGAAGCTACATGGTAATTTGGCCAAGCGCTCCACCTCCTTTGATCCTCGCTATTGTCCATTTTCAATAACCAGAGTCAACAAATTCCACTTGACTTTTTGTAGCCACGACGGCCAGCGACAGCAGTCGACAGCAGCAACAACAACAATATGTAGGCTGCAGCAACAACAGATTCAACTGCAGCAACAATAACAACAACAACAACCACAATTCAAGAAGCAGCAGCAGCAGCAACAACATCATCAACATCAACAACAACAACAGTAATCAAACACGCAACAAGAAACAAGCTACAAAAGAGACAAAAATCAAGCAAAATCGAACGAGAGACAGGCAACAAGATTGCGTTTGGAGTCCACTCTAAATGCAGCACGTGAGCGCTGCCAGTTCGGCACCTTCGGTGGTTTCAGCACCGGTGGTGACCACTGGCGGTGGCACCACCATCACCTTGGGCGGACCGCCGCCATTGCCCGGCAACAAGTCAGACCACAAAGAGGACGGCAGCAAGCCGCCGCACGGCATTGAAATGTATAAAGTGAACATTGAGGATATATCGCAGTTATTTACGTACCACGAGGTATTTGGCAAGATCCATGGCGATGTGGTGAATCATGTGGCGGCGGTGCATGGCAGTCAGCTGCCACCGCCGCAACTGCCGCCGCCGCCGCCATTACCGCCGCAGACGACGCATTCGGCTAGCGCAGCTGCAGCTGCAGCGGCGGTGTCCTCAAATAATGCAGCCGTCGCTGCTGTAATGGCCTCGGCCAATGCAGCAGCCGCGGCTGCAGCGGCCGCATCGGTAGCGGCCACGGCCCAGCAGCAACAGCAGCAGCAGCAACAGCAAGCCCCAGCGACAAGCACAAATGCTGGAACACAGCAGGGCAGCGCCACGGTGACCACAACTAGCTCCTCCGGCAGCAACGGGGGGAACGGGGGCAACAACAATGCGACGACGACGACGACGGGTGAGTTGCTAATGCCGAAAATGGAGGGCGGCATCCATGGCGTTGATGGGCAATCAAGCGTTGCGTTGGCGCCGGACGGCACGCCCATAGCGACTGGGACGCATGTGTGCGACATTTGTGGCAAGATGTTCCAATTCCGCTATCAGCTAATTGTGCACCGTCGCTACCACAGCGAGCGCAAGCCGTTTATGTGTCAGGTGTGCGGTCAGGGGTTTACCACATCGCAGGATCTGACCAGGCATGGCAAGATCCATATTGGCGGTCCCATGTTCACTTGCATTGTCTGCTTCAATGTGTTTGCCAATAATACGAGTCTGGAGCGCCATATGAAACGGCATTCGACGGACAAGCCATTCGCCTGCACCATTTGCCAAAAGACTTTCGCACGCAAAGAGCATCTGGACAATCATTTTCGTTCGCACACGGGCGAAACGCCGTTCCGTTGCCAGTACTGCGCCAAGACGTTCACGCGCAAGGAGCACATGGTCAATCATGTGCGCAAACACACGGGTGAGACGCCACATCGTTGCGATATTTGTAAGAAGTCCTTCACGCGCAAGGAACACTATGTTAACCACTACATGTGGCACACTGGTGAGTGTGATTTGGTGACCGGGGGCGGACAATGCGAGCGGCGAGCGCCACGACCACAAAAAAATACCAATTACCGATTACCAATTACAAATTACAAAAAGAAAAGAAAACAGCAAAAAATTAATATAAAAAAAAGAAAAAGAATATTCATATCCAAATCAAAAACCGATTCCAGTAGAGTACAAAATCAACTACAGATAATATCAACAGCCATCACATCACACCAACCAAATCAAAATCGAAATCAATCAATTGATCAACCAAATCAAATCCAATCAAATCAATTAATCAATCAATCTAGTAACCGCAACTCATCGTGCGTACTTCCTATCGTCTGCTTCCTTCCTCCCACTGTCTCTACACACTGCTTGTGCTTCCTATATATAAGCCTACTTATATGTAGCCCTTCAGCTTCCCTCTGCATTTGTACTCTCACAATCCTCACTCACACACACTCACAAAACGAAAACGAACCTTTTTGCCTGCTTCCAAAAAGTACACTAAGAGCTGCATAACTATCGATAGTCGATTTAAATTTTTAAAGACAAGATAATATCAATAACTTTTCAATAAGAACTTTTCAAATGCAGTTGAGAAAAGTAACTAAATTTTTCATATTTTCCGAGACAAAAATTGGTTTTAATATATATCGATCATCGATATTTGATAAAAGAAAAGAAAACTATTAACGACATTTGCACGGCATGATAGAAGACTTTGTAGAATGGTTCAATCACATTTGAGTTTCTTCAAGTTTTTCGATCATTCGCTTTCAATCATTGCTGTCGATTGCTGTTAAGCTCAGTACAACTCTGCAACTCGTGTCAATACTCGCTCATACCGCTCATAACAATCCTACCCCCCAAGCCAACATCACACATACACACACACACTCACTCACTCACTCACTCACCCATGATCACACTCACAAATCACTGTCATCAATCCAATCCACTCCCACTGCCGCAACCCATTGGGATCGTCATCCACTTCCTACTCGTGTAGTTTGCCTGTGCTCCATTTCCCTACGCTCCCATTTTGTCAACGCTCTCTCGCTCTCGCTCTCTTTCTTTCTCTCTCTGCTGTACAGGGTGCTTAAAAATAAAGAAGCGTTCGTTGTTGCTGCTTGTCGATTGCCAACGTCCTGTGCCTGTGCCTACGGCGTTAATTGTGCGACAGAAGACACACACACACACTCACACACAGAGAACTCTCTACACCAAGTGGTGGGCTAAAGAGATTCCCATTTCACTGAGATACCCATCCACACTCACACACACATGCATTAGCTTAGGGACTTAGGGAGCTTGGCGTCGAAGACGGCTTCATTCAAGAGACGAACTCAACGTTCACGCACACTTCAGCATCAGTATCAGCCCAGCTCTGAGTGGAAGGTGCCATTAGGGGTACTCTGTATTTCGCATATGAAATATAAATGACATATTTCAGCTCCAGCTCAAATAGAGTGACAGGCACACACACGCATACAATTACACTTGCACACACATACGCACACATTCTCATACACACGCATACGCTTCACATAAGACCACAAAACACCACGCCCACCGCCCATGCGCCACCCACTAAGCCGAGCCTCCGTTCGCTTCGTTCGAACCCAACGCAAGCCACGGCCAGTTTCACACACACATAGCGGTGCCGGGGGTTTCTTGAAAAGAAAAACATTTGACTTTATATATTTGCTTATTTTTATCTAATGTTTTCAATAATTTTGATAATGTTTTTTTCTCTAGTTAATATATATATTATTTTTTTGGCGGGTCCATTTGAAATTTGCGTAGAGAATAATACGAGAAAATGATCGCGTTGAAAGAAAAAGAAAAATGTTTGAAATGCTTGCGCTAACCAGAAAAAAAAACTCCCCACCCTATACTTTCTGTTCTCTGTTCTGTGTACCACCAATAAACAGGTCAAACACCGCATCAGTGCGATGTCTGCGGCAAGAAATACACGCGCAAGGAGCACCTAGCCAACCATATGCGCTCCCACACCAACGAGACGCCGTTCCGTTGCGAAATCTGCGGCAAGAGCTTTAGTCGCAAGGAGCACTTCACCAATCACATACTCTGGCATACAGGTAAAGAGACAAAACAGAACCAACCAACCAAACGACGAACCAACAGCCCAACGCACAACCCACACACACACACACACAGAGCCAGCCAGAACACTCGCCAAGCCAAGTCCCAAAACTGCTCAATTTCGTACAGCTCCATCGCGGTGGAGAGGCCCCAGGCCCCCAGTCCAACACACAGCCACAAACACACGCGCGTCTGGTGCACGAGCAGCGATAACGAACTTTAAGGAATGCTCTTTAATGAAACATTTGATAATCAATTTGAATAATGTAAAGCATTATAATATGAGCTATATAAGATATAGAGCATTATATGTATATCCTTAACAACTTTGAGTTATCAGTGATAAGGCTAAAAGCCATGTGATTATATGGAATATTTTTGTAATTTAATTTGAAGACTAGACAAATTTATTGTCAGTTGTAGGAATAGAAGCTAAAAAAATAGCTTATAGAATTTATAACAACACAAAGTTGTTTTCCAATTTAAGTTCTAATCATTGTGAAATGTTCTCAAAAGAGATAATAGGGGTATTATCTACCTATTATCTAAATCAAAATGAGAACTACATTTATTTTGTTGTCAATGAAACCAATTGATATTCAAAATCTGATGGAACTACTCTAACTTATTCATTAAAATATAATAATAATCTTCTTATAATATCCCTGATATATTAACTAATATTAGTTAATATAATGATTATATGAAGTACTGTGCAGGCAGTTAATCAAAATAATATCTTTGCCAGTCGCACTGATTGAAGCTTTAAATTAATGCAAAATGGAATATTTGACATTTTCATGCGTTAATTATGAATAACAATCACAAAAGGTTGTTGAAGAAAGTTCTATTTATATTTAATGTGATAACACATTCATTCAAAAGAATTCACTCCATTCAAGATTTTAAATATAGATCAGTAAAAGTAGTCAATAATTGAAGTTCATGGATTCATTCATAAGAGAATTTCATTGTCAACATTTGATCTATTTCAATTCAGTCTTCATCGTGGCTCAAATTGAAATTGATTAAATTAATTAAATTAGTTGTTAGTTGGCAGACACTAATTGTTTAATGAAAGTCTATTCCGCATAGAAGCTGTTTATAGTACTTAACCATATTATATTGTAGATAGTAAATGAGACGCATTCGCATTGGTTGTAATTTGATAGCAAAGTGAAGCCATTCGAACACACTCGGACTTTGATTCGTAAACAAACCAACCAACTGATATCGAACTAAGCAGACGCTTTATTGAAATCGGAATACGCCCAATTCGAAAGAGTGACTTGGACACTGGACAGGCCAGACGCACTGGGCACATACTTATCGCAATTATTGTGGATTGCTTGTGAATGATTTCTAATCTGTAATGTTATTGTACGACTCTTACCTTTTACCACGCAAGCAGGTGAGACGCCACATCGGTGCGACTTCTGCTCCAAGACGTTTACGCGCAAGGAGCATTTGTTAAATCACGTGCGCCAGCACACGGGAGAGTCGCCGCATCGCTGCTCCTACTGCATGAAGACGTTCACGCGCAAGGAGCATCTGGTGAACCATATACGCCAGCACACGGGTGAGACACCGTTCAAGTGCACGTACTGCACGAAAGCGTTCACACGCAAAGATCACATGGTTAATCATGTACGGCAACATACAGGCGAATCGCCGCACAAGTGCACATACTGCACCAAGACGTTTACGCGCAAGGAGCATTTGACGAATCATGTCCGCCAGCACACGGGCGATTCGCCGCATCGTTGCAGCTACTGCAAGAAGACCTTCACCCGCAAGGAGCATTTGACGAATCATGTGCGCCTGCACACTGGAGATTCGCCGCACAAATGCGAATACTGCCAGAAGACGTTCACGCGCAAGGAGCATCTCAATAACCATATGCGCCAGCACTCCAGCGACAATCCGCACTGCTGCAACGTGTGCAACAAGCCCTTCACGCGCAAGGAGCACCTGATCAATCATATGTCGCGCTGCCACACCGGCGATCGTCCCTTCACCTGCGAGACGTGCGGCAAATCGTTCCCCCTCAAGGGCAACCTGCTGTTCCATCAGCGCAGCCACACCAAGGGCCAGGAGTGCGAGCGTCCCTTCGCCTGCGAGAAGTGCCCCAAGAATTTCATTTGCAAAGGTGAGTTGGTCCATCTGCAGCAGAGTGTAGCACGCGAGACGTGGCGTCAGCATAGTAGTCATCCCAATCCAGCCGCATATATCTGTCAAGATCAACCAATTCCCCTCCCCAGCGACAGTGCAGCGCATAGTTAGCCAGAAACTGAATTTAAAGAGAGACATTTCTTTAACTGAGAATTATTTCTGTTTCTTTGACTGATTTTATTTTGGATATATATTTGTATTTTTATAATAATTAAATTATTATATTTGAACAATTTATGCTCAGATAATATATGATAAATAGATCATATTTTAGAAATCACTTTTAAATATTTTAATAATTCAATTTATCAACAATTTTTTAGGTTTAAATTCAATTCAAAGCAATCAGAAGGATTTTTTTTATATATATCTTATTTGTATTATTTAATATTTATTTCGTAATTCGAATCTTAACTGAATTCACCTCCTACAATATACGCTGCGCTGTGCAATTGGTTGAGTTGCCCTTTTGACCCTTTTTAACCCCAATTGAAGAAAGAAAATATAAAAAGTAAGATAAACGCCCGCCCGCCCGCTTGCTCGCCTTAGCTTTGGCTCGGAGTGGCTGTAAGTTGACAGCCGCCCAAGTCGGATGAGCCGCCGACGTCCTTGGTTTTATTTTTGTCGAAATTCGATCTACCCTTGTCGGCAGAGATGTCTTCATGTCGCTTCCATTGTCCGTTTCGCAGGTCACTTGGTCTCGCACATGCGCTCCCATTCGGGCGAGAAACCGCACGCGTGCACACTGTGCAGCAAGGCTTTCGTCGAGCGCGGCAATTTGAAGCGCCACATGAAGATGAATCACCCGGATGCTATGATGCCGCCACCACCCGTGCATCCGCATCCGCAAATACCGGCTGGTGTGCTGACCCAAGTCAAGCAGGAAGTGAAACCGATCATAAGTGAGTCGGACACAGAACACACAGCAGCAAGACACGCCACGCGCCTGTGTCTGCCTACGTCCAGTTCAATTGCCCAACTGACCGCCTCTTCCCCCTTTGCAGTTCCCCATCACTCGGCGACGACCACGATGCACACCATACAGCAGATAACAGCGGGCGCGGCGGCGGCCGGCGCTGGTGCCGTCCAGCTGACGCCCGGCTTGGTGCCGCTCGTCACCAGCACGCTCATCTCCCACAACGCCCAGCAGTCGCAGAAGCAGCAGCAGGTGGCAGCTGCGGTAGCGGCTCAGCAGCAGGCGGCAGCAGCGGCCGCTGCCCAACAACAGGCAGCCGCAGCGGCTCAGCAGCAAGCGGCGGCGGCAGCAGCGCACCAGCAGCATCAGCAACAGGTGGCCGCGCAGCAGCAACAACAGCAGCAACAGGCAGCAGTCGCAGCACATCAGCAGCAGCAACAGCAACTGCAGCAGCAACAGTTGTTGCAACTGTCCATACAGCAGGCGGCGCATCATCATCAACAACAGCAGCAGCAGCAGCATCAACAGCAGCAGCAGCAACAACAGCAGCAGCAGCAACAACAACAGCAGCAGCAGCATCATCCACAGCAACAGTCGCACCCTCAGGCGCCGCCGCAGCAGCAGCAACAACAGCAACAGCCACCGCCACAGGTGCCCATTGCATTGATAAGTGATCCAAGCGCGCTGGCCCGTGCCGCCATGCAGTTGCAGCACCTGCCCACAAATGTGGAGCAGCATCCGGTGGTTTACTAACAGTAGCCCCTCCTGCATGGCTACCCGACGACGGCGGCGGCCACAACAACAGCCACGACACAATGGTGAAGCACACAAAATCCGGCGGCCAATCGAAGCAGCTGAAGGCAACAGCTAAACACAACACACAGCACAGCGAAATCCCTCACATCCACATAAGCAGCTAGTTATATATATATGTATATATATATATATATATACAGACACACAACATATATATTTATATAGTTTATAGTTCCGCGCGCTGGTTACGCATTGAACCCGTCAGTATGTCTCCCTATCAATATCCAACTCTCCGATCAGAGGCCCGCTTGCGCAACGTGCAATACAAGAAAAGCAAACATCTCATAGTTTCCCTTCATTGTTCTCTAACCGATCTTGTTAGGCGCTTAGCGTCTATATATAATAAATACTTCTCACGTCCGTGTTACATTTATGAAATGTACGCGTAACAGAGGCGCTGGACGTGGCTGCTAGCTGTGCTACCGGCCAAGTTAATAATGAGAGAGAGTTCATCAATGGGTTCAACAAATTGTAATCAGATTTTGTACTCGTTCACGAAATGAAAAGAACAAATTGGTCTTGTGCAATAGCCGTCTGCTTGTCTGCCGGTCTGCCACTTAAATCGTGTATGCGAACCCCCGATAGAAATGTAAAGCCTATACGGCTACATCTATTGTAAGTCGAGCGAATCAGTAAAAACTATATAGGTTCCATGCAAACAGAACAAGGATAAATAACTTTTGCAAGCGAATCATTGCTAATAATCTCCTATGAGGCATGTGGTTCGCCCATCCCATTTTTCTTTAAACTATTTCTGATCGTGAACGAGTATTAGGCAGTCGGTTGCGCCCGACTGCAAAGTTTTTAATTGTTTTTTATTAGTATGGCGCATGTATTTCTTATATTATTTTTCATTAAGTTATGCATAGGAAGTGAGAGACACAGACATTCATACATACTTACAAGGCATCCTCATACCACACACCACTATCATGAATATATATATATATATATATTTATATATATCTATATATAAATTATACATACTTTGTATATAAATCTGCAGCAAAACTTTGAGAAATCGCCGGAACATTTTGTATTATTTTGTGCATTTTGTAAAGCAAAGTATGTTACGAAACAAACAGCTTAAACAGTTATGCATACACATATATTATAAACTACACAAATATTATGCTATATATATCAGCGCCCAGTTAATATAAACACACCTCACAGCCCCCACCCCCTCCCTTGACCTTCAGCCCGATTAATGTTTAAGTCCGACAAATTGTTGCCTATGGATGATAAACCTTTGTTATATATAGGGCAAGGCGTATTAAAGCAGTTAACTAACTAACACGACAATTGAAGAGGAGGAGGCGGAGGAGGAGGAAGGGGAGAAGAAGAAGAAGCTTAGGCTAAGTCAAAAGAAAGAAGAGAAAAAATAACTAACAAGAGAATGAGAAACACAAGAAGAAATATATATTATTATTATATTTAATGTTAGTTGAACTACTAAGATGAATTAAGATTGATGATAATGACGATGAGACAAGTGAGCGAAAGTGAATTAGTTATTAGTTATTACATCTACGGAATGTGTGTGTAGCAGATGATTAGCGCACGCGCTATAATTATGATTATGAATTACGATTACGATTATGATTACGATAATATGACAAAGAGAAAAGAAGAGAAGTGAAAGAAGAAAGTAAAGCATGAAGTTATAACCTATCCCCATTACACTACACTACACACTATTAAAAGTTAACAAACAATAAATAATAATAATAATAATTATAATAAAGCTAGGCACAACTCTACAATTAATGATATAACAATTACTGTGCTTATGTTGAAAACAGCAACAAGATATATAGAGAGAAGCAACGCCCCAAGCGCCACAAGCAACAACATATCTGCTTTAAATTTTACAAACAAACATAAAAATACGAGGAAAAAATAAAAGTAAAGAAAAACTAAAAAAACATATACTATTATTAGATGAGTCAAGTTTATTCATTTTAAATACACACACACACACTCTCACACACACACATAATGCTTCCTTTTAAATGCAACATTTTATTAATTTAATATTTTAATTATACATTTTAATTTAAATTAACCAGAAAAAAAACTGTACATGTACACAAATAAAACAATATACACAAAAATAAAGGCAGTTTTCTTTATGTTCAATAAGAAATTGATTTCATGTTTTTAATTTTTAAGACATTTATTGGCAGCGAAAGAAGTTAAAAAATAAATAAAAATAAAACAAAAAAAATGTACTAAAAATGCAGGGAACAATTAAAAATTGTAAAAAAAATAAACAAAAAAGAAGAAATAAAAAACAAATGTGCGCATAAAATTGAAATGTTTAAAAAACATTTATGCGAAGTTTTTGAATATATTGTAAAACTTCGTATAAATGTTAAAACACACACACACAGACAGACACAAGCAAACATATTATATTTATGTAGTTGTTTTTAGCCGTGTTAGTTTTTGGTGTTTTTTAAAATAGATTGGTGATGTGTATAATAGAGCGCCGTATATAGAAAGCAAATAGAGTATATATATATATATATATATATGGATATATAATACGATTATTAACTAATATATTAACTGATCAACTGTATCTGTAGCATGCGAATGGCAATTTTTAATTAACAAATTCAAATTGTGTTGCAATATTTAACAAGGCAAGAGTTTAATTTGTAAGTTGTAAGTTGCATAATGCATTAATCAAACATCATTTAGACACGATAATTGTGAATGATTATTATTATTATTCGGATTACGATTATGGTCAACAATAAGCTGCTGAGTCGAAAAATGTTTCCTAAAACGCAGCCAATTACAAGCGAAATGTAATGTAATGAAACAGCAACAAATGAAAACATAAATAAAACATCAGTAACAATACTAAGTAAATAGAAACAATAATGTACTATAATGCAGATACAATATACACACTATATATACCTACGATATATGCCTATACCGACAAATGAAATTGAATGAATGATGAATAATAATAATAATAATGAAACCACATTATACATACAACATAGAATCTATATATATATTGTAAAAGTTAAATGTAATGTAACTAAATACATACAAATTGACGACGTAGTAAGCACCAAACAACAAATAAACGAAAAAATAAAAACTTGAAAATAATTTAAATAAATATTAAGCAGCAACAACGCGCAGCATAAGCATATAAGACACACAAATTGTTCAACATTTCTACTGTCTTAGCTGAAAGAGAAAATATTTTATATTTATCTATTTTATGAATTTATAGCTACAGCTCTACGTATGTATGATAATTCCTTTGCAGGTGACTTTTGCGTTTTTTGTGGAATTAAATTCTATCCTTATATAGTTCCTGGTAGAAAGTAGTTCCATAAAAATATATTGAAGAACTCGTAGGATCAGTTTCGGATTAATTATTAAATCTTGATCTATATATAATTTATTTATATTTATTCACATACTTTTTTGTGCCATTTCTGCTTTAATCTATTTGATTTTTTTCTTAACAGAATATTAACATCTTGAAATACCTTTGTTTCAAGAAATATAATTTTTCCTATAGCACAATTATTTTTTAATTTTTATTAATTATTTTCATGTTGTCTTCCAAGAGCTCTTATCTATATTTATTAAAGATATACCATAGATATATTTATTTATTATTTATAGATTTTTAGATCATAGTTTTAGTTTTAGACCCTAGTTTATTTTTAATTATTTTTCACTTTTTCTTTCACTTCCACGAAATTAATGTGAAGATTTAGTAATTTAAATTAACATTAAGGGCATTCCCTTGTGGTAAGTCAATGATCAAGGTGCTGAATGGGTGACCATTAGCTGTAGTGACATCTGCACAAATTTGCTGGAGCTGTTCAACTATTATTTATTTATTAAAATCTCTTGCGATCTTCAATCAAATTTAATTATATATCACGCAACGTATTTAAAGAGCGTTGCCAAAGCGTTGTTAATTAGCGTTGCCAGTATAAAGTGATATTAAAACCAAAACAAACAACAGCAAAAAGGCACCCTGTATAGTGCAAATACTCAATTCGCTTGTTTGACTATCGCCTGTAAATGTTGCGATAGTGAGCGATTCATCGGGTGGCCAGTGTGCCATCGCTAGTTGAAGTCGAGCAGCTAGCGTAGGTAAGTTAGGTAGGTGGGCCGGTGTGCCTGGAAAACCACCCCTAAAGTAGGTACGTTGTAGGTAGCCTGGTCTCTGTCTCTGGAAGCATGGACCCTGCACAGCTGGTCAGGCCGCATTTGTTTGGCAGTGTCTAAGACGCGCTGCGCCTGCCAACAACAGCACTTGGAACTAGAGCTCAACCAGCCCACAGATGACCACGACCGGGGACGCAGGTAAGTGTCACGAGACGAATCACCTTGAGCTGACTGCGAATGACAGTGTCGCTTGTCCCCCAGAGCCCCGACCCAGATCCAGCTCGCTGCTGCAGCTGAACGACGACGTGCTGGCGCTGATACTGGCCCAGCTGAACGTCTATCAGCAGTTCGAGCTGAGCCAGCTGCACAGCCGCCTGCGGAGCATTGTCCAGGCGCTGTGGCGCACGCGCGTGCGCAACGTGGCGCTGCAGGAGGAGCTGCTGTGCCGGGCCTCGTCGCGCCAGTTTCAGGCCTTCATGGTGGCCCTGGCGCCGCATCTGGAGCGGCTCAGCTGCCACCAGCTGGACGTGCGCCGGCTGCGCCTGCTGAGCGACCATTGTCTGCACCGCGTGATTAGCCTCGAGTGGCTGGGCGCTGACCAGCAGCCGCAGGCGCGACGCGGACGCGTGCGCTTCGTGGACGAGGATGTGCGTCTGCTGAAGCGCGTGTTCCCGTCGCTGCGCAAGCTGAAGCTGCGCGGCTGCCAGGTGACGGGCAAGTACCTGCACGAGCTGGAGCTGCTGACCGAGCTGTGCCTGGACGACTGCCAGTACCTGGAGTCGCAGCACTTCCGCGACATCTTCCGGCTGCTCAAGCTGCGCAAGTTCGACATCATGGAGGACTGCGACGAGGTGAACTGCTGCGATCTGGTCGACGTCCAGCTGTGCCCCACCCTCGAGCACATCAAGATCGCCGACTACCACCTCTGCATGGAGTCGGACATCACGCAGCAGCTGCTGCGCCTGCCGCGCCTCAACAAGCTCTCCATCTACTCCAAGAACTTCGTCTTCGACGTGCTGGAGCGCATAGCGCGACCCAGCAATGCCGCAGCTGGCGGCATCAAGCAAATCGAGGGCTTCCGCTTCAGCGGACTGCTCCACGACTACGGCCGGCTCTTTCGGGAGCTGAGCAACCTGCGCCACCTGCGCCGCCTCGAGGTGCACGGCCAGTCGGAGGAGGGCCAGCTGCAGTGCCTCGGCGATCAGATGCTGTGCCAGCTGGCGGCCCAGCTGCCCGAGCTCGCCGAGCTGCACCTCTGCGGCTACCAGCTGGAGAGTCCAGCGGGCATCCTGCAATTTGTGATCAACTGTCGCCAGCTGCGCATCCTGGACGTGACGAGGTCGCGCTGCATTGGCAACGCCCTCATCGCACGCTGTCTGGCTGTGCTGACCAAGCAGAGCTGGCGAACTCACCCGCTGGAACTGTGGATCAGACAGAGCGACATTATGCCCGGCATATTGCAGGTAAGCGATCTAAAATTAATCAAATAATTATTAAATAATTAATTTATTTAATTTTGACTTGCAGAATTCGCGCCATTTGAGAATCGATACCAAACGCATGACACCCAACATGGACTACATGTCCAGCGTGCTCAAGTTCAGCTTCGTAAGCTGATGCTTGATTACCTGCTCCAACTGTGCCTGAGTCTATGGCCGCATACGCACCTGCATGCATCCATGTCCATCCATGTCCTGATCAGCCTGCCGGCTCTCGAGCCCACCTGTTGCTGGATTAGCTCATTTCCTTCTGGCCTTGACATTGGATATATATAATACACATATGTATATATAGTATAATACATATGCATATATAGATATATAATTCTTGTTTGCTATAAACGTGTCAGAGCAGATCACACTGTGTTACTGAAGAGCTCCAAGTTTTCAGCCATTTGGCAGACTTTCATGAAAAGACTGAGACGATTAGCTTAAGAGATTTTCCTCATCTGTTGGGGAAAACCTCTTGAAAGTAGATAAGGAAAACAGAGAAAGAAAATTATGTGTTGCTTTACTTCCTATAGCTATAGAATTTTAATTCTTACTATGATATTATATATGTATGTTGATTATTATAAAATATAAAATGCAAATGTAAAATAAAAATAAAATATTGAAAAATGTAAAAATGGTATTTAACTAAACAAATTTTATTTTTAAATGAAAAATATAAAATGCAATGTAAAAAACATTAAAAAAATATATAAATAATAATATGACTATTTAAGTTTAAAAATTAAAAATAATATATACTTGTTTATAATAGGAAATATAAATATATTAAAATGCTAATGTAATAATGTAAAAAAGAGATATAAAATAAAACTTGTAATAAAAAATTTAAAAATTAAAAATATTTAAAAATATTATAATATTCAATAACAATTATATATTTAAAAATGAAACCTGTAAAATGCAAGTGTAAAAAATTGTACATGTTTCAATAATAATTAAATATTTAAAATTAGAAACATTAATTAAAATTTAGCTTTTTTGCATTACCAAATATATTATATATATAAATAATTGTTAATAAATAATAGATATATAAAATGTAAAACAAATGTACTTTTTATGATTAATTTAAATAAGTGAACAGAAGTACGATTGTAAATATATAATGAAAGCAGTAAATGGAATAAATATATATCACAAAATTAAACAAAAATTCTTTTATTTCCATAAATAAGCGGGGCCTGAATCAGCCTGAAAGTATGCTACAAAAAATAGATGCCCTCTAGAGTATGCAACAAAACATGATGATCCGCCTAAAAGTATGCTACAAAAAATAATTTTTCTCCTGAGGCTAAAAATAGATGCCCTGTAGAGTATGCAACAAAACATGATAATCCGCCTGAAACTATGCTACAAAAAATAAATAGAAAAGAAAAACCATGATTATCCGCCTGAAAGTATGCTACAAAAAATAATTTTTCTCCTGAGGCTAAAAATAGATGCCCTGTAGAGTATGCAACAAAACATGATAATCCGCCTGAAACTATGCTACAAAAAATAAATAGAAAAGAAAAACCATGATTATCCGCCTGAAAGTATGCTACAAAAAATAATTTTTCTCCTGAGGCTAAAAATAGATGCCCTGTAGAGTATGCAACAAAACATGATAATCCGCCTGAAACTATGCTACAAAAAATAAATAGAAAAGAAAAACCATGATTATCCGCCTGAAAGTATGCTACAAAAAATATTTTTTCTCCTGAGGCTAAAAATAGATGCCCTCTAGAGTATGCAACAAAACATGATTATCCGCCTGAAAGTATGCTAAAAAAATAAATAGAAAAGAAAAAACCATGATTTTCCGCCTGAAAGTATGCTACAAAAAATAATTTTTCTCCTGAGGCTAAAAATAGATGCCCTCTAGAGTATGCAACAAAACATGATATTCCGCCTGAAAGTATGCTACAAAAAATAAATAGAAAAGAAAAACCATGATTATCCGCCTGAAAGTATGCTACAAAAAATATTTTTTCTCCTGAGGCTAAAAATAGATGCCCTCTAGAGTATGCAACAAAACATGATTATCCGCCTGAAAGTATGCTACAAAAAATAAATAGAAAAGAAAAAACCATGATTATCCGCCTGAAAGTATGCTACAAAAAATAATTTTTCTCCTGAGACTAATAATTGATGTCCTCTGGAGTATGCAACAAAACATGATATTCCGCCTGAAAGTATGCAACAAAACATGATATTCCGCCTGAAAGTATGCAACAAAACATGATATTCCGCCTGAAAGTATGCTACAAAAAATAAATATCATCGTGAATATCATGTTTTGTTGCATACTCTAGAGGGCATCTATTTTTAGCCTCAGGAGGTTTTTCTATTTATTTTTTGTAGCATACTTTCAGGCTGAGCATTTGAGCTGTGAATATCATGTTTTGTTGCATACTCTAGAGGGCATCTATTTTTAGCCTCGTTACGTTTTTAGTTCATTTGCACTGAAATACCAAGCGAACAGAAGCTTGCAGAAGGTACCCAAAATTGTCAAAAACTATTTGAGTGACATGCAATTGACGCATAATATATTTTAACTTTGCATGTCGAATTTCTACATAAAAATAAGCAAAACACCAAGCGAACAGAAATCAGCAGCAGGTAAACAAAATCGATTTGAGTGAACATTTTTGCAAAGTGAAGCTGCGAGGTCAACCAATTGAGTGGCTTTGTAACTGAGCGCTACGCCACTGCAGGGTCATATAGGGAGGCTGCATTTAGTTGGTCGGCCGTCGCTATTCGCCACCAAAGAGCAGCAGAAACACCAGGCGAGCAGAAGTCAGCAGCAGGTAAACAGAATCGCGCTGAGTGAAAATTTGTACAAAATTCGTCTCAAGGTCATCCAACTGAGTGCAATTTTAGCTACTCAAACAACTCTATGCGATTCCAAGGTCATTTCTTGAGTTGTTTGTCCAGAATTTGCATTTGTTTGACCATTAGGGTCATCTAGGAACCTTTCTATGTCTCGTCTACAAGCGGGCGTAATTTGCTATGTAAAATGCAAAGTCCACCGTAACTTGAACGAATTTAATCGGTTTTATTTGGGAATTTTGGCTCATTAGGACTAGCACCCAGGTATATTTACCAGGAGCATTAGGGTCATCTAGGAGCCGTTAACTGTTTCGTCTTACAGACTAGGAAAGTCAGCTTTAAAATAAGCTAAATCGACCGTAACTTTAACGAATATAAGTGGTCCATTAAATTATTTTTAAAGGAGTTTAACAGTCGGTAAGATATTGCTTTTATATTTTCTAAAATCGAAAATTTCACAATTGTTTTATTTTTTCTTATATTTTAATTATTGGTTTATTTTGAATGCATTTAAAAACTGATTTAAAAGTCGACAACGTACATTATTCCAGAATCTAAGCTTATTTAATAAAATTACTTCTATTAAGAGGTCAACATTATTTTCATTAAATTTCGAATATCGTACAATATTTATAAATTGTATTGCAATTGTTCTTTTAATGGCTGGCTGGGCGCCACATTTCGCAGCTGATGGAGTCAGACGACTGCCTCGCACAATTGAAATCTATCGAAAATTGATGCAGAATGCGTTCGGCCTCGTTGACCCGCACATCGTCCATGTCATGGGCGATGGCAGTTGGTAGGCGGCCACAGAAGAACTGCACGAAATTCAAGTGGAAGAGCTGCGGGGCCAAGAACTCCTGCTCGAACTCGTAGGGGCGTTACTCAAACCGCTACGAGTCGTGGCCCAGGCCAAAGAAAGTGTCATACGCCAGTTGGAGTCCATTGAAGTCCGCCAGTCGCTCCTTCAGCGAGGCCGTTGGCGAATGCTGGACGCACTTGAGGGCAGCTTGAAGCTGGACGCTTTGACGTATCCGTAGTCCGAGCAGCGACTCGTTGCCCGTGACATCGAAAAGTATGCCATCCTGCTCGAAGGCGTGACTGAGCTCATGGCCGAGTATAAAGCCCATCAGACTGTGTCGAAAGGCCAAATGCTGCCGATAGCCGTAGAAGGGCCACTGCATGAAGACCAGTGGAACGATCAGCGTGTTTCGCTCGTGCTCAAAGTAAGGCGCATTGCGTGCCCTAATCAAGTCGTCATTCACATAGTAGTACTTCAGCTGCACCGTCGCACCTGGCTGCCGCAAAGGCAGGTGCTGCAGATGCGACCGCAGGCACAGGCCCTGCCAAAAGTTGTGCTCAAAGTCATCCGCCGTAAAGTGTGCACTGGCATAATGATTATTGTAGAAGTCGTGATCCGTGATCGCAATATCCGGTAGATTGCCCAGCCTCAGTCGCATACTCGCCAGCTTGGCCTTCAGATAGCTTAACTCGGCGCTCAGCTCCAATCGATTCAGCTCCAAGTATTTGCCAAACGTGCCACGTAAGCTGTCAAACATGTACAGAATTGCTCTAGGACAAATACTTTTTAAGATATGCAATTAAAACCAATAAAAGATGGGCCTGAGCCGCTTCAGCGCAGCGCTAAGTTGCTTTGCCAACTTCGCAAAGCTCTAGCTCGGCCATTTCTGGTCCGATTTTTACCGTGCAATACTCATTTTGAAGATAATCTAGCGCTCCTTCGATCTGCCACATAAAAAAATTTTCGACTATTTTTCGATTTTGGACCCCCTGTGTAGGGCCCAAGCGGTTCAAGTCGCAAGCCACACCGAAATCAACTATAAGAGACCCGGCTGGTGGTTGGTGCCGTACTCCTATGGAAAAAACAGAAGTGTTTGCAAATGATTTAGAGCAACGATTCTCTCCACATGACTTAGCGCCGGACAGTCACAGCAGTATGGTAGCAGAAGCATTAGAAACACCATTTCAAATGGCTTTGCCTACTAATCCTGTGACCCTCGATGAAGTTAAGTTCCTAGTAGCCAAATTAAAACACAAGAAAGCTCCAGGCGAGGATCTTCTTGACAACAGGACTCTAAAGCTACAACCTGATCAAGCACTGTTGTTCCTAGTTATAATTTTCAATGGAATCCTTACAGTGGGATACTTCCCGAAAGTGTGGAAAACGGCAAGTATAATAATGATACTCAAGCCAGGGAAATCGCCAACAGACGTGGACTCCTACAGGCCGATTAGCCTTCTCCCTTCTCTGGGAAAAATTATGGAGAGGTTATTACTAACCAGAATCCTCAATATTGAGGCTTTTAAGCTGGCGATACCCAAGTTCCAATTTGGTTTTCGACTGAGCCATGGCACACCAGAACAACTGCACAGAGTCGTTAACTTTGCTCTAGAAGCTCTAGAGAAAAAAGAGTACGCGGTCGCGGCTTTTCTGGACATTCAGCAAGCCTTCGATAGAATGGGCTAACACATGGAACATACGCATTAATACAAACAAATGTGCAAACGTAACATTCACTAACCGGCCACTCAGTTGCCCAGGAATAAGCCTTAATTGTAGCACATTGAGCCACAAGCCGGCCTATAAATACCTAGGCGTAATACTAGATAGAAGACTAACATTTGCCAGGCATGTTACGTCGCTGCAGCAAGCGTTCAAGGCCAAATTGGCTAAAATGTCCTGGCTGCTTGCAGCACGTAAACTATCTCTTGACAACAAAGTCAAAATATATAAATGTATACTAGCTCCTGGCCTTTTTTATGCCATCCAGGTATACGGAATTGCAGCCAAAATACACCTGAACAAGCTGCGCGTTCTTCAAGCCAAGACGCTTAGAAAAATCACCGGGGCTCCGTGGTATATGAGAACCAGAGATATAGAACGTGACCTCAAAGTACCAAAGATCGGAGATAAAATTCAAGAGTTAGCTCAAAAATATAATGCAAGGCTGGAGCGTCACCCTAACAGCCTTGCAAGAAGATTAAGCACCACGGCGATGAGATACGCCAACCCTAGAACAAGAACAAGAAGAAGACTCAAGCGACACCACCCTCAAGACCTACCCAACCGGGTCTTGACATAAAAACTAATCATTTATCACCTTACACATCTCACTATTACACTGTAAATATCTTGTTCCAATAACAATAACTACAAATAATATTCAATTCTGATATTTGACATAAAAACAAATCGTCAACAGCTGCGTGAACAGCTGCGTTAACAGTTGCGTTAACAGTTGCGTTAACAGTTGCGTTAACAGCTGCGTTAACATTTGCGTTAACAGCCGAGCTTGCAGCCGAGGTTAGAGCTGAGCTAACCGCGAAATCTGGGAAAAGTACCAGGCGAACATAAATCAGCAGAAGGTCGTTAGAGAATTTTTATTTGTGCAAAAATTCTGCGTTGCATATGATTGGGCGGGCGTTTAAATAAATTCATTGCCGACGCCCAAAACTTCTGTGGCATAGCCTCGGGCAGCGATTTTATAAAATCTCATTAAATGGCTACAGCTCGCGAGGAGGATCAGCGGCTTATAATACTTACCTGACTGAAATAGAAAGGGTTTCGCTAATAAATACATTTTGTTTTGTTATTTTTTTTTACTTGTTCGCTCAATAAATAGTTTCATCATTTATTATTATTTCTATTCTACTATTTATTTGGGGGGATGGGGATGGGATTACGCCACGAACATGCTCCAAGCACGCAATCAGCGCAGCCAATCTCATCGAGGCAGGAGTACATCCTGAAGCTACGCGCCGAGGAAGAGGCTGCAATCCAGAAATGTCGCCAGGCAGTGCGACGAATATAAGCTGCTGTCATGAAACAAAAAAAACATCAGTCTTGATGTAAAAGGCCTGGACGAGCTGCTCGATGTCCTGGGACATTGCAGGAACTCCTGGAAGAAGCTAGAGGCAGAAGCCAACAAGAAAACGCAACTGCCAGAAAAAAAGAGAATGGAAATAGCGGGAAAAGCTACAGTCGGATCAAGTAGAAAAAATAAAAGAAACAGCATCGGTAGCTGAACTAAAGCCTACAGCGACGGTAGAGATCCAAAGACCTCGACTCTATATCGAATAGCTTCCTATAAGATGTGATCAATCTCAATATATAATCCACATTAATTTGATCAGCGCTGATTGCCTGACTAGCGCATGAGGTTAGTTTGATAGCTCCTAAATAACAACATATTTAAATTGTTCTTTGACTCATTCCAAAATGGAATAGGAATAGCTATAATTGCTTGAGAGTTCATTAAAGTTGCTTGGAGGTTGTCCCCCCTCCCTCATTCACTCACTTGAATGCACTCTTATATTCTGCACTCTTATACTTGCACGCGCTCTAACTCTTATACGTTCTTTTAGCGCTCATTGATAATTTGAATAGGTTCAGCTCGAAGATAAGAAACAAGGTTTGAAATGATATTTTGATCAATAACAAGGAAGACTGGATTCTATAAATAATATATAAAATATATGTATACATTATCAACTTTCAACCTGATCATTGAAAATACTTAAGGTATTTCAATGAATTATCAACTGATTATGCTTTATTAATCTATTTGTTGTAAAGTGTCAGAAGTGACAAAGCTAATGATTAGTGGGCATATTTAAATCAAAATACAGTTGTAATTGCTCATGTCTACAGCGCAAATTACATTTATATTTTATTATGTATGATGAGGTGTGCATTTGCGCAAAGCTAAAGTTCAATATTTATGTAAGCAATAGATGAAAGTCGTTGTAAATAAATAAATAAATACATATATATGTATACATCTATATACGTCTATATACATAATATGGCCTCCCAGTTCTGCCTTTATCAGATCAACGCCATCGGGCAATGCGTCCCCAAGCGATTGGAATGGCGCTTCTTATCAGTGTCAGCCCAACAACAACAACAACAACAACAACAACAACAACAACAACAACAACAACAACAACAACAACACCAACAAAAAAAAAGCAGGAACACAAAAAAGAAACATTGGAAAACACGAAAATTTGTTATGTTTAGTTAGTGCAGCACCCAGTGGAGCTGCCCAGTTGCCCAGTTCGCTGGCCAGCGCTTGTGGGTGATAACGCGGCGCGAGTGGAGCGGTGCAAGTGCCATGTTGCTCCCAATTCGGGGAATGCCTCGCGGCACTGGCTAAATCGTTAAAAGATAACCCTTGCCAAGATTGTGGAGCTGTCCCAACCAAGTAGCTCATTAAAGCACCACCAAGTACCGAGTGCACAAACATAAAAACGAAAAATGTAAAAAAAAAAAGAAAATAAAAAGCAATTTTCATATATTCAATACACTGTTCGAAACCGAGTTGACTCCACACACACACACACACTTACACAGGGAGCCATTGACCGAGCCGAGATATAATTAAAGAGTCGCTGCCACTCCGATTGAACTGGCGATGCGACGGTGTCGAAAGTATGCAACACTTATTTTGCTCAGTGCATCCACGTAGTTTCGTAGATCGTGATCGCCGCGATCGCCGCCGCTGCATTATCACTCTCACTTTTTTCTTTGCGTGCTCTTAGACTGTTTTTTCATCGACAAGTACTAATATTGGAGCTGGCTCCTGCGAGTCGCCAGTCGTTATCAAGTCGGCATTTAGCGCGCATCGTGCCTTACGCAACGCCGCGAGATCCAGAAGATCTGATGATCCAGTGCCATTTCGTAGGACTCGGAAAAAGTGTAACTAAAATAAAAGTGTCGCTGCCAATGGAACTGTAACTTGAGCAGTGTGCAGCGCGTCTTATCAGAGCTGTAGTGCGACGATAACCCACTTGGACCTTTGAGATTGCTCTCGGCCACAGCAGACAACAAAAGACAACTGGAAGCACCTTGCGCTAGCTGCTGAAGAACGTGATTCATTATTCCGAAATTCCAAAGTCAAAAAATATTAGAGAGGGTAAGTCAGGGTGGGAGGGGAGAAAAAATGTCTATGGGAACGGACTTTGATAATTAATTTTTAAAGTAATATATAGATATAGATCTTATTATATTATTTATATATTTAATATATAATATTTTTTCAGTCTCACAAAGATCACCAAGATCTTTCTTTCCTTCTCAATAATTTCAACAAATTCCCTTGCTCCCAGATAAGAAAACTCTTGAAGCAAAGTGGAATTGCTTTAGTATCATTAAATAAGCACTTGAAGTTTATATTACCAGGTCAAATTATGCGAAAATATATAAAAGTTAAAGAGCTTTCATTTGTCGATTTCGGGTTCAGAGTTTGGATATTAAAAAATATTTCAAAAACCAGGAACAACATTATTGTTAATTGCGAGAACAATAATAATGTTTGTTATATTTAAATACAAATACACTTTTTGTGAAAAATAATTTGATTTTTAAATATATTTGCAATATTTTTAATAAAGCTTAAAAAATTTCCAGAAAATAAATGCCACGTGTACTGGAACTACATAAAACGATGTAAATGATATGCTCTATGAGGTTCATAAAAGAAATATTCCACAATCCATATTCCATTCTACCTATGGATTCTATATGCAAAACATTATTTACAAACTTGTTCCTGATTTGAAAGGCTAATTACAAGAAAAACATCAATTAACTAGGCACAGAATAATTGAGGAATTAATTTAAGCTAATTGGTGAGATTTGCATTATTAGATTCTAGTTCGATTGGAATCTAGTCCATAGCCTTGTAAATATTAAATTTGTATTAAAAGCTTTAAGGGCATAAATCACAACAAATTAATAAATAACTAATTCATATAAGCTCATTGCAGGGCGGACTATTGCTGCGTGAGTGTCATGATCGGGAGAAATCGCATCGCTTTGATCAGCTTGGTGGGTTTGCTGCTCGCCACCTTGGGTCTGATGTCTGTTCTTAATTTTGAGCGTATACAGCGACGCACCTTGGAGTGGGTAAGTCTGGCCTAGCCTAGCATTGGTATGATGATCTTTATGACTAGGAACTCGCGTTGCTCGACAGATCATGGTGCTCAGGCCCGACTCGATGCTGACCAATCTGTGGCAGTCGCCCAGCCTGGTCATGACGGCAAGTATCTTCATCTTCAACTGGACGAACTCGGAGCAATTCAACAATCCGAATGTCAAGCCGCGCTTCGAGGAGCTGGGACCCTACGTCTTTACGGAACGGCAAGAGAAGCGCCATGTGGTCTGGCATCCGGAGAACTCCACGGTGTCCTATATGCGTCGCAGCCACTTCTACTTCGACCAGGCGGCCAGCGCAGGCAACCTCACGGACTCCATCGTAGGCCCAAACACGCTGAGCGTTGGCCTGGTCAACAGGATGCAGAAGTGGAGTCCGATGATGCGCACCCTGATGCTGATGGCCATCAATATGAATGGCAATGAGCCGACGTTCGTCAAGCCAGTCGACGACTGGCTCTTCAGTGGCTTCGACAATCCGCTGATAAAGATTAGCAAAATGATGCCCTCTCGCATGATGCCGGAGTTGTATTTTCCATATGAGCGCATAGGCTATGGCTATCCGGTAAGGCGAACCTTTAGGCATTTTAAGACTGAAGCTAAACCCTTGCTCCCTTCTCTCTCTCTCTCTTGTGACGGCAGCGCAATGACACCGAACAGATCTACGGGCATCACAATATCTACACGGGCCAGCAGGACTTCAGCCAACTGGGCCAAATAGCACGCTGGCGCTACGACAACGTCACCGCTGGACAAGGCAAGTGCAAGCTGAGTGGCAGCACGGGCGAGTTCCATCCGATTCCGCTGCAGCAGGGCAGGCCGATCTCCTACTTCCTGCCCGACATGTGCCGCGAGCTCAAGCTGGACTATGCGGGCACGACGCTCTTTGAGGGCATTCTAGGGTACGTCTACAAGGGCACCCCAAGAAATATGGCAAATGGTGAGTCAATTCTGGAGAGGATCTATCTACATACCATGTAATAACGTCCATTCGTAGGCACCGATAATCCGGAAAACAGCTGCTACTGCACGGGCAGCTGCCAGGAGGTGCGATCTGGTCTCCTCAACTTGTCTGCCTGCTGGTACGATGTGCCCATATTTGCCTCGTCTCCACATTTCTACAATGCCGATCCATACTACGTGGACGCAGTGGAGGGCATGAAGCCCGACAAGGAGCGCCACGAGATGACTATCATACTGGAGCCCACGACAGGCATGCTCTTGGACATCAAAGCGCGCCTTATGATCAGCCTGTTGGTGGAGCCACGCCAAGAATCGTGAGTATTCCTGATGACAACCCTCTGAACAAAGGAAATTTAAGACTCCTCCCTTTGCAGCATCTTCCGGAGGTCACGTCGCACTTTCTTTCCCCTCGTCTGGGTCGACTATAAGGTGCGCATCTCGCCCGATTTGCTATACTATCTAAAGCTCTTGCCGATCTGCGAGCTGACTGCTAAGATCTTTAGCTACATCGTCGTCGGATTGGGCCTCGTGCTGCTCCTCTGGTATCCGCGGCAGATCATTTTGCATAAGCACTTCATGCGCAAGATCGATATAACTAACCTGGAGAACCGAATGCAGGCCGCAGCGACTGGCGAGACGAAGGCCCAGGGCGTCGAGGACTCCCCTCTGCTCGTGGGCTTGCAGTTTGCACCATCGTCCGACGACGCGTAGCTCGGGGCGAGTATCTGGAATAGAATATAATGTGATAGGGTTGTAGCTATAGCAAATATACACAATTTAAGTCTGAATTTAAGTGTTAACGATATTTTGCGGTACTCTAAAATGAAGCTAATAAAATAAAATACGAAATGCGGGCTGTACTCTTATTCCATACGGTTCCCAGCACGGAATAATATACTTAATGACATTTTATATATACACATTTTATTTGCAATTTTATATATATATATATTGGGACCAGAAAAGATTAGGTATACATGTGACACATTATTGTTTTCATTTTATCAATTTCTATATAAATATTATGCATATATTGTATAATGTTAAATTGTATAATTTTTGAAAATGTCGATTACCTTACTTATATTTTATTTTATGTGAATCGAGGTCAAACAAAGTCAGAGTTGAATAATCTCTGTTTTATTCATTCACATTCACTCTCCCTCTCTCTCTCTCTCTCTATCTCTCGTTCTGTTAAAATGACTCAATTACTTATAGGCTGATCGATTTTATGCTATCGAAACGAACTGTAGGCTGTACATGAAACTAATCGCACAACAACCAACTCGCCTTCTATTTACTGATAAGCACTTTAAATATATACACACACTTGAGTCAGTGGTCCGATAAATGCGCATATTTCAACGTTTAATCATGTTTTGGCAACTATCCGTTAGAGATATTTGAATAAAATCGAATTATAACCGTTTCATGTCGATAATGTGCACATTCATAGACAAATAACCGTTTCGAAGACGCGGAACCGGTTCTGTCATGGAAGGGCAGCAGGCACTGCCAGAGAGCAAAAGAGATGGAGAGAGATAATTGAGAGCACGGCAGCTCTTGAACAATGCGTATGCTCTGTTGCTGCTTACACGCTCATTTGTGCTGCATACCCTGTCGTTATTCATCCTATGATTCTCACAACTATTTTGTAACACATGTGCATATTTACTAGAAATATCTATCTAATGCATTCATTCAACTGTATTGGTATGTGTATATAACAATGTATGCATTTCATACAAATATTATTTGTTTTTTTTTAAATAATACTTGATTCAATAGTTCTTCAATTTTAACCATCTAAAACTTTTTAATTAACACTGAAAACGTTTTTTTTTTAAGGTAACGTTTTTTTTTAGGTAATAATCGTACTGTAGAGTATTAATAAGTCGACCAGCTTTGCAGTTTTTTTGTATTTGCTTTAATGAAAAATATATGTATAATTGCTGCTTGGTGGCAATTTGAAAACACAAAATAGTTTTAGTCACAGAACAGGCACAGTGCCGCTCGGACGCGAATGTTTAGCGACGCGAGGCTGTTGTTCGGCCGAGTTCAAGATCAAGTTAACGGTGCGTGGTCGTCTAGCGATTACTAGTGATGCGAGCGAGCGAGACAGAAATAAGCAAGAAATAGACGCCGCAATGCAAACAGAAATACAGTAAAAGCCACACTGCGCATATGAAAAATAGTTTTAGTGATAAATTCGCGATAAATATTTATACTCGCGAAATTCAAATTGAATTCAATTGAAAACGATAACAAAGTAAGCGATTGAAAAATGGAATGTGAGTCCAGCAAAAAAAGAAGAAGCAGCAACAAAAGTGACAACTGCAAAAAGTGTTAAAATAAAAGCAGTAGAGGCAAAAAATAAAATAAATAAAACAACGCCAAAACGTAAGAAACTAAATCCCTACGCATTCACTATCTTGTTGTTTTTGTAGAGAGTCCGTGAGAGCGAGTGAGTGAGTGAGTAGGGGTGTGTGTATGTGTGAGAGCGCGAGCGTGCTCGTAAAAGAGAGAGAGCAACGCGCGAGCGCGAGCGCCTTGATCGTAACGTTCCTTTTTATAACGATTATAAAACATTAAATAAATATACTCTTCTTATTTGTTGTTGTTGCTGGAGTTGCGTTTCGCAATCCAGATCGTGACGCATCGTCAGTGAGTTTTCTGATAAATATTTCAAATTATTAAAACAAATAAAGGCACGAACTGAGCGCACATACAATGTATGTGCATGTATGTATGTGTGTATGCATGTATGTATGTATGTATGCATATATGTATGTGTGTATGTACGTACTTATGTTCAGTCTGGCACATTGCACTGTTGTTTCGTCTATTTATAGGTATTTAATAGCAACAAGATCAACAAGTAAATGAATAAACATAGCAAAGCCGCATAACATGTCAACAGGTTGCGGAAGTGACGTGCACAGCGAAGGCCCAAGGATAACTGTGCAAGTAAATAACGTTGAATTACTCTATCCAAATAGCCCACTAAATGTTGTTAATGCTTATTGCCCTAACATTGCGCTGGCCCAGCAACAGCGCGAGGCTCGCTGCGAATAAGTGTTAAGTTCGCGTGATTATTGCTATTTTTTTCGCTCTAGACACAAGTGAGTTTGCACTATGTTAAAAAGTGTATAATCTGTGTAAATAGCGCGTAGAGTAATCAGAGCGCAAAAGCAAAAAGAGGCGTCCGTGGGCGTTGCTGTGGAGCGAGGGGCGTTAGCGGGTTGCAGCAAGCGGAGCAGGGGAAAAACGGGTTTTCTCAATGTTTAGTTAACCTTGCTACGTGCATCAATAACAAATGAACGAACGTGTACAGACATACATACATTCCTAAGTGTTATTGCTTTATCATGGCGAAAAGGCCTAAATAGTCATACGCTAGCAGCAGCAACAACAACAGCAATAACCTTTGTCTCCCACTCCCACTCCCACTCCCACTGCAAATCGAACCGGTTGAGCGCCGCCCGACCATGAATGCTAAAAACATTGAAACTTTCTCGAAGCGTGCGATAGGGCTTTTAGTTCGGATTCTCGCTTAGCGGTTATTCGCGCGCACACATTATCAAGTGAAAATTTGTTGGCAATTAGACATAGTAAGATTTATATTTGCGGCGCAGTAAAGCTCAGTCGAGCTGCGGCGCGTCATGCGCGTCTCTCTTAGGCGTCGCTCTCTGCGGGCTCTCAGAATTCCTAGACGAGCCTTTGCCGCTTTCGATAACAATAACGATAAGCCGTCGCACACCAATACTAACATGGACTTTAACATTCTCTTTTTTCATTTTTCGCTTATCTCCCTCTGTGCGTGTGTGTGTGTGTGCAGGCGGCGTCAACGACTTCGACGTCGAGAACGCGAACGCGAACGCACAAGCGCTTGGCTTCAGTGCAGCGCAGCAAGAGCAAGAGAACAGGCGCAAAGAAGACAGCAAGAGTCTCCTGCATAACGGCAACAGCAACAGCAAAAGCAACAACCAAAACAGAAGAAGACGAAGAAGAAGGCGAATCACAAGAGCAACACGAAGAACAGCCAGCGATGACGTCACACGCGCGCCACTGTGCCTGGCGGCTGAGCATCGTCATCTTGGGCGCTTGCTGCATGGCCGCTGGCGTCTATCTCCTGCGCAACTGGATCGACATATTTACGCGCATGCGCGGCAAGGTGAGTTGTAGAGTGCAGCTTATCTAATCGCCCAGTTAGATCAGTCACTGCCCGCCGCAGGCACGGAAAGTTCCATCTCTGGGCTCGCCCAAGAGTCCAGCGCCAATTTGCCGAAACGGCGAGGTCAACTGAAAGTGAACCCCGCTCATTAGCATACAATTAGTGAGGCATTGGCGAGGGGAGTTTGGGGATTGTGGCTTTTGGGGGGTTGGCTCACCACTTGTCTCTCGCCGAATCAATTGGAATCAATTTCCACAAAGACAGCGCGAATTGAGTGTCTGCAGGTGTTCGAAAAATACGAAAAAAAGGCCCTAGATAAGATACATATTTTACGGTCGCATTACATTTTTTCTATATTTTGGCAAGTGACTAAGTGCTGGAAGTTAGCAGTTAGCGGTTTGGGGCAACTGATATTGGTATTTTTATGGACAGTGAATCATTGGAGCAGCTGCAACCACAATCGCTTCCCTGATCTTTTTTTTGGCAACTCTGCTGACAACGGAAATATTTAGGCGTGTGTTGGCCAGGCCAACAAGAAAACAAGAAAACAAACAATTTGAGCTTTTTCCCGTAACAAGTAGTTTTATCTTATCTCGACGCAGTTATCAATAGCGAGCGACTGCGATTAGAGGCGAGCTCTTGTCCATTCCCTCTGCTGTCTATTCATATTTTACGGCGTGCATTTCCTGCAAATGACTTCTGTCGCGACCACCTTGACCGCACACCTGTTGAGCCGATTAATCCGTATCTGTAGTATATATGTAATGAGCAGCCAATGCAATGGATTTCAACTTGTGCATATTCACACGTGCCGCCAGCACCTACCTATACCTATACCTATAGCTATAGCTATCGCCTTTTATCAGCTGCTCATTTCCTGAACTCGACAAATAGAACGAAACAAACTTCGCCTCACGATTATATAGTTAGAGACTTGACTTTCAAAATGGCCGCCTCGGATTTGTTCCAAGTGGTGTACGGCTGGAAGCCAACCAGCCGATGATTACATGTCATGATGGCTTATTGATGGGCCGCCTGGCATTGCTGATAACGCGCCTAGACTCACATGACACTTGACTCGCCGATTGGAAAATTGCATAGATAGCGTACAATGTTGCAAGAGGTTGCCGAGAACATTATCAGAGCACACGCAGACGCGTCTCACTGATGTTGGGCTAGGATTAGGTGTACGAGATGAGCTTCAAGTAATATCGAACGATACAAATGGGCTGGCTAACTGTAACTGGGCACCATAAAGTAAACAACTCACCTATCTGATTGCATATTTCAGGAGATGGCACTCAGTCCCACGTCGCCGGCGTTCGAGGGCTGGAAGGTGTCGCCGTTGCCGCTGGACTTTGATGTTTATTTATTCAATTGGACGAATCCGGAGGACTTGCACGAGGGCTCTGCGAGGAAGCCGCACTTCGAGCAACTGGGGCCCTATCGCTTCCGGGAGAAGCCCGACAAGGTGGACATCGAGTGGCACAATCACAACGCCTCAGTTTCCTTTCGCAAAAAGGCGTACTTCTACTTCGATGCCGCCGGCAGTAATGGGACGCTGCAGGATGTCGTTACCTCGGTCAACACAGTGGCTCACGTAAGTCCTAGATGCAGCTAACTTGAAAGTGAGAGATTGGAGCTAATAAATTGAGTTTCCCTTAGGCGGCGGCTAGACAATTGAACCAATTAAACACATTCTTTCAATTCGTGGCCTCGACTACGCTGAGCTCCACACAGCAGGTGGCCGACACGCAAACTGCCGAGGAGTGGATATTCAAGGGCTATCTGCATCGACTGGTCACTCTGGGCAAATTCATAAGCCCCGAAAATGTGCCATTCGATCGCGTCGGCTATCAGTACGGGCGGAACGGAACTACCAGCTTTGATGGCGACATCAACATGTTCACGGGCGCCGATGATATCAGTAAGATGGGTCAGATCCACACCTGGAACAATGTGACGCATACGGGCGCCTACAATGGCACCTGCGGCGATGTTAGGGGCTCCATGGGTGAATTCTTTCCGCCCAACCTGAACACCAATGACACCGTCTACCTCTACATGCCCAAGATGTGCCGTGCTGTGCCGCTCGACTACACGGAGACAATCAGCGTGCATGGAGTCACGGCGTACAAATTCAGTGGCACGCGGCACGCCGTGGACAATGGCACGATGTACCCGGACACCAAGTGCCTGTGTGTGGATGAGCAATGCTTCCCGTCCGGCGTTATTAATACCAAGCATTGTAGCTTCAACACGTCCATCTTCATGTCCTATCCGCACTTTTATCTGGCCGATCCCATCTATCTAGAGGCTATTGAGGGGCTGCAGCCGGTGAAGGAGAAGCATGAGTTCTTCATGGCTCTGGAGCCGAATGCGGGCGTGCCCATGGATGTCGGTGGCGGGTTCCAGGCCAATTATCTAATGGAGCCCGTGCCTGGCGTAGCGTAAGTGTATAATTTAATACTTCACTGAGACAATTAAATTAATTTGAATTATTGCTCTAATTAAAGGCTCTATGCGCGTGTGCCGCGCGTGATGCTGCCACTGATGTGGGCTGAGGAGCGAGTCCGTGTCAGCGAGGAAATCGCCAGCAACATTGGCCTAGTTCCACTCATCGTAGTACTGGGCCAGGTGTTCACGGGCATCCTGCTCGCCGGCGGCCTGATCTGCGCCTGCTGGTATCCCACGCGCAAACTGACGAGTCTCTGCTACAGCGACGATCCCAAGGCGAAGGCGTCGGTGCTTCGTCCGCTCACCGCACTTGGCGCTGGCGCCACTGCGACTGGAGCAGCGATAAATGTGCAGCAGCTATTCCGCCAGAACGCCAGCCACAACGAGCGCGTGGGCGTGCGTCTGTTGGACTACAGGCGGAGTTCAGGGATCGAGGATGGCGACGACGGAAGCAGCCACGGCAACACGTCTAGAGATCGCCTAATCGGGAGCAGCTCAACAGAAGTGATAATTAGTTAACATAATACAAAAATCGTAGCATCCTGCATCATCTGTCGATGTTATTTATATTCTACCAATATGTTGCCTAAGGGGAACCAAAGACATACGCCGCGTCAAGTCTCGCCATTGAGACTCAACAGGGCTCAGTTAGCCGCTGTTTGTCCTTAGTCGAGTTGCTTAATTCATAACGTAGCATAAATACATTAGGGCACCCCCTCCCACCCACACACAAACACACACCCACACACAGACACACGCGCGTGTACATAGAAATAGAACACACATCACGCCTCACATGGTCTCCTCATACAGTAGCAGCTCAAGCAGCGGGAGTATCGAGAGAGAGAGAGATTGATAAGATTATTTATTAATTAGTGCCAAAAAGTGAAAGAAACCCCAAACAAAAGTCATTTAATTATTGAATAGGCTAACTTAAGTCTGTATATAAGTGATTATCCTAGGTCCAGAGCTATCGATCCCCTTGTTAAAGTTAAAACTGCGCACTTCCAAAGTATTTTTATATTTTATATTATACATATTTAACTCTAATGCATAATTATTTCTTTTCCTGTAAAGCGATACATAAGATTTTTATACAACGCGAATGAAGTGATATACAAAGCTTAAGGGCATATTCATAGAGCATTCTCCAGTGAATACATTATATTATTAGCAAAATCAAAACGAAAAAAAAAGAAAAACATTCAAGAAAATAAAAATGAATTGAACAAAGAAAAACCAGAAACAATACAAGAACCTTGAGAGTTCGTTCATACGCTTTTCAGCCAGCTGGAGAAGGCCCAGAAGCAGAGGCTGACGAAGCTGAAGCTAACCAGGGAATTGAAGGTGCTGGCGCCGTTGCCTGTGCTGTGCAGGTCCAGCTGGGAGGACAGCTCCTCTGGCACATCCAAATAGACACGATCCAAGCCGAAGCTGAAGATTAGCTTTCGCAGCTGCGCCACATTTACGTAATCGTTGTCGGACGACCAAATGGTCAACGTACTCTCATTGGTGTCGTTCACTGCTGCCAGCAGGTTGTGCAGCTGTGGTCCGCTATTGGCTGCGATGCCGGCACGCACTGGAAAGGTGATGACCTGCCCGGTGGAGCTCACGTTGTTGTCCTTGATGGCCTGCAGCATTGCGTCGCACTGGGCCTGAGTGTACTCACCCTCTCGGTTATCGGCGCCCCACCTGGTCGTCCAGCCAATGGACAGCACGGCCTGCTTGTAGCGCATGCAGCCGGCAAAAAAGCGTGCCGGATCCACAGGCACTGAGCTGTCCTGCTCCACAGGGCCACTGATAATGTCCGCGTTTATCCAAATGGGATAGTTCATCTGAAGAATTATAATATTTAGTATTTGTTGACTCACTTCATAGTGCGGCTCACCTTTGGTATGCTCTCGTCCAGTATGCCGAGCGATCCCTCGAATACTTCGATAGACTTAAAGTCCAATTTCACGCCCTTCTCGGCGCCCTCGTGCACCTCGTTGTGTGCCTTGATCTGGTGCAGAAAGTCCTCCAGTGTCAAGTCCGAAACGGTTGCAGGCGGATGTGCCATAACCGGCAATACGGAGCCCTCACCGTTCAGCTGGCCAAGAACAATGTCCGCCTCAATCATCTCAACGTCACCTGTGAAAGGGAGCATGAATGGGTGAGCTCAAAGAGAGAACTGATTTGGGCTCACCGCCGAGCGCCTCGGCCAGCAGCTCCTGACTGTTGACGGCATGTGCCCAGGTGATGGAGGTCAGATTGGCCGCCTTGGCCACAAGTTTGCCTTTGTCGAATCGCACCATGTCCCCTATAGCATGCTGCTGCTGCTCCTGCAGCACAATACCGAATTCCGCACTGTGATGTTGCACGGGTTGCGGCGCTGCCAGCTCGTAATAGTAGACGCTGTCGTTCAAAGCAGCTCCATTGGTGCTAACCACAGCGCGTGCTGCTTAAATCAATTTTCTATTAGAGTGACAATCGAACAGAGTGCCAATTCCAAACAAAATATGCACATTTATATAAATGAGAGACTTTTCTCTTACCTTGGGCCAAACGATTTGGAATCGACGCTCGCGGAGACAGTCACATGAATGAGGAGCAATTGTTTACCCGCAAATAGAGTTCAATTCTCTTTGAGTGTGCATACATACACATGCCGCATGTGTGGAAATGTGTGTGTGTGTGTCGTGTGAGTGCGATTGTGTCTGTGCGTGTGTGTGAGTGCGGTCACCAGTGTCGTTTTATGAATTATTAGTTTTATCGCAATAAACTGTTGACTAGAGCAATTTCACCGAATGCTGCTGCAGCAGAAATGCAACTGAGGGACACAGAGACATATATCTTGAAGCACTGTTATATGGACTGGCGCAGTGCGCATGCGCCGTACGGTGTAAGTGATGCGTGAACGAGCGGGCGGCAACGGTTGAAAGCTTTTGCCTTTAGATAAGTTGAAGCAAATATTATTACCAAGCATGCAAATCAGTAATGCACACGACAGTGACCCTTGATGGACTCGACGTGGATCTGTGCCATTAATTGCCATGTTCCTGCCGCAGCTAATGAGTAGTGAAACAATTACATATTCATTTATTAATCAGCAAGTAATATACGCTTTTGCGATAAGTAAACTCGAGCGATTAAATTTGAAGTACTATTTTTTTCTCTTATCGGCGACTTTTGATCAACCAATTAAAAACAATTAATTAATAAGTCTAATCATTTGTAACTAGGGTAATTCAAAAAAGTAAGAGCTGCGATTGCATCTTTTGCATAATATTATTATTTTAAACATTGTCTTTTGCTTACCGCGAAACTACGAATTTAGCGCAGATTTTAGACAAGGCCGATAGCTCGGTGTAACAAGCGACACTATCGTAAGAAAACATCGATATTAAATGCACAGCGGCTTTCGGCTTAGCGCCGTTTGCCGCTATTGTAAAAAAATATCGACAAGCCGTGAGGAGAGCAAGCATGCTTATCGATACTTTACTCACATTGGCACTGTTAACATTTCACATTTTAATACTTACAATTGAAATTTGTCTAATTTAACTGATATGCTATGCTATGCTGCCTCAATTCAATTAATTGCGTCCAATTAAATGGATTTTAATAATATATATTTATATATAAATTATTAAAGTTTAACATACCGGGTTTTTCTCAGTGTATTCATGTTCAATAACAGTGGACCACAATGTAAAGTTTATTTTGATGTCTTGCAATCAGCTGACGACTTCTGGGAAATAAAACAAAAATGATTATTTATGGAGTGTATATAGTTAGTAAGTCCGGCGGTCTAATATTCAATCTGGACAATAATGTGCCTCGAATAGAGCACGAGAAGACATTCACATACCCGCTGGACCTGGTGCTGGACTACGACCCGAAGAAAGTTTCCGTGGCGTTCAACCGCAAAGATGGAATAAACGGTAGGCGTTGTCTTAATCCTTACGCTCCTATCTTTAATGAAATTGTATTGCAGTGGGACACGTGCTCGTCGCTGTCAATGGCATGACAGTCAATGGCGCCACGCTGGAGGATGGCCGCGATGTGAAGACCACACTGGAGTCGGCCGAGAATTTCCCCATTAACCTGAAGTTCAGCCGACCTAAGATGACAACAAACGAGAAAATCTTTCTCGCCAGCATGTTCTACCCGCTCTTTGCCATCGCCAGCCAACTGAGTCCAGAGCCCAAGAGCTCCGGCATCGAGCTGCTGGAAGCGGACACCTTCACGTTGCACTGCTTCCAAACCCTGACGGGCGTCAAGTTCATTGTGATCTCGGAGACCGGCCTCAATGGCATGGACCTCTTGCTGCGCAAGGTCTACGAGCTGTACTCCGATTATGTACTCAAAAACCCATTCTATTCCCTGGAGATGCCCATACGGTGTGAATTGTTTGACAATAAGCTACAGGAGCTGCTGTTACAAGTGGAAAAGACGGGGATTAACAATATTGATAAATAAAATTTATAACTTGATAGAACTAATAGAATTTGTAAGCCGTATAATCATTAAGCCATATATTTAAGGCAATTCTGTTTCGATAGTACTTCTATAGAGCTTGGAATTTCCCACTAGTCAAGCAGCAGTTGTGCTTCGACTTAATATTGTAAAAGTCTTGATTCCTTTATTGGCCTATGATTTATTTATATGATCCTGATACACTTAGTTCAGCTTTGTAAAATGAGCAAAATATTCCTAATTATTTTTGACTTCATTTTTCACTTTCATTTTCAATTCACATTATCTTCGCTTGGCATATATAGTTGAATGGCATGTCACAGAAGACATCATTCAGCCCAGAGCGTTTCATCTCGATGCACATCTCTTCCATGTTGTTGGGCTCCCCTTCAATCCACCTAAGGTACGGCATGGTCTCCCCAGTGGCAATAGACTTCCAAACCCTGTTCTCTCTTAGGCAGTTGCCAGATGTCCAGTATCTGCCCTCTGGGATGATCGATAGGATCACATCCATTTCCTCCTTGCTCTCTAGGTTGATCAGGTGGCCTCCCATTTTACGGCAATTGTGCTCCGCCTGATACCAGTTGGCCTCCGATTGGGTCTCCACATGGTAGAACTTTTTGCCCATTTGAATGGGAAAGTTGGTTTCAGTTTTAGCAAGTGCCTCCAAATCTACAGCTGCAATTTAACATTTTTATTGGTTTGATAGAGTTGATAGTTCTTTGACTATGCAAAACTCTTAAAACTGGGAACTTTGCGTCTGATTACATTCACTCTTACCCGGCGGATCTGCCATGCCAAAGTGCCACAGTTGTAAAAGGATGATTAGCAACACGAGCTTCTTTGCCATTTTTCTGTTCTGTGTCCAACTAACGATCACGAAGGCAGTAGTTTCCCTATTTATACCGTCGACACTGGCCAACTTCCACATTATCAAAGCAAAGATAATCAACTGTTGTAAATATTACAATGGCCCCATAAATTATATATATTCTTGATCAGGACGACAAGAAAAGTTGATTTAGACCTGTCCGTCCGTCTGTCCATATGTATGAACGCGTAAGAACCCATAAGAGCTGGAGACTTAAAACTTGTTTGTATCAGCGCGCAGATCAAGTTTGTTTTAAATAATCGATAACTATTCTCGTTTTTTTGTTATCGATTAAAACATGATCGAAATTCTGTTATAAAATTATATCTATCGCATCTCTAAAGCTAGAGTCACCAAAATTGGTATTTAGCTTTATATGTATTTTCTGCAATTTTGAATTTTGTTACTTTTTGGCTCCAAATTACCACAAATTCTGAGAATTGAACTTAATTTCCCAATATAGCCAAAATGTGTGAATGAGTCGCACTTTAACTAAAACAACAAGTATTCCCATACAATATCTTGATCACATGCTGAACATTTAATTAAAATCCGTCAATTCAGGATCAGGGTATCCCCTAATCGGCCATACCCGACTAGAGTTTTCGTACTCGTTTTTTCTTATAATATCTTGGCTTCGCATATATAATTACCTTTAGCCCCACAGCTGTAATCGTTGAGTGCGGTATACTTGAGTTCGATACACTGCTCAGTGCCGCCACCATTGTTGGGCTCCCCTGTATTCCATCTTAGGTAGGACAATTTCTCACCAGTTGCCATAGAGCTCCAAACCCTATTCTCTGCTAGGCAGTTGCCAGATGTCCAGTATCTGTCCCTTGGGACGATCGACAGGATCTCATCTAATTCCTTGCTGCTCTCAAAGGTGATCAAGTGTCCCCCCAGTTTACGGCAATTGTGCGCCGCCTGATGCCAGGTGACCATCGATTGGGTGGCCACGTGGTAGAACTTTTTGCCAATTTGAATGGGAAAGTTGGTTTCAGTTTTAGCAAGTGCCTCCAAATCTACAACTGTAATTTAATATTTGTTAGTGACTGGCAGCCTTGTCAATTGAAATTTGTACCTGTCCGATTGGCGTCGACAAACTCTGATAGCTCTTTGACTATGAATAATTTTAATTTAAAAAAAACTATTAAATCAGAACTTTGGGTTTGGTTTCTTTCACACTCACCCGGCGGACTTGTCATGCCCAGGCGCCAGAATTGTAGAAGCATCAATAGAAACACGAGCTTATTTGCCATATTGCTGCCTTTACTCCAACTAATGGCCATATAGGATTTGGCTTTCCCTTTTATACTGTCCGATTTTGGTCAACATCATAAGAATATTATCAACGTTTGTGAATTGCCTATTATAAATGTTTGAGCCAGAAGTTAATTGGCTGATTAGAGCGGAAGCAAGTTCATTATCTTTACGATACGTAAGATATCTCGCACGATCGATTCGCCTTGTTTTTCATTTATATTAATGATAGATATATATAATAATGAATTTAACGTTAATGTTATAAAAAAATGTTTTTCTTTGTTTTAACGGCGTAAAAAACTGAAATTTCTTAAAACTTAGCGTAGTGTAAGGGCTGAGTGGGACAGAACTCGTTGAGAATTCCTTTGTCTCTTATAGTGTCGGAGAGAGGGATCGTGACTTTGGTGATCTGTTGGTGTATGTGCTACTGGTGGATATATTACTAAATATTCATATACTTACGCCTCTGACATATATACCCGGAGAGAAAGGTATACCCTCCCTTGCGGTCAATCTATAATAAATCCATATAACAATTATTAAATGGCTCAACTTCCGCACTCGAATTGTTTCCCTCCTTTTCCGCAAAAAAGGCAATTGACCCACAAATTTATATATAGCACAGGTATGCACGTCCAATAGATTGTTAAGGCAGAAACCGCCTGAATTTACAACCTCATTAGCCAATAATAATAATTATTTGACAATTTATGGCGAGCACTTGGCACACTCTTATCACCCTCTCTGATAACTCCTCGAATAGGTATAAATACGGAGAGCAGACTAAGAGCTTAGTTAGGACTGGCGAATCCAAGCAAAATGAACGTAAAAACAAAAATAGTTTTTCTTCTAGTCTCGATGTGGCTGGCGCACTTTGCCTTGTCGAAGGAGACACGTGAGTGAATCGAACGAAAATCCGACGAGTCGAACTATAATAGTATAATAAAGCTCTCTCTGTTTCAGCTGATGTGTTTGCACAAACGAATGATTTGGGCAAATGCGTTAGCAGCTGCAACGAATTCCCCATCCGAATCGGCAACAAGCTGTACTACATTGAGACCAAGTTGAAGGACAACTGGTTCGGGGCAGCGGAGAGCTGCCGCAGGTGGGGCGGGTATTTGGTAAACATCGAGAGCCCCACTGAAATGGACGTTCTCGTGGCGATTACGAACTCCAATCGCTTCTGGACATCCGCCAACTGCCTGGCTAAGGATGGAACCTTCCTTTCAATAACAACTGGCGGGGCCATTCCCTACAGCAGGTGGGAGACCGGACAGCCGGGCAACAAGCAGCGCAATGAGTCCTGCGTTCAAGCGGGTGCACTCGGGCTGGCGGCCCACCACTGCGAGGCTCTGCAGAGCTACGTGTGCCAGGCGAACATACTGTAGGAGCTATAGACTTCCCAGCTGCATGAGCTAACGTGGAAGGCAATTGAGTCTAGCACTATGTTAGCCTTTGATTATCTAACATATAAAAATAATATATTTTCATCTTAAATAAATTATATACTATAAAAACTATAGCCAAAATATATTAGGAAAAAAAATGCTTACAGTTCAGCATTTGGGAATATTTGTAATCCCTTAAAAATAAATGGGTTATATCTGTAAGTTTTTCTTTTATATGAATACGTATATTTTAATCGTTTATATAGGTATAATTCTTTCAGTTTACTGCTAAAGCAATACAAAATTGTTATTTAAGCTACGAGTCATATATGTATATATAACAGCTTCTGGCATACTTAGAAAACGTAATGTATTTATATTCGCACTAAAGACTTATGTACAGGCTGGCTTTGAACATGAATATATATGTATGTACACACCCATGAATGAATTATGTTTTTCATAATGCTAAAACGCACGTTATTTATATATATTATATGCATCACATATCTATGCATAGCTATGTTTGTGTGTATATATAGTACAGACAATTCGATCTCCTGCTTACATACTAATTGCATGTTAGGCTAAAGAACTATAATACGAGTGGTGCGTAGGCATATGAATGTTCTTATATAAAAGTGAATAGGTGTAGAGCTGTCTGATATAGTACACATAATAGTTTAGTTTATTAATAATATTGCAAAAACGTTTTGGGACTCTCATCAAGATAGTTCAGTTTTGTTTTCCATTTGTTGTTGTTTTTGAGCTATTACAACTGCGCCCCATCAACATTTCTAGGTACACTAAATGATATTGGAAATAGATCGGATAATGTTCAAAACAAATCTACAGGTTTTTGGGGAGCGTAGACCGTGGGGCGAACGTGACATATAGAGAGTGTAATATATATATATTTAGTTACTTTATATTACAATTATACAATTATTCTCTTCTTTTTTTTGTTTTTGGCAGGAACACTTTGCGGTTGGTTCGTTTCGTTACGTCTCGTTTCTAAACTGATCAAATTAACAAAACACAATACAGAACAAAACAAAACAAAACATTTCGAACGCTATTCAGTCGTTGGCCTCTTGGCACCTCTTCTTGTTCAGATATTTGGTTTACTTCGGCATTAGCTAATGACACATTGGAACAGAGCTTAAACGCTATCGACCTATTACCTATTAGCTGGCATATGTTCATAGGTGAAATGCATGTTTCCTTGCTTGTATTGTCCATGTTAATTCTCTAGTCTCTTAAACCATATTCTTTTAGTTTTTTTTTTTATATTTTTAAATTCAATTTTAATAATTTTTTCTTCGTTGTTTGAAATAAAGTTTTCGAAAGGCCTTCGCGAAATAATTTCATAATAAACATTTATAATCATTGCCAAGCATAATTAATTTCAACAGGCTGCTGGGATATGTTTCATAGCACTAAACACGTTAAACAATACGGGGGTGAGGGCGGGAGAGGTAATGCTAGGTTGAAGACATATTCGACGACTAAACATAACATAATTTGCACTAATTGAAATTTGTATTTCATTCGATTTAACAGTTTGTATTTGCTGCCAATTTGTAAATTATCATTATTTTCGTTCTTAATTTGCTTAATGTAAATAAGTTATATCACAACAATAGAGACAAAGATGGTGTGTGTGCGCGAGTGGGTATGCGAGTGTGTGGCGGCTGGGTGTGTGCCAGTGTGTGAGAGTTTTGATGTGTTTTTGATGTGTGTGCTCGAGGCTCGATCAAATAACAAAGGCAATTGTGCAACATATATATAATATATACATATACATAAGCATAGACACACACACACATACACACACATGTACTATACACACACGAGATTACTGTAGAGACACACGCGCACACAATGACACCCACACACATATAGACGCAGACGCAAGCGCACGCAGCGATATTCCACTGAGATCCAATACAAGAGCAACGTCCGTCGGGGACGCGCCCATCCAGCGCCGATCTAATACTAACTCTTGCTGAGCGCCTTCTTCTTCCGTTGCACCAGAATATCGTAGAACGGGTTGTGGCTGATGGACTGCGTCAGGCGCTTGATCCACTCCTGTTGATCCTCCTCCGTTGCGGCCGACATGCGGTAGACCGTATGCTTGCCCTCCACCACCTGCAGATACAGATTGGATCAATTCGAATTCAGTTTGGTGAGACGCGATTGGGATTAGCTAACTGCACTCACCTTGCCCTCGGAATCAGTCTTGCATGCCTTTATGATGTCGGCGCCGCCGGTGGCAAACAGCTCGAAGCAGTGCGGCTTGCTGCGATCCTGTATCTCGCGCACCGATATGTTCTCCAGCGGAATTATGCCGCGCGGCTCCTTGTCCGTGGTGTACTCGAAGTAATACAGGCAGTTGTCGTTCAGTATGAACCAGCGTCGCTTCCACGATTTGTACCTGTGCAGAGTGTGGCTGTTAGGATTGCTTGAGAGCCGATTGGGGCGAATGCTGCCTCTTACCTGCCGCCCTGCTTCCAGAGCCAGCCCTCCTTGTCGGGATTGAAGAAGGTGTGCATCAGATCGTTGCCATCGTCCTGGGGTATCTTGAAGGGCTCGGTGCGTATCGACTCGTACAGCGACTCTAGCAGGCCACGGGGCAAATCACCGCCGTTGTTGATGCCACGATTCATCGAGATGAATTGCTCCACGGTGGGTTTGTCTTTGACCTGCAAGCAGACGTACAAGAAGAAAATTCAATTAGAGTTGAAATTGAAATTGAAACTGCGCAACAATAACTAATTAGAGCGGCATTTTATGTGCCGCCCGTGCTGCCGAGATCATTTACAAGATGCCACAGCCCAATTAGTGGCCACTCAGCGCTCAGCGCTCGCAGCTCGTGTGAAATGCGTTAGACTTGACCTATTTATAGCCCAATGCACAGCACTTTTTTGCTTTAATTGCCGCTGCTGCTGCTGCCGCTGAGAAATGGCAAATGGGGGAAATGCGTCGTGTGGACCGTCAATAATTGCTGCCTGACAGGCGACAAAGTATTCAATTCCGCAGTTTTGGGCCACGCGACGTGCATTTCGCCAGCTTTTTTTCATTTATTTATTTATTTTCTCTTTCACTTTTGGCACTCACAGCCCAACGCACCACCCTACTATGCCAGCACCAACAAGTACAACTTCCTGTCGTTCCCAAACACTTCCGCTGCGCAAACCATGACAGTGAATTGTAATTTGCTGCCAGCCAAAACAACATTTGCAAAAACCTTCCAAAGCTCTTTCTTTCTTTTTTTCATCTGCATTTTTAAACCTCTTTTAAAATGCTTGAAAATAAGAAAACAAAACAAGGTGCTGAGGAGGCGCACAGTTTAAATATTTTATGGTGGAAGCATAGAAGTAGAAGAAGTAGGTGCTGATTCTTAAATTAATTAAGGAATAACCAATTTAAATATATACCCCGATTTTCCCCCATTTTCAATAAGTTCAGGGTATAATATGAAATGATAATTATAATTGTTAAGTAAGTCATAATTGATTGATTTATATAGAATTGAAAAACAATTTATGAAATGAGCCAAAACGTAATGTAAATGGTAGCAGGAAAATGGAGGCGTGGCAGAACCCAGAATGTATACATATAGAAAATATATAGAGCTAAAGAGGACGAGCTAATTCCATGCTAGCCATGTCCCTCTAAGGTCTGCCAACTGCAGCAATCTCCAAACTAAAGCTAGAGAGAGCATTCTTATATGATCTTATATACATTGAATTTGGACATATAAACGATGCCAGAATTTAGATTCAAGAAACAAGTTAGAAAAAGATAATGTACTATATTATACATCATTTTTCCATAAGAGACAATCTTGTTTTTTGGACTCTAGAGTCCTTGCGCTGAAATCTATTAAAACGGAGTGATTCAGATGTATATAGATACTTTTAAAAATATTCTCTAGCTAGCAGTTTGCACATATATAATCTCTCAAATCCTTACAATCAACTAACAAATCTCTATAAACAATTCTCCACACAAATTTAAAGTACATAAATCGAATTCAACAAACTTAATCAGACCTATCTAATCAACAATTTTGGCGTACATATTTTTAAAAATGACTTAAGGCTAAAAATATATATGGATAAATGATAATTATTCTTATTTCCTAAACTTCCTATATTTCGCTTAATATTTTTAGCCTTAAGCGCCATAAAAATGGATGCATTTATCTGAAACTCACCGATGGATTGTGCAGCGACGTATTGAGCATTATAATGGCGAAGCTGAGCACGTAGCAGGTGTCCGTATTGGTGAATATATCCGGATTTAGTTGGCAGTAGCGCTGCGCGAATGTCTCCATCATTCGATCGATCTTCTGGGCCTCGCCGGGCAGGCGAAAGGACCACAGAAATTGCCTGCAAGGTGAAAGAAGGGAAAATGTTAAAGTCAACCAGTCAACCAGGCGCTAGCTAATAGACGTGGAGCTAACCTCAGAGCTTGCACCAGTATCAGATTGGTGAAATCGTGCAGGGCCACGAATGCCTTCAGCACATCCTCGTTGAAATCGTTTTTCTCGCCGAGGTAATCGCCTGGAAAGTCAAACAGAAATGAGCATGAAAATTTATGTTATGCATTATGAGTTTTAATTGAATTTAGCCCCCATGCGGGCGGCGCGCTGGGCGGACAATTTACGAGCTGCCAGCGCCGCACTCACCTATTGCCGTTTTGTTGAGGCCCTCGCCCTTGTAGAGGAAGTGCGCCACGTCCTGCGGATCGTGGCGTAACAGTCGATTCTCGACGAGATATTCAATGCCTGCAATTGATAAGAATATTTGTGAATTAAGCAAAGGACATTGTTTGACTGCAGCTCGACTGCAGATAAGGACGCAGCCGGAAACTCAAGTCGCATGCAATCAAATGCAGCCCAAACCACACATAATCTGCCCATATATTGTAGGTCGCAAGCGGCAGCGACCCGCAACATAAACCGCAGCAATCTCAACAATAATAACGCAAAGAGGCAGAAAAATAAATAACAGAAAAAAGGGAGCGGCAGCGCCCAGACGAGACATCGATGTCATTATTTGCCAATCAAAGCGCGCGCGCGAGTCCGCAATTTGCGATAAAAGCCGGAAGACAAGACAGCCAAGCAGAGCAGAGCGCTCCAGGAATTAAAGTAAAACGCATTAAGACCCAACAACAAATGGCGCGACAAGCCAACAAATTCGCCCATCGCGTGAGTCTTGCGCTCCCCAACGCTAGGTGGCGCCAGACAACAAAAGCCCCCACATGCATTCGGCTCGTTTAGATTGCGCAGAGTTTGATTAGGACGTGTGTAACTATGGCAGGAATGTAAATATTCTAGAGCAGTAAACAGTAAACAAAATAAGCATAAGAAATATGCGAAAATATGCACTGGGCAGAGCCAAATATAATGAAAGGGAAGTATAAGTTTGATGGAAAAACCTTTGCAGATGCAAAGTGCTTTGAATACCTTCGAGCTAGAGTTCATCAGGTTGAACTATAGATTATATTTTATATGGCAAAATAAAGCTATTAACAGACATTTATTACTGACAATCAATTAATATACATTAATTGAAAGTATTAAGTATTTTTTAGATAGTTTCCATTAAAGCAAATATTGTGAAGTTTTTCCAAACTTTTAAATTTTTGATCGACTTTGAGAAATTTTATAAAAAAAGGAAAGATAGGAAATTTTATAAAAGGATTTTATAACCGAAAATGAATAAATTAATCTCTATTAATTGAAAGTATAAACATTAAATACTTAATTTATAATTTTAAGAAAATATTTGAGAGTTTTCCGAAATGTTTAAATATTTGATTTGACTCAAGAAATATTAATATACTAATTTTATATATCGCAAAATAATGATCGAAATATTATAAGAGTAAAATTGGTCACAATTCATTAATTTTTATTTACAAATAACTACTTTTGCACAACACTCTGAACGACCCTCGTCGCTCTGCCGCCAACAAGTATAAGTTTTTCCTTTATTTTTGCTATTGCTTCAATCGCAGACAGATTGGCTTTTCAGATTGATGCCTTTGTTGTTGGCGAATCCACACATATATGGAGCAACAGCAACAGCAACAACAACAACAGCGATAAACAACAGCAATAATAACAATGACAACAATAATGCGAAATGACAACGGATAATGACAAAGGAGTCGGCCGTAGTAGGAGTTTGTCAGGCGATGGCAAAACCATTTTTTTTTGTTGCTTTCTGCGTGTTTGTCAAGCGCGCATCACACGCGATTAGCATCAGCAAGTTGGCAGCTCTGCGGCCTCAAGCCAGCCCCGCCCAGTGCCACCCACCAATACCCTCGTCGATGCGTTATGTATGGCACTTTTGTGGGCTATTAATTTAAGTGTGTGTGCGTGAGTATGTGTCGCCCCTCCCTCACCCCGCTCTGACAGCTCTGCTGTTGATAATCGGGCGATAAAGCGACAAATGGCGTTGCCCTGTAAAATATCCGCATCCACTCAACCACCCAACCACCCAATGCTAGGGACTGTTTCACATGTTTTTAATAAGCGCCTCGTTCTCCGAAGTGGACTCGATACTAGCCCAGCGGTCGCTGACTTCGCGCCATTTACTACAAATACTTCACTCTGGATTAGCATTTTTATTGTGGAATTTGATGCAGGATGCGTCGATGCCCCCACGGCCGACGGCCGACGGCCCACGGCTGCCTGTCCCAATTTGGACTTGTCAACGCTAATTTATGGCCAAGAGGTCGATGAAAAAATATTTGATTGGCTCTTAAATAACGAAGCGACAGCAACGAGGTCGCATTTTAGAGCAAAGATCGCGCAGGGGAGAGAAAGCTACAAAGGCAACATGTTCCCTATATGGGTCACTAGGGACTGGAGCTGGCAGAAGGCTAAGCAAGTACAGACAGCTATTTTTAGTAGCTCCAACTTCAGTTCTTATAATGCAGCTGTTAATAGAGTGATGGGGAATATGTATTAGGATTTATCTAAGAAAATGTCAGACTAGGGGTCGATCAATCGATAATTGTGTAATGGATGGAGTTTACAAATTTAATATATGAAATGTATATGATCTAAAAGGCTGTATATTAGTAGAAGATATAGTCATAGATATAGATAGAATCACATTAGATAGGGATTATGTTCAGGCATTGCCTTAGAAAATAAGGCAACAAATATGCCAGACGTTAGGTATTATAGGTCTACATTTAATCGACTTATCGATAATTGTATAATGAAGGAAGTAGACAAACTTAATATGTGAAATGTATATGAGCTAACAGACTATCTGAGTAGAACGAATCGTCATAGATACAGAGAGAAGCACATTAGGGGCTTTCCCCCTGCGCGCCTGCCTCATCATTCAATTTATATATTATCTCGAAACACATTTGATATATATCGATGACATTGTCTGCTTGTAATCTTCAACTGCGCCGCCCGCCCGCACATTTGGCCTTGCCCGACTGTCAGTCAGATCTGAAGAATATTGCGACATTGACATTTCCATTAAATAAAGCGCCCAAGCACTCGTCGCATCCCTGCTGCACGTACTGCAAATGTCAACGAACTGTCAAATTTGTCAGCGCTTTAAGATTGTGCCAGGGAGGGTCGCCACTCAGCTGCCGCTCCGGCTGCCGCTGCAGCAGTGTGTTGACATCGCTGCATCTCGCATCTCGCATCTCATTGCGGGCTCATTACGTTATTAAATTAACTTTGGAATTATCATCATTGGGCGAACGTGCCCGACTCCCAGCACCCCGCCCCGAAAAAAGAGAAACGAGAGCAATTACGACGGCGTAAATTCGCCTGGCAGCTATGCTCTTTGGCGCCAGTGCATCCCGTAGCCGAAGTAACTCAATTATAAAGCACTTCATTTTCATACGTTGCTCAAAATTGCACTGAAATTTCACGTATGTAAATTATTCCCACATTAACATTGCCTCGTTGGGTGGCATTTTGTTACCTCAACAAAAGATGCAAAGGCATCAGGCAGATGTGTTCAGATTATTCGCAAAATATGAAAAAATATGGAAATTATTTTTGGAGTCTTGAGTATTATATAATGGAAGAATTACTGAGGCCTTAAATATTATATAATGAAAGAATTACTTTACTTTACTCTTAAACTTAATATAAAATTCCTGATTCAGTCGACTTCAGTTCTATTGCATTATGGAAATAAATTTTAATTTTCTTTGTGTTTTTGTTTCACAAAATTCTATTTATAAACAGGTGAATTTCGAGAGCTTCTTATGAATCATTTCAGCTCATTTTATTGTGCATAAATTTAATAGAAGGTTTTTTTTCAGTTTAGCACACTTTCGACCTCGATCTTTACGCTTTTGTCTAGGCTTCACAGCCAGTTACATAAATCTTGTCTTGCTAAAGGTCTTGCCCATTTATTTCTAATCCACACTAGTTTTATTTGCTCACCTTTCTTGGGATCCATATTGAACTTTTTGCGTCCAATTGACATTTGTTTATCTTTGTTGGAATGCTTGTCTTCGGGCACGTCGAGCGCCTCCATCTCCGAAACGACTTCGCACAGCTCATCTTTGATTTGCTGCAATGGACGAAAGCAAGAGGCGAATGAGGAATTAATTAAATGAAATCGAGAGTTCAAAAACTTTCACAGCCAGCCATTTGTATGCGCAGCTGAAGTGGCTCCAGCTGCGCCCGAGCGCATACAAAACTAGATAAAAATAGTCTGAAATGCAGATGCAAACAGTCGTATAATTTGCGGAAATGAGCCAGTGACAATTGTTGCTAAAAATACAGCACCGAAATGGAGAAGAAGCTAAATGTTTTACAAAATATCATTCACAATTGCGCTTTCGCATTCGCATTCACAATTGCGAGTCATTTGCAAGTCTTTGATTTTCGCTCACTTGAAACAATTTTCGTGTGCGCTAAAAATACAAATTGGAATAGATAGAAAATGAAGCGAATTTGATTTAATTGAATTACGCGCGCCGAGGCGAGTACCTGACACGGCCTGGGTCCATTTGAGCGGGGTCAAGACGGAGGCAACAGCAGCAGTAGCAGCAGCAGCAGAGTCTATGCTCGTGCTGTAATATGATGAATGCAAAGAGGCGTGACAAATTTGTCAAACACACAATTGAACTGAGCGAACGAGGCCATTCACCACGGCGAGCACAATGCGAATGTATCTCGAGCTAGGCGTCTGTATCTGTATCTGTGTATCTGTAGCACATATGAGCTGCACTCAAGTGTCTAGTTATTTGTCAGCCTGTTGACGCTTGACTTGGCGAGAGCGCCACGAGACCGGAACATATCAATTGCCCCGCCCCACATCCACAGCCCCCGAGCAGCGCCTACATGACCTTCTGACTCATTTGCCAAGTCTAACACATGAATCTATGTATATATAGTATATACTCTCTCTCTTTCTCTCTCTCTCTCTGTATGCAAATCGGCTGTGGAATGCCAATTAAGTGCGCTGAGAAACAATTGACAGGGCGAGAGACGCTGGCAATGATAATTCTCAGATTCGTCGTCAAGTCTGAAGTTATGCGATGAGCTCATCCAATCGGAACTTCACACAACGCAGTGACCCCCCGAGAATTTGCTAATTTTAGATCAGTTTGCGGTTTCTCTCCGTCTATATTTCATTTGCCAATTAATTCAATAGTTATTTCACGTCTTTTCTTGCTGCATACTTTGCGGTCAGATTGTGGACTTAAAGATTTTTTAACTCTTCGTCAGTTGATTGAGTAAACAAATCATTAAAAATATATATAATATATACATAGTATTATATCTTCTTTTAACAATATATGAATGATTCAATCTTGACAGTTTTATAGCTTCTTTTTTTCAAATCCTTTCTCATGCTTTAAATAACTGAGCATACGCCACGTCGTTTCCGTTCAATATTAAAAAGATATAAATATAAGAAAACAACCTTTCAATTAGTGGGCAGACCAGACAGAATTATGTAAATTTTTGGAGTTTCCAAAACAGTTAAATGCCCAACAGGAGTCCCTATTAAATGTGTGCTTGCTACCAAGCTACGCCCCTCGCAGCAACGGCAACATTTGAGAAATCATAGGAAATCACATAAAATGTAAGAGAATTGTTAATGAGAAGCGTAGAGAGAGGCAGAGCAATGCTCGAGGGCTACCCGTTTAGAGACGGCATCGCTAATCAAAGAGCAACAGAACAACAGGTGGACAAGGGTCATTGATAGTGCGCAACAGACGTAAAGCTAATGAACGTCAAGCTTTAAAAATAACTCGCGATGAAGCGACAGGTAAACAACGAAGCAACGAAGTCAAAGGTGTGGGAACGCGACACGAGGAAACACAACGAACACAACGAAACAGAATCAATCAAGAAACCTGTTTTAATGCAATGCAAATTGTATTGAACAGCAGAGAGCGAACAAAGGCGAGCATGAAGCCGTTTCGAATGGCATATCGAAGCATATTTTAAAATAGAAATTATTCAAGTGGCAATAAGGTATGATAAGATATGTGAAGTTGTATAGAGATATATGTATATGTTGTACATTAATAATAATATAATTGTTAATATAAATGCAAATATTATACATGTATCTGTATTACCAATTAATTATCATATATGTATATTAAATATATGAATTTATTATCCAATAATATTACTGAACAAATTAGCCAATTTCAACAAGAATTTTATATATTAATAAACTATGAATGATATTCGAATAAACTGAAATGCAATAGAGGTAACATATGATCCTCGTCTTTGAAAGTCTAAATTCCAAACATAGGTGAATAAACAAATGCAATCAAAGCTAAACTAAGACAACGATCTAATACCTATTTGTAGATATCAATACCAACTCTCTATAAATCAATTGTTGCCCTACAACTTTCGATCGCTTTTCGCTTGAAACCGAAGTCAAACAAACTGGCAAACACTTGAAGCACCTGTGTTTCCCAATAAGACGTTATACGATATACGATATACCACATACGATATACGTCGCACGATATTCGTTACCTGCGGTCGTCTAAGGATGACAGCGTCTCTGCTCTGCTCCGCATTGTTGCGATTGCGCTCCATGAGCGTTCGACAACTCTCGCAGAGATTCGACTGTTGGTTGTTGTTGTTATTGTTGTGGTTGTTGTTGTTATTGTTGTTCAGCTGCTTGCTGCTGTTGTTGTTGTCGGCAATGCTGCTGCTGTTGTTGTTCTGGCTGACTGAGTTGCGTTCGGATTCGCTCTGCGAATTGGAACTGTCATCGATGAAGCGCATATCGCCCGCCTCCGGCGTCAGCGGCGAGCTGAGGCCCGAGTTGACCGTCTCCGCCTCGGAGTCCAGCTGCAATGCCTCGTTGTCGATGCCATCATCCTCGGCCACGTCCAGCATGCAGCCGAGCGAGTTGGAGCGCGATTTGCGTGGCGCCTGCGGCGGACGCCTCGAGATGATCTCGCCCCGCTCGTTGAGCAGCAGCTCGACGGGCCGCGACACGATGAGCGTACGCGTTGTCGTCGTGGTGGTTGTGTGGGTCAGTTCGGAGCGCCGGTTGAAGAGCTGCGTGTTGGGGTCCTCGCTGGGCAGGCGCAGCAGCTCCACCTTGCGGCTGACGTCACTGCAGGTAACCGTCTCCGTGCTCAGCGTGGGACTCGCGGGCGGCGGACTCTCGGCGCGCAGCGACGTCACCTTGTAGGTGGCCACGCTGGTGAACGGCGACAGCGAGGGCGAGCGGGGCGAGCGTGGCGTGCAGGCGGGCGGCGGCGACGATGTCGGCTTCACTTCCACATGCAGCTTGGGCAGCTCCTTGCTCTTGCCCACCAGGCTGCCCAGGTTGCAGAAGCAGCGCGCACAGACCCCACCACTGATGGTGGTGCTGCTGCTGTTGCCGCTGCCGCTGGTGCTGCTGCTGCTGCTGGCATTGCCCAGCAGACGCCGGCGATCCTCCTCGGCCTTTGTCGCGGGCGCTGTTATGTAGAAGGTGCTGCTGCTGCGGCTGCCGGGCAGGTCAGTGGGGCCATCGCCTGTTGGCGTCGTCGCCCCAACGACGATGTTGGTGCTCAGATCAAAGCAGCTGCGCTGCAGTTGCTGCTTGCTGCCGAAGCTGCCGACGCTGCGGCCGCTCAGCGAGCCGCTCTTCTTGCTCTTGGGCTGCCTGCGCAGCGAGCTGAACCAGTTGCTGATGCTGGGCCGCTTCTGGTGCAGCGACGTAGTCATCTTGGCCTCTCAATTGCCCACTTCCGTTCGCTCAGTCTCACTTTATGGCCCTTTGATGGTGCTGCGTTGAACGCAAACGGGTTCGTTACTCCTCTCTCTCTCTCTTTATCTCTATCTCTGTCTCACTCTTCGCTGCGTGTGTCTTTGGCTTTCTCACTTGTGCTACTGTTGGCCTTTGACTCTGTCCGATTCCTGGTTAATTATTTTGGCTTCTTCATGGCGCAACCCTGAAAATTTTGTAGAGTTTTGTTTTTGTTGTGATTTCACCGGGAGCAGAACTCACAGCAATTTACAAGTACAAAGTCGCGACGCGCTGAGAACTGTTGTTACCATAAATTCATTAACTAATTATAACGATGCCGAGCAGCGCACTCACGGCAAAGCCCACAAAGTGCCCCCGACAGGAAGTGTCACACAGGACAGAGCCTCACAAATTCAATTTCTGCTGTCGTCGCACAACATTTTTTGGGTTTCCCATGCTGCTGCTGCTACGCGCTCTGCTGGCGACACAAAACAAATTACGCTAATGGCGCACAGGTTAAGAAGGTGCTGGCGTTTGTTAATCCCTGCGACAGGACGACGACGACTACGACGACAATGAGGACGACAACAACTACGCCACATCTTCTTCACGTGTGATTTGTGTACGGCTGAGGCTTTCGGGCGCGTCTAGCGACAGGAACAAATGGAGACACACACACATAGCTCAGTGTCCTTCCGTCCCCCGCCCCGTGATTTATTGCGCTCCTTTTCTACTGTTTGCTCTCTTTCTCCATTCACGTTTCGTTACGTTTGGCTCCGTGCAACGGAAGGAAGTCCGTGCGATAAAGCCTGAGAATTGTTTTTGGACAGCCAAACTCTAATTGGAGGCATTGCGGCCATGTGGCACAATCTCCATGGCAAATAATGGATGATGCCTGGGATTAAGTCGGTTAGCCGGCAAAAGTCACTCAGCCATATGCAGCAAACAAACATTTTGTTTGCAAGACATCTCATTCCTCCGAGCTTATTATAATTTATGACACATTCTATGCGAGAACATCTGTATCCATGTGTATGGAGCTTGTGCTCGGGCTTAGGCGTGCATTTGTCACGCACAAGGACGGGCAGAGGAAAGTCGTTAAGAAGCAACTGCAGCCAGGAATTAGCAACAAGCATATGGCAACAAGAGTTGCTGTAATGGCACAGGATATTTAAGAAACATCCTTAGAATTATGTTAAAGACTGGGCATAGTGAGATTTCCGAATTGGGATTTAGTTCAAAGTCACATAAGTAGATTTAAGCATTGGAAATCATTTCAAATTGAATTACTACAAATACATTTCAATTCCATCTTTCCACATCAGTTCATAAATGAGTAGATGTAGTCAAGAATATGTGAAATGAGACATATGGCAACGAAATTTCCTGTGCTTATAAAGGATATTTAAGAAGTAGCATTCAAAATTTATATTTTTATTAATTGAATCTAATATTTGTTACCAAAATGATGATATGTTTGCTTTAATTCCATCATTCAAAATAAAGCATGTCAGAGGCGGAATTTGGGAATGCAACAAGTTATAAATTAGTAGTCCATATATCATATGTATCCTATATCATTCCACTATAAAAATGTATATCCATATCACAAACACTTCAATTTGAATTCACTACAAAGAGAACGAATCTGAAAGCAGTTTTAATTGCAATGGCAGGTGCTAAAGTGTATTGAACTCAATTAACTCACATTAGATCTACACACTTCAATGTTTCAAATTATATACAATTATCAGCCAATCATAGCAGATATCAATTCTATTTTCAACACTAGCATTTATTCTCTTTAATAACAATTAATTTGCGTTGAAACTGATTGCAAAATCATTTCGATAATCTCTTTGAAATTAAATCGAATTATCTGCAAATTGAAGCACGTACAATGAGTTCATCCAAATTTTATCGTTTCTACTAGATTAGACTCTTTGGCTGCTAATATTATTGTTTGCGTGACAACAATATTTTCCCCCAGAATTTATGTCGTCAAAGCCGTCAGTGAAAACTGTTTACCTATTTTAGCAATGTCAAAGCTCTTGAGGTCCCGCGGGACCCATTGGAGGCCGTGACTGGGCAGACGACTCGATTCCAAGGGGAATGAACACAACATGAACAACAATTTAACTGCCACGCCCACGCACAGAGCATTGACAACTTTAAATTACGTGTAGCAGGCCTCAGCCTGCTCCATGCATCCTTCGGCGGCGAGAACGTGATTTGGTTCCACAACCAACAACAATCAAATCAATCTCAATCTTTATATTTCTCTACCTCGCTTTCAGATTCATTTCCAGCTATTTGTGCAGGTATACAAATATATATATCTACATCTCTACTTCTATATATACACACGACAATAAAAGGCGCGCCGGCGTTCAGAAGATGAGAGAAATATAAACGAATAAGCAGACACACAGAACAAACGCAGCTCAGGTGAATACCGCAAAGGTATTAACAAGAGGAAAATGAAATTTGTAAACAAACTATCAATCAAACAAATGAGCTGAATAAACACAGACAAGCGAGCGGAAGAGAGAGACAGACAGAAAGAGAGAGAGAGAGAGGGAGAGATGTAGATATGAGAGGTGTGTATTCGCTTAGAGATATATATTCAGATGATAGAAGCTTCTTGGATGCAAAGCAACAGATAAAAGACGACAGCCTCAAGTGCTCAAAACAAAGCTGCGATTGCTACCTGTCCGAGTACCCTTGAGGTGTGCGAGTGTGTGTGTGTGTGTGGGCAGGAAATGCGCTTTGGCTATGCCAAACTAATATGGCCTGTGAAATGCTCCCGGCTTGCGTTGAACTTTTGTTCACCATGATGAATGGCCAAAAAGGAAAAGCAACGAAAATAAATAAAGAAAATTCCGCCTGTCAGACGGTAGCTGGCAGCTGGCAGTTGCGCCTCTGCAAAATGGGCGTGGCGCATGCAATTTATCTTGACATTTTAATCTGGCCATTGTAAGCAACTGAAAACTACGAGCCAAGAGTGTTACCAATATGCAAGCGCCCGGTGCGGCCAACGCCTTTGGGTTAACACGCTCTTTAAAGCCCACTTTGCCGCCAGCCCCTCCGGCCACGCCTTTCCCCTGAAATCCAATTAGACAATCAGACACATAAACAATGGCTATGCAACCGAAAAAACACAAGACACAAAAGAACATTAAATGGCATATAGATGCAGCATTGCTGAGGCATGCTCGACTCGGAAATATCCTGCAGTTAGTTTTTAATAAATCCTTACGCATCTTATAGTTATTCATCCAGCTGTTTATACATCTATATATTTCTTTATCTACCTATCCATCTATTTATCTATCGCCTTATCTATCTTTCAATTCTTAAGCCCTCTAAACTTCCCTTGACTCAAGTCTAATAGTTACAGGGCATCACTTGCCTTCCAGCCACGCTTAGCTAATAGAGCTTGGATTCGTATACGGATTTGGCTACGTTTTTGGCTCTGTTGCCATTTGCTTCTTCAGACTTTCACTTTCGTCAGCAGAATGCAATTAAAGGCGAGCTTTGAGACTGTTTTTTCCTTTTGTGCTGCTCTTTTGTCTGTCGCCCCAAATGTATCTCAAAGTTTGTGTGTATCTTTGAGTACGTATCTTTATATATATATATTTGTGCAGGCGCCGGATGGGTCATTGCACGTTGTTGTCTAGAAGTCGCTGCTGCTCGGGAAAGTGTGAAAAATTCTCTTTTCCGCAGCGCATTTTCTTTCGACTCGACGTATTGATTGTGTGTGAAAATATGCGCACATTGGAAAGAAGGTAAGCACAGCTTTTCACTTTTAATTTGCGGTAAGCGCCTTACAAATTATGTTTCATAGACTGCTTCTCCAGCTGTCACTTAAGAGTGTTTAGGCTCTAAGTGAACTTAATTAAGATAAGTAATAGAGAGTAAAAGCGTGAAGCGCCTATTGATAATGTGAGATGTTTCTCTTGACTCTCGGTTCGGAGCTTCTGGCAGGTAAGTGATAGATGATGGAAGTAATTGATACTAAAAGATGGATGAATAAATATATAACTGATATTTTGGATTCAATTTTCAATAAAAGTTTAGTAGCTCTCAGATGTAGCTCTATACAAAACTTTAAGTATATCCATTTAATTGGGGCTTTTTGAAATTACATCTATTCTTAAATTCTTGATAAATTTTTGTATCCATATGTTTTCTGACAAAGCAAATTTTCAAACAGATTCTTGTCAAAGTTACATATGCTAAGAAAATGCTTTCAAAATGTCATACATCTAGCCCATAGTATTATATAAGAAATAATAAAATTTTACAGCAATTTTAATGTTTGACGAAATCCTTAAATTGCTTCATATCTTGCGCATTACAGCAGCACAAATCTTAACAAATCCTCAGCATTTGTGTGGCATAAGCCAGCAGCTTTTGCTTTGAGAATGTTACCAAATAACTTTTGGTATTACAAAACAAACAAAAGTCTAATCAAATGCCACGCCTTTTGCTACGCTCTGGACTATAAACAAATGAGCAGAGCTGGGAGGTTCTAGCACACATATATGACACAAACATATATAAATAAAGCTATGAGGTATATGTGTAGCTGTCCAGCTGTTGCCTCAAGGGAGCTCGCTCCATAGCGCATCATTCACACACATTTATTTGGCACTGTGTGTTTTCTGTATCTATTTGTACGATTATGGATATTGCTCATTAGGCTGATGGCTGCCAAGGCAGCATCAAAGTTTGCTTATTATTATTTATTTACCCAACCCAGACATCTCAGCTAATTTCAGCCGGCCTCACTGACTGACTGACTGACCGCATGCCATTTATGCGATGAGAAAAATCTCCAAAAAATGCCAAAAAGATTTTCTACGCTGTCAGCTGCGAGCACTTTTTCTGCGCTCCAGCGCCAAATGTAAATGGGGAAACAAAAATCGAAAATAAAAACAAAAACAAAGCTGAAATTTGCATCTTGCCTGATATAGCCAAATGACGCAACTAGACGAAAATCGAAACGAAAATATTCCAAAATATCATAATATGTATCTATATGCTACATATGGCAAAAAGTTTAGTGTTTTAGCATCGCTCGACGTTGTTTTATTTGCCATTTGAAGTTGCCACAGCGCTTCAACTTGTTTGATACTCTACGCAGGCGTTGAAGAGGGTAACATTAATCAAATTCTTTTACCCACATCATCAGTTTAAGCTCAGAATAAGTCAGCTTAACTTAATTAGAATTTTGGTATATTTGCTGATTTAACAGGGTATACTACAGTCAGTCAATTCGTTAGGATTGACAAAAGTAAACAATTTTTAGACAAATTTTGCCTATAGAAAAAAGACGCAGTTTTGTTAGAAAAAATATTATCTTACCTAAATTAAGTAAAGGCTTTTAGTAAAAACAACAAATCTAACATCTTAGGCTTTTATAGAAATTTATAAAAAAAGTTGAAATGATTAATAAAAGATAAAGCGATTCGCCTGTAGCTATTATAAATATATTTTCATTTAATCTTAGCTCATATAATAGGAATTTCGAATATAGAATCTTTCAAATCTTCCCAAATAGGCGCCTGTCTCGCTGACCTGTTTTAGAGCATCAAATCAAAAATAGAAAATGTGCGAATTGCATTAATTATGGACAGCGGCACATGTGCTGGGACTACAAAGAACGCATATTTTTCCCCAAAACTCAACGAACCATCAAAACCCGAGTTCGTTGGCCCAATTTAGCAACAGGCGACAACAGACAATGGCCAAGAGGCAACAAAAAGTGTATAAAACAACGAGCAGAGGCAAGAACATAACCAAAAAGTCGCCGACAGACTCTGTCGCTATGTAAATGTATTTTTAATTAAATGCCTTTTGTTGTGGGCTCGCCACTATAACTATTTGCCTTCACAGAGGCAAAGGTAGATGGAGAGGGAAAAATAAGAACCCAATCAACTAATAGCTAATGCGGGCATAGCTTTACAATTTAGACTTTACCTGTTACCTTCATGTACCGTCAGGCCAGACTTCTGTCTGTCTGCACTTAATCCACGCCGACTAGACTACGTGCTGTCCACTCTCAATGGGAATCTAATTATTTTTGGCGGGCATTTCCCACAGGCAGCCCATACTCAGCTCCAGCTCAGATACAGTCACTCGCGCATTCCCCAGCCACACAAAAAAAAAACTACATTTAGAACAAAAAAACTGGCTAAAAAGCATTGGGTATATTTCTTTGGAATTTCTATTGTATACGATAAAATGGCAGTTACACGCGTTTTGCATACTAAACAAGAATCACACACACACACACATATACATACATACACCTGTGCCTCAGCTATATAGATATTCGAGTATCTGTGGGATAGCAGCACATGGGTGCCATGCGTTTGTTTTGTTTTTATGGCGCCTGCCTTCGTCATTGAGGCAGCAACAGGTGCACTGACTCCTATAACAAACTTTAGCCGCTCCACCACCCTGAGATCACCTGCTTTATATACATGTCTTAAATATATAAATATAAATATATATGTCTGTATATTTATATGTACATACTTATCAGCTTTGGTGGCTGTTTATTGATTGGGGCTTTCCGTTTCTGTATCGCTGTATCCGCAATTCAGCCATCAATTGCGCCAAATCGCTCATGTCATTTGCGCTAATTGACTGAGCGTCAAGCTAACAGTACGGTCACATTGTTTACTGACTGCTGCTGACTCTGAGTATAGCAGGGAAAAAAGCTGAAACTGAAAATGAAATTGTAAAGCATTCAGTTAGATATGTTTAACAATTTCTTTTTCGGTTGCATAAACCTCAAGGCTTGTGTAAGGAGATGAGTTTTCTTTGAGTATGACCAGCTCTTTCAAATGTGAACTAAAAGTAAGCCAACAAAAATATAAATTAACTCGATAACAAAAGCCTGCCTTTGTTGTCTCTAACCAATCAAAAATCCTAGACATATTCTTAGACAATCCAGAGATCAGTTTATATATCTGTTTATAGTTCAAGGTGATGCAATATGAAATTCCTAAATGAAAACACATTGATTGACAAGCCTTGCAAATCAAAGAAAACTGTCTTGTCTGCGCTGGGAATTTCTATTAGTTGAAACACATTATTCAATTGGACTGGAACGCACTCTAGCTACATTAATAAAAGGTAAAATTTAAAAGCGACTCAAAGTAATTAAATTACTTTTAAAGACTTTGTTAAAAATAAATAAAGAAATTCAGAGAAACATGCACTTTGCATATTCTATTGCGACTCTTGACATCTTTTTTTTGGCGTGGCCTTTGAATTTATTTTGCTTCATTTTATAGGCTGAAATAATTGGAATTTGGATTTGTTTATAAATGTATAAATCGCATCAAACAGGTTGAGGCTGGCATTCAAAAAGGGTGTTAATAATAAAGTATTTAGCATAAGCACAAAGTGGCGAGACCAGTTTTTGATACTACAACGACGAAAAGAAACGAAACGAAACCCAAATGCCATATATAATGCTGTTAAGCAGCGTGAAGAGGAAGAGCTGACGATATGATTGTTTCCCAGAATCAGCGTATGGCATTAACGTGCAGTCTCGTTTCCCGTTTTTGATAGCGAAAAAGTTGAAAATATTCATGCACCATAAAATGTCGGAGTTTACGTCCAAGTCGCCTGATAAACTGCCAAGCGGATGTCTATGTTAGATATATTATATATATATATGCATTTCAAATTCATTATATATTTATATTATGTTTATGCTTACGAGCTTATCGAATTTAACAAAGGCTAGCCGCAGCTGCGACACTCGCAAGTCGTTGGCATTGCAACATACAACAACATTCGAGTCCGTAAGATAAATTTCTGAAATCTACTGCTCAATAATGTAGAGCGAAAAGTCGAAACGCAGACGCGACTGCCAGAGGGTGGCTTGGTAAGTTGTAACTGATTGATTCATGAAGTGAAAATGCCTTTGACTACAAATTTAGTTAGGACTCAGATTGAATTTGAAACTGAAAGCAGAAAAGGAGGATTTTGTTTCAAAAGTTTTTGATTCTCTCACTAATTCCTGTTGGACTATTCTCAAGGCACATTGATAAAAATATACATTTTAAATATTTTTGATTAGAAAAAAAAGTTTTAAGCTAGATTATAAATATTCTTTTAAAATATTTACATAATATTGTATATTTATTTAATATATATAAATATAAATTTAAATATATTACATATAATTTATATTAAATAAAACATGTTCTCTGCAAAGAACCCGCCCTCGCGCCAGCGTGCGGAACACTTTCCATTTTGCATTTGAAAGTGCGCGTCAAGGGACAAAGAAAAGAAGGGCAAAGGCTTCCTCCAGTGCAGACAGGACAGTGAGAGCAGAGGAGAGCAGCTTGTGCTTAAGTGCATACATGCCCATACACACATACACGCATACATACATACATTTAAATGCTGTCAAGAGTCTGGGATCTGTTCAGTTACGCTTGCCACGCCCCGCTCCGCTGGCGACCGCCCCAATGGCCAGACAACGTGCCTTGTCTGCGACGTGATTTGAACACGCAAAAGATATCCGCACTGGCTTTTTGTCTCTCTATTCGCCACTTTTTCTTTCAGTTGAGTTATTTTTTTGGTATTCTATTTTGTTGTTGTGCTCTCTCGCCTGATTGTGTGTGTGTGTGTCTATGTGCGTGTGTGTGTGTGCTGCTTCCTAAATGTGTTTTTTGGCTGGGTCTGCAGACACGCGCATCTTTTGCTTACATTTCTCATGTTTATAAATTTGAGAATTTTATGGCTAAACCCGAAAACCCGAACCGAACCGAACCGCACAAGCAGCCCAATGACTTTTATTCATCCTATTTTAAAAACTGAGCATGTGTGTATCTGTGTGTGTTTGGAAAGTGAATTGTGTATACGTTTGTTGGAAGAGTCCTTGAAAATAGCTGTCAGCAGTCAGTTTGAACTCCGCTCCGCGTGGCGTGTTAATAACTGCATTGCACATTTAAGTTGTTTGGAATTGCGTCTCAGATACTTTTGTACCTCTTGACTTGTGTTTAGTTTCTCTGTCTTGACTCTGCTGCAGTTGCAGCATCTCGTGCCGCTCTACGTGTGAATTGGTGCATTTTTATTTTTGGCTATCTCTTCCGACACATGTTTTGGATTTGAAAATGAATTTTCTTCTGTGTCAATGATTATTTCGTGTCAAGCGATGTGAACGACACTTTTCCATTTTCTACACATTATTTCCATATTTGTTTTTTTGGGAAATTTCCCTGGGGTATAATATCATAGATAACATTCGGCTGCCAGTTGTCTACCGAATTCCCATTCAATATAAACATTATCAACTGATTTACACACGCGTATCTATAAATAACTTATCGTATAGAGATAAGCAAAGCTATTCCTATCACCATAATTATTCAATATAAATTGCCCTGTATGTGGGTGTTCGATTAAATACTTATATAATTCAGATTATCAAAGACTTTCTTTTTTGACTGATGAGATGAGAGGATATTAATTATAGAAGAGCTTTCATCTAAGATACAACATTTTGTCATTGGAAGATCAGCAATATATTTAAATATCATTTCAAATTTCACATTAAACCCTTTCAGTTCCAACTCTAGTCATTTATTTGCAATTATTACAGGGTATACAAGTATCTCACACTCTCTCTGTAAGCCAACAATAATTGCATGCAATTCATCAATTCTGCCAACATTTGGCTTGCTCGCACAATATTTTTTGGCAAAAAGAAAGAGCACTCAAGGTCGTCGAATGGTTGGCTCTCTTTGGGGCCAGTGCAATGTGCTCATCGCACCATGCACACTGCTTATAGAGATGGATGATGAGTCAGACGCTGCTCTTACTCTTGAAACACATTCCAATGTCGCCGCAGACTGAAGTGGCGACGGTTTTAATTAAGAATAATAGCCACAAGCGACAAGTTTCAAAGCCAATGCTAAACAAATAACCAAGAGAAAAGTCGAAAAGATTGCCAAATACCGAAGCACAAATTGTTTTCTTGATTTTCAAGAACACGACAAGTGGAAATTTCATTTGAGTTAATTAATGAACATAAATCATAATTTTCCTTTGATTTTCCACGCATCTACTACATTCTTTTCTTTCGCATTTATTTGTTTTATTAGCAAAAAATAATACAAATAAACAAAATTAAACAGCAACAAATAAGTGAAAGCAAGCGCTGAAGGCGAAGAAATTCAATCGAGTTGAATTCAACGGCGAATAAACAAAATTCATAATAAGCCAGCGGCATGCGGCGCAAATATGTTGATATCATATATATATATATTTATATAAATATATATATTGATATATGTATTTATATATATGACCATTCGTATATATGACAGACCAGTCGTAATACCTCTATGCCAATATTATTTTAAATGGCTATTATGCAAGTTTGTCGACTAGGCGATACCCTCAGCTACTACTACTGAGTTGTATACAAATTGCATTTTATTAGAATTATTTCAGCTACAATTTAATGAATTGAAATTAATTTGTACATTTATTTTTCATTTAATAAGAACTTTTATTGAATTTAAACGAAATAACTCTAAGAATAAGAGGGTTCTGTTGAGGTACTCAGGAATATTCTGATTTCAGATAAGATTTTTAATATTTTTATTCATCAAGAATCAATTATTTTGCCTTTCGATACGATTTTAAAAAGTGTTTATACATCACAAATAAAATTTAAGTTTTTCTTTCTGCCCAATACATTTTGAACATCAGAGAAATACTTTTAATAAATTGTATAAGACTTTCTAGTCAGCTACTGTGTTGTCTACGATATAAAATAACAATTGTTTATTCGTTGCCTTTTTAAAGAAGTATGTTCTTGATGCGGAACGTCTTCTCTTGGCTACTAAAATGCATCAAATTTAGTTCGACTGCATTGTTATTGACTTTAATTTAGCTCAGAAATATTTGAAAACACAATTCTACATCCATTTTGTGTTTTATTTATACTGAGCATATATACTAATAAATATTTATATAATTGATTAACTAGATACATATAAATAAATGTTTTATTAATAGCCAAAGCTACTTCTGCAGCCCGTTAAACTCTACTGAGCACCACGTAAGCAGTGCAAAAGTAAATATTTACAAATTATGTATATTTAATTTGTTATTTTGCGCGCTTCGATATTAATGCCTTAATAGTTTGTTTAAGACCAGGTGGCATAATTAGTTTGGTATTAATGAGAGCACAAATTAATTTAACCCGAATGATGGATAATTCCAGCTGTTGTTGCCCACTAAACAAACGCAACTAGCTGAAGCACATAAAACTCGAGACCAACTCGAGTTGTTAAACATTTGAATAATAGAAATAGTGAAATACTATATATAAATATTTATGCATGAAAATGAGTGTTGGATAGTTGTGAATACTATGTTAGATCTGCTATGCGATATGACCACAGCAACCGCACTGCGTGTGTGGGAAATTGACTGTGATGTGTGTGAGTGTGAGTGAAAAAGTGGTACACAGCTGCAATTGAAATTGTTTCCCACGTGCATTTAAACAGTTTCACCTAATTACGTTTTTGCGCTAACAAAAAGATGCCACCCCAATGGGGGTGGGGCCGCGAGGTGGCGGACTGCAGCTGAGGTAGAGCAAATAATCAAGCTACCAAATCGAGCACACTCACCCACTCACACTCAACACACACTCAGATTTGGGCAGGCCATTAAATGGGATGCTCAGGTTAATTTATGACTTTTACATGACTAAATCGCAGTCGTCTCGAGTGTAGCTGTATCTTTAGCTAGCAGTATATATGTATCTATAATCTGTATCTGAATCAGCATCTTTCTCTGTTCTTCAGCTAGCTGTTGCTGTAGCTTATGTATCTGTAGATACATTTGTATCTATATGTGCATCTATATTTGCATCGGCATCTGCATATGTATCTGTATCTATGTCTGTATCTGCATGTGTATTTGTAATTTGTTTTTTTATCTGTCACTGTAGTTAACCGTAGCTAGGGCTGTCTTTGTATCTGCAGCTGAAACTGCATTTGCATCTATATCTATATCTATGTATGTATCTGTATCTGCACCTACACCTGTATCTTCAGCTAGCTCTAGCTGTATCTGCAACAAGATATATTTGTCTATATCTATATTTCTTTTCATATCTGCTTCTATATCTATATATGTCTCTGTATCTGTAGCTGAAACTGCATTTGTATCTTCTATATGTATCTATCTGCCTCTGCGTTTGCATCTATATCTGCATCTGTATCTCTGCTTCATCTGCGCATCTGCATATTCAGCTGATTCTACAGCCACACTGGATTACTGTCACACACGCAGCAGCAGCAGCGGCAGCAGCTACAACATAAATAACACATAAAACAACAATAATCAAGCGGCACGAGTTGCACTTTAACAACAAATTTAAAGCCACAAATCGCACGTTTTTCCTTCTTTATTTCTCGATTTTATTTATATTTCGTTCGCTCGGTCGCTTTTCATATACCGAGTGGGTGGGCGAGTGCGGCACACCCCTTCCCCCCTGCCCCCTTCACATCATTTTTTCTCGTTCCAGCTGTAATGCATATTTGTGTGGTGCTTTTTTAGAAGCTGTCCCCAATTTTACCTGCCCCATTCATTCATAAATTTATCCAGCTGGGACAACAGTTATGCACACTAAATGCATTCTTATTGCGGCGCTGTGTCAAGGATGTTTCTATAGTTTATGTTCGTGTTTTCACATTTGATATATGTTCACTGTGAGTGGAATTTGAGCTAAATATGCTTGAGAAAACTATTTTTAACGGCAAGTTTTGATAAGGATTTGTTGTTCAGGTAACTTGAGTTGTGTGTATAAATAGATGCATAAATATTTATATTTTTATATTATATCTAAAATTCTTGAAGCTTTCACTGCCTCATCGACTTTTAATTTACTGCATGAATTTTATATGTTCATTAATCAAGTTTATGGACTCTAAAATGCCAGTGAATCACCATAAATATAGTTTCGATCTAGCTCTTGACTTGCAGAGTTCATATAGCTATAACCCATAAAGACTCCTGACCATGTGCCTAATGGCAAAACCATTTGCAGCTCTTTGCATGATGAAAGCTGCGGCAAGTGAGGATATCCTGCAGTTACAGCAGCAGCCACTTGACACAGAAAGGCGACTAAAAGCCTTCAAGGCAACGATTAAAGAGGAAAAATAATGCCATTGTGAAAGTAAGACGCCCAACGCCCATCCATACACGATATATAGATACGTATGGATACTAGTTCAAAGTGTGAGTCAGCAGCTGCCTATGAGTCAGTGGACAATTTACAATTGGTCGCTTTGCCCGAAATTGGTATGCAAAATGCGACACTTTGGAATGGCGCAATAATCGACAAACAAGGCGAGGCATGGCTAGGCGAGGCGGGGTCAATGCAATTAGATGGAATGCAAAGTCTAAAGACTCGACTCTGGCTAATTACGCGTGTCAAGTCAAGTGTCTGCAAGATACATTCTGCATAATTATCGTGCAGATGCAAATGAGCTGGCAGCAGCCAAATGGGCAAATCAAACAGAGAGACTAAAAACAGTTAGATCAACATCTCAGGCGGCAGCAGCAACTTGTTGCACTCTGGCCATCCTTGCCGCACTGAGTGCTGAGTGCTGCCTCATTGTCATGTGGCATGGCGCAGTGCAGCTTAGATGAAATGGCCAGAGATAGAGAGGCCCTGCAACGGGTCTAGTCTATGAAGTGCGGCGCATTCATCTGCCAGCCTCGGCTCGCTGTGTGTGGCGTGAGTCACCAGCCTCCATTTATTTTTGCATTCGCGCCTATGACACACGCGGCTAGGGAATGGCAATGGGAATGCGAATGCGAATGGGCACAGTAGCCTTGCCTAGAAACAGAGCAAACTCGAGCTGGCGGCATAAATCAGGCGTAGATAAAGTGAATCGCAACAAAACACTAGATAAGTGAGTGCATATAAAAGAGATACTCGTATTAGAGCTGGTTAAGTGTCATAAACTGGGCTACACACACACACACACACACATTGTTGAGCCTCCATTTGATGTAAGGCGAGGCAACAGCTACCAGCGGATGTTGACACTGTGCTCAGGGCAGGGTGTGAAGGGCAGGCGTACAGGGTATCTGGATATGTGTACAAAGAGCGTCCATTGTAATCGAATCTACTCAAACCGTCAATAGTCAATAGTCAGTTGCCATGTTAATAGCGAGCAAACAACGCAGACAAACACAACTGAAACCAACACCTAAAGGCATTTTTACAATTCCCAAGTTGCTTAGGCCCGAATCACGCACCTCAAGTGTTGCGAGGTGAGCAATAAAAAGGAAAATGTAGTTGCATACACAAGAGATGGAATACATTAAAGATATGATTGAATTGTTTGGGAGAACAGCGATAGAGCAGCTATAAAATATTTAACTAGTTTAAGGAAGCGAAATAAGCTATATAAAACTACAAACTGAAAGAAATTATTTACATTTCTTAAGAAATAAATTGGAATTTCAGCGTAGTTCAGCTAATAGGAACTAGAATATAATAATAGAAGCTTAGATTAATGGGAATACAATATTGAAAATATACGAATCTGTATTTTTATATATAAATCTCTTTAGATCTAGAGATTTTAAGAAAGAAATCTACAGATCAATTGAAATGTTTATCAATTGATAGATTTCCTTATAAAAATCTCTATAAAAATGCAAATATGTTGCTCTACATTTATTATTAAAATCTCTACAGATCTGTAAATTTCTATATAAAAATCTCTATATAAATGCAAGAATATGTTGCTCTACTTTTATTATTTAAAAAATAATATATATTAAGAGTAAATGCAGGAAAAAGTGGAACATTTCATATAAGAATAGCAAAAACTTGACTCGGGAAGCCCCGCTTGGGCTAACATTATATAGATTTTTTGCTATAAATCAACTAATTCAGTTCCAGCAGCAACAATCGGAGCAAAAATGGAAAGCAACAATAAAAAATACACATAAAAAACCCACAATTAACTCTTATCAAATAAAAAGAGAACAATCATAATAAATTAATTTAATGGCAGCACAAACAAAGCAAAAATTAATAATATAATAACAATAAATAAATTTATTTATACTGTGGACAAAGTGAGAGCTGCTGACCGAAGACGAAACGCAGCGCAGGCTGATGCCCAAGTCCAAGTCCAAGTCTCTCTCTCTCTGTCGCTGTCTCAATGGTGCGAGTCATAGATCTTCGTTTGGCCTGACAAAAGGCGACAGCAAATCGACACACGCCCTGGACAACAACAACAACGACCACGACAACGACTGGCAGCCCATACAACAAGTGTAAGACATCAAAACCAAAATCAACATCGAACATCAACGTCAGAGTCAGACAGAAAGGTCGAAGGCAGTTTTGCTTCATGTAGCAAATGTTGCCTTGCCCAAGGGTTAAGGTCGCCCAAAGCCCCTTTTTTTATTATTATAACAAATAGTTCAATATGGATACAATGTAATCGAAAAGTGAACAGCAGAGGGTATGTACTGCTGCTAGAATAAGAAGGAGAATATATCTATATATAATGTATATATTCATAGTGGAGAAACTTTTGGAAATATAGAATTTTTGTTGAGAATTTTCGAGAGTAATAATAAATTGAAATTGCTTTCATAGAGCAGAGAGATACTTGTACATATTAAAGATATCTTTTGTATAACTAAGTATGCTCGTCGGATTATAATATATACATATATATGTATCACATATCATATATAATTTCATATGCATATATCATTTATAATTTCTTAAGCAATCTCTGTCCAACATTTACAGGGTATCTGCCTAGTCGAAGCACATACTCGCCCTCTTGCTATTCGATTTAATAGTTTAGCCTGAGTCATATGAGCATTTGAAATTGGAACCCTTCAGACTAGGCGTCATCTGTATGCAAATTCACATCAAGGGCTGGGCGAATAGGTTCAAAGGTTCCACGCCCACGCCCCCAACGCCTTGTTTGCTGTGTTCGGGTTCGGGAGTGTTGCCTGCCACGCGAGTGGAAAATGTTGAAAACATAATAAAATTGCTTTTTCCTATCGCCGTTTTGTTGTATAATTAGCATTTGCCGCATGTCAGCAGCTGGCCCGGCACGGCCCGGCCTGGTCTGGCGGCCCGAAAAGGAAGTCCCTAAGTCCCGAGTCATAAAACCCAAGTTGGACGCCATTTGGTGGTCGTTCGATAGCTTGCAGTTTGGCACTGGCAAAACAAATGCATTAGCAAAACAATTCACAATGTCAGCTGCACTTTACCCAAGGGTAGCTCAACTGGCAGCCAGAGGGGTGTGTGGAGAGAGAGAGAGAGGGAAGGTATATAAGTAGTTGGCATAAAATCAGTTTCTAATTTATTCAGTTGATTTTTGATATATCAAACTGAAAGCGGTTTATATATAATAATACTTATTTATTATATTATCAATCTACCTTAAAGAATTCTTTAGCCATCATTTGCCTCTATTCAAATACAAATATATTTCACTATATCTATTACTTATATTCACTTCCCCTCTATAGTGCATATTGAAATATCGTTTTTCCCCTCATTCTGTGCACTTTCAACAACTTAATAGTTTTAATTTTCGAACAGGCGCAATCAGCCCCGACTGCAGTCACCCTCACCCTCACCCTCTTTTATTGAATAAGTGCCACATAAGCCATTACTTTTATATTGTTGTTGTTGTTGCCAAGGGGCTGCCACACGCCCCCCAGCCCCGTCCCCCGCCTGCTGTTCCCGCTCCCTGCGTCCTCGTCACGCCCTCACGTTATGGCACATGCAATTAGCTTGAGACGCGCGGCTGGCGAGTCTCCGTTCGCCTTGCCCTTGGAAAATGGAAAATATTGTTTCTGTTTTTTATTGTCTAGCTAAGTAAAGGCACATTAGGGCCATATACAACGAGACACACACACTCATGTGTGTATTCTGTTTCGCTTTCCATATGCAGCTGTGCCTGGGGGGAGGAGGGGCACCTTGGCTTGTTTACCTTTGTGCCGTGTCCGGGCACTATTAAATTAATTATGCCCGCTTTAATGCCGTTGACTGACTGCTGCTTTATAGATTTATGAAAAGGCGCCACAATCTGTTTTATCTTTAAATGTTTTTTAACATGAGGAACTCAACAATTTTAATAGAACTCTATGCCTCTGGCCTTAATAAATGAATCTTGAATATATATTTATTTTATTCTACTTTTATTACTCAAGTAATAAACGAGGCTAAAGTGTTTTATGATCTCTTCTGAGTAGAGTGACTCAAATATGCCCTGTAATTAGTTTTAACTAGGAAACTACTTGGACAAAAATGCTGATTAGCCATATTATTAATGAGTTAATTTAGTTTTAATTAAAATCTCACGATTTCGTTATTTTGCTATTCCATTTAATGGCTTTTCGTTTTAATGGAGGAAATCTAGCCGACTATCTATCTGATCTGCCTGATCATCTTGCTGTGCCAATTGGGGTGCACATTCTGTAATCGCAAACGAATCGCAATTCGAATTGCGCCTCAGACATGTGACTTGTAATGGAGTCTGGCCACTTTGCCCGGATGTCCACAATTTATGCCCAGCTGTACGTTGGAATCGTTCGCATGTTTCTTATTTCCACAGTAATTTTCACGCCTTTTGCTCTCAGCTGTCTGCAAATTGTTTGTTGTTTTGCTGTCAGTTTTCGCAGACCACTAATAAGCAACAACAACAACAACAATTGACAACAACAACAACAACAACAACTGCGTATTGCATTACAGCGCCAACTTTTGCTGTTGACTTTGGCCTACAGAAGTTGAAATTTCTTGATTCGTGCCCGAAATACGAAATCTCAAATCCTCACATTACACTGCGATCCACCCAGATACGAATAGAAATAATAAACAATTGAGTTGCATGCGCCATATCTCGGCAACATTTTAAGCCAAGTAACTCAACAAAATATTCAATTTCATTAAATGAGAACAACAAAAAAAAACTTTTGGCGTGCGAAATTCATTTCATTTGCTCAAAGTCGTTTTCCCTACAATGTCAACGCTTTTCAAGTCTTCGTGTTACAAGAGTTTTTTCAACAGATCTTTTACATTAAAGTCTATTTTATTGCTAATGTTTCTGTCAAAGCTACTGTTAGTTGACAAGCAGTTAAACAAATTTAACAATCTTCATTGGGAGAAGTTTTAAAATGCAGTTTTTAATAAGCCACGTGTGTCATATGCAGCGAGCTAGCTGGCAGCTGCTTGAAAGACGAATTTACTTAAAGCGAAACAGTGGAATGCAATAGGCGGAAGTATACGATATTATTATTGGGAAATATGCGTTAAATAGTAACTGTGGACAGGTTAGTAACTGGAAACAAACGTAATGGAACTCGATAGATTAAAAAAATTATAGATTATAGCAAATTGGAGAAAAATTTAGACTATATCTATAGAAAAAAATTTGTTTATATCTGTTATAAGGTAGTTTATATATGTTAAATTTAAAAGACGAAAATATAAAAAAATATGTCGAAAATTAAGTCTTTAGTTAAAGTTAAATTGTTGAGCTGTTGAATTTCATTGAAACAAATGGAATGGAACATAAGAGCTTGGAAGAAGTAAACAAAATTTCTTAGATATACAAAGAAAGTATAATATATAATAATAAAAACAAAAGTGGGTAAGTATATATTATATATACATATGTGTGTAACCTCATATTTATGACGATTTTCCCCATATTGTTAACAAAGTTTTACACTTAATATGTGATGAACTCATCATGCAACAAATGTATCGATTATATATATTTTTAAAGCGATTCATATGACTTTTTTTTTTGGATTTGCATGAACAGCAAACAAATTGCCAACTAATTTCAAGCAAATAAATAGAGAAAAAAGGCAGATAAGAGAGCGAAAGAGAGCTTCAAAATAAAAACTTTGTCGAAGTAAATTGCAAATTGGAAAAAGCAAGAAAGTTGAGAGTTGAAACTAAAGTAAAATTGCATTAACTATGGAAATCCACAGCAAAAGGGAACAATAAGAAAATTCAATATAGAAAAAAGAAGAGAAACAGAGTTGATACAGCTGTGTGAATGGGCGACATGTCGAAGGGGTTGAGGCAGAAGGGAAAAACAATAATTATAGACTTATGCGCGCATTGGAATGGGCCGCTGAATGTCATGTCTGCGGTTACCTGGCGACCGAGCGACCGGCGACAGTGTCTACTTTTCGCACCTGCAACCGATTACAATCGTGCCCCTCACCCCTGGCCCCCTCTCTAACTAGAGTTGACCGCACGCGCTCGCTCGCCTCTGGGGTCGCTTAGCTAATGCAGCGCTTTGCACCGATGCCGGGCCAATAGACATGCGAAATGCAATTATTTTTAGCGCATGCAACGAGCCGGCGCGGGGCACGCGTTGCGCATGTTTGTTGACAATTAATGAAAGTTGTTGTTGTTGTTGCTGTTGTTGTAGTTACTGCTGCTGCTGCTGTTGTTGCTGCGGTTGCTGGGCGCACCCAAAAAGCGTTGCCAGCGCTCTGAACTGCACTTTATGCATTAATTTCCGCATAACTCGAACACAGGCGCAACTCAGCTGCGAGCAGTTACAAAGGGAGATACACACACACATATATAACTATTATATACATATATATATATATATATATATATATATATATATATGTCTGCATGGCCTTTATCGGCCGACCCCCAGCACAATATACTGACCAATTGCATAAAAATTCTTGCACGGCAAACTGTAAATTTAATGAACGCATCCGCTCTTGGGTCAAATCCCCGCAAAACCCGTTCACTTCTTCACGTTGACACATTGTGCAGCCAATCGAGCATTGAGCCAAAGCCCCATCTCTACCCCCCCCCCTCCTCTTTATCCATATTTGTTAGCTAGACGCCTGCAGCTCGCCTCAACAGTAGCGCAACGGATCGCACTTTGATGTTGTTTTAGTGGCTTCTCTAGGGCTCTCTCTCTTTCTCCCTCTCTCTCTCCCTCTCTGTTGGTGTTGCTGCTGTCAACGGCATCGCCAGAGTTTTTTTTATGCCCTGTTAATAAACCGCAAATTATGCTGGCTTCCCTTGCTTCTCTCTGTGACTCGACATCTTTGTCTTTTGTTTTATTGCATTCGGCAATTGTAGCCAAGTCGCAGACCTTTGACTCGCACAAAAAGGTCTTGGCAGTGTCATGCAGTGTGTTGCGGCTACATAAGATGCATATAAACAAGATATATATACAGATATATATAGATAAACAATATATATATATATATTTACACATCATCATTAGCTGCTTGGCAACGCCCTGCACAACTCTTGCTAATTACTGTTCAAAAGTTCCATTTCCAATTGTTTTCATGCTGCATCTGCGCTGGGCAGCATTCTCATAAAGTTCGCAACAAATTGGCAGCACTTTTTTGTCGGCTATGACAAGTTAGAGGAGTTATTTAATGCATATTGAATCTTTTGTGTGGCTTTTTACTGCTGAATGAAAATGGAGAACAGTATGAAGTATACAAATTGCAGGTAAAATATGGAGAGTCTCAATAAGTTCAGTTGTAAATCTTAAAGACAAATGGAACAAGATGATATTTCATATTATTATGAAGGGAATATACCAGAAATATTTTTGATAAAGCTAACATGATTGGGAATGTAATTTAAAGATCCATATATATAATTTTTTTATTTTATATTTTATACTATAATAATATATATATTTTTATTGTATATAGACCCTTTCACCCACCACCCACACAACCTCTGTCAATCAATCAAGCATGCATTTGCTTAGCTTTCCGCTGCAGGAAAGTCTCTTTGGCTTCACTAGAGCAATAAATTGTTATAGCTGGCAGTTAATCAGCTATGCATTACATTGGGTTCTACGTAGACGGAACGCGGCTCAATGCGAGACATGAAACTTAAAGTACTTTGATCAAATGATGCGGCTGCACTCCCTGGGCAAACACACAAGTCGAATGCGATTCGTGGCCAGACAAAGGAGCAACGCATAATTCCAGTGTCACCAGACCAAGTGGATGCCCCTACCCCTACACCTTCCCCTCCTCTTCCTCTTCTCTCGCTCGACAAATAAAACTGAGTGAAACGCGGTAAATGTGGCCCGCAACAGCCGTGGAATGTCGGCGCGTCATTTACATTCTTGGCATAAAGGAAAAAAAGAAAAAAAAAAGAAAAGGCAAATAAAACTGCAAAAGTTGGCAACACTCAACGTCCGACCAATTGAGTTGCCCCTGCAACGTGGGCAACGTGGGGCACGTCGCAGTTGTAGTTGTAGTTGTAGTTTTTTCGGTGTTTTTGGCATGTTTCATTGGCAGGCGCGCTTAAAATATGCAGCGAAAGACGCGCAGCAGGTGGAAGGCCAGTGGGTGGGACGGAGGCGGTCTAGTAACAAGAGCCATTGCGCAGCCAGTGCGAGTCGTGTGGCGCTGCAAACACTTGATAAAAAATGGCAGCGCTAGAGGTTGCCAACGCGTGGCAATTGTCGTGGCATGTTGCGGCTCCTTGAGCGCCAAACAGACAGACAGCAGACGTTGCAAGTTCTCAATTGCAAAAATGCCAGAAATTCCAACAAATTGGATTTTTTTTTTATTTTATTAAAAGTGAAAGAGGGATAAGACGGCTCAAATTAGGTTTATTCTCAGAAAAACAAGGCATTTCTTTTTTTTTTTTTTTTAATCAAAGTGTGATAAAATTTTAATAAAAACTATTAACTCTTATAAATGTCAACAGAAATTTGCAAAAATTCCAACAAATTGAATTTTATTTTGTTGAAAGTGAAAGAGAAACAAGGCTCAAATGAGGTTTATTCTTAGAAAAGCCAATTTTACCAATATAAATCACATTATAATCAAATTTGAATGAATACAAATCTAATAGAAAAAATGATAATAGCCAAAAAGAGCTAAATTTAAGGTTTAAATCATTTGTATAGTAAAAAATATATTATAGTATTCCTCAAATTTTTAAAATATTTTTTTTTTATAAAAGTTTTAGTTTAAGGAGATAAATTTGATGAAATTTCATTTCATTTTCATAGAAAAGAAATCAAAAAGCGTATTTCATATGAAGCGCTTTGGGAATTGAGTCAAAAGTTTTGAATGTTTTCGTTTTTGGGAACGTGCAGTAGCTGCAAAATGTCACCGCCAGGGGTCGCCACCCGCTTCAATTGTGCGCGCTTTCCATAAACTACTTGCAGATATACAAGTAAACACATGAACATGAATATATATATACAAATATATAGATATATATATTTACAAGTCGAGTTGTACAACTGCTGCAGCCGTCATTTACGCCTGCCCGCTCGGTTCTGTTCTATTTCGCCTCGCCTCGTTTTGTTTTGGTTTTTTGGCGCAGTAAATTTGTTGTGAATTTATTTTTGGCAAAACTTTTGGCCTATTGGGAAAACGAAGGCGGCAGCCGCTGTTTGGCTGCTTGGCAAACGGGTTACCATCGCCGTAACTTATATTGCTGGGCGTCCGCCTCGCCGCTATGCGGTCTCCCAACTAACCTTCATCTGTCTGCCCGCTGGCCCGTATCCTGACCTTTTTCCTTCTTCCTTCTTTTTTCGTTTTTCATTTTGCCAAACAGAATTACACATAAAATTGGATTCGCTGCTGCATTATTATCTACTCGGACAGTTTATTTATATAAATTTAAAATAGGAAATTGATTGTTTTTTTTTTTTTGTTTTATTTGCTTAGCGTGTAAGCGATAAGGTGAGCGACTACATGGAATATTTATATAAATATATATATGTATATATTTATTTAATTGGGCAATTGTTTGCTTTAGCTCTTTCTAAGAATCCCATGACTCAGATAGCATTACGCGATATATATATTATCTTGAATAAGTTTCTTAAAAGTTCCCTCATTTATTTCGGTAAACAACCCATTTCAGTCCACACTCATTCGACTCGATTCCATTTCAGCAGTTATTTACAAGCCAATCGCCCAACTTAATGCTAATTTCGTCAATCAAATCGGAGTCCATAAATGTTTATTACTCATGTGGCAAACTTAAACTCAAATGACGTAAGAATCTATATGGAAATACGTCTGTCGGCCACATTCTAACTGACAATAATTGATAAAACCAACTACAACAAGGCGGAAACGTGAATCTGACGTCACAGACGACGCGAATTTTGTTTATCTCGCTCTATGATTAAGCACAAAGGTAAATATGAGTATACAAAACATTCCTATATACATATATGTATATATATATATAGAGAGAGAGGGGGAATATTGCGACCTTGCCTCAGGTATTTTTCGTATCAATTTTTGCTTTAATTCTCGCGTTTTTTTTTTGTACTTGTAAATTGCTGGTAAGTTGAATAAAGAGTATAATTTATATTTACATGTATTGCCGTTATTTATTTAAATAATCACACTTTGTTCACTTCGTTTCGCTGCTCAACTCTCTGTATAATCTGCACGATTTTTGATAACTTTTTTGATTGATAAGAGACGTCTTATCAGTTCACTTTCTAGAGCGAAATTCGCTTAGATCAGCACGTTTGCCTTACAATTGTTTATTCAATTTAGTTTCACTCTTTTTGCACTAATTCCGTTATGATCTTTGGATGACACTTTTTCTCTCTTTCTTTTTCTTTTCTTTCTTTTTTTGTTGGTTTAGAAGGAATACTATAAATATCTAGAACCGGGCGCCGGGCTCATTAAATCTTTTGTTGTGTTATTTTTATATATATTTTTGGCACTCACGCCGAGAATATGCGAAAATCTTTCGAGCGCGCACAAAAATAAATCGAAATTTAATTTCTTTTGGTTTTGTTTCTATTTTTTTTTTCGTTTGCCGCACGACGCCGACGAAATTCGTCCGTTACGTTGACATTTTGTTTTGGATTCTCGACTGTTAATGAGCGCTGAGCAACAACAACAAGTGTTTTGGAGTGAAAAAGATCTAACAGCTACGCTAAATGTTATGGCAACGCGCTGTTGTACTCAAATGGAACTGCTTAGCCAATGTTATGCTCAACTTGCGCTGTTAGCGTGATGTTAAGTGTGATTTAAGAGCGAGTTTTACGCTCTTTGCTGCATTTCTTTGCTCTTTAACGACAGCTGACTCTGGCGCTCACAACAAGTGTTTGTAATAGTTAAGAGAATGAGGATACACTTTGTAAGTTAAGAGAGTTTGGTAATATTTAAAGACAAAAGAAACTTTAGCTTTAAGAAAATAATATAAATAATATAAATTATTAAAAAAGTTTAGTCGCAAGAATCCTTTGGACTGCGCGTGCAAAGGACAAAAGCTGGGAACGTTTGGAATTGAGATACGTGCATAAGCGAAGCCATTTGCATGCAGACGCCATAAACTGCGCTGCTCGGCCACTTCGATTAGTTAACCAGAGGCTGGAGCTGATGGAGCTGGAGCTGGAGCTGGGGGTGCAGCTGGAAACGGTCATTGTTGCCACTCGGCGCTGCCTTTGTTCGTCGCTCCTCAACCTCAAAGCAGACGCCATAAATCAAAGTACAAATTTGCACTTCAAGTGCGTTTTCAATAAGTTTTAGCACTCAGACTCATTGTTGCCGTTGCCGTTGCCATTGCCGTTGCTGTTTGTGATGCTCACATAAATCATAATTTAGAAGCTCGGCCAATGCACAGCACTGAAGCTTAACAGCTTAATGAAGTAGAACAAACAACAACAAAAGAGAGTAAGGTAAGCAAAGAGAGCGAGCTAAAGAGACAGAAAGAGAGAGGGGGGAGAGAGCTTGATCAAACGATGACTAAAAGAACAATCGAAAGTGTCAGCGACAAAATGGCGGCGGATCGACGAACCAGTTCTCAACGGTACAATGTCAGCAGCGTATTAACATTTTGATAAACTCAGGTTGCCAAAAGCCGTTATCAGCTGTCGTCTGCGCGCTGCCTAATGACAGTTCATCATTGTGCGGCAACGTGATAGCCGCGCGGGTTTTCTTATTATGATAACGGCAAACGGACTGAAGTTCAGCAGCTGTGTGAGAGAGGGACGTGGAGAGGGGGATAGAGGCAGCACGGAGCAATGCGCGCAAAAATCTAAGCCACCTTATCTTATCAGCTGCTGCGAAAGCAAAGAGAGAGGGAGGGAGAAAAAAAGAGAGAGAGGGGGAACTATGTTTGTTCGCTACCCCAGCTTATGCCAGCATAGGCAGGCGCAACTAACTCATATTTTGATTCACTGTTATCTAGTGATCAATAGAGTATATTAGTTTTAAATATTACTGCTGATTTGAATGGTTTTTTTATGTTTACATATGAAATAAATTATATCGTTTTAATTTTTGACTAAATTTATATTTTAATTTTAATTTAATTTAATTTTATTCAAGACGAACTTTTAATACATATTTGATAATTGTGAACAAATATATATTTTTACAATTTTCTATATCGCGTAGTCAGCTACACCCGACTCACTGTAATATCAAACAATTAAGGAGCTCACCCATTGTATCTGCAGTGTAGATTCTACACACACACAGAGGCACACACACACATACACACATACAGAGAGGCATTCGCTCATTCATATATACTTGACCGACTTGCTGCGATTGTGATTGTGCGACACTTGAGAATGATTCATGTGAAGCATCTGCGTAAATTGAATTGCAAATATTGAATTATGTTTGAGGAATTTCTTGGCATTTAATTAAATTGCTGTGAACGGAAGTTGCAATTAAATCATCAAGCAAAAATATCAAGATGAGGCGAAAAGTTCATATCAAATATACAGATATATATACAGATATATTTTTGTGTGTTTTGATATACGAAATTGCAGTCGAAATTGAGAAGTTGTTTACGTTTGTATAAAATCAAATTCAATTGCAAAAAAGAGATATTTAAATAAATATTTACACAGATGTTTATATGAAACAAATAACTCATTTTTGTTTGGCTTATTAACTGGAATTGACCACTTTACTCTGGGTCTAAAAATGATATAGCATACTTTTAGGCTAAGCAAAATATATATTTGTAGTTAATAGAGATGCTCATGTAGCCTTTTTTAAAAGAGTTGTTTAATATGAAAAGCAGTTTAATTAAATATTTTATTTCTTATCTGTAAATTTACTGAAAGTGAATATAATATATATAACTAAAAAATCACTTCCCTCAGAGAATTGCAGGTAATCTCAAGTTAATTAACCCTATACCATATTTCGCATATTTCTTTCCTTTATTTTATTGTCGTGCGGGCATATCAAGAGCAAGCAAAAAAAATATTCGAAGCACGAGACAAAAATGTATAAAAAATAGGGTTGGGCAGACCACAAGCCAAGCGAGAGTAAAAAGGTAAATAAAAAAGAAGCGAAACTTAACCCGAAATCTGAACTCGACTAATTGCCAAAAAATTGAAATGAAAACCCTTCGCTGGCCGTCAAAAAAAAAGGGAGGAGAAGACGAAGTGAAGAGGAGGAGGGCTGCGATTATTTATGCATTGCGGTAAATGGCAGCACAGGTAAGCAAGAGGATCGCGGACAGAAGCCAGCGAAACAGGATCAACGGCGCAAAGGGCCAGCGGAGCGTGGTGTCTCTCGACTCTCCCGGGTAGGTGTCATAAAACACCCGAGAAATGGAACCCGAAATTATGCGTAATATAAATCTAAATAATGGAATTTTCAAGCAGTTGGCTGGAAAACTGCGCGAATAGCGAACTATGATCCGGCCTGACGAGCACATGAAGCGGATTAGCGCCCGATAATGTACAGGTAATGTCAAGCTACCTGCGGGTACGAAACATAATTTGAATACATAAATGCCTTTTATGGAATGAAAGGAATGTTCTATAATTAGAAATAAATTCGGAATAATTTTAACAGATGTTTACTTTGGATTTGAAGTATTTCGAATTTTCAAGAATTATTATTAAGATTATATATTATTTAATATGAAATGCCAAGCTGGAAAAATTTTAGATCTTTCATTAAAAGCAAAAATTAAATCAATTACTCATAAGTTTCATGATTTCGTGTTCACAGAAACTTCACATATTTATATAAATCACTTCCAAATATTATTTACTTTTTTTGCTAGACACTTGAAATACCTTTTAGAGTATTTCCAATTACAGGTTAAACATTTCGTTTTATCAAATTGATAAGACTTGTGGAATGTGCGTATTTCCTAACCTGCTCAACAATTGCGAATGGCTTTCGGGCTGTCACATGGCAGCGCGCATTTGCCGCATTTACTCGCTCATTCATTCAGTTCTTCAGTTGTGATAAGCAGTCGCATATGAATTTGTGACTCAGTTGGGGGAAGACTCACCTTGGTTTTGGCTTTGTTTACGATCTTGCGGAATAGAAACTTGTACATAGCACGGGAACAACTGCAGCGACGACAACAACAACAACGAACACACATTAAACTCAGATCACGTTGGCACTCCACGAGAAGATTTCTGCTTCGATTCGACACGCGCGATCTTGACTAATCGAAGCAGCGAACAATAACAACAAAAGCGAATTTGAGCTTATTAAACAAATAGTTTTGATTCGGAAATTGACGCACTGCGTCTCATATATATCGGTGTCGGTGTCTGTCAGTCCGTTATCTGTCTGTCTGGCTGTCGGTCCGTCAGTCGGTCTGTCCGTGGTATGCGGTGTCTGCGGCGCGAGACGTCATCGATGACTACGCGAGCTGTGAGTGAAGAGGGCAGTGTCTTTTGCACATTTTTGCATGCGGCCGCACAGGAGCGGCGCGCAGGTAAATGGGCCCCTATGTCTCTGTTTGCATACAAAATATTGAGAGAATATGCCAGCATTGAAAACAGAGATTATGGTGTAAATGGAATAATATTTATAATAATTATAGTTAATGGTGTTAGGTAAATATTTAATGATAAATATACTGTGTATAGAATTTAGTAATATACTATAATTTATTTTATTTTTAAATTTTATCTACTTAAATATTTTCTTTTTAAATTTTCAAGTCTACTTTTCTTTTATTTTCTTTGTTTCGCCCTAAACCTACCCGCGAATGCGCTCCTGTCTTTCAGCTTTGTTTACAGTTGCTTTTCGATGCCGCCAAATACAGTTGCTCCCACGTTGTTTTGTCTACAACAACAACAACAACAACAAACACAACAACACAATAAGCTAATGTCAACGAAAAGTTCAAAAGCTGGGCACACTTCAAGTTAACGGTAGTTTTTATTGATGCTTGCATTGTTGGCGTTGCCATAGAATGCCGATGGAAGCTTTGGACATCGGAATAATGAGCGAAAGAGAAGTGGCGAAGTCATTAAAAACTATCAAATAAATCGAAACAACAAAATGAACTCCAGCCCAACTAGCAAATTAGACGTGGCAAAATGTGCGCAAACTAATTAGCCATAACGAACAGCTGGAAGCAAAGGGACGACGAGAACGAAAACGCGACTCGAACGTGGAAGAGCAGGTGCGGCGGCTCGACGATGCCCTCGTTGGGCGCTTTGACATTTGCAATGGCCAAAGGTGAACGAGACAGAAGAAGAGGAGCAGAATGACGGCGATGAAGAGATAAGAAAGATTTGAACATACCTGAATCTCCAGTAAAAGCTCCTGTTTTTTTCGCCGCAGCTCAATCACCAGCTTTTGCTGCTCCGGTGTCAATTCTGCAAGAATAAAGCATAATTCTTAAGCATTCGTTTGCTTTTGTTGTTGCTGTTGCTGCTGCTGCTGTTGATTTGGTTAATTGGAACAGCGACATTCCACTCACACACACACACACACACACACGAACACAAGCGCACGTAAACAATACACACCCACAAGCACAAATACACACACACACACAAGCACACGCACGCATACATATCTATCTCGTTTCTTATGCACATACACGCTGCACTGGCAACATACGTATGCGTGCGAGCAAGACGGCAGATGCTGACAAATCAATACAAATACAATTGTGCGCATGTTGTTGTTGTTCTATTTTGATGTTGTTGTTGTTATTATTTTCACAACGGGCTGTCTAGTTGTATTAATTGGTTTATTAGTTTAATGCCGCATTACGGGATTAATTCAATTGAAGGCCAGCTTAATAGACGCACGCACACACACACACACACACACATATCTATGCACGACACGCACACGCCTACAATCAGCGTCGCTTGTTGCTTCAACGCCTTTTCGCTTGGCCTTTGCGCCCCACCCGCCCGCTCGCAATTTGCATTTAGCATTTAGCATTCACACAATTTCACTTCAATTGCAGCTTAAACTAATCTTCCGAGCCGTCGTCTGGCTGGGCTTCTTTGTTTTATTGTTTACTCATTGCCCCAATGCGTCGTGTTTACCTGGCATTGAGAATTCACTGCGCCCCTTGGATATCGCACCGTACGATCTGTTGTCGAAATTGTCCATTGCGCTGATCATTGTGGCGGGCACGGTTATCACACACGCACGCACGTTGCACTAGTTTAACATATTTTACAAGTTTTCGCGTTTTGCTAACTTTTTCATTTATTAAACACAATTAAATTTATCATAAACAAATCAACACAAAAAATTCTTTCGCCTTTTTCTTTCCCACTAGGGATGAACCGAATAGCGATGCTTAGGGATGGCCACATCGATGTATCGAAACCTGAGGCGTTGCCACACTGTTCAAAATGCAATCGTTTAACAGCGCATTACTCAAACATTATTGAGAGTTGTATTTACATTTAGTAACTTTTAAACTATATAATATAATTGTAAATATTGTATTTTTTGTCACCTGACATTTGCTGTACATTCACATTGTGTTGAAAAAGAAAAATATAGTTGTTGCCTTGCAATGTAACAGAGCGGGTGCATTCAGCTAACAGAGTTGCTCCACTGCGACGCATTGACTCCACATACGTAACAGCTTTGCGCTGTAACTGTTACAGTCTCGTGACTGTGGCGCACCAAAGTAACGCTCCTCACTAGCCGAGACTGACTGCAAAGGCACTGAAGCGACTTCGAATTTCCAGAAAATTCCAAATATTTTCTTACCACAGTCAACGGAGCGACGTCCGGTAACAGAACAAAGTGCAACGCCGACACTGCAGACCCCCTGTGCATCAGCGAGTGCGAAAATCAATCACATTTTAATACAGCAAACGCAGCAACAGCGCCATGGCCAAGTGGGGAGAAGGAGATCCACGCTGGATTGTCGAGGAGCGACCCGACGCGACCAATGTGAACAACTGGCACTGGACGGAGAAGAACGCGACGCCCTGGTCCAAGGAGCGGCTGACACAGTTGTTCATCGACTTCAAAATAGGTAAAGTTTGAGCCCTTCGCAGCACTGCCGAAAATTCTAACCTTAATTTCGTGTCGTGTGCCGCAATTGGCGGAGCACAGAGCAGAGCGACATCGAGTGCGTGGTGAAGAGCGTGGAGGAGTGCAGCGGCGAGGCGACCGTCAACAATCGCAAGGGCAAACTGATCTTCTTCTACGACTGGGAGTTGACGCTCAAGTGGTCGGGCCGGCTGCTCAACAACAGCAAGCTGAGCCACAACGGCAAGCTGACCATACCGAATCTGTCGGAGGAGAACAACCTGGAGGACGTGGAGATCACGGTCACCATTGACGAGTCGAACGACGAGTCGGAGACACTCAAGCAGTTCATGTACAACGTGGGCCGTGACCAGATTCGCAAGCAGCTGGGCGTCTACATCAAGGAGCTGAAGGAGGAGTACTCCAAGAACTTGATACTGCCAAAGAAGGACGCCAATAGCAGCGACTCCACGCCAGCGGAGGCCACCAAGGACGCGAACAACGCCAAGAATGCGGCTCAGAAGGCCGCGTCGAAGGCCACCACGGCTGGCACGCCCATCACCGCCTCCAACAACAATGCCACGAGCAGGCCCGTCGGCTGCAAGCTGGACGTCCGCTCGCTCACCATGACCGAGGAGTTCCACTGCAGCGCCAACGATCTGTACAATGCCCTGACAAAGGCCGACATGGTCACTGCATTTACGCGCGCGCCCGCCAAGGTGGAAGCCGTGCGCGGCGGCGAGTGAGCATCCACGAATTGTCCTTTCCCCCCCCGTTGGCCATGTACTCAAACGAGACTCTATTTGCATTCGCAGGTTCGTGCTCTACGGCGGCAACGTGCTGGGCAAGTTCGAGGAGCTGGTGCCCGAGAAGAAGATCCAACAGAGCTGGCGTCTGAAAAACTGGGCCTCCGGCCACTACTCGAATGTGATCATTGAATTGGAGGAAACTGTAAGTAGAAGGCGCTAAAAGGAGATGGGGGAAATGGGGCAGCTAATAGAGCTGGAGGGAATAGAGGAACTTGAAGTATTCTACCAAATTCTCTTAGACAACTCTTAGCTGAGCGAGAGATTAGATTGAGCGGGAGCAGATACTTGATACATATAAATCAAATCATGTATTCTGTCGATGTAGAACTGAGGAGTTGTTGCTGTAAATTGTTAAATTGTTATTCTGTCAGATCATCGCATTTGATAATCTATTTATCCTCCTTCTCTCAGATTACCCGAAGTGTTCTATCGACTTGTTAGCTTAGGCATGAAGATAAATTTGATTGATAATAGAAACTGTAACACATATAAAACGAATCATGTATCCAGTCGATGGAGAACTGTTGTTTTGTCAGATCATCGCATTAGTCTCAGTAGACATTATCTATTTATCCTCCTCCTCTGAGATTACCTGAAGTGTTCTATCAACTTGTTGGTTTAGGCATGAAGATATATTTAATTGATAATAGAAACTGCAAGACATATAAATCAAATCATGTATCCAGTCGATGGAGAACTGTTGTTTTGTCAGATAATCGCATTAGTCTAAGTAGACATTTGATGATCTATTTATCCTCCCTCTCTCAGATTACCTGAAGTGTTCTATCAACTTGTTAGTTTAGGCATGAAGATATATATTTTATTGATACTAGAAACTGTAGCACATACAAGTCGAATCGAAAATTGTTAGATTGATATTCAGTCAGGTCGTCATCCGTCATCATGCCACGTCCTCATGATCTATTCATCCTTCTGGCAAACGTAGTAGTAGAGCTTGCGACACATGTCGTCATTCATTTTACGGCCTTGCTTGCGGGTCTTGTGGATTAGCACACAGTGCTCGTTGCCGCCAGCATTGTCGGGCTGATTATTTGCCCAGCGGACAAACTTAGCGGGGTGGCCCGTAGACATGGAGAAGTATTGGCCCTCGTCGCCAAGATCCGTGACATCGATCCAATAATTGTCATGGGTTAACTTATCTGTCAGACTATTGTAGTCATTCGAATCGTCTGGAGTGGCCAAGTGTCCGCCGAGTCGACGGCATTCGGAGGTCGCCTTGAACCAGTTGGCCTTGCTCTCCGAGAGGTAATAATATTTCGAGCCGATTTTCTTAAATGGTCCCATGTCCTTTGGCACTTTCACCTTATCCTTATTTCCACTTGATTGTTCCACAATTTGAGTTTGTCCATTTTGATTTTGCGTCAGGCTCCCTTGTACACCGAACTTTTCGCTTAGAATTTTCTCGAATCTCTCAATCGAAAAGTAAGTCTCCGATGTCTGGCTCTGTATCGAACTATGCACAGTTTCGATTCCCCCAGAGGTATACTGAGTCTCTGTTGTGTGATGACTTTGACTTACTTCGAGCTGCGAATGCTGACTTTTCACTTGTTCCAACAGGACCTTCACGCCGTTGTAGCAATATGCTGAACATGTCGATTGTAGTTGTGACACCGCACAGTTCTAGTTGGGTTGGGATCTATATAGTTACAAGATACATATTCATAGAGACCTTAGCTTACCCCACTGACGGCAGCACTTGCCAGAGCTGAGATTAGAATTGCAAGGAATACGACTTTCATGGTGACGCTGTCAGTGTTTAGCACTGGAAAGGCTTAGCCAAACTGAAAGACTTGGTGAAAGTACGGCTATTATATAGGCAGAATCGAAGACGAGCTTGACTGATTTGTATATATACATATATAATCTTTAGGCAGATTTGATTTTTTTCTTTTTTTTTTGAGATTATATTATGTTAATTGGTGAAGGGCGGAATCGGTTTAATTGCCCATTATGAATACCGTATTTAGAGTGGAATATGTAGAAATGGGTTGAAGGTTGCTGATTGTTGAAGAGGCAATACCAGTATCTTCTAGTTGCTCATTTCAATAAACAGAATCTAATATGAATGATAGAATAAAACCTGATCAACCTGGCACTGATAGAGATGGATATAAATGAAATCGTGTATCCAGTCGATAAGGAGAACTGAGGAGTTTCCTATAAATTTTTTAATTATTATTCTGTCAGATCATTTCATTAGTCTAAATGGACATTTGATGATCTATTTATCCTCCTATCAACTTCTTAGCTTAGGCATGAAGATATATTTTATTGATAATAGAAACGTTAACACATATAAGTCAAATCGAAAATCGTTAAATTGATATTCAGTCAGGTCGTCATCATCCACGTCATCGAAGGCGAGCTTGAGTGCTTTTTATATATACATATATAATCTTTAGGCAGCTGTGACCTATATTTTTTTGAGATTATAATTTCGATTTGTCAAGGGTTCAATGGACCTTTCAACGGAAAGAGTTTAGTTGTCCATTAAAATTGCGTATTCAGAGTGAAATTTATAGAAATGGATTGTGGATTGTTGCTGAGGCAATATCAGTATGAGCAATTAGCCTCATTTCAATTAGCAGAATTAATATGAATAATAGAATAAAAGCTGATTAACCTGCCACTGATAGAGATGGATTGTATATTATTATGCAATCTCCCCATCACAGCAAATTATAGAAATTATATATTAATATATATTTATTATTAATCAATGAATTCTTTATTTTGCAGTCGTCGACCACGAAGATGACGCTCACCCAGACTGGTATACCCGCCTCCGAGTACACAGGGATGAAGTCGAACTGGTATCGGTACTACTGGGTCAGCATAAAGCAAACATTCGGCTTCGGCGCCTCCTTTCCACTGGGCCAGTCCTAAACGCTAATCATTCGAGTTCGATTCAAACGCGCTGCAAATTGAGTTTCACCATCTTTTTAGCTATAATTTCTGCACCCTGTTAACACTTAAATGCTATTTAAATATATATAAATATAGACGGATGCGCTGTTCGACAGCAGCCGCAGCAGCAGCAGCAGCATCTGCAGCAGTAATATTACAGCAAATGATGTTAGTTAGTCAGGTTCAAGCTAAGGCACACACTCGACATGGATTCACACCTTGTAAATGGCGAAATAAACGAAACATCTCAATGAACTTCAATGCGAGTTTCATTTCATAAGCCTACAACTTGTTTCCATATTTAATATTCCAGTTAATCGAGCGATCGCTCTGAGAAATATGCAATTTATTTCAGCTCATTCCGTGATGCAGCTTTAAGTTAGTCACGCCGAAGCCAGCGATGCAACAAGCATCGGTGGTTCAGTGGTAGAATGCTCGCCTGCCACGCGGGCGGCCCGGGTTCGATTCCCGGCCGATGCAAATTTAAATTTTTTTATTTTATTATTTTTTTTTAATCATCAGAATTTGTGAAGATTAAATTTCAATTTTTGCATTTTGTAAATGTAGCTGAAAAGTTTATGTTTGACAGATAATTGAATGAGCTGTGAAATTATAAAATATTACTTTAACGCACCTCACTGAAAGCAGCATCTGCTGCAAAAATTGAGATTAAGTGTGCAAAGAATGAGACTTTCATTGCGACGCTGTCAATGTTTAGCAATGCAGAGGCTCGTTCTTCTTAACTGAGAGTCTCAGCAGAATTTTTGATCTTAAATAGACAGAAATCAAAAAGAAAGACTTTTGAACGTTGTTGACTTCAACAGATATAGATTCATAGAATGTCATAAACACCTTAATTCATATCAATTTTAATCATGTTTCCAGAGGGAAAGATGACTTAGTTGAAATCTCTTTAAGGAATCACGGCAAAGTTCTGAGTCTGAGAAATACAAGTTTATTCGATTGACGAATTGAAATTCAAGGTAAACTAAACTTGCTTCAAGATGTAGCCTAATCCGATCGGGCAGAATCACAAGCATCGGTGGTTCAGTGGTAGAATGCTCGCCTGCCACGCGGGCGGCCCGGGTTCGATTCCCGGCCGATGCAACCTAACTTTTTATATCCTGTATCTTTAATAATAATTATTGGCATATAATTATGGAAATGTATGCTTCAGCATATAAATATAAAAAAACCAGCTGCATTAAAAATCAATTCTAATCAAACGCGTGTTTCGTTGTGACGTGATTAACTTTTATGGTTATAAGAGGGTTAACGGTCGGAATACTTAACAAACTCCTCTAAAATATGAAACATTAAACATTTATATGATAGTTTATTATAAATAAATGTACATAATTTGTTTAACATTTTGTACATTCATATATATATTTATTTGAATGTATTTTTGTGTGTATTTAAATTCGAGTGAGATTAGTTTCTAAGCTTCAGCATGCTGCGTTTTTTGACACCCCCTCCACCGAAGCATCGGTGGTTCAGTGGTAGAATGCTCGCCTGCCACGCGGGCGGCCCGGGTTCGATTCCCGGCCGATGCAAATCAAATTTTTTATTTATTATTTTTTTCTCAGTGTATTGTATATTATTGTAGATATAAATGTGTCACTAAGGGACTCTTATGCACTGTTCTGTAAATATGATCGAATATAATATATATAGATCGCGGTGTGTTAGCCACATAATCCGGTTATTTGGGCAGGCGAATCTTGTCTTTTCTTATACCCTAAACGACAATTATAAAATGTAATAAAATATTTATATTGATTAATTGATTTACTATATAGTTGCATCAAAACCCTGATATATTTCATTGATGTGCATAAATTGGTTATTATGTATCTATTCAAGTACTATAATTTCATCAGTCCATCAATTAAATTGTTTAATTCAATAATAAAATATTTATTTTAGGCAACCAATTAATGCAAACTTAAGTGCGAAAGTTTGCAAACGATTTTCATAGAAGCATCGGTGGTTCAGTGGTAGAATGCTCGCCTGCCACGCGGGCGGCCCGGGTTCGATTCCCGGCCGATGCATAATTACGTTTTTTGTATTTTGAATTATAGCTATAAATCGTTTTTTTTTTTTATAATGGAACAGAGTTGATTCGTGGATAGAAATGAATAAGTGCTTACCTGCTTTTCTCTTTAATTAAACACTCGTGTGACTATGCGTGTCCAAATGGTGCTGATATTCCTTTTTGCTGTTGCTGCTGAACTCCGTGCAGATCGAGCACACGTAGATGAGCTTGCCCGGATGTTTGCCCGTGCTGACGATGTGCTTACGCAGATTGTCGAAGCTGTTGCACTGGAAGTTGCAGTGGGGACACTTGTGGGGCTTCTGTCCGGAGTGTCGCAGCTTGTGACGATCCATGTGACACTTGTTCCGCGACCTGAACTCGCACTGGTCGCACGTCAGCCATTTGACACCCACGGCCTCTGGGTCAAACGAATGCGTCTTGAGGTGCCTGCCAGAGAGAGAGAGAGCGAGAGAGAGGGTGAGAAAACTGTAAAAAGTATTCGCGCACTGCGAGGCCATATTTAAAATCTGCGACTTGATTAGGCCACGTTAAATTCCAGTGGCGGCTGTCGCCCAGGCAACGCAACGCAGCGCAGGCAGGAACTAATTGCTAATTTCGCATTCGAATCGCACGCTCGAAATCGAAAGACGAAATACGAAATACGAGTAAGTTGGCAAAGTCGCGGCTCTACAATTGCCACAACGACTCTGTGGCATGGCCAGAGGATGCCACCGATCTGTACCGGCGGCGGTGCCGCCACAGTAGCCACTACCCAGCCAGCCACACAGATGCAGATCTGTTTTGTAAACAGCGGCAAAGCGCACTCGCATGGGGCTAGGTCGTTGACTATGAGCTGTGCGCTCTGTTTATTTATATATTAATTTATATAAATATAAATAAAAAAAAATAGAAAATAAATAAAAAAAAAATAAAAATAGTATAATAAATTAAATATCAATCAATGTCTACAACGTCTCTTCATTCAATCAAAAATTAAAAGAAAAAAATATATATATAAATAAACAAAAAAATATATGAATATTTATAAAAAAAATTAGATAAAAAAATATTATAATAAATTACATTATAAATAAAAATTTATAAAAATATAAGTTAAAAATATATTAAAATAAATAAAATAAAATATAAATAAATACAATAAAATAATAAATAAAATAAAATAAAAATCAATAAAATAAAAATAAATATAAATAAAATAAAAATAAATAAAATAAAATATAAATAAATAAAATGAAATAAATATAAATAAAATAAAAATAAATAAAATAAAATAAAAATAAATAAAATAAAATATAATTAAATAAAATAAAAAAAATTAAATGTTTTAATAGATCCATTATCAATCAACGTCTACCACGATCTCTTTGATCTCTAGCTTTCTAAATGACTTCCCCAATTTCGATTGCAAGTCCCCAGCTCTGCTCGCGCTGATCGCCTTAACCCATATGCCCAGCGGCAGCGCAGTCCGTACACGACTGAAGGGTGCTCACAGTTACGCGCCTTCAATTACGCTGCTCGATGCCGGGATCGAGCTTACGCTGAGCTGCAGTCCACACCCCCGCTGCTCCGTGGGGCCAACAAGCAAATCGAGGCCTGCGGCTGACGCTCATTTGTTGCTGCTGCTGCTGCTGCGGCTGCTGCTGTCCACTCCCCTTATCAGCTACTGTCCGAGTGGAGGACTCACAATTAATTGCCAATGTTCTGCGTGGTTGCCGAGTTGGAATCTGTGTGAAATCTCAGGCACAGCCGAACGGAGCAACGGGGCAGGGGGCACGGCGCGACTCGATGCGACTGCTCCGGCAGCTCATGCGCATTCGGTAGGCTTAATTAGCGGCAAGTAATGTTTGCCGCTGTTGCAGTTAGCAGCTTCGTGCTTGCCAGCAAGTTGTAGGAGTAGCTGTTGCCCTCCGCTCGCCCGCCCACGCCCCACGGCGTCGCTTTGAGCTGCGGCCCGCAATGCCGACAACGCGTCGAACGTCCGAAACGAGACCGATGCGTTTTGGCCAGCCTTTGAATTCCTCCGCGCTCCTCCTCCTTCTTTCCCTCTCTCCTTCCTTGATAGCTAATTGAAGATCTCGACTGCCAGTTAAGCACATCACAGCTGAGTATCTCTCTCGCTCTCTCACTCCCCCTCTTTGTCTCTCTCTGTTGCCAGACAATTTGCAGCGCAAAACAAACAATTTTTAATGAACTCAACTAAATTGTTGCTCGACCAGATAAAAGCTGCGCGTGAAAACGTAAAGTTGGTCAAGTTTAATGCTGATTTTAGCAATCAGAGAATGTACTAAACAGAGAATATAAAGACAATAAATTGCACAGAATATTGCTAACTATCAAAAATTGTAAATATCGCAGTTGAAAAGCAAAGATCTGTTAATATTAAAAATTTTATCTTTTGATAAGATTGTATAAAAAAAAATGTTTATGGGAAATAAAGCACAATAAATAAATAAAAAATTGATTCATTATTTAATGGCAAATATCATTGAAAATATTCTCAAATAATTTTAATTAATAATTAATATTAATTAATTTATTTAATTAATAACTGTTTGGTGAAATATTGCTTTGGAAATTGCATCATTTTTACTTGGTCAGCCAAAACTTTTCTTTGCATTTGCAGCGGATATTAGCTTGAGCCAATCAGCAAGCTTGCTTACTAAGCAAGCTTACTAAGCTTGAATTTCAATAAAAAAAAAATAAATAATATCACAAATAAGTGGACAAATAACAAATAACTGCTAAAATATTGGTATTACAAATGGATCATCCTAAGCTTTTTGTTTGTAGTCGAATCAAAGTAATATTATTGGCCTCGAATTTCAATATATTTTTTTATTCATAATTAAGTGGCATATCTTAACCAATACTTCCACAAATTAATGGAATTGACAGCTTAAATACTTGTTGAAATTTTGTTATTCTTGTTTGCTCAAGTATCTGGATTTGATGTCAATATTTGCATAAGAACATTTGCAACATCAAATTGTTAAGGCAGAATTTTTTAAAAATCTTTGATTCATGATTATATGGCAAATATTAAAGAATATTTTCATAAATTAACAGAATCTATAGCTTAAATAGCTGGTGAAATATTGTTATTGCTAGTTATATCACTCTTATTTGGTCACCCAAAATCTTAAGTTGCATTTTGCATTTGCAATCCACATTTTCGTATACCAATTGCCACTTTTTAAAGCTAGACTTTTAATTAATTTTTGATTCATGATTAAATGGCAAATCTTTACAAATATATTCACAAATGAATTCCATTTTATAATATTTATGAAAATTTAACTGGCTGCTGAAATATTGTCATTTTAAAGAGTATTACACTCGTTCGGTCAACCTCAACATTTCTCAATTCATATTCTGCTCTTGAGAGTTGGATTGATTTAGCAATGAATGGGATCAAAGATTGTTAGTCTGTAGTCAACAAGAGACAATCAACTTGTCGTATTACACAAGTATATTATTATATTATTTATATTTAATATTAATCGTAGTTAAGCAGCAGAAGAGTAGAGTAAGAGTAGAAAGACTTGAGTTACTTCAGATAAAATAAAGTGAGTCGTGGAAAGCCGCTTGCTATGCAAATAGTTAAGTGTAGAATGTGGCAATGCCTACTCAGCGAACTGTGCAATATTCAATATTCAAATTCTGTGCCGTATGAACAAAAGATGCAAAAGTTGTGCCCGCCATCAAAGCGATCGCAGCGATGCGTTCGCCAGGCTGCGCGCTCAAGACGACAAAAAGCATTTCCACTAAAACTCGAATGGATTGGACGTGTGTGTGTGAGTGTGTGTGTGGGGCGGACAGCTGCACAGTGGCAGGCAACGGTGGCAGTGGCAGTGGCAGTGGCAATGCCAGCAATTGGCTCAGACTCCGCTGACTGCCTGAATGCAGATCGATGCCCAGGCCGAAGGGAGGAGTGGAGCTCGAGTTGGAGCTGAAGCTGGAGCTGGAGTTGGAGGTGGTACAGCTGCCGCTTCATACTCAAATGGCCATTGGAGAGCCTTGGAAATATTACAAGAATTCAATGCGCATATCAAAGGCGATCGATAAGTCACGATTTTGTGGTACGACTCGCTTGACTCTGGCTCTCCTCGAGCGACTCGCTGACTGCGATTGGCAGTGGCGAGCTCAGCTGCTGCTGCCACTGCCACTGCCGCTGTTGTTGTTGCTTTCATCAATTTATGCAATTGCAGTTCAAAGTCTGCAATTATGGATGACATTTTTGCTCTTGTTGCCTCTTTTTATTGCCATTTCCATTTGCTTGTTCGCTTTTTGTCTTCCTTTTTTTTAGGTTTTTTCTTTAAAGAAATTCAAATTCGTGTAGAAAAAGTCGCTCGTTTATTTTGTGCGCCTGGGCAATTGTCTTCGACTCCATTGGCAAGTCCTGATTAGCATTTAGCAGATTAGTAATAGCGCACCAACATGACATCTGTGGCCAGCTAGGCAGCTCGACTCGACCTCGCCCCATCGCCTGAGCAATTCTAATGGAAACCCAAGTTGATTTTACTTTTATTTTATCGTTTCATTATGATGGAGGTTAACTGTGATGGGCTCAAAGATCTTGTCAATTTATTTAGATGTGATTAAGACATTTCTAGTATTTGCCACAGAAATTTGAAATGGAAAACATATTCATTTTTATAACCTGAATTCATTAGTTTACAATTTCCCCTCAATGCTGTGAGAGGCACATATATTATAAATAAATATAAATATATATATTCTTCGCAAATCATATGCTACATGTCTAGAAAGAAAAGGTCCAAGGTTTGTATTCTTATATAGGCATATCAAATACCCATACTTTTTATGAATATTTGAGAGAATAATTCAAATAAACTTTAAAATATTAAATCGATAAATTGATCGATTAAAGACCGATATATAAATAAATCAATTTCAAATTCAATTTATATTATTTTTCAATTTATCAAGCGAAATGACTTACTTCCGTTAAAAAGAATAATTCAAAGAAAATAAATATAAATTCTTATAAAATTCATACCTCCACCATATCGATATATACTAATAAATATTCATAATACTAATCAAAGTTTTTAACCCACACTTTCTGTGTAGACTAAAATGTTGTAAAAACACACAGAAAATTCCCAACTAACAAACATTTTAAATATCTCAGCTGACAATAAATAAAATAAGATTAAAATAAAAATAAAAATATTCATAATACTCTATATCTCAAGCAGCTCGATTAGCTCACTCACCGTTTCAGGTGCAGGTCACTTTTGCCCACATAGGTGCAGTTCTCGTGCTGGCACTTGTGCTCGCCCTGGTCGTGGGACTTCAGATGGATTTTCAGGCCGCCCGCATTGAGGGCCGCATAGGAGCAGTCGCTGTGTGGGCAGGGGAACTGGCGCGTCACCTGGGCATGGCTCATCTCGTGCAGCTGCAGGGAATGTCTGAAAAAAAAAAATGGAAAATTAAAGTCTGATTAAAGAATCGTTGCAAATTGGGGGAGTGAAGCTGGGGGCTAAGCTGTGTGACACTCTACATCACATTGTTTGCTCTTGTTTCCCATGTTTTGCATTTTATTAGAAAATTTTTTTGTAATTACATTAAATCAAAGCAAAAGTAATTCGCAGCAAAGTCACGTCGCCCGTCAGACAGTCGGCACGTTCAATGGCTGCGGATACGGGCCAGAGGCACAGGCCCCAAGCCCCAAGCTGGCCAGGCCACGTCCAGTCCAAAAAGGACCATGCCCACCACTCGTCGCCCCACACAGCAACCCAAATGCAAACTCGTTGCCAAAAACTTTTGTGCACATCAATTACGGATGCTAATTAATCGAAGCAGCTGAGAGAAGTCGTCGTCGTCGTCGTGTGGGACAATGTGGACTTTAAAAGTGTCCAGCTTTTTGGCTTTTTAGCATGTGAAGTTGGAATACATTTGGCAAGAGTTGTCGACTGAGTTAAGTAGGAATTGTTTATGGTAATTTATAAATATATTGATTTTCAATGGTAGAAAAAAGACTCGTCATATGACAGAAATACTTTGAAAAGAGCTGTGACTTTTTAGTTATAAAATAAAATAAAATTAAATAAATTATTTAAAATTATTTTTTTTTAAGCATAAAAATATTATTGATGACGATTATAGACAAACATCCTCAAAGTGCAACCATCGAGTATAAGAACATAAGTTGATTTCTGTCTGATTTTATTTCAATTAAAGTTCAATTAATTTACAGCTTAAATAAGGGTTGAACAAACAAGAGTTATATAGAGTTATCTAGTCGAACTATTTACATATTCATTAACGTATGCCATTTGGCTGGACGTCTCTAACACCTGATAAGATTCAAACACATTTTATCAAGCGCTTGAGGAGACAAAGGCAGCCAGAGATAATCATAGTTTTTTTTGGAGCCTTAAGATCACAGACTGTGGCTATGGCGTGAGATGGGGAAAGCTTATTCGACAGAGATAATGATTATGCGAATGGAAAATATTATTATATATGGAGCAGGAATATATGTTAAGAAAAATGGAAGAGAATATATCCGTTTTTCCCCATAAACACTTCTTGATGCAGAATTCATAATCCGAAAATAATCCATAAAAAATCAAAAATGGAAAAATCAGAACTTTAGCCTTATACTTAAAGCAATATAATCTGCAGTATTGTTATAAATATTTATATGAATATTTTATATAATATAGTTACAGCCTAATACTTAAAGCAAAATAATAAAGCAATAAATACTATATATAATATGATAAAAAATATAATAAAAAATTGATAAGAAACTCGAAAGATATCTTGCAAATTATGCTTATATATCGTTTCAAAGGATATCTCGAAAATAAGACTTATATATAGTTTCAAGAGACATCTTAAAAATACTAATTAATATATGTATGTTAGGTTAGCTCAAAATAACCTCTCACTGTACAGCTTTCTCATACGTGCTCATATAATCAGATATATGCTTATATAATCCTTGCTTCTATAATCCAATACCTCTTAGAGCTAAACAAGATTAAAATGGATTGCTCTCAGCGAGCAGCGTGCATTAAAAACTTGGATGAACGCGACGGCATTAATATGGATGCAATGCAATGGGCTGAGGCAGAAGAGGGTGGGGGCTAAGCGGGTCTACAAGTGCAAGGGTGACATTTAACGGTAATTTCCGGCTACGATACGGGCGTGGCATCAGTGGCAGTGGCATCAAGTTTGCTGGCTGGCAGCCAGATAAGCAAATGGAGTTGAGGTGTCGGGCACTTCCCTAATTACACATGGCCCACGCCCAATGCCAGGCAACTAATTTCACATGCAGCACGGGACGAGCCATCAAAATCCAGCTAATGTCGCACAAGCGAACAACAACTTGCAACTGAAAAGACGGCACAAGACTTACGTACCAATTACATGAAAGTTGGACAAGAAATGGGGGCGGGAGGGGGCGGCAGCTATTGGAGTGGAGTGGAGTGGGGTGTGGCAAAGTTGAGCACATCCTTGTGACTGACACCGGAAGCAGTCGCTGCAGTCGGTGACTAACACCCGCGGCACAAAACTTGAGCAAGATCCGGGACGACGACGACGAGGACGAGGACGACAACGAACAGCAGCCGGAGCAGGAGAGACTGTCATAAATATTTATGCGAGTTTTGGGAACAACAATGCCAGCGCAACAACATTGACTGTGCCACGGCCAAAATCGCAAGCGAACCCATGCCAAGCGACACATGCGATTGTCTAAGACATTCCACAAACACACAGAGAAAGAGAAAGAGCGAGAGAGGGAGAGTGGGAGAGAGGGAGAGACAGCCTTCGCTTGCAGCTGACAATGAGCAGCAGGATACATTTGCACCTGCAGCCCGCAACATGTTTGCTCAGCGTCTTGAGCTTCCTGCATCGGGGCATCTTCAGCTGCCACACCCACCCGCCCGCCCCCTCTCTAATGGATGGCGTGTGCAAAAGTTGACACAACACCGCCAACACAGCCAAAGCCAAGCAGCTGCTGCTCGACTCGATTCGCCTTGGACTTTGAAGTCAGCCCAGCCACCCGAGCCACCGATCCACCTGTCGGCCCCGCCCACCCACCGCGGCAGACGTGGCAGAACAAAAGGGCAAAGTTTTCGTCGCCAGGCGTGAAACGTTTCGTCAACTAATCGCAACGTAGCTACGTAACTGCATCGGAACTACCACCCGCATCCGCATCAGCGCCGGCATCACCATCAGCATCGGCATCAGCATTCGCGTGGGCGTGGGTGTGGGCGTGGGCGTGTTTAGCTCTTAAATGTTTTGTCATTGCTCCAAACTTCAACTGCTCGAAAGGCTTAAAGCAAATCCACACATGAGCAAGAAAATACAAGTTTCCCTCAGTTACGGCTTAAGATTGTAAGCTTTTCTTATAATTATGCCATTGGCAGAGATCTTAGAGCTATTTGCTGGAGTTGTATGGGTAGAAGAGGTAGTTTGAGTCGGTCTATCGGCTCCGTAGTGTAATGAGGTCTGTAAATTGTGTTTGAGCCGTATAGCAGAGTATCTATAATATAATTAATTAATATATATATATATATATATAATATATATATATATATATATATATATATATATATATATATATATATATATATATATATATATATATATATAATTAATTAACTATATGGATATATATTTATATATGTTTACATAGATGTCGGAAATATAATTATTATTGAGATAGAGCATCTGATCGACAATTATTTTAGTATCAGAAGTTGTTAGTGAAGTCATAGAAGTCAAGCAATTTGAAGTCTACATAGTCGAGAATAAGAGTATGCTTCAATCTTGGATGTTTCCTCAAAAAATTAAACCACATCGCCTTCCTATAGTAATTTTTTCTTAAAACAGATCAATTTTGTGAACTATAAAAAAATTGGGGACTGCAGTTGCTAAAATGAGTGAGATATTCCCATTTAAATTTGGGTGCTCTATCCTGAAGACCAACTTTTAGAAACCAATTTTATAAGCTTTCTTTTTCAAAAATTTTTTAAAAATATTTTCAGACATTATTTAGAGCCGATTTTTGTTTCATTGGAAGAACAGTAAAGCGAAGTAGCATAGGAAGAAAAACTTAGCTCGATATCTTTTATGATATAGAAAATATTCAACATTAATGGAGAACGTAAAGAGTGCGCTATGGTGATGATGCGCAGTGTATATATATGGTATAAGTCCATATAGACAGTGTCTATAGATAGTCTAAGTTGTAATGAGATATTCAAATTGAAGCTTCAAGTCAGCTCTTCGATATTTATAATCTATAATCTCTCCCCTATATATATATATATATATATCTATATGATATATGTCTCTATAGATAATGTCTATAGATAGTCTCAGTTTACAAATTTATTCAATTTGCTATTATGCCTTGGGTAAGTAAGGAATACCTAAGAAGTGAAGAGTTAAAGCTGACAGAACTATAAGCTGTTCTAGCTGGAGCTGAAGAGAGGCAGATAGAGATAGATATATATAAATAGAGAGAGAGAGAGAGAGAGGGAGAGCGTGGCAGGGAGACAGCTAGAGCTGGCAGCTTGGTAAAGTGCAGTTGAGGAAATAAAAGTTAATGTTATAACTGCAAAATACAAGGCAAGAACGAAACGAAGCGAAAGATAATTTTGCTGCTTTTGCTGCTGCTGTTGCATCTAATTCGCTTTGCTTTTCTTTCAGCATTATGTTGCTGCTGCTGCTGCTGTTGCTGCTGCTGGCGGCGCCATTATCCCAGTGAATGGCAGCAGCAGCAACAACTATTTACGGCAAACTCCTGCAGGTGAAATGGCATCCTTTTGTCAAGACTCGAGCGCCTTGGACAAGCGTCGCCCGCCACGCCTGCCACCCCTTGCCACGCCCATCAGCCTGTTTGTCGTTGTCAACGTCGTTGCTATTCAAACTCCATACAAACTGACATTTCACATATCAACGCCGTCGCTGTTGTTGCTGCTGCTGCTGTTGCTCTGGCATCATTAGAAATGCATGACAATGTTGCCAACGCCACGGCACAGGTGGTGGTGGTGAGCCACGCCCATCCGCCCATCCGCCCACTATTTGTTATACACCCATATCTCGGGCGCTGTTTTCCTTTTCCTGGCATTGTTGCCGCCGAGAGGAATTTAGATTAAAGATTGAAACTTTGTTAATGTCGCGCATTATTAAGAGGAATCTTTTTCACAAAAGCCAAACGACGCATAAATTCCGAATGAGCCAAGGAAATTAACACTTTCAATATTCATGCCAATGGATGCCCTCTCTCATTAGTCAGCATACGCATATATTAGCTAAGCAGAGAAATTGGGAGTGTTTTCTTATTGTTTTCGCTTAAATGTGTGTAGGAAGATAAGGAAAGGTGGGTTGAGGATTCGCCAGGATATATAGGATATAGCGCTTTGATTCTGTTAATCCTTTGACTGGATTGAGGAAAAAGTTTTTGTTATAAAATGTATAGAACTTACTAAAAGAAGAAAGAAATCTTGAATGAATTTATATGGTCTGGAGGTGTTCAAATCTCTTAAGTTGAAATATTATAAGATATAAAGACTGTGTTTTTATACTCATCAAACTTAAGATTTTATGATCCTTTTTTATGCACATTGTCAGGTATTCAAGTAAAATCGTAATCATAATCGCTGAGTTTATGATAATTACTATACAATTTATCTAGATGACAAACTCTGTTTATCTTAAGCTTGATCACTTCGTGTATGAGTATAAAATCTCAGAATTTTTATATAAAATTAAGCTCATTTTGGTAAATATATTTTATGAAACTATTTTATTTTTTTTTTACTATAATTTTTCAGTGTTTTATTTTGAATACCTCCTATAATCAATAATATTATATATTTATATTAAATACAAACTCCCCTCTAAAAATGCAAATTCATGGAATTCCTAAACAATTTGTTGGCCATCGCGCTAATTAAAAATGCTGCGAACAATAAACTGAAACTTGCCTCAGGAGTTGCTGCGATGCACTCGCAATATGTTGGCGCTGCTCATACGAAAATGTCATCCAAATTACTGTGGACCACATGCAAGACAGCCCCCGCTACCCTCCTAGTGCCTCCCTTGTAATATTGCCGAAATAGTTTGTGGGTCGAGTGGGGGGTGGAGGGGGCGGGGGGCCTTTGCGGCAAAAGAAATGCAGCACGAGATGCGCTGCAAATGAGAATTGTTTTCAATTCGAGCGCGCATTTTGCATTAATTAAAAATACCAAGCGAAAAGCGATTGCTGCAAGTGCAAAATAAGTAACCAAAAATAACTCATTAAGTGCTGGACATTCCGGCTATGCTGCCCCAAAGGACACATGCGCCGGCACTGCAGCTGGACCGGACACCCGCCACAAAGTATGCAATGCACTCGCAAATCAAGCCTGCGGATATGCCGCGATAGAATGCAATCGTCCTGCCGAGCACGAGCAGCGCATAAACAGCCTCTGTGCAAGATAAAGCCACAGCGCTCTCACTCCTAGCATTAGTCGCATATTAGTCCTTAGCCTTACTTTTGTTGTTGTGTTTAGCATTTTTTTTGTGAACATGCCAAAGGCAACTGCCTCGATTGCAACTGGCCTGCAATGGCAGTCGGTGTAGTCTTGGAGGTGTAGTTTCTTGGCTCTTAGCACATTTGCAAGTGAACAATATCAGAGTGTTTTAGTTAGTATAAGTAACTAATTTTTACTTTAAGCGTAATATATCCTGGATATATCTGTGAAGAATTGACATTTGAAGGCTTCAACTCTTGAAATTGTAATGTATTACTAAAAGAAATTCGCATTTTCTATAGATTCAGGCTAATAATTATAATTTTTTTTTAGAATTTAAAATTTGTCTTCAGCATAGGCCAAGCCTTAGCAAAAGCAGACTTTGCCTCAATTTCGTGTTTCATATCATGTTTCATATACCTAGTGAATTTTTAAAATATTTATAAGAATTCCATAGTTATAGTTATTCAAATAATAATAAAATATTTAAAATAAATATTATTGTCATTTAGAATAAACTAATCCTAACAGCTAAGTTTATATAATAATGAAAATATATTTATAATAATAAATAATTGTGAATAAAATATTAATACAAATTAAACTAAATATTATTAATAAAATTATGCAGCTTCTTGATTTTTTAAAACATATTTTTAAATTTTAGATTTACAATTATTATTACAAATATATTTCGATTTTTGTTATTTGAGATTTGTTTAGCCCATATGAATAAGCTTAGATACTTCTAAACCTATTCATATAAGCTAAAAAAATCTCAACAGTTTATATGTTTTTGAAAAAAATTAATAAAATAAATATAAAATGAAAATGTACAGTTCAGAAACTTTTCCTCATAATCAACTAATTAATATTGTTATATAACAAAATTTTTTTCATTCAAATTGATGTTTTCGCCGAAGATATATAGCTTTTAAAAAAGTCGAACCCAGTTGAGATGCTAACAGAAATTGGTTTTTATATAAATACAACATCTTGTTACTACTCAAACTCTGTCTCACAATGACATTTTCCTGGTAATTCTCTCCCCCCTCTCTCCCTCTCTCTTTCTCACTCTCTAACAATGTCCCACCGTTAGGTGTATTTATTTTTGTCAGACTCAGGGGATTGCTGTCGGAATGGCATTAGTCTCGACAGATCCAAATCTGGCCATCCAATTACGCCTCGGCCATAACTAATCATAACTTGTTCAGTCTGCGCCGTGACGACGTCGGTCTGCGTCTCCATGGCCGTATTCCTCGCTTGATGCGCGCTGCCAAGTTGCAACTAATTCCTTAAGCAAACATTAAGTTGAATTGCAGCGAGTCGCCGGAAGAGGCAAGCGGATCTGAGACTGAGTCGAGCTGGGCTAACTGAATGCATAAAGCAACAGACAGAGACAGAGACAGGAGCAGAGACTGAGCTGGCTCTGGCTGGGGCCGGCTGAGAGAGTTTTCCACTTTTCAAGTGATTATTTGAAAAATTTATTAAAATGCTCATTTGAAGTTATTGTCGGGCGCGCTTGATGTAGATACTTTGCTTTTACGACTAACGAGACCGAGTGGCCGGCAAGGAGTCGACTCGCAGATCAACTCGCAGACAGACTGAGATAGAGAGAAAGAAAGAGAGAGTGTAAGAGGGAGAGAGAGAGAGAGTGAGTGTGAGCCAGCCAAAGTTTCAGCACGCCCCAGTCAAGCTGAGGACGCGACGTCGTCAGTCATGTCAACAGCGCAGCGCAGCTCACTTCCGGAATTCCAGACTCGAACTAACTCAACTTTTACGGCTCTGCGCTGCGCTGCGCTGCTCTGCTCTGGCTAGGTCCTGTGCGGATACTTTGCCAGCATCAGCATCAGTCTAAAGTTTGTGTCGTCGCCATCGCCATCGTCGTCGTCGTCGTCGTCGTTGGGCAATTCACTTTTATTGAAATGGCGTGCAATGTTCTGTTCTGTTTGGCTGGATACGGCATCGGGCATCGGATTCTTTTGGCTTGGCGCAGCGCTGCGCAACGCGACGCGACGCGGCTTGGCTTGGCTTCGTTTCGTTTTCCACATTTCCAATTCGCTGTTGCTTCTTCCATTTCTTTTTCTCTATACTCTTGCAGAGGGCAATATCATTCTGATATAAAGTATGTAGTTTTTAGAAAATTGATCAAGATATCTGTGGTCTAAGCTTAAATTGCCTAAGCTTAACCTTTCTTAGAGCTTTAAGCTTAGTTTGATCTGATTGATCAATCAATCTGATGGATTGATTGTTTGATTGATATCATTTTTATATTCTTACGGTATATGAAAAGTATTTGCTTGACAAATATTTTAGAATTTTTGATTTATATAACAGATTTATAAATATAAAATTTTTTTCTTTTTGGAAAACGTAATTATAATTATAACAAGTAAGAAAGAAACCTGAGCCCCGTCGAACCTGTGTTTTCCAATACACTTATATTTAGCGTAAAATTATACAAAAATTTCAAGTTTAAAGCATTTGTGGCAAATGTAAACTAAAGCAGCAGCTAATAATTCAACAAAATTCAAACGTAATTTGCGATTCTTCGAATCGACTAAAATGCGAGCGTTTGTATGTGTGTGTGCAAGTGCGTTCGCTTGGCGCTGCTGCCACGTGAGTTTGCAAAGTAGCCAAACGTTTTGTTTAATAACTTTTTTGCTATTTAACGGATTTCAATGAAATTTTCGGCATATGATCAACATATTCTATGGGCATATTTGTCAGTTTAGTAAAAGTGCCAACTCAATCGCATTTTGGCTATATTTGAGACTGAACTTCAATTGGGGAAAATTTGGGGCCGGTATCCAAAATATAACAAAATTCGAAATTGCATAAAATACATATAAGGCTAAATATAAAATTTGGTATCTCTAGCTTAAAAGATGGGTGAGATAGAATTTTATAACTGAATTTCGATAATGTTTTTATTCGATAACAAAAAAACGAATATATTTATCGATTATCGAAAACAAACTCGATATGCGCGCTGTATATAGGGATCTACAAAAAAATTTTCAAGTCTCTAGCTCTTCTGAGAGCTGAGATCGACGCGTTCATACATACGGACAGACGGACGGACGGACGGACGGACGGACGGACGGACAGACAGACGGACAGGGCCAAATCGATTTCTCTTGTCGTCCTGATCAAGAATATATATACTTTATGGGGTCTGCCACGCCTCCTTCTGCCTGTTACATACATCCAACAAAAACATTATACCCTGATTTCCCATTTTCAATGGGCTCAGGGTATAAAAAATAGAATTATAATTATAATTAAATGAGATAATTATAGGTATATTCTATATTTATATTTTTATATTTTGTATTTTATATTTTATATTTAATATTTAATATTTAATATTTTATATTTTATATTTTATATTTTATATTTTATATTTTATATTTTATATTTTATATTTTATATTTTATATTTTATATTTTATATTTTATATTTTATATTTTTATATTTTATATGTAATATATATTAAATTTCATATTTTATATATTAACTAGTTAGTGTATTAAGTCTTCAGCTCTCATAGTTCCATCTCTTCTTTTTTGTTTCTTTTATGTCTGCGCTTTTAGTTTATTTTATTTTGTATTTTAAGTCATTCCTATGCTGCATCATTCGCTGTCTGGGAGTTGATTCTGTTGATGGCACAAAGTGCAGTGCAATTCATTTTAATGGCTGCTCCCCAGACCCACTACCACTACCAGACCTAGATCCAGACCCAGTCCCAGTCCCAGTCCCTGCTCCATGCCCATTCCCAGACCCAGCGTCTCCCAATCTAGCGACCCACTCGTTGCTGTCCAGTTCAGCTATTCGTTCCATCACTTGAGAGTCAATTTCAGCAGACTTGATTTCCCATTTCCAATGGCAGGAGCAATCCGACGATTTAAGGGATTGGCATTCCTACATTCATTCATTTTTATGAATCTGCGAAATTGAGTCGGACATTGTTCGGCTTGCGGTCGGAGGCGGAACAACACACGCTAAGTGGAACGTGTTGTGGGCTGCCTCGCCTGGTCTCGTCTCGCCTCGTCTCGTTTCCCCTTTCCCAATCGCAGCTGCCGATGGCCATTGCCAAGCATTTGCCTGCCCGCCCACCCGCCTGCCTGCCACTGTCAGCCGCCTTCAAGTTTCCTACTTTTGTTGCTTGTGGCATGCACTCATGAGCATCACGTCACAATGCATAACCTAGTATATCAATTCTCCTGCGGACTGGCCTGAGCTTGCCCTGGGATCTGTCTGAGCTTGATGGAATCGCAGTGCATTTGGAAAGCATTTACAAATATATGTATATACTTTTTAGATCTCTCTCAATATTATATATCAGAATTCAAGTGGTTGAAAATATCTTTGGATATATAAATGGCATATGAACTATACTGACAATTATAATGCAATAATATTTTTAAATTATTCTATTTTTTTTGGCTAAAAATGTCTTTAGATATATTTAAATAATTTTCAATGAATTTATTTTTTTAATAATTTTTGCTTGCATAAAAATATCAGATACCTAAGCTGTTCCCATTTTATCAAGCATTTCTAGTTGAATAAAATGTATTATATATTACATATATAACCCCGGGTATATGTAGTATATAATCCATTTTTATCTGGGACTTTGAAACAAGATTAAAAATTGTTCTAGTTTCTAGCCTTAAATAATAGTTTTTAACAAGGCAAAGGTATATTACGTCCTACTGTTTGTCTATGTCTATGACTATGCCTTCTAAAAAATCTTTATACTTTATAAGACTAGACTATATATAAGTTTAAATAATATTATATATTTCTAGTGCTTCTAGTTTCGATAGGTGTAAGTTGTAGCTTAGCCAGATGCACATCAAGGCGGACTTAGAATAAATTCGATATAATTTTTTCTACCCCTGAATGAGTATCAAAAATAGATATAGATTTGAGTAGATGATATTTGAGCTTTGAAGAATTCGCTTTTAAATATATTTCTAAAACTCGCTTCAATATACGCCTAAAGCTTTTAGCATGACGTTGGACGTTTATAAGGCGTTTGTTCAATATATGTTTGAAGGATCTATTTAGATTGAATATAGCTAAAGAAGAATAACCAGTTGCAGTAACTACCAAAAAAGGTTTTAGTTTAATCAAAATATAATCAACTTACTTTTTGGCCAATATTTTGTGGCAAGTTCCGCATTGGAATATCGGCTTGGCCTTCTTCTGTGTCGTCGTCGACGTCGCTGTCGCTGTCGCTGTCGACGTCTGTGCGCCCGCTTCCTTCTGCTTTCGCTGGCCGTGCATGGCGTTCATGTGGTTCTTGAGGTTGTGTCGCCGGGCGAACTTGGCCAGGCACTCGGCGCACTCGAAGATGCGCTCGTTCGTGTGGTTGCGCAGGTGGGCGCGCAGCGAGTGCTTGCGGAACTGCTTGGGGCAGAGCGGGCATTGGAGCCGCTCGTCCGGGCCGATCTGGCCGCGTGTGTGAAAGAGGCGATGGTAGAGCAGATCCGACTCGTACTGCGCACTGAAGCTGCACAGATCGCAGTGCCAGGACTTCGAGATGGAGACAGCTGGAGCCGATGAAATGGAGGCAATCGGCTGGCAGCTGCGCGTGTGCCATCCCAGCGCCTGGGCCGAGCGGAAGTTGCCGCCGCAGCTGAGACAGGTGTGATTGTCCTTGGGATGCGCTACGCTGCGATGCTCAGTCAGCGCCTGGGCCGTCTCGAAGACTTCCTGGCAGTTGACGCATTTGCTGGGCTTGCGGCGCGCCTTGGCGCTCGTGGTCGGCGGCTCCGTCGGCGACTCCTCCAGCACCTCGCGCAGCATCTGCTCGATCTCCATGTCGGGCTCCGACCGCTTGCGCCGCTTCTCCTTGTGACTGCCCTGACGCGACACTTCTCGCTTGTGGTGCAGGCTGTTGCGGTGCCGCCGAGCCGCCAGCGCCGTCTCGAACTCCAAGTGGCAAATGCTGCAGTAGAACTTGGCCACGCGATGCTTGAACTTCTCGTGCCGCTGCAGTGCAATGCGCGAGGTCTCCGTAGCGCCGCACATCTCGCAGCGAAAGCGACGCTGGTAGTCGTCCGAGGCGCTGCCCGTGGCCACAATCCCCACGTGCTCCGTGGCGAAGTGGCGCCGCAGCTGCATGTTGTAGAGGAAGCCGGCGTCGCACTCGGAGCAGCGCAGGCGCCGCCGCTGGGCGATGCAAACGGGCACCGATCGATTGATGGCCCGCAGCACCTCCAGGTGCGCAGAGCCCAGCAGATGCTGCCACATCTCCTCGTTGCTCTCGCACTCGAACTGGCAGTAGCTGCACCAGAAAGTTCCGCCCAGTCGCTCGGTCAGCTCGACATGAGCCGCGGAGCGCCAATGGGCCTGCAAGGGGAAAAGGGAAGAGGTAAATTAAATATTAAAACCAGTCGGGAGTGCTCGACTCGCAGCTACCCTCACCTGAAAGGTTTGCTCTGTATTGGCGTAGAACTGACAGGGCAGGCATTGGAATGGCGCCTGATGCACAATGCTGCCCATGTGCTCCAGGATGGCGTGAATGGAGCTCTCGGTGCGCTGCTGCTGCTGCAGGCGACGGTAGTGATAGTGGGAGATCAGATGCTTGCCAATGAGATGGCGCGCCATGCTGTGGCGGCACAGATCGCAGCGCAGCAGATTGGCGCGACGACCGCGACGTCGATGCACTGGCTCCGTCGCTGGGGCAAAGTTCTGGTTGAGCGTCAGGTCGGCGGACTCGAGGTTCGCCTGCTCCAACTGGCACTCGGCCTCCGCGCGCCGCTGATGGTAGCGACTGCGCAGATGCTGATCGTAGATGAGGCGCGTCTTGAGGCGACGACAGCAGATGTTGCACCAGTAGTTGGCGTCCGGCTGCTGCAGCTTGGTCAGATCAATGTTCTCGCGGTACTCCAGCTGCTTGCTGCCCGGCACCCATTTGCCGTGCGTGTGCTCCGCGGGCGGATGGTCGTGCGCATCCTCGGGCGGCTCGTCCCAGCTGGGCGAGATGCGTTCCAGGTGCGTGTGCTGCAGCTGAGGCCGGTGCTCCGGCCGCCACTTGCCACCCGTGTGCGTGGCAGGCACAGCCGGCGGCGAGTGGCGTCGTCCATCGTAGTCCTCATCAGCATCAGGATCTGGATCGTTATCTTGATCATGTTCTTGATCCTGCTCCTGCTCCTGATCGGCCTCATCATCATCATTGTCAAAGTCATCTTCGTCTTCTTCCTCCTCGTCGCTCGCCTCTGGCGAGTGCACGAACTGAAGTGTCTTGAAGCTGGATTCCTCGTGCTCCCGCATCGCCTTCAGCAGCGGATCGGAGCAGCTGCTGGACGAGTGCCAGCTCTGATCCTCCTTGGCGCTACGTTCGGGCCGTGCGCCCGTCTTGCCGCCCGTGGAGACGCTCTGCAGCTGCAGCGAGGAGAAGAAGACGTCGGCGCCTAGCTCGTAGGTGGGATCATAAGCCTCAGTCAGGCCCTTGGACGTCTTGCCGCCGTGACTGGCCGTCGTCTTGCGCAGGTAGGCGCTCGGTGCCTCCGGCTCCGTGAAGTGAAAGCCATCGTAGCTGTGCTCCAAGTTGGAGCGACTCATAATCGTGGACGTCACATGCTGCGCAGCCGAAGATGTCGCTGTCGCTGCCACCAGCTGCTTCTGCTTGCTCTCACCCAGACAATTCTGCTTGCGATGCTCGATGTATTTGCTCAGACCCACAATCGTCGCATTGCACCTGATGCACAGGTGCGTGTCGTCCAGCTCATCCGTTTCCGAGTTCATTTTGGAGAACTGTGGGCGAGTTAGAGATGAGAGAGTTGGTTAATGGAATGTGAATCGAAATTGATATTATTTTGAGACTGTACTGTCTATTTGATATATTTTAGATAGGGAATATGATCTGGAACATCTTGAGAATTATAAAAGCTAAGGATATTATACATATTGTATATATAAATCTTATATATATAAGATCTTATAAGTATAAGGCTTGCCATATTTGAATTACAAAATCCTTAGGGCCCTAAATTTAATACAGCGGTCTTGAGCTTGTCGGTCCCTCTCCTCCAGGATATGAAAAACATAGATGATTCAGAGATCTTAATATAGATTGAAGTTCTTAATGCTTATCAATTTCTCTCCTCTAGATTATAAAAACGTAGACTATTCAGAGGTTTATTTAGAGTCCTTAGCCCAAGTCGAATCTCTAGAAGCTTTTAAAAACTCTGAATCGTCTAAGTTTTCCGCTGATTGATTGATAAGCTACCAATCTCTCTCTTTTAGATTATGAAAAACATATATGATTCAGACATTCATTCAAAGTTCTTAACCTAATTCGAAGCTCAATCTCTCATTTTTAGATTAAAGAAAACTTAGACGACTCAGAGCTCTCAGCTTAATTCTAAGTTCTCGAATCTTATCAGCCTCTCTTTTCTAGATTATGAAAGACTTGGACGATTTAGAGATTCAGTTCTTAGCCCAATACGAAGATCTTGAAGCTCATCAATCGTTCTCTTCTAGATTACGAAAAACTTAAATGTTTCAGATTTCTTGAAGCTTCTCACTATTTCACGAATAATTTATATGATTATTATGGATCCATAACCCAATTTTAAGTTCTTATCCCTACCAATCTCTCTACCCCTAGGTAGCCCCACATAAGTTTGTTATGAGTCTAAAACAACAATCGTTCTAGCTAACCTCCACTTTGATTGAGTGCCCGAAATAGACTGTTTGATTTATTGAGATCTCGTCGCAGCAGTTTTTATAGCGGCGCCAACTAAGCGCTTTAGCCTCTGGTTCGCTGGCCAATCGGTAAATAAACAGCGACCGTTGCTGGACAGTTGCCGGGTCATATTTCAGGGCCAGTTTATTCATTAGCTGCTCTGTCGCACCGGCAGCCAATCCTGTTAGCCCACTCCCAGCTGCATCAGCATCACCGCAGCGTTGACATGCCGGCGCGCCTGTGCGTAGCGCCACCCTTGCCCACTCCCATCCCACTTCGTTCCGTTGCCGTTGCCATTGCCGTGCTCTGCTTTGTGTTCCTGTTTATGTCCGTGTCCGCCTGTTGGCATTGCGGCCTGTCACAAATGAAGTTTATTGCGTCTGTGTAGCGTACGTGTCGCGCTCTGTGCCCATCTCCCTCCCACACCCTCTCTCCCTCTCTCTCTCTCTCTTACATGCATTGTAGCTCTCGCTCCCTCGCTCTGGCTCTGGCGCTCGCCTCGCGATGCTAACTGTAAAAGTGTCATTTCCGCCATATGTGAGCGCGATGAACGATGCGTCGCTGTCGACGTTGACGGCGACGTCGACGCCGGCGCTATTGTTGTCGTTGTTAATAATTTCACAGTACAATTGCAGCGGCAGCAACAACAACCATCAGCGGCAGCAGTTGGCAGTGGCTGCTGCTGCTGCTGGAATTTATACAAACGAGGCCCATGTCTGAGGTTAAATACGAAAAACATAACAATTCGCCCAGCCCCACCCCCTCTCGCTACATGTGCGTGGGCGGATGTCAGAGCATTTGGCGCTGCCGCTGATGATATGAATGTGAAACCGAATGCGAATGCGAATGTGCTGGAATATGGAATACGAGCCAGCGACGCTGTCATCCGTCTAACGAGCCAACGACGACAAGGACAATATTGGGGCCAGACTGCTGCTCCAAGCGGAATGTATTCCATGCCCCTCGTCGTTGTTGTTGTTGTTGTTGTTGCTGTTGAGTGATAAACGCGCGTTTGTTTAACAATTAACGTGCCTGAAACACATGCACAGTTATTTAGACAACCTCCCTTCCCCTCCCTGTCCTGTGCTTTCTCTTAAGTCAGCTAACTATTGTGACTCTCACCAATTTTTATACGCCTAATTAGTAGGCTGTCTAATTTTCAACAGCCTGACAACACTTGTTGGAGGTGTGTGTGTGTGTGTGTGTGTCTTGTAATTCATGGTAATTGCTTATTACGCATACAAATATTTACATCGCCTTCGGTGTGCGTTGTAAGCGTTTAAGCAACTAATTGCCATCTAATTGCACATATCCTGCAATTTATTTGCCCAGAACCAAACGCAAATCTAGAGCGAAGGCAAGTGTTTCGCACCTGGCGAGGTGCACACATTTGATTATTAGTTAAAAGGATTTGCTATAAAAATAAGGGACTTATAGACAGCCGGATTGAGGGGAGAAAATAAGAAACATTTTGTAATTCTCTTAAAATACCTAGAAGAAAATTGAGCAAAGGGGTATACTAATATAATGCTTGTAAACTGTTGCTAAATTGTCATACGAAGCTGTGTTCATAAAAATAGTAGTGTTACTGAATACTAAATGTTGATAAGCTCAATACTTAGAAATAAATCTGAAACGAATATTAAGATTAGCATATTTATAGACATATGTATATTTGGACATATATACTCTTCAGGGCATATTTATTTTATAAATATGAGAACTAGGGAATATTCATATTATTTTTATGCGTTTTGAACTAGATGTAGATGTTGAGATCTTCAAATATTCACGTATATTAATATATTTTATGAATATTAAATCTGTTCTATTTACATACTTATAGCAGCTTTAGTAATGGTATAAATTTTCATAATTAAAATTTGTCTTTGTGTAGATACTATCGCAGTAAATCTCAAAAGCACATCAATAGCATGCTCAAAAGTATGCTATGGTTTTTCAAATAGCACCTTGTGAATATTCAAACATAAGTAATTATCGCTGAAGGAAAACCTTAGCATAATTTTCATTATTGTCTATATAATTATTATATTTTTTTGTGTTGAAGAGCAATTAAAAAAGGTATAAAAAATGCTAGACATTTTATACGTGTATTGAACTATTTATTTATAATAAACATGTATTATTAATTTCAAGGCAATTGTAGAAATTTGAACAGAAATAGTTATATATTTATGTATTATTTATTTATGCTTTTTATACTTAACCTTATTTATTATTTTATTTTTTATTTATTATAAAAATGTTTTTATTGTTAATTTCAAGGCAATTATAGAAATTTGAAAGGAAAAGAGCTATATATTATTTATTTATATTTATTATTATGCTATGTTTTGTTATTATGTTTATTATTATCATGTTTATCATTTATTTTTGTTAACTTTATTAATTGTTTTATTTTTGGGCAGTTTTATTTTAAATTTAACTATATAATTTTAGTTTATCTGTCTTCAATAGTTCACATTGTAAAGTAATAAAAGATTGAGAACAATTCTTTATAAGTGCGAGACTCTGCCATATATGTGGCAATGCGAATGTGTGTAACACCGGAGTGTGTGTGTCTGTCTCTGTGCGTGTGTGTGTGTTGTTACTGGCACATAGACAATCATGGAGCGCACTTATATTGAGGAATTAAATAATAAAAGCAGTTAAGAGCTGCACAAGCACAATTGTGCCATTATTTGCATTTGTGACAACGTCGACGAGGACGACGTCGACGGCCAATGGCAACGGCGCCCATCAACAACAATAAAACCAATGGCAAACAGCAGCAGCAGCAACAGCAAAATAAGAACAACACACAACATGGTTGAGGCCATATCATCAGGAAAAAGAGAGCAAAGCGACAGGCTGGCAAATTCCAGGGACAATATGAACGAGAAATCCTCGCGTGGTTGTTTGATTCGAAAATTGAGTTTTAGCGGCGCAAATAAAAATAAAACTTAGAGCAGCAACAGCAACAGCAACAGCTACAACAACAAAAGCTTAACCATTAAAAAGGAGTTATCACCCAATTTAGCACCACAAGCGCGAAATAACACACACTCTCACACACACACACACACAGAGCGACATGGTTGTGGAGCTGCGGGTTCTAACTCGACATGTTTGTGCAACCAACCCATCGGCGTCAGTTGAACACCAAATAGACATACTGTACAACATGGCATTTATGTCAAACCCAAGCGGTTCCATACAAATGGCTTGTGGGCGTTTGGGCGTACGGCGAGAGCTCTGGGTGGTTCGAGAGGCAGATCAAACAGAGACAAAGAAAGCAGGCAAAGAATGTGATGATGATGAAGGAAAGGTGATCATATAATATGTAGTAGGTGACGAATATTAAATTGGTGTCAGAAAGTATAGATAGTTAAATGGAAATTATTAATATATGAAAATATATATTTTTTTTGTATTGTCAATTAATGAGTTTCAATTAAAAAAAAAATTTTTTTAAAATAAATAATTGCACATTTAAAAACAACCTTTTTTATATGTGTACACTTATTTATATTAAGAAAAAATTATTAAAAAGATTGTTTAATAAAATTATAAAAAATAAATAAAAATGTTGGTATAAAAAGTATTTTTTAAATAAATGTAGCATTATTTATAATTAATAAAAAAAAACTATATAAATATATTTTTTTAATAAAAAAAAAGACATATTATTAAACCATATAAGTTGAAAGCAATATTTTAAAAAGAAAATATGCATTTAAAAAAAATAATATTTTTTTTACAAAAAAATAATTTTTGTAAGGAAATTTAGGAGTCTAAATTCTCGAGTCTCTGAAATAAACATAAATATTCATAGATATGATTTTTTAGCATCTCCCCCATATATAAATCCCAATAATTACTCCTTCAACCTATCCTATATAGTTTAAATAATCATTTAGCATATTGGACAAGCGCTTGGTGTCCTCCGTGTCCACCGCAATCTGTCGCAGTTTGCTGCTGATCTGGCGCACGTCATCCATGAAGTTGAAGAGCAGCTCCAGCAGGCGACCCTGCACCCAGTCGGACCAGTAGTCGATTTCCAGATTCTGCGCTTTCTGATGTTCCACGAGGACTTTCACGCAGCTTTCCACGATGTTCAGGAGCAGGCCATTCAGGTCGACGAATTGATCCTCCTCGGTGGCGCGCGTGTGGTGCTTGGTGTACTTCACCGTCATGTTCAGCAATTCCCACAGATACATTTTGACCAGTTCCGGCTTGAGCGAGGGATGGAAGACCCAGGCCACTATCACATGGTTGCTCACAATGTGCATTTTCATCAGCTTGTCGGCGACAACCATCTTGACGTGCTCGTTGCTGGCCCAGAGCTCGAACAAGGCGTTCAGCATGGCCAGCTGATTGGCATCGCAGGTGGCCAGCATCTGTTGGACAGGCGATTGATTGAGTTGGAGTTGCTACTCATAGAAACTCACCTTCAACACGGGCTGAAACTTGATAAAGATGGAGAAGATGTGCGTGAAGGACTTGCAGCCCAAGTGCAGAAACGTGTGCATCAGCACATTGATCTTCAGCTCGTCCTCCAGCTCGGTGGTGGCCTCAATCAGCCCGCCCAGCAGCTCCGGCGCGCACTTGCTCCGTATTGCTTCCAGCAAGTGCTTGGCCAGCTTCGCTCCCGGCAGCAGCTCATTGATGTACTTGAAATTCGGATCTGGCGAGGCAGGCAACAGCGGCGCAAACGAAGCCGGCACCAATTGCACTATGTGCTGGTGATAGCTGAGCCTGTGGAACAGCCACGAATCGAGTCACTTATTGCGGCAGCAACTACTTATATATTTACATAATTATATATATATAATTATGTATATAATTATATTTATATAATTATAAATATTTTATATTATATAAATATAATTATATATTTTAGAGCTTGGAGTCTATAAGCCTAGCTTAGATTTTTAGCACTTAATGCTTTTGCCTTATATAATCTGATATTTATCGCAACTGAAATCCAAGTTTGACGATTCCCTTACTGTGTATCGAAAACTGATGAATATTTTGATGATTTGAGATTTGAGAGCTTCCTCCATAAAGTTGAACAAATTAATGACTCAGTGTCAAGAATCGCTTTAATCAATCCATCAATCAATCTCAATCTCTTGCTCTCTTTTTTTGCTCCGTCTGTCATTCCTTTTCTCTCTCCCTCGCTCTTTAATTTTCTCTGTGTATGCCTCTCTCCTTTTGTTACTTTCTCTCTTTCTCTATCGTCATATCATCTCTGCATATTTGTCCATATTTGTCCACTTCTCTCCATATCCCTCCACATTCTTTATATTTCCCTATCTCTATATGTATCTGTTCGACTCCGTCTATGTTTCTAGTTTTATATCTATCTATCTCTCCTTCTCTGGATTCCTATATCTCTCTCTCTCACACTCTTACTCTTTTTCTTTCTCTTTCTCTCTCTCTCTCTCTCTATCTCCCTCCTTCTCTCACTTTCTTCTCCTTTCTTTTTTTCATCTCTATCACTATCTCTCTAACTATGTCGCTCTTACCGTCTCATTCTTTTACTATCTCTCTCTCTATATATATATATACCTCTCACTTTTCCTCTGTCTCTTTTCTCCCACAATCTCTCACCCTCTCCGACCCCGAGAATCGCATCAACATCATCACCAATCACCCACCGCATGCACTTCTTGAGCAGCTCGCGCACAAACATGTTGCTGGGATGCAGATCGGGCTTGCTGATGCAGCTCTGCCAGTCGTGCCAGTTCCACTGGTAGCGGAAGTTGCTCAGGTGGTGCGAGAACCAATTGACGAAGCGATCGAAGCTGGAGACATTCATGGACTCGAGCTGCATGTAGAGCATGTCGGCGGCCTGGGCGACGACGCGTGGAAACTTGTCGGGCCCCAGCCTGCAGAGCTCGATGATGATGGCGCCGTAGTTGATGGTGAGCAGCGGCGAGGTGGGTAGCTGCAGCATCTGGCCCAGGAGCACCTCGATGATGCAGAGCTCCATGGGCAGCGTCGGCTTCGCCACGCAGTAGGCCATCAGCCGCTCGGCACAGACCTTGCGCTCCAAGTGATGCAGCCGCAGCGTCTCCAAGATGTGCGCCTCGATCGCGTGCCGCCCGATGTCCAGCTCGTCCGGCAGGCGCATGTCGGGCGGAAGGTCGCTGACCTCGAAGAGGCGAAAGACCAGCCAGGGCCGCGGATATTCTAGAGTCTCCTCCTCATGCCGCGGCGGCTGCACCGCCGGCAGTTGATGCTGCAGCGCGCTGCTCAAGCTGCTGTCGAAGGCGGCGTAGGGCCGCAGCAGCTCCCGCTCGATCCAATTTTCGCGCATCAGGCGCGTCACCTGCAGCCACAGCAGCTCCAGGTACTCGTGCTGCGGCACGTCGCCGCTGCTCCAGATGCGCAGCAGCCGCGTGCTCTCCGCGCAGCTGCGCTCCTTCTTGATGTAGAGCTGCAGACGCTTGATCAGCGCCTGCAGCGCCGTCTCCCTCTTCTCGTACAGCTCGCGTCCGATGAGCGGCAGAGTGCTGAGCACCAGATGGGCGTAGAAGTCGCGACGGCGCTGGGGCGAGCCCTCCTCGTCGCAGACGTCGGCCAGCGTGTTGAGCAGCTGCAGCATCGAGCCGACTGTCAGCACATTCGTATTGACCAGGTCGGCCAGCAGGAGCACCAGGCTCTGCGCTTTCGTCCACTCGCCGCCGTGCAGCGACTGCAGCAGCTGCTGCACCAAGTCGTTCAGGCACTCACCCCCAAACTCGTAGTCCCGCACGTTGACCAGGCCCACGAAGGTCGCGTAGGCGCCGCTCTGCATCGGATACTTCACGACGCACTCGATCAGAATCCGCAGTATGTCCCACTTGTAGATGTGCAGCGTGTCCGCCACGTAGTAGCTCAGGTCCTCGATGCGTCCTTGCACCGTGGCGCTGTTGTAGTCGCTCAGCTTCACCATCAGGTTCTCGATGGTGCCCATGACCTCCTTGTGATCCGAGCGACGCGGAAACTTACTCGGACGCCCATTTGCCTCCGCCTCGTCTGCCTCCTCGGGACTTTCCTCGCGCCAACGTCGACGAGAATTCATTTTCACAATAAAATTAATTATTTCAATCGGGAAAAAAAAATTGGAAATTACAATTTTATTTGCTCCGAGCTAACTGCAGCAAGCTGTCAAGAGCGAATGACTTTCCATTTGCCAAATGAAAGCCTTCTACTATTGTTCGATAGTTTTTCCATTTGACTTTATATCAAATGATTGTTAAATATATCGAAAATGATGATGACTTATGAAGTATTAATATAAAAGTAGAATAGGTCGAGTAACCCATTTTAGCTCCTATCTTCTTTGTAATATTTTAATTTTAATATTATAAAGAGTGAAATAAATTTATTTTTATTCAATTTTAAATAGGGAATAATAATATAAGGAACGACTATTATTTAATTTTCACAGGTTTAAAAATGTAGACAAATTCTGGCCTTTTTCCAGGGTCGGTGGAATAATTTATTGACTAATATGGTTCAATATTTTGTCGTGCATTTTATAAAACAGTTTATTTCTTATTAAATAATTACGTTGAAATAATTAAAAAAATTATATAAAATCTATTATATTTTATGAAATACTAATATTAATGCTTTCACATTTTCATATTCTATAGCCTTACATCAATAGCTTCAATAAAACATACACCAAAGTAAATATATTATTCCATTGCTGTGAATAACTGAAAATGAACAAGTGAAGAGTGCTCTAGTCGGAAATGCACGACTAAGAGATACCCCAACCCAATAAAAACGTGGCCTTACCATAGATTTTAGTTTCTATATTCTCTAACAAACATTAAAAGATATAAACACACACACGCAAAATAATTTTAAATTATTTTAACTACTATAGGTATATATTTGTATATATATAAATCTAAAGTAAATAAAAATGGAAACCATATCAAATTTTAAGCTCTCATCTCTTCGAGCCTATAAAACCTCATTCATTCACCTGCATAATATTAATAAATTTTACCTGGCGAGCTTTGGGCATATCTTTAAAATAAGGTCAATTCCTGAAATGATCGAACTTCATAACTAAATGCCATAAAATATGTAGTTTTATGGGAGTGAGCACGTAAAAAGTGCATATAAAGTTGAGTTTGCGATGCGGCGGAAGCTGCGAGCGAAGGCAACGAATGCAACGACAAATGCAATTTGACGAACGTCATCAAAAATTTAACGATGCTCTTATGAACGAACCGAACAAAAATTATATGCCACATAAAGCTGATGACTGATCCAGGCACAGATACTTGGCCGGGCCGCCGCCAGATCCCGGGGCCAGGCAGGTAAACAAGCAAACCGTTTGGCATCATTATGGCCACAGCCACGGCAAATGACACATGGTCAATGGCAATGCCAATGGATCGAGAGAGACAGAGAGGGGGAGAAGACAGAGAGCGAGACAGTTGCGACAATAAAACAGGCACAAAAGCCGCCTTGCAGCTGATGGAGAGAGAAATCAAGAAATGAAATAATAATAAATTCTGCATTGCTAAATTACTCGAGGTCGTAAAAGAAAATATGCAAATCGATTGCATTCATTTCATAATGATGAAAATAATTTTGGTTTTGGTTCGAAACGATCGACAAAGGCAGCGGCAACGGCGACGGCGCAGTCGGCAGTGCTAATTCGAATCAGTTAAATCAATATTCATAAAAACTTTGACTTAAGATTATGAGCGAAAGGAAAGTGTTTTTGTGTGTCTGAGAGAGTAGCTAGACTTTTAGTGCTGACTGTGCTAAATAGAATGGATGTGAATAAGACTAATTGAATTGATTCATTATGAGACGTGAGCTATGATAACCGAGAAGATATATTATATATATTATATATGTTAATATGATGACCTCTCGATCACGATGGTAAAGGCATTAAGATTCATAAAATATTATATAATATTATATAACGGTTCAATAAAGATTCAATTCTTATCTTATTTTGATAGCAATATTAACTTGTTTCAAGCTTAGAAGAATCTTAAGGCTGGCAAGATCAAAGATCAAGATCAAGATCAAAGCATTTAGGGTATATTGAAGGTTTCCCGATCTATAGAAATGGAACACATATCGAAAGCGAAACATATCGAAGTAGCCTAGAAGTAAGCTAGAATAGAATATTTGAAGCCTTAATCGGAAGATCAGCTATTCTATCTCAGTTACTCACATTCAGCTAGATCACTTCCCTTTTATACAGCTATAACAATAAACTGAGCTATATTTAAATCCCTTATGGAAACTCTATTTTCTTTAATAATACAGTCCATACCAACAAAATGGCAATTTGTGAGCAATTCGCCAGCGCTCAACTGACAATATGTCATTGACGGACTGATCGAGCCATTAGCATTCAAAATAAAGTCAATAAGAGTCCGACCGTGAAATCGAACTGAGAAGTTATGAACGGGAATTAACTGCAAATCGTTAACAATAACTCAGCGCGAGCTGCGATTGGCCTGGGATTGAGTGGAGGCTAGTTTGGATTTGCATTCGAGCCGAGTCCAGGCGAGGCAAGGCGAGGCGCGGCGAGGCGAGGATCTTCGCAGTTACATTTTATGTGCATATTTCACGCCAGTTCCCGTCCCAGTCGCAGTCGCAGTCGCAGTCGCCGGCCCAGGTCCGTGTCTGTTCACGGCCCACGACGAATTCATAAAGTATCTCGCACTTTTTAATGATTTCTGAGTTACAAGCTGAGCCGAGAGTTGGAGCTGAGAGTGGAGTGGCTCCGCTCGCAGCTCGCAGCAGGTACAATGCAACAATTTGGCGGCAACTTATGACAGCGCAGCGATCGCAAATAAACTCAAATGGCGGCCGCACCAACTGATCCTGATCTCAGTTAGCTCCAAACTCCAAGCTTCCAGCTTTAGTGTGGGGCGCGAGAATTTATGCGGCTCTTTGCCAGCGACGACGTCGTCGTTGTTGTTATCGTCGTCGTCGTCGTCGTCGTTGTTGTTGGCGCTGTTGCGGCGGCTTTCGTGCGCACTTAAATTATGAATATTACCAAATGGGTCAATTCGAAATAAATAAGCAAACGTTGCCGGCCGGGCACTGCCTGGCAATGGCAGTACCGCCAAATAGAGTTGTCTCTGTCGCAATTTCTCATTGAGCTGTCGTTCGACTCGATCGTCGTTGCCTGGGCCCGAACCGGGCAACAAGCCCCAGTCGACATGGCATTGGGCGGCGTTTAATATCGCTCATGCATCTGGTAATCTATGCGCAATTAGCTGCGTACATCAGATTTAGTGTTCTGATTGCCTTTGCCTGTCCCTCTTCCTTTCTCTCGCTCCCTTTCTCCTCCTTTGCTTATTGATCGTAAACTTGATATAAGCTCCATCCACTAAATATTTAAGACACAAGCGGAAATCTATTTAATTTCCCTATAAATGCAAAACTTGTGAAGGCAATCGAAGAGCGCAAGATATGCCTAAGCTGGAATAGGAATTCATTGAGGCTTGCAAGGTGAGGAACATGGGCTGATTTAAAGGAAAGGTAGATAGATATGGCAAAAAATATATATATAGAGATAGATATATATTCTCTTAAGCACAACTGAAATAAATGGACGACTTATTCCATTAACTACGAAAGCTGGAGAGAAGTCCTCACTGTATAGCGACTTGGCAGAAATAATACAATTTATTCAGTCAAAAAAAAAGAAGATAAAAATAAGTATTGAGAAAAAAATATTTGTATTTTTTTTAAATATATGCTAAGTTATATATGTTTAAAAAATTTATAAATATTTATATTGATATGTATTTGTCTATGATTAAATATTAAATATAAATTATTCTAATACTATTTCTTATAATATTTTTTGCCACTACAAATTGTGTTTATTACTTTTCTTATTACTATGATTTTAAAATAGAATTATATGCATTTATATATATACATATATATTTATTATTTAACAACCATTAACAAATACATGATATTAAAATAATTTCTAAAAATGTATCCAAACTTATATAGCTTATAAAAATGATTAATTTATGTAATTGTCTATTATTCTTAGACAAAAAGTATAAATAATTCTTATACTATTATTTGAATTCACTTTTGTCTTCCAAGACTTTCAGCGGTAAATAGAAAGCCAAAGTCATAATATATTCATAGCAGCTGCATGAATACGTAGCATTATCTCAGATTTTTAACATATTTCTAATGGTCTTAAATCATTTAAACGGTACCTCACAGCACAGCGGCTAGATCGTAAAACGGAAATGTTTGTAGTCGTCATTAGAGTCGTAAATTTCGGTAAACGCGCTTAAGTGATTTTCACACTAAAAACAGCGGGTCCCTCGGACTGTACGAAATGGTCTCCCCTCTCTCTCACAGTCTCCCTCTCTCTCTCTCTCATTTACTCTCTGCAATAGCACAATGACTTTATGCTCTCACATAAAATTAAGTTTTATGGACGCGTATGAAGGAACACAGTTCAACAATTAAAGAACAATAAAAGCCACTTTGATGATAGCCTCCACTCGGATGCTGGATGCTGTGCCTCTCGCTCGCTCTCTCGCTCCCGGCTGATTCATTTACGAGCGTCAACAGTTTTGACATCTGACAAGTCGGGTCAACAATGAGGTGCAACTGCAATCTGGCGGTGCGACAAATCTGTCACGCCCGCTCACCTGGCCCCAGACGCATGTTTATTGTCAAATGATGGCCGAGCTCGTAAAATTTGTAATTTTACGGGCTCGTTAAGGGCCTCGGAACGAGGCGAGCAGCCTCAATGGCATTTGGTGTTTATTTAATTAGAACTTTTCATGCGACTCTCGGGCAAATAAATTTGAGACTCGTGAGGTGCGAGGCTATCCTTAGCATTTGGAAGACATTAACTAGCCATATACCAGTGCAGTCAATTAGCCCGGCTGACGCCCACTTGGCCGACTTGACGATCCGAATTTATGGCGTTTGGCAACTTAAGACAAAGCGCAGCTTCAGCAACAAATTGTGATATTTACGATCGACTGCCTCGGGGATCCCACGCGTCACGCATGCGCCCCAAACGGAAGCGCTGACTTTGAGTCACGACAAACGCTGGAGGATCATTAAGTGTGCACTTAACACGGATTTATTACCTCCACCCACAACACGAGCCGAGTCGAGTCGAGCCGAGTCGAGCCGAGACGAGCCGCAACGAGCCGAGTCGCGCCTCGCATGGCCATTAAAACCACAAACTCTGTGGGCTGCACGCCCAAACTAATGGCAACTTTATCAGCTCAGCTCGCTCTTCTTCCTCTCATCTTTCTCTTCAAATTGATTATTTTCACATTAAAGCAATGAGTGGAAGTGTGCATAAGGCATAAACATTGTATGGGCAGTACAAGTGATATGCTTAATGGGCTTAATATTACTTACTTTTGACTACGTTTTCTTATAGCTCAAATTGTTTATTGAGAAAAGACGCTTGTATTTAAGGCCTGTATATAAATGTAAAGCATTTCGACTGCATTGAAACTTGAAATTGAAAATGTAGAATATATTCTCTCATCAAACAAATTTGTATTTTCTCAATATATATTAAATATTAAAATTAAATAAATATTTATTAAATATTAAATAAAAATTAAATAAATATTAAATTAATAAAATATTATTAAAGCTTGAAAAATATATTATATATTTGTGAATCACACAAAAATATCAATAAATATATTATAAATTTGTGCAACCCATAAAAATATCAAGATCAAGGTCTGCAGCTGTTTAATTGTTTAAAATATAGTTCAAAAATTAAATATAAATTCTTAGAGGATGTTTTTTGGCATATTATTTTCCTATTTTTAGGCAGGCTATATTATTTTTCTTTTAATGTTAACCCTTTCTTAATATTTATTAAATATTTTTAAATTAAATCTTATTTAAGCTTGAACTAACACTCGCATTTTGTCAACATATTTTTAATTTGAAAATAAAATATGCCACAAATTTAAAGCTAGGATCACCAAGTCTAACAGCTCAATCACTGTTTATATTGTCTACAAGTGAAGAAGAAAGTCCCATAGCCTTATAAGATATGCGAATATGAATATATATCTTAATATATATAAATATATATCTAATATCTTAATATACATAAAGACAACAGCATTAAGCTCTCCTATATTTTTGGCAATTTTCATTAATATATTCATTTATCATTCACAATATTCATATGGCATATTCACTCCTTTGTAAGTGAGTCTAAAGACATAAAAACTTTCACACATATTGCTTTAATGGCATTATTTATGGCAAGCATAGCTAATTAAAATGACCCCGCCCCATACCCCTGCCCCCCCCCCCCTCCCTCCTTTCATTTCAGTTAATTAAAACAAACATTGTATCGGCATACGTAACCGCTCTGGCCGGCCATATTTGGCTTGATTCGCAATTGTCAATCTAACATAAATCAGGACCACAAACATTTGGCGTTAATATGAAGGCGGCTGCAGGGCCAATAAATCAGTCAACTTGGCATTTTCAGGCAACTATAAATATTTCTGATTGACGCTGCGAGCACCATAAAAAAGGGAATTAAAAATGCATAAAACTTGTGCATGTGAAACACACCCTGTTTATGAGAGAGTGTGTGTAGATGTGTGTGTGTGTGTAAGTGTGTGTGGTGTGTGCACTGATAAGGCCAGTTGCAGATGTCACGACTCAGGGAGTGCCTGCTTTGTCGGCAGCTTGTTAACAAAAAGGAAGAGAATGAGCCTGATATAGGTCGAAGATTGAATGCCCTATAAGGACATGAATCATTTCTTTATAGAATCATTTCTTAAGCAAATTTCTTTAAACATTGAAAGATTCTGCCTTACTTCTGCAGCCAATACACGAGTTGAAGAATGTTTTGAACCCATTTAAATAATATATATATATAATTTTTAATCTTATATATTTTTTTGATATATATTTGACTTTTTTAATTATTATCTATTTTTATTAAATTTTTTATTTATCATTTTTTTGTTTCTGTTGTTACTTTTTGCTGACGCTAGATTTTAGTAATAGTTTTAGAAACATTAATTTGCCATCAATATATATTATATATTATATATTATATATTATATATTATATATTATATATTATATATTATATATTATATATTATATATTATATATTATATATTATATATTATACATTATATATTATATATTATATATATAATATTGAGTATCGATCACCCAACTCAACTACCCTCTCTCTCTCTAGGGTATGGGCATAAAAAGTGTCACATTATCAGGCGCATGTCTGGCATTCACTCTCTTCTTTACACTCTCAACTGGCTCGACTGTCGAGTGACTCTGACACTGACACTGACACTGACACTGACTGGATGCCATCATAAAAAGCATAATTATAGCATTTGTGTTAATGTGATTTTCTGGCCGCAGGCGCAGCACAGCGGAGCAGAGCAGAGCAGAGCACAGCAATCAGTTGTTATCAAGGCGCAGGATGTGGCTGAGCGAGAGTGCTGGCTTCACTCTCAATGAGTCTGCAGCCAGCCAGAGACGGCAGCAGCCAGGCACACACAGTACCCAGCAGAGCTGAGCTCGCATAAATCACTTATTATGAGGCGTAATTAATGCGACTATATGGCGACCCAAAATTTCTATAAATCATCAGATTAGGCTGGCGCATCCTCGCACTCGCACTCGCACTCGACTCGTATTCGCATTCACATTCGCATTCGCCAAAGCCAAAGTCGCTCTCGTCCTGTGGCAGCAGCATATGATGATGTGGCAGGCGTTGTCTGGAACTGTACACGCGCCGCTCGCTCTCTATTGGCAACATGACTGAAGATTGTCTAATAATGCCGCAGGAAATACCTAAATGGCTGCCGAGATGATTAAGCCACTGGCTGCCTCATTACGTGCATGATAGACTGCAGCTTAACTGACTTCCCCAACCGAGCGCCAGGGCTATAAAAATCCACCTAAATGTATGTTCTGCAGATGTTGAAGCTATTCAAAAGAGGTGCCTAAAAAAGTTTTATAAAAATATATAAATTCCTAGTTAAAGCTGCCGAACAAGGAGAAACCATTTTCATATTTCAGTTATACATTTGATTTTAGTTATTTTTATATCATTCGAAATGAAGGAAGAGTTCGAATATATTTGTGTTAGCTCAAGCTAATTTTAGACACTATTAAGTGCCTTTTACTTAATTATTTGCATTGACAATTTGTTTTTAAATGCGATTTAATGGCTTTGGCTGTCGTGATATAGTAAACATGGTCCAATTTACAGAGCTCTCATTGCATAAGCATTTGCCCTAGGCAAGGAAGAGAGACAAGAGCATTATTTGGCATGATTAAGCTGATGCATCATGAGAATGAACAGGAATGTGATGAGTGGAGTGAAAGCAAAACAAATGAACGAAATCTCTAAACTAATGCAAGTCTCTTACAAGCTAATCTATTCGACGAAGGGCAGCAAGTACCGATTGTACGAGATCTCTTCATAAAGTATAATGAAAGTGGAATTTTCACATTTTATATATATTCCGCTTGTAAATTTTGATTACTTGGGACTTTGTATTGCTACTCCATTATGTCCCACATTCCTAACGAAAACTTCAGTTCTTGGTTCTTGTTTTTTGAATAAGTTCGGATTTTATTTTTAACGATGCCCAAAAATGATGCAAGGACTCTTTAGTAAACTCTTAGACAAACACAACAGATTAATGATGCTTAAAACACCATAAGCTCAAGCCCAGATACAGACTTTTCTTGCTACCAAAACTGAGGAGGCTCATGAGAGGACAATGCTACACTATGTTTTAGAAAACTAAGAGATTAATAAGCCTATAGCTGTACAAGATCATAAAAGATGATTTTGTAAAGTGCTTTGACGATAGGAAAAAACTTGTGCATAAAATATATTAAAATAAAATAATATAAAATATAACGAATTCCTATATTCAATAAATTCAAGGTATAAATTCAAGGTATAATAAGTACTCATAAATAATAAAATAATTTTAAAAACTAAATAGAAAATTCGTATTACTCTCAAAATAGACCTCGTCTACTCTGAGGCAATTTTAAGCAAAAGACAAAAGCGAGATAAACAGTTTTTCTAGCATATTTATGGCGTTATAAACATAGGCGCAGCTCGACGCTGCGCGCTAATCCATGAATAATGTCAAGAGAGAGATAGGGAGAGGGGGAGAGAGAGGGAGCTGGAGTGAAGAAGAGTGTGAGCAAAGCCTTTGTTAATCCCCCGTGGAAGGAAGAAGATGTCAGAGTTTTCAGCTCGATTGGCCAGCGGGTATATCAAAGTCCTTCGGGCGGCCAAGCGGACAGCGTTTTGGACATTTCGTAATTATGCGAATGCCGCTGCAGCAGTTGGCCAAATGAGCGCGCTGCCCTGCTGCCCTGCTGCTGCCCGAAAATAACAATAAACTAAAAGCTCCAGTCGTGCATAAAGCATTCACATCTTTTGCTCGCCGAGCGCCGAGCGCCGAGCTCCAATTCAAGCGCCGGCCAATGGGGCCAAGCGGGCAGCGGGCAGCGGCGTTAATTTATCACTTAACCTTCTTTAGCAGCCAAGTTTATAATTTGGACGGCAGTGGCCACGTTGACGACGAGGACGAGCCCGGCGACGCGGCAACACTTGAACGACTAGTGCCCATCAGGACGAAGCGCCGGCCAAAGCGCAAATAAAATAAAATAACCAAAAACTGGGCGGGGTTCGGCGGGGCGCAGGGGCGGCGCTTGCTTTTAGCCATTTGCCAAAGTTCCATTGTAGTACTTAGCCGAATGGGCTGACTGCCTGCCTCCATGACGCCGTCGTATTTCTTTAGCTTACGCTTAAGCATCCCCCCGGCCCAGGACTCAGCCCCAACCCCAACCCCAGCCCCATGGCTCTATGCCTCATCGCGTCTGTTGTCCTTTTTTGTTGATGCTTTACGCTGGCTGGCGCTCTTTGCAAAATGAAAATGTAAAAGGAATATTCATGAGGAGATTAGAATTATTTTTCGTGCTGTCATTTTCATTTTCACTCCACCTTCTCAGCTCGCTGAGTATTGCTCTCGTTGTCCCTCTCTCTCTCCCCGTTTTTCTCTCTGTATCCATTTCACTCTACTTTGTAATACACTTGATTGAATAAGCCATATCGATATCCACACTTCGAATGGCTTTTATCAAGCTTGAACAATTTTAATACGAAATTTTATAATAAAATATGTAATTGATATTTTATTATAAAATTTGTTATATATATCTAAATATACATATATTAAATATACATGTAATTTACACACATATTAAATGAAAATAAAATATTTTTTAATATTTAAGTCTTTATATTATTTATTTTAAATTCGATTTGAATTTGTTTTTTGTATTATTATTTTTTACTTCTCTCTAGCTATGTCTTCTTCTGCAGAACTTCTCTACTCCGTCTGTTGTTCTTGAACAATAAACAAATAATAAAATTAGCAATTTTTAAAAGATTTTTTTTTGAGAATATTGAACTTTTGTCTTGTGTTTAAAACTCTTTTTACACATTCAATAGTGAAAGCATTGCTTGGAAGAAGGTTTTTTTTAGCTTGCAGCTTCCATATACTGGATCTTTAATAATTTGAATATTTAATATATCAGGTGAAGAGATTTTACTAAAAAAGAAACAGTATAAGGTATTCCAAAGATTCTTCAAATTATTATTTAATTTAATTAATAATAAAAATGTATAAATATTTTAAAAAATATTTTAGCAATTCTCAACTTAAGGTAAAAGATCGTAGTTCGCGGCAATATAGTTTGGGATTCTGCAAGTCAAAATATATTTTAAGATTTAATCATATCGTATTTTTAATAAATACTTATAGAGTTTATTTCTTTCATCTGCCACAAAAAACAACAAACTCTCTCTCTGTCTCTTAAAATAGCAGAACATTCCATAGTCAGCTATAGCTCGAGTCAAAAACGAAAAAGAATTATTTTAATTTGTTTCATTTCGTGTGCTATATCTTATGTTTCTCTTGCTGTTGTTGTTGTTGTTTATGTTCGAGTTTTCGCTGAGAAATTATGATTTCTGTGCCAAAAGGGATTAAATTCACGCGCGTTTGTCCTGTTTATGATGAGTTTTGTTTGCTGTAAATGTTTAATCAAATACAAACACACTCACACACACACACACAGGGCGGGGGGATGCATGGCGGCTGCTCTGACATGAATCACACGATGGCAGGCGTCGCGTCGCTGTCGTCCTTCGTCCTGCGGGCTGCGCCTCTGCGCACTCGTTTAAAATATTTTGTGAAATTATTATGAAAATGCGTAAAGGGATTTAATAAATAACTGTAACTGCTTCCCGCTCGCTCATTTGCCAGCCGTTGTACCGTTAGTCATGTTGTTTTCTTCTCTCTTTTTTTTTCGTCCTGGCTGCTCCTTTTTCTTGTGCATCTGTGTGGGCTGCCGCCGCCGCTGCTGTTGCTGCTGCTGCTGTGTGGAATTATGTTTTATCCTGAATTATGGATTTTGTTTTGTTGTTTTCTGTCAAAATCATATTTTGTGCCACTGGCAGAGCCCAACCACCCAACCACCCGCCCAACCACCCGGCCGTAACCCAAGCGCGGACTCATTTACATGCTCGCAAAATCGCTTTGGGTACCATTCCGGCCAACTCCCGACTGCAGACTTCGTGCGCCATTAATGAGAATTTGTTTGTATCGACGTCAGTCAGTGGATGGGGCGGCGTTGCCACCCCGGGCAAGCGGGGGTTGGCCCTGGTGGAGCTGGGCATTGTTGAGCCGTTTAGTTGTAAATTTTTGGAGAAAGTTTTTCAAATAATTTCTACTTAATGTTTAGAATTATTTTTAGCCGGAATTAGAAATTATGAAGAATAAATATATCACACACTCAGGACCCGGCACAGCGCAAGGGCATCTCATGAATCTTTCGCCACCCACCTCCCTCCCTCTCCTTTCTCTCTCCCTCTCTCTTTTTCTCTGTCTCGTTTTGCTTGTAATTGCAAAAGGCAATCGTAAATTGTGCACTTAGCAAATGAAATTTTCAATTAAATGGCAAAGGTCCTTTGGTACTATTTGGCTTACATGATGATTAACCTAGAGAGATATGGCTTCGATATAAATAGTCAGATTTGTGTTTCGAATAGCTTTGTCTTATTATAAGCTAGTTTGATTTCGCCAAGGCCAGTTTATTCTTTATTCTATTTTCAGTTGAGCTAAAATTTAGCGATTGATTAAAGACTCATCCACCTTTGGCTGTCCAAAGCACTCTAAACTTTAACTATATAGTTTAACTATATAGTAAAATCTGAGACGTATTAAGATTTCTGTTGAAAGCGATCATTCACAAGCAACAGCAAATCTACTTTGATCTACAACCGAATATCTGAACAACTTAAATGTAATGATATCTTGTTATCGGTATATCCAGTCATGAGAATCTATAGAGTCTTTGGTGTTGTATTAAGATAGAATAGTTTTGCAGTCGATTTTTGTTATCTTGAGTTAACAAGGATATGATATTAATTGATTTCTCGCTGTCTGCCGTTATAGTTGGGGCTGAGGATCTGAAACTCATTTGACGTAGAGTAGATCATCTATTGAAAAAACAGGTGTAGTAGAATCCTTTAATAAAAAGCAATAATATTATATTCTATTTCTTGAAAAGAAGGCAATATCTTTATTAAATTTCCATGTTTCACTATACTCTTTTAACAGAAGATAAAACTCCAATTCTACTTGTTGGGTTTTAAAATAAGTCCCAGCTTTACATACAAAATATTTACTATTTAAATACTGCTATATTCTAAATAAAACATATGTTTGTTAATAAAGAATCATAATCATTCTTTTAACTGAAATCCCAAGGATTTGGGTACGTATTCTAAAGGAATGTTGTGCTATCATGGCTAAATAAAAGATGCAGAATGGATCAAAAAGCTGACGGATATATAGAGATTTTGCTCAAAATAGTAATATAATCAGCTTATATATAATTATTTACCTAAATTTGGATCTAGACCTGCAATTCGAACAATTCGAATTCCTAATATAAAATCAAGGGTATTCTTTGATTCAAACACATATAAAACAATATATTCGCCCATTTCCTCTAAGAGTATAAACCAAAATATAGCATTTCACAAAGCCCCTTAAACGAATTAAAATAGAACTGTCACTAGTTGGCCGTATCAAGTTCTTAAACAAAGCAAATCATTTCAAGGACCTTCAGCGAATGTCATGCTAAAGCTAACAGAGACTGGGAGAGAGAGAGAGAGAGCGAACGGAAATGCCAGGTGCGCCATTTTGTGTGACAAATTAATGTGAAGCTCATTAACGCACTGAATAAGGATTACGGCTTTGATTGAAGGTCCTCTGGGCATAAGCACAGACGCAAACACACGCACACACACACACTCGCACACACACACATAGACATAAACAGACACACCCACACACAGGCAGATGGATATTACATGCATAAGCAGATAACCGATACAAATTCACACTACAACTCCCATTCCATGCTGTCACTGTGTGTGTGCGTATGCTTGTGTGAGTCTGTGTGTGTGCCCGCATATCTCGCCCCCATTTGCAGCGAAAAGTGTCATTATATGTACACACAGCGGTTTCCAGTCCTGCGCCATCCTCACAGCCGAACAACAACGACAACAACAGCAGCGGCGAAACAAGGAGAAAATGTGTACATAAAACAATCTCGTTATGTCGGCATTATCCTGAAGAATTCTGGTTCGTCCTCGTCACTCGCAGCGCCATAAATCACTCACACGCTTGGCATATTTGCCCTCTCGCTCTCTCTCTCTCACTCACTCTCCCACCCAGTCTGCTGCTCGCGCGCACTCTTTGCGCTTGCCGCTTGTTCCGTTTTGTTTGCGCTTGTAGCGCGCGTCCCGCTCCCTCTCTCTATGCGGCCCACTGGCTCTCATTATTGTTGTCCTGCTTGCACTCAGCACTTACGCAGCTCGGCTTCACGCGCTTTTGTTTCACATTTTGCTTTGCGAGATTTTTTCCGTTCTTTTTGTGCTGTTGTTTATACCCTGTGAGAGTTTTGGGCTAAGCGTGTTGGGTTTGCGGGTTTTTATATTTCTTTAAATATTTAATTATATATTGATATTATTTTTATTTATTTATTTGTGAGATGAATAATTTATCATATTTAAAATATAATTTTATTTTTGTGCTGCCTGGTATTTATGATATTTTTTTTATAATATCAAACTTGATATAGATATTCTCAAATTACAGGGTATTTTTTGAGTCGAGCTGCTTGATGAATTTTCCATTCGCTGTCTTTGTTTTTCGTTTCTTGCTCTTGTTGTTGTTGTTGTATTTTTATTTGTTGTTGTTTGCATTTTTGTCCTGCCAGTATTTCACCCCGCGGTGACATTTTGGTGTGACAGACAAGACGTGTCCTTCGTCCTTAGCATTTTTTCTTCTCCTGCCTGCGCTGGTCTCTGGCAAGTTTATCGTTTCAATGTTGATACAAGCGAGGGTCGCTCGCTCGCTCGTCCGCGTCTCATTGCGTTACAGGGATAATAGGATGTTAAGTAAATATTTTAAAAAGCTTCACAAAGGCCAAGCTCACCCACCGCCCCCCGGCCCATGTCAGCCTAGACACCCGCGAATCCTGGGCCAAATATCGTACGGGGGAGTCCACAGTCCCAGGCAATGGCCGCCGCTCATTTGCAGCATTTGTTCTCGGGGCGGTCCTGGAGGTGCTCGGCTGTTTGGGGCTCTCTTTACATAGAGGGAATGACTCGCTGCGCTCGGCTCTGGCGACTGGCACAATCTAATCCAGTTTTGCTCGCTGCCAAGCACTTTTTGGCATAAATCATTTGCATACAAAATGAGCGTCGCCTGCAAATGAGAGCCCAAGATGAATGCTTCAACAACAACAACAACAGTAACAACAACAACAACAACAACTTGGGCTTGTGGCAAATGAGGTGCCTGTGCCAAGCGGCGAAAATCCTTTCAATTTTCGCACACATTCAATTTATTAATTAAAACAATTTTTTCCTGTTTGTGATTTCCATTTCGAGCAGCGGGAGGGGAGTGGAGGGGAGGGAGGTTGGGTGGAGGGAATCCTGGCGAGCGGATTGGGCAATTAATTCCAAACATTCACGACGCTTTTTCTTTGTTAAGTTGGGCGCAAATTATCCTTGCTATCCTTGCGCGAAATAAAATATCACAAACAGTTACGGCCCCATAAATAATGGGAATTTATGCCTGGCATAAACTGTTCGCCTCCAACAGACCCCCCCAGCCCCCCCTCGCATAACAAAAGGGCGGCGCAAAGTTTTCTGCTGAAATTACCATTCAATCATTTCGTAATTGCCTCAACTACCAATCCCCAAGGCCACCCACCTCGCACCACCCCAACTCATTTGCCGTGTTCATTTACTTTGCAGCTTAATTCCAACAATCTATTTTAATAAGCCTCCATTTTGGCTAGCAAATTGGATAGCCAGGCTATGAAACGGTTCGTGTCCTTGCTACAGCAGCAGCAGCTCCAACGCCTCGTCAGTGGCACCTGCCTCGGGCTCAGCCAGCGCCAATTCGGGGGCTTAAAACTATTGATTTTCTGACACAAATTTTAACAAACTTTTCTTGTCTGTCACAAAGTTGGCAAACGTTTCAAACGTTCAATCAAATGGAGCTCAGGGGGGGAAGAACTTGGAATTTAGATGAAGCTGAGCAAGCTTGAGTGAGTGTATAAAATGTATATTAAATGTTTATAAATATATGTGTTCAGTTGATGATAGATTAAATATGCTCCGCACATAAGCATGGTAAATATAAAATCTAAAATGATTTTAAGTTCCATCCTAAGATAGATATATGTAAGTATATTAGATAAATGTTTTTTCTTTAGAATTTATTAAAATTTAATATAGAAAGGCAAATAAAATATATATTTAAATATACTAGAGTCCAACAGGATTAAAGCCAATTCATCAAACTTTTGTCTCAATCTCAAGGTAGTACGATTAGAGTCCTATAAAAATACACCAGACTCGAGAGATGCTGAAGAAAAAGTGTGCCAAAATACCAGCTAGTCAACTAAGGCCAGCTTGTGTTACGTTTCTTGGCCGTATTAATAGCAAGGTTAATGCAAAGGGTCAAATTGAATTTAATACTAAATTCTTAATTATTATTATTTATTAATAAACTCCTAATGGAACATAATCGTATGTTAAGCATTCTTTGAAATACTTTTGAAAAATATTTCTATATCAAGAGCTACAATTTGAATAATCAATATATAGTTTCTGACACAGTTTTAGTTTAGTTTAAAAGTATCTCGCGGAGTGCGTATGTCAAATAATTTTTAAATAATTATTAATAATTTTAATAATAAGAAGTTTTTTTTATTGACAGATCAGATATCTCTTGATACTTTTTATATGTAGATATTTTACTTTATACTTATATTTATTTATTTTTATATATTTTATAAAGACATTAATTTTTTTTCATAATATTTAAAATATAATAATAATAAGCACAAAAAAGTATAAATCTGTTTCTATGTAAAAGCATTATAAAAAGTCAATATATAATGCATAATTTTTTTTTAATATACACATTAAATTGTTTCATATAATTAAGATAATACTGTATGCAAGGTTTAAAAGAAGAAGGAACTTCTTAGTAGCAATAACTTCTTCAGTTTGTAATATATATAATTATTTATGCGAGACAATTCCCTCTGATTGACGAACTGATTGAAGGTTAACCTCACTTCTCTTCACGAGCAACGACTGGTAATTATATCTATCGTATATACAATAGATATCTATCTATACATAGAAAGCATTCACTTTCAATGCCTCAACTACAATCTCCAATTATTCCAGCATCAACTAAGGCCTATAAAAGTCTACCTCTGCCAACGTCTGGCCAACCTGTTCCGAAACCCCCTTCTGCAGCTGTTTCTATTTCAGCGCCTTTGTCTAAATGTTTTTTTGTTTTTGGGAATTTATTGAAAAAACCCTCTGAAGAAACAGAAGCGAAACACAAATAAATAAGGATAATAACAGCAAAGCGAAAACTGCGATAGCCAAGAAAGGGCAAAAGGGAGGATTGGCAAAGTTTTTTTGTTTGGGTTTCTTGGCCAGGTTAATGGGTATCTGCTGCTGCTGCTGCTGCCCGGTCGAGTGCCACAAAAGGCAATTAAAAAATATTTAAACTGCCAAATGGCTGACTGAGTGAATGAGTGAATGAATGAATGAATGAGTGAGTGAAGGAGTCAAGCAGCGCTGCAAGACAAAAGTTGCCTTTTCGGCTTGGCTTCGAGGGTCAAGAAAATTTATGCATAATTTCGCTTTGTTTCTTCAACTGCCCCCAGCTCCAACCCCATCTCCACCCTCCTTTTTTCCAGCTGAGTTGTGTGATTGTGTACGTGAGCATAACGGTAAAATGGCCAGGCTAGACGCCTAACCCACGTCCAACGGGGGCCAACGGGAGCCAACGGGGGTTGGCTGCTGTCAGAATTGATTGATTGAATTGCCACTTTATGAAATTTGTGAGTCTTCTGAGATGTGCGTGAAATTCGTGCGCTGCTCGGCGTGTGGGTGGCTGGGTGGTTGGGTGGGTGGTTGGCTGTGCGGGTGGTTTGAGCCCGCTCGGATCGAGGGTTGTTGCTGCTGATTTGTGCGCATTTCGGCTACCATTCGCAGCATAAAATACATAAAATTATGTGCAGCGCTGAGGCGGCCATTAAACTTGATAGATTTATGACAGCAACAGCAGCAGCAACAACAGCAGCAGCAACAACAAGCATCTGGTGTGGGACCCTGTCGACGAGCCACTCACATAAAGATAAAGCTGATTAAAATTGCAAAATTGCTCAAATGAGATTTGGGCCGAGCGGTAAAATGTCCTTCATAGGCACAAATTCAAATCCCATTTCCCATTCATTTTTATCGTTTGTTATGATGGCATATCCATAAATATATATATATATATAAAAACACGAACTTTGATGAGCTCAATATTGAAATAACTTTAAATAGTATTGCAAATTGGAGACATTAAAAATTGATTTTTATATACGAATATTTAATTAAATATATTTAAGACTCCTTTATAAGACTGTTTTAAAATTCATATTGATATTTTTTTGGGTGAAGTATGAAATATAGGACATTTTGAGTAGAAAGAGATAGCAATATTGAGCTATTTTCCATAATTTTGTATGATATATTTTTTTCAAATTTTTATATGATATACATTTTCAATTATATAATTTTTTCCATATTTTTATATGATATAAAAATATGTAAAATAGCTTAATATTACTAAAAATAATAGGAATAAAATTATTAACTATTATTATTAATATATAAAAAAAAATTAATTCAATTTAATTAAATTTTCCATATAAAATTAAATTTTCCATATTAATAATCATGTATAAATAAATATAATATATAATAAAAAGTAAGGAGATAAACTAAATTCACTTCAATTAATTCCATACAACTCGCTTACAAATTACCCTCATCCAGGGTATTCAAAAATCCACTGAATTAAAACACAACAACAAAAGAACAAAAAGAGCAAAGCAAAAGCAAAAGCAGAATACGAATTTCCAATACGAATGAGTTTGTAGCGATGGTTGCTCGTGTTCGAATTTCGAACTGCCATTGCTGTGCGCGCTGTGTGGACCAGTGAGCGTGGCCACGTTGACAGGTGATTGATTGACAGGCGGATGAATGGATGTTGCGCGCGTTCGAGCGAGCGAGCGAGTGAGCGAGATGGCTGAGCAGCGAATGCTGAAAGAGGCGAACACATCTCTAAACACAAAACTGCTGCTCCGCCCTAGCGAAGAGGGAAGCAAAGAAAATACGAAAAGAGGCAACGGCAAAAACAAGTTTTTTGTTGCTGTTTAAGTGGAAATGATGAAGCGCGGTAAAAAAAAAATACAATTGAATATAGCGGTACATTAAATGGAGAAGATTTCCAATTGGTTAATGGATTTTTATATAAGTGAAATATTGTTTGATTAAAAAAATAAATAGTCATAATATTATATTAATTAAATTTAAATAAAATTTAGTTAAGTTTTTATATTTTATATCTTGTTTCTTTAATATTTTAATTTATTTTTAAACTAGCAAATCAAATTTAGTTTTTAATTTCATTTCAGTTCAACTCAAGAGCAAATGACTCAAAATTCGATTTCGAATAAAAATGCACTCAAGCAACAACGACCGGATCGACTCTCTGAGCGGCATGCGCAGAGTACACATGTCGAAACGTGAGAGAGCGCTACAGAAATCAGCTGTTTGCGAGTGGCATTTTTTCGAAGACGCCACAATTGCAACAAGCGTGCAAATGCGAGCATATCAAATAATTAATGTTAAATGAATAATATATAAATATAAAAGTTGTATTACAAAGAGAGCTTAGAGTGCTCAGTCAGAGGAATAGTGGAAAATGCCACTTACCGCAAATTTTTGTGCTTTGCTTTGCTTTCAAGTCAGCCGATTGTGCCTTTAGCTCTCACTCATCATCTCGTTTCACTTATTACTTATTTATCACTTATCACTTTACTATTCACTCACTTTACATTAATTTAATTATTTAAACTTCGGCTTGCATTTGTTAATGTTTTTTTTTGCAGTCAAAAGCCGCTTTACTGCTGCACAGCGCACTTTCCGTCAACGTGCGTCATTTGACGCTCAACAGCTGGCTTTGTTCGAATTTCGAAAAGCCACCACGAAGAGAGAGAGAGAGAGAGTTGTTGTCGATATCGAATTCGCTCAGAGTGCGGCAGAGCGTGAGTATTGTGTACAGTCGATGTCGAAATTGGCTGTGTGTTGAGAGAGAGAGAGAGAGAGAGAGAGTGAGAGAGAATTCGAGTGAGTTTGAGTGTAAGGTTAAATGTACTCAATGGAAATAAAGGTAGGTAAAGTGAGTTGTTTTTGCTGGAGATAAAAAAATTATTATTTGTTGATGAATATATTTAATTTAAGATGAAATAAAGATAAATATGTAAATTAAATTAGAAATAAAATTAGAAATAAATTAATATGAAATAAAATAAATGCAAAGCCTTTGATTTATGTGATATTTAGAATTATTTTTAAAATTAAAAAAAAAAACAATTTTTGAATAAATACTTTTGACTTTGATTCAGCATTTTTTTTTTAATTTATTGATGCATTAAAATGCATTTATAAGGATATTTGTTAATAACGTGGTTTCAAATATGAATAATTATATAATTAATAATTAATTAATAATTATATATATAATAATTATATATATTTTTACATACATGCATACTATATAAATAACATTCACAGTATATATATGTTTATATAGAATCTCTAATAAAAGAATAAAAAAACTAAATTAAAAATTCCAATTGGAATTTGCAGCAATCTGATTTGAATTGAAATCGTTTAGCTATCAAAAGAAATTAATTTAAAATAAATAAATAAAAAAGCATTTTGAAGCAGTTTATAAATATTAGAGTATAGAGCATAAGAGTATTAAGACAGTTGCTTAAACTCTACTTCCAATTATTTGCCATTTAATAAGCACTTCAATCTAATTGGATTGAAATCCCAATTGGAGTCATAGAACGCATATGAGTTCAAACAGGTAAATCAAAGAGCGAATATAATTTTGAGGCACTTTATAAAATAGCGTGTAGAGCATTAAGGCAGCTGGTCAAACCCCAGCTCAAAGCAATTTCCATTTAATAACCAATCCAGTCTAATTGGAAATCAATTGGAGTCGTTAAGGCCAGATCTGTTCAGACAGGTAAATCAAGGCGAATATCAACGGTAATTATGCCAATAAAAAGCGCTAAGAGGAAACATCTTCAGTCATTAGGCGGGCGCTTTGCATAGGCTGCGAGACGATTTCTCAAATGTCTCAGCTGCAATTTGATGTAAAATTTCATTTCTGTTTTTTATATTTTTTATATTTTTTTTGTGGCATGTTTCATATGAGACTAGAGAACTAATTGCGTGCGCGCTGCGAAATCGTTTCAATTTATCGCCTCGGGTTGATTTTATGCCACAGATGCACATACATATTAATGAAGCCGCGCTCCGGCGACGCTGAGTGAAGAGTGGAAGCCCAGGACGGAGGGAGAAGGGGGGAGGGGAATCTGCCTGGCCTGGCCTGGCTCGCTGCGGTGCGGCGTTGATTTATACGCTTCAATCCCACATTTTTATTCTCTTTGGCTGCCATTTAGCTAAAATATTTCATATCTGCGCCATCGCGCAACGTTCGCCCAGCTCCAGGCTGGGATGGGGCTGCAGTTGGAGCTGGAGCTGGACAGCCGTTTGCCCCGTAATTATGCGATTTGTTATTCGAGATTTGAGGCGATTGTGACTGTGAATCATGTGCGCCGAGCGGCCCGAGCGGACGGCGCAGCGCGGAATGATTTAAAATGCGATTTCAATTCTGGCATTTCTGATTCGCAATTCTCAATTCTCTCCACGGCACGGGCCAAGGGGCGAGCGGAGAGCGGCGAGGGGCGAGGGGCGCGGCTGGCCATACACATATTGCATGCTGATCCTGGCCCGAAGGAGGCGAGGCCATGGCCATGGCCATGGCCGCGGCCAGCTTCAGCTCCAGCTCCGTTGCATGTGCAGCGCCCGAGCTCAGGTATTTCGCAGTCGCCGTCGCTGACTGAGTGACGTACCGCGGCCTGACTGATATGGGAGGGAACCTGCAGCTGGGCCCTCGAGAGATGTGCTGCAACAGCAACAGCTCAACATGCCCAATCGCTGTTCGAAGCCTCAGTGCACTAAGAGAAAAAGGTGTGTGTGAACGGGGCTATTAATGAGATGATGAGACTTTATAGATTATTATTTGTGGGATGACTGCTAATTAAATGAATGAGAGTGAGAGAAAAAAGAGGGCGAGAAAGCAAGAGATAGACATTGCCAGAATATTAATAAGAGATAGATATTTTAGATATAGATGGATTAACAACGAGAATGAGTTGGAAAGCTCGAGATAGAGAGATAGATATAAAGAGAAAAAGAGAAAGACAGATAAGTAGAAATATACAAAGAACACAAATAAAGGAGGACAAATATATAGAGACATAGAATCAAAGTAGAAAGAGAACTAGAAAGAAATTTACAGAGATACATAGAGAAACCAAAGGCTATACGCCGAAAGAAAAATAGTGATAATGAAAGAAAAAGAGACAACATTAAATTTATAAACAAAGGACGAATACCGCTCGACATCTGATTTTTTTTTAAGATTGGCTCAAATCTTAGGCCTTTGCTATTTATATGAGAATCGCAAGAAATAAATGAAGTAAGTATTAAGAAAAAATACTAAATTAAAAAAAAATATATATATAAAAAAATAATAAAAATATCTTTAAATATATATAAGTCTATTACCTTTATATTAATTTGACATAATATTATGTAAAATAATATGAAATAAATATAAAATATAAAATATATAAAATTATTATGAGAAAAACAAAAAATAAATGAAGTAGATATATTTTAAATAAATAATGCAATTAAAATAAAAATTAAAAAAATGTTGAAGAAAGAGTTGAATTTATCCGATTTCTATGAGTACTAATTCTACTCAAATATCTTAGCAGAAAAGTCTTTTAGACGTGGGTGTCCTTAGCTTCAATCGGCTACTTTTCGATTCATATCAATGAGGTAAAAATATTATTAAATTAATGCAAATTGTAAAGTTTTGCTAAATCTAATCTATCTACACTTGAAATTGATCTAAACTCCATTTCATTTACTTTTGATCTTGAATATAAATTTCTATAATAATTGATACAAAATTCTATAAAAAAATATAGATACGTGAATCGTGATCTGCCTCTCTTTACAGTCTCCTCTGATAGCTAGACTCTCAAATTTGTTTTGCAGTGCACTTGAGCTGCTGGCGCGTCTGAGTGTTGGGCTGAGTGTTGGCCGGGGCTTGATTGCGTTGCATGAGGCCCTCGTCAGTTGGCTGCGTCGTCCATCTTGGCGCAGCGTCAGAATGTGCGATTCGTTAGCTTTGGCGGTTGCCTGGGCATAAATCACTCCTCGGTCGCGCGGCCTGATCGCTTAGCCGATCCTCCTTCAACTTGAGCTGCAGCTCCCCTTGAGCTCCTCCCTCGCCTTCCCTCGCCTCCTGCAGCGCTGCGTCTGCGTTTCGTTGATTAATAATTAATTTGCGTCTTCTGGCCCGGGGTCTTGGCGGGCCGTGGCCAGCGCTGCTCACCTGACGACCTGACTCCTTTATAATGAACGGGTAGAGTGTGCGTGTGCATGTGTGTGTGTATGTGTGCGTGTGCGTGTGTGTGTGTGCCAGGACATTCGTCGTACATCATCGAAATGTGCGCCCATTGCCCATACGCCAAACGTCGCTCGGCTGATTGCTTTGGCTCACAGGTTGCTGCTCGACTCCTCCTTGGCTTAATGCATAAATTCCTCTTTCTTTCTCTCTTTTTTGGCCAGGCCTCTTCGCCTAACCGGTATTTAATGCAACAACAACAACAACATGCGGCATAAATTAAGCAAAAGGTGTTTATGCATTCGACAATAAATCAATTAGTAAATTTTTTGTAATTATTGTGTGCATAAATCTCGACTTGAAGGCCGCATCACAACGGCTTAAGACCACGATTAAAATATTTTGATAGACACGCCCCCTCGACTGCCGCCCCATAAAATATGATTGCCCTGATAGAGAGAGAGATTTGAGTTTGCCTTGACTTAATCTTCAGCTGGATTTTTGGGTGCGTCGCCTGTCGCTTGCGATCTTCAGATGAAATTAGAAACGTCGTGGCCCATAAATCAAGCGACAAATTAGTTCAGCCTCCGTTTAAGTGTGCGATAGATCGTTAGATTTGGAAATATATATACATATATAGTTACTCGAAATTGCTTATATAATTGAGTAAATATGTATATAAAATAGTATAATAAAGATAAATATATTAATAAAATAAATTAAAGCTCTATTGTTCTCCCTTCTATTCAATTTAAACATTGGATATATATATTGAATATATATACAAATTGAATAGATAAAGAGAATAATAGAGCTTCAATTTAATATCAATTTCAATATTGAATCATATATCATATTCTATCGCAGAGAGTGTGGATGGATGACGATAATGATTAAGAAGGCTTCATATACACTGCGCATCATTAAGTCAGCGCACCCTTCCCGTTCTTATTTCTTAAATATTTTCTATATCATTAGAGATAGCGTACTCAATATTTTTATTGGACTTTGTTTTATTCTTTTTAAGCGCAAATTAAAAAATCCAGAAAATATCGTACAAAAAATGGTTGTTAACAGTTGGTTATTAGGAATGCAATTGTGAATAGTTGACTTTATGATACAACTGTAGCTAAAACATAGCAGAAAGCCTGATCTAAAAGCTGTTGTGGTTCTAGCCATGTTTATCTGGATGTTTACCTAAATAAATAAGATTGTCCTAAGACCCTATTATAATTAGAAACTTATCAACGTTCATGTTTATTATTTAACTTAAATTAATACTCATATTCCACATTCTTAAAATCAATAAAAAATGATACAGCTACAGCTAGTTCTTTAACTCAAGTCTGAAGGCTCAACGAGTTAGAGTGACCATATTGCTATTCATATAGGTATCTATAAGTATATATAGGTGTCTATAGGTTTATATATGTATGCTTCTATATATACTTCTACCACTTTTATATATTCTTATATATTTATGTCTCTTTTGAATATTCCCAATACTCCCATAACTTAAATAATATTATAGCTTTTTGGATCTTAATACATGTCAACTCTATCCCCTTTAATTATAACTAATAAACACTAGATAAAACACTAGTAAAGCTCTTAAAGCATATATAATTGTGCTTAAGTGAGTGCTAACGAGCTTCCCACTGTCCGTGTGTCCACACCGGGTATTTGCTAGTCGCGCACTCGCCACGCCACGCACCACTAAGACTTTTCTTTACTTCGTTTTTTGGCTCTTCCATTCAATTAAGAGTTTTGCGTTGCATTTTACGTTTTTTCTTGCGCGCCATTTTAATGGCCATCAACCTGTTAACGAAGAGTCGCTGGGGTAGAGGCAGAGCCAGGCCGTCAGGCGGCGGCGTCATCAACAACAGCATCGTCAAATTTGAGGGCCTGTGCCCCCATTTAAAATCACTTTGCGGCACAGGCCACGCCCCCAGCCACCACCGCCAGCTCCGTGTTATGCATAAATAAACGCCCTGACCCCAGCACCTACGACTCCAGCAACAGCTGCAGCGACAGCGACAGCTACAGCTACAGCTCCATCTCCAGCTCCAGCTTCAGTTCAGCCCCTTGGCCCGGCCTCGTCGTCATTTGCTTATCCTTTCGACTCTCGCCGTGGCCGTCATCGTGATTGATGGCAACGTCTGCAGCTCGTCGGAGCCCGTAATATGCCAAGTTTTCGGCAACTGTCGGCCCCGAGTTATGACGTGTTAATAATGGCGCATAAACACAGCGACCTGGGGGCGTCACCTGCTCCGTGCCAGGATGACGGATGTGCGAGGCGAATGTGTGGAAGGCTCTGCCATTAGCCAAGCGCCAGCGGCAATCGCCACCGAAACTTTATGAAAATGTATAGAAATAAGCTTTGACGACTGATTTGAAGACATTATGTGACCATGCTTAAAATGTGGAACACAAGTTCTTCTACTTCTCTTGGCCATTATTAAGGATCAGTTCTCTATCGAATTTAGAGTAGTTTCAAATAGTATTTTATAACTTACATATCGATCAAAATGTTCTGAAACATAGAAGAATTTTGCAATGAATTTTCTGATTTTTCTTTTTTTCCCAAGATAAGTGAAAGAAAGTTCAAGTGGAAGCTTTGCAGTTCGAGAAGACACATTGGCCAGTTTAGAGGTTTGAAAAATGATCATTGATCATTGATCATTGATCATTGATCATTGATCATTGATCAAATGATCAATAGGATCTTTCTGGGTATCTTTCAACATTGATTTCAGATCAGTTTAAATACGTTTTCTATATTTGAAAAACTTTCGTAAGTCTATGTAAAGGTAAATATTATATATAGATACAGATATAAAGGTTAAAGTAAAATATATTAAAATTTTAATCAAAATTTATAAATATGTTAATATAAGACGCCTTTATATCTATAGCTACACATCTATAAGCGTTCTTCTTTCACTACTATTTCCACTATTTCAGTATTTTCTAATGTAAAAAAAATATCTATTTCATTTTCTGTCATCTACAATTCATATTAGCAACACTTGCCCCAAAGGCCGTCCCCAAAACGTTTCGGTGAAATTGCAAAGGGTATCAAAGCAATGCCCAAGGATAATGCAACGCGCATCGAACTAATGCAATTTTCTCTTGACAATTACGGCACAGGACGCGCTCGAGCAAATCACAAGGACTTTCTGCTGCGAAATTAAACCGAAAGCCAAAATCTGCGACTTTGTCTGCATTTTTCAATTCAAATTCAATTTCGATGCGCTTGCCAATTGCCCGTGCGAAAAAGGGCAAATGAACTGGCCCCACAACTTGCTCCTGCTCCTCCGCGCCCACTCGATTTGCCAGCAACTACACTGTGCATAAACATGAGCTCGAAATTATGGCTGTGCCAGTGGAGGAGGAGTGGTTGAGGTAGCAGCGGGACGAGCAGCGGGGCGAGCAGCTGCTGGCATTGCGCCTGTTGCTGGAGCAGGGAGAGCAGGTTCCTTGCGCTGCTGCGTTTGGTACTACTTCAGCTTCTGCTGCTGCTTCTGCTCTTATTGATAATCGTTGTAATGTTCCTTCTTCTGTTCCTACTCTTCCTCCTACTCACACTCTTGCTTCTGCTTCTTTTCCTGCTTCTGTCTCTGCTCTTGCCTCTGTTTCTACTCCTACTTCTGCTCTTGGTCTTGCTTCTTCTCTCGCTCATACTCATGCCTCTGCTCCTACTCCTGATCTTTTCTGCTTCTATTTCAACTTCTACTCTTACTCCTAATACTGACCCTGATCTTGCTCCTGCAGGAGGAATTCTGTCTCTACTCTTACTTCTGCTCTTACTCCTGATTCTCGATGGACAACTGACTCTCATTGAAGGAACTTAAGAAAATGTTTTTCACGTCTTAAATATGATTGAAAACGGAAGTTTAAGATCAGAAAGTATCACTTCAATCAACAAGATTTCAGTTAAGTATTTCCCTGATAGAAACCATTCCACGTCTATCGATCGACAACTTCTCTGTCTCTAATATATTATAAAACCCCATTCCCTCGCCATGAAATTTGAATTCGTTATTCCAAGATTGAATCTGCGTAGCGAATCCCATTTTGTTGTCAGTCAAATCAGTTAGTTAAACACGAACTTCAGTTGTTAGCCGCATCTCAAGCAGCCAAGCAGCATGAAAGCCGTTTGCATTTTGCTACTCAGCTGCCTTCTCATCCACCAAGGCGACTGCAATGCAACTTCATTGGACCAAAATCAGCTGAGGTCGTTGGACAACTGCCTAACAATATTTAGTGCTGTGGCGAAGCCCGGGGAAAGCCTCAGGCAACAGCGAGATGTGATGCAGTATCTCAAGGGGCTGACGAACTCTTCACAACGAAAATCGAAATCGGAGCAGTTCCAGAAGGTTGACTCAGAGCTTTACCACGTCGGACTCGCTGAGAAAGTCGACTGGTTTGAGGCCGCCGACAGGTGCTCGTCAATGGGTGCCCATTTGGCCTATTTCAATGACAACTCTCAATTCACGGCCTTATCCAATTACCTATTGACCGTGGCGCCCAAGGAGGCCGAGAAAGCGCGATTCTGGCTGGACATTACGGATATCTGTCAGCCAGACAACTACATCTCGCTGACCACGGGCAAGGATTTGGAATACGCCTATTGGGAGGCCAATAAGCCGGACAACTCGACCGAGCGCAACTGCGTGGAGCTGAGGAAAAAGCGGGAACGGTTCGTCATGAACAACATCGATTGCTTGAGCAAAAACTATTTCATCTGCCAGAAAGAAAGGCGCAGATGAATGGGGAGTAGAAATATATTGGAATGAATAACTATAATATATTATAAATATTTTGCTATATATTTAGAATATGTGAAAAAATATCTTGGAATTTTTTTCTTATTATAATATATTTCATTCTATACTATATATATATACTATATTCTATTCTATTATAATATATTGCAAATAAATTGGAATACATATTTACAATATATTTTAAATATATTGAAATATATATTTATAATGTACTATATTACAAATATATTGAAAAAAAAATATAAATATATACAAATGATTAGATTTATATGCAGAAATTTAAGCAAAATTGAAGTGTTTGCTTTGGCTCTTGCTCATTGCTAGTAGAGAAATAAATGCTGATCTAGCTAAATAGTAGTTTAATATTCCCAATACATTCCTAATTATATTAAAATAATTTCGAGAATTTCTTAAAATACTGTGAAAAAATACAGTGGAGAGTGCCTGACTAGGAAATACCCTGAAGCTTTCTGAATCTGAACGTGACGAGTTCTTTAGCTCTAGTCATTAAGTTTTTGTTTGAGCTTAGATATATTTTTCCATATCTTAAAAGAATTTTAATATGAAATTTTGTTATCCAAGCACCAACTAATAAAATTGATAATCATAGCATTTGGTTGGTTTTTGGAAGAAAAAAAATACATAAAACCGCTTAAACTTTTGACCTTCAACCATATATGATTATGCCTTCTTCCTACATACAGGATTCTTATTTAAAATCAGCTCTGCTTATAAAACCTTCTTCAAAACCTTGACTCAAATCAAAGAAAGCTTAAATTGAAACTTAAAATAAAGATCCAATGCGCATAAGATTATCAAGATCTTCATATAAAGATTACTTCAAAGATTTCAATCTAATTTTACGTTTTACAATCTCAAAATTCCTGCTCTAAATTAAAGTCAGCTCAATTGAGCTCTCTTCCTTCATGTTCAACAATTGAAATCTCCTAAATGCGCTTCAAGTTAATTAAAACCAAACGAAATGCCGCAGTTCATAATTACGATAGCCCCATGCCTGGCTGCCGCAGTTACTTTAACCGAATTCACCTCGCATTGGGGCCGCTGCACGGCCGGCTGGCATCGATTGGGCTGCCTCCAGTTGGAGATATTTGCCATTTCAATTGCAACTGCGTTTCGCTTGAGCGTCGTGTTGCCACTGTGCCATCAACTACTCTGATTAGTCGTCCTGCCCGGGCAGGCATCATTTCATAGCCGATTGGACAACGGCCCCAGCCGGCCCAGTCGGGGCAGCTGGCTCGCTGTGTCTGCTGTTTTTAGAAAATAAAATTGCATTTTCATGAACCTTTGGCCAGGAATTTATCTGGCGCACAGATTTGCCCGGGCCAGGCCGACAGAGGCGCAGGCACAGGCCTACCCCAAATAGGCACGCACGATGCATAAAGCGCATAAATAGCTGCACAGGCTGAACAACTCGACCTCATCCTGTCTGTCGCCTGGCGGCATCAGCAATTGTCCCAACTACGGCCAGGACATGCGTGCATATTTACGAGTCGGCTGTGGTGGCATCAGCTGCACCAAAAACTCGATTGCCTCGTCCTGTGCGCACACCACTGTGGTCGGCCAGAGTCACTGTGTGTGTGTGTGGGTGGTGCAGGGTGGTGGAGGTGGTTGAGGCCTGCTGGCGTCACAAAATAATTACCAGACCAGAGCCTCGCTCGCTCGCTCGCTCGCTCGGCCCGGTGATTGAGTTGGCAAAGCGTTGCACTCGATTTGATTTTTTGCCGGGAATTGGGGGGATTGGGGGGACTGGGGCCGGCCGCCCGCTCGCTGCCCACGGCTGGAATTTATGCGTGTGCCATTGGGCCCAAAGTTTGTCGGTTTTTAAGCTAATTTGGCGAGCATCCTGGCCATCCTGCCCGGCCAGCCGGCCGGCCGGCTGGTTGGTCGGACGAGCGGCATTTGAGTGAGTGAGCAAGATTTAGTGGCACACATAAATGCCAAAACCGAAATGCTCCAACAGCAAATCACGGCCCGACTGACACGCCCACCTCGATTGCGAACGCTTGCAGATTTTTGGCACAGCCGTGCAGACAGATGGGGCTAATTTAAGGGGGGAGGGAGGGGTGGGGGGAGGGGCCTGGGTGGCAGCTGCACCAAGAGCGATTGGGACTGGTCAGTGCCGAGTGCCGAGTGCCATGCCCTGCCACGCCATACAGAGCAGTGCAGCGGGGTGCACCTCATGATTTGCCCATAAATGCAATTGGGGATGGGGGCTTGGGGTTACTATGACCATGACATGTTTGTGCACCAGACAAGCAAAACGAAAATTTGAATAAAGCTGCAAATGAGAGCCTCTAATTGTGGTGCACTGAAATGACGCAAGGACTTTAGTAGCTGTTAACGGAACCAAGGCAGATGGATGGGTATATGTAATAGATAAATCTGAATTTAAGTAAGAGAGATAATAGGTAAAGACAGTTTAAATGTCAAATATTTGTGAGGTGAGTATTATATATTAATAGCTTTTCTTTCCGCAATGAAACGACGTAAGGACTTAGTCCTTCATTCCTATTGAAATCGATAGAACAGAGGTGACATGGTAGATAATGAGCAGAGGGTGAAGGGGACATAAAATCGATAGTAAAAAGTAATGATAATTGTATCATCTTTAAAGATATCGATAACATTAAGAGAATAATCGATAGAGCTGTCAAGCTGTAATTTATGAGAAATAATAGAGAGATATCTCTACATATATAAATAAAGATATATGTCTAGAAATATAGAAAATGCTTAGCTGCACATATCTGAATATATATAAATAAAGGTCGGCTTCAATATAAATAATTTGTTAGGCGATTATTATATAATCCTATAGGTATTGTTTCTGCAATGAAATGACTTAAGGACTTCAAGTTAGGAGTATTACTCAAATATAGACATAGATTGGTATATAGATAAATGTGACTATGATTTATAGAGTCTAAATAGTAACGTAAGACAATTACGTAATGATGACGTAATGACATTGAAATGAATGGCGATCAATTGGTTAGCACCCTGATAGATATATGAGAGATATACCTTACCTTTCTCAATACAATGACGTAAGAACTTCAAGCTGCATCTGTAAGGCAAAAAGAGAGATAAATGTTACTCAAAATAATATAAATAATTTGAATTAAAATGTGTAAATATATTTTAGGAGATACTCGGATAGATAGATAGATAAAGGATATACCTATTATTTTTCTATCTCATTTTTTAATACAATAAAAAAGTCAGAACTTAAGGTTAGGACTATGTGGATAATGTGAACATAGCGATAATTGAGCAACTGTCCTTCCTTACATCAAAGTCAACTCTCTGAGACAGACTCTAAGACAGATTCCTATTCTCTTCTATTCCTTGCTTTACCCCACATCTCCTACTCCCTTCTCCATGATGTAAGCTGTATTTTGTCTTTCTTCAGTTTTGATATCAGCTGGCAGGCAGCCGTCGCTTCATTGTTGGCACTGCCATTAACCAATCGGCTTACCAATTGGCCAACTGGGGCCGCAGCAAGTGGGCCTGGCTGCCAGCTGCAGCTGTTGCTGCATGTGTCACGCGTTATCGTTCCGCCGCTGCTTCACACTGCAGAGCCCGCTCGGCCCCCACGATGCGCCCCTCCATTGTCTTGGCCAACTCTTATGGCTTATGGCCGGGGGCTTCTCAGTGTTGCGCGTCGTCGTCGTCATTGTCGTCGAGTCCAATAAATCAGTTTGATTTATTCACCTTCGCTGATCGTTCCTTTTTTTTTTTGTTTTTGCTGTTTATTTCGATTGTTGTCGTTGTCGTCTGAGGCTGCGGCTGCGCCTGCCCCATTGCATTTGTTGTTGGCTCTTCACGCGCGTGCTTGCATCTCGCTGGGCTCCGCTCTATGCAGCGAGCTCTCGATCTCAGTCTCCCACAGCCACACTGATCGCGTTTCGCTTAAAGATCACCTGAGCCGAGACTGTCTCTTTGGAGTGTCTAATTCAATTTAGCATGCGACGACAACAACAACAACAGCAAGAGCAACAACATCATATGGCAAATATCCATTTCGTGACATTTGATTCCATATTAAGATTAGTTGTATTCGCCAAGCAACCAAACGATCGCCTCGAGCCATGACACAGGGCGCACTCAGCTTGAAGATCTGGAGACAATTTGTTTGGGATCTACACGAATTTGACTTGAGATCGAAGAGGAAGCATGTGAATGGGGAAATGTCTTAGAAATGTACAATGAATTAAAGTAATTTAAATTAAAAAAAAAGTTAATAAATTCTTTGTAAACAGTTAAGATTGAAACAGTTATTCTAGATCATTTTATATAAGTATAAATATTAAAAAAAAAAGAGAAAAAAAGTTTACCTTAGACAAATCAGTTATTAGTGCTTTAAGTAACCCTGTTAATTGAGCAGCATGAAAATCTGGGTTCGAATCCCATAGAGGAACATTGCAGAGTCTTTATATTAGAAAATATTTAGTCCATCTACATATAAGCCCTATTATTGATCTATAGATATAACAAACTTCAAAAAGAGTCTCCTCACATTTGAATACTAAAATTATATTAACTTAATTTGTTGAGAAAATAAGATAGGCAAGAGGCAAACACACTTCTTATCCATTTTCGAAATTTATAGACATTTCTTAGTACCTGTGCGCCTGTAGGTCTTCTCTGTATAGGAAGTTTGAATCAAAATTCATAACAATCATCTGAACAATGGGCTCAGTCATAATAAAGACGGCCCCCATTCATTTGTTCGTTTCGTGCATATGCAAAAGGCTTTGGTGTGGGCAGCGCAGCACTTGTAACGCTTCGCTCAAGTCATTTGGATGACAAGAAATTTATATATTAATTTATTACAGTTTTCAGCTGACAGAGAATTAAGCGAGCGACAATTTATAGCTTTGTTTTCGACGCATTAAGTTGGCGAAGAAAAGAAGCAGAAGAAGAAATCAATTATGTAAATATCTGAAGATGTTTTCGAGGATTTCGAGTTCATCAATCGCATAGAGGTGGGAGTATTGCATGGCAATGACTTGCAAAGTGAAAGTATCGATGAGGCTAAAGTAGAGATATCAATGGAGGAGAAGATGGGTAGATATATAGATAGATATATAGGTAGATATAGAGATAGATATATAGATAGATAACAGCAATAGATAGTTATTGAAATCAAGTATCGATAGATCAGGAACAGATAGTAAAGCTAACATGAAATTGATAATTAAGGGCATAGATCATATTAACATCAGCAGAATTATCGATAACATTAATGGAGTAGGTAGAGGTGTGGCAAGTAGTACATAAATAGATAGGCAGCAATAAATAATAATAAAATTGTTATGAAACATTAAACTTTTTGCTGAATAATTAAAATTTTATTCTTTAGATAGAAATCAACTATAATCGATATATATCGATACATATCTAACATACATTACTTAGAATTGTTCTTCACATAGCAAGGCCTATTAATTTTAAATGATATTTAATACATTTTGTTACAACTAACACATTATCCATTTACTTTATATACTCAATATATCGCTATCGATTTGTTATCGATCTAAATCTGTCTCATCTCTAGCCGAATTTGCCAACAGAATTAGTTGCAGCTATTTGCATGTTCAGTGCCAATGGCTTAATTATAACGACCCACATTCGAAAAGGCAGCCATCCGCTCGTCACTCAGCCGCTGGCAACAAGAGACAGAGACAGAGATAGAGGCAGTGACAGCGACACAGACAGAGACAGAGCAGCGACAGAGACAGCGACAGTTAGCGACAGCAACATTTTGTCGCGACAACATTTCGGCAGCGACGGCAACTGTCGCCAACTGTTTGGTGTCTCCGTGTCGCCAGCTCTGGCTGTGACATCTCTCGCCGCTTGATTTGGATACACAGAGAGAGAGAGAGAGAGGGAGATAGAGGAGATGGGAGGGGGGGTCACTCACACATTGGCATCATCATTAGCAAAGAGCTGCGGCGACGCGACGTTGATGCTGTTGGCAGCCTTGTCGCAGCCTCCGCTGTCAAAAATTGATTTACCGTTTTAATTTTAAGTTAAAAACCTGTCAAAAATAAATCATTCAATCGCTCGCTCGCTCGCTCGGCAGCCTCTTTTTTGCAGCAACAGCCTTTGGCTCGGCGTCGTGCCCCATCCCCCGCCCCAGCCGCTTCGACTTCATTTCGCATATTTACGCATTTCGTAGCGCCAGCAAATGACCCAGTTGCCTCCTTTACCCAACCCAAACTCCAGCCATCTCTGCCTGACATACGAGTAGTGCGCATCTCGCTCATCCGCTTCCATTCATTAAAGTCTGTCGGAGTTGCAGTCTGTCTGCGACCCAGGCAAAGGTCTTTGCATTCATTCATGAATTGGCGCTGTAATTGAAGTTCTAGACGTCGCTGACACTTTTTAATTGAACAACTAATTCTAGTTTTTTTTCTTTCTATACATCTATATATCAAGCTAAAGGGGGTTATTTAAGGGGGTTATTAAGAACAAGTAATTTTTTTATATATGATTAAAGCCGTGACAATTTTTTTCATCCATACATCTAAATACTAATTTTACTGTCTTAATGACAACTAATTATAATTCATATCTTTGGTGATTTAAATTTAAGGAGAGGCGTGCTTTCTTTATATAATTTATTTTAATTTGAAAGACTGATGGAAAATTGATTGATGAAAGTCTTGCTCACTATTTTAGTAGAATTTAATGAATATTTGTAATATACACTTAAATATATAAATAAATAGGGGAAAACCTAATTAATGAAAATAAATATATAAAAAATAAATAAAATAAAAAATATTATAAATAATAAAATAAATAAATAAATTAACAAATAAATTAAGTTTTATAAATAAATAAATAAATAGGTAAACAATCAAGTAAATAATTAATAAAATTTAATAGATAAAATATAAAAAAGAAATGCTCCTAATATAATAATATAATATTAAAGTAAATATATCAATAATATTAAGAGCATTTTTTAATATAATATATTTTATTTTATTTTATAAAATGTTAAGAGCATGTATTATTTTATTTATTTTATAAAATGTTAAGATCATGTATTTTGTAAATATATTTTTTATTTATTAATTATTTAGGTGTAGTAATAGATGAAAAAATCAATGTAAAAAGTAGAGATATGCATCAATGTATCAATACATCAATAACCATAGAAAATATTATAATTTGACAAGAATTACCTTTAGGCTAAAAATATATTGCAGATTATTATTTCTCAAAAAATCTTTATAGAACTCTATGTCTTTCACCCGCAATTTGCTCAAAGAAGCAACAAAATTTTCTTTTAGCTCTAACAATATGCAATCCTCAATCAAATGCTAATTATTGTAATATATCATCTCAAACTATTTATAGCTATTCATATCATATATTAACCAGCAATCTCGAGTGTGTTGACAAAGCTTCTTTTCCTTAATCTAGCTATAAAAACAATAATAATGAATATGAGCTAAGCTTTTAATTCAAGGCTAGTGCAATTGCTGTAACCGGATACTCAATATCAATATCAATATCAATATCAATTCACTCGCTCTTGCCACAGACATCGAAGCTCACAGTCATGTCCATCAATATATGCACACACACACACCCATGTATACTCGTATATAGATAAGTCGGGACTGGGCAGTAGCGAATGTTCACACGCGGCCAGCTTGGACGATAATTGATGCATTATAATCGCCGCACGATGTGATTGATTATGACAGGCGGGCACAGTCATGTGAAAACGCAGCGAATTCCAATGCCGCCAAAATGATTTGCTTGATTGACAAGCAGGTCAAGTCCAGGCAGGTACCACCACACACTTCAGATCACTCGATCTGGCCAGCTGCATTCGCCAGTCGCGAGGGCAGCTGCATTCTCTCAGCGCTCCACTCTTTGCTCTCCTCTCTCCACTCTCCACTCTGCGCTGGCGACAAATTTACGCATGGCGCGACAGGTTCATTAATTGATGTGCACACTGTCGCCGCACGAGCTGGCCAAACGGGACGGGACTGGAGCTGGAGCTGGCCCGGCAGCTGCGCAGGCGCCAATGCCGGCTGGCGTTGCGTGCGGTGGCCGCTTTCGGTGGATATTTCTTAATCGATATCGAAATGATTTACGTTTGCTGCCTAATGAGTTCGCATACACAAACATAGCCGGGCGGCCCCTGCGACGACCACGTTGCCTTTCACGCAACGCAACGCGCCGCGGCGGCTTTCAATTTCTGAACATCAGCTCCACGGCTACCGGCTATCAATCTCTGACATGATGCGGCTAAAACTTAACAGCTTTTTCTCATTCCCATTTTCCCCCCTTTTTCGGTTTTTGTTTTTGTCTTTTGATTGGCATTTCAATTTACAAATTAGTCATTTGCATGCTTTGTCACTTGAGGTTTTTAGTGATGCTTCCTGCTCAGCCGAGCGCTGCCATCTTATCGCCCAGCTCAGACCTTGTGCATCATTGGTCAGACTTCACTGTAGCCAGCAGCAGCAGCAGCAGTAGCAGCTCAGCTGCGTTGCTAATGACAGCAATCCATCAACTTCTGCGAGGGTTGTTTGGCCGCAGCTCAAGTAAGGGTTGATTTTGATTGATTTCTGCCATGGCAGCAGTTCGGAAAATAAGACATGTCTACTTTTTCTGTAACCATGCTGGTTTTCCTTACCAATTGGTGAGACGCGCCTGGGGCATTGTTATTCTGATTTCATTAAATTTCTTTTAAATTAAAATTTTAAGCTTGTAATTTGATGTAATTTGTAGATGTAGATGGAAGTTGCACAATTGTCATAACACTCCAACAGCTTTCTAACGAGTTCAGACCTATCAAGACGATTGCTAAAGCTCAAGTTCAAGAAAAATATTAAAAGCTCTGGTATAATCAGTGACAACAGCTCATTAGTATCAAAATCATTTTTTTTCGAAGCTACATGCCTACTAAGAATCATGAAGGATACATTTTTTTTACGAAACTATCATACAAAATATATTAAAAATTTTCATTTCCAAGCACCCAAACTAACATATTATAAAAATATTATAAAATTTAAAAGATGTTTAAATGTAGAAATGCATTAAATAATAATGAAGCTTAGCATAATATTTATAAAATTTATTTAAATTTAGAAATAATGAGAAAATGCACTGCATCTAAAATGTCAAAATATTTTAGTCGACATTAGTCTACACTTAAATATAAATCTCCATAAGTCACCTTAGATCTATACCAAATCCTTACATATTGTTTATTAGTGAATAACATATGCAATTCTAAAACTTGAGTTTTGGAATGTCTGTTGGGCAAAATTGGAATTACCTCGACAGCGAAAAAATGTCATTGTGGAGGAAAAACAGGCGAAACTCTGCAATTATGATCTATATAGACTCTATAGATCTATCTATCTGAATATCTATCTATCTATCTATCTATCTATCTATCTATCTATCTATCTGAATATCTGAATATGAAATGAAATGTCTTATTCAGAAATTCATATTCATGACATAGAGATTATAGACCAAAGTTCACTTGCCTTATTTCAATTCTATGTGAAATAATTGCATGAAAGACTACCTTAAGAGAGTCAGTTGTAAGAGTTTGATAGGCATCATATTATAATCATCTTATATATAAAACATTTCTGTAATTAAAGGCTACCATATTCTATCGTTAGCAGCTCTCCAAGTCTAATAAGCTTTCTGCTCAGATCTCCTTGCTGTTTACGCTTCCACACACAAACACAACCACCAAGCATTCTGTCACTCTCTCTCTCTCTCTCTCTCTCTCTCTCACTCTCGCTCTGTCTCCCTCACACTCGCCGGATTTCTTTTCGTTTGCTGCCGCTCAGGATTTCAACGCATTTTATGCTGAGACGCGTTTCATGTGCGGGTGCTGTGGACATATTTATGTCGCTTTTGGGAACATTTCATCCTCATAAATATTATTCATGGTCCCGTTCACTCTTTAGTGCTGGCCCAACCCCAGACCGGCAGCAACCCCAGCCTTCGCTCACCCAATACTGCTGAGCTTTCAAATTGCACAACACGGAAAGTTCGTTACTGTGCGCACGCTGGGAGTGGAAATCAACGGAGACGCTGACGACGACGACCGGGACAGCATGTGAAGACAAAATAGCAAGGAATCCATCAGATAAGTGCGAGCCAGCAATGTCTATATGTCCCTCTCTCTCTCTCACTCTCTCTCCTAGTTAGCTACCTCTCGCTCTGGCTTGCTTTTAGTTTTCTGCTTCGTTTTTTTTTTTTGGTAGTAAATTGTCAATGTGACAGGCCAAAAGGAATCCCGGCCATCATTTACTCGGCCTCGCACACCTTCCCAGCAGTTCCTTGGGTTTGATTTAATGTTGCGTGTGATATATCACAGTCCAGCCAGCCAACCACAGCAACAACAACGGCAACAACGGGAACAACATACACTAGACGTCTTTGCCTTCATTTTACGCTTATCGAACAGTTCCTCCTGCCTTAGTCTCGGGGCCCTCAGGCCCGTATTGCTGCCTGCCAACCACTTTGCCACATTTAATTTTTTGGGACGCTTTCATGGCGCTGTTGCGAAGGGGCAGGGGCTGGTGCAGGGTTAGGGAGTGTACTATGGCGTCGTCAACATTTAGTCTGTCCGTCCTTCCGTTGATTTGGCCGTCCTTCCGTTCGTCTGTCTGTCTGTCCTCCCGACTGTCTGTCAACGCTCACACATCTTATTCACTCAGTCCTCCGTCTCTTTGTCTCCCTCTCTCTCCCTTTCCCTCCCTCTCTCTCTCTCTCTGGCTGTCTTTTTCTTTTGCCTGTCTTGTCTTTCGCCATCAACTTCAATTCAATGGCCTGCCAATAAATCACTCATTTCGCAGTAGCCTCGCCTGCTCCTACGCTTATTGACCGAGCGACGACTACTGTCCACAGTGGAGCATCAACCAGAGTTGACTTGCCTTGAATATTTCAGCCATAGTAATTCATTTCGGCTCCACTGTGAGCTAGTCTCTGCTCTGGTTAGGCTGCGTTGGGTGGTTCGATTTCGTCTTTGATTTGTCACTTTGGGGGCTGCTGCTGGCTGCGCCTTGTATCGAGTGCGCCCGGCGGCGTAGCCTAGCTTTAAATTGCAATGACGTCAAGTTGGCATGCCTCACGATTATGTCGGCCGCTTCCCATGCCCCACTCCCACTCCCCTTTCCCTTTCCCATGCTCAATTGCCGTTTCCAATCCCCAGCGAGAGGACCCGAGCAGCGCGTCACTCTGTGTGGCTCCGGCAGTTGGTGTTTGTTTGCAACTTCTGCGCGATGTCTTCGACAGGCGACGGTCGACAGTCGACGTGCCCGAGTTGATTGTGTAAAAGTGCGAAAACGAGACGAAACACTCTCTTATCTGGCGGGCCCCATCGATAGATGTCATCTTGAGTGATTTACCGTCAATTGGGGATGTTGTCTTCAATGAGTTTTTCTTCGTTCGCTTCTTTCTTTCTTTCTCGTTCAGATTTATGTTTATATTTATTTACGGTGCGATTCGCTGGGGTCTTAGTCCGCCTCCCCGAGTACATGTAAGCATCTGTAGCTGTAGCTGTAGCTGTATCTGTATCTGTCCCAGCATCTGCATCTGTATCTTTCCATCACGAGTGTAGATGTGACGCCATTAAGCAGCCGAGCCAAAAAATTAATCAATATTAAATGTCTGACTCGAAATTAAATTGTGCGCATTTCAATTTATGCTCCGCTCCGCATTCAATGGCTGTAACCTAACCTTGTCGCGGTGCGAGCGATGGCAGCAGATATCGCCCAAGTCATTGTTCTCAGGTTGCCCATTGAAAAAGGCGATTGATGAAAGATTGCAAGTCGCTCAATGATCGCTTTTGATGGAGATCTAAGGGGAAATCAAGCTCTAATGTCAACTTTCCTCCTATGCAGCTCGCTTCGAGCTTGGAGTGATCATGCAATTATTGGCTCAGCTGTCAGCTGACATTGACAGGCATCATTATTTAGCGCGAAACCAGTCTGGCCATAATTTAGCATGGGAAAAGCAAATCGCTAGATCGGACGACAGGCCAAACTCAGAGCGGGCGTACAAGGGGTCTCGGCCCGGCAAATAGAGCTTGAAGAGCTGTGTCGCCAGTCGCCTGTCCAGGTAAATAAATTCAGCTGATAGACAAGGCCGGCATTCCGCAATTTGCTGATGGATTCAAGTGTGAAATGGCAGCCAGGAAGTCTTTGAGCTCGAGCAATTCGGTGCATCAATCAGCAATCAGCTCGCACGAGCCACTCGAGTGGAGCGAAGACTATTTGATATTCATAGCCAATTTACATGACGATTATTAGCATTGACATTCCTCCCAGTCGGGGCCCCCAGACAATTGCAAGCACAATCAATTAGGCGTTGAATTGATACAAGATACACACACACACACGCGCACACTCATACGGAGTCTCTGGCATTCACATGTGCAACATGTGTGGAGGTGGTGGGGCCTGCGCCACAGCCACAGCCACCCACCCACATATGAATATGCAATTGCAAGTTCGAGCACTCGACTGCAGCCAAATTGATTTCCACTCACTTGCCAAATGAGATAAAGGCAGCCACGAGCATTACTCATGTGATTTTCATTGCCTCGCCGCCCGAACACCCGACACAGCTCGATGGCTGCTCTTAAATTGTTTAATTGCCAGCGCATTAATCGAAACTTTGCTACGATCGATTATCGAAATGGCAGATCTAAGCTAGATCCAAGTTGCCATAGCTTAATAAGAGGTAATTAGTAAGGTGAGTTTTTAATGGTTTGTTGTGAATTGAGTTGCTTTCTTTGACGTATGATATATTGAGCTAGCGTAGAGCTATTAATTTTTAATTCAATAGGGCGATTTATCAGCGATTAATCAGCTATTGAAAGTCGTTCAATGAGAATATTCCAAATTGAAAAATATCGTTCTTCAAGCATCTATATTTTGATTATTTTATATGTTGCCAACCTTCTCAGCTCTAAATCAATTAAAACTCTTCATAATATTAACTCCCTGAATGTAGCTTAATTTGAGGATAAGCTAGGCTAAAAGATATGCATTTAAATTTATTTACTAAGTTGTTACTACTCTTATTAAAATTTTGACGTATTTTTGTTTGAATTTAATTTAGTTACTGGCTTAAGCTTTGCTGTTTCTTGGTCAGTTTAAAGATTCGGTTTAATTTGTGCTTTTGGTTTGTCTGGGGAGCAATGCCAATGCTAATAATGGTCATGTAAATTGGCTATCGATTCGTTTAGCAAAAGTGATTTTACTGTATTTACATAGCTCATGCGTCGAGTTGCGACTTGCTGATGGACGCACTAGAATCTCCTCTCTATTGGCATTTCAGCCATCCATCAATAAATGGGCAATACTTTTGGAATATTTGCATAGCAATAAATTGTATAAAGAAACTAGGTCTGCAGATTAAGAAAGAGAATTTGAACTTGAATTATTAAATCTTATAGTAGATCTATAATATGATGTGGTGCAAGCATGAATATATTATACATGTCCACTGATGACTGAATAATTTGAAGCCAACTCAATATCAAACAATCGAACCAAATTGATAGCTTAGTATATCACTTGCGACCTATGCTTCAGTTACACAGCTTGCCCTATTAAATATTTACATTCCCTTAAGAACAGCAGCAAGATCTTAGACTCTGCCCATTGCTCACATCTCCATGACTTAGTCTCACATGCAACTCGCAGCAGTTGTTGCTGCTGTCGCAACACGAGCCGCAACTTGTTTATTTGGCTTTTGTCTGAGGAGTTGAGCTTAATTCTTTTGATGAACATGCAATCGAGCTGGACAGTGAAGCCTCCTCTCATGCCGATGTGTCGCATAAAACTTGCAAATTTATGGCGATTTGTTGCGTTGCGGAGTTGCTGGCATTGCTTTTACTTTCATTGTGCCTCAGCGAGTTGCATGCGACGCGCATGTTGCCAAAGTGTGTCAGAGTGTGTGTGCAAGTGTGTGTGAGTGCTGTGTGGGTAAGACTGTGTGTGTGTGTTGCTGATTAGCCGCCAGCAACAAAAGTCAATACTGCATGTTGCTGTTGCTGCTGCTGTTGCTGCTATTGCTGCTGCTGCTGCTGCTGCTCTTGCTGCTGTTGCTGCTGCTGCTGCTCTTGCTACTCCAAGCAATTATTCAAAAATCGCTTAAGTTATTGCAGCGCAACAATTTTGTATGTTGAACGTGTTGTTTTCTAGTTTGTGCGCTTGTAAATTCAATTTTTGTACTCATTGCCGTTGCCGTTGTTGTTGTTGCTGTTGCTGCCGCTTTCAACCCAGAAGCGTTTTTGCGGCCACGCAGCAACAACTACCATCATCATCAGCAACTGCACATCATCAACAACAACAACAGCAGCAGCAGCATCGCCTGCCCACATCATGTGCACGCAATCGTTGCCGCCATCAGCATCCGCATGGCTTGATCCATGCAGCGCTCGCGCTCTCTGCTCTTTGGCTGAGGCTGGAGTCTGCGCCCCATGTGGCCACGCTCGGAAGGGAAGTGTGTTAATCACAGCGCCCAACGGTCAGCCAGTCAGCCAGCGATGGCCTCCGTTTGGCTCAACTGCTGTCCAAGTCGAGCACTAAAAGTCGCTAAAATGTAGAAGCTCTGACGCGGCTGCGAGAAGCGCCATGGGAGCCGAACGCTGTCTACTAGTCATAATTTGCACGAAATTATGGTGGAAATTGCTGTGGAACTGGGGCTAGAACTTGCGGTGTAACAATCCAAATTGATTTAAGTCTTACGATTTTTAGTTTGAGATTTTATAATTATGAAAATATTATTTGTATATATATTATAACAAATATTAAATAAATACATAAAGGGGAAGAATTGTTGGAATTTATTTACTTTCTATTCAGTGAGCTAATAAATCAATGTTTAATTGTAATCAGTATGAAGAAGGGGGCAGCTTACTATTTATTATATATTATTATATTATCATTATTATTAAAAAAATAAGTGAAGCATTTTACTATTAAGATAGTCTCCGTATTTATTCTAGCTAACAAAGAAAGGACTACTCTAAAATTAGATTTTATAGATATCCCACCCTAACTCCCACGAGCACTTGCTTGAGAGTTAAATATTAATTATTTAAAAATATATTTTTATTTATTTTTTTTGTAGTATTAAATTTATATTTCTCTTTATCCAATAGAATTATTATAATTATTATTAAAATGTATTTATTTATATATATTTTAAAATGTATATATATTATTAAAATGTATTTATTTATATATTTTTTAAAATGTATATATATTATTAGAATTTCTTCATTTATATATATTTTATTGTACTTTTATTTTTTCAATATATTATTTGATGCTATAAATATATAAATATCTTATCTTCTTGAGCACAAAATCCTGAATTTAATAATTATAAAACTTCAATAAGTTATTTGCAAAAACAAGATTGTCATCCGCGTGGCTGTCCCAATCAGATTTATTAGTAAATCATTTACTCAAGTCAACAAAACTTCAAATAGTTTGTATTTACATTTTAAATATGAAGATTCGAATGTAAATGTAAATAAATGTTAAGTCTTTCAATAAAATGAGTCTCTACGAGGCTGTTTATGAACTCTGGGTTGATTAAATCGTTGAGATTTAAGACCAAACATCCGATTAATATTCATATTTTAGATGAAGACAATGGGCTCAAATTAGCGCCACGATTACATAAACATGTCACGAATTTGCAATGCAAATCGAGTAGCTGGAATTTGTCGTCATTGACTCCAAGTCGAATTGGCAAGAGCCAAAAGTTTTTCGGCCAAGCTGAACAAAAAGCAAATGTCAAAATCAGTAACAAAACATTGATTAGAATTATGCATAAACGTGAAAGCCAAGCTCGCTGCAATACACACCTGACCCAGCACACACACACAGAGAGAGAGAGAGAGAGTGTGTGTGTGTGTGTATAAGTCACGAGCAATTTGAATGCATTTGCCAGGTAGACAAGCTCGTAATTTCGTACGCTGTCAATTTCAAAGTCAATTTAATGCAAAAACGATATTTTTGCCTTCTTTTTTGATTAACAATAAACTAATCTCTCAAAATACTATGCACTGGCCATGTCCACATCGCATGTCTGGCTCCGCACAATGGCCACAACGGACGGAGGAGTGGAGGAGGCGGGAGGCGGAGAAGCTTCTAGCCGGATAACAAGTTCGAGCATTTGTTGCCGTCACGAGTTTATACATTTTTCAGCTGCAAATCTCAACCTCAGCAGCAGATACGATTTGCCCAACAACAGCTCATCAACGAGCCAACAACAATTGCCATTGTTGTTGCTGTACAACAAAAATGTGCATCAAACGGTGGGTGGTCCCAGGGTCCATGAGAGAGCTGTGCTCCGGCTGACTGGCTTGTAAAAATATGTTTATTTAGAATATCAAAACCGAAAGTAATCGATTTAATAAACTGTCACCGACATGTGGCCGGCTGCCCATGGTCTCTCGGACCCAGCAGCTACTACTGCTAGCTCAAGTCACGATAATTGCAAATGTATCTCAAAGATACACACACACACACACACGGGCACACAGAGCTGACTGCATTGATGTCCTGCATTTCATAAAGGGTTCGTTCGTTCGTTCTTTCGCTTTTTTCGTTTTGCTCTGCTCTGCTTTATATTGCAAGTGGATTGTGGGTGGGTGTGGGTTATATCGCCAACGATATCTACGTGTATCTACGTATCTTGTTAAGCTCACACACATGCACGTTTATATATGTGTGAAATCCTTTATGTTGATTACATTTCTGGGTTTATTTTATTAAAAATACTCGCATCGCATCGCATTGCAAGGATACATAAAAAAAAGATGCAGCAGCAGCAGTAGCAGCAGCAGCAGATCGTTGGCTCAGTCACAGTCAATATTGGCAGCGTCTGTGGCTTTTACCCCACAACGGCCCCTGCCCATTGCTTGCATCTGGATATTGTGCTGACTGCCAAATGCACGTTGCATGTTCGGCTGCAAATTTGCAATGCAACCTGCCAGGCAGCTCTCAGCTGCTTCGCTTTTCAGCCAACAATAAAAAGGTAGCCATGTCCGCACTTATGCTATATCCTGACTACACCTCCTCCTCCTGCTCCTCCTTCAACTCATATGCTCGCATGATGAGTGCACTCGACAGCACGATATGTAACCATTTTGGCCCGGCCAGCGCCTGGCTGTGGGTTTGCCAATTGAAAGCGCACTTGATAAGTTCAAAAATTAATTCTCCTACCACACACAACAAGTGAAACATTTCAATTTTATCAGACATTTGACCTAATGCAGCACACTCGCATATTTCATACCTGGCCGGCTGGCCGGCTGCCCGGCTGCCTGGCTGCCCAGCCACTCCCCCTGCCCCATTTACTTGGCGCACTAGAAAAATCGTTTGCACTCGCCTGGACATTAGACTCAACCGAATCGAATGCATGCGTACATGCAAATATTTATTATAAAATTCAATGAACAAGAAAATTCGCAAAGGACTCGATTATAAATATATATATTTACCTTCATCTCACTCAGGCTCACATCTTGAGGTTTGCCAAAAAAAAAAATGTATATTTAAAGATGAGAAGTTTGAATTGGCATGCTGAAAAAAACAGAAAAGAAGATATAAATAAGAATTGCTAGTAAACTGGTATGGGAAAGGCTAGGTCAAGTACCTACAGCTTTTAAAAGTGTTCACTTCTAGTGCAACTTAGATACTTTCTCTAAATGTCTACACAAAAATAGATATAATTATAGAGATTTATATATAATTTAATAATTAATTTATCTATCAGCTATCTGTCTATATATATTTGCTTATGAATCAATAATTTGTCTACATATTTTTTTTGCTAAATATATTAATATTGTTACATCAAATTTAAATCATGCTGTCAAGCCAGAACAGTATATCTGATAGATATCAAAGCAATAAAATATAAGAATTAAGCTAAGAAAATATTTATCTTTAAATATACACATTTGATAATTATTCAGACGTTCACTCATAAACTTTTTAAAAATTTAATTCATTTGCAAAAATAACATTTATTATTCAATCTAATATTACACTATGCCTTAGGTATCGACTGTTTCTTTTGGAGTAACACAAATTTCATTCATAATAAAGTAAAAAACGTATTTTTGAAATCTATAAAACCACCTGTATTAAAAAGTATATTTTAAAGCATTAATTAATTAATTTTAATTTTATGTGTAAGAAATGCTATACGAAGAAGAAGAAACCATAGATAAAATAGGTATAAATATTGAGAGTTAATCATATTTCAAGATAGTCATAACCTTTCTACAAGCTGTTATCAAGCTTTTGCTCTGCTAACTCCTTATAATACTATATATTATTATAGCTGTCATAGATATAATTGATTAAATATGACGGTCCTGTATTAAAACCTTTAGATTAAATATCCCATTGAACATTTCGTTTAAAAAAAAAGGGTATTTGAACATAGTGTGCCAACGATTTCCTTTTCTGTTTACTTTTCTGCTAGAAATCTGAGCTTAATATATTAAATTTCGCTGACATATATATAAATACATTTGTATATATATACAATAAATATCTACAAAAATACTAGAACTAGAAATACATCTCCCAAAATATATATTTAATTAGAAAAGTAGACGTTTATCACCAACATTTTCAATTTGAATAAAAGTGTTTTCATTCTGCCTGCAGTAGCTCGAACGGCTGTGGCAAAAGAAATGTGAGTGGGGCTGCTGAGGGGGCAGCTGCCACACTCAACACTTTCCGCATCAATTACGTCATGTTAATCCAAGTGTCCACTGCATGTCCGCAAACTGACCGACCATACATCACACACTGACATGGCGGTAAACGGGGTAACACAGAAAGAGAGAGAGTGGGAGAGTGGGAGAGAGTGGGAGAGAGTGGGAGAGAGTGGGAGAAGTATGGCTGGCGCATTGTTGCAATGTGCAGTCGCAGTGGCAGCCGTAAAAACAAAATGCCAAGCAGCCAACAATTCAAATGCTTTGATGTGGCACACAACTGGCGTGGCCCATGTTGCGCCCGCTCCATCGCTCCGTCGCTGGGCAGTTGCAGCGCCAGCAAACATTTCAATCAAACTGTCTGCAAAAAGAGCCAACCAAAAGGGCGCCCAGGACGATGCCGACTAACAGTCTGGATGGACATGGCCTGGAGCGGGAGTGGGAGCGGCAGCAGGAGCTGGTGCAGCTCAATGACGCACATAAACTCCCAGCGTCAGCGTTAAATGCGTTCGTGTCCCTGTCCATGCCATGCCATGCCCTGCCATGCCATGCCATGCCATGAGTTGCGATTCACTCACTCATTCAGTGCCAGCCCTCTCACTCTCTCCTACTCCCTCCCTCTCTCTCTCGCCCGACGTGCAAAAAAGTGAAACAGCGCACGGTGCTCGGTTGGCAAAGAAGAAAAACAAGAGACGCAGGCTGCCCGTTGGAAAAACTCAATTCGATTTAATTAAAACCAATTTTCGACTTTGAGCTGCGCATTTGCTTTTTATGTGAATAACAAATACCCTGTAAAACTGAAGAGTGCATAGAGCAAGGGTAGTTAGTAAATAAGAATATAAATAAATATTTTATTAAATATAAATATATTTAACTCTTCATTTTCTATGAATTTTTGCAATTTTAATTTCATCTAAATAAATGACTGATTATTTTGGATTTGATCTAAAATGGAACTTGCTTATTTAAATATTTTTAAATTATATATTTTAAAATATAGAAATGGAATTTACGTACTTATATTTAGCTTTATGTATTAAAAATGTAAAAAAAAGTATAAAAACTAAAACTAAAATTAATTTGACTATTATAAAAATTCGATAAAATATATTTATAATTTTAAAATCTATTCCAAGTTAATAAATACCTATTTAAAATTTTTCATATATTTATAAAACGATATTACAAGGACATTAGGACCTCCAGAATTCTATGGATATTTCTAATATCTGTTAACTTCATATAGTTTCAATTCCTATAACCATTCTCTCCAATGCAGCTCATCGAAATTCATTCAGTTAGCTGCATCGAAAACAATAGCATAGTTATAGGATGAACTTGGAGCTGGGATCCACAATTGGGCAACTCTGCACTCGATGCAATCCCTTGCAAACCTGCCACATTTACATTTTTTATGCAAATACAAACCCAATGTGCAGTTGATTTTTCACAGTTTCATTCTATGCGCTAGAAAAAAATTGGAATTTTTTAAGTTAACCAAGCCTGATTAAGTCGACGAAACGTGTTTGGAAGTTTAATAAATGGAAAGGCGCTACAAATAAATAGAGAGAGACTACATTGAAATGCGCTCGCTGCATATCAAACTGAATTTGGTCGAGCTTCAGGATCTGAAGAGCTTTAATAATAAACTACAATTTAATTAGGGGATAATGAACCATAAAACTCTTATAAAGTAGAAAAAGCTATGCCTTCTAATACACAAATAATTATTAACAAGATTGAAGATGTGATTAAATTCTAGGTAAATATATATTATTTACAAATAAAACTACATATTTTAATTCTAATTTATCGGAATTTTAAATTTTATATAAATAAAGTATTATTTGTTAATAAAATGACATAAATTAACTGTACATTTTATGCACTAATCTACTAAAATTGCTATTTAATTAATAATAATCTATTGTAAAGGTTCTATGTAGTTGTCTTAAAATTTGACCTTTCCAGATGCAACTTTTAAGATTTATAGCCATTGTCATAATTCATTTAAATTTATTTGTTTATATTTAAGGTAAGGAGAAACGTCATAAGTGTGCCTTTGCCATTTTGATACATATTGTGATCGAAAGAGGCACAACGAGCTTAAACAGGTCTATCGCTATCGAATGAGTTGACAAAAGAGACAGACGTCAGAAGACTTGAGAGATTTTTCAGCCACTCACACCACCGCTCATCATCTGAGCTAGATGGATAGCCTTTAGTTGCAACCATATACTATACTAAACTTTAGCAAACACACAATGCGTATACCAACCTTAAAACAGCGTATGAACGTCCTTGTTGTAGTACAGCTCGTCCCCAGTTTCCATTATCTGAAATATATAGAAACAGAAATATTTTTTTAAGAATCTCATTAAAAGTTGTTTAATTTTATAGCTAAGATCGTAAAGCTACATTACTATATTTTTAATAAAAATAAATAAATTCCTCATTTTTGCTTCACATCAATATGAATGCAGCTCTGCAACGTCAATGGATTAAGCCACGTCAGTGAGCGTATGCATCAGGAATGAATGTTTCACTGCCTTATCGAATATTTTCGCACAATTCGCATATTATTTTCACGCAAGTTGGGAGCAGCGCCAGCGCCACTCAGCAGTTGCCCAGTTGCCCAGTTGTCAGTGGGGCTGTGGCCAGACGCTATCTCGATTCAGTGGGCTGCGCTGGCCAGGGCCTGGGTTTTGTGGGAGTGCATTGAAATCCACTTCATGATGGCGCAATGTCGATGTTGCTGTAGCTGTTGCTGTCGCTGTCGATGGCGATGGCGATGGCGATGAGCAGAAGGACGCTCGGCGCGCACATTGAAGGGTATTAACAGTCATTATTCAATGATATCTGGCTGCGGACATTGCAGGACGGGGACATCATCATTCGTGCAAAATATTTGGCTGCTGTAAATGGATCGATTTCGTTTTGTGTCCGCTCCGCAGAGGATCAGGCGCTGTGTGTTGTGGGCCGCAGCCATTTTGCCGGCGCACAGACACCCAAATGCATATGCATATCCTTAATTATGATTATTGTTATTTTCGACTCTGAATGGCGCATTTAATGCGCTGCCGCCCGACGCGCCGCCGCGCCCCCTCGCCTCGACGCGTCCATCTGGCTCGTTATGTTGTCATAAATTTTGCGCTTTGGCGGCTTCAATGGCGGCACAAAATGACGTCTGCCCCATTAAAATATCGGGCAGAGTCAGTTGTAGTCGTCAGCGGCTAGCGCACTGTCGACTTCTCGCCCAGCGCCGCCCACCTGCCCCGCACCCCCTTTGCCTACTTTCAGTGCATTATGACGCCATTCCAAAATGTTGTCCCTTTTTCCAGAGGGTTTGACTGGCGCCTCTATATCCCCTTAGCTGTCGTTTCTGCCTCTCCCTGTTTACTGATTTTCGCCATTTTGTTCGATTTTTGGTATCTGCAGCACTGAAATTGCACTTGATTCACATAAATATACGAGTTCTTTATGGGTTATATAAAGAGAGTGATGTACAGATTACTCTCGAAGTTTTAACGAGACTGAAATGCTCCTCTCTCTTATTCATCTAATATAAAATTATGTATTTGTATTATAATTTTTTAATTATTATCTTATTATATTCCTTTCTTTATTTGTATCAATATTTATATATAATATAATATTTATTTATTTAATTTTTATAAATATTATAATATATTAAAATATATTTTCAACAAATCAGAAATCCTATTGATCTGAAGAAACGTTTGTAACTTTATTTGTCACTTAACTCTTGCACACTTAAATTCTTATCGATTTCATAGCTTGACATTAAAAGAGCTAAATTTAATCACACTTTAGATTGAATGAATCGAATTCGAGACAGAAGGCAGACAATACTTAGTCTTTGGATCTTTATTCTAAATTTAGATTTTCAGTGGGTTGGCACTATACTAACTGAAGGTATAAATATAATAAATATTTGAAGCATTTTGATCTTTATTTAATATCAATTTATGAGATAAGGTTGTATATTTTAAACTAAAAATTAAACTTCGCATGAATTCGCTCGCATATTGATTCTAAGTTTGAATTTTAGCAAAAACTGGAAACATTTGAAAAGTTCATTAAAAGAATGGAAAGCTCTGACTACCCCAATTCGAAAGAGCATATTAGGATCAAATCTTTGAATCAATTATATATGAAGCCTTAAATAGTCTCATAACTTCAATTTACTATAACGTATTCACCAAAATTCTAAAATCAAATTAATTTCTTAACTCAACTCTAACAAAACGAACTGTTTCCTACATTTTTGGATTCATTTTGTTCTCAATTTAAAGCCAAGACTCGTACTCTTTGGTTCTTTTTCTGGCCGCCTCGGCACGATCCATTGAGCAAACATATGAAAAATCATTAGTTTTTAGTGCGGCTGGCAAACAATCAGAAAATTGGCACTTGGAACCCTTGCGAACAATTGATGTGAATGCGAATGGGAATGCGAATGTTTATTGTGGGCTGTTGCTCGGTTCGTTGTGCTCCTTTTATGGCGGCTTTCCGCATTTTTTCACACTCTCTTTTTGCGCCTCATAACGTATTCAAAATCAAATTGGTTTGCCATTCGGTCGGCTGTGAAAACTTTTACTTTCATTTCTAACGCTTTCTAACGGCCCCAAAATCAACCCAGAAAATTGAAATAAAAAATCATTTTTCGCACAATAAAATATTCGCAAAGCAACGCAACCAAATCGAACCGAGCCGAACCAATCCCAATTCTCAAATCAGGAGACGCGCTGCAGCTCGTCCCCCTCTGGAAAAAACTATAGTTTCGCACAGTGGGAATCGCAGCGGCTGGATGGCTGGCCGCGTCCTGTTCGTCCTGTGGAATTAGTTGCGCCTGAATTGGCGAGCATTTGCCACGCCCCCCTCAACCCATTCGGCCCGCTCCGAAAGCGCTTTCACCGCTGGTCAATTTGAAACAATGTTTTCTCGCTTGTTTTGCGTTTGATTTTATTTGATGTGTTTCGCTTTATTTTCTCCCCTTTCGCTTCTCTATCTCTTTCTCTCCTCCTTTTTTTTTTTTTTGCTTTGACCCTTTATTTTCTTGTTTTTCCTTCTGTTTCGGCTTTTAGTTTTCCAATTGCATTTGAGCTTCAATTGTTTCCCTCCATTTCAAGCATCGATTCCAAATGGGCGCTTAACGCATTCAAACGCAAATGATTTGAGGACCAACAAAAAAAAGTGCCCAGAAGTCGATGCTTGAATGGGAATTTCCGCAACTCGCATATTGTGTTGTATTGTGAAACAGATCTATAATTTTCCACTATATAAGCCAATGAAAGGTTTTAGCATACTTTTATCAGAGATACTAAAATTAATCAAACACAGACTAAACAAAGCTCGTTTTTTTTTAAAGATGAATTTATGATAATAAAACAAAACCAATTAAATCGAATCCAGCTAATCTATTAAGTTCCTATTCAGAATAATATAATATTATGTGATTTTATGGTTTATTTTCATCTTCAGCTTGCGGCTCAGAAGCTAACTTAATTTCATGCTTAGTCTGAGCCTTAAATGAAAATTGAGTTAGTTTCTGAATCACAATCTGATTATGAACCTGAATCTCAAGATTTATATATTAGATTAAGCTCAAATTTAGCTTCAGTCTAAGATTCAGTTTCAGGTTTAGGCTTACAATAATATTCAGATTCAGGTTCAATATTAGGTTTAGCTTGAAGCTCAGGTTAAGACTCTGTTCGTCTTCAAATTCAGGTTCACGCTCAGAAGCCAAGCTCAAGTTTAGGTTAAGAAGCAGTCTCAGTCTCTCAGCTTTAGGTTCTAGTTAAGCTTTTTAGCATCTCAATTTCTGGTACCAGTTTAGGCTTAGTTCAGGTTCATGTTTATGATCTGGTTGAAGTTTAGGCTGAATTTCAGGTTAATGCTTACTTTCAAGTACAAGTTCAAGTTCAGATTCAGTTCAGCTTCAGTTCATCGTCAGGTTTATATTCAAGTTTAAGTTGAACTATCAGGCCTAAATTCTAATCTGAATTAGAGTAAAATTAAAGCTTACATCCAGGCGAAAGAAATACAATCAGGCTTAGGTTTCAGTTTATACCCAGATCTAAGCTCAGATTTACGTTCAAGCTTAGGACCATTCAAGTTGAAATCATTGAAATTTGATAGAAACTTTCAAATGAGATTCTCTTAAGATCAATACAATTCATGCTCTGTTTTTGGAATGACTATAATTTCATTCAACTTTTAGTTCTCCCCGAAATATCAGAACAAAGAAATATGTGTCTCCCGCATCGATTGCTACAAATCAGCTATGCGATAGCCACTTTCCGTTGAAGTTCTAATGCCTCATCAGCAGTTTAGTGTGTAATAAATATGCTTAGAAAGCACATACGTATGGCACATATATATATCGTGTATATATATATATTAAACGTATGTGTGTGTGCGTGGCATTTGTATCTGCAGATCTGTGTTCGCATTTTCTCGTACGTCGTCATCTAAATTTTCATTGATGCTGTGTGTGTGTGCGTTCTTCTTTCGCTTTGGCCATTTGGCTGTGTTATTTGACTAACTGCCTGACGTGTTTTCCTCACACTGGTGATAACATAAAATTTTACTATTATGCGTTTTAGCTGCTTTCCAGCATTTTAATACAATATTTGTTTTTTCCGTGCCACACAAGAAGCCGAGGGAAAAAAGTGCAAAGAACGCGCGCACACACACACACACAACAGCAAAGGGCAAATAACGTGCCCCCACCTCCAGCTAGCGACCCTGCTCCACGCGGCATTGGCTGAGAATTCATGGACATGCAACGCGTCTGAAATTTACATTCAAATGTGTTTCGCTTAGATGCGAAACGTATCCAGCCGCCCCCCGAAAAAAAATAGTACCTCAGTGCAGCCAATTCCCTCGAGCAGCATATGTTCCAAGCTGTGGGGGTTGGGCAATGGACTGGCTGGCTGGCTGACTTGGCCTGGCCTGGGGGCGCGTCTGTCAGAGGGTACGCAACGGATTTTTGATGAAATTTCAAAAATTTCCCACTTAGCGCACAAAATGACAGACATTAAATTGATTTGCAAGCGAACGACATGACGAACGGAGCGGAATCGGAGCGGCCTGCCGGTGCCGTCGACTCGTCGTCGTGGCGGTGCTCCGGCCGGAGATTGGCGAAGGCGAAAATCAAAATTCCGTGCACACTTGAGCATTTCATTTAGAGTCTAAACTGCATGGCCAAGTGCTGAGGTGTGGGCCGGGTGGCCCGAGTGGGAGTTGGCCAAATGGAATTCAGGTTTTTCTTCGCTTTTCTTCGTTTTTCATTTCATCTTAACAATGCCTCAGTGGTGTGAGCCTGTGTGTGCGGCTCATTGGGCTCTGGGTAGTAATACAAATTTAAAGTTATGTTTGTATATTTGCCCGAGAGCACAAACATTCTCTCATTTATTCATCTCGTCAGCTTTGTGCCTTTGTTTGTGCTTCCCTTTTATGCAGACGCTTTTTTTTTATAAATTGTATTTTGCATTTCATGAAAATGAGAAATGAATAAAATAAAATTTTATTTTTTACGTGCAGCATGTGAAACATTTCGTATGCTTCTGGCCAAGTTATCCAGCATTTGGCATCGTTCATTTCTCCTCTCTGCGCTTGCCGTGCCATTAGCCTTAACGTCTCATATTTAGTCAAACTTTTTTGGCGAACAAGCAGAATAATGCTTGACTGAGAGGTTTTTTGCTTTGGCCTGTATTTTATTTAGTTAATTTTATGTGTAAATATTAGTTTTAGGACTTTTCTGTCTATGAAAAGGAAGACTTCAAACTTTACTTTAGCACATTTCTACACTCATTTCACTCAGGAACAATAAAGTCTATAAATATTTATTTGAATATCTTTGAATTAACTTGGAGCTGCTCGATAAATATTGATAGCTCAAGACTAAATATATCAAGAAAATCATTGTGGAAATTCGCATTAGACTTTATATTATATTTTTTGTATATTATTATATTATTATTATATATTATCATATTTTCATTTAAAATTTGTATATATTTGATTAATAAATGTATTTATCTGGCATAAGCTAGCATAATACCAATGTGCAGGGTACCACCTAGTCGAGCACTTTCCACTCCACCACTCAAAATCGTTCACAATGAATGATTTTTGTTGTTTTGTATTTTATAGATTTGTTAAATTGTTTGCTGATCTAGTTCTGTACGCCCGTCCGCAGTTGCTTTGTCGTCGTGAAAGTCGAGTGTATTCTTTTGACATATGTGCTTCAGCGCCGGGTTTCAATCAGTTAGATTAATGCTTTTGGTATCAGTAGTCGGAATGGTGACGTCCGCTTCCACAGCCATTTATCAGGGCCAGGCTAAGCGAAATCGAAAACAAAAACTAAATGCGGTTAAGCAAATCGTCATCGTTATACCCTGGAGTAAGAGTTAGAGAGGGTATATAGGGCGCTAGATGGCAATGATTATGAATGAATGAAAAGTTTATAGATCTAAATAGATATATACAGATATAGATAGAAGTTTAAGATGTATTATATCAGTTAAACTTTAATTTATATTTTTATATAATTTTAGGAATTTTTGTTAATAGAGCATTGCACGGCCGCAAGCTATCAAATGCAGCTAGTTTACTTACCTTACTTTATAAATATATATATTTCTGTTGTTAACCAGGCATTCAGCTATCAATCAAACAGTTGCCAACTCTTCATATCACTGTTGCTTCATGTATGTCTATATATATATATATATATATATATATGTATATTCTGATGGATGGCTGGTTGGTTGCTTGATTGATCGATCGATCGACCAGCTGACGTTGGCCAAATGTCAGAGCTGGAGCTGTTCATCTACAACTGATTAACCACTAAAGGTACGGCCGTGCGCATGTGTGCGTGGGTCAGGTGGGCGGCAGGTGGGGCAGCAAGTGCTGGGGCTGCGTCATTCAGCGCGCACGCAACATTCACTCGGCCCAAAGTTCAGCCGGCCCAGCCAGTCAGTCAGTCAGTCGGTCGGCGGGCAGTGAGACAGTCAGTCACTTAGTCATTTGGACATCCGCCAGCTTTTGATTGATGGATGACTGAGGGGACTGGCGCACAGATTAAGATACGAGCAGCACTCAAAGTGGGTCGCTTAAACTGCTCGCGGCCTCGACTCTCTGTATTTCCGTTTCATTCGCTTTATTATGGTACCTGAAAGACAGGCAGAAAAGCAAAACGAATTAACAATTGCTATTGGAAACTGCAGTTGAGCGAGTAGAGATCAGGGAGAGACATGGAGAGATAATATAATTTCATAAATGTTTTTAATTATTAAATATAAAAGATGATAGACGAAAATTATATATTATATATGCTCACAATGTAATAATAATATTATAAGATAACAATTTAATAATAAGAAAATCTAAATAAATTATTTAATCCTCAAACTTAACTCTGGATTCTTGGAGGTGGAATGTCAGAGAGAGAGAGAGAGAGAGAGAGAGAGAAAGACAAGGAATGATGAGATAGATAAATATAACTAGATATTTGGAAATAGGAAAATTATAGATCAAATAGTATTTATAAGTAAGAGAAGAAAATAGTGAATAAAAAATAAAAACGAAAGAGAGAGAGAGGAAAAAGACAGAGAAAGAGGGAGAGAAAGACTGAAAGAGCTGGATAATGAGGGAGAGACAGAATGAGCGGGGTAACAAGAGAAAGGCATGGAGCATGTTCATAACTCTGATTGGGAAAGAGAGAAAGCTAACATAGCTTATAAGCAGAGAGAGAGAGAGAGAGAGAGAGAGAGAGAGAGAGAGAGACAGAAAAGTAAGAAGTAGAGAGAGAGCTCTAGAAAGAGAGCGGTATGAAATAAAACGGGCCATAGATGATATATAATAATTTTTTTATGGAGATCAAAAAGATATTAAAGATCCTATAGTTTTTTTTGCCAATAAGATGAAAAGAGATAGAAATGTGACGAGCAACAGGGAAAGTGAGAGAGGAAGAGAGAGAGAGAGAGAGAGAGAACGATAAAGCAATCAAAAACAAATATTATATTATATGTATGTAAGAGAGGGTGGCAAGAAAAGTAAACCGCGCAATATAGTAAAATATGGAAAGAGTTTCACTCTTTCAGAGAGAGATAGAGAGAGAATACAGAGCGTAAATGTAGAACATTTTCACTTCACAAAGAGATATTCATAAATATCAAAGATCGCATAATTTTGTAGATCTCTCTTTGCAGATCGTATAATTTCGGCAAACATACAGCCTCGCTAGCATGATTCAAAAAATACTCTGAGTTAAATGTAGACTCACACATGGCTGATCCATTTCAAATCCATTTTCAGCCATTCACAATTGATTCTTAAACATTAATTATAATTTTATTGAACTTTTGCCTTGGGCCATGCTCCCAAACTGGATGACTGGATGAGGTCGGGGCGGGGTGGATCGATGCAGGGCGTTGCTTTGGGTGCTGCGTTGACGCATGTATCGTCTAATACCTGATAAATCTGTCAGCTAAATGTTTAAATTGAAATCTCTCACCACGCTGCACGCCCTCGCCTAAGAGGCTGCGCGACGGGTGAGGCGATGCGTACGGCACTCAGAGCGGCAGTTGGGGTTGGGGGTTGGGGGGCGCGGCGTGGGGAGGGCAGCATGACAAACAGACGGGCCACTTGGGCAGGCAACAAAAACCTCAGCGAGCCAAAGAAGCAAAACAAAACAAACAAACAACATTCAGAAGATGCATTTGCGCTCTGCAGATACAATTTAGATAATTTGTATCTCAGCGTTGTTGTCAGGACGCGAGCGCTGACTGACAGATGTTTTGATTTGTGGGCGGAGCGGCGGGGCGCGGGGCGGGGTGGCCAATGAAATTACAAAACACACACAAGCAGAGATGTAGAATGTATCAAGATACTCTCGCAGCCCCCACTCCCCACTCCCCTGGCAAGTGCTGTGCGCATCAGAAATGAAAACAAATATTGGATGAATAAAACGCTTAATTCCAATTCGATTGCTGGCAAACAAATCGAGTGAAAGATTTATGAGCAATGCTCGCGGTATTTATGGCCCACTCTTGAATTATTTAGCAGCCACGCTCGTCGCTCAACTACTCAGCCCCACGCCCCACGCCCCACGGTCCACGGGTCGGCGAGGCCATTAAAAGTGCATAAAAACTCAACTCGGCTAATCCTCAACTAACTAACAAAACGAAATCTCTGTGTTTATTTTTTTTCGCAACGGTGCTGAACCAACTGAAAATAAATAAATACACACACACACACACGCACACAGCTAGAAACACCTGCCTGTGTGTGTGTGCGGAGATATATAATTTTTGGACCAATTAACGCCACTGAGAATGGGGAACACCCATTGCGATGGCAGCGGCCAGCTATGTGCAGGCAGCTCATTGATCAAGCTGAGCATATATACAGATATGTATATATTTATACATTTGTATATATATTTGTATAAATGGCCCATAAGATAAATGTATCTATTACAATTCGTTTAGAAATTATTTGTGATATGTGAGAAATTGAGTGAAATAAAATGTACATTAAATATAGATTATTACTATTGTTATTATATTATAATATGAACTAATTGTACATCACTCATTATTATACAGATTTTGTTATATTATATATGCATTACAAATATTATTACTACTATTTTGTATTATTTTAAATATTTTTATTTGTAGTTTTTAGTGCCTATAATGAAAATCATATATTTTTAATATTTATTGTGCTTATCATAATTTTTGTTCTTTTAACTTTTTATTATTATTAAATGTATTTATGTATATGTGTATATGAAAATAATAGATATTATAATGACAAATATATAGAAAATATGATTGTAAAAAAATATAACAATTACTAAAAAATAAATAACATAGGCATTATGTTATTTATTTTTTAGTAATTGTTATATTTTTTTACAATCATATTTTCTATATATTTGTCATTATAATATCTATTATTTTCATAATTTAGTTTGTTTAATTTAATCAAATTAATGAATATTTTATTTATATTACTTTTATTTTTTCATCATATTTATATATTATGGATTATTTTGTTATTAATATTAAGTCTTTTATAATATTTTTTATTAGATTAACATTTTTTTTATTAATATTATTTTTTTTTATATTATTTTTATTTACTTAAATTGTATGCTTTTTTATTTCTTAAATTTTGTTATGTCCTCTCTATTAAAATTATTATAAAATATAAATCTGCAACTCCGCTTTATCATTATACTAGCCACACAGCTGAAATACTCTTTCAATTTCACCTACAATTCTTGTACCTATCTACCAGATTAAAAAGAATCAAGTTATAATTGTTATTAAATGCATTTATTAATATATATTTAAGAAATTACTCAAAAATAATATAAACTTTCTTATCAATTGCAGTCAAAATATATGAGAGACTGTTTATAGGTTTAAAGCAATCTTAACTGATTTTTTTTTTGACGGAAATCTAAAAACAGATTTTGTTAATTAAATTTTAAAAGAGTAGGCAACCTTTTTTATTTATTAACCTATTATACATATATAGAATATACATTAATAAATATTCAAAATTAGTCTCTTACCATTTCCCACTCCCAAATGTTACTAAGATATTAATCAATGGAACTATTTTTATTGATCCTCGATATATGATTTCTCGACTCTAGAGACACTATATCTTATATATTTAATTTATCCATATATTTCTACTATCTTCCCACTGACCAATCGCAATTATCGACAAATTCCATCAGCTCCCACGCGAACATCAAAGAGCTTCGACTCATAACACCACAAAGGCTATATCTATGGCTGCTCTAGCATTTTTTATTTATTTTAGGTAAATATTTTATAGTAACGCATTCTTTATGCATTGTGTTGTGGGTGTGCGTGTGTGTGTGTGTATGTGTGTGTGTGTGTGTATGTGTGTGTGTGGGTAAACATTTTATTTTAACACGATAACATTTTAATTTATTTGTTGTTTGTTGTTTGCTGTGTGTGCTACACGTATTGCAAATATTTTGCACCAATAATAACTCAGATTTTGTGGTTGTTAATTTTTGACAGCGACGTGAGTGCGCCAACAGCCGCAGTCAACAGCAGGCAGCAGCAGCAACAGCAGCAGCGGCAACAACAATGAGAACAACTGCGATTCGTGTTAAGGGGTTCAGTTTCGGGTTGTGGGTCATTGTTTATTTTTTGAATCAACGCGTAGCGCCGCCAATTATCGCCAGGCGATAAAAAATATGAAGTAGTGCGCGCCGCAACAACAACAACAACGACGGCAGCAACAACAACATAATTATGACGTCAACAGTTGTTGTTGCTGCGGTTTTCGGCCTGCAAATTGGTTGCGAGCGTAAAAAGGCCAGATGCAAAGAGAGAAATGCGCGAATCGCACGGATTATGCGGCAAATGTAACGGAACTAATGCTCCAGCGGGTGGGTGGGCGTGGTGTGGTGGCTGAGTGGTTTGGGTGGCCACTGGGCGCCAGCGTCGGCCTGTCTCAAAGCCGGCGGCGGCCTTTGATCGTTGCCGTCGTTTTGACTGGCTCGACTGCCTAATTGCCCCAGTCGCCGCTTTTTGTAATTGATAAGTACACTAAGTACACACACACTCGCACACACACTCGCACAACAATTCCGCACTGTCTGACGCGTCCAGCCGGAGAGGCTTCAGCGCACATCCATCAAAGGCCTTTGGCATTAAGTCACTTAATTTGCTTGACCAAAGCTCAGGGGCCGAGCTGGCGCGAGCTGACCAACATTTTTTCTGGTGGGCTTTGATCGATTGTGAATTTGGCAATCAGAGCCGGCGCACAGTAGTTTTTTCTTTCTTTTCCTCTTGACGGATTAATTCTCGATTCGAGCCTAAAACTGCATTATGATAGATGATAAATGATAGATGGATCACCGTCGATCGCTCTTCGATCATGCAAGGTTTCGTTTTCGGTTTCGATTTCGATTTCTGTTTCTGTTTCTGCTTTCAATTTCCATTTATTCACTTTGCGGCTTAAGTTTTCGCCTGGAAATTGATTGAGCAACTCGCGTCGTGGCTCAGGTATATTTAACAGGTGATATATACACACACATTCTTGGGGCCTAGTCGCAGGCGCGCCTTACGTTTTGATTTATATGCGGCCCACTAAAAAGCGCCAATAATTCATTTACACAATTCTTTAAATGCCCCTCCGCCCCTCCCCAATCGCCAGCCTTTCAACTCGTTTTCCACACTTGATTGATGCCAAACAGTTCACAAACAGAACCCACAAGTGCCAGCCGCGAATGATATTCCATTAACAGCCACAAATTCCCCCTCCAAATTAAACAAATAAACTGTCTCGCTGTGACGCTGATGTATGAATGGATGAATGCCTCGAGGAATCTACATTGTTCTAGTGTCTCGTCTGCTCCACCCCCCCCTCGATATCTGCCCTGTGCCCTGTGCGACTTAGTGGCTGCCACCCACTTGATCAATCGAAACGTCCCCCAGTTATGGATGTGTCACCCCACACAATGCCAAGCGATCAGTCTTCAAAAGCTGCCAGTGCAATTTGTTCTATTCGACTTTTGCAAAGAAATTACAAAGAATTCGCTTCATTTAATATGAAGTTGGATTTCAAACAAATTAATTTTAAACAGATTAAATTAAATTAAATAAATCTTATAAAATATATTTAGCAGTGCTATCGATATATTTAATTTTTAATTAAATTAAAAAAATCTTTTAAAATATATATGAACTGTTATCGATATATTACATTTTTAACTTTTATTTCATTTTTAATACATTTTTGATTTAACTTACTGCATTTTTCGTTGGAATATATTAAATTTAAGTCATTAATTCAGTTAAAAACAAAATAAAAAATTAATTTCTTTACCAACATAAAATAAGAAATAAATTCACGAATCAGAAGGCCAATTAAATTTATTAGAACTCTACTGAAAATAAACCAGTTGGAACGAATCTCTTGAGGCTCTTATTGCTCATTCGAAATAATAGTATATTATGTAATATATGTTTATAGTTTGAAATATATGCTTACATATATATTTGCGCTAGTATTTCCTTAAAAGTAGTTAAAAAATTCAAATATTTTCTTCGTATTTATTTAATATTACTTATAAATTATTCCTTACAAAATAAAATAAAATAAAAAAATATTATAGTTTTGTGGTTAAATTTATTAGTTTTTAGTTAACTTATCTGAGGAATGAGACTTGAGCTGTTATATGTTCCTTCTTAGCTAAACTGTCTTTAGTTTTATTAATTCGAAATTATTTTTAAATATTTATGTCTTCTATTGCTTAGTGTAGCTTGAAGTTGATGCAAAGCAATTTTTATATTTCATTTCCTTTCTGTTATTATATATTATGAAGCTCTGTTCTCTTTGCTCACATGCAAAAATGTTAAATTTGCCCTGTTGAATCGTGATTTTGCTATGTTCTAATATCCAAAAATTTTAAAAATTTATATTAGGTAACTAGAGTTTTCATTATTTAATAGAAATAGTTTCAGTTAAAAAAAAACTCATCGTCTACAAATACTTTTTTAAATATTTCAAAAATCGTTAACAGGGAGAAATCTTCTGTTGCCACTTTGACTTTGCCAAAAGATAGCCATAAAACTTAAGGTAAGAGAAACCCACAAGTCTTTCAACCTGCTCAGATGTAGATCTATGAAGTCTTAAAGTTATACGACTATATCAGTTAAAGATTTTGATTAGGCAGTTCAATAACCTACGCTAAAGATTAGCCTAATTCTCTGCTTCTAAATCTTGATCTCCCCCGCTATTAACTTTAATATAACTCAGCTTTAGATATATAAAACTTTAAAGTCTGCATATTTCATGGCAGTTCATGTGTCAAGTGGAACTAGTTCGAGCAGAGAACATCAAAAAGGTGGAACAATCAAATAAAGTTTCGTTGATAATCGCGCATAAAACTGAAACATGCTCGATGATTGTTAATAAAATCATTAGGGAGAACTTTTACGTTTGAACCAAAATAAACAAGATCGTAAAGATGCAAATCTGTGGCCAGGGCCAGGGCGTGCGAGTACTCGTGACCAGGGCTAATAGCTGCGGACAACAAGTCGAACATATTGAAGAAATTTTACGGTTTTATGACTGCATTAAACACGACTTGGTGTGCCCAAAGGGAAATACTTTCTTAAGACTTTCACATAAATAACTCCAGATCGAAGCTGGGATCTGATTGAGCATTGTTCCACAGAGAGAGGGAGAGAGAGAGAGGGAGAGAGGGGGAGACAATGAGAGGGAGCGAAATCCATGAAAGTGACGAGCGATTGCCGCCTGCAAGTGTCAATATAAAGTAACAACTTTATTGATCCTTATTTATTCGAGGGCAAACCAATAAAATGGGCAACTTTATAATGATGCACATAAATAACGCTCCCCCCAACCCCTCTGCCCCATTCCTGTGCCCTTCCTCCGCAAACAAAGCAACAGCGGATGACCAAGTCAAAGGCGCAGGCGCAACGATAACAAAAAAAATCAACAAAAATAACGAAGAAGCAGAAGGCGAAGACGACCATCTGAAAGATGAAGGCGACAACATGTCAACGACGAATGGCATTGAGGATGTGAGCCTCAAGTTGAGACCTGCTCGAGATGACGCGCGACATGACTCGAGAGGCGGAACAACACTTTGACTTGTTCGCAGTCAAATCGGAGAGAAAAACAACGAGATGAACAACATTTAAGAGCGCACGTCTTACAGGTGCTATAAAAGATGTAAGTTATTAGTTATATTATGGAATCTTATAAAAGCTATGCATTTACATAAATTGAAGCTAGAAAATTGAGCTTAAAAACTTTTTATTGAGGTAGTTAGAGTAAACATAGAATGTCTTGCAGTCTTGAAGAAAGCTGATATATTCTTCTTTTGGATTACAATTTATCTATAAAGGATAGAGTTCACATAAGGAAAAATACTCGACTTTATTTCATTTACAATTTTTGTTCATTCTTTTCTTTTCTCATTTACTCAGCATTTCATCCTTAGACATCCTTGGACATCCTTGGACATTAGCATTTTTATATAATTATCATAGGAAAAGAGAGAGAGAGAAAGAGAGAGATAAAGAGAGCGACAGAAAACAAAAGCGGCTATATAAATAAGAGTGCTTCAGTCAATCAATCACTCAAATATCGTAGTTAGTCAATCAGCAAGATAATCTTATCTTATCCAACGGATTGAATCTGTGAATCTATCTTTCTATTAGTGAGTCGATCAATCAGTCAGTCAATGCACGAATCAAACAACTTCAATCATCTGTTAGTTAATCAATCAGTTATTCAATCACTCAAGCTGTTAATCAATCAGTTTGCCTCACAGTTATTCAATCACTCAAACAGGTAGGCAATTACAAACTCAATCAATCAATAACTGATGAATTAGTCAGTCCATGACTTCGTCAGTCAGCCAATAAAGTTGTAAATCAGTCAGAAAAATAATCTATGAATCAGCCAATCAATCAATCTATTTATGAGCTATTTCATCAGCTATTCAATTAGATTCAATCACTCAGTTAATCAACATATAAGTTACAAAAATGAATCAACTAATTAACCAATCCCTCACTTCAATCAATCATTCCATCAGCCATACTCTCACTCACTCAATCAATCAATCAGTTAGCTTATTTTTAAAATAATCCAACATGCTCATTAAACGCCCTAAATGATTGCCGTAAATTATAATTCACGATTTTTTTACATTTTTGTTAAGCGCAATTTACGTTGCTTACATAAAACGCGATTTCCGATGAATTTATATTTCCTGTCTTTAATTGTGATAACAAATTTAAATTTTGAAATTTTATCAGCTGATAAATCAGCGACATCTGCAAATGGAATTATGGAACCGGCTTTAGGTGCATCGCGCGCCGCGTTTGCATTAAATTAAAATTGTTTATTGTGCTCGTTGGATTGTCTCGCATCGCTGGGCAATCGAGTCCGCTCGGCTCGTAAAGTTCGGCGACTGCGTTTTAAGCCAAACTATAAAAATCGGAGAGCCAAACAAAAAAAAAGAAAAAAGAAGAGTATATATCCTAAATCCCTTTGCGGCCCCAATCGAGCGCCAAAACTGATGGCGCAATTTACCGTTGCTGAACCGCTCCGAGTTGATCCCGCAGAGCTTAACAGTGCCTCTCATAATTTAACGACTCGGCGCGCAGTCAAAATGATTTTCGCTATTTGAATATCCTCGGCCCATCGATGCGTCCATTTACAAGCTGTAACACGATTAAGCCCAACTCCCCCAGCCCCCAACTCCCCAACTGCCCAACTTATAAACAATCCAATCATTAAATCGTTGCTGTTGTTTGTCTGATTTGCAGTTGGAAAAACTTCAGCGCGAACTTCGTCATAAATTTCAGTTTTTTGCATATTCATAAATTGTTTCGTTGTTTTGTGGTTGTTATGCTCGCTCAGCGAATTAAAGTGGGCATATTGGTTAGCTGTGCAGGCAACTGTGGCTGGATAAAGTGAGCTGTGCCCCTTGGAGCTTTATCAATATCAACATTTAAATATAAATTTATTTATATTTTACATCAATTGTAAAATCTCTGCATTCTGAACCAGTATTACGCAGTCGGTTACAGCCACCTATCGCATCTCCATTTATTTATTTTTATTTTGTTCAGCTTTTTTTCTTTCATTTCAGTCCCAACTCAACCACATGGCTTAATATCGCAATTAGTGATGCGATATATGCAGCAGATAGCGTTTTTTCTCTCGCTTGTCATTTAGCTAGGCGCTTACTTTTTGCATAAACTGTGTACGAACAGCTGTCCATTATATGAGCAATATACTATGTATAGCCTAGAGGTAGTGTTATAAGGGATATTACTTTGTCTTGCTGTATTTTGTATTGCGGAGCTTCAACGATTTTAAAGATATTTAATTCAATTCTAAAGATGCTCAAATAAATTTCCGAATGAGAAGCGAAACTTCAGGAATAGTTATTCTCATTCCTGAAATTCGCTTCTCATTCGGAAATTTATTTGAACTTCTTTACAATTGAATGAAATATCTTTAAGAGTTATTATCAATTATATTATGTTCAGTCTCTCGGTTGCACCAAATGATCTCAACAACTACAAAATCTAGAGATTGCAATTAGAATTAATTTAAATAATATAATATAAAATAATATAGAATAAGATAGAATACTCTAATCTAGTAAATGTATTATTTTATATAACGCATAGCTTATTATAGATTATAAATTATTTTGTTTTATATATACTATAGTTGAAGTTTAAGAATTAGTTTCAATTAATCATACGATTTCTTATAATTGATACAAAATTCGAGACTTTGACTTGCTTCTTACTGCATAAGCCAAGAGACTTTATAGAGACATCAAACTTCTTATGTAGTTTTATGATTGATAATGTTAATGACGAACTTCAATTTTTTATATGTGTATATGAGCATATAGAGGAAATGAATACTTAAGTATTTCTTTACATTCAAATGTCAAAATTCATTAAGATCGAGTTATTCAATTAGCCATTTCCCTTAGTGGAACAACTGTGGGTAGAAGAGGCAATACACATTCTTATGTGTGAGTACGCGTCTAAAAATCTGCTCACAATATAAGAATTTAAATCTAAAGTCACTTAACATTGCACAAAAACCAATATACTCCTCCTCTCACTGCCTGAACGAGTATCTATAAAAAAGGAGAGAATTTGCGACAAGTTTGTCCAAGTTTGCTTTGATTGCCATAAATTGTTAAACTTTCTGCGAGCTTCACGGATGCAGGCGATCATCGCTGATCGGCCGCCTCGATGTGGCCCATATATAACACGTATATTTATATATATTATATATTTAAATATCGACGCTTAACTAATTACTATTTAATGACGGCCCATTTGAGAAACCTGAGCTGATCGGTGTGCGTGACTCGCCGTGGTATTTCGATATCAAATTAATGTCCGGCCATTTAAACCGAAACACTTTTGTATCTTTTGTGCGGCTGCTAATTAATGCAAAGCGAGATTTGTCTTTGGCTTTGCCTTTGGGCTCGACTTCGTCATAATCTCGAATAAATGTTTTACGAGCCGCATTTGAATTGTTTGTGCTGGCTGCCGTTGAGTTGAGATTTCAGATTTGATTAAGATGAACTTGGCCAGAACAAATGAAACCAGATTTGTAGAGGGGGGAGTGGGGAAGGGGGAGGTGGGGGAGCGGGGGATTTTATTCCTTGATCAATTAGTGGCATATTTGAATTCTAAATTTGATTTTATTTTGGCCAAGATCGCAACTTGGCCATATACTTTTGCTGGCGCCATAAATTTCTAAATTATAATTATAAAGTTTTTTTTTTGGCATTTTTGTTTTTATTTATTTTTTTATTATTTTTTTTTTTTCGTGGTGACTTTTGTCGTCGCCTTTATTTGTTGCCATTCAAAAAATCGAAAAGCGCTTCAAGTTTATTGCTTTTGTTAATTGTAATTTATTTGATTGATTTATCGAGCGAATAAATATTTATCAAGCGAGTTTTGCAATCAGCTCGATTTTTAGTTCATAATAATAAACAAAAAAAAAAATATATATATATATATATAAGCAGAAATATTTGATCAGATATTTAAAAAAAAAAAAGCCAGCACGTGGACTGCTTAGGGTTTTAATTGCCATATTATAAGGCTATATATAAAGACTATATACTATATACTATATCTATGCTTCACTCTCTATATACACATATCTATGCTATATCTCTGCTCATTCGCGTCAAAGTCATAATTCAGCTTTAGATGACATTTGCGCGTTGCGAAATGGTTTTTTTTTTTTCTTTTTTGGCTGGCTGGGAAGATTTACGTAGCGCTCGTAATTCAAAAATGGAAAGAGTTAAGCCCCGGGCCACATGAAACGGCCATTAAAAATAAATCCAAGGCAGTTCGACCGATCATAATAGCGGCGAGATCATCGCATCGTTTCACTTTGACAATTTACGTCGCGCCACAAAAAGCCCGTGGGTGAGCTGCTGCTGCTGCTGCACCCGATCTACAGACACATATATATATATATATACAGATATATATACATATATGATCGCTGTCCGGAAGCATTGACACTCGCTGAAATTTCATTTTTCTTTCTCTTGGACTAAATGAGTTTTTAATGCCTTGATGGGCGTTACGTCCATTAAAACTTACTAATCTTTCAAAACGAATCTCAATTTGCATGAGAATATACCCAAAGTCGTTCACTCTATCGCATTTATAACATAATTTCAGAGACAAGCTGATAGAAAGCTGAGCAAAGACTTGGCAAAATTTGATGAAAAGCTTTCTTTGTATTAACTTCCAAGAGAGTTAACAAAGGCAAAATTAAATTTATATTTTGTATAGAATATTAGCTTGTATTTTTATATTAATATCATGCAATATTTTAAAGAAATTTTTAATATATATAATATTTTATTTATATTATTTATTTTATATTTATATTAAATTTTTTGAATTCAATTTAAATTGAATAAATATCAATAAAAATATCATTTATATTATTTATATAATATTAATATTAATATTATGCATTTTTTAATATATAATATATATTATTGTATTTAAATTATTTACTTTATATTAAATTAGTTAAATTTAAGCAAGTTTGCCAAGATTTTTGCATAAGAAATTTGCATCATTAGCAAAGCTGACGAGCTAATGATAATAGCAAATAAGCGTTAATGTATTTTTTATAAATCTATTTATGAATAAAATATGTTTATGGATAAGTAAATTATATTATATTATATCTAAAGAATTTCTATTAAATACATTTAATAGCATAAATAAATTTATTAATAAAAACGTTTTTAGCTCTGGAATTGCCTGAGTAGCCCAACCGGATATGAATCCCAGCCCCATTTCTTGGCTTATGATATTATCTCAAAAAAGGTCAATGCTACTTGAAATTAGTTCTGGCAAAAATTTAAGATAATATATTATACTTCTAATAATAATAAAGAGAATATACGCCAGATAAGATATTTTTTAAATATATATTAATTTTTATTTTATATATAAATTTATTATGAAAATATATAACAAATATTACTCAATTAATCGCCAATTAAATTTATCAATTTATTTAATTTATTAATTTTTTAATTTATTGCTTAGAAAGAAGAAAGAAAAATGTTTTTTGCATAGGAGATTTTCAAATAATAAATAAAAAATATATATAAAATTAAAAAAAAAATACATATATTAATAAACTGTGCGTCATCAGGATAGCGCACCTTTCACTGTCTTCGTTAATTTTGAATATTTTCTATATGGTTCGAGATATCGTTCTACATTTTTTTCCCATTGGACTCTGTGTTATTCTCTTTAAAGTGATGAAAGGTTGAGCTCAGAAAAATTTCAGGAAATGTTTTTAAAAATTCTTTGAAAAAAAGCTATATATAAATTACTATAAAATTTGTGAATTGCCTTACGTTATTTGTTACGTATTTATTATTATTTATTTGTTAATAAAAAAGCCTAAGAATATATTTTATTTTTGGAAAAATATTATATTTATTATTTTGCAAAAATAAATCCATTCGCTCTGTTTTTATTTACTGACTTCATTCAATATAGTCTCTAAAAAATTCGTTTCTTGCCATTTCACCGCTTCCCTGCCATGCTTCACTGTACCGCCGGCCCAAAGGCCGCATTATCTGGGTTTAAGCCGCTAATTGTTGACGAATGCAGAGACATAAAAAAAGAAGTGAGCGAACGGCGACGACAGTTGAGTGAAAATGGAGAACGCGTTTTATGGATGGCCAATGATGGCTGAGCCGCGGCAGCTGTCGCTGGAGTCGTCGCCTGGAGTCGTCGCACTTGTTGCTCCAATCGGGCCCACTTAATGCCCGGCACAGTGGGTCGTAAAAGTTTTTACGAGTCAACAATTAAACGATGATAATCAAATCACTTGGCAGCACTGGCTCCACCTACCAATCCTTGGAGGAGGAGCGGGAGGGGGTGGTTAAGGGGGCAGGTGAGGCGAGTGGGGGGCGTGGTAGAGATTGTGCTCCTGTCGCCAGCGCCGATTGACGTTCGTCTGGAGGCGAGCCGGACCCCGGGGTAATAAATACTTTTACGATTCTATAATTTGATTTGGGCATTTTTCTCTTTCTCCTCCTCTTCTTCTTCATCTTTCCTCTCTCTCATTTTTATTTAATATTTCTTCTGCTTCGCCTCGCTCGGCCGCACATTAAGTTTTTTATGTGTTCGATCGTAAAATGCGTTTGATAAATTATTATTTGGAATGCGAAGCTGGAACCCATCGAAGAGCGCGGCCCAGAGATCAAAACACACACAGAAATCTGCATACGAAATGCGAATCTAGTTTGAGAATTTTATAATCTGTCGAGTTCAGGTAGGTTTACGATGAAATGTGGGGAAATAATGAATATATATATATATATATGTGGGAATATTAGAATGTGATTAAAATTATGAAATATCTTTAATGTTTTTATTTTAGTAGAATATTAATAGAATAATGTAGGAAATAATGAAGAAGAAGGTATAAAATATAAATATAAATATTGAAATATTGAAAGAAATACTACGAATATTACATAATACAGAAATAGAAGATATAATAGCGGAAATTGGATTATTAGAAGATATATTTGGAATAAATATTTTGAAATTGCAGAATTTGAATAGAGTATTGCAAGAATTATGTGGAAGTATCAGTTATATATAGAATTATGTGGAAATATTAGTTATATATATAATTATTGCATAAAATATAATTATCATAAATTTTTCGTATTTTTTAATATATATTATTTTTAATTTTCATATATATGGAAATATTTGCATTCAGAATATTGAAAAAAATATAATTTTCAGATAGAATTGTTGAAATATTGTAACAAATATTTAGAATATTATATACTTATATAAAATATATGGAAATATTATGATATGATTGAAATATTGGATGAAATATGTTTACATTTCAGTTATACAGGAAATTAAATTGCAGATCTAAACATATTCTTCATAGAGAAGATATACAATTTCAAGCTAAAGATATCTTATGATAAGAATAACTTGTAGAATATATCAGATCATAGATATTCCATTGCAGAGAAATACTGAAAAAGCTCAAAGAGTTTTTAGATCTTAATGGAAACAATATGTAGTATCATATGAGTAACTTATTCTTATTCTTGGTAGGAACTTTGGCGATATGAGCATCTGCTCTTATATGTTAACTCCATTAATTAATGTTTTTATTTTGTGAAAAAATATATTTATAAAACAAGTTATATATTTATTCAAAAAATATTAAGATTTTTCTTCTTTCTCTATATAAAAGTTTAATAGAGTCATATGTCATATATAAAATATTTTAATATATCTGGTATGAAAATACTTATACTATTTTTATTTTAATTAAATAGCTTTTAATATAGTTGAAATATTCTTTCTCATTTATTCTTTGTCTCTCTTTCTATCTTCATTCCATTTTCTATTCTTCTTATGTTCATTATGTTTCGTCTCAAAAACTCGTAAGGCTCTCAAAATGATAAATTTTTTATTATTATTTTTTTTTTATTTCAATTTTTATTATTCATCTGTTTTCCAACTCCACGAACTTCCCTCGCTCTCTTTTTAAATATGCAAAATCGAACGCAACATTAATTAAAAGCATAAAACCGGCTGTTAAATTCGGAATTAAACTTATGTTCCTTCGGCATCTGCAAACGATGAATGGAAGAAATAAGCAAAACTGTAAATTCCAAATTTAGAAAACTGAACGAAAGCATAAGAACTGTTCAATGAATGCACACTCACACACATACACACACACACACACTAGTACATATGTGCACTTCAGCAAACAGCCCTCAAAAGCTGTCATCAAATTGACGAACGGAACGCGAGGAATAGAGTCGCCAGCGCTGCTGCTATTTACATATTGTACATATTTAGCTGTAATACAATGTCATTGTGTGCACACACACACACACACGCACACAAATATCTGCATGCAAATATATACTTGTGTGCATGTGTACACACTCACACAGACAGCGCACCCGCACGTTGCAAAAAAAAGACAAAAAGTGTCAGACAGAGAGACAAAATGTCGAAAGCGCGACAGCTGCAGCAGCGGCGCAGACGAAAGCAGCAACAGCAGCAGAGGCAGCAGCAACAACAAATTAGAACGAACCACCTTCACACTTACACACTCACACAGAGTTACACTCATGCACAGCCATTGGAGTGAGGGAGTGAGTGAGCCAGCGCATGCGAGTGAGAAAATTTGTTTTGAACTGTCATAAATCTTAATTGTGGCGGAGTGATGGAATCGGAATGTGCTGAAGCCGCCGACCTACCAAAAGGGTGACGCGCTGACGAAACACTGCATGCAGCTAATTTGAGAGCGAGAGTGAGAGAGAGAAAGAGCGAGAGCGAGCCGACGAGAGAGCAACGCCGAGCAACAGAGCGTCAGAGTGTGAGTGCGAGTGTGAACGAGCGCACAGGCATTTCCCCTGCGCTGGCTGGCTGGCTGCTGTTCCATTTCCACTTCGTACACACGCCGCAAAACATAAACAAGATTTATGGCACTTCCAATTGGTGTGTGCAGGGGAAACGCGCCCGACGGCCATGCGCAGTGGCAGCGCCCGCTCTCTCGCAAGCGTCGCGCTCTCGTCGCGCCGGCCGCGCGCCACAATTTCAGTCAACAACAGACCGTTACAGCGAACGATCATGTTCGAAAAGCTCTGTGGCGCGCCAAGAACAACACGCACGCACGTAAAAGCCGTTAAAGGGTAAAAGCAAAAGCGCGTGGACAGATTCGCGCTGTCTGCGTCGTCGTCGTCGCAGTCGCAGTCGTAGTCGCTGCCGTCGCAGTCGTTGTAATTAATTAGCACAGACGCCAGCGTCGCTGTCAGCGTGTGCGAGCGAGATAGCAGCACATTTAATCACGGCATTTGTGACAGCCAGCTGCTGCTGCTAGTAGAAGTGGGGGAGGAGAAGAAAAAACACACAAAAAGCAGCGCAGCAAAGTAATCAACACGCTGCGCTGTCGACGTCGCCTTTTTGGTGGGGGCGCCAAACACTCGAACAACAACAGCAGCAACAACAACAACAATACCAACTGAGTGCGCATTGCGTTGCGCCGTCGCTTAACGCAATCGAATCAGAAATTGCCGTCGCCAAACGCGCGCTTCGTGTCGCCGTCGTCGTCGCCGTCGTCATCGTCAGCGTCAGCGTCGTGTTTCAAGTCCAACTCTCGTCAAAAGACAACAGCAACAACAAGAAGAAGAAGAACAACGGCCCGAGCAGAGCCGCCAACGCAGCTTCCTGGGCGCAGACAAAACGAAACGAAACGAAACGTGCGCGTCGCTGCCACCGCGCTTTGAACTTCATTTTTTTGGTATCAATCAGCAACGAGCAGGCAGAGGAGCCGAACGCATTGTTGCTGTTGTTGTTTGTGTCTGATTCTTGACTGAATCAGTTTGACAGCCGACGTAGCAGCAGCAGCAGCAGCAGTAGTGGCAGCAGCAGCGCAGCAGCAGAGGCTGAGAAGAAGCGACAGCAGCAGCAGCAGCGCCGCAGCCAGTGACGACACGGCAACGCCGACACATTCATTCGCTGTTCGACTCTCAAACGAGTAACGACGGAATCCGGATGAACGAAAGGCAGAAAGAAACCGAAACATACGCACGCACACAGCCATACACCACACCACACACACACACTGACAAATGAAAGCGAGCGAATTGTGTGCGACGCGTGTTCAGCAAAAGAAACAAAAAAAAAGAAAAAACAAAAACAACACCAGCAAATTCAATTATTTTAATCTGAGCGCCATTTATAAAAAGAGAGAAAAAAAGTGTGATAAAACAACAACAGCAAAATGAAATGCATAATTAAATAAAAATAATTAATTTATTATCAAATTAGTTACAACAACAAACACATGCATCATATCTAGTCAAAATTCACAAAAAAGAGGAAGAAGAAATGCGCGTCAAATGTTTAATTAAGACTGATTACAACAACAACAACAAGTAAATACAACAAAACAAACAAACAACAAATGGTTCAACAAAAGTATACGTAAAAAAAACACGAAACAAAACATAAATAAAATATATTTATTAATACAAAATAAACATTACAAAAATAAATAAAATATATATATATATTTAACAATATTTTGCTCACCAAAAACAAAAACAAAAAACTTAAAATACAAAATACAAAAATCAACAAATTTCAAACGAAGTATACGATTCAAATGCAATTATTAAATTAAATTACATTTTTCTGTCTGCCATACGAGAATATTATAAATATATATAAAGCTAAAAGTAAAATAATATAAATAAATAAAAATATATAGATATATATATATATTACACTATTTAAACACACAAGTTATACGTAGCTGAAAACGCTAAAAAATACCAAGTGCAAAATATAAATAATAAATAAACAAAATACAAACACGAAATATTATATTACATATTGTGTCAAATTAAATAAGTTAAAATTAAAAAATAAAAACAAAAAGTGAAATTCTTGATTCAAAATTGTAGCAACAACAAAATCCGTCAAAATTCAGCAAAATTTGAAAATGTTGCACGAGGCGCTGATGCTCGAGATCTACAGACAGGCGCTAAATGCCGGGTAAGCAAAGGATATTCATTTAAAGAAAATATAGAATATAATATAAATAAATATTTTAAAAGAATTGTTTTATCTAATTAAAGTCTTAAATAAATATGCAATAGCTAAAGAAGATAATTAAAATTTTATATTGCGATTTTATATAGTAAATGAGGAAAAATATGAGGAAAGATGTTTACTTTGAGATTTGACATAGTAAATAATATGAGAATATTAATAAATAATATGGGAAATAATAGTAAATAATATGATCAGTAAATATATGATATGATAATATAGAAAATAATAGTAAATAAATTAAAAATACCTTTTAATTATGGAACAGCTTAGCTTATGTGAATATATTTTTAATTCTTTTCATTTTATTTCATACATATATTTTATATTAGCAAATAATAAGGAGAATTCATTACTATTTTATATACTCGAATGGGGTAACGGTAATAACAATAATTCTGATATTAATAATATACATTGTTTATTAGTTTAACAAGAAGTCATTAACACAAGCACATATTTGATGTAAATACAATTAAAATAAAAATAAATAAATAGTTCCCCTTTTCACACTTTTATCATAATTATCAGAAAAGAATTTTTTTATAGATCTGTGCAACAATTATGTAGCTTGTTTCTATGTCAACTGCAATTTATTCAAATATGATATAGTTAGTTATATATAGCCTAGTAAATGCCGCCTTTTACTTATTTTAAGTAAGTAGTTAGGAATTAATGTCAAATATTTGAGAATGGAGTAACAGAGCAATGATTACTTTTTTATTTAAATGGAACACTTTCTTTATATGAATTTAGTTATTTCAACAGACCTTAAGCCTTTTTCTGAATGAAAATTAATTTGCGAGCAATGCATAAAATCTATAATATATACATCGATAAATATTTTTATTAATGTTAAAAGACGCTTTCAAGAGAGTTTAGTTGCATTTCTTACAAAAAATGTCTAGAGTTAATTAAAAATAATAAACGAATTAAATCAAATAGATTTTGCATGAAATTATTTGTTGAGTAATTTAAATATTATAAAATCACGTTTGAAAAATTATTTATAAATTATTAATATTGATATAATGACTGTAGATTATTGTAATGCATAATAATATATAAATATATATGTGCTAGGTATAATGAGAGTATTAAATAGGTGTTGATAAATCAAGTTGAGCGGAGACAACAATCATATAAGATTTACATTGAATTTTAGTTCAATGTTGTTAATGTATATATTGACATATTGACATATGATTTATATATATTGACATATTGGCATATGATATATTTATATATGGCACTTCCTAAAGCTTATCATGTTTTGCGACTAAGCATTGTTGCTCGATACATTGTTGAGCTTGTAATCAGAAAAAGTTGTTAATTAGTTTATAAATATATATAAACTATAAGAGCTCATATATTATTTATAAATATATTTATATGCTCTGCTAATATTAGATTATAGAATATAGATTAAAGAGTTTAAATGTAAACACAATACGCGAATATATGATTGCTTTACAATATGGCCTAACAATTTCTTGATATTATATATAAAAACGCATCTATAATCTTCCTCATATCATAAACAAACTTCTTTAATTTTCATTTCCACTAACAAAACTTTGTTGTTTTTTATTTGACATTCTTCAAAAAAGTCTTCAGCATTATTTGAAGTATCTCTCGAACGAGAGCTGTGGAGATGTACGTTATGTATATCTTGATGGCTTGCCAAACTGGTTTGCATTAGCGCAACGCACAAATAGAAGTCGACTAATTAGCTATTAGTCCCAAACTGGATCCATATCGAATAATAAAAATAAAATTATTACTTAAGAATTTCGAATTGAGAATTATTTTTGAATGTGACGAATGTGCGAGACGTTTTGATGCTTCTCGCTCGGCTCGTCGCAGTCGTCGCCACACCTGTCGTTATAAATTCTCAGCTCGCACCGATATATAGGCCATATATCAAGAAACACCCACCCAGACCATATGCCGACTATAAAGCAAGGCAAAGAAATTGATTTATAAACCAAATATCAAGCGATAAATAGCAAGAGCTCTCTCCCTCTCTCTTTTGCTCTCTCTCTCTCTCTCTCTCTCTAGTGAGCTGAGCTAACTAAATCGCGCGAGTATCGCACGCAATTATCGCTGGCTAAACGTTTGCCATAGGCTTTGTGATTAAACTCGTTTTGAGCTACATTTCGGCATAAATCGGAGCGCGAAACAAGTTTCGCCTGAGCCGCACAGAAGTCGACTGACTCCGGCTGCGGCTACAAATTGTGGCGCGTCTTTGCGCTGCTTTTCCGATTCTGCCCAGCTCATTTGGAAATTGGAAAATGCGAATGAATAAATCAAAATAGTTGAGAAAATACGATATACGAATTTCAAACGCTGCACGTGGGCGTAGCCTCTATGTATCTGTGGATGTATCTCTTGCCGTGTATCTGTAAATGTTTTTTTTTTTTTTTTTGAGTACGCGCCTATTACTGGCAAGATTTATGCACAGCTAGCCCCCGGCCGAGGGGGGGGGGGTGGCTGTTTAGTAATGTTTAGTTGCTGCATTAGTCATGCGTGCACGGCCAAGTATCTGGCAGATACAAAAGTATCTGCAGCCAGATCAAACTCGTCAATCTGCCTGGCGGCCGCCAGCGCCCCCGCGCCCGCGCTTGATTATTAATGAGACAATTCCCGCTCGTAATTAACTGCATCGCAGTCGCTGGCCATAAATCATTTTGATTTAAGCTTCATCAAATAACAAGATTGCATATTATGATAGCCGCAGTCCGTGGAAAACTTGTAGCTGTCTCCCTCTCTCTCTCGTGCTTTTTTTTACAGTTAATCGCAGCTCGCCATCTGAAAATCCAATTAGCAATTCGCACAGAGCTCTACGTGGCCAGGTGTATTAGGTATCTGAGCGAAAGGTGTTGCAATTCGGCAAGAAACAAATCAAATAGAGGCAAAAGCGTTCAATGAATCACAAATATATAGTCTATATATCTATATATATCTAGCTGATGTCGGCGGTGTTTGACATTGGGCAAAAGCCCATCAATATTAGTGCACTTAGAGGCGAGTGGCAGCAACAGTTTCGTATGGGATCTATGCGCCGCTATCCATCAATGAGTTTTACCACAATCGATAGCTTGATAAAATGTTTATTGTGTTGGACAACTTAATGCTGGCAGCATTGCGTGATCGTTCCACCCGTTCAACAGCCCTAAGACATTGAGAATATGCGCGGGGGCATAGAGCAAAGTTTAAATGTTCTAGGTGCGCTAGAGAGGGTACTAGAAGAACAGTATGTAGGCAAATGAGGCTAAATGAAGAGATTTAATTTAGTTAATATGGAAAAAAGGGGTACTATAATAGAATGAAAGAAAGTAAAGTAATATATATAGAGTGAGTAAATATTTTGACTTTAAAATACGTTAATTAATGGGAATATTGGGCAAATATTTTGTTTTGTTTAATTTTAAATGCAATAATAAATGCAATATATACATGAAACATTAAAGATCTTCATTATTTTAATTATTTTAAAATCAAAAAGTTTACTCACTCTATAAATTTTACTTTATTTTTTATCATTCTATTACGCTCACGTTAATAAAACAATTTAAAATGAGTCTGCAATATATATATTATAGTAGCTTAGTATGTTTTACAAATTTTGTTGAGTTTCTGCTTATTTGAGCAGCAAAACAATTCAAATTTCGTTCACTATAGTTTATGTAAACTTTACATCATTTTTATCTTTTTATAATGCATTAATATATCAAGATTAACTATGGGCAATAGTTTTTTTGTATATATATTTATTTTTTTCCATATTTATATATATTTTTTTCCATTATCTATATTTTACCCATATTAAAGTATATATATATATATTTTTTGTATTTTAATTAATATATATACTATATATTATTATATAAAATGTGAATGATATATATATTTTTTATTATAATATATTTTATATATTTACATCTTTAATATTTGTCTGTTTTATGTATATATTTTTTAATATTTATTTTTTAATTTTTTTTTCTATTTATATATTTTGTTTTATTTTTTATATATTTATTTAAATGTTAATATTGTATTCTGTTGTAAAGAGTTAAAATTAAGAATTCAATTTATATTCTTGTTTATTATTATTTTTATAAATAAGTATATTTGTTTTATATTTTAATAATGAGATATATTTATATATATACTTTTTTTGTTAGATATTTATATATTTAGCATATAAAAATCTTGCTTTATTTCTTAGGCTGCTTATCTTTGGCTTTCAATGACAAGCGAGCTCAATAAATTTAACACTTTGCTAGAGCAGCAACAGTTTTTAGCAAGCCTGCAAATTGTTTGTCACGAGCAGCAAAGACTTCTCGAACTTCGAGAGAGCTAAACCTAATAATACCATACTCAGCCTCTATCATAACCCATTTCCCACTCGTAAGTCTCCACCCTTAAGTCATTCGCTTACTAAGAGAGCAATTAGCATCGAGTCAAAGCTGCCAACTTGTTGCAGTTCGAGTGAGCAACTGTGCTTGATTGAAAGACAAGGCGAATATAACTAAGTGACTCATATATTAGATGATTATGAATGCTTTTAAATGTCATCAAGTGACTCAGATATTTTTGATAATTTTTTTGCTGTCAATCAATAAGTCGCATGAAACCATATTACGTATTCGCTCGTAAGTCAAGTCAAAAGCTTTGCCATTTCCGGCGAATTCGACAACTTGGCGCGTCGGCAGCTCTAAGCGCCTAAGCCACGCCCACACACGAAAATAATATTCATAAAATTGCCATTAAAGTTTTACAACTTTTGTGTAAAACTTGAGGAAATCAAAACTAAAGCAAAAATTTATAAAAAATATATATATAAATATATATATATATAAATAGATATATGTATCTGGCTAAGCATGTGCCTTTTGCAGATTTATAAGTAGATGCAGAGCAATAAAAATTTGTTAGTTATTTATGCACATTTGGGAGAGGGAGAATGGGGCGAGGGGGACGGGCGGCGCTTTAATTTATGCAAAATATGTGGAATGGCTTTTGTGGCTCGCTTTGTCGTCAGTTTTATGGGCCGCTCGGCTCGGCCAAATGGGCAGCAGATAAAACAGATCTTAGATGTCGAAAGATCTGTTGATAATCGCGATGATGAGCTCCGATCATAATTCACGCTTTGCCTGTCTCGCATTAAACGCCATTGTTCCAAAATAAATTTAACCGATTTTTAACGATTTTTACGAGCCAAACTTGTCAGCAGAGAGCGACGAGGGGGGGGGGGCAGTCAGTCGGCTGGGGCATGGGGGCATGGCTAACAGCTGTGCACAGTTTCGTTTTGGTTTATGGATTTGAATAACAAACGAAATGTTGACATATGCTTCACATTGTTGCCATTGTTGTGCCACGGCTGCCTCGGCCTGCCGCCCCGCCCCACCTCGCCCCGCCTTGAGTTCATATCAGATGCATTGGGATTTATATAACGCGCTTATATAGATCTCTCGATGATCGTCGTTTGGCAAGCTTTCACTAATGATCTACGACCTTATGCTAATGCCTGAGCAATTCATGATTAATGTCATCTCTTTCTATCACGCACAGTCTAATGAGTCGATCATACAATTGGGGGCGGGGAAAGTTCTTCTTCACTTCGACCAATCAACTGCGGGCCGAGAGCATTTGCCATTTGTTTTTGCTGTCAAAATGGCATTGCTGCTGCCATTGATCACTCGACGAACTTGATTGGCGCACAACAAGTTGATCACATGACTCGATGATCGGTGATCAGTGATCAGTGATCGGTGATCTGTAATCAGAGATCACTAATCTAATCAATGATCAATGAGCGCTGATTACGTTGCCTAATTTCTGAGCGTTTTGTATAATTAGCACAATTTATTGCTCTTGATTTATTAATGAGAGAGAGAGAGAGTGTGAGGTAGAGAGAGAAAGAGGTGAAGTGGGCGAGAGTGAGATGCAAATAAAGTGAGCAGCTTTTGAATTGATAATTAAGTGCTTTGGCTGTGATCGCATTTGCTTTGCGATCAATTCAAATAATGCGCTCTTTATCTGGGTCTCTCACTCTCTGGGTCTCTAAATACAGTAGTATATATAAATGTATATATGTTATATTTGTGCAAATTATTATACATATATTTTATACATTTAAATAATTTGTATATATTTTTTTTTTGACTTTAATTGAAATATATTAATTTATTTTAAATATATATATTTTTATTTTATTTTTTAAATGAACTACTTGGAATTTGTATTTTACCAAGATATTAATAGAAAAACTAAAAATGCATACATTTTTCTATTGATAGCTTAGGAAAATACAAATTTTAAGTGGCTTACTTAAGCTAAAAATTAAAAATTAAAAATAAAAAACATAATTATAATATGTATTTCATATCTTGAGGAAATGGAAATATGCTTTATCTTACTAATACTCTTACTCTTACTCTAACTTAATATACCTAACCATCATTTTCCGTACTAGACCATTAAACGAAGCTGATCAGTATGAATTTCAATCCTAACATAGAGTTTCTAAGCCCTTCAATTCTTAAAGTTATAACAAGAGAGCGACTGCTCTATCTAGAGGCATTTGTTCGGTATTAGTCATTATAATAGTAATAATTGAGTTAGACTTCAATTTAGATTGTATTTGATGTATTGTATGTATTATATTTCTAATATTGTCTAATCTCTATAGGTATCCTAATATGTTTCATTGTCACCTATATCTTTCTCATAAATATTGTTATACGATATTTTTCCATGTACTCTATACTTCTATCTTCTCATCTCTACAGTATATTTATTATTAGATCAATGAATCCATACATACTTTTCTGATTATATAGATAGATAAGCTACAATACTTTATACTAAAGAAATCTATATATATAATAGAATATAATATATTATATATATTATAATTATATACAATTACTCTATAAATTATATCAATATTATATATAATATATTATAATAATAGTAGGAATCCCATATGACATTGAATAAGTATGGATTCTTTGCACATACTATTATCATATTTTTCTCAAATCTCCTAGCCTCTACCTTATATATACATAAATATATATCTCCTCCATTCAAAAGCCCATCCTAATTTAAATTCTCTTCCCCTTCTGCTCTCTCTTGTTGCAGCGCCCTGCCCACAGCACGTCCACGTTCCACGGAGTCGGCGAATTCCAGCGAGCGCTGCCCCTCGCACGACTCCAATTCCTCGGACAACGGTGGCCAGCGGGACGCGTCGAGCATGTCGGGGGGCGTGCTGCCGGCGGTGCCCACCACGATGCACTCATCATTCCCGGCGGTGCCGCAGTCGCTGCCCGCCCAGCCCTCCTCGATGGAGGCCTACCTGCACATGGTGGCCGCCGCCGCGCAGCAGTACGGCTTCCCGCTGGCGGCGGCGGCGGCGGCCGGGCCGCGGCTGCCCCTGCCGCTGCCCAGCGAGGCGGCGGCGCCGTTCAAGCTGCCGCCCCAGGCCTCGCCCACCGCCTCGAGCAGCAACTCGGAGGCGCTGGACTTCCGCACCAACCTGTACGCGCGCGCCGAGTCCGCCGAGCCGGTGGCCTCCGAGGAGGAGGAGGAGTTCGACGACGGCGCCAACAACCCGCTCGACCTGTCGGTGGGCACGCGCAAGCGCAGCCACGACGCCCCCAGTCCCATTGGCCAGATCCAGGTGAAGAAGATGTTCAAGTCGGACAGCCCGCCCGCCAATGCCTCGCCAGCGGCGGCCGCCGCTCCCCTGCTGCCCGGCGTCAATCCCTACCTGGCCGCCGTGGCGGCGGCCAACATCTTCCGGGCGGGCCAGTTCCCCGACTGGAATGGCAAGAACGACCTGGTGGTGGATCCGCTGGAGAAGATGTCGGACATTGTCAAGGGTGGGGCAGGTGGTGGCGGTGGCTCCTCGGGCATGCACAAGGAGAAGCAGCAGAGCAAGGCGACGCCACCGGCGTCAGCTGCACCACCGCCCAAGAGTCCCGCGGGCAGCGGCGGCGGCGGTGGCAACTCCTCCGCCTCGAACCACACGCCCGCTGAGGGGGGCGGCGGTGGCAGTGGAGGCGGCGGTGTGACCAAGGCGCGCCACAACATCTGGCAGTCGCACTGGCAGAACAAGGGCGTGGCCAGCTCGGTGTTCCGCTGCGTGTGGTGCAAGCAGAGCTTCCCCACCCTCGAGGCGCTCACCACGCACATGAAGGACAGCAAGCACTGCGGCGTCAACGTGCCGCCCTTCGGCAACCTGCCCAGCAACCAGCCGCACCACCACCACAATCAGCAGCAGTCGTCGCAGTCGCAATCGCAGCAGCACCACCAGCAGCAGCACCACCAGCAGCAGCACCACCAACAGCAGCAGCAGCACCACCACCAGCAGCAGCAGCAGCAGCGGAAGCAGGGAGGCAGCCAGGCGCCGTCGGCGAACGTGAAGAACGCGTTCCAGTACCGCGGGGATCCGCCGACGCCGCTGCCGCGGAAGCTGGTGCGCGGCCAGAACGTGTGGCTGGGCAAGGGCGTGGAGCAGGCGATGCAGATCCTCAAGTGCATGCGGTGCGGCGAGAGCTTCCGCTCGCTGGGCGAGATGACCAAGCACATGCAGGAGACGCAGCACTACACCAACATCCTCTCGCAGGAGCAGAGCATCTCGATCAAGTCGGGCAACGCCAACAACGACCATGGCAAGGATGGCGGCCAGAACAGCCTCAGCTCGGAGGAGTCGCGCACGCTGTCCGCCGTGCTGACGTGCAAGGTGTGCGACAAGGCGTTCAGCTCGCTGGGCGACCTGAGCAACCACATGGCCAAGAACAACCACTATGCGGAGCCGCTGCTGCAGTCGGCCGGCGCCCGGAAGCGGCCGGCGCCGAAGAAGCGCGAGAAGTCGCTGCCCGTGCGCAAGCTGCTCGAGCTGAAGGCCAATCCCGAGGAGCAGCCGCTGGAGAAGCCCAAGTCCGAGAAGTCCGAGGCGGCGCTCTTCGCCGAGCGCATGCGCCAGTACATCACGGGCGTCAAGTCGCCCGAGGAGATCGCCAAGGCGGCCCAGCTGCTGGCCAAGAACAAGTCGCCCGAGCTGGAGCAGAAGAATGGCGGCACAGCGGGCGCTGCTGCTGGTGCCGGCACGGGCAAGGCAGCAGCTGCCGCCGCCGCCGCCGGCTCCTCCTCCTCCTCCTCGGTGCTCAGCGCCATCGAGCAGATGTTCACCACCAGCTTCGATACGCCGCCGCGGCACGCCAGCCTGCCTGCGAGCAGCCCCTCCAACTCGTCCACGAAGAACACCTCGCCGGTGGCCAGCAGCATCCTGAAGCGGCTGGGCATCGACGAGACGGTCGACTACAACAAGCCGCTGATCGACACCAGCGATCCCTACTACCAGCACTATCGCTACACGAGCAGCGAGCGCAGCGGCAGCGAGTGCAGCGCCGAGGCCAAGCCGCGCATGGAGGCGCCCACGCCAGAGAAGCAGTCGCAGTCGACGTCGCAGTTGCAGTCGACGTCGCAGTCGACGTCAGAGGCGCCCATCAAGCAGGAGCCAGTCGAGTCCAGTCTCAAGATGGACATCAAGGCGGAGCTGAGCGATGAGCCGCAGGATCTGGCTGCTGCCTCGCCCAAAATTGAGCCAGAGACGCCGCTGCTCAATGGCAACTACAACAACAACAACAACAACAACAATAGCAGCAGCAACAACAACAACAATGGCAACAGCAACAACAATGTCAGCTCACCCAAAGCCACCTCCGCCGCTGCCAGCCCGCAGTCGTCGCGGCTGCCGCTGCCGCCGCGCAGCCCCGCGGACAGCCAGCGCTCGGCCACGCCCAAATCGCCCGCCTCCAGCCAGAAGTCGTACGACGGCAGCGACGGCAACGCCAAGAAGTATCCCAGCGACTCGCTCAACGCGCTCTCCTCCATGTTCGACTCGCTCGGCAGCAGCAGCGGCGCCGGCGGCGGCGGCGTCAGCGGCAGCAGCGCCGTCAATACGCGCGCCAAGCTGGCCGCAGCGGCTGCAGCAGCGGCGGCGGCAGCCGTCGCCGTGGACTCGTCGACGCCGGAGAACCTGAGCGCCAGCAACTCGCTGGCGGCGCTGCGGCAGTTCTGCGTGAAGAAAGAGAAGACCGCCTAAAGCGTGGGCACGCCGACCACTTGCCACCGAAAATCCTTTTTCGTTGTTTCGAACAAAATAAGATTTTTTGTCAACCTTTTTGTTTGCCGCGCTTGGCCAGCCGCGGCGCCTCTCCGCGCCCCTGGGCCAGAGGCGTGGCGCGGCGGCAAAGTCAAGCGAGAGCTCTTCTCAGCAAGACCACAAATCCAGCCACACCAACATGCATATATATCTCAGATTCTACAGATATATATATACCGATATATATATATTTATATATGTGTATGTTGCGGGATCGAAAGGACATTTCGACGAATCGCATCGCAGCGCGTCGCGGCCATTGAGCGCGCCACGCCCACACAGCTCAGCCAAGCCCTCGAGTCGACTATTTCAAGGTAATTACCATTATTATCATTCGCAAAATCTAAATATATTTCTTATATAAATATATATAAATAAATACAATAATATATATATATAAATAAAATAAAATAAATATAAGTTTAAATATATATAAATAAATATAATAAATATAAATATAAATAAATATAATAAATAATTATTATAACCAATATAAATATATGTATATATATTTATAAATATTTTTCATCAAATCTTATATATATAATAATATCAATAAATAAATATAATCAACATAAATATAAATATATACATATATATTTCTATATATATGATTCATCAAGTCTTAAATATATAAATAACTAGATATAATAAAATATAAAAAAAATAATATAATAAATATAAACATATCTAAATAAATATAATAAACATAAATATAATAAAATATAAATAAATATAATATAAATATAAATATAGTATATATATAGTATATATATTCAAAAAAAAAATATATAATTTTTTTCCATCGAATCTAATCCAACTTTCTATTTCCTTTCGCTTGCAGCATCGTTTCATCTGCGCCTCGTGACATCCTTGAAAGACTGCGGCAACTGTTGGCTCCTGTGGGCGTTTCTCTCTCTTTCTTTGATTGGCCCCATTGCCCAAAAAAAACACAATTGAAATTTAACAAAAAAAAAGAAAATTATATGAAAATGTATGAAAAGTATAAGGAAGAGCCCTTCTCAGGGCTGCCAAATTCCTGGGCAAAGAGTATGAAATTGGAAAAAAAAAATGAATCATTGTGATCAAAATAAACCGACTTTTATTGAATTTATAAACGTGAATTTTGTACTTTATTGAAGGGCGGGTGGACTTTCAGATGATAATAATAATAATATTCTTTATCCAATAGAAATTTGTTTAAGAACTTAAAAAATGCTCTATCTATGTAGAATTTTACATTCACAGTGTGATTGAATAATTTACAAAATGAATTGAGTTCTGTCTCCTGTTACAGCTGCTCTGCAGTAATTTCAGCAACCCCTAAATTTCTGACCTTTTCAAAAGATGCCCTGAAGCTAGTTGAAAAATCGAAAAAAAAAAAAATAAAATAAATAAAAGATGGCAGTGCTCAAAAGCGAGATCTATTCGATTCTATTTAGGAAGAAAAAAGAAAAGAAATAATATAAATTGTAATGAATCGAAGAGAAGGAAACGAAGAAGAAAGAAGAGACTTGTAGCATATAACAAAAGAAGAAACGAAAAAGAATACAGATTACCCTAATGTCAATAAATTATCAAAGACCTATATTTACTAGAATTAGCAATAGTTATTATAAAATTCCATATAAAAATCTCGATCTAATAACATCGTATTGAATAAGTAAATTACAAGAAAAATATGAATTTTCTTCAACTTAAAGAAGAAAAATACATATTTATAAAAAATAAGAGAAGAGAAAAGGATATAAGACAAAAGACATTTTGTTTGAAGTCTTATTCTATCCCTATCTATCCCTAGCACTATCTCCACTTGACTCTGCAGTAATCACTATAAGAAATTACATTCCAGCTCAATATTGAAAGATAACATAAATTTATTTCATTTTGGCTACTGTGCACAGAGCAAGAATGAAGGAAACTTAACTGGTGAGCGTCAAGGGTTAAGAGCACGTCTTTGAGCTAGCCTAGTTGCACGCAGCGGTCGGGGCGTTTTGGACTGCCTGCTTCTCCTTCTCCACGGGCGGACGCTTGCCGCTGAGGAGCGAGGTGAGCACGTCGCTGAGGTCCGGCACGCCTGTGGGTATCTTGGGGAACTGGATGTTCTCGATCTCGCGCTTGGTTTCCGGGTCGTTGATGAGGCGCGGCAGCAGCAGCATCAGGACGAGCGGCACCACCATTAGCAGCACCATGGGATTCAGCATGTAGTCCATGATGTTCCACTGCTCCCGGGTGCGGAAGTATCGGCGTTTCGCGCTCGGCTTCAGCATCAGCGGATAGGGCAGCTTCTGCACCTGCGACGGCCTCAGGTGGCTCAGCTTGCGCGCGCGCAGCTTTCCGTTCTGGGCCACGTCCACGCGGATCGGCTGGATGAAGATGTCCGCATGCTCGGCCTGCAGCACATGGCTGCCCGGAGCCACGCCGCTGATCATGAAGTTGCCATCGGACTGCACGAAGCCCAGGTACTCGCCGCCGTTGAGCGAGATGCGTATGTCGGCCGGCCAGTGGGCGCTGAGGAGCAGCGGCGGATCCGGCGGCACGACCATGCCCTCGATTGTGAAGAGCGCCGGCACAGCAGCATTGTGGTCCACATGCTTCACGGGCATCGAACAGCCAGCGAGTGTGCAGACCGTTAGAATAATTACAAAATTTTTCAACATTTTCGACATTTTCTCTAAAACGAAGTTTGTGAGTCAGAAAATTTGAGCTGATGTAGACAGAAGCAAGTGCACCTCAGATTAGTAAATTAGGGAGCTCGAATTGCTATGCTTTTCACGTCAAGTTTGGGAATGACAAGTAGAGTTAAAGATTATTTATAATCTCTTCCCATTCGCTGACTTTTATATTGTCATTTACTCTCACTGCACTTTGTAGTGTTGGGCATGCCCCAACTGAACTCTAGTCATTGATTTAGTCATAAAAAGTTTCTTGTTGGACATAGAAAGTATACCGAAATATATGTTTATCAAATATTCTTTTATGATTGACCGATGGACTGACTAAGTGAGCGTAAAATGAATCATAAAAGACAACCAAACAGCGCTATAAAAATGTTGATTAGAAGGTCAAGGCTAAGTAGTAAAATATAAAAACTCTGTGATGTTTGAGAAGTGTGATTCAGAGGTGGATGGATGTTGGTTTATAAACTCTTTTCTATTTCTTTTCTTATATTAAATGTGCTCATTTTTAATATTATTAAAAAAATTGGTTGCGAATGGTAATTAAAATTAAATAAAAATATTAAGAAGAAATATGAAATTAAATAAAAAATATATTAAATATAAAATAAAATAAAATAAAATATAAAATATTTTAAAATAAAATAAAAGATATTTAAAATAAAAATAAAACAAATTTATAATATATACAATATAAAAACATGTAATATAAAAAAAAAACTAAAAAAAAAAATAAACAAATCAGAAATATACAATAAAATAAAAATGTATATTAAAAAAAAATAGGATTAAAAACGAGACAATAAAAAAGAAAAAAGAATATATATATATATATTAAAATATATAAGTCATAACAGAAGAATATAATTTTTTTTATAGAAGATTATTTGTACTTGCCATGAGCATGATGACACAAGCATCTTTGGCTTTACTTTTAATATAAATGAAGCAAGAGTAATTTGTCGGAAGTGCTCGACTAGTAAATACCCTGAACACTGCTCTGATATCTCAATCATTCTATGCTTCTTTTAAGCAATACATCTACACACATTCATCTGCTTCTTGCTCACACATTTGACATTCAATACTTGCATAGAGCTAAATATACTCATAATTTTACCTGCTCATCTAAGGCAGCTGCTGCTGCTGCTTCAGCTGAACGGTTCATAATCATAAAACAAAGAGAAAGAATGAGCGAAGTCTCTTGAAGGCAAGTGGCCGATTGTCGTAGTAAAACAAATAGAAGCAAAAAGTTGAAAATAATCATGAAAATATATTAAAATATTATAATAGAATCCTCATCGAAATTTATATTATTTTAGTTCCCTATCAAAACCCAAAATTGTATAAAAAACTATTCAAAAATCTGCTTTCAATCAGCACAAATATTTTGCATTAATAAAATAAATTTATAGAATTTCTCATAATTTATTTTAACATCAAATTTTTAGCATTTCTCTTCACTTTCCATATCAAAACTCAAAACTTCCTCCTCATGTTGCTGCAACTCTCATTAATTTGTATGCGCCGGCCGAGTCACTTGAGTGGCTGCCACGCCCACGCTCAATTAGAGCAATCTGCAGGCAGCAGGCCGTTGCCAGGCGACTCGATCGTGACCAATGTGACTTTTGTCAGCACATGTGAAGCGGAGGCAGAGGCTCTGGCCGAGCCTCTGCTCACTGCGAGTGGCAAGAGCCCAAGTAGCTGCCACAAATTTGCACTCGGCTGCAACGTTCTGCGCTGCATGCGACGCGCTGTCGCTTCTGTGCCGAGCAGCCACAAATCCAAACCGAAATTGCCTCAACGCGCGCTCTACACGATTATGCGATAATTTCGATTTGCCAACTTGCAACTTGCAACTGGCAACTTGCAACTTGCAACATGTGCAATCAATGATCTTTTGCACTGGGTATTTATGATTTTCAGACCAAGTATGGCAACTGATATATAGTCTTCAATATACACTTTAAATTTGATTTGTCTTCTATTATTCACATAGAAATGTATAGTTTTGGTAAATGTTTCAGAGTCCTTAATATTATATTATATTTTATAGTATTATAGTATAGTATAGTATATCTCTTAGAGTCCTTAATATTATATTATATTTTGTAGTATATATCTTAGATAATATGTTTCTTTAAGTGTTTGGGCCATTTGCCATTCGATTTATTATTTAAATTTATTTTTCTATGTACGTTCTCTCTCTCCTCCTAGGCTTCTCTGTATTTTTCTCACTTTTTTACATCTTTCTCGCTCATTCTCAATTTTTTTATCTTCATTTAACACTGCATTTTTCATAAATATAAATATTTCTATGATTGCTCAAGGATTAATATCGTCTCGTAAAGGCCTTAGCTTATTTTTCTAAGAAAACTTAACAATGCTCCAAATTATTCCAATTTATAAAATTTTAATTATATTTTTGTGAAGTTTAATTATCATAAAAATACTCAAAATTATTTATATTTATAATTATTATTATATTATCATCAAGATAGACTAACCTTTCACATTCTCCGTTTATGTTGAAATATTTTTTACATATCATGGAAGCTAGTTGTACAATTCCTTTAGTTTTGGACTATGTTTTAGTCTTCTGAAAATAAAAGAAAATTGGAATTAGTTGTCATTAGTATTCATAAGTTAAAACAGGGTATACAAATATAAAGACTTTTACGAAAAGATGGATAGAAATTTATCATTTGAAACAAATATCGATTAAGTCATATTTAAAATATATAATATATATATATATATATATATATATATATATATATATATATATATATATTATATGTTTACTGTCTTGCTTTTACTAGAATATCAGTTCATTCTATTACATATTCCATTTTATTATATATGCAGAGCTTTTCATAGATCGAAATTAAATAAGTTATTGATATAGTTCAATTTCGCATTTGATATTGCTTACAATTACTCAAGAGCTAGTTAAATTCACTCAGAGATATAACAATGAATTTGGAAAAATTTAACAGTCAAGCACAAGTTTATCTAGCAAGGGTATTCATCTGTCGACTCTCCCACATCATCTACTATGCTCTCTTCTTTGTTAGCTTCTTCTTGCTCCGCAAGTAGCGCTGAGATTTCAGCAAGTGCTCCACGGCGTTGCGCGATTCTCCAATAATTTTGCGCTGATTATTTTGGCTGCCGATGCGCCGAGAACGTGATGATCCTCACGACGATCATCATCATCATCATCATTATTATTATGGGCAGCAGCGGGAGCATCATTGCGAGGATCGTCATCGCTGTGTCGTCATTATGGCAATTTCGTGGCCATCGTTTGATTTAGCGCCAGGCGAGCCCAGCTACGTTGGGCCGCTGTGGTTGCAGTGGTTGCAGTGGTTCGCTCTGTGGTTGCTGCTGCTTCTAGTTGTTTGTATTTAAATTTTGCTGCTGTAGCTGCGCCTCACGGGCTGCTGCCATTAAACTGAGTTGTTGGCTGCGCACAATTGACAGCCGAAGCGCATGAAAATTTAAATTATGGCTCCTGCATGCGCCCCAGCCATTTGCTATATATGTGCTACCCACTTTGCTGAATGGAGCCGAGCTCCACTCGCCTCGCCTCTGCGGCTGTGGCTGTGGCATTTGCACTCCATTCAGCTAACAGATTAAGTTGCTGTGATCTTGATGGCTCGATGTTTTTGGCAAACGTCGTTGCCATTTAGCCCAGCTCAAGGTTGGCCAAGAAAAAACATTTGCAGCTTGAACAATTGAAGACTTGGAGATTGGATGTGCTCCAAAGGTATTTGAAACTTCTACTGATAACTCTTTGAACTCAGCTCTCCATAATGAGCCCAAAGAGCTATGATCTTCAGTGGAATGCAAAGATCATGCAAATTAATAGGGCATGTCTGTTAGCTGGTATCAGCTCAGTGATATCTGGTATTTCCTGAGATTGGATCCAGGGATTCCGTGTTCTATGAAACGCGCTTTCAAGGGAATATACCGAAATGTGTTAAGATATGCAGGAGCCGTCAGCACGATGCAGTGATGGGCTGAGGCGCGGGCCTGGGTCACTCGTTTGGGGCCAATAATTTCAAGAATTGACACAAACTTAATAAATCACTCAGGGGACGCTCGGGACAAGGACAAGAGCCTTGGCGAGCGAGTCGTGCCATACTTGTTGGCTGTCAGGATCGGTAACGTTTTCGGTAAGTTACTCGGTGCCAGCGGCTGGCCAGGCCAGGCCAGGCCACAGACACTGGCTAAATGACCCATTGTTTTTTTGGGCCCCGAACAATCGAATGGCATTGACAAACAGAAAAAAAAACGAAGGAAAGAAAGTAAAAGACAAAGGACCTGGGCCAAGATCAGCGCCTACAACTCAGGAGGACAATCGATCGCAGCCGCTGCAGATCTTTCGCTTCGACAAATATCGCGCATGAATATTTAAAAGTTTTTCACCCAAAAAAAAGGGAGAAGACGAAGAGAAACACAAAAGGTTTGAGTTTTGAGTTGAATATTTATGGCTGTCAGTTGGAATCTTTCATTGGAATTGCCATGCAAATCATCTCGAGTATAAATTATGATCAGGCCCAGAGAAACACAGAAACATTCATTAAGTATTTGATCTGATATGTCTAATATATGAGAGAATCGAAACCGCGCTGAGTGATAAGAGTGGGCGAGACTATAAATCCCTGGGCTATTAAACAATTTACCTAAATCGTATTGCCAACAGCTGGTCGTATATATATATGGCAGGGCATGGCATGATAGCGATAAGGATTAGTTGAGTCACATGTAACGGGCGCTGCCAATCATAATTCGGATTTACGATCATTCTGCTGAACCCATAAGGCCCCCATCGCCTCGCTAGTAAATCCATCAGCGGGGCCTATCAATACGTTTTGATTGATTTAAAGTGCTTTAATCGCCGCTGATCATATTTCTTGGTGGTTTATTTTCATGTGCAGCAGATTAGATTAAACTTGTTTATGAAATCGCAATGCAGTAGAACTTTTTTATAGCTGCCCCTCCTTGTCCCCCTTCCAACTTGAGTGATAATGAGCGTAATATATTAGAAGTACTATTGGAACAGGTTAGTTCTTTCATGGCAGAGACATAGTTGTAGTCTTTTTACTTGATAATATTTATATATGCCTACATATATATAAATGTTTTATATTTAATAGTTTAATATGAATTTATACAAATTATTTGGTATCAAAAAACTTTTTGGCTGAGATAAAACTTGAATTAATGTATATTTGGAAAATAATTAATCCGGTATGGCCCATTTATTAAGTATGGTACCAATTAAATATTATTAAATTTATTTTCTGCATGTGTCAATTAAAGAGGGAATTAAAACGTTAATTTTATAAGTGTACAACCTTTTGATTTTGGGTAAAAAATATAGTTTACATATATTTATTGAATATTTTAAATTAAATAATTCTTTTTTCAAGATATGCAATAAAAGGACTAACAATTAATATACAGAAAATTTAAATCAATGTGCATATATTTTTCTTATATATAACATTTTTTTAAAATATTATATGTATATATATACACACATTTAATTAATGTTTAATGAAGGTAATATTATATTTACTTGTTTCTTAAATTTATAAAAAGAAAATCATTTTTGAAAGTATTTAAGATTGTTTAAAAATACGATACTTATGCTTGAAGATAAGATATGTATATATTTCAAATTAAAAGTGTATATATATTTTATTTTATTTATTTTATTTATTTTTTTTTAATATAGGTATAAATACTTGAAAACGAAAAAATTGTTTAAAACTTATTCTTTTACCATATATAATTTTTTATTTTTAAAAAATTGTATAAAGTGTAAAAAAATATAAATATATTTATTAACTTAAGAATAATAATACATGTAAAAGATTTTTTGTAGCTTTTCAATTTATAATAAGAAATACCTATAGATATTTTCTTATCTGTAGAAACCCTTAAAATATCTGTAATTCCAACACAATTTCTAGTTACTTAATTGCATCAGCTCTTCTTGTTCCCAGGCTGGCTGCATGGTGGCCTGTTGCAGCAGCAGCAGCAGCAGCAGCAGAGTCTGCACCTGAATGCACTTTAACCAAATTCTCCGTGTCGCAACATATTCTAATAAGCGCAAAATATCTTCTAATTAGAAGAAATTGTTGAACATGCCACGCGGATAGCTCAGCAATTTAGCAGCTCTGTTGCAGTTGTTGTTGTTGTTGTTTTTATGTGTGGTGTGCAGCGAATGAATCAGCCTCGGACTCCAGATATGGCTACAGCGTTGACGACCGCGACGACGGGAACATTGAGTACGAAGACGATGATGATGAGGAGGAGGCACCAGCCACAAGATGGAGTGGAGATCGAGACTGGGCTGGGATGGCATGGGATGGGATGGGATGGGAGGCTGGGATGTGTGCGAGTGCGCGCGCATTTAAAACAAGTTCAAGATGCAAACAATGGATCATTATCCAGATACAGAAAGAGCAGAAGAAGAGCGAAACAGATACAATCGAGCGCAATCGCCAGCAGTCGCCAGGCAGCCGAATAGCCAGCCAGCCAGCCGGTGAGCCAGTGAGCCAGCCAGAGCATTCCCATAGGTTACACGAGATGCCTGTCTCGGGGAGTCCAGCGAGCAGGGCAGCTGGGCAACTGGCTGAAGGGGGCATCGGATCGTAGCTTCGATGGCTCTTGTTGTTTATTGATTACACGCTTTTTGGGGAATGCGATGCATTGCCAATGCAATGGTGGGCAGGGACAGCAGCTGAGGCTGGGGCAGAGGCAGAGGCAGAGACTGGGGCTGCGGCTGCGACTGCGACTGGGGCCCAGTTGCCATAATGGTGCGGATGCCAACGGCTTCAACATGCGCCTGTCATGCGATCGCCGCCAGAACATAACATCCATTACAGCGGATCGCAGCGAGACGACGACGACGATGGAGACGATGGCGAATGCGACGCTTACGATTGTCGATGCGATTGGGGACCGGCTCGGCTGCTGGAACAGCGCGCAATATGAAATTCAATGCCACATTTGCAGCATGAACTAGAAAATAAGCGAATAAACTGACAAATCAAGTGATGGCAACTAAGGGAATGCCCTTACTAGAGATTTTATTGGGGCGAAGAAGTTTACTTTGAGTGAAGATAAATTTAAGAAAGTTAAAATAAATATAATATAATATTAATAATTAATAAAATATTTGTATTTGTATATATATATAAGGGTCGAGGCTGCCTTTGAATATATATAGTTTGGGATTCGTGTAATATATAAAATAAAATAATATTGAAATAAATATAATATTAATTAATTAATAATTAATTTAATATTGATATTTTTGTATATGTGAAAGTTGAGTATGCCTTTTATTTATATAATTAAGGATTCAAGTAATATAATTATATATAACACCTTGTGTTATTGAAAGAAATATATATAAATTTGTATTTATATTTACAATATTTCAATTTTTTAGGCAATAAAAGCGCTTATATTTTTTCTAAAAATATTTATAATATATTTCTTGATTTAAAGGGAGTTAATAAAATATTAAAGTAAATGTAATAACATTATTTTGAATATTATATTGGAAATAAAATGCTATTCATTATAAAGATATAGACTTTTCTTCAGATACAAATTAATAAAAAAATGTTAAAGCTGTTTCATTTGCAATTTGAAAAATAATCTCTCTAAGTTTGATAAATGAGGGACTCCTCATGTTTGCTATTGATCGATCAAAAATATATGGGAAGTTAAGAATCAGTGACTAATTCTTAACATTTATATATCTACAATTACGAGCTCTGTTTGATTTCTGCTGATATTCTTTACTAATCAAATTTATAGGTAAATATTTATATATTTAATATTTTTCATATTGTCTTAACTATTATTGTCATTTTTGTTAGCTGTTAGATATTTTATTTATTTATTTGTTTATTTATTTATTTATTTATTTTTTTACTTAGACATTTTTTTTTTTTATTATTTTTCATTCATTTATTAAACAATAAATAACACTTTCCCAACATAGACCTAATCAACAATTGCTCAACTCTCATCTCTATCAATACCCCATCACCAATCAGTTCACATAGTGCAAGTACCCTAGAGCTGCCTAGTCTAACTGTAGGGCAGCAGTGCTGGTAATGTTGCATAAAGTTCTAGGCTGCCTCCTGTGCATTTAAATACAAAATATCAAAATTAGCATTTGTAACAATGGCGAATTGGCCAGAAAATAATGGAACTGACCTGGCATAACCAGCAGACGATCTTGGCCATGGCATCGCACGGCAACGGCAACGGCCTGGCAACGGCTCGTAAATCAGACATGAGGAGCCAGGCCCCAAGATCGCCAAAAGGGGGCAGGGCAGGTGGTGGTGTGGCGGTGCGGTGGTGCAGCGGGTGTTTGGCTGCCACGACAATTGCACCAAATTCTATGCCGGCAATGGTCAATGTGTGATGCCGTCTGTGACGACAACGGCGACAACATTTACAACGGGAGCAGGCTACAGGTCGTTCAACAACCAGGACAACAACAACAAGATGAAGAAGAAGAAGTGGACGAAGAGGAGCAGCTGAACAAGCGCTTGCGATTGGCACAAAAAGCGTTACTCAAAGGCCAATCGGCCGTGACTACAACGACAGCAACAACATCGACAACAGCAACAACAACAACAACACTGACAACAACAACAACAACAACAACATCGTAGAACAACTCTACGTATATCGCATTGCAATTTTTACGCTACTTCCACGCCATATTTGTATCTCAACTTTGGCGACCTGTCTCAACCTTGTTGTGATTGGCAAAAGTCAAGATCCCAGTGTGTTATGGCCACGTTTCTCTCTGCCTCTCTCTATGTCTCTATGTTTGCCCCGTCAGATCTGGTGCATTAGACTGGCGTAAGATATCTGATATAGTAACTAAAACTGGAAAAGGTTTTTTTTTTGTATTTTATTAACTAGATTTTTTGTGCTCTGAGATATGAATCGAATATGTAGAGTCGCTCAATTGAAAAGATTTGACTTTTTTAAAATATTTGGAAAGATATAAATGTTCAAGAAAAATTCTTATTTGATTGAAATAATCTTAAGCACTTATTCAGTTGTGATACAGAAAAGTTTCTGGACTGAAAATTACAGTTTTATATCATTTTATTGATTTTTTTCAAGATTATTCTAAAATGTAATTTTATAAAGCTCAATATATATCAGAAATTGCATTGAACATTTTTTAAAAATAAATATATAAGTCGCAGAGTTGAAAATAAATATAGTAGCTTGAAGAGAGAACATATACAAGATTGAATGCAGCTAATAAGAGAAAGCATGGCTTCAAAATAGTCAATATTTTGTGATTCTACTTCTAGAAGTTTGATAGATAAAGAATTCTCTGCATTAGAAAAAAATTATGATCATAAAATGTTGAATGTTTTAGCTTCAACATTTTAAAATATTCAGTGTTTTTTGCTTCTTGTTTCTAGATCTAGCTCGTTTAATAATCAATATATTTATCAAATTGCTTAGTAGTTTAATAATAATTATTTGAGCTGCAGCTATGTAGAAAAGTTAGAAAGAAAAAAGTTAATTAGTTACTTAACTTCTTCTAACAAACCCAAACAAAAATGTATCTAGTAATTTCAAATTTCTTCAGATTCAGAAATCTTTTAATAATATTGCAATATCTCTTCGTAACCGTCAGCTTCATTCCATTATAAAAATACCTCAGAAATTCATAGTTATATTTTACAGTTACTCAGTGAATTGAGTTTGAAATGGAGTTAACTGTGGTTCCGCATGAAACAACGAGCTTTTTTGTTTGGGAAACATTCGTGATGATGGCAATGTGAAATGAAATGTGAATGGATTTTCTCCTAACGATATGCAGTGGAGCGTTGCGATTTCCATGTTTTCCTGCGATCCGCGTCTTTCGTATCTCTCTCGGGGGACAATCGAACTACATCGTCGATTGCGGTATCGAGTTACAAGTATCTTGCGGCAAGCAACAGCGACAGTGCAGCAGCAGCTTATCTAAATGCGAGTGATAAGCCTAGGAATTTGCTGGAAATTAGCGAATTAGAGAGAGTAAGAGGGAGAGAGAGAGGGAGTGAGGGAGATGGCGAAAAATTAAGTAGCGCTAAGAAATTAACCCGCAGGTCCTTCGCCGCGAACGATAAAAGCGATCTCATAAACAAAGCCAATTTGGAAGCGGGCAACGGCAATGTCCATGCGCCTGGCCGGGGGCTGCTGCGGCTGCTGCGGTCGTCCACACGGCACACACAGAAGCAGCTACTTTAAATGAACAATTTTATTTTTATCCCGCAAACAAATCTCGCAAACGAATGTTTTACAATTGGCCATCGAGGCCGAGAGTCGGTGCAGGTTGAGGTCCGGCCTCGGCTCCAGCCGTAGCGTATTTAAGCAACATTATTGCCAAATCGTGACCATAGTTCCATGAAACTGATATGGACCAGCCACGGCAGACCGCCTCGCCGCGCCACCAGCTGCTCCGCATGCCACGCCCACTGCGCAGGCAACGGCGCCCTCGCTGGCGCTCGTGAAATGTGCCCCGTTGTTTGCCGTACAAATTAAATTAAGTGCAAAATGTTGCCGATGTCGCCGCCGGCGCATCAAGCGCACATCATAACGGTGCTCGCTGCACCATCTGACACATGCAACATAGCGGAGAGCGGAGAGCCCCCAACTCCCCTCCCTCTGCACTCGGCAACTTCATGCCATGCCATTCGCTGCCCAGTTGCAGTTGCAGTTGGAGTCGGCTAGTCGCATATGCTTAACTTAAAATCGATCGATCGTAAATTGCGGACTTACGACCATTGCGACTGCATTTATAGATTTTTTGTTTCCTCCTGGCCAAGCTAAGCCAGCGCGCTTTGGCTTCTGTTGCATTTTCCATTTTTTCTCTCCTTTTTCCTTTTTTCCTCCGGCTCGCGTCTTTTGTTTGCCTAAGCGCAGCTGGCGCTTCAAGCCGAACCCACAGAAATTTCATAGCAGCAGAAAAACTCGCTGAAAATCTTTACACAAACATAATCAAAGCTCTAATGGCATGATTTTGTAAAAGGTACAATATAATTGTGTATAAGGCGCATAATACGATAGTTTAAGGCTTTCCATATTATATGAAAGCTGGGATGAATAACCTGTAATACTTGTGTACTTCAAGAGGCATGGACCAAATGAAAAGGGATTTTTTTTATCGAATTTATATATATATTTTAGATATAGATTATTTTAATCATGTTGGTATGACCGATTGATGATTGATCAATAATCTGACAAATCTTTCTTCTTTGACTTGTTTCTATCTTTTTATTTTTTCTCACTCTGTTTTTAATATATATTATTTTCTCTACACTTGTTATATATAAATTCATATATATCATTTTTTAAATAATTTAGTATTACTTATAATTACAATTAAGACCTTAAAAAATATTCCACTAACTTTAAAATGTCATAATTATATTAAGGTTTAGTGAACGGCTTCCCGGCTTGGCACATAAACTAGATAAAATATATTTTTATATTATAATTTTTATTTTTTAAGCTTTGTTTTTTTTTTTTTATTCAAAATGATTTTCTACTACCTTTAGTGGCAACATAAAACAACAACAACAAATTCATAAATAATTATGTAAATAAGTTTATAAATTAATAAATAAAAAACAAATTCATAAAAAAATAAGTAAACAAATAAAATATACAAAAAATCTTTTATTAATATTTTATTTTCCCTACCGAATTTATTTTTATATATTTTAATATATAAACAAATAATTAAACAATATATAATTAAATTATGAGCTAAAGTCTTATTAGATTTATGAAACTTGCATAGAAAGACCTTATTTAAAGAGTATCTATAATAGGTATTATAAATAAATCTATTATTTTACTAAAATTTTCTCAATAATAAAAATCAAATTTAGTTGCTTTAAATATTAGCTGCCATTTTAAGTACTAGATCCACCCTCAAAGACGCTTGGTCATAAAAAAAATATTGTCTACCAACTTCATTCGTTCGCATTTCCGCACGAGCGTATGTTCTCATAACTGCTGCACGGCATAGGAGGCGAAAATCATTCAAGTGGTTTATAGGTAAGGACAGGCTGAAGGACAAATTGAAAAGAGAGCCACACTTCCTTTTCCTGCGGCGGCGAGTCGAGAAAGGCAAGCAATGCCAAATGGCAAATGCCAAATGCCAAATACCAAATACCGAGTCGAAGTCTCAGCCAAATCCCAATCGCAACGCAATCCAATCGAGGTCCATGTGTGCGGCCTGGCAGCGGGAGGCAACAGTTTAAGAACGGAACCGCGCCGCGCCGCACCGCACCGAACCGAACCGAACTGAACCCGAATTTTTCGTCTATTTCGATGGCAATAATTCAAAAAATGAAGACGGCTCGATAGTCATAAATCTGTCAAAAATCCATTTCTTCCATTTACCAAAACAGCTTGGCATGGCGTTTCCTTTCTTTCTCTCTGCTTGCTAAGCGTATCTTTCAGATACATAAACTGGCACTTCAAACACGAAGCAGAGGAGGAGAAGGAGGGAAGGAGGAGGAGGAAAAAATGAAATACTGTGGCAGGAGTCGCCGCGGCAGGCGTCGCCATTCGCCGACGTCTTTAGACACATTTCAGTGGCTTTTGGGTTTTTCAGTTTTTCGGCATTTTTGGGCACTGTTTGTGGCACTGCTCGAGATGCACTCGATGCCGAAGCTGGCGACAACAGCAGCAGCAGCGGCAGCAGCAGCGGCAGCACCACCAGCAGCAGCCGCCTCATTGTTTGGCAGTTTTGTTGTCTGCTTTTCAATTCCCATTGAATGCAGCCAGCGTAACTGAAACGAAAGTGAAGCAAAAGTATCTGTAAGATACTTCAACTTGAACAGTTTCCCCCTTCTGATTTATATGTGTGTGTACTGCCTGTGTGTGTGTGTGTGTGCACACCCACTGTAACCCGCACAAAGTCCAAACGAATTTATATATATGTATATATTTATAAAAGAAGGAATACATATGATGGAAAGCAGCCATCGCACCATATTTCAGTCAATTAGAACTGTCATAATTCATTCTTCGGAGTTATTTAGTTGCCTCTCAGTGGCTCTCGCTCAGCCTTCCTCCCTCCCTATCTCCTTCACTCGCTCGCCTCCATATAGAGGCCAGCGTATCGCTTGCCTCTTTTCTATATCTGATAATTTATGGTTTCGCTTATGATGAGTTCCAGAAAATTAAACAATTTTCTTCTTTCGTTTCATATTTTTCCAGTTTCAAACAAAAATTGTGGTAAATAGCAACGAGTGTGCGAGTGTGTGCGAGTGTGTGGGTGTATTTTGTATGCATCTTAAAATTTGGTATTATTTAATTTGTTGCCTCAAATATGGCCTTAAGTATTTGTTACACATTTACAACGTGAATTCCCAACAAATCTCTTCGTTATGAAGCCAAAATTATGCTATAAAACATATATGAACAGATCGTAATATACATATAAAGAGCGTATATAAATAGATCATGCTTTAGATAGAGATAGAGATAGAGATAGAGATAGAGATAGAGATAGAGATAGAGATATATTGAAAATTTCAATAGATTCCAAGGTCAACTTAAATATGTTTATTATATTTGATTGAGATATAACTGATGCAAAAAAAAGAAAGATAATTTTATAGTTATCTCTCAAACAAAAAAAAATTATAAACATCAAAAAAGGCTGTTTATAAATATTTTAATAAAAACATATTATTGGACATTCATAAAATAAAATACAATTATTGTTAAGTAAATTGAATGAATAAAAATAAAATATTTAGCAGTTCTCCTAGAGTTTCTGTTGGGATACAAATTATTTTTTATTTATTTATTTTTTTTTTTGCATTCAATTAACATAAAAATAATTTTAGTTTTCTTTAATGCCTTTATATTTTTTCAACTACAAAAAAATATGTATTTATTAATAACTTTTTTAATTTTATTTTAATCTGTATTTCTTAGAAAAACCCAATACCTCTTCATCAAAATTTAGGCATGTGTTTACTTTTCGCTTTAACTTTTAGTCTCTGGAGAGCAATATTTTTAGTTTTTTATTTTTGTATCGTTATCATCAATATATAAAAGCGAGCAAAAATTTAAAAGAATCTGAAATGATTTACTTGCAATACACAAATATGTGTGTAAACATGAAGAAAATGAATTTAAAATAAAAAACTAGTTTTAAATATTATTAAAAGTGCTTAAAGATATTTATTATTTATGGCACTCTATATAGAAAAAGTATTAAATAATATTGAGTGTCATTTTTATTTTAGAAACATAAATAGGTTCATGATGTAGGGATGATGATTATATTCAAATGTATGAAATATGCCACGAAAGACGTAATCGATCTTTAGTATGTAACAAAAAGATATCTAAAGGGATATAAAATATGATAAAATGTATATTCGTTCCAAATTGTTTTCAAAATATTCTGTTTTTCACTTAACTCAAACTGCATATGGCTGGGAGTATTTTAGTAAAGGCATTATAAAGGCTCATATTAAAACAATTAGATTAAGTATATTTCAAATAATCGATCGCTTTCCATGAATCGATTTTAATCGATAAACAAATTTGCCTTTATAAGTTCATCTAGAATATTTTCAGATCAATATGGATAGGTACTACATCCATTCCATTTTGCAGGCCTTCTTCCATTCCCTCAAACAACAAACTTACATACTAGGCAAGCATATATAAGTATATTTAAATTTATACTTGCATATTTTCCCTTTAAGCTGACATTAGAGACTTCAGTTTAAACATTCTCGAAATAATAGCCATATGCCAGCAGATGCTTGTGCTCTGTGTGTGCTAATTGTGTTTTCGCATTTGCAGTTAGCGCAAATGCGCGATTATCAAAGTGCGAAAGTGCGAAGTGCAACTAATTGTGTTGAGTCATAAACCACGCCCACAGCTCGGCTAATTTCCAAACACACACAATTTTCACTTAAGTACACTTAACATAAATTAACTGGGAAATCATAAAATTTCTTTAAAAATATATATATAATTTCGAATTGCATTACAGCGGCCAGGCTGGTGGCAGGAGGTGGGAGGTGGGCGTGGAGCTGGAGTGGAGCTGGAGCGCAGCTTGGGGCCACAGGACATGCACAAGTGGTAATTGCCATTAACGCGAAATAATTTTTGAAATGGCAATAAGAACGACAATTTCCAACACGCATGCACGTCCAGGACACAAATTGCAGGACAATCATCAGGCGCGGGCGTCGGCGTCGACGTCGGCATCGGCGTCAGCGGCGACTGCAAGCGCCAGGCTTCACCATTAGCGAAATGGACGCCGGACGCATAAAATGCACTGGGCAAAAGGACTAAAAGGACTATATGCAGCGGGTGCAGTGGGTGGGCCCACAGAAAATCCACTCAAATGAATTTGTATGCGTGTGTGTGTGTTGTATTTGTTTTTAGGAATAATTTTCGCGCATCGAGGCAATCAAAATTGTTGACCAAATCGTGGCTGGGTGGTGCTGGCGGTGCAATGGATTTTTATGTGGTAATCAACATTGGATTGTGTCGGATGTTTTGAGTGGTGATATGTGTGGTTGCAGTGTCGATATGGCGGTCGCTCCAACGGCCCCATCACCAGCTCGTTGCGCCCCATCGTTGCCAGCTTTATCCAGGCTTTGGCCAATTTTAGCAAAAATTTAACGAAATGTTTTTGCAACGCCTCTTAATTGGCAGCATCAATTTTCACAGAGTGCCAGAGAGAGGGAGGGGGAGTGGCACTGTTGGCCATATGGTTTTTGAGCTTATGACAAAGTTGTAATACGCTCTGAAATTGGCTTAATAGGGTTATTATAGTGCTGACATATTAAATAAATGCGTAAATAAACTTCGAGCGCGTTCCAGCTCAGCTCTGCGACACTAATTTGCGAGTATTTATTGATGATTAAGAAACGGATTTATAAACCTTTTATATATACCCTTAAATAATCAGTATTTTGGAGTGAACTAATTGAAGAGGCTATCGGAATGGAAGCAAGTTTGATAAATAAGCAACATTGGTGACTATATCCCTAATTCTAATTTAGTTAGCTCTTCAATACAAATAGATCTTGAGATAAATGTATATTTGTTAGAGAATTTTTAATGAATACTTAATTATTATTTAATTATTATTATTATCAGTTCATATTAGGCTAAAATGGGGATATTATTTTACATATAGAAATATTTTAGATATTGTACAATATATAAATAAATATATATAGTTGCAAAAACTCACAATGAATTTTCTTAAAATTGTTTAGACAATTTTGGGTAGCTTAAGAAACAATCAAGTTAAAGTTTATTCTATATCTAAAGACTGCTAGAAAAGTATCTACAGTTGTATTTACAAGTAACTATTAGTCAAAAGAATATTTATAAAATATGATATAAGACGTTAGACAAATGTTAAACAATATTTTCCCACTTATTCTAGCCACTTTTATTTTTATGAACAACTAAATTTTGTAATATGAAGTGCAATAGTTCCTGATCTTAATCTTAATATTAATTTCAAAAAGATTTCAAAGTTTTGTGTTAATTTCATTTAGTGACATTATTTTGTCCAACATTTTAAGTTCTATTATTTTTATGACTGCACAGTTTATCCATAAATATATCTATAACAAAATTAGATTATTTTTAATAAAAAAAAAATTAGCAGAAGCTAAGATTTTATAGATTTAAAGAAGCCTAAAAACTACCTTTAGTTAAGACAAGCTCTACACCTCTTTAAGATCTTTAACATTCTTCCTACAGATTTTGATGAGGCTTCACAGTGTCGTGTAGTTTTATCTCAGACTCAAACGCTAAAAGGCAAAAGAAAGCAATGGAGGTGCACCTACATTCATATATGTATGTATGTATATACCATATACATACTCACACATACACCTATAATAAACGTGGAAGGGGAGGTTTATGAGAGAATGAATGAAACGTTCGGATTTTGGAGATTGGCCGAAACTGAAATGAAGTTTGAAGTTGCAAGTCAGACGCTTGAAAGCTCAGAGCCAGCGGCGGTGGCGGCTGTTGGGATGCAATGCCAAAAAAAAGGGGCGGGGTGGCATTTGGCAGACATTTGGTGAAGCAGCGGCAGCAGCAGCAGCAACAGCGCAGCAACAATGGCAAAAGCGATGTGAAAAATATCGAAATAGCAAACGATAACAACGAGCGACAGCAACAACAACAACAATTGAAAAGGAGGCAGCGACCAGCAAAAGCTCAAGTGGCAGCAGAGCAAAGAAGAAGAGGAAGAAGCAGCGGCAGCCAACGAATCAACAGCAGCAGCAGCAGGAACAATGAGAGACGACGATGACGTTGAGCAGGAGGAGTAGCATCAACAGCAGCAGCATCAGCAGCAGCAGAAGCAGCGGCAGCAGAAGACGAAAAAGTCAACGAAACGAGACAACGACAACAACTTCATGTGTATGGATTTTTTTTTTATCCAACTGCGTCTTCTTCTTTGTTCGTGCTCGTTGATGCTGCTGGTTGTTGCTCTGCACATTTTTTGATGGACAGAACAATGAGAAAAGGGGTGGAATCGGCAAACAACTCACAGCACTAATACCAACGCATACCATTTACTCCATGCCAGTGTGTGTGTGTGAGTACGTATGTCTGTATGTGTGTGTGTCGATATGAATTTCGATTTGCATTTTACGAGCTTTGAGCAATACGGCAACAGCAAAACAGAATCGACGAAAATGTCGACCGAGGGCAACATAAAAATTGATGGATTCTTCCTCAATGCGTCCACCACAATACTAACAACAACAACAACCAAACTACGAAAAGAAGGAGGAGAAGAACAACTAGAGAAATAACAAGAACAGCAAAACGAGCAAGGGACCAGTCCGCCGCTGAGGTAGAGTGCAGCCCTTTTTTGCAATTCACGCAAGCAACATAGGTCATAATAATAGAAGCACTTTAGCTTAATGTATGCAAATACTATGAAAATGAATTGCTGCTTGAAATATTTATTATTTAAGTTATTCGATATGGTATAAATACTTTAAATGCTTAAATAAAATTATATTTTATATGCAAAAATCTTATTAACAGTCAAGTAAATAAAATCAATTATTTGATATGCTATAAATACTTTAAATGCAAATATATATATAATATATATTTTGTTTTCAATAAAATAATATCTTATATGCAAAAATCATACCAACAGTCAAGCAGCATTTATTATAAATAATATTATATATAAATGCGTATTGTCTCATTTCGCGCACAATTTATTTGACTGCATGCAGGTGCACCTATTTAATTGTCTCTAATTGTTTTGCGAGAAAGCTCCCTGGTTGCTGTTGCTTCTTCTTTTGCGTTTTTCAGCTTACTTTGTGCTCGTGCATTGGTGTACGTCGTTATGTGCCTGTGCGACTGTGTGTGTGTGCGTGTGTGTGTGTGTCAATGTGTAAGTGTATGGCTGGCTGTGTGCGCTGTGAGTTTTGTTCAAGCGCATTGAGCTGTCAACTTCATGTCTCAGCAACATTTCGTTTTCGTTGCTCTTCTTCTGGTTGTTGTTGTTGTTGCTTTGCTTTGTTGGTGATGGAATCTGGCTATGCGATGCGGCAGACAGAGGAAGCCAACAGAGCGAATGCTGATGCTCGCGCTGGTAGTCAACTACCAATCAGGTCGGTTGCCGACGCTGCTGCCCCTCACGCTCACTGACACATACAGTCATGTACACAAAATGGCAGACGTCTTGCTCAAGTGCCCGCTCTGCAACCTGTATCTGTATATGCATCTGTAGCTCTATCTCGCTCGCTCACTCTCTCTCTCTCTCCCTCTCTCTTTCTCTCTCTCACACACACACACGAATTGAGCTGCTTAATTGAGTCACTTGAATATGCAATTTTTCAAATGCTGCACTTGGCCCGAGCTGGCTGGCAGCTAATGAAAAATCGACCACATCACAACATCGTTAAGAGCAACAGCAGCAGCAATGGTGGCAGGGGTTGCAGGCAGTGTTGCCTAGCCGGGTCATGATATGATTTAATTAGGAGTTTCCACGCGCAATCAATCTTAGACCTCTTTAGGCAGGCATTCCGAATGCACCACTTGAAGCAGACAGAGAGCGCTAAGGTTTATCTGGCAGCAACGGGCACACGTGCAAGCAAGTCGAGACAAGTTAGTTTTGAGAAGGTTGTTAAGAGGATATTAAAAGTAATATTAATAATACAAGTAATTATTGCTAATTGATAATATAAAATATTTGATAATATAAAAATCAATAATTATAAATAGCGTATATTATATAATGCAATAAATAAATAAATAATTTTATGATATTTGTTTCGATTTGAAAAATATTAAAAACTAAGATCGTTTATTATTTAAGTATATAAATTCTTTAATTTTAAAAAATATTATTTTCAGATATTTTATTTATTATTTGGTTAAGTTTTTAATTTAATAAAATATAACAATTCAAAAAGTAAATAAATGTAAATAAATAATAATAAGTTTCGGCCTTAATATATTTTTATTAAATCATAAAAAAATACTATTTTTTTCTAGATATATCAGAGATTTTAAAGCTTCAGTCGCTCTATTAAATTTGCTTAAAAATACATTAAATATTTAAAATTAATCATTTTTATTTATCAATCTAATAAAAATTCCTTCAAGATATCTTAACTAAACTTATAAGAACCAAGTAAATTTATAAGTTCAAATTAATTCGTACTAACAATTAATTTATTTTATTATAATATATTGTTCTACTTCAAAATTAATTTAACTTGATTGAAGTTGACGAATCCTCAATGGTTTTTTTATTGAAGAAAGAAATTCATGTTAAATTTTCTTGAATTTCCCATGAGTTTTTTTCTGGTTGTCGTTGCCGCATGAACGCAATGGCTGAGCATGCCCACGCCTACGCATTCATACGGGTACCTGTTTCTGCCTCATTGAGTGGCACTTAACCAAAATTGTGCTGCCTCTCGCTCGCTCGCTCGCTCGTCTAGCTCTAGCATCTGATATTTCAATTATTTGGAGTGGAAGAAAGACATAAACACATGTTGGACCTCGGCAGCGTCTTCTGACTGAGCTGCAGTCGTCGTGAGATTAATGCGCCAATTGTTCCCTTCATCATTTCCAATTTCCATTTCCCCAGCTCGAGGAACGTCGCTCGGCTACCCGCCCGCCCGCGCGCCGTTGAATATCCGATAATAATGCAATTACTATTTGAAAAATTATGTCTGACAGTTTTGAATTTGTCATGGTATTTATCAAAGTCATCTCCGCCGCCATGTGCAGCCGGCGTCGGACGGAGCAGCCCCGCTCCATATGCTGCACTGCGCACTGCGCACTGCAATCCCTGGGAAATATAAAAAATTAACATGTCACTCTCATCGCAGGTAAATCAGTGTTTCTTCTTCTTCGCGCTCTTCGTCTTCTTTTCTTTGGCTGAAGGACTTAGCCACGTCGCGCGAGAGCGTCAAGGTTAGTTCGGGTAGGGTACTAACTCTTGATATCAACGCTACAAAAGACTTATTAATAGCTCTATTAATTCAGCGATAAGAGCAACATCTTTTTCAACTCTCTGCCTCGGCAGCCTCAATTCACTTTTGTTTTGTTAAGCAAAAGGATTGGAAGAGGAAGACGACGACGACGAAGCGGGTCATTTGTTAAGCTACAGTTGATGACTCTTTTTTTTGCCTTACTTAAGAGCTGCAAGTGCTTTAGGGCAGGCTGGAATGCAGCAGAGGAAGTAGAGGAGGAGGAGGAGGAGGTGTATAGAGTAGTGTACTAAGTGAACTGAATACTAGGTATAACCTTGAAGGAATATGGAGTAATATAGCTTAGAGTAGTAGGAGCATGGGGTAATAGGAATATAGATCACTGAAAAAAATTGAACTGAGTATAAATAAATTATCAGGACTGTTACTCTACTATATGCTTTGTATATCTTGCATGCAATTTTCATGTGCTTGGAAGTTGATCCTTTCTAATGACAAGTAAAACTGTAATACCTAGATTAAATTATAGAAAAATAAAACAAATATATAAAAAAATAAAAAAAATATAGAAATAATATTTTTCTCTATTTTACGAGTTAATATAATATATAGTTAATATTTATTTATTTTTTATTTTTATTTATTTGTTTGTTTTTTCTTTAATTTTTTATATTTTTAAAATGCTGATACATAAGGGACAATAGGTTAAATTTTCTTGAGGAAAAATGTTAAAAAATATTTAAATATTTTTTTTAAAATACTAATAAATTGTAATTTAATTTATTTTGTTTTTTAAACAATACTACAAATATTTTTTATAAAATTAGTAGATATTTCAAGAATCTCACAGTTCTATTATGAGCACGTTTCGCGTCTTTCTAAAGCTTATTATATGTTGTTTTCATCAACTTCTTACAGCCGATTTCCAATACATCTATCGAAAATTATCTATAACTAATTAATTCTTATTATATATTATATTTATATTTATTATATTCATTATATTATAAAAAGTGGACACCTTTTTATTTTTGATCGAAAAAAGTAATTTTTAATTTCATTTAAGTTTTTAGTGTAGTGCAGCACTATTATTTTTTTTTAACACAAACTTATATCATTCGACATTCGGCTGATATCTCTCATACGTTACAGATATTCCCAACTTATTTTTCCAAAATAACTTTAATAAGCACATAAACTGAGAGCACTCCTTATAGCACTAATCCCTTGAATATATATAAATTACTGTGCCACATTAAGCACATTTGCAGTTCGAAGGAAAACATTAGCCATATTTCGTAACCCTAACTCCCAGTTGAGCCATGCTGGGTAGCAAAACAAAAGCAAAAAATCTTAAATTTATTTACGCCATTTGAATGACGTGAAATATGAATACATTGGCAACAGCAACAACAACAATGCCCCACAACATGCAACATCATCTAAAAACCTGTGACGCAATAAAATAGAATTAATAGAACCGGAATTATGCGACTGATGTGACCCGCTGCAAGTAGTCCACAGGGATGGGGACAGAGTAGGGCAAGCGTTTGGTATGACTAAGCCAGGAGTTGGCAATATCATTGTCTGTCTCTCTCTCTCTCTCTCTCTCTCTATCTGTCTCTCTCTTTGTCTGTCTGTCGCATCTAATATTAATAAATATCTTCAATCTGCTGTCGTAGAGTGCAAAATAGTTATGGCGCGATATGCAATTAAAATATATCTAAAAGCCAAATGAGAAAAAAAGACGGCGACGGGGCGGAGGGTGGCGGGTGGAGGGCTAGGGGTGTGAGGAGTGCGCAAATACCCCTGACAGGTAATAAAAGTAATTTATGCGCGCTAAGGGTTGTAAATGCGACGCCAGGACGTTGGCAGGACAAACACCGACTGGCAGCTCGTTTATGCTGAATGACGTTGACACTGACTGTGGCAGCAGCCAGTCGCAGTGGCAAGAGGCAGAGTCAGTAGCGGTGGCAAGAGGCAGAGGCATTGCCACTGGCTGTGGCAACTCAGTTGGCAGCGCCATCCAAATACAAATGCACCTTCTATAATTCATATTCGCTATCAAAGATCACAAATCAAATTATTATGCCATGTGATGGTCACACACACACACGTACTGCCATATATAAATATATATAAATATATATAAATATATATATATATGTGTGTGTGTGTAGAGTCACTCACTCAGTAATGAGAGAGAAGACAACAACCACCAGAAAATGTCTATCGAAAAAAAAAGAGGAATTCGTACTGAAAAGTTGTGGATTGCAACGAAGTTTAATTTACCCTTATGTAATTAGGTTTAATTAATAAATAAATTAATAAAATTAAATAAATTACCAATAAATAATATATAATATTCTCACTAGTTCCAGAATATTTCTAATGAATTAATTTTACTAAAATACAAATTTAAGCAACATTTGTATTCTACTAAAATTAAATCAACAATTTTTATATACTCTTTCTAATTTTTTTTTCTTATCTCTATAAATTCGAAAATATTTCTTTATTGCATTTAAAAATAGGGAAATATATTTTGAAATATTAAAAAATATTTCTATCAATATTATATATCAATTGAAAAAGGACGTATAAGAAGTTCAAATTGAATTTACAATATCTAAAAATATATACATAAATATACATATATTTTCCGAGACTTATCTATAGACATTAAAGCTATAGAAAAGTACAATAAAATATTAAATTAAATATATTAAATATTCAGTTAGGAAACATGTAATATTTGTAGGCTCTCTAGCTTAGAGAAACTATCGCATATCTCTTTCAGATCTACCTGGCCTCAAATATTCACACAACTCTTTTATAATTCCACAAAAACTGTTTAATTCATATAAAAATATGAATATGAACTAATTAATATAGAAATAAGAATACATATTTTTAATAATTTCATAAACAATTTTCAATTTAATTATTGAGGTATTATTATTTATTTATTCCTGACTAGCAACAGGTATGCCAGGTATTTCAATATGCAAGTCCTTCAGGTAGGAGCCATGTAATATCATATAAGTATAATATTTAACATGCCATATAAATAATATATAAAATATAATATTTAAGAATTTTCCAATACAATGCAGAGTAATCAAGATGAGAATGCTTGACAATTGCTTAAATAGCTTTCACAGTTGTTCAAGTGTTCCATGTGTTTGTCTCTTTATACCTTTCCTGCACTCCCTCTCTCTCTCTCTCTCACACTCACTGTGTGTTCTAAATGCCAAATGCTCATTTACGCCCGGCGAAGGCTGTTGAGCAACAAAAAGCGGTGCAAATGAGGAGTGCGACGGGGATGAGGACGTGTCGTGGCTGTGGCCCGGGCCAAAGACCCGTCAAGCTTAGTAGATGTCTGGCAGCGCTGCAGTAAAGGATATTATTTTTATGATATCTGTGTCCAATCTCTTGATTTATTCGGCCGCACGAATCGGAATTATTTTATTCGTCGACTGCAGCGCCTGCCATTTTGTTTTGGCCTATGTCCTTTCGGCTCGTCCTTTTTTGCGTTTAATTTTATACAATTGAGTGATTTATTCGTGTCACAAAATAAAAAAGAATTATGACTCGAATCCTCAACCGAAATAAGGGTCGTTCTGCCGCTTCGTCCTTTTTCGGCGCTGCCTGTCAAGAAGGCGCTTTCGATGGTGGTTGCAAAGGACTCTTTTTGCTGTTGACTCGCCTCGGTCTCGGCCTCGGCCGTTGCCCTGCCCCATGGTACACAGTTCGGGGTTCGAACTCACTCACTGCATTGGCTCGTCTTGACTGACTGACAGACTGTCAGGCAGTCGCTGCTTCTCGTGCGCTTCGTCGTTCGTACTCCTCGTCGTCGTCGTCGGCCATGATGGAATGGAAATGTTGTCTCAGTATTTGTGTCTGTGTGTGTGTGAGTTCGTGTTCGTGTGTGGGGTTGCTGGGCTGGCTGTCCAACTTGATGGCTTCTCTTTCCCACTTGTGCGATTTGAAAGAAAACTCAGCTAAGTGCTTGCCGCTTGTCTCTATCTGTGTCTGCGTGTGGCTCTGTGTGGCTGTGTGTGTGGGGGCAATTTTCCTCGAGCTGATGCGGGTTTTTCATTAAAAAGTTTCTGCGTTAATTTTGACGAAAGAAAACGATTCTTGAACAATGCTCGCTGAAAGTGGTCAACGTGGGAGTTTCGATTATCAGCGTGAAACGAATCGTCGAAATGGGAGCATGGCAAATGTTATGGCAACTGCGACTCAGACGCAATTTGTAAAGTTCTTTAATACTTGTGCTTGAAAGAATGTTGAGCGAGACAAGAAATGTCATAGCAGAAATGTGTTTAAAAATGTATATATAGAGTCTAAAATGTTAAATGTAGTTGATTTTTTGCTTTAAAATACATTTTAAAATTGAAAATATCGGTTTAGTAGGTGTGATGCATAGATATGTTGTATTTTTATAAGGAATCCTATAATACTATCATTTTATGTATTATAAGCAAAGAGTTCTTATTCTATTTAGGGGTTTTTCTTATTGCTTTTATAATTTTATTAAATATAATTTTTGTCAGTATTAAGTTGTTCTTCAATATGTTAACTCATACATTTATTGCATCAGCTTGATTAGTATGAGTAACTCAGATAATATAGACTTCTCTCTGTCTTTTTCTCTGCTTAAAAAAGTTTGTAATCACAAGTTGGTCTTGTTTTCAGTCAATCTTCGTCTTGATTCGATTCACATCATCAAAGAACTACAATATTTCGAACTAAGTTGACAATAATCAATTTTAAAGGTGAATTTTTTGAAGAGCATTTATTTTGTTATGAAATAAGGTTAAATTAAAGTAAGAAATGTGCTTAGTTATTGTAAATGTTATATAATATATAGAACCTAATTCTAGAAATTCCTATTTTATTTTCGTAGTTCATAAAATCATTGTAGATTTCTGAGTAATTTCAGCTATAAAATAAAGTAAAATTCAATTGCATTAACAGCCAGGAGGAAGCACTATTACTGATGATTATTTTGATTAAGAAAACAATTCTCAGGCTTGGTGTTTGATTGAGGTAAATCATATTAAGAAATTTGTCTACAATTTGTTAATAATTTTATACAACTTTTAATCAAAATTTGAGTAGAAATATATCAAGTTTTGAGACACTAAAATTATCTCAAGTTTAGTTCAAGTAATGCAATTTTTAAATATTTTTAAAGCACTTAATTAACATTTAACAAGAATTGTCTATGGTTTTCAGGCACTGAGAGATTATCATATAAAAAAACATTTTCAAAGATTTTGGAGAGAATATATTATAGTATTTAAAATACATTATATAGTAAATAATTTCCATATATTTTGGCTAACTACCAAGCGACGTTTAGATAATTTCACATTAATTTCCAATTAGTAGACATAAACAAACTATTTTTAGTAGTTTCGCTGATCAAATGTTCTTTGATAAATATATATACTAAAGATACTTTATGGCTGCGCATACATAGCATATATGAGATATGTATAAACTCATATATATACGAATGGGGAAATCGTATAGAAATATTTCGATTATCTTTATCGTTTGCCTAATCGAAACTGGGCCCTGGCTGCTACACATTAAATTTCATTTTTAATTTTCTAAACTGTCCGAAATGGCCGCCCCCGGCCAGCTGATTAAAGGCATTTAATTAAAGGGGCCAGCCAGCCAGCCAGCCAGCCGTCCAGCCGGCGAGCTGTCAGCGGCCGGCGAGAAATACCTAAAATTATGACTAATAACTTAAAATTACAAGAGAAATTAAATGGCAGATGCGACGAATTTATAAGATGAAAATTCTACGAGGGAGCCATTAAAAAGAGGCCGCCAAGGAAAAGTCTCATGGCCAGAGCAGACCATAAATTTGATAATTGACTTTCTGGAAGGAAAAACCGTGGCTTACATAATCGAAGAAACGCATAAATCTCGGTGGCAGCCAGCAAGAGAAACCCAGTCACTCACTTCGAGTGAGGGCAGGAGTCGAGCTGAGCCGAGTCGCTGCTCAACGGGCAGCGGAAATGTGCGTCATAAAAATATTAAAAATATTTGAGAGAACCAGAAAAAGAAAGAAGAAAACTGAAAACTGAAAAGAAGATCAAAATGCGTTTTTGTGAAGTGCGACGTTCAGATAAAAGGCGGCCCAAGTCCGAGCTCTTCGTTCCACTGCATTAGAGCTCGATGGCATTTCAATAGGCTGTCGAGGCCATAAATCTGATACGACGAACTCTCTCTCCCACTCTCTCCCATTCTCTTCCTCCCTCTCTCTCTCTATCGCTCATCATCGTCGCATTCATAATTTTCATATTTCCACATGGCGCGCTGTTGCGGCAGCTGCGCCTGCGCAAAAGTATCTGACGGTTGCGATCCGTTTCGTTCTGCCAAATTAGCCGAGCGTGATTTATGTTGTCCTTGTGTTAAACGGCGACACCGCCGCTGACTTTGGCCCATGTCCTTTGCCTAGACCTGCATTGTCTTACTATTTCGTCAATTTGCCTAATTTACTGCCTGCCGCTGGACTGACTGCAGGAGGCCGTCGCAGTCACTTTCTTTCTTATCTTTCGCTCACGCACGAACAACTACACACACACACACGCACACACATTTATATATATTGCTCAAAATTATGAACTCCTTTCATTATGTTCTATTTTCATTGGAACTTCGAGCCATCCATCCGTTCGCCCGGCTCGCTTGTAAATCACTCAATTTTTGACATTTTCCTGCTCTTTAAATTGCGTGACATTGTTTTATGGCCTGCATGTGCGAGCGAGTGAAAGAGCCAGGGAGAGAGTGAGTGAAAGAGAGAGAGAGAGAGAGTGAGAGAGTTCGTTGCGATGCGGGGTGTGTGTTAGTTTTTCGTCATGGAGGCCATTTCATTAGACATCAGAGACAAGCAGCGCCATGCTGTTTCGACAACGCTTCGATGTTATCAACACGAGATCCCGAATTCCCGTATCCCTGGTGCTCCCAAGTGCAGGCAGGCAGGCGGGCCTCGCCACAGAACTACGCCGCTGGCACTTCGAGGTGGATTTCCATTGTCAAAACTTGATTAGTTGCTTTTGATTTTGTTTTCGTCCGCTCTTCCTACCCCGCCCCACAGCTGCAGCTCGCATACGATGTTCCGCCCATCATAAATCTAGCGAAGGGGTTGCTTTCCTCTGCCCGCATGCCCCCCCTCTGCCGCCCTCTGCCCCCCTGCCGCACACATATATTTTATATTCTGTCATTGTAGCACTCCTCGCATTCACTCCGGGCCATCCAGTCAGACTTACTTAGCCCAACTGCTTATCATGCGAAACTTTGCCAACTGCCACAGCTAAAAGCTCAAACTTTCTGGACAAAGCGTGTGATTGACATCACGCACTTCTTTTGTATGCGATTTAAAGGGAGGTGGGCTGCGGGGGAGTAGATGAACATGTATGTGTGTGAGTGTATATATGTATTACATATATCAATAAATAGTATTTTTTGTGAGTATATTATTTTAGTTTTTTCCTTAATTTTTTTTTTATACTTTTTAATTGAATTGAAGAGCTTGAGTGGGAAAGGTAAAATACTTTCAATTTGTAATTCAAAATGTTTACATTTATTTAGACTTGAAAGATATGTATGTAATCTGTGTCTATATATGATACAGCTATTCATTGACAGTTGGAATTAAGTCATTGAGTAGGCATAGTATTTTCTGATTTTTTAAAGAATTCCTTTAACAAAAAGTTCAAAATAATCTCTAAATAAAAGCTCTAATCGGGAATGCCTCAATTGCACTTTTCTAGTTTTTTGAAATATCTGATATGGATGTTTTAATTATTATGGACAGTCAGAGAGACATAGAATACAGATGAATATATGGGAAGATGGATATATCTATGTAAAAAATCAGATAATTTTCTTATACATATAAATGTGGGATTAATAACTAGGAGTGGGATGGGACGTCTACAAAATATTTATATCAGTTGTAGATTCATATAATTTCATATAATTTTATTTGACTGAAATTGACAAAAGAAAAAGGACAGAAACTTGTTAAACTCAGAGGGAATATGTCTGTTATATTATAAATAAAATAATAAAATAAATAATGTTATGTAATCAATAATCAACAGGAATACTAAACATATTAAATTATATACATAAGTATATATAGCAGAACAGAGCTGGAAGAAACTGGTACAAACACATAAAGGACAGGGACAGGGCAGTAATAGATGTACTATCTGAGAGTCAGTCATTTGTTAAGCAAATATTTTTTTTAAAAATAAATTCGTTTTTTAATTAAAAATTAGAAAAAGAGTAAAATTGCCAGCTAAAACAACCAATTTTCTAGTCAACAAAAATCATTTAAAATCTATATTGAAACGATACAATATCATCAAATGCCATTTACTAAACAATAGCTGAGCTAAAACAATTTGTTTACTAATGCAAAAATGGAAAACGCTTTGTGTTTGTTAAACAAATAATATGCAAATGTCACAGCTAAGCTCTGATAGTCTGAAGTCTCTTGTTAAGGCAGGAAAGAAACATTTATCGATAAACGCTAATCAGAGCAGAGGCTGAGCGGGCAGGCGCCAGAGCCAGGCAATTAACTGAGGCAGGCCGAAGGAGAAGTGAAAGCGAGGCGAGAGTCTGGGAAAGCCACCCCAAGATTTGCTTCTTCCTTTGACTGGATGTCATTAAAATATAATTGCGACTATTTAATGCCATTAAAGTCAGTGCGGCGATTAATGACTAATGGAGTTTTGTGCACCGACACTGGGCCCAGGCGGGGCGGGGGTGCTCGGCCAGATAGAATGGCAACAGACGGTCAGCTGTGGGCCGAGCTCGTGCCTGGGATTGATAGAATGATTTAATGTCGCCAATAAATGGTGGACAAAAACGGAACGGAGCGAAACGTGCGACTCATTCGAAATGCACGACCCGCATGGATGCCACTGTGGCGACCAGCACACACACACACGCACACCCGCACACAGATACATTCGCAGAGACACAGATATGGCAAGATGGCCGCCCATTTGGCTTGTTCATCGCATGCTCAAATGACATTTAATGTGTCAAATAAGGGTTACTCCCACCCTCGGCGGGCAGGCAGGCAGCCACAGAGCTGGGCTCTGGCTCTGCTTCTGCTTCTGGCTCTGGTGCTGGCTCTGTCTCTGGCTCTGGCTGTCATCATCATCCACTTTCTCGGCTCGGCTGGCAGCGTTTTATGTGAAATTGATATCCGTTCGAAGGCAGACATCATGAAATGTATCTGAAAGGGACACGCACACACGCACACGCACACACACACGCACACATAGCTCTTGGTATGCGTGTGCGTACATAAATCTGTCAGTTTGCTTTCTTTTTGTCACTGCGCCTGTCAATTCACACAAAAATTATGATCCTGAAAAGTAGATTATCCTTGATTTATCGCCGCATCATTCGAAAGTTGAAAGCGAGCAATGAAATTGCACACACACACACTCGCACACACAGTCACACTAATGTGCGTGTGTATCTTTGTATCTTTTGTTAGCAGCATGTGTCGTCATTTGGCTCCGTCGCTGTCCCAGAGGCCAACAACAGTGAATTCCATCTACGCACACACACTTTATTTGTTGACATTTCTCTCGCTCGTCTCTGTGCCTGCTGTCTTGGCCCTTTCTCTGCCGTCAGCTCGGTTTATTTATGTGTGTCGCCTACCCTCGGGTGCGAGTCCTGGGCCCGCTTTTAGAAGGCGCTGATAACGCCGAGCACGTCAAGTCTTTGTCCGCGCTTGAGTGAAAGTATCTGACGGATATCTCTCTGCATCCGCACATGTGCAAGTGCTCATCATCAGCGCTCTTTCAAAGGATATCACACACACACTCTCGCACACGCACACACACTCGCACACACACGCACACAGTCGATAATAAATAAAATTAAATGTGCTTTTGTTTGAGCCAATTGAATTATGTGCGTGTGAATGCCTCGTTTTCATTCCCATTCCCATTCCCATTCTCATTCCCTTTCCCTTTGCTCAATTTCATTTTCCAGTTTTTTCTCTTCTTTTCTCTGGCTTCGACTGTTTGGCCAGCTCACATTTATCGCTTTACAAATTTCAGCCGAACTTGAATGGCGTCTGTCTCGTCTTCAAGACTTATGACTCTAGCGCGTTGTGTGACAATTCTGTGATGAAATCATTTTGTGGTGGGTTTGCACAATGCAACGCGATGTCAAGGCAGATATGATATAGGGTGCTCTAAAAGGGGTGGACTTCTTTACAAGGTATCTGCATAAATTTGTAAGTGGTTTGTACTGTTTCACATTCATACTGTTTCTAATGCAATTTTATGCATGAGCACTTTTTATTGGATATATTTTTATAATTTCTATAAATTTGAATATTCGAGAATAAATGTAAGATAAATGTAATAATAATAAAATTATATAGTGTAAAATATAATATAAATATATAAAAAGAAATATTGAGAAATTTTCTATATTTTATGTATATATTTTTATATTTGCTATTAATTTATATATTCGAGAATAAATAAAGGATAAACATAATAATAATAATAATAATATATAGTATCAAATTTAATAAAAATAAATAAAAAGAAATATTGAGAAATTGTATGTATATATTTTTATATTTCTAATAAATTTATATGCTTGAGAAATATAATAATTAATTTTTTAAAATATTGAATTTCAAAAGAAATATACGGAATCAACTAAAATTGTATTGAAAATGCCTTACATGTATTAAAAATTGTATGAAAATTTAACTATATAGCATAATAAATAATAATAAATAGAGAGGAGATAAAACTTGAACTCATTAATACCAAATTAATCAACATTTAATTTATTTTTGGCTTTTTTTTTTGTTGTTGGAGTTAGAGCTGCCTAGTTTGGGTTTTTATACCCTGAGCCCATTGAAAATGGGAAATCAGGGTATAATGTTTTTGTTTATAGTATTCTATTTAATTTTTCACTTTTTCTTAATATATTCAATACCGCCATATATAAATTAAAAATTTGCTTGGGTTTTTCATTCCCTTCTTGGTTAATTTCTTTCTCAATTAAAATTGAAATTATCTAGAGTCTAAAGTTCTTTTATACCTTCTTACTCCCCACTCTGATTCTTCTTTCTTCTTTGCCTGACTGATAGCCATATAGAGAGAGAGGCACGCCCTTAACCCTTAACGACAAAGTGGCATTAAATTATAGCATTTAATAGCTTCCGGTTTTGAGACACTCGCAATTTTCAATCAGCAACCCATTGAGCTGCTTCAGCTCCTTCGCTCGACTGAGGCGGGCGGGCGGTCAGGAAAGGAGAAAAAATATATATATTCGCATTTTGTAATAAATACGCTGTCAAGCCCGCATCGATTATGGACACTCACGGATGCACTCACACTCACACTCACACTCATACTCATACAGTGGCATTCATATTCAGGGACGGCTTGTGGCGGTGGCAGCAGCAGCTCCAATAATATGAGTCAATAAATCGCCAATCAAGCAATCATACACAATTTATTTCCCGTCATAATTATCGACCGATGTCTGTATGAATCTGAGTGTGTGTGCGAGTGTGTGTGTGTGTGTGTGCGTACTAGGAGCTGTGAGCTGTAGCCAGAGTGCAGCGTGTGATTATGACGCTGTACGCTGGACGCCCTGCAGCGGACTGACTGACTGCAAGCTCCAACTCCAACTCCAACTCCGACTCCTACTCCGAGTCCAAGATTCATTTTCAAGCCCAGGCACGCAGACACGGAGGACGGCCTCCATTGGGGCGTCTAGAGTCGGCAATCTTCAGCCGTTTGATTTGTGGCATAGAAGGGTGAGGCTGCCGCTGCTGCTGCTATCTGGCTGACTGACTGACCGACTCGCCGACTCTCGCGAGGGAGAATTATTTGATTTCGATTTTGGTTTTTTATCATTTTTATTGCCAACATTCCTTCGGGTCGCGTCCTCCATTTTGTTTAGCTCCATTTGACATTCCGTGTAGCGCGCCCTCCCCGCCTCCATTATTTTTAATCGATTTCCAGTCAGCAGACACCCGCCTAATCCCTGCTGCTGCGCCAAGGCTCTTAATGCTTCTCGGGTTTTGTTTTCTCTTCTCTTCATTTGAATTTTCGCCTCGAAGTCGCTTTGGCATTGTTCGCCTAGCTCTCGCCTCCGCTGCCTCATCAGCGGCGACGATCATCTCGGCGGCATTTGTCATTGGTCAATAAATTCGATTGATTTATGTAGTTCGCCGCAATTTAAATCCCAGACGCTGCGATCTCTCAGCTCTGACTGAAATTCGTTGCGTTCTCAAATTGAATTCTTATATTTTATTTATTCGAATTTTCGAATTGAAACTTGAAATGTTTTTTCTCGTTGGCCTCAAACTGAGCCGCCTGTTGGGGCGATTCTCGTTCTGCTTCTTCTTCTTATTATTGTTGTTGTTGTTGTTGCTGCTGCTCTTAAGTTTCTTGATGCGGTTCACGGCTGGACGTCACGAGTTCAAGAGTTCAACGTCTTTATGAACGCATTTTCCATATTTATGGATTTGTTTTGTTCGTTCCTCAAAATATTAGATTCAAGCGCAATATTGTTTATTTGATGAGATTCTTGAAATTGCTTTTTGGCTGATTAAAATCAGTTGTAGCTTGTAGTTGGATAAATATTTGATATTAATGTGATATAAAGTGTGAAATATATTTGTATTTCTTTTATAGTCACAGTAGGCGAAGTTATTATTTTAATTTAATTTTGTAATATTTTGATTATAAATATATATATATTGGAAAAATATAATAAATAAAATTAAAAAATATAATTTAATAATAATAATTAGAAAATATAATAAATAAAATAAATTAATATATTTATATATATACGAATTGTAAGAAAAATGATTAAAAATCGAAATTTTCTCATAATCTATAAGCTCAAGGTTTTAGCTTAAAATTATTATACCAAAATCTTTTAAGTTTGTAAATTAATTTCATGAATAAACGATTAAATCTCTGATACTTTTTTTTTTGCTTTTGTAGTCGACTAAAAATATTTTAATATCTTTAAATATGTGATAAATAGATGAATATTATGTAAATAAATATGTATATATATGGTTTAATTCCTATATTTTATTACACAATTTATTTGTGATTCCATCATTGGTAACTTAAGTTTGAAATATATTATATAGATATTAATTCCCATACAAATTTATTTTTACATAATATAATCCCACATTTCAAATAAAATACAGTCAAACTAACGCGAAACGTAAGCAAAATGGTTCAATTAAAAGTCAACAACAGCGGCAAAAAGTTGAAAAGATTCTGAGAAGGAAGGCTTACTTTCAACACGATTAATATGCAGCTTATGGATGTCTTTCGTTTGACCAATTGAGTTGCCACTTGGTTGGTGGCTGGCCGCGCTGTGCTTTCGAAAATCAGATGCGAATGCGATGCCAAAACACAACGAGAGCTGCCAGAGAAGCCTTCACGACTTCATTAATTGCTGTAATTTTTCACAGTGCTGCAAAAAGGCGGGCGGCGAGCGGCGGGAGCGGGAGCAGAAGGCTCTGCGGAGCCGGGCGAATCGAAAAGCCAAACATTTTCTCCATTAAGAAGCGCACAATAAAAATAAATCAATCAATAACACGAAATTAAACATAAAAAATTTAAAATAAACAAGTTCGCGCTGAGCCACTGGCCACGGGGCGCTGCTCACATGTTGAGGCGAGTTATTGGTCGAATCACGGAAAGATGGGGAGATGGAGAGAGGGAGAGGGCTAGAGCCGTGGCTAGAGCGGGACGGCCATTGCGCGTCGCAGGAGTGGGCATGATGAGGCATAACAGCGGGCTGCTGCAACGTCAGCTCATTGGATCCTAATTCCGAATAACGAATTTAACCAATTTACTCAAATGCTAATTTATGGCCGATTGATGCGCAGGTAGTCGGCTGCATCTCCACTCCAACTTGGGACACAGGCACGCAATCAAAATGTGGCAGCCTTCGACATCTGTGTGCGTGTGTGTGTGTGTGTGTTGCAGGGGCAGCTACGCTCAGCGGCAACACATCATTATCATCTGCGGGCAAGTCCACATCTTCGTCGTCGTCGCCGTCGTCGTTTTCTTTCTCGTCTTCGTCTTGGTTCGCGTCTTCAGTCAAAGTCAGTGGCAGCCATAAACATGGAAGCTGCACGCACACACATCAGCTAACAGCCACAGATACATTTCGAGATGCAGGCCACTTGTTGTGCTCGGACTACGTGACGTGGTTTGCTTCGCATGAATTACGACGAATCAACGCGCAGCAGCAGCAGCAGCAGCAGCAGCTACAACAACAACTTGACAGTTGAGCAACTGCTGCCATCATTGCCACCTTCGCCGTTGCAGTTGGCCACGCAGCAAGAAGCGCCAAAGGTGCACAGTGGGAGGCAGCCCAGTCCCAGTCCCAGTCCCGATCCCAGTGCCAGTTGCAGTTGCCCTGCTCTAGTCCCTGTGCCAGTCACAGTTGCAGTCGCCCAGCTCTGGCTGGGCTTCCATGCGGCGTTTGCCATCGCGCACATAAATTTACAGTCGGCGGCATCTCGTGCCTCGACTGCTCTGCCCTGATTGCCGCTGATGATGCACTTGAAGTCGCCTCGCGCTGTTTCACCTGACAGCTACAAGGCAATCAAATTCCATCGACTCCGCACTGCGCGACTGCGACTGAGCAGCCAAGAGCATCTTTTCGAACTTCATTTGAGTTCTTTGGAATTATCAATTAAAATCTATTAAACATATTGGCGGAGGCTAACGAAATTAAATGTGGAATCTATTGAACAAGTGACTGAAAGACTTGTAGGATTATAAATTTCCTCAATTCAAATCGACTATAGTTTCACACAGATTATAGACAGCACATTTATTTAACCTTAAGTTTTTGGAACTCTGCTGAGTACGAATCTATAGCTAACATCGAATCGATCTATTATGTTTCTTAGATATCTTAGCTTTGAGTTGTCACATCTAGGTCAACTACATGACATCTTGATTTAAAGTTCTTGTTTAGAATGAATCTATATACAGTAAAATTAAGTCATATAAAACAAAAAGGAAACGTCTTTGGCCTACATTTTGGGTCATTTTATAGATTTGTATTTATTTAATTACTCTTCTATATTTACTGCTACCATAAATTATAATATATTACATGTATTGGCGTTTTGAAAACTGTGTTGCAACAAACATTTATAATTTGCAAAAATCCCTTAAATAAATTTGATTAATTTAAAAAAAATCAAACCATCATGCCCAGGAAGATTGACTATAGTATTTTTAGATAGAGTAATTGTTTTTGAATAAATAAAATAATATAATCAAATATATATAAGAAGTTCTTAGAGAATTGGTTGTATAATATTTTCAGATAGCATATTTGTATTCATTTAAAAATCAATTAATATAACTGTAAGTGACATAGGTTCTCTAAAAACAATAAATTTGCTTCAGATAGTTAGATGGATGTGATTAAATCATTTATAGTCTCGTATTGAATATATCTTAATCATTTTCACTTTAAATTATCTTAGCTTTTATTGTTTAACATTAAAATAAATAAAAAAATCATAAAAGAAATTAAACATTTACAATTAAATAATATATAACCAATAAAGAAATTGGGATGATTAGATTTATAGAAGAAAAATATAATAGAAGTTGATATTGTTCTTCTAACTAAAGATTATTAATAGCTGACGAATCTACCAGGAACTGCCTAGATATTGCTTTAAATAAATGTTTTAAATTAATTTTATGCGTTCTTGAATCAGAAATAGAGATCTAACCAATAATACAAAAGATCTAACTATTGTAGATTTTGAATAGGGTTTTGCCAGGCAACAGCTTAGCATATATATATCACAAAATATATTATTATTAATATATTTAGTAGCTTACATATATTATAAAAACACATTAAGTAATCCCCACTATTATCTTAAACACAATATTAAGCTAATTAATGTGCGATGTAAGCTTAAAGATATTCAGCAAAGACGTCGACAGGGAGGAAATGCCAGAGAGGCACGCGAGCTGCAGATACAAAATGTTGTTGCAAGTGCAGAAATTGTCTGCTGGGGGCGTGGCAGTGTGGGGCGAGTGCAGCGCGTCATTTGGGCATTCATTCATTTATGCATTCGCCGCGCTGCAGCTGCTGAGGCTGTCAATTTATTATGGGTGCTGCCACAAAGAGCCAGGGTCCCAGCCCAGTTAGTGGCCGCGCAAAGTTGGTCAGCAGCGGCAACGGCAGCGGCAGCGGTGCACAATGGCTATCGCGAAGCTGTCGAAGCTGCCCCTGATCCATGGGCACTTGAAGCGGAAGGCACAGGCACAGCTACAGCCGGAACGGCCCAGGGCAGGGCAGGGCATTGTGCCAGGAACTGGCAGAGGCAGAGGGAAGTGGAAGTGGAAGCCTGGCCGAGGCAGAAACTGGCTAAAAAGGCAGCCGCGGCGAGTGTCAAAATCGGCGACGAAAAAGTGGCACAGCCAACGAGCAGCGCGACGCAGAGCCACAGCCTACAATGCAATTTTTGAAGTCAACTGCAACTGCAACTTGTGCAACGTGCAGCGTTCGGCGTGCAACGTGCAACATGTAACGTGCAATGTGCAACAAGTTCCAGTTCCAGTTCCTGCGGCCGCTGCGCATTAATTGACAGCAACAAACATCGCGCGGGGGCAATGCCACCCACCCACACACACACACTCTCACACACACACACACACACACACACACACACACACACACAGTCTCGAGATTATTTCTGTGCGTTTCCCACAATTGATTCGGACAATGCGACCACAGCCTCAACATTGGAATGAGAATTCGAATTGGAATTGGAATTGGGTCTGGGACTGGGACTGGGACTGTGACTGGGAATCGGTTTCGGATTGGTATTGAGTTGGGGGTTGGCTCTGGAGCCGCAGACTTGGGCTTTCGCGGCCAGCTCTGGCAAGGCTAAAGTGCAAATGATTCTTGCTCAGCTCGGTGTGTGTGCTGCAAGCAAGGCTATGCATGTTATTACTGAGTGTGCATGTGTGTGTGTGCCGACACCAGACAAAAATGTCATAGACAGATTTGAATATAGGTGAAATTTAGTGAAGCTATTTCTAACTTTACTCTAAATACTTTTAAGGAAGCAAAACAATCGAATAAAAGTACAGAACGACAGATATATCTACAATATACAACAAAAAAAAAGTTTAAAAATTAATAATCCTGTTTAAGGATTAGTATGATTTGAATTATTATGATTAGCATAATTCCATTTTGTATATGTCTTATATTCAAGCCCCAAGATTACACCTTCGATTTGCAAAATAAAAAGTGTGAAACGTAGACTTTCAACCTTTATAACTAAAGTAGATCGTTATACGTTCCAAAAGACGATTTTCTTACAGAGTTTCTATTGGAGAAACTTAAATAAATACGGTTATGACTAGGTCAGTTTGAATATTAATAATAATATTCTTCTATAAATTTTATGAGATAGAAAAAGCTTTTTTTCAAGTCTTAAATATCATGAATCCATATTAGTATCTCTTAGTTTATATAAAAATATATAATGAAAATGCAATTTCTTCAATTTAACATCTTAAGAGACAAAAATTAATAACTTCTGTTGCTAAGAATAATAAAATATATATTATATAATATAAGTAGAAGCGTAAGTGTTAGTAATATGCATTCATATTCCTTCATTCCCCTCTATTTCGACACTTTTGTCGCCTGGCCTTCATCTACATAATGAAATGCATTTTAAAAGATATTTTTCCTCCGTTTGTGTGCGTTTCATGCAACAGGTTGCCTTTGAGGCTGTGGCCGTTGTTTTTAGTCGTTGATTTTGGTTTTTTGTTTTTTCCGTCTCATTTTCTGGTCGTTGTTGCGCTACCTCTGGTGCGCCCTGCACAGGCCCCTCCTCCGGCTGGCCGCCTTCTTGGGGGCTTTGATTTTATGGCATTCGTTTGTCGTTGCAGGCAGTTTGATGCATGTAACTTGTCGTGCCGGAGATTTTTGAACATATTTAGCATTGGACGTGCAACATAATTTCCCAAAGTCATAAAATAAACAATATCAACAACTTGGACTAGGCTGGGCGTAGCCTAGGGGAGTGGCCATCTATATAATATTTAAGATTTGACTTATGTAAATCCAGCCAAGCCCCACAGTTGTTGCTCATAATTCGATTGATCTGAAAAGCGTTGAGAATTCTGTGGGAAAACTGTGGAAAATTGTCAGCTAAACGCAATCAGCGCGCGATTAGCCAACACTTTGTCGAGTCGGGCTTGCAGGCAGGCAGAGCAACTCACGCCTCAAGTGGCTCAAGTGCGGAGCATTTGAATTTAGACCTCAATTCGAATGGCCTTTGATCTCGCCGAGAGTTACGAGGCCCCGAAAGGGATCCAAAGGAAACTAAGCAGATCCGTGGCCGTGTGATGATTACTTATGAACGGAGCCAAGTGCGCGTTAGGTTGTAATACATATTAATTGTCAAAGGAATTGAGGAAATGCGCAGCAATTCTTTTGAACTCAAGAGTTAATAAATTTCGTTATTTGTTTGTGAAATTCTTGTTCTAGTGGGGGCCACAGCAGCAGCAGCCAGAGCAAACAATTTACCTGGGCCTGGCCTGGTCTGGCCTGGCCTGGCATTTATCTACCGGATACATTTTTATCTTCAGCACGAACGCAATTATTGTTTGTCTGTGGCGGCGGCTGAACAATTAAGAAATGAACTACGACGGCGACGGTACACAGAGACCAGGTGGATTGGCTCTCGATCGGCGAATGGGGGCTCCAATTAGGCACAGCTGATATTTGCCCAAGATCTGTGATGTGTGTAACCCGAGAAGCTTCCCCTACCCACCCCCACCCTCTCGACTCTTTCGCAAGATCTTGCTTGATTTTCATTTTGGACATTTAATTAACACGAAATTTACGCGTCTGTTTATATTGCGGGTGATTACGTTTTATGATCGCCTTCCGCTTGCAATATTTACAGCGAGTCTTAGAAAATCATAAGGCTTTCATAATTACCCACTTTATTGGGCGACGGGCGGCGGCCGCCAGTGCCACTGCCACATGTGCCACTTTATCGGGGCCATTTGCCTCCCGATTGCCCAGCCAAATATTTGCACATGGATCCCACAGCCCACACCCAATACAATTGAGCAAAGCTCTTTAATTGAGCGCAGCTAAAATATCACTAAACCTTTGACGATTTATAATATTTGCAATTAGATCAAATTAGTTTTTGCTAAGCAACAATTGTTGAAATAATAATAATCGGGGATTTTCCTTGTCTGATAGGTGATGATTTAAGGGTATGGCATGGTTGGTGTCAAGTTGATGATTCTGGCATTATTTAAAGGGGAATTATTGCGTTGCTTTATTATATTTAATAAAATATATTTAATAGAATAAAATAACAACTTAAAGCTATTAAAAAATCAATAATAATAATTAAAACCAAAAAGTTAACAATAAAATAATCAAGAATCATGCTATAAAGTCATAGAGGATCTATTTAATATCTTTTCTTTTTGAGCAGCTCCATTTAAATACTTAATTAAATCAATTAATGTTTTTCCTTTTACTCTTAGCTTAGCTCCCCTTTAGAAATCGCAAGTCTATTGTCGTCGATATCCAGTTCACAATATATCAAAGCCTATTAAGGCAAGCATTTGACAACAATTAATTGTTACAAAAAGCTAAAACAAATGCCTAATGCTTTTACTACTGTTAACACATGTATTAAATTCTACATAAATACAGCAAAATATGACAGTCTAAGTACTACTAAAGCGTGAGCAATTATTACTAGAATTTAATGCATTTTAGTTTTCAGGTTCACGTTCTCAGAGCTTTGCTTACGAATACCTTTCCTATTAATATATTTAATATATTTATTTTAAATATATATAGTAATAAATATATTGATAAAAATTATTATAAATTAGAACCTTAAATATAATATTTGTTAAAAAATAATAAAATATGATAAGAAGTATTTCAGTAATGCCATAATTAATGTTAATCGTCTTCAGCAAGAGGCGAAGTTTTTATTCCAATTGCTTTGCTTACCCCCTTACAAGTTCTTACACTCTAAATACATCCACCCAAAGCCAACAAAACATTTAATTTGTCGCACAAGCTGAATTCTCGTTTCACTACACTAACTAATCATAGTCAAAGTGTACAAGCATCGACATTGATTTGATTAAAGCTCAACTAATATTGAAATAAATGGTCATTTTTCATGATTTCAATTAAGAGTGCATGCGGTGAATGAAATAAAATGAAATGAAAATGAAATAAAAATGCAATTTTTAGTCGACGCCCAATTTTAATGCGCTTTTTGCGCCTGGGCTTGAAAAATGCACAACAATTAATTTTCAATAAAAAAAAGCAACAACAACGAGACTATTTGCATATGTGCTTATATATAAATTTATAAATATATATGTATGTATGTATGTGTATATAGAGTAAAAAATCAAATCGAATGAAAAAACGATAAAAATCGCACAACTGTCGGAGGTTGCCGGAGGCCGCATGCAAATGCAACGATTTGAAATGTTGCAACAATAATTGTCACAAATTGAACTCATGTCATGCATTGCTGGCCGAATGGTCAGCGGACATCGAATATGGAGTAGTCAATAGTCGGGGTTCTTGATGGATATATATACATATATATATACGATACATATATAGTAGTCGGAGTGGCAGTTGTAGCCGGCTACTGCAGTAGACAGGCTGAGGAGGGGCTGAGCACAATTTCTGATTGCATGACAGGTGCAATTTAGTCGAGGTCTAGAGCATAAAAAAATTGACAGATTTTAATGCGAGCAACTATCGACAGGCTGTACTATGCAACGTGATGAATGATCGAAAATAAAATTATGAATTACGTTTTTTAAAATTAAGAAATTATAGATTGACATAAATGATGTTATTGGGAAATGTCTGGAGATATGTTGACTAGCTTTGAGACTTTTAAAGCAATAAAGTTATTAATTGATTATAAAATATAAAAGCTGAAAGTGAAGCTTTATATTGAATCTCCGAGACTCATTAATCAATTAAGTCTTGAAATTAATATTAAATATAAAAATGACTTGACTGAGCTGAAAGTCAGATTTGAGTTAGAATTTTAGAGCTTCATTGGGCAATAATGAATATAAAATATAAATATGACTTAGCTTAGCTAAAAGTCAGATTTGGGTTAGATATTCAGAGCTTCATTAGGTAATAAAATCTTTAAATAAATATAATATACAAATATGACTTAACTGGGCTGAAATTCGAATTTTATATGGAATTTCAACGCTTCATTAAGTAATCAAGTCTTAAAATTATTATAAACTTGTAAACTTGTGGCTTAAATTGTGTGAAAGTTAAGTCCGATAACAAATCTCAGAACTTCTTTAAGCACTCAAGTCTTCTCTTTCAATATAAAATATGTTCTTTATGCTGATATTCATTTGTTTGATATATATATTAGAGTACTTAGCGAGTTTTAGTAAGAGTTATCAACTAAGAGCTATTGGAATATAATTTAAATAATTTAAAATTAATTTGTATTTACTTATTTCAGTATTAGTAAAGTTTAGCCGGCAATAGCTGCTAGACTTTTCAAGTTCTTATTCACTAACTATGCCTGCCAATGAACCCAATGAGATGCCTTAAGAACTGAGCTTTAATGTCAATTTAAAAATTATTTTAAATCTATTCAAAAAATTTTAAAAAATATGTTTACACATTTCACAGTCATAAAATCTTTCGATATTAAATGGAAAATCCCTCTATCCATTTTCCTATCTAAAATTCAATGATAACTTAAACTACAGCCATTAGCAATAGTTTCACTTCTGTTTGGCCAACCTCTGCAAGCACAGGTATGTCTATAAAATATTTGAAATCAATCATAGTCAAGCTCGGGCTAATATAAATTCGCTTCTTGTCACAAATTGCAGCTCGAGCAAGTTCGTTATTTGAACAGTCTGTGCGAACTGTTTACGTCCGAGTCGGATTTGTTGGGGATCTGTGTCGCACCTGTTTGCCAATTCGAAATGAGGTTATGAACCCAACTGTAGTTTCTCAACCGCAACAACTGCAACAATAAAAGCAACAGCAACAGCAGCGACAGCAACAACAACGCATTTGGCCACCTTTTAGCCGGTTTTCCATCATTGCCCCGTCCTCTGGCTGCGGGCTGCGTCGCTTTTCCTTTTGTGGCCACCAAAGAACTCGTTGCACACCCAAGAGCCAAAGCGGCCAAGCCAAATGGCCAAATGGTTGCCGGTTGCCATGTGGCCAGGCGGCTGGCCATGTGGCTGCAGCCCAAGCCGAAGCCGAAGCCGGAGCTGGTGCTGGAGCTGCGGCTCGAGCTGGAGATTGATGTTCGCTGCCTCTGACATTTGTTTCGCGCTTGCGCTCAGCATTCGCCATTCCGCTCGCACTCGCTCGCACTTGCTGCGGCCGGCGCAACCGGTTTGCTTGTCCACATTTTTTTGCAGTGTGATTTAAACGATTTTTCGCATTCAAATGGACGCCCCGAGTCAGCGATGCAGAGACCCCTCAAACATCTCCTGCAACAACTGCAGCCCGGCTGCGACTGCAACTTCAACTTCAGGCAACGGCAACGGCAATGGCAACTGCAACACTGGATTTTCCACTGCAGATGAAAAATTGCACCGTTCGATCATGTAAACAAATTCATTAGCCCGCACAAATATTTTAATTATTTAACAAACATGTGCGCCGTATATTGAAGGAGCCGCTAAGCAATGCCCAGTCGAGTGTGAAGCGAATGCTTCTGGTATTGCCCGAAAGATGACATCTATGAAATATTTCCGTGCATTACTCATCCCAGCCAACGAGCCATAATGAATGCTCAGCGCTAAGGTTCAGCTAGCCACATAAATTATCTTTTTTTGTTATATATTAATATACATATTATTTTCGCTAACTATGTGCATTGCGGTTTAATTTGTGAAAGGAGTAGTTAATATCAATTATATATTTATATGAATATTGAATAAAAATAAAAAAAAATTTTTTTTAAATATATTTCGTTTAGTAAAACTTGATTCTGTCTTTGCAAAGACCATGGATTATGTAAGAATATATATTTATTATGTTCTAAATAAGTTCAGATCATATGAGATGATTTGGCTTAGGTGTTTAAATATGGTTTAATTTGTTGAATTTTTTTAATCCATGTTTTTTTTTTAATACAATTTTACTAAATAAAATATTTTGTATAAGAAATAAGTATTATAGTAATTATTTATTATAGTAATTTTAAATCATAGTTAAGCATTAATGTCTTAAAATATTCTACTGAATAAAACTTTTATATTATTATAAGAGTTTAATAAATTTCTTTTATTTGGATTTCAGCTTGTGTATCTCTAAAAAATCCACCAAATATTTAAAAAGTTTAAGATGTATAATTCTATTTAAGATAAATTAATGAAAACTATAAATATATATATTTATAGTAAAAAAAAGAAACTGATATATAATACATGGTCTGAATAAAAAGCTTCTAATATGCTTGCAGCTTTCTGAGAAATTACTAATATTCTATTTACTTTTAGGTCTATATTCAGATATATTTAGAGGTACATTTTCTTTTCTAAAGAAATATATACTCTAATTTACATTATATTAAGTATTATGATATGAATATATATATTTTAAAATACTTCTTATATAACATTTTTATTAAATTAAATTAAAGACCCATTTCATATATTTAACTTCGCTTTAAATATTCTTAAATTTGCACATCAAACTTTTGTTTAAAAGCCGCAGCTTTGCTTTTGTTTAAATTGGAACATTTGCAGCTGTTTCCTTTTTGCACACACACACTCTCACACACACACTCTCTTACACACACACTCGTACTCCCTCTGCCGAACAATTATAATGGCCATAAGGCAATGCGATGGCCTCTTGCTACGACCTGGCCACGGACGCAGACTGTGCCAGACCAAAGCTAATGCAACAGGTTAATTCTCGCGCGTTTCGCCTGAGAGTTCTACAGGGTGAGACAGAGACAGAGAGAGCGAGGGAGACAAAAGCCAAGGCGGGGGCGAAGGCGCGCTGTCCGGTGCTGGTGGGCGCAATGAGGCAAAAGTGTCGGCCGTAAAAGGCAGCAGCGAAAAAGTTTTTAGAAAAACATGCAACTTCGCACGTGGACGAGATGAAAGGGACGAAGGAGGGGGGGGGGGCGGGGCCAGGTGAGGGAAGCATTGAAATGTCCAGTGAAACAATGAGCGGCCGTTGCCAAGCGACCAAATTGGCAACATTTTGAGGCTGGCCAGCCAACTGCTGACCAGTTATGAGGGAGGAGGAGCAGAGAGAGGGGGCAGAGCGGGGAGGGGCAGAAAGAGGGGGGCAAAGGGGGGCCAGTGCACATGAAGGTGTCATTTGTTGGGAACATGCATTTTCCGACTTGGCTACAAATCGCAGCGACAGCGACGGCAACTGCAACTGCAACATGCAACTGGCTGACGTCAAACGAGACGCTGCTCGCTATCTAATGGCAGTGCACAGTGGTATGAAAACAATTTGATGTGAGATGGAATTTATATAGAATTATAGAAATTATATAAGAAAAGGAATTTATAAAAATGTAATAAAATGATAGCAATTATAGAAATTAATAAATATATAAAAATGTGAGTTAAATATATACTATATGAATGAATTTAAGAGAAAAAATTAAATTTAGTCACATAAGAGAATATATATATATATGTTTATATAAGGCTGAAGACCTCTGCTGCCATAGCCTAGGATTAAGCTAGCCTATAATTTAACTATGAATAAGTTAGATCTTAAATAAATAAATATATATATGTTTATACACTGCGCATTAGCAGGATACCTTCACTTTCTTCATAAATGTTAAATATTTTCTATATCCTTCAAGATATCATTCTAAATATTTTTCCTATGGAACTTGGTTATATTCTCTTTTAAATGAAATAAGATAAAGCTCTGAAAAATTTCTCCAAATATTTTTAAAAATTCTTCAAATAAAAGATTACAAAAAATGCTTGCTAAAAGTTGATCTTCTCTAGCTCAATTTGGCAACTACTAAACATTTTTGTTAGGCTATAAATATGATTTTCTTTAAAAAAAAATATTTTTTGCGCGCTAGCAGTAGACCTTCTATTCTTTGTTCATGTTGAATATTTTCTATACCGTACTAGATATCACTCTAAATTTTTTTTCTGTTGAACTTTGTCTTAATCTCTTCAAAATGAAAAAAAATTAAACTCTGAACAATTTTGGGAAATATTTTTAAAAATTCTTTAAAAAAAAGTTTACAAAAAGCTTGTTAAAAGTTGGTCATCTCTGGCTCAATTCGTCAATTACATTTAGCAAATTTTTTTGTAGGCCATAAAAATATTCTTCTTTAAGGGGAAAAAATGTTTAAAGAAGAAATATTATATTATGTAAGAAAAAAATTATTTTAGGAAAATATATACTTTAATTTTTATAGGAAAAATCAAAGATTGAAACATTCTTTGATTCTCGACTATAAAACAATATATACTATAAGCTATATATACTATAAATATATATATACTATAAAAAATCGTAATAAAACCCAACAGACATGGCTAAACTCTTATTTATTTTCTTTGAAGTTGCAAATATATATTTATATTATATTTGCAATTTTAAAGAAAATTGCAAATAAAATATATTTTTTCTATTTTCTATTTTTGTTAGCTAATCAATTGCTCTGTCACCAGTGTGCCTTGGTGGGAACGTGGTTTGTAGGCCAGTTACTGGGTTACCTGAGCGTACTGAGCCTCGGTCCAGGCGAACATGTGTCTTGCAAATTAAACGCACATGTCGCTCGCTCGTCCAAGAGGGTCGTTCGTGGCGAGTGTGGGGCGTGTGTGTGTGGGGGGAAGGGGGGTGGCAGGTATTGGGGCACCATTTTCCAAACACGTTTCGCTTTTGTATGGCAATTGTTTTGATTTTGCTCTGCCCTTTCCTGTTGCCAGTTGCCTGCTGCCTGTTGCCTGTTGCCTGTCGCTGTTCACTGTCCGCTTTGTTGGCCACATTTTGCTGTCAGCCTGGCTGCTCGCTGTCGCTGCTGCTCCGCTCTGTTTTCTCTTTCTTTTTTTTGTCGCTTTTGTTCCGCTCTGACACATTTTAACAATTTATGAGGCGCGCTCGCCCCACCCACCCACGCACGGGCTGCGGCCGCGCCGCTTTGACAACTAAATTCAAAGCAATTCATGCATCACCTGCTGGCCTAGCCCTGCCACCTGCCACCTGCCGCCCCACGGCGCACCTGTTTGAAAAGTGCGTGTGTCAAAGTGCGTGCCTAGCCCGGTTGACATTTGCAGCTGCAACGTGTGTGTGTGTGTGTGTGCTTGCGTGTGTGTGCGTGCTAGAGACAACGGTATCCGTGCTCCATGTCCGCGTTCCTGTTCGTGTCTTTTCCTCTGGCAGTTGTCAGCTGAGCTTTGATAATTCCACTTTGGCCCACTCGAAGCCGCCGCAATCGCAAATTGAGCCGCAGCAACTCGCCGCGGCATTTGTTTCCTACCTCAACGGCTCAATTCGTGGGGCAGGTTGCCCCATGACAGCTCCATAGGCATTCGCCACGAAATTGAGCTGTTCTACAGAAGTCACTGGAGAGTTTCTATACTTAACCTGACAATCAAGAGGTATTTGTGGAGGCAGAGAATATTTTTATATATATTTATTTAATTATTATTTATATATATTTTATTTATATTATTTATATTTATAAATTTATTTTTTTTATTTATTTAAATTTATACATTTTTCATATATATTTATTTATATATTATTTATATATATTAATTTAAATATAATTTATTTATATTTTATTTATATTTATTTTATATTTATTCATTTGCATCAATTTATTCAGTTAAAGTTAAACAGTTAAAGAGCAGAGTTGACCAAGTGACGAAGACAAAAGAAGAATCTAGACTAAAATTATATTCTATATATCGTTTCGATTTAATTGACAAGTGAAAATAAATAAAAGGCCAACAACAAAGCGAAGTTGCAGAGGGGGGCAAAGATCAATCGTAATAAACAAGTGAAGCAAACTCTTATATTAACTCTAATATTATCAACAAATGAAATAAACTCTACTATTAACTCTTATATTATCAACAAGTGAAGTAAACTCTTATATTATAAGAAAGACAAATGCACGCTTACCCGCTTCACTTCACTTCTTGCACTCTTTCTTTTATACTCCTCCTCTTTGATAATGCGCTGAATTTTCAAAGTTTCTTTGCCAACATTAGAGCACTACACTTATTGCCTGCCTATTGCTTAATGCAATTGCAGATTGGATTCAATCTTCATAGAAATATGCACAGCACTACACATGCAAACACACATTAAAAAAAAAACACAAAAAATATTCACTTTTAATAACACTTTTTAATTTTATATCAATCATTACGTAGACACGACACGCACGTACCAAACGCCAGACGGAAACTGACGAATTTTGCCTTTGCCTGAGCTGACTTTGCCTAATGCGCAATTCTAATGAACGGGATCCAAAGCTCTGCAAGCAAAGGAGTGCACGCAGTGCTTTCTTCTTCTTTGTCTCCTTTGCGCTGCCTCTGATGCATGCATGATGGAAGTAAAAGCATTGCAGGCGATGCCTAACTCTCTCCCTCTCCCTTACTCCTGCAGAGCATGCAACAGAGGCAAAGCAAAGAAAGACAAAGGAGAATAGCTTTAGATCCCGTTCATTTGAATTGCGCATTAAGCAAAGTCCGTTTAGGCAAAGGCAGATTTCGTCAGTTTCCATCCGGCGTTTGGTACGTGCGTGTTGTCGTGTCTAAGAATGATTGATATAAAATTAAAAAGTGATATTAAAAGTGAATATTTTTTGTTGTTGTTTTTTTAAGTGTGTGTGGGTGTGTAGTGCTGTGCATATTTCTATGAAGATTAAATGCAATCTGCAATTGCATTTAGCAATGCGCAATTAATTAGTGCAGTGCTTTGATGTTGGCAAAGAAAAAATTAAAATTCAGCGCATTGACAAAGAGGAGAATGTAAAAGAAAGAGTGCGAGAAGTGCAAGAAGTGAAGTGCGAGTATAAGAGTGTTGTTGAATGCTCTTCTTGAAGCGGGTAAGCGTGCATTTGTATTTCTTGTAATATAAGAGTTTACTTTACTTGTTGATAATATAAGAGTTAATACATGAGTTTACTTCACTTGTTGATAATATAAGAGTTAATATAACAGTTTGCTTCACTTATTGATAATATAAGAGTTAATATAAGAGTTTGCTTCACTTATTGATAACGGAATTAGAGTTATTTTAACGACATTTTCCCATTATTCTATGAAACTAAAGTGCATAAATATGACATATTTATATATGCATGTATGTATGCATGCACATATAAGTACATGATGTATATGTATGTATGTATGAACACGTGTTTAATTGAATCCCTTGACTTACAAGTCGAATAAGAACACATCAAATTCTTATTAGACTTGACGCGATTCTAAAATTTATTCAATTTCTTTAGTAATTTGATTTGCTCAGGTTCATTCAATTATTGTTCTTCATGGAATGGAGCTGACTCCAAAAAATTGTTATATATAAATCTATATAAATATATATAAATAAATAAAAATAATATATAAATAGATATATATATTAAAATTTTTATTCTATTTCCTAATGTATCAAAGTTCAAGTTGCAAATGAAGTGAAAATGATTTATGCTGCGGCTCTCACCAATCGCAGCCTAGCAGCTTAGCCTCAGTTTCAGCTTGTAAAATAGTTTTGGAATTTCCAACTCTCTCGCTCGGCGACTAATCAGCGGCATTTCATCAAGATCGCGGCTCAGCCAAGCCACCGAAACGTATATTCAAGGTGCATAAATATAATAAATAAAAACAAAGGCAAGAAGAAGAAGTAGGAGAAGAAGAAGAAGATGAAGAAGAGACATTTTTGTAGCTAGGCCAAAGAGTCGTAAATTCATAATTCGCTGCGCTCGAACGATCGATCGATGCGAGCTCTGTGAGCTCTGTGAGTGACTTCCTTGTTCGCAGCGTAATTTACATAAATTGAAGATAGCTCGATGAAGATGAAACGAATCCGAGAAAGCGCTGGCCAGTCAGCTGGACTCAGAGTCGACCGACCGACCGACCGAACGGAATCAATTTCAAATTATTTGCCGCCATCGCCATGGGTCAGACTCGAATCTGGTCGAGTCGAATCTCTTATTGGAAATAACAGACGCAGCAACTGTCATCGCACAAATGATTTGTATTTTTGTTTTGGTTATTTATGTTTCATAAATTATCGGATATATCTAGACGATATTAGACTCTAGTCTCTCTGTATGTGTGTGTGAGCAGTCAACGGATGCCGCCGTTGCTTGCCGATCAAGATTTTATTTAAATGGAACTCATCAACGCTCATTTGGGTCTCCATCTCCATCGCTGTTTCGTCTGCCCGACTCTCCGCTCCTCGCTCCTCTCCCCATCCATCTCTCTGCTTGGACAGGCGATGATGGAGCTCTGTTGTCGCTCGCCTTTTTGTACTTGTGCGAAAGGTATAGAGGGCATATTAGTTATGAGATGTGTCTATCTAGTATCTATATGCTATCTATTTACTATCTATCTATCTAATATTTATCTACTATATGTCTATAATCTGTCTATCTATAATCTATCTATTTATCTATCTATGTATCTATCTATCTATCTATCTTTCTATCTATCTAATATATATCTACAATGTATCCACTATCTATCTACAATCTGTCTAATATTTATCTACTATATATCTACCATCTACCTACTATCTATTTACTATTTATCTTTTATCTATCTACAATCTATCAACTATCTATATACTATTTATATATTATCTATCTACTATATATATACAATCTATCTAATATTTATCTACTATCTATCTACTATATATCTACCATCTATCTATGTAATATTAATCTACTATATATCTCCACTATCTATCTACTATATTTTTATTATATATCTAAAATCTGTAGATAGATATATTTACTATCTATTTACAATCTATCTATTATCTATCTACAATCTATCTATCTACTATGTACAATCTATCTAGTATCTATATACTATGTAAATAGTATCTATCTATTAAGTCGTGCACTGAGTAATTTCGTTTTTTAGAGCTATTTAAACACAATTTTTACCTTAATAAATACATTCAATCTAATATTATCTATTTGCCATTTATCTATTATCTCTATAATCTATATTTATATATATATATCTTCTCCAACTTAAATATTTACTTATGAAAAGTTAGCAAACTCCAACTTAAAGCTCTCCAAAAAGCTTCTGTTATTTGCCAATAAATTTCTACCGCCATTGGCAGGTATTCTTTAGTCGGTTATGCTCGACTGCTCGGCTTTTTTTTGTCGCCGCTCGTCGGCGTCGGCCTGCAACGCCTTTTGTCTTAGGTTCAGAGCTTTAATTATAGAGGTCGACTCGAACACGACTTCTCCTTCTCTCCCTCTCCCTCACTCCCTCCCTCTCTCTCCATCTCTCTCTTGCTCTCTTGATGATGCCTTAATGTCAACTCTGTCGGAGTCGCCTTCGCTGCCTCTGCTTTCCACACGTTTCGTCTTTAATTAATGGATTTTGTCGTATTAAACTCATTAGTTTGCTTTCGGGGCATAATTTTAATTAATCACTCAAAATCCACGCACAGCAAAGCTAAGCGTCGCGAGGGCCCCTTTCGAATTTGATTGGGTACGTTTTAGCTCCGGCCTTATTAGCTCTCCGGCCGTGCATACTAAACGAGCTACCAAATAGCTACTTTAAATAAATACACACACAGAGACTCGGACATATTTGGCGGCGCTCGAAAACGAATTAAAAATGCGTCGGGCTCGATGAGATCGACAGTTCGTTCGTTGCTCAATTGGTTTTTAATTTCAAAATGAAATAAATCAAAATTAAGAAAACCAAAAATGAGAGACGAAAAAAAAGAAGAAAAAAGCAACACAAAATACAAATCCAATATTAAAAGCTTCGCTTCGCAAATTAACATTCGCCATTCGATTTGATATATTAAACTCAAAATGTATATTTCATCATTAAAAGCAGCGGGAAAAAAATAAAAATATAAAAAATAAAGAAAAAGATCAGAGAACGATCGAACAACAGCAGCAGCAGCAGCAACTGCTCAAAATGGAAACTAGTTTTACAGGTAAAACAGCGAGCGGCCCGGAGTAGACAGTCGATGGAGCTCAGCTCAGCTCAGCTCAGATCCGATACGATCCGATGAGATGCGAACAGATTCGCCGTCATCGTCAGCGGCGTCAGCGTAATTGCCGGCCCGTTCTCACTTGGCTCGCTCAGCCTATCCCTCTCTCTCTCTATCCCTATCTCTCTCTGTCTCTGTCCGTCTCTCGTTCGTATGATAAATAACAAATCAAACGCTAAAATGTCGGTAATGTATGTGGCATGTCAGAGGCTCCGCTTATTTATGGCCTGGATCAATAAGAATAACGCCCCAATCAGAGACTATAAATTAACGCAAAGACAAAAACAAAACAAAAAACAGAAAAAAAATGTCGACGCTTGAGAATGTTTCTCAGTTGTTGTTGTTGCTGTTGTTGCTTGTTGTTTATTTATTTCACTTCATCTCAAACTGAAAAGTTTGAAAATGCTTTTTGGAAATGTCGTTGACTGCGCTCATAACGTGGTTCTTCAATCGGAATGAAAACTGTAGCACGGAATTTGAATAGCATCGAGCAGCGATGAACGATCGTGGCCATAAAATGCATTATGGCTAATGTGTTCGCCCAATAGCCGCGGAACCACTTAAGAACGCCTCAATAAAGCACAATACGTAAGCTCTGTAAGAGTTCAAGGCAGGCCAAAGCGGCGAGCCATAAACTCGACTTATATTTATATATTTCATAGTCCATTTATTGCTATGCAGATCAAATTTAAATTTATCAGAAAGTCAAGCTTAAATAGAGCTGAAATTATGAATTGTTGTGGTGGAGTAGAGAGATGAGACAGTTGATAAGAGTTTTCATTTTATAAGCTCAAATAATGATAGTTGTGGAAGCATATCATTCCAGTTCTGAATTACCTGTACCTAAATACTAAATTATATTAAAGTTGTATAAATGTGATAAATAAAGAAGTCAATCTATATGGTTGCCTTGGAAGAAAGGCTTAAATACTCATGGGTCTAAATTGAGAAATGTTTTTGTTGCTGACATAAGAAAATACATATACACTGCGCGCTATCAGGATATCGCGCCCTTCATTTTCTCCATTAATGTTGAATATTTTCTATACCGTTCGAGATATCGCTCTAATTTTCTCCGTTAATGTTGAATATTTTCTATACCGTTCGAGATATCGTTCTACATTTTTTTTGCTATTAGACTGTGTTTTATTCTCTTTAAAGTGAAAAAAATTGAGCTCTGAAAAATTCCAGGAAATATTTTTAAAAATTCATTGAAAAATTATATATCTAAATATTTATTAATACATATTCAACAATAGCCTAAATGGCATGAGTCCATTTTCTAAGCTTAGCATGATTTTATACTTCATCAATTTCTTTTTTAATCATTTTTTTGATTAATCTATTCTTTGTTACTTAGTTCTTCTTGCATTACAAATTTTGAAATTTATGTTAGAGTACTGCTTGTATAATATTAAGCTGGATATTTTATTCATGGTATTTAGTCGCGATTAAAACTGAATGTTACATGAATTGATTTACCAATATAATCGTTAATATTATTATTTTGTCTTTTACGTCTGTCTCATAAGGCTTAGATAAATAAAGACAAACAAATTTACATGATGAAAACATATATATATATATATATATTTTTCGTTTATTTGTTTAATTACAATCTGTCGATTTAACAATAAATAATTTTTATTACATAGGAGATTGACATTTATATTCTTTATATTATGGGCTTAGGTTTAAGGACTAAAACATTCATCAGTCCATGATGAAAACATATGAAACAATGAATATAACATATTTACATATGGAAAAATTTGCATTGTTAAAATTCGTATAAAAAATTTTAAAAGTACTAAAGCAGACAGCATCATATTATTATAAGCATTATAATATTTTCCACTTATATTTCTTAATTTTTTAAAATATTCCTTTGAAATTATTTACATTATTTATCATATAAATATATAAAATTCCAACTCTCCAAGATGACTCTCAAGCCTTCTGCTTGCGACCTTCTCTCTGATCATTTCAAATGCAGTGTTAATTTGACTAGATTTTCGGGCTCATCAGTCTGCTGCTTAGTTAGGGCTTCCGTTCACACTGGGACTCGCTGCGCGGGCTGACGGCGCACACAGCTCCGATGCCGCCTGCGACTGGCCGCCGTTTCGCTTGGCCCGGCCCACAAATCAAGTGTGAAATATATTCAAATCGCACCAGGAGCGATAATAAAAGAGGCAGGCGAAGCGAAAGAGGAGCAATTGGAGTGGCGGCGAGCCGCAAGCCAAAATGGAAACTAGTAAAACTACAAAAATGAAGATGTAAATTATAGCAAATGTGAAGCATTGACCGGTCACAACAACAGCAATAAATAGAGAGAGAGGGGGAGGAGGAGATATGGCAGTCGAGGCGAGTTAGCTGGAAAGAGCCATTTCTGAATACCAGAGGCAGGTAATGCTATCAATCTACAAGCTGAATCAAACAGCTGCGGCTAGAAAGAGAGGGTGAGAGAGAGAGGGAGGGATGGAGGCCGTTCTAGAGTGAGAGGGCAAGTGCATGGCAATACGAATGTTGCCTCGTTTCGGAAACACCCTCCGCTCGCAATGATTGATTGCTCATCATTTCTCATTCTTAATGAAAATGCACCCCGCTGGCAAGCGCTGGCTTCGCTCTGGCCCGGTTCGCTACTCGCTGCTCACTGGTTGGCTGCCTTGTACATTGAGAGAAAATGTCTGTACAGTCTGGCTGGCTGACTGTCTATATGGCTGTGGCACACACACCTGAGCCAGCGCAACGCCTGACAGGTAGAAGGTGCAGAAGTTGCGATTATCGCGCAGCTGACGGCGGCGAGGGAGACGAAGGGGGCGACGGCGGGGGCCAAGCGGTGCTGGGCATGCAAAAACTTGGCCAAATTCCACCTTGGCCGCCAGCGGGCATAAAAATGGCTGCCAGCTGCGAGTCGCTGCGGCGATGGCGTTCGTATCCATGGCCAGCTGCCCGCCTCGCCAGCCAGCCTGCCAGTCAACTGTCAACTGTTCCGTGCCTGTGTCATGCTATGCATCATCTTCTGGCAGTTATTAACCTTTGTCTCTCTACCTATCTCTCTCTCTCTCTCACACACTCGCACTCTCTCTATGTCTATCTCTAGCTGTGTGCGCGTGTATCTGGTAGATACTTGCACCTTGGCTTGGGCCAGCCCCGCTACTCTTAGCTGATTTAGTAGCTTGGCGTGGCGCAATCGCTGAAATTAAACAAACTCCTTACAGTGCCAGCCACTGTTCATTGCCAGCGCACTGTGCACCCGACAAATTAGTCACAAACGTTGTGTCTAATGAGCAGGTGATCGAGGAAGAAGGGCAGGATGATGATTGCATTATTGAGGGAGTATATCAGATGAGTCAAGTATATAAATACTAAAGTATTGCTTAAAGGTAAAATAGGACTGGGAATTCCCATTGATATAGATTATATACAATAGATATTACATTTTGTTTGACATAAAGATCTGTCCAGCATCCTGCTAGGTATTTGCCAGTCAAGCATTATTATATTAAAACAAGTAAGAAAACTCTAGTCGGGCGTAACCGACTAGGGGATACCCTGAGCCCCGTCGAACCTGTGTTTTCCAATACACTTATATTTAGCGTAAAATTATACAAAAATTTCAAGTTTAAAGCATTTGTGGCAAATGTAAACTAAAGCAGCAGCTAATAATTCAACAAAATTCAAACGTAGTTTTTGATTCCTCGAAGCGACTAGAATGCTAGCGTTTGTATGTGTGTGTGCAAGTGCGTTCGCTTGGCGCTGCTGCCACGTGAGTTTGCAAAGTAGCCAAACATTTTGTTTAATAACTTTTTTGCTATTTAACGGATTTCAATGAAATTTTCGGCATATGATAAACATATTCTATGGGCATATTTGTCAGTTTAGTAAAAGTGCCAACTCATTCGCATTTTGGCTATATTTGAGACTGAACTTCAATTGGGGAAAATTTGGGGCCGGTATCCAAAATATAACAAAATTCGAAATTGCATAAAATACATATAAGGCTAAATATAAAATTTGGTATCTCTAGCTTAAAAGATGGGCGAGATAGAATTTTATAACTGAATTTCGATAATGTTTTTATTCGATAACAAAAAAACGAATATATTTATCGATTATCGAAAACAAACTCGATATGCGCGCTGTATATAGGGATCTACAAAAAAAATTTCAAGTCTCTAGCTCTTCTGAGAGCTGAGATCGACGCGTTCATACATACGGACAGACGGACGGACGGACGGACGGACGGACGGACGGACAGACAGACGGACAGGGCCGAATCGATTTCTCTTGTCGTCCTGATCAAGAATATATATACTTTATGGGGTCTGCCACGCCTCCTTCTGCCTGTTACATACATCCAACAAAAACATTATACCCTGATTTCCCATTTTCAATGGGCTCAGGGTATAAAAAAGATATTCTTATATAACTATATCACTATAGTTTCTATTAGATCTTAACTAGAATAGACCACATAATCATTAACAATTCAAGCTGCATTTAATGTGGCTGGGTATTTGCTAGTCTAGCAATTTAAAAATTAAATTTAATCTTTTATTTTTGTATAACTTATTATATAATTTATTATAATTAAATATACCACAAATTCATTATAAGCTCTATAATCATTATAAGCTTTATACCTTGCAGGGTATTTGTTGGTCAATCATTATAGTAACATAATCTAATATGTTATTCTCATATCATTTCTTATACTTCTCATATATCTGAACTAGAATATATTACAAAATTCATTATAAACACTATATATATCTATCCTTGTCGGGTATTTGCTAGTCAGCCATACTCCTGCATTACATTTCAGTCTTGTTTTCATTTATATTTCGAGTTTTTAAATTGTTCGCTCGAGTGTGTGTGTGGTGTGGTGTGTGTGCGTGTGTGTGTGCAGTAACCAACTTCTTGATGTATTTCTGTATTTTTCGACGCTGCGCAAATTACAAGCATTTCGCTGAGCGTCGCCGTCGACGTCGTGGTGCAGAGGTCAACGTTGACGCCTGCGTGGCGGCCATTGCTGTTGTTGTTGCTGCTGCTGATGTTGATGTTGCTGTTGCCGCTGCCAACGCGCATCATCATTAATCATTTTTATTTGCACGCCGCCGCATTTGTTGGCATTTTCTGTTTGAAATGCGCCCTGTCAGGCCGGGCCGGGCCGGGCGGCTGGGGTGGCTGGCTGGGTGGTGCTGGTTGCTGGTGGGTAGGTGGCGCCCGAGAGCCACCCTTGTCAACGGCAAGCCGAAAATTCCAGCAAGTTTGTCACATGCCTGACCAGCAAGCCACCCAACCAGCCACCCAACCACCCGCAAGGACACACAGCGCAGGCAGCCGAATGCCATCCAGGCAGCCATCATCATCATCAGAGTAAACAACAAAACATGGACAGTAAATTGTAAGCGTCATAATGTAGCGAACAGCAGCAGCAACAACAACAGCAACAATATCAGGCGAAATGTCGACAGCAACTGTATAAATTATTACATTGTGTACTCTTAGCGCACATAAAAATACATTAATAAATATTATTTATGTATATTCTGTATTCAGTATACCGAATAGTCGTACATCGCCGCGACCCACTAGATGCTCTTCTTCTTCTTGTTCCAACAACTGCCATATAGAAGCGACATGAGTTCTTTAATACACTGAGCGAGTGCACAGGAGTGAGTTATTAACTTAGCTGATCATATATGGAGTGCAATGGGCATATTTGAACGTTTGATTTTTGTGGTGTTAAAGGAGTTTATGTAGAGCTGGAATTTTGAAGATATATCTATATATTTAACCCCAAATTTATTAATTCATATTTTTATGGCAGAACTTATTTTTTTTACAACATTTTTATCCAGCTAAAAATTCTTGTAAAAATGATTTCACTTCAATTATGAAATATAAACTTCAAAATGCAAAAGTTGCATATTCAGTTGAATATTTATAAATTCGACATAATTTTATCTATAATATAAAATAAAAAACTAATTAATTAATACTAAATATATAATAAATTTTTTTTATTTTGCCGGTCAATATTTTATTTTTACAATTCCTTAAATATTTAGTAATGTAAAAATAATGAAATAAAAATAATTTAAAGAAAATATTGATAGAATAATTTAAAAATATCAAAAATGATTCTGAAATATATAAAATTAAAAATATAAATATATATAATCGATATTTTTAAATATTCTATTTGATATATTATATTTAAGTTACTATTTTTTAATTAATATATTTTAGCACGAATATATTTAAATATATTTGTAGATATATTTAAATTATTATATTTTAGCACGAATATATTAAAAATAATTATATAATTTAATATTTAATTTATTTAATACTTCTTTAGAACGAATATATTTAAATATATTTGTTTGATATTTATATAATTAAAATTATTTTATCAATATATTCTTTAAATACTTTTATCAAATATATATTTTTTCAGCACTGTTTTTAAAAAATACATAAATGATTACCTTAAGCATTATTTTAAGCATTTTTATATAATTTTCCTGTTAAAGCTCTGCTTGCTTTCTCTCAGTGCACTCCATTGAAAAGTTGTACATAAAGCCTCATCTTCATTTCATATTTTTGACATTTGTTAAATCAAAAAAATGTATTTGGAATCTTTCTTTTTTGTTGTTTTTGTGTGTTTTGTTTATGTGTCGTTTGTGCCGTTTGAATTTATTTGTTTGTTTGCCATTTTGCGCGAATGCAAATTTGGTAATTGTCTTTCTCTCCCAGTGTGAGTGTGTGTGTGTGTGTGTTATTTATTTGAGCGAAAGGAATTTATTTTATGGCAAATGAAGCTTAAATCGCAAAGGCCTCGGCTTGAGTTATATCAATGAATAATGAACATTTCCTCCGCTTAGGGACTCGCATCAGATTTCAACTGAAAAAAATAAAATAAATGGAGTTCATAAAATCGTCTTGAGTTATTAGTTTATTTTTAAAACACTTTCGAAATTTGTTGCTAATTAGTTAATTGGATTTATTAGTATTACCTAATCGAATGACTAAAGGCAATACAGAATTTCCGCTGAATAAATCTCAAAAGCGATTTTGATTTGATCCTTGACAGTCTTTTCGGACTCCGTCCATCTGTTTGTCTTGTCCTTTCTGGGCCATTCAATCCGGGACTGTGCGGAAAGGCATTGGGGCCATTAACTTGATATATGCGAGCTGGCCGCCTAATGATTGCCGAATTTCTAATTATACGCATAAGAAATTATATCTGTCAATAAATTTGCCACTGTGGTGCGCCCAGCAAAAGGGCGTTCCACAAAAAAAGGACGAGCAAAAGAAATCAGCAATGGCCATAACTCACTCACAGCACACACACAGATAGACACACAGGACTAGCGTAAATCCTTCCACAACTGACAACGGAATGGCGCTCAGTGCTTATAAATGATGAGTCCGAGTCCGATTCCGAGGCAGGCGCATAATGACCTAGGCCAGCTAACTGGGCGGTTCGGTAGGGGGCGGGGCAGGAAATATTTGGTCGAATGACGCATAAAACAAATCCAAGCCGAAGGAGCCACGGCCACTGGGGTTGTTGGCCCACAAACTTGACGAACCTCGCTTGATGAGCGCAGCGTAGAAGGCGGAGACTTGACTTTGCTGTTGCTGCTGGCTTGGACTATCATCATCATCATCATCATCGTGGTCATCATCGTCATCATCATCATGAGGGGTCGTAGCATAGACATACGACGTTGAAGTTTTATGAAACCCTCAAGTTGAAGACACTTTTCGGCCAAGAGCGAGGGGGGGGGAGGGAGCTGGCCCCCAGCCACTGCTTGGGCAGCCAGTGGGAGGTTGGGGCGTCTCTGGTGCGGGCCTGGTGGCTCATATATTTTCGCTCGTCTGACATTAACGGCTGCTATCGCCCGCACGACGAGCTCAGCCGAGCTGGGCAAACGCCTTGGCAAGCAGAATGGCTCGGATGGAGCGGCATCATTACTGGCACTCCACGATTTATTGACAAACGGAGCACCGAGACCAGAATCGCCCAAAATTTAGAATCGACAAACGTCTTGGCTGCCAAAAAGGATTGCTCAACTCGGCCAGGGCAACGACTACGGCTACGGCTATGGCTACCACTACGACTACGATTCGGGCCCAGACCCCGCCTCCCGCCTCCCACCTCCCTTCTCGCGCTCTGTCTTGGGTGTGGCATCCACAGAGTAAACGCCATTTGTTTCTATGGCCCATTTCGTTGACGCTTTCGGTTAGCAGTCAAAGGCAAAAATGACGCTTCCTTCAGTCAGCAATTGGAATGCGTCAGCATTAAGCTGGGAGTGGGACTGGCACGAGTTATGGCCATAGTAAAGGAGAAGTATTATTATTACTTATAGAAAGTGTTTAATTGGAGAACATGCTCAACTATTAGGAGTGTTTCGGGGGGTGTTTGTTGTATATATGTGAGATCTTTAATTAGTAAGTCATCTGAGACTTATTGTAAAAGCTGCAAGAGAGAGGCATGAATTGTATAATTTAAATATATTTATATAATTTATTTATATTTATTACTATTTTATTTTTGATATATTTTAGGGAATAAAATTGATTGATTGAGAACATGGATCTGCATAAGTAAAAGAAATCATATTGGCCAAGTCAACATTTAATCAGTTTTATACATTAGATCTGACTATAATAAATCAAAATTTGTTATTGTTTTCGCCTTGTCAAAGTATCAATACCTACCCAGATATGCCGCTTTTATGTAGCTTGCATTTAGTAGATTTAATTGCGCTTAAGACTTAATTAATCGCTTAGAGAGCAAAGCAAAATTTGAGTCATTAATAATCAAACAACTAGAATAAAGGTGGCAAAACAAATTCCTTCGCCATCAACAAACACATTAATTCTACATAAAAAGAGTTTACTTTGCAAACATAATATATAATCTAATAATATATTATCCTAAATAACATATAATCTAATCAAATCTGCAGAAAACTATTATAAGATCTGTATCTAATCTGTATAAAATATGTAAAAAGTCTTCTTTTGTCCTCTATGACTTTATGTCTGTAATTGTATCTTCTATCTTTTACCTTCTATATCTGCGCGTGTATAAGCTCTTCTATCAATCTTTACTCTCTAAGACAAAACAATTTATAGATGAAGAAAAGTCAGAATCGATTAATAAGTTCAGTTGTATGAACTACTCTTCTATCAAACTACATTCTCATATCTTCTTCTTCATCTCTCTGCAATTGTATAAAATCATATTCTACTTTCTCTCTATCTCTCTTCTATTGTATATTCTACCTTATATCATATATCACTCTATGTTAGCACTTCTATCTCTCTTCTATTGTATATTCTAGCTTATATCATATATCACTCTATGTCAGCACTTTGTTACACATATGCACATCTCTCTAGAAAGCGCACAATTGCTCATAAGTTCACTTATCTATTCATGCTTATGCATCGTCTCTATAAATCCCCGCCCAGTTGCAGCTACATTGTTCATTGATTAACAAGGAGCATGCCCAAATCTGTAGGAGCCCACTTAATGACCCAAATAGAAGGCGTTCGTTCAGTGCTCCGGGCTCCGGGCACATGCGAACAAAACAATTGGCCAACGGCTCACACCGAGTTCTTTAAAACAATAAATAAATAACAGTCGACGTAGTTTCCTTGCAATTTGTGTGATATGTGGGTTCGCCTGTGTGGGTGAATGGCGGTGGTTTGGTGTGGTGGTGGTTGTGCCACTTCCAGCTTCAGCTTGGCGGCTAATGTGACTACCGCAAACTCAGGCAATTTCGTCTCGAGCGCTTGCGCCTCCTGCCACCGTTGAGCCGATGATTCATATGCCGTTCGCCGTCTAAGCTGCCTCTAATGTCAGGCATTGCTGGCAAGCAGCCGAGCGAGTTGGATGGGCCCAGCATCCATTCATTTGCTTGCGAGCGCCTTCGGCATATTTTTAATTGCCTAATTTTGCGACTTGAGTGATGGGCAATGCCTGCTCCGAGGGTTGCTCGCTGCTGCTCCCTCAGCCACTGCTGCTGCCACTGCTGCTCCTGGTTCCTTCAAATGTCGTCGTTCGGCGTGATAAACGCGCCGCCCGTTTGGCATTTTAAAATTGTCGCCAAAAAACAGGCAAAAGCAAGCAACCCCCACCTCAGGGCCCGAGTATCCTGGCAAGTGGCTTCATTTGCTGCCGCTGAAATATTTCAGTGAAGGGTGGGCGGGCGGTCGGGCTGGGCTGGCTGGCTGGCTGGGCTTGTCAGCAGCGCTCGCGGCAAATTATGGGACAATATTTTAGGCTAATGTTAATGTTTTCCCAAAAATTTTCTCATTGTGCCAGGAACTGAGCGCTCAAGCAGTCGCCCCCGCGCCCCCGCGTCCCGTCAGGCCCTCAGGCCAAATCCGTTAAATTATTGAGCTGAAGGTACTTTTCAATGCGGTTCGCTTGGCTTGGGTCGCCTGCGACTGCCGTCGACTCGACTGGTTGGGGTTAAATGAGCAGCGACACTTGCAAGCTACTGCCATTGTTGTTGCTACTGTTGTTGTTGTTGCTGCTGTTGTTGTTGTGCCCCAAGCCCCGTTGCCGGCTTTTGGTATTCTTTATTTGTTGCCAGCGCAATTTCCAGTCGCTCAGGTTCTGTTAAATGTTTCGGAAAGGCAAATGAATGAACGCGAAAAAGGCTTCGCGAATGAATTAATTTTTGAGTTGACACTCCAGAGCAGAGACAGAGGGAGAGAGGGAGAGAAAAAGAGAGACAGAGGGAGTAGAGCGTGAAAGAGCAACGAGCAGTTATATGATTGCAACTTGAGTAGGTAATGTGGGGGGAAATATATATATATATATATATATATATATATATATATATATATGTATGTATAACACATGTATGTATGTATGTATATGAAGTGTAGACTGAATGACATTTGATAGAAAATCAAGCCGAAATACCATGCACACAGAATTGAGCAGCTGGAAGACTCAGCAAATCATTTTTCTAGTTTTTATGACTTAGCAAGTAATTTTGATATAGATCACTTTGCCAGATTTTCTATTAAGTCTCATTAAACCCATCGAGCAGACGACGCCAACGCTCACTTCTGTTCGAAAGGCTACAAAATCCCCATTTTTTCGCTGATGTAAATTAATAAATCATTTGTTTTGGTTTTTTGCTGATTTAATATATTTCTTATTCAATTTTCATTACATTCAGTCAGTTATAAGAATATAAATAATATCTAATTTTATAGCCTGAATTTCCATTTTCAATGAGTTCAGGGTATAATGGTTTTGTTAAAATGTCTGTAAAAGGCAGAAGAAGTCGTGGCAGACCCCATAAAGTATATATACTATTGAGCAGGACGACAAGCAAAGTTGAAGTCTAATAATTTTGTATAAAATTAGATTTACTTCAGATATGTTTTCTACTTTTTTTTTTTTTGATTTATTTTAGATTTCTAAGATTTATTTCTTATCAAATTTTTAGAATATATTTTAGATTTATTAGATTTTTTTATCAAATTTATAGAATATACTTTAAACATTAATATTAAAGTAAATTTAAATTTATATATATATTTTTTACAATTATTTTATAGAACATTTATTCCTTATATATTATATTTTTATTAGTATTAAACACATTTATTCAATTAAATTTACTTTAGAACTATTTTAAATTGCATTTAAATTTTTTTCAATAAATTATTAACTTTAATATATTAATATTATTACTAATTGTATGTGCCTAAAAAATTCATCTTAAAATCAAAATTCAAAGTACGTTCACCAACACTCCAAAATTTATAAATCGCATTTGAAAGCAGAGAGAGGAAAGCTTACTTCTTGAGAATGGTTAAAGACATTGCATTCAAATAATTGCAGGGCTTGGAGGGCTTCGTCCTCCATCAGTCCTGGCTGTGTGTGTAGCACACGTCGCCGGCAGATAAAGTTGCGCTGAAGGAAAACACCACAAAAACCTGAGACCCGAAAAGCCCTAAATCTTGCGGCTACCTACTGGCACTCCAGCTCGTCCAGTTCGTCCCGCCGTCCAGTTCGTCCAGTCGTTCAGCCCTGTTGCCATTATTCTCTCTCTGGCTGCGCGCTTGTCTCGACTACCATAAAACACTTTAATAGTTCTTTGCAGCACACACAGCCCTCAGAAGTCGCTTGATTTCGGGGGGATGGGGAATTGGGGCCTCACTCTGACTCTCACTCTGACTGACGTTCTGCCAATGTCGGCTTCGATGCTTTCTTTTGCTCCGCGTCGACTTTTGCTGCGGGCGCGCGTTTTTCGGCGCGTTTTAAAATTATGGCAACGCTGTCACTTCAAGCACCGCCCCAACCCACCCAGCGACCCACCTGCCACCTGCCACCTGCCACCTGCCACCTGCTGCCCGAGGGCGCTTTCCTCGAATGTTTTTGTTTTCGTTGTTCGCCTCCTTTTTCTTCAAAGTTCTTTTGGCTCGTCTTTGGCGCTGCCTTCGCTTAATTTAGGGCCAGACACTTGCTCAACTTTTTTAATGATTTCTGCATAAGCCTTTGGGGACTAATTCATTGGAAGGCGCCATGCATATGCCTCGAGACGCAACAAATTAACCCCTTTCACCTGCAGGAAGCTGCCAGCAACCCTTAACCCCTTAGCCGACCAAGCCCGAAACCCAGCCCAGCCCAGCCCAACCCTGACTCCTTTTTTTTTCCTTCTGTCTCCCAGGCGCATTAAGTCAAGTGCTTAACCGCTTCAACACTTTGATTTGATTTCGCGGGCTCGGCTATCGCTTGCCTGCTCTGCGCCGCCTTTGGCCCGCCTGCGCGATGCTCGTGCACCGCCCCCAGAAGCCCCCAGAAGCGCGCCCCAGCCTGCGACCTTGTCACGTGACACCTGCAACCTTTTGCGCGTCGATTTCCGCTTCCGCCGCCAGTTTTTTGGCTTTTGCTCTCTTTGCGCGCATAACAATTTTTGATGCCTTTTGATCTTCGGCTGCTGCCGTTGGACTTGGCGTGTTTTTAAATTAAATCCCGCTCCGTCGTCGTCCCGTCGTCCTGTCTCAACGCCGGCCCAGGCTGCCGTTGTCAGCATAATACGACAAAAAATTCCACGCTATGTTTGATGTTTAACTTTATTAAAGGATTCCCCCGTGCGCGCTGTTAGAATCCAATTAAAATTAACCGCCGGCATTGTTTGTCAAAAATACACATAAGACATCCCAGAGGCAGGCAGAGCCAGAGCAACCAGCAAAAATGTCGAGAAAAACCAACAGGTAAAAGCTGGCTGAGAGCGGAGTATATAAATAAAATATAGATTTGAAATATTAGTAATACTTTTTAGTATATAAATAAACCTTACTTCGTATCAAGCCGATGAAACAGATCCTTAACATTCAATAGAGTTTCCCAAACCCATTCAAATTGATCTAGGGAAGGGCCAACTTTCACTACGGTAGCCGAGCTGAAAGGCAGCCCTAACAATGATCCCTGTTCGAGCTGGAGTGATTTACGAGGGAAAGGCAACAACAGATCCTTTTATTCATAAGGATGTCAGCCGAGATCTGTGCTGCGCCAGCTTATCCCTTTGCGTCGACTCGAAGGCGAGCAGTGAAAGTGAAATGCAGGCCATAAATCAGTGGCCCGTTCTGGTGCCGATGAATGCAATTGTTTTCGGGCGACAGCCGCTGCAGAATGCAAATGGGCAACTGTTGTGCCAACACACGTTTCACATGCCCATTTCCATGGGCAGGCGACGCCGCAGGAGCTGGCCGGGAAAATGTTGTGACAGTGATGCAGTTGGCAGGAAAATCGCATTTGCCAACATTGCGTCGCCGTCTCTGACGGATTAGTGGGGATTACTCGACGACAACGAGCGCAGCGTCGCGGGCGTGCAACGAATTGCGTCCAGACCGGACCAGACCAGCCTGGACCCGGTGAAAGTTGTGGCAGGTAGTTGAGCAAATCTTTTGTTATCTGTCTTTGCGCTTCTCGTGCCGTGACGCACGCAGCAGGCTGGACAATTAATTTGCGCTGCCTCGGCCAAAGTGCGGCCAGGGGGCGTTTTGTTTAGTCTCTGCTTTTGTCAAAGATTTTCGCTCAAGATTTTACGTGGAAAAGTGAAAGTGCTAGAGAATTATGCACAAGGTCAGCAGAAGTTGAAGGAAATTGGAATAAAATCAATACTTCATTAGCTGAGCTAGGTAGAAACTGAACTAGTTGCCTTTAGATGAATATGCGATGAGCATAGAATAGCCTTCATATTCTATATTAATTTGGAATAACTTTTGTAATACATGAGCCAAAGTCAAACAGTTTATTTTCTCTTAGAGTTTAAATTATTCTTCTTAAAATGAAATACAATTTTATTCTGAAACATTTCAAGAACTATTTTAAAAACATTTATTGTAATAAAGCTTACTAAAGAATATCTAAATATCAGTTGGCATTCTTATATATTGGATTCTGTTTTATTCTTCTTAAAATAATTCAAAACTGGGCTCTGTATATTCAGGAAATACTTTTAAAGTATTTTAAAACAAGTAAGAAAACTCTAGTCGGGCGTAACCGACTAGGGTATACCCTGAGCCTCGTCGAACCTGTGTTTTCCAATACACTTATATTTAGCGTAAAATTATACAAAAATTTCAAGTTTAAAGCATTTGTGGCAAATGTAAACTAAAGCAGCAGCTAATAATTCAACAAAATTCAAACGTAATTTGCGATTCTTCGAATCGACTAGAATGCGAGCGTTTGTATGTGTGCGCTCATGAATAGAAAAAGTGCGTTCGCTTGGCGCTGCTGCCACGTGAGTTTGCAAAGTAGCCAAACGTTTTGTTTAATAACTTTTTTGCTATTTAACGGATTTCAATGAAATTTTCGGCATATGATCAACATATTCCATGGGCATATTTGTCAGTTTAGTAAAAGTGCCAACTCATTCGCATTTTGGCTATATTTGAGACTGAACTTCAATTGGGGGAAATTTGGGGCCGGTATCCAAAATGTAACAAAATTCGAAATTGCATAAAATACATATAAAGCTAAATATAAAATTTGGCGACTCTAGCTTAAAAGATGGGCGAGATAGAATTTTTTAACTGAATTTCGATTTTGTTTTTAATCGATAACAATTAATTGGGGATAGTTATCGATTTTTTAAAACAAACTCGATCTGCGCGTGCTATACACGGACCTACAAAAAAAATTTCAAGTCTCTAGCTCTTATACGGGCTGAAATCGACGCGTTCAAACATACGGACAGACGGACGGACGGACAGACGGACGGACGGACGGACGGACAGACGGACGGACGGACAGACGGACGGACGGACAGACGGACATGGCCCAATCGATTTCTCTTGTCGTCCTGATCAGGAATATATATACTTTATGGGGTCTGCCACGCCTCCTTCTGCCTGTTACATACATCCAACAAAAACATTATACCCTGATTTCCCATTTTCAATGGGCTAAGGGTATAAAAAAGCTTACCAAAAAATTATGACCAGATAGTCGAGTATTAAAGTTTGATTTTTCCTTAAGAAAAATAGATTATATACCCTTTCTATATTTTTTCCTTCAATAAGATACCTATTGTAGCGTACCTAAGAAATTTTCTTGTTGAATTGAGCGAGATTTAATTTATGATCTGATGATCAACATTCTGCAGCATTTTTCAAAAAATGTTTTAAAATTATTTTCTTAAGTGATTCAGAGCTCAATTTTAATGTATTTAAAATAAGTCAAAACAAAGTTTAATAGTAGCAAAATTATAATACTTTAGCTGGAATCATATAGAAAATATTGAGCAATAACAGAGATTGCGAAGGCTGCGCTATTCTTATAACGTCCAGTGTATATATAAAAATTCCAATTGAATCTTGAAGACATTAATCCTTATATACTAATAAAAATAATAAAATAATACAAATGAAATAATGATAAAAATTCTTCGCAATATTCTAAGGCTTCCCTCCACTTCCCTCAAACTACAACCAAAAGTATATATCATATCATACGCTGCACATCCTGTTGAACGATCTCGCAGTGGGCTTACTTCAAGTACATTTATTAAGCGGCACACAAATCTCTAACCAAGCCGAATTATATTTAATTGATTAAACAGGAAACTGTCAGTTTGACTTACGAGACAGCTGATGCCGTCAGCCAGGTGCTCCTCAGCTCCACTCCTCCGCTCCTCTGCTGCTCTTCTGCTCTTTTCCACCCATCAAAGTTGCAAAAGTGCAGTCGACTTTGATCTGTTGTAAGATGCGGACATCATGGGATGCCAGAAGTGCAATGCTCAGTCAATTATCAAATTAATTAGCCAAGCTTATCTAAAAGCAATGGTTAATTGCAATTGCGAATCAGGTGCATCAGGTGAGATTCGATATCGCAGTTGAAGCTCCATCAAGCTGACAGCCAGCCGAGACGGACGACTGACTAGCTTTGCTTTACAATTTATAATCAGGCTTGATGGAGAGAGAAAGAAACTTCAGTTTCTAGAGGAGAAGTCTGACAACTTGATCTGCTAATGAATGATTGATGTGTGTGTGCGTGTGTGTGCATGGCGATGCTCGCCAAGAGGATTGGCAATTTGCTGACCTTGCAATTTGCATTAATCATCATTGATTGATCACTGGAGCCACTAAGTACGCTCGGCTGTAAAGTCAAGATCGCGCCACTGATCGACGAGAGGCTGCGCCGGTGGTGGTAGCTGGATGTGGCACCAGCAACAGCTAAATGAGAATTTGATAGCGAATGCCTGACGGACTGACTGAGTGGCTGACTGACTGACTGGCTGGCCAACTGACTGGCTGGTTGAATGGCTGAGTGACTAATTAGCGCGACGATCGGCGGTGGAGCCACGTTGGGGCATCCGCATCCGCCTGATTGATGGCACCGCGAAATTTAAGAAGGATGCCAGCCAGCTGTCAAGTCATTGCGAAAAGGATTAGCAGCAATGGGGCGATCAAATGGTGCCGCCGCAAACGCAGCTTCCAGAAGGCCGTGGCCGTGGCCGTAGACGTGGCCGTGGCCACATTATAATAAAGTTGACACTGCCGACTTGCCGGCACGATGATGGATCAGAGTGTGTAGCGTGGCTGCCCCAAGACGTTGGCTTGCCACGGCCGCTGCGCGCTGGCCTCTGCCAAAATCAACGCCGACCCAACTCCAGCATATTCCATCAGCTGTCACAAAATATGTCACTGTCAGCCGGAGATGAGATTTGCGCAGAGAGTTCCTCGGAGCTCTTCTGCTGCCTCCGCTTAAAAGAGTTCTCCGGCTGCGCTGCACTTCGTCTCTTTCGTTTTTCGGGCGCGTTTTCGTTCAGATTGACAAGGGAACGCTGCTAATCCAATTTAATTTGAATGTCAGTTCGTCTGGAAGACAAGAGAAGCAACAGCAACAACAACAACAGCAACAACAACTAACACAAGTACAACAAGCAGCAGTCGGCATTTGGAGCTGTGTTCGTGGATCTCCTCGTGGAATTAAGAACTTCTGATTTGCCTCTTTCACTCTTTCGACTATTTTTATGTCGGCGTTTCAAATTTGTCGGCAAACGCGATTCCGGACTCAGCTCTCCCCCCCTCCCCCCTCAATTCGACTTAATTTGGTTCACTGCATTTTTGCGTAATTTTTCGTTTTCAAGGCTCGCCTTGAGTGCAAAACAAATCATTTGATATGGCCCCTGAGCAAAAAAACAGTCGAGCAGTCAACAGAAGCTGAATACAGAATCACCAAAACTAAATTGTATGAAATTCGATATTATTTGCCCAAAATTATATCGCCGAATCGATCGCCAGCAGCCACAGCGCGACAGCCAGAGCCAGCACAGTAGTTTGTTTGGATCGTCCAGACAAGATTCAAGTTGCGCGATTTCAGTAGCCAATGCACAAAGTTTAACGGCATCGAAATCAAATTATGATTTACTCACACAGATTATTTGCTTTTGAGTTGAGTCTGCAAGAATTTAGAAATGCGAGAAATTTACTAGAGTAAATTAATATTGAATTAGTGAATATTGAATATATAATAAAATAAATAAATGTTAAATATACAATAAATATATATAGTCTTTGAGTCAAAATAATAAATAAATATACTTTGAGCTTACAGAGTGAAAACATTTTGAATTAATTAATAAAAAATATATAATAAATAAATAAATATAGAATGAATATATATATTATAAATGTATAATTAATAAATTTATGTTGATCAATAATAAAAAAATATAAATAAATTCTGACGAATATAAAATTAAATATTAAATTTAAAGAAAACTTCGATATAATAAATTGTGTCAAAGAGACACAAAAATCTAATAAATTGATACAGTAAATATAATAGAAGAAGAAGAATATTTTTGTATATTTAAAATATTTGTACGCAACGTTTATCGAGCTAACATTTATTATTAATAGAAAATTATACCATAAAAAAAGAGAATATGAATAATTTGTATTATTAAGAGGTTATTCAATGTAAAATAAATAATATGAATATTTTTTGCATTTTATAAAAGTCAGATACAAATCAGTTTAATTAAAATAAAAAAGGCAAAACATTACCTAAGTGTAATTTAATTAAATTTGTTAATGTCAAGAAAATATTTGTAAATCCTTGTCTAATATTGCTGACATCTATTATATTTAATTAACTATTACTAGCAGTAATTTTATGGATTACAAAAATCAGTTTAATTTCCATGCAAGCCATTCGATCAACAGCGATCGTTTAATGGGCTACGTTCAGCTAATCACATTGTCACATGGCTGCTGGCCAAACTTCAGCCGCTTCGATGGCTGTGAAACGAACTCATTACGCGAAGCCGAGAGCCCCAAAACTCTCAGGCACTCCTGAAAAGTGTCGCGATCCTTATCAGCGCTTCCACCAAACTTTGCGACTGATAAAATATTTAAAAAAAGAAACGAAAAAACCAGGCTCTACACTCCACTTCACGGTTGCTGCTGCTGCTGACAGGCTCCAAGCAGCAAAGGAGACAGGGAAAAAAAGTTGATTTTGCTGGCGACGCGTTTATTTAAAAATCGATTGCATCAAAACCGACCAGAAAGGAAGGCAGCAGCCACAGCAGCTGAAGAAACAGCGAGATGGAGGTAGAGTCTCAGGTACCACAACAATGGGGCAGCCAGAAGAAGCTGCAACGGCGCAGCCAATGGAGCCGAGTGATAGACAGACACAAAACACAAGCCCAAATTCCAGAGCAGAGGCTCCAATAAATTTCGTTAAATGCGCACGCGTGCGAGAAACAATCCCAGCGCGCATCGAGCTGAGGACGGAGCCTGGCCGACCGAACGCAGGCCGGGCCAGTCGCAGCCAGTGTGGAGAAGCTGGAGAAGCTGCAGTGCAGCTACTAACTCAGTTAGCGGCAGACAATTGCGATGGACATCTCTCTCGCTGGGTCTCAATCGATGGCCCCAATCGGCCCCGCTCTGGCGACTCCTAACAAGCTGATGAGACATGAACGCGCGCGCTTACCAAATTCCAAGATGTCAACGCAAAATCACATTGTGCGCCATTATATCCTATACACCGCAGGCATCTGGAGCAGGCCCCAGGCCCCAGAGCTCTGAGTCGCGACTCGAGACTTTCGGTTCTCGGTTCTGGTAGCTGCAGCTAATGCTATGCAGTGTCGTCGTGTCTCATATGCCATAAACATAAATAAAGGCACCTACTCCGCCGGGCTCCTTCAGGCTGGCCCAGCGAATGCCTCGCCAAAAATGTCACAACAGCAACAAGAGGAATCAGAATGCAGCGATGGAACAATAAGCGCGGCTAGAGCTGCCAATGTTGGAGGCACTTGATATATGGCCAAATCTGACGGAGTCATATGATGCGAAGTCAGTGAAGATATCTGAAAAAAAGAAATGTAATAAAAGATTTTTAGTATATTTAATGTTTCAAAGGTCCTCCTCTGAACTGTGGATTCTTCTTTATATAAATCAATATATAATTAATATTAAATCTATTAAATCAATATAATCTAATCCGGTTGCTTAGCTGTCGGTTGCTTTTTCATCTGTCTCATCGAATTCTGAGCTTGAGGGCATGTCGACAGCGAACGATACTATTTGATCTCCCGGCACCATGACATTTCCGTAGGCGATCGGCTCCTGGTCGTCGTGCAAAAAGGTGTCACAATTCGCTATGATTAGATTCTTGTCGTGATCCGTGCAGCTGAAGATGCCCACCAGCACCAGCTTGTTCCTCAGCGTGATGCGTACCATGCGGCCCAGCCATTTCTTCAACTTCTCGCGACCTGCCGATAGCACCTGACCAGCTGGCTGAACGGGTGCATTGGTGAAAATAATCGGTGTAAACTTGGAGATGTTTTCTGGTATTGTGGACGATTCCTCGACTTCCTTGATAGACATGTTTTGTATGTGAATTATTTGAATTGTTTTAGATGTTTCTGAACTGAATTCTGTAGGCAGACTAAATTTTCCAAGGCTAACGTGATATATACAATAACTAAATGCTCGCTCCTTTGCCTTATATAATATTATCAAGTTAGCTTTGGAATGCTAATCTGAATGACAATGAAAACGACGATGCGATGATATAATGACTATAACAATGACAATGACTACGATAATGCATATGATAAATCTAATGCTATTGATGATCCTAATGACAATGACTATATTAATGACAATGACTACGATAATGCAAATGCTGATGCTAATGCTGACTCTAATGCCAATGATAATGCTAATGCTAATGCAATGATAATGATATTGAGTATAACAAAAACAACAGCCACGGTAATGTAAATAATAATGCTAATGCTAGTTCTAATGCAAATGCTTATGATAGTGCTATTGATAATGCTAATGCTTATGCTTATAACAATGGCAATGATAATGATTATAATATTAATGACAACGACTAAGATAATTTAAATGCTAAGGCGAATGCTTATGCTAATGTGAATGCCAATGCTAATGCGAATGCTAATGCTAATGATAATTCTAAGTGTAATGCTAATGGCAGTGACAGTGATAATGCTAATGTTAATATTAATTTTATTGTTAATGGTATTCCTAATTGTGATGATAAAGACAAAGATAATGCTAATTCCAATGCTAATGATTACAATAATGATAACGCAACTAATACTAATTACGAGTATATTATAGAGATTATTATACAATAATAATAATAATAGTTATTAGAAAGTTAATGATAATTAATACCTATAGAAAATATAATACCTATGACAATGATAATAGCAATGCAAATAAAATGGATAATAATACTAGGCCAATCGCTTCTGACCCCTTTTCCATGTGTAATCCCAGCCAGGTCTGCGTCTCCATGAGTGGCACCTCTGGCCATTGGTTAGTTTGGCTCTGCTTATATGCTAATTCCTGGGCAAGGCCCCAGTCTGGTCTGCTGGTCTGGTCTGCTGTGCTGGCCGATTGAGCGTATCGCAGACGCGGATATCGCGGCAGCAAATCTTCGCGTTTGCCCAAAAGCTGCACACAATGCGAGGGGCGCAAAAAAAAAAGTGTCGCCATCCTTTTGGGCTTGTAAAAGTCGCTCGATCGGCACATGCAACCGCTGCAGTTGCAGCTATGCAACGTTCGCCTGCTCGACAGGGCCAGCAACAACAACACGAATGCTTATACACGTTGTTAGCGCGTCCGTCCGCGTCTGTCCTGGTCCGTCCCGTTGATGACCACAACAAACTGAAAGCCGGCACAAGTTTGCAGTCGTCTGCGCAACAGTTCAAAGTTTTGAGGGCCCGCTGCCAATGCCAATCGGATCGCAGCGAATAAGGTAGCCAGAGACGGAGACGGCGACGGAGTCGAAGTCGAAGTTGGAGCCAAGTAGCCAAGTGAGCGCAACTTGGCCAGTTGCAATTGCCGCAGCATCCCAGATCTGTGATCTGGCAAAAACGTTGCCAGATCGGCAGCTCGGCAGCGGCTGCCACATCGAACAAAAGCATTCGGCACAGATCAAATTGGATTCACATTGCCAATTGCCCCCTGGCTGGCATCGACGACTAACATATGCAGCTTGTGACGCCTCTTGGGGTCTATCTCTCTCTCTCTCTCTCTAGCTCTCTCTGTTGGTTTAGACAATTCTCCGTTTGAGTGGGCAAAGAGAAGTGGAATCTAGAACCTTTTTAGTTATCAAACTCCTGCTTGATCTTCATCTTCAATCCTCACACAACTTATATATTTTTTTTTATATATTTAAAGGGTATTCCTTAGTCTACCCAAATTAACTTGCTCGTTTCAATTTCGCGTTGCTGCTGCTGCTGAATAAAAATGAAAACACAACAACAGCTCCCGACATTGGCGATCGATCGCATTTGATATATTTGCTCCTCGAGCTGTGTCTGTGGCGATGGCGATGGCGTCGTCTGCAGCTCAGGCCGCAGCATGCACTTTTTCGCCAGTTGCTTTGTTGTCCATCCGCCGTCGTCCGCTGCTGCTGCTGCTGCTGTTGCTGTTGGTAGCTGCAGCAGTTGCAATTGCTGCAGTTGCTACACCTTCGCAGTCGACGGCGGCCGATGCCAATCCTTGGGCTGAGGCCGTGGCTGGACGTAGTGTTTATGTCGTTTATGTGAAATATCAGCTGCTCATGTTGAGAATGTTTGCTGCCTTGTTGCGTCTGCCACTTTTTGTTGCAGTTGCAGTTGCTGCTGCTGTTGTTGCGATGTTGCTGCCGTTGCCGTTGCCGGTTGTCGTTGGCGTTTGCTGCTTTGGCCTGCAGCCGCTGCGATCGTTTTGTTTATGGCACTGGCAGCCATTGGTCAACGTGGCCGCTGCTTGAATTTCAAATCACATGCCGCATGTTTGTTACCCACACGCCAGTTGCCACTCGCCTGTTGCCACTCGTTGCGCGGCAATAAAGTAAATTATTGCAAAACGCTGGCGTTTATTTCCATGCATAGATTTGCACCACATTTCGGGCTTTTGCACTCAATAAAACTCTAAATAAATATCGGAGCAGCAGCCGCGCGCCTATCCGATCACACATCGAATTGATTGTGCTCCGTGTTGGGGTCAATCGGTTGCATCGCCTGCGACTGGCTACGTGGGCAACGCATGTTGCGCCAAGACGATCGGCAGACGATTTCTATAACTGACTTACAAGAGAGAGTAATATGATAGGTGAGGTAACTCTTAAAGGGGTTTATTTAAACAAGAGCTACAGCTCTTATAGTCTTAGAGGATATAATCATGAGCTCATTATGTATTTGCTAATTCAAGAAAATGCCTTTTTTAGAGCGCTTTCGTTAGTCTATTTTTCTCTTTCTCAGTGCTCAGTCCTCAATTTACATGAAATGAAATTTCAAATAAAGAAATTCCTTTGGTATTTAATTGCTATCTCTTTCTAAGTAGATTACTGTAGTATATTACTTAACAAATCTGAACAGTAACAATAAAATTATATTTATTTAAAAAAAAGTGTAATCTGAAAAGCCTAATCCCATAGACAATTGAGATTTTAGGTATATTGATTATTGATTATTAATTTAATGGGAGTTGTTATAAGATTGATATATTATTTATCTGGATTAACCGATGCGATTTGTCTGTACCTCTGCCTACCCATCTGTTTGCTGGTGTTGATCTCAGCGCACTTAAGTTTTCCTCGAGTATTCAATAACTTTTCTCGTTTTTAAAATATCCTTAAAATTCGAAATAATTTTTTGTTCATTTCCCAGAATTATTCAATTTAAAATTCATATATAAATAAAGTCAATTTGAGGAACAGTTTACATTCATGTGATTTTCCATTATCATGAACTCTAACTTTCAGTAATTATTTTTTGCTCAAAGAAAAAGTATTTTTTCTTTCCGACCTACAGTATATTGATTTTTAAGAATCTGTTTTAATTCAGACGAAAATGTAAACCCCATCGAATATATTTCTCTCACAAGTGTATTTAAAATATTTTATATAAATTTCAATTATATTTAATATATTTATTATTAAATAATATCTTTATTATCTTATTAACATAAATATAAGAATATGATTTCAGCTTGATGGAAAAAGTATCATATTATAGTCACATAATCAAATCCAAGCAGTTATTTTCATACACAAAAATCTCTGCAACCATTATTTTCTTATAGAGAAAGCCCGTCTCCACCAATTACTGTGCCAGTTGCCCCAAAAATCCACTTTAATTTGAGCATATTGAAAGCCTAAGACATGAAGAAAATCTTATGTATTTATATATTTTGCTTTTCGTATATTTGATGAATTCTTTTGCCGATTCTATTTTATAACAATTTCGTCTCGATTTATGAGTTGTTTTAATACGAACACAAATTGTGTCGTCGCATTTATTTTTGGCGATTATTTATGAGTGCCGCGGTCCAGTCTGTCGGCTGTCCCACAGCGGCAATCGGAGCCATTTAGCGATGCTCAACGATGACGGCAATATCTAAGAGAAAGAGCGGGAGAGAAAGAGCGAGAGAGAGAGATAGATACTTATAGCTGCTATCAGATACATTTGTATGCTTACAGCTGGGTGCGAGATGCATTCGCTGTTGGCTTGGCTAATTGTCTTGGGCATTTCGATGTGGCCTAGCCTGGCCTGGTCTGGCCTTTTGTTCTAATTTTGTAAAACGTCGCATAATGAAATGTTTTTCGCTCAATTTGAAAATGTTGTTCGCTATAAAACAAATATATGACAGGCACTGGCCATAAATATGCTTAGTTTCAGTTTTCCATTCGCTCGGCCCGAAGAGCTGATTCAATGATGAAATTGTCGCCGGGCGACAAAACGTCGCGACCGTCTGGCAGCCGCCACAGAGAGAAAAAAGCCAACCAAAATAAAATATAGATATAGAGATATATAAATAGTGGGTGGGTGTTTCTATTTCTTCGATTGGCTTGATTGTGATTTACAGCAATTTTTATATTTATTCAAATTTCTTTATAGATATGTGTGTTTACACACACGCACACACAAAGTGCCCAGCATTTTGGGGGCAGATGTGTTTATATTCGTTTTATTATGTAAAATGCCTTTCACGACCCATCAGCCCGACTCATCAGCATTAAATTATGCAGCAATCAAACACCGCAGACGAAAGCCAGAGAAAAGGCGATGAAACGCGCAGCCGAACTCAGCGAGCTCTCTTATCTATGGTTACTACTAATAGATCTTGCTTCATCTGCGGTCGTCTCCTGCAGAGTTTACCTCTCTCTTTATGCCTCTCTTTTCGCTGCTCGCGCTAATAAAGACATTTAGAATATTTTGTTTTTTATTTAACTATTGCAAGCAGCAATAATTGCAGAAAAAAACATATTACAATATATCTTAATACTTGCACAGTGGTATGAGATAGAGAGTTTTTGAATATAATGTATTGTAATTATAGAATTTAGTTATTTTTTGTGGGCAAATGAGAAAATTATTTTTTATTTTTAAAATGTATATTATACCAAAATTATTTTACTGTATTTTATTGTCATATTTAATTTCATTTCTTTACCGATAATTTTTTATTTTATTTACCCACATATTTATTGATCTTTTTATTCAAATTTGAAAATTTTATTTATACAAAAATTAATTTTACTATCTTGAATTTCAAATTGTCTTTCTAGCAAATTTTTTTTGTAATTACTCATAATTTTTTAATTTTATTTATACAAAAATTAATTTTACTATCTTGAATTTCAAATTCAAATTTCAAATTGTCTTTCTAGCAAATTTTTTTTGTAATTACTCATAATTTTTAAATTATTTTATTCACAATTTTCCTTTATTCCTTATACACACCTTTTAGTAAAGAAAGCATAGATGTGTATACAAGATATAAATTATTAAATATTTAATATAAATTATTATTAATAATAAAAAAAAATATAATCTGAATAAGGTAAAAGGTGATGAATGGGCAAAATGAAACTAAATAATTCTATACAAAAGAAGGCAAATATATAAATTTATACCCTTTTATATAAATTCATTTAAATATAGTAATTTTCACTCAATTTTCCATAACTCTCATTCCACTGTGATCTATCGCTCGACAAGCATTGAACTTGGCTGAATGCGACGTGGCAGCGACGTTTGCCACAGTTCAACGAGGCGGCAGCTTGTTCTCATTTGTCTTGGCTGCTGCGCGCATTGTTCGGGCTGCCCTCCATGGAGGGTGAGGGTGGGGGATCGATGGGGCGTGTTGCAGTGGCATGTATTTGGGGCAGAGATACAGGCAAATGCAGCCATCCGTCAGTTTTTAATATTTTCCATTTGTTTTTCACTTGTTATTTATTGGTTGGATCTGTCTCTGCCTCTGCCTCTGCCTCTGGATGTGGCTGTGGCTGTGGCTCAGTCAAAGTGTCAACTGGGCGACGGCGACAGTTCCTCGGCTGCTGCCTCGAGCTGACATCCACTTGTCATTGACTGCGGCAATTTGCATGTGTTGCAGTTGCAGCAGTTGCTGCTGCTGTTGCTGTTGCTGCTGCTGATGATGATGATGTTGATAATGATGCTGCTGATGGCTTCGCCTGCAACTTTATTTGCTGTGAATGCAAATTTTACGCAAAAATTTGTCGCTTGAATGCAATTAATAAAAAGTTGGCGCTGCCCTGCCTCTCACCCTCCCCCTCCCACTGCTGCTGCTATTGCTGCTGCATCCTTCCCATGTTGTTAATATTTTGTAAATTAATGTTCGATGCAAGAATGCGGACGTGCAACACACAGAGGGGCAGCAACATGCTCCCCTCACTCCGTCTGTGGCAGGGCCAACAGTTTTTATTGAAGTATAACATTAAATTTGGCATTTCCACTCGCGCCTTGCGCCCGTTCCACACATAAAATATCCATATTTTATTCCCCATCTCATTTGAGCGTAGTTTTATTCCTTCGCCGGCGTCGTCTGCTCACTTCTGTCTCGTTCCTCTGACTGAGCAAATCAGAGTCAATTACACGAGCCCAACAAATGTGCAGACAGCCAACAGGCCCAGCCACAATCATTCACAGACTCCCATAAAAGTATTCTTCATTTAGCTAGAAAATTATAATATATTTCTGTGAAAATTGTGAGAGTACGAATATGTAAGGATTATTTTAAGTAATTGAAACTATAAAAGAAAACTTGGCCTGTGACTTTTTTGTTGCGAGCACACAAAAGTCGACAACTTTGAGTTACTATAAGTATTGTGATATAATTTTTTATCATCAATAACTTAACTTATCAAGTGTCTTCGTATATCTTTAAAGATATGCAAACACACTTGATAAAGTTAGTTAAGTTATTGATTATATAATATATATATAAAGAAATTGTAGAATAAAATATTTGTTGGAAGCGCAAATATTTTATTAATCAGCTATATATTATCAATAAATATTAAAATAAAATATTGGTTGATAAAAAAAAAAAATAAATAAATAAATAAATAAATGAAAGACGAAATATTTTATTTTTCAGTATTATTCTAACTATTTATTATTTCATATAGCTTACTTGCTGAATAAATAAAATAAATATATTAATAATTTTGTTACTAATTTTTCAAATGTCATTTAAACTATTTTGCATATTTATTTAAATTGATTTATTTTTTTAAAAATAATTTTTACAGCCCTAAATATTTAACCCATTTATTCATAATTATTAAAAGTTATAAATTTATCTATCTAATGTCATCTAAAAATACAAATATTTCCCCTTTTCATAATCATATAATCAAAAGTTTATTTATTAGCATAGAGAAAAAAACAAAAACAGTTTATGCATTCAACTTGTGATCTATTATTAAGTGTGTTGAGCTGTTTAAACAAAGCGCTTGAGTGCTAAGCCCGCGGATCAGTGATTTTATTTTCGCAAGAGATCCGCTGAAGACTCGGGCTGGCGCTGGTGCGCCACAATGGCATGTGTCTGTCTCGAGCGTGGAGCACATGTAAACTCTGAGGCTGAATGACAGAGAACATGCCGAGCATTTTCCACATACACATGTTCACGTTCTATTTTCATTTGGGGGAAAAGTCGAGGCGCTATAGACACGGATAGTAAATACTCGTATTGTGCCAATTTAACATAATGATTTATTAGTTTATTTATTTTGTCAAATATTTTCTATTTGCTAAGCGAGCCAGAGCAGATCTTTCACAATCAGAATGATCTCGATGATGATGCTGATGATGATGATGATCAAGATCAAGATGATGCTCAGTGAGCCACCCACGCGCCACAGCAAATCCGCTGTGTCAACAGCGAAATGTCTCCGAACTGTTCGATGGGGTCGTGGAGCCACTGACTGCTGCTGCTGCTGCTGCACATTTGTCCAATTTACGAGTGTGAGGACAGAGTTATTGATGAACGAGGAGAAGGGGCGAGGGGGGGGCAGGGAACTAAGTGCATTTCTTGACGCCTGACCAAAATGCGGAAATTCAAATGCGTGGGCAGTCGGCAGCGACTGACGGCTCTGGGAATTGGGCAGCCAGAGAGAGATTGGCCAAGGGACCCGGGGCAGCTGCGCAGATGCGTTGAGAGTTATGTTAATTGTTGGCACGTCAGTTTGAATCACGACTTACACTTGTCCGGCCGGCACTCGCATGCGGCGATTATTTACGATTGTCCGGGTGAAAATCGCAATTATCGTTTTTTATTATGATTTAATGTGAGCGAGGCAGAAAGAGAAAAAAACCAAAACTCGAATATGAAGCAGTCCCAAAAATGATGCGAAATGCCAGCCAGTCATACGGACAGATATACATACACACATACATCTATATATGCGCATATATTTATACGTATAATTCTTTTCATGATATACATATTTAATTTTTATTAATTTTCACGTATCATCGGCAAATATTTTATGATGATGGAAGCGTTCTTTTCACTCTCGGTAATTGTTGTCGCTAAGAACAACAAGTTAATTAATTTGGCTAAATGATTTCTCTTAATGGCTACAACATGTTAAATGGGATTTTCGGCGCTTTTGTCAAAGACGAACAGCTCTCATTGAACGCACGCACGCACTCACACACAGCCCCCAGCCCGATAAATGACTAACAGACGGTGGGCCTTTGCTAGAGTGGAGAGGCAGATCAGCAGAGACCCCCAATTTCTTAGTGGGCCACATAACTCATCTAGAATTATTTATTTTATTTATTAAATGGCATACATTGAATACATTCTGCTTGCTTAAGCGGTGAAGCAGTTCAAGAGACTTATTAAGTTGGCTGCGACAATTAATAAGCAGCTTGTTAAGTTGGCTGCGCAGAGTATGAGGGGTAACGGTAGGGAACTTGTTAAGTTGGCTGCGCCTAGTAGTGTATTGAATATTATTGATTGATAATCATAATTTCTTTAATTTGAAAGAGCTAACAAAAACCAAAATATAAATGCAAATAAATTAAAATAAATTAAAATATATATATATTTTAAAAAGATATTTTTTTAAGAAATATATAATAGGACTTAGGACATACGTAGCTTCTAAATAAATAAATAAATTATAATTAATTATAAAGTTTTTTTTTTTAATAATAAGTACTTTTGGTCTATTTTATTTATATGTGATTTTTATATATGTAATTAGCTAGTAATATTATGATATATATATAGTATTATATACTAGATCAATTGGCAAAAATTGCAAACACTATAAATTCCCTCAGTCCAGAACCAACCAGTGTCAAGTCTTGTCATTTAATGGACTGTCCTTTATATAGAAATGTTAAATTGAAGTCTGATAAAATGAATTGTCAAAAGTCTCTCACACTACTTGACTTTCGAGTCGAGCCATAAAACATATGTCCACAGAACGACTGTCACATGCGAGTGGGCTTATTCAAATGGCAAGGGTAGTCCCTGGTCGCTGCTGTCTATCTCCCTCTCTCTCTGTCTCGCTGTCTCTCTGATTTTCCCTCCCTCTCTGGTAGTCATAGCTCGTTTTTAGCAATTTTGCGCAAAACTGTCAAAATGACAACTGTCAAATATTTTCAGCTGCGAGCAAATGTTGAAACTCATTAAACAAAAACGGCCAAAAACGACAAAACAACAACAAAAACAACAACAACAGTGACAAAAGTTGGCTCTAATTAGAAATAAATCGAAAATGTTTTACAGTCCGTTTATGTCAATGGTCGCAATTCAGAAAAGGCTTTTCCTTTTCCATATCCAAACATTTTCGATTTCGGCTTTTTCCATTTTTCCCTCAACAATTTTCAAAATATCAACTGTCAAATTTTTACAGCCAACGTAACTCACATTTCTATGACATGTGTGTGTGAGTGTGTGTGGGTTGTGGTCTGTGGCTCTGTTTAACAATTTAGATTCAAATTTGCCGCAGAGCACATCGTGCTGACAATTTTTTGACACAGCTGAAAAATTTGCACAAATTTCGTCTCTTTTTCACTCTCGTCTCGCGTCGTCTGGCGTTGCTGTTGCTGTCTTTTGTTTTGAAAATAGCAGCAATTCGGGTTTGTCAACTGTTTGTCTACGGGCAAATCTCTGTACGAGTGGGCGTGGCAGTTGTACATAATTATAGCTGGCACTTCATTCAGCCCATCCAAGGCTACTTGGGCCGCTCCATACGAGGCTTTGTCTGCCCGCTGACAAGGCAAAAAATACCAAAAAAAAAGGCAAGAAAATAAAAATAAAAACAAAAGACCATTTGGAGCACATGAGCTCGCAGGACTCTCACACTCACTTACTCAGTGGGGAGTGTTGACAATTCTGACATTTCATCTGTATTCAAAAAATGTTGCCTAAAAAGTGTCTTACGGCATATTAAAATGGAAGTAGATGGGGAATGGGTGTCGTAGTTGTTAGTGTATACGTCTATGTCTAGCTTCGTAGTTATATGAAATTAAAGCTATTAACTTTATATAAATATATTAATTATATAATTTATTTATATTTATATCCAATATCTGTGAAACAAGTATCCAAATGGAGCTTTGAGTCACCAATACTAATATTAAACAAGTAAGAAAACTCTAGTCGGGCGTAACCGACTAGGGTATACCCTGAGCCTCGTCGCACCTGTGTCTTCCAATACACTTATATTTAGCGTAAAATTATACAAAATTAAAGCATTTGTGGCAAATGTAAACTAAAGCAGCAGCTAATAATTCAACAAAATTCAAACGTAATTTGCGATTCTTCGAAGCGACTAGAATGCGAGCGTTTGTATGTGTGTGTGCAAGTGCGTTCGCTTGGCGCTGCTGCAGCGTGTTTTTGCAAAGTAGCCAAACGTTTTGTTTAATAACTTTTTTGCTATTTAACGGTTTTCAATGAAATTTTCGACATATGATCAACATATTCCATGGGCATATTTGTCAGTTTAGTAAAAGTGTCAACTCATTCGCATTTTGGCTATATTTGAGACTGAACTTCAATTGGGGGAAATTTGCCGGTATCCAAAATGTAACAAAATTCGAAATTGCATAAAATACATATAAAGCTAAATACAAAATTTGGTGTCTCTAGCTTAAAAGATGGGCGAGATAGAATTTTATAACTGAATTTCGATAATGTTTTTATTCGATAACAAAAAAACGAATATATTTATCGATTATCGAAAATAAACTCGATATGCGCGCTGTATATAGGGATCTACAAAAAAAATTTCAAGTCTCTAGCTCTTATGAGAGCTGAAATCGACGCGTTCATACATACGGACAGACGGACGGACGGACAGACGGACAGACGGACGGACGGACGGACGGACGGACAGACAGACGGACAGGGCCAAATCGATTTCTCTTGTCGTCCTGATCAAGAATATATATACTTTATGGGGTCTGCCACGCCTCCTTCTGCCTGTTACATACATCCAACAAAAACATTATACCCTGATTTCCCATTTTCAATGGGCTCAGGGTATAAAAATATTTAATTAATATAAGTTGTATTTTTATTCTATTATTCATGTTTTTCTATCGCACATAGATCAAAAGTTCGTCCTACGAATGAATTTAAAAATAATAATACAAAATTAGTCAAGCAAAAATAATGTTTTTAAAATATAAAAGTTAGAACTTTGAAGGGGCTTACCTTATAGAGTATATATAGTATATATACACAGAGAATGAGCTGATTCATATGCCAAGATATGTGCTCAACAAACTCTACAGTTATTCGAAATTCTCAAATTCTTACCTTCTATTCGCTGCATTAGTTCAGACTCTTGCGGCATGATACATTAGCCTTAAGTATCAAACTGAAGAATTACATAAAAAAATTAAAGATGATTTTAATATAGATTTTCTATAATATAGGAGTTATGATTGCATTGTTATTATATCAACTGATATAGGAATAAATTCAAATAAAATACTCAATCGATTGCAATTCAAACACTTCAATTGAATAGATATACTGTAAATGTTATTGTCAAAAATGTTCTTTGGCAAATCAGGCAGCGATCTACGACTGACTTCCTCTCTCCTCGTCTCCTCTCACAGACATAGCTCGTATCTGGTCGCGTTTATTTAACGCTAGCCACACACGAATCAAAGTGCCAATGCCCCAGAGTTGCATTTCGGATGCGATTCGTAAGCAAGAGTCATAAAAATGAATTCTTAATGCCATGCCGGGACATACCACAGAGAGAGAGGGAGAAGGAAAGAGAGAGAGAGGGAGAGGAAGCATTGCAGGCGTTGCCGAACGATAGATAGATGGAATCGTGTGGGTAGCCAGGTCGACGTGGAGATGGAGCTGCTTGGATGGACCAAACATCATTTCAAAATATCGTATCGTAAATTTTCAAGTTAACATCAAAATTGTGAAAATTATGTACAATTCCCAGCAACAGCAGCAACGAGGGCGCAGCCGAACATTCATAACCAAATTTATTGCAAATAAGAAAAATGTCCGCCGCACAGGACGGACACAGTCAGCCCAGAAGACACTGCAGAGCGAGAGAGAGAGAGGGAGAGAGAGGGAGGGAGAGAAAGTGAGAGATGGGACAACAAATGGTGGCAAGGATAAGGCACAGCGCACAGGACATTGGCGAGCTAAGGACATGGACATGGCGACTGGGAGCAGTCACAGTCGCAGTCAAAGCGGAGTCATGTGTTCCCCAACAACAACAACGACGATGGGATGGGATGGGTATTTTGTTGCTGCTTCGTGGTCAGCAAAATTGTTTGGAAAAATAGATGAAAAGCAGAGCATAAAAAACATAAATTGAGGCGAAAAAAACACGAACAACAAGCAGAGGAAAGCTGACTAAAAAAATAAAAAAGCAAATGATGAAAGACAAACATGCGCCACAAGGATACGGGCCAAGTGGACGGCCCCAGCACAGGACGAGCTCCAATGCTTGTGTGGGTGGCGTCGACACAAACTTTTACCCAACTAGCAACTAGCTCGTGGGTGTAAGAGAGAGATAGAGAGAGAGAGGGAGATAGAGGGGGAAAGAGAAAGAGAGACGAAGCAGTTGATTTCCATCAAAACAAACAACGCAGCCAACACTTGACACACGAAGCGAGGAGACAAGAGGAGCCGCAGCTAGCCAGGCAAATGATATTCTGGTTGGCTGTGCCGAGCTACGAATGTGAGGAAATGTTTTGGCCAAAAACAAAAAAAGGGGTGTGACCAAGCCATAGCTGATGACGCTTTCATAGAAATGTAACAAAAGTAGATTTAAAATATGCATTTTTAATATTATAAAAAATATAAAAAAAAATATATAAATATTTCGTTTAGATATAAATATTATGGTAGTTTAGTATATAGTATGTATATAAACACTATATAAAGTAAAATCCTTGACATGAAAAATACCTAAAATAAGGTTTCTCATTGCAACTTTTATCTTTGCAAAAATGTAGTATCTTATGTATATCTACTAAATATTAGAAATACTGAAATATTTTAATTATTAATGTATAATATAATATATGGAAATCTTTACTTTAAAAATAAATTTTTGTTTAATAACATAAACTACGATAAAGAACTAATTTTGGTGCGCTTTGAGATATCGAAATTCAGATAATAAATTATATCTCGCCCATCTTTTAAGCTCGAGATACCAAATTTTATATTTAGCTTTATATGTATTTTATGCAATTTTGAATTTTGTTACATTTTGGATACCGGCGCCAAATTCCCCCAAATTCTATGAAAAACACGGATTCGACGGGGCTCAGGGTATCCCCTAGTCGGTCATGCCCGACTAGAGTTTTCTTACTTGTTTTATTATATTTAACATAGAAAATGAAATGTAATAGATTAAATTACTATTATATGCATAGGTCACTTATGAGATCCTCATATCTATATTTATTACATAGAATATTACATATTTTAAATATGTAGGATGATATGATATATGAAATAATTGTATATTTGTATACATGGGCATGATATGGATCAATTTTCCTGCCAATCGAAAATGGGCAAACATATCACATTACAATAGATTGGATTACAACTACTTTCAACTAAAAATTTGCATCAAATCAGATTCAAGGTCATCTCAAAACTAAGCCAACTACACTTAAAGCCAATTGAAGCCATTTAAGCCTTCCCCTTTGGCTTTGCTTAAGCCACGCACTGATTTGCGTTTCGTCAACTGGACTAAGATCTGAGATTACTTTGCACATGGGTCAAGTCTGAGAAGCACTGAGAAGATCCAAACATGTTTGGCTCGTTGTTTATGTAATGCCAAGACGAAATTGACGAAACGTCCTTGTTTTTCATGCTTTGTTGTTGTTGTTGTTGTTGTTGTATTGGCTGCAGTCAATTTTCTTTGTGTTTTCATTTTTGGCTTTTCTGTAATTTGTGTTATTTGGCCATAAAGTTGATGGCTGGCTCGTTTGTTTGACATTCCGCAGGACATGGCTCGAACCCAAATGGACAGGATATACAAGGACGCAGACGACGACGAAGAAGAAGAAGAAGTAAAAGAAGCAGTGGCGCAGCAGCAGCAGTGGCATATTTTATTTTTCCTAATGATAGCGCACAAAATGTCTCCAAGGGCCAGAGCGAAGGAATGGCCCAAAGAAGAAGCAGAAGGAAGAGTGGAAAAGGCAAGCGAAGTGGAAGCCAAAGTGGAAGAGCGCACATAAAATGTCAAATTTATGTTTGGCTTTCCTTTGTTTTTACTCAAATCGTACATAGATTATACAGAATTATGACGAGCGCGTGTCTATCCATCGAGCAGGACAATGGCCAGGACACGAGTCGAGGGGTTGGCCCCCAGCTGCCGCCGCCTGCCGTCGTCCTTATCGCCGTCCGACGTCCTGTGCAAATAGTTTTCATAAATTAATTTTATTTCGTTTGTGGAGCCATCAGGACCGCCATGTTTTCTGGCTCTAGCTTCAGCTCTCAGTCTGGCTTCGGCTTGGGGTTGGGTTGGGGCTTGGCGCTTGGACTTCGCTTTGGGTTTGGGTTCGTCGACCAATTTTCCCCGAACAGTTTCATATTTCTTTCCTAATTGTGCGACATTTTCGTTCGTCTCTTTGGAAATTGACGTAAATTAGAGCACTTTGCGTCGATTTGCGACGATTTGTTCGACAAAGGCGACTATCGGAAATTCATAAATATTTATGTATACGACCAGATGAGTATATGGTTTATGCGCAGTGCATATATCTGCACATAAACAAAGATATATATACATATATTTATATACATACATATAAAGTACTGGAACAACTGCGGAATACTGTCGAATAGATTATCACTAGATTTTTTTTGCGAGGCGTCCAAGCTAAGCATATGTCATATATCATATATTATTATCATGTAGATGTAACATGTGCATATATTTAAGCCAAGTTATAAGACATACAACTACATTTAAAGTGGATTATCTTGCATTGAAAATTATGTTTAGTTATATATAAAATAAATAAGATCTAGTCTGGAGTGCTTGACTAGCAGATACCCAACTACACAAACTAACTTCTTATATAACAACTTCTACGCTAAATTTTAATTTTCTACAGATTTCTAAAGATTCTACATAAACACAATATAATTACAATTAAAATATATAATATCTAAAAAATTTCAAAAAATATAAGAGAGATCGCAAGAATGGGAAAATTAATAAAAGGGTAGAGAAGTACAATTATCTTGAGAGTAGTAAAAGAGATGAAGCTTAACTTGCTGAAAAGGTACTTCGACTTTATTGCATACTTATATTATATGAAAATCTTAAAGAAAATTATAAAAGATTTTTTTGACTTGCTGTAAGAGTGATATTGATTGAAGAGATTTGATATATAATAAATAGATACTTAGCTTTTAGAAAACAAGGAAAATGTTGTTATAGACAAATTAAATTTCAGTTTATAGATTGAGTCTTTCAATTTCACCAGATAAAAGGCATTTTAAACCACTTTTAGTAACCTAAATATTTCTTTAAAAAATCATAAAAATATATAGTAATAAATATTTATCAACTACCTCAAAGACTTCCTCTACTAAGGATTACTTTGTGTCTCAACTGATTCATGACTCGTTTCGGCAGTTCCGCATTGGCAACTGTTGCTGTCAGTCTCGATTTGGAGGCAGACAGACGGCAGTGGCAGTGGCAGGCTGACAGACGTATTCGCCCCACCTTGGGGGCAATTGCGCCTTCCTGCAAGTGTCCAAAAATATCAGGGCTCTGCACCAATTATGAGCAGAACAATTAATCTCTAATTATGGCTGAACATCTGTCATGCGAATTATTAGCGCAAGTGAAATGAAATGAAATGCAAATCAACGTGAAACGCCGCAGTCGCAGTTGCAGCCGCAGCCGCAACCCTGCGCGATCCTCAGATGCGAATCGTGCTGACGACCCCACAGATCAGATCTGTTCATGCCCCGGGCGAAGCAGTTGCCAGCGCTCGCTGATCGGATTATGACAAGCAGCGACAGCTCCTCCCGAGCTCTGTGCGCATTTGCAGACAATGTTGACGACGCCAACAGATGCACATCGTGGGGAGATGGAAGATGGGCGCCCGGCGACTGGCGACTAGAGAGCTGCCGCGACTCGCTGATTGCCGTCTGATCGTCGCTTGATTTGGATTAAGTGAAAATTCATTAGATCATTTGAGCGGTCGCTCTGTGAGGCGCACAACCGCGGCGACTGCTTATCACGGCTAAGTATGCCAATTAGTTTATATTAGCGCCACGTTTGGACTCGGCCAACAACTCGTCGGGTGCTTAGCGTCAGGAAGTCCTCGTCTCCAGCCTCTAGCTTCCCATTCAAATGAAGATCTCATTGTAAGCTCATTAGCCAGCTGACAAGTACATGACGAAAATAATGAGATATGCAGTTAAATAACAACATATCCGCATTATCACGGATCGCCATGTGCTATTGGCATTGCAATGGGTTGTCGAGAAACCCGCTTACTCTTTGGGTAAATTATTTCTGAATGAAGATTTTGGCATTGCTATGAATCAGTAGGAGTTTTTTAAAGTTTGTCTAAATTTTATTATGAATTTATATTCGTTTTGGCATTGCATTGAGTGAGAGATGCTGGACAGAATAATTTAATCATAAGAATATTTAGTAAACAATTTAAAATAATTGGATGAAAACAAACATATTTTAGTTAATATTTAGATGAATTTTGTTACTTGCTAGTAAGCTAAGTAGAGGATTATAAGCAAAAATAGAAGAGAATAAATTTAAGATAATAGTAAAAATATAAAAAAAAGCATTATAAATTTTCTTATTGCTTTTTTCTATTTTTAACTTAGTTTTATTAATTCTTGTCAACGTCTTACATGCAGCACTACTATTTCTATGAACGCCCTACTTTCAATGTAACGTTCTACAAACGTGAAAAAACAAATGAATACAGACCGCATAGTAATGGAATTTATTCCAAATTTTCTTTCTTATATAATATATAAAAAAAATTATTTTTAATAGAAAAATCTTTTTTTTGGGGTTAAGTTCACTATTCTTTTTATGAACACAAATGTGCTTATAATTTAATGCAATTTAATTTAAAAATCATCAAAAATTAAATACGAAATTTAGTTAATGATACAATTTAGCTAAGAAAAGGGTCAAAAATGTAAATTAATTACACAAAAGACCCGTGTTCTTAGAAGTAATTAGCTGAAAAGGCAACTCAACATTTTACAGATACTTCAAAAATATCTGAAATTAGGTAGGATAAAATAAAATGTAAAAAAAATATATTAAATATAAAAAGTATATGAAATATATAAGAATACATAAAATATATAAAATATATAAGATATATAAATATTTAAAAAATATAAAGTATATAAAATTTATGTTTAAAATCAATAAACCTTTTTCACTTCATAATTATCTATTTACCTTTATATTAAAATGAATTATTAATTATATATTAAAAGTCACAATAAAATTCCAATTTCAATACAAATTTAAAGTTACATCAAAGCATCAAGAAAAAAACCTGCCTGATGAATTGGCAACAAAATAATTTCAGCTAAATTGAGCCAAGAGAGCGCAGGAGAGATAAATCCTCAGCCGGGCAAATGGACATGCAAATGACTCAATGCAAGTGCGGATGGCCATGAATAAAAAAGAAGCTCTGTAGAGTGGAGTATGGAGAGGAGGCGGTGGCGATGGCTGGACTGTGGCAAGTGCCAACACGTAGACAAACAGAAGTGCAGAGCCGGAGCCGGAGCCGGAGCCGGACCCGGCGCTGCTGGCGAGTGATCAAAGCGGACAAGTGAAGTCCATTAAAACACTAACGTCACGTCAAGGACCGGGTGATGGATGTGCCTAAGGCGAGGCGAGAATTCAGCGCCAACTGCAGGCGCAAATCAACCAAAAAAGGAGACAAAGTGGAGCCGACTGATGTAGCTGCTGTGTTCGTCCTGCGATAACTGAGTTGTGCAACGCGGCGTATGTGTAACGCGCCGTAGTTGGGGCTGAATACCAATCAGAGGGAGACAACTGCGAGCGGCAGCAGGATGTGCTGGCAATTTAAGTCAGGCAGTCACTCACACGCGCTGCCGTTGCTGCTGCTGCTGCTGCTGCTGGTTAAACAGTTCTGCCTGCCTGCTGGGCGTGTCAGACGCCTCCAATTGGCCGGGACGTGGTGCAAGTGGTGCACGGAAGTGCGACCTCTGCAGCGCTCATGAAGTCATTCACTCAATTTATCGTTTGATGAATGTGCTGCCAGATAGCCGTGCTCATGCATTGGCCAGGGTGTTGATGCCATCACACACACACACACACACACATACACACGCACAACACATTTAATGGCCATTTGAGCAGTTGATAAACGTTTCGCTCGTTTGCGTTGATGAAATGTTGTCGTTGTCCTGTTGTCGTTGTCCTGTTGTCTATCCCCCTCACTCTCTCCCTCTCCCGCCCTCTCTCTTTCTGGTCTGCGCTGTCCTTGTTGCATTGCTTATTTATGCCACATGTAGCATATGGAGCAGAGTGCCACTGGCATCCTCTTTTTTGGCCATGCGTTTAGTTTTTGCCGCTTATTTCTAATTGTTTTTGTTTAGCTTTTTGATTTATGACAGCAAACGCTTTGTCCTTCATCTCTCTCTCTCTCTCTTTCTCTCGCTCTTTCTCTCTCTCTTGATGACAATGACACTATTATGATGTCAGACACTGACAGACGACATCGTCCGTTCCACAGCTCATGGCTGACATTCGCATTGATGCAGTCTCTCGCTTTCCCATTCGCCCCACTTGATGAATGAGCCACAACGCGAAACGCAGCCGGAAGCGTTGCGGACATGATGGCATAGCTGGGGCCAAATATGTAGTTTGACAGATTGTTGGAGGAACTCAAAGAAGCGAGTATTGATGCAATAGCAATTAAAAGAAGTGAGGCACAAATTTATGGAGCAATCTTGAGTGTTAGAAGTGAATTGGGGAATATTTTTAAATATACAAAGTTGACTGTATACAATTTTTAAATTGTTTTATAATTAATATATAATGATTTTAACAAATTCATAATTCATACAAATAATTATAAGTCAAGCTATTTTATTTAAAAAAATATAAAAATATTAGTTTCATTTTATTATAAATTAATAACATCACAAAATATATTACAAAATTTTCCTTTTTTAGCATTTCTATAAAAAAGTTTTAGACTTAACAATATTTTCAAGCTTGACTCAATTTGGAATATATATGCACATATATATATTCTGTCATATATTTTAGCGCTCTTTACGTGTCTTCACTGTAACCAACGCCATTTCATGTAAGTGCCAATTAATCAAAGCGCCAAAGCAAAGTTGCAAAAAAATGGAAAAGCTTTAAAAAAATATTAAACAAAAACATAAAAAAAAAATAAAATAATATAAAAAATATATGTCTTTTTACAAGCAACAAATCATAAAATTACAGCAGCAAAAACTAAAATAAACAAAATTCTGATGACAAATTACAAAACAAATGCAAAACTAACAAAAATTTTGATGAAAAATTGCAAAACGCAGAGTAAATACGCTGCCAGAAAGATAAATAAATATAGATAAGTATATATGTATATCTCAGATTAAATTTTAAGTATATCAAATACATCATTTAAGTACATATTTAATATACTTAATATTTACTTACATATAAATGAAATGCAATACTTAATTATATAAAAAAGGGAAAAATTTTTACAAATATTAAATACAATTGTAAAAATTTCAACTGAGAGTTCATCAAATATATTGCAAAAGAAAGACTAACAAAATATTATCTATATATAAATATATAAATACACATGCAACAGCTTGACAATATCATGATACCCCCTAAAAAAAAGAGTATTAGGAAACATGTCCAGTGTATAGAGTCGTATGAAATGTTTTTGGTGTTTTTTGAGCTTGTATTACAAATGCATTTGCGATGCACTAATAAAAGTAAATGGACTACACGAAAATTACACAGTTTAGAGAGCTTTCTGAATACAAATAAAAACAGAGAGAAATAAAAATAAAGAGAGAGAGAGTGGGATGTATAGAGAGAACACAACATAAGAACTCAACGCTAATAATTCGCTTTTATTGAGTGTTTCTGATGCAATAAAAAACATTTCTCTTTGGTGGGTCATAAAAAGAAATACCCTCTAAGCATGGAATTCTTGAAAAGGGGTATATTAGCTTGACAGAATAAACTGATAAGCAGTGAATGATTGATTGAGATGTGATCTAGGTCACAAAAGCCAGATATATATTTAACTTGAAGATATTTCTCTAATTTATAAATCTTATAAAATATTTGCCCGGGTATTTTCTAGTCGTTCATTAAATTATTCCCTCGCTTTTTACTCATTTTAATGAGCGGTGCAGTGAGGAACTTAGAGAGTTGCATCAGAAGAAAGAAAAACGGATTGTGGATTTGATAGCCCGAAGTGGTGGAGCTGTGGTGCGGTGGTGCGGCGCGGCGGCGTGCTGCGGATCTATTAAAGCAACTTAACGAGCCAACAAATTACCACACGTCATAAAGCAAATCACAGAAATATGTTTTAGGAGGGCCGCGCGTCGGGCCGCGCCGGCGACTGATGACTAAAAATAAATGTGATTCGGAGTGGAGCTCGATGGATGAACGCCTTGCGCTGCGCCGGCTCCACACCCAATATGATTTAGGGAGGCAGCTGCGCTGGCAGCTTTACCTGGATTTTCTATGCCAATTTATGCTTGCCGTCAAGACGCGGGGCGAAGCGATGCGGTTGGCTAAGCAGGCAACTCAAAGAGTTCCCAAGATTGTCACTATCTTACGGTTAGGTATACGATATGTGGTGTACGATATACGAGATGCGACAAATATTATCAATGATATACGATATATGATGTATATGACATGAAAAAAGTTACAAAATAGAATGTACGATATACGATATTCAATATACGATATACAATGTTTGTGGACAACATTATGATATGAGCGACGCAGTTAACTAAGCAGACCATTTAAGAAGTTCGAAACATTGGGACTGTCTTTCGTTTAGGCATACGATATGCCATTTACGATATAAGAAATACGATATACGAAATAAGACAAAATGCTTTGCAATATAACACAAAAGCAATGTACTTAATACAAGCTTTGATGCATAATTTTGTATGCACGATATAAAATTTACGACATATAATGCTCAATATACGATATACGATGCGGCTGTCTTAGTAGATAACTGAAAAAGGTAGTATACTTGCACCATACAACGTGACAATTTTTTATTTTTAATTTTTAATACGATATTCGATATACGATATACGAGAAAAGAGACATAATATGAATAATCTACAAAAATAATATACAATAACGAAGAAAACGAAATGATTTAATATGATGACCAAGATTGATGTACAATGTATAATATAAGATATACTATATACGATATATGATGGGCTATACATTGTATAGCATGCATAAGAGCCAGATTTGATGTATAATATAAGATATATAACATACATATGATGTGTAATAAGAGACTTGTAGTAAACGATATACGATATACGATATGAGATATTCTATATACCGTATACTGTATATGGCATAAAATGGCATATGCATATGTATATCATGGCAAGTCAAGGTAAACGATATAAAATAGATAAGCTATTGATTGAATAATGCATGATACTTGATACACGATAGACTAAATACGATATACGAATTATTATATGTGAAACTTAAGCAGATAGATGAGCAGATTCCCAAATAAATATTATTTTTTTTAGATTGTATTTTAATAATAATTCAAGTATTTCTACATAGTTGTGGAGTTTTAGATAAGGATAAAAATTATATATTTTATGTACAGGTAGACATCGGAATACGGGGAATGTGTGGGGAATACGGACAATTTGAAGTGGGTCTACTTTAAGACTCGGTATGTCGTAGTTCTCCCGCTCGACTCCAACTGCATGGAGTCAAGGAGAGACCTACGACATACGACAGAGTCTTAAAGGTGGACAGAGATTTCGATTGGGTGGCTCTAAGGGATGGACCGTTTCTTCCTCCTTCCTTTGCCTTTAGATTTGGGGGAATATTCCAGGGACCGCACACTGACCAAGGAGTGCACGGAGGTGGTCTTGCGCACCTCCTGCAGCATGTTCTCGACGGTGTTGCGCCTGTAGCGTCGCAGGTTCTTGCTGTCGACCAGGTTGCCGAGGTCATCCAAGCGCAAGGAGCGGGGATCGCGACGAAGGTACGTGTCCCGATGATTGGGATTGAAGGGTTTGTGCATCAGCACCGGGATCGGGTCGGCCAGGTAGAGATGCGATTTGTTGCCCCGCTTCAGAGTCTGCTCGATTCTGTGCACTATCCGGGGCTGTGGGAACTGATGGGGCTGAGGGGACTGATGGGGCTGAGGGTGCTGAGGGGACAGAGGGTGCTGATGGCGCTTTGAATTCTTCTTCGGAGACTGGAGCTTCATCAGGTGGCCGAAGAGCTCCGAGACGCTTTCGCTTGCCTCCTTCAGCTGGGACGTCTCCGAGAGCCGGGCGCTGACCCGCCTCAGATCGCTGTGCGTCAGGAACTTGGCGAAATCCATCGTGAGGTGCAGGTCGTGATTGATGAGGTCCATCCGCTCCTTCAGCAGTTCGCCGGACGCCCTCGGCAGCTCCGGCACGTTCGCGAAGGCCGCCTGCCAGTGGCTCAGTGGGTTGACCTCCTTGTGTTTCTTTTCTATTATTTTCTGCTTGGTCTTCCGCTTCGAGCTCGCTTTGAGGAAGCGCAGATTCTCGTAGGGATCGGCCTCGGGCTTGCCGCCCCCCCGCAGCACCGCCTGCAGTACCGTCAGCAGGCTGATCAGCGCCCCCGGGCTGAAGGGCTTCCGCACGTTGGCGTCGTCGTCGAAGATGCTGCCGTAGAAGGCGCAGACGTCGCTCGAGCTCAGCGGCACGCGGCACTCGGCGAGGTGGCCGCCGGGCGGGTACAGGATGTCCCGGAAGTTCTGCATGGTCAGCGTGTAGAGGAACTCGGCCATGTAGTCCGGGTGCACGCTCAGTGCCTTACCCAGGCCCAGGATGATGTCCCGGTTCTGGGCGTACCAGTAGTCCTTGGGCGAGGCCGTGCGACAGTCGCAGGCCTTCTCGTTCGCCAGGTGGTGGCGGTAGCGCCGCAGCCACTGGATCCGCTCCGGCACCGGCCGCAGCGGTCGAGCGCCCACGCACGCCTTCGACCAGCTAACGCCCGCCCGCCCAGCCCGGCACACGCAGCTGCTGCACGCGTCCGACATGCGGAAGCTGCGGCCCAGGTGCCGGCTGAGCGGATTCCGCGCGTGGCATCCGCAGCTGCCCCTCAAGCAGTTCATCTCGTCCCTCTATCGATTAACGGCTCTATATGAAAGGAAAAACATCAGGAAAATATTCGGCTTGTTAAGTTGCTGTATTAAAAAAAAGTATGGGTATTCCCATTGAGAATATGACATTTAATTGGATATATATCTGTTGATGATGGCGATAGTTTATATGGCATTGTTAACGATAGCTGGACGAGACTTTAGGGGTGTTCCCAACAAGCATATTTACATTATAATAGTTAAACAATCCCTTAATGGCAAGTTGACGAAACATCAGGGGTACTCCCAGTTGGAATGAAAGCATTAATTATGGCAATTAATTGAATAGATATCGATTGAAGTTTATGGTTTTGATTGTTATTAATTTTTAGCGATAACTTGACGAAACATTAGGGATATTCCCAATAGTAATGAGGACATTATACACATGACAATTAATTGGATATCAATTGAGGTTGACAGTTTTAATTTTTCTTTACTTTCGTAACGATAACTGGACGAAACATTAGGGGTATTACCAGTAACCAGAGTAAGAGCATTATTTATGATATTTAAGTGGACAGATATCGATTGATATCGATAGTTTTTATGGTTTATTTATAGTTATACGTTTAATTTTAATATTCTTAAAATTTTCAATATTTCTATGATTAAAGAAACATAAGGGGTATTCCTAGTTAGAATAATACCAAATATTTAATTACAGTGTATTCGATAAATCGATAAATTTAGAATTATTAATATCTAAATTTTTTTAAAGGTATTACAAGCTTTAGTATGGGTATTCCCAATTAAATTCATGGCAATACCTACAGTATTATAAAGTATGGCATTTAAATTGATTTTGATATAGATATATTTATATCGATAATTCTTATATAACGCATGGAAACCCGAAGGGTTTATATATTAATCTAGAAACATACGTTTTGAATGGCATTAAGGATATTCTCAATTAATTCTCATTTTTATCTTACAATATTTGACTCCTCTTTCCCTATAACAATCTCTTATATTTTTTACACTTTAATCTTGACTTTCAAATAATTCGCAAAATTAAAAAAATATATAAAACTAGCTCACTATCGATTAGCTTATCGATAACAATGGCAAATTGTCATTTGCAGTGAGGGAACATCTCGAATGACAACTGAAAAATGTCAAAAGGAAAAATGCAAAAAAAAAACAAACTAAATAAAACATGTCAACCTTATGTACGTGTGTATGAGTGCGCTTTTGTGTGTGTGTGTGTGTGTGTGTTTACAGTAGCTACAACAACAACAATTAACGCACACAGCAAGACAAAGCAGGGAAGGCAGGCAAGCAGCTCAACAACAAAAAAAAAAAACAGTACAACAAAAGAACGTAACATGCCGCACAGCTAGCCCAGCTCATTGGGCGCACAAGCGAGATGGCACGAGGCGGTGTTCGGACAAGTGTGAGCAGCGTGTCAATAGCTCAAAAGGGGAAATCAAAACAAGACAAAAGCAACGAAGAGAACGCACAGAGAGAGAGAGAGCAGAAATGTCTGCTAGCAGGGGTAATGTGCTGGGGAAATGTGAAACGCGCTGGCAATGAAACAGCGCAGCGTCTGCAAAAGGGGAAATAAAGAGCGCGAGAGAGCGCAAAACCAACTGGCAACAGCACGTTGCGCTCTCGTGCTCAGCGTAGCGCTGCAACTTGCTCGCGCGACGAGAGCGAGAGCGATTGTTATTGTTGTCGCTCACAGGCATGGGCCAGCACGTGTATGGGTGCAGGCGGTCGGTCGCTGCATGTGCAAGCTTTTGCCGGCAAACGGCTAAGCAGCGACGCTAGCAGCAGCAGCGACTGCGATTGCGACCTCCCCATTACCCTAATCACTGTTTAAATCAAATCCCTTTGACTTACAACCGTTAGAATCACAGATTTCAACAATTGTGACGCAATGGAGAAAAAAGCACAGTTATTTTTTTGCATTTTAGCTTATTTTTTTGCTGTTCTGCTTTGTGACTGGAAAAAATTGAAATATTTTAATGCTCTGCAGCTGTAGGAGGGAGGGTATATTGGATTGCATTAAATTGTTGTGTTCTATTAAAAAGATATAATAGATAATTTTAGCTATTTTTTATATCCTATCAGTGTTTTTTATGTGCTTGAAGGGTAAATTGATTTAACTCATATAAGTAGAGTTAATGGGTTAGAAGGGTATATTGGCTTGGCAAAAAATGTAGTAATTTAATATTTTGTTATATTTTATCTGAGAGATTAAATTGAAAGCATTTTTAATTAGTATATCCTGTAAATGTTTTTGATGTGCTAAGACGTTTTTTTATTTATTTATTTTATTTATTTTATTTATTCTATTTATTTTATTTTTTATATTTATTTTTATATTATTAAAATTATTTTTTTTATTTTATATATTTTATTTTTTATTATTATATTTTCTTATATATTTTGTTGTAATATTTTTTTATAATATTTCTGTAAGTTAAGATATGTGCTAGATATATATCATATTATTATATTGTATATAATTCTATAAAATTGTATAATAATTTAATATACATTTTTAATTTGCAGGTTATACAGCTGTGCTCAAAAATATGGTAGAGCGACAACGAAATTTAGTGGTAAGCTGATAATTTTAAGCTTAACTTAACTTGAAGTGAATGTTAAGATGAACAATCAGCTATGCTTTTTTCATTTTTGGTAGGCGTTTTTTAGGAGTTTTCTGTCCCAAGCCCTGAAGTGCACATGCTCTAAATTTATATCAAAAAAATCTATGTTAATAAAAAAAATATATAATAATCTTAATATTTGCATAAATGTTTTCCCCCAAATTTTATGTTTTTCACTAATTTATGTGGTCCAACATTCAGTGATGAGTTGCACTATCGGTTTACTAAGCATAGCTGTATATTTATATTAATTTAGATGGTTTTTTTATGCTAACTAGAAGCAAGTGCACTTTAAACTATTTATAGATTTTTTATTTAGTATTTATGTTATTAATTTATTCTTAATATAATTTATTTATTTATAGTATATAGGTATTTAGTTTTAAAATTGATTTTTAATTGCTTACCTCTAGCACTATTATTTCTATGAACAGCCGCATCTGAAATGCATCTCTTTAAGAACGTCAAAAACAATTAAATTCTGATTGAAAGTATCTACAAATTTTCATAATTCTATTTTTAAGATTATACTTTAATTATTATCAATACATATAATTATTATCAATACATATAATTAAATTTTGTTTATTTTCTGTGTAATAGTGCGGCACTACTATTTTTGTGAACACCACAATTTTTTGCGGCACTATTATTTTTTTCGTTTTTTTTTTTCTATATATTTATTAGTGTACTCTGATATCTTATCAATTAAAGAGTCAATGCTACGGCATATTCTGTTGAGTATCTCTTAGCCGTTCATTGCCCAACATTTCAGCATTCAACTGTGTGAACATATCTGAACATGAATTCATATCTGAGTTCGATTGCCTAATTGCCTGACTCAATAATCGTTTAGCGGTTCAATCGATAGATCAGAGCTAATTATCGAATCGCTCATAGGATTTTATTAGCTCGGCAAACGAAATCGGCTTTGATCTGTGCTGGAAATTGGGCTGAGAATTATGATTCGCGCATGATTAACACCTGATAGATACATATCTGTGTATATATATCTGTGTATATATATCTATATATATATCTGTGTATATATATCTATATATATATCTGTGTATCTATTGCAATAACTGATCAATCAGTTCGCAGTCGAGTTCAATCGAGTTGCCAGTTCAAAGGCCGCCGCCGCCGTCAAATAAACAAATACTCGGGTCTACATAACTCAATTAGTTAATACCAATTATAATTAGAGAGCATCAACAGGTTCGTCAACAACAACAACATCTGAGACTCCCCCGTTTGAAGTCTCTCTGGCTCTGGCACGGACGTTGCCTTCGCCTTCGCTTTAATCTTTAATCTTTTCGGTTGCCTCTTGATGATGGTCTCCCCCAATTGGCCCCATTGATGGATACTTCCGCTGTCGGCAGCTTTGCTCCGCTGTGTGGGTGGCAACCACTTTGTGGCGCCTCCCCCTAAGTGCCCAGCAACACCTATTCAGCCACATATTTATAACTGTAATTTTTAATATTTTATTGCTCCGATCTCACTTTGAACTTGTTCCATTTCGTCCAATTTATGGACAGTCAAAATTCGATATTGTAAATAGAGCGCGATTTGTGGAGCGGAAAGGGAACGTTTGATCTTGCCGCCCGACTCGATTCGATTTTGATGCTGATTGCGTGAGCCTAAAAAACGCTGTCTAATCAAATTTAGCAATTGCTGAGGAAAGTGAAGGGAAAGGGAAATGTAGAACAAGTGTCTGATATTTTGTACAATTTTTAATGCATAAATAAAGTTGAGTTTGCGGAAATGGGAATTGGGACATATAGCTGGGATGAACCTCTTTTATATGAAACATTTATAATATTAGAGTAATTGCACATAGTGCCCTAAAGTATAAGAGAACAAAAGATTGTTATTGGTTTTTTGTTATTAGAGCTTTTTCATATGTTTTTCTTCTCTTTCACTCTAGATATTTTCTCTTTATATTGCTCTCCTCGCCTCCTTTATTCGCATGCTCTTCAATATTCCGTCTAATATCTCTTGTAATCACTCTGTTCTTAGATTCTTAGTTCTTTCCTTACTCCTCTCCCTTCACACTTTTTCTTCCCTCTTCTTTCATATATCTATATCTTGATTCTTCATTCTTTTTTCTGTATTCCTTTTTTAAATCTTCTTGGAAGACTGGAGACTGAAGTACCATCTTACCTCTACTTTCTTTCCCTTTTCATTCCCTGTTTTCCTTCACTTCTGTTTTTTTTTTTATTATAATTTCTATTCATTCTCGGCTCTACTATCTTTCATTCCCTCTTTTTTCGTCTCTGTTTTGCCTTTTCATTCGCTAATGCCTAGTCTTCCTCTCTTGTGTCCTATTTTTTCCCTTCTCATTTTCTTTCTCTTCTCTGAGATCTATATTTTCTTTCCTGTATTTTCACGTCCTTCCTTTCCCTTCTTCTTTCACTTAGTCTCTTTTTTTCTTCTTCTCCATTCAATTCTAACTTCTTTAGTCTGTCATATCTCATCTCTCATCTTTCTCATATCTTTTCTCTTCTCACTACATCACTTCGACTTATTTCTTCCCTCTTACTCACTTCTTCACTACAATTCTTCTCTTCCTTCTACTCTCTCTATAATCTCCTTTCTCTATCTTCTATGTCTCCCTTGAGACGAGAGATTGTATCTCTTCCCTCACATTCCCTTCCCTTTTCTCCATTACAACTTCATCTTTTCTCATTTGTTTTCTCTCACATTTCATATGGAAGGCTTTCCCCCTTCCGGCATTATATGTCAAGATTTGTTTTCAGTACGTACTCTCCATAAACATTCCATATATATATACATATATCCGTCTCTCCCAACATATTATCTCGATCCAATCATGCATCGTGCAGGCGTATTTGTAAGGGACAGTGAGGGTAGTCCCGTCAAGCAGTATTTGCCGCCTTTCGTCACCGTCTACGCGGAGACAGAGATCCGGGCGCAGAGCCAGAAGCTGACGTCGATGGCGGTCATCAGGGGCGAGAGGGCCTCAAGGCAGAGCCGCTCGAGCGGGGAGCTGGGCTTCTGGCTGGCTGTCAGTGGCTATCGACCGGAGTGCGCCACTGCCGTCTATCGATTCTTCATCGATATCGGGCACGTCGTCGATCGCAGCTTCACCACGTCCAATCTGATGTACCTGAGGTACAGCAGCCAGAAGGACTGCGAGCTGGCGCTGAGCTACGACAACCAGAAGGTGGGCTACGGCGGCGATATGGTCGTGCGCGTCAAGGCCGAGAATCCCGTGCTCAACATCAGCATCGAGTCGGCCGTCATCGATGACCTCGCCGCAACAGCCTGCACTATCGATATCGAAACTATCGATAAGCGCGCCGCAGAGGCCCAGCCGCAGGCGAAGCGCCGCAAGTTCAGCCTGCTCCAGTGGCTGAAGCACAAAATCTCGTTCATCTTCTACCTGGACGAGTCGACTTGAGTTGGACGGCCGTTGGGGGTTGGGTGGGGCCCGTTTAGAGATTTGCATTTCTGCGATTGCAGAATTCCTAATTACAATAAATCAATTTAAATAATATGTAATTTTTCAGTTTTATCAAATTGTCATTATGCGTAATTAATTCCCATGCACAAATGCATTTCGTTCGCTCGCGCCCTGCCGATTGTCGCTGCGATTACGTGGGGGCGGCATAGTGGGGGCGTGCCTGAGGGGGCGTGCATTTGTTTTGTCAGAAATAATGCGCTGCTTAATTATTATATTTGTAATTTATTTGCGCCCGGCGCTTTATCAGATCCAAATGCTAAAAACTACGCATTGCCGCTTTAATCCCACATTAATCCCGCACGAAATTGCAGCAGCAGCAGCAGCAGTGGCAGTGGCAGCAGCAGCAGCAGCAGCAGCAGCGGCGGCAGCTGAAAAAGGACAAAATTGAAATGACAGTAACAAACAACAAAAGCAATTCAAATGCAGCGCATAGAATGCATAATTAATTTTTATTTTGATGACAACGTCAACGCAACTGCAACTCCCTCTCTGTCTCCCTCATTCTCCGTCTCTCCCCCGCAGCGTGCATCTATTGCAATTATTTGCGTATTGCCCAACACTGGCTGTGATTAGATATGCTGTGGCATAGCAGGTGCTATTTAGCTTTAATTTTTTTAATGATTTCTTTTTGAAGTTTCTCATGTAAATAGAATTATTTTCAATATTTAGTGTAGTCTGATTGATTGATGCATATTTATTGTGTGTTAGCCAGCACTGGTATAGCTAAACTCATTTTCTCTGTTCAATCTGTTTGCGTCTTTTTTTATCGTCTCCTTTTAGCTCCGGAATTCTTCTGAATATTCTGTTTAGACTGATTGATCGTTTGATTGATGCATATTTATTGTGTGTTAGCCAACACTGGTATATGCTAAACTCTTTTTCTATAAGTCAAGTACTTTTCAATCTTTTAGCGTCTGTTTTTATCTTCTTCTTTAAGCTCTATTAGTCTCTTTTATGACTGATTGACTGACTGATGATATTTGCATAGGCAATAAGCCCACATTTTACTCTTTGAGAGATGTGGCAAGATCGTTTCTAATATTGCTTCAGTTGCTCTGTATACAGCTCTAAGAGTCCAAGTTAAAATCCCAAAGATTAATTTATAACATTTTTGATTGGGATTTTTGTTAAATATATGTATTTTTTTTTTTAGTTTAGGCTCCCCTTTAATTATAATATTTTAATATTTGTATTTGTATCTTTATTTGCTTTGCAAATGTTTACAATTTGAAAATTCTAGGAAATTTAAATAGATAGAATTATTGGGTTATAAATTACAAATAAAAATAATTTTTATAATTTAAAATATTTCTTATATTATAAAAATAATTTTTTTTTTAAAGTTAAAGTTAAAGTATTTACACCACGAGCTTTTCTGACACATTCAGAAATATATTTACATTCATGAATATATTTTTATATTTATATATTAAATTGTTGATTGCTTTTAAAAATTCAAATAAGAAGTTTGAAAAAAATGAATATATAAGATAAAAAAAAAACTTAGTCACACAAAAGAAAAGAAAAGACTTTGTTATAGCCAAAAAAAAAGTAAAAAAATATTTTAAAAATATTAAAGCACTGTGAAAATTTTTTTGTAAGTTAAAATTAAATAATTAGAAAATAAAACTCCATGAATTTAAGTGATAAAATAAAGTTTAACCACACAAAAAAAAGTTATTAAAGTATTGATAACATTTTTTGTTAAAGATAAATAATTAGAAAATAAAAATCCATATCAATTATATTTTACTAGGACATCCTTTTCTAATAATGCACTATTAGTGTTGGTAAATACTGTTGTACTTATCAACACTAAATATAAAGTATTAGAAAAGGCTGTATATATGAATGTATATCATATAAATATATGTATGTAATTCTATATCATTTTTACGTTTTACATAGAATTTGGATTGGCTTTGGTTAGGAATTAACACACACTCACACACACATTCACACACACATTCAGGCACACACACAAATTAACCTCATTGCCGGTAAAAATGTTGAAATGGTCAATTTGTTAAATAAATTGTGCGATTTTTATGAAAGCATTAAATATTTGTTGTTTGGGGCATTTGTGCTGCTGCCGCAGTGCTGCCGCTGCTGCTGCTGCTGCGAATGGGATATTTGCAGTGGGTAAATAACATAAAATTAAAATTCTTTTGTTTGTCATTTCATAGTTTTGTTTTTGTTTTTTAATGCTGGGCAATAGAAGGGGGACAGTAAGGGAGGACGAAGGCCGTTAACAGATACAAATCCGTTTTATTTGTTTTTCGTATTTAGTTTTTGTTGAGCTTTTTTATTATGGCCAGCATATTTGGGTTTCTCGCCTCCACAATTATCCGGCTGTCACCAATTACCGACCGAAGGCCCCCCTTCCCCCCCTCGAAAGCGACGCCCGCTGATGATTGTGCAGCTGGGAAATCCCCTGAAAATTATTGCATTCATTAAATTTTAAACAAAGGTGATTAGATTTTATAATTCTCTCGCACCTCGCGCTCACCTGCCCGCCACACCTGGCGTACAGTTGTGCTCATTATTTATTTAGAACAATTGCAATAAAAGTATTTAGTATTTAGTATTTCCCATTTAGTGTTTAGTATCTGGTATTTGGCATTGTAATATTTGGGCTTCGGCTCTTCCCTTATTTATTAGTCGGTTGCATTTTATTTGTCATATCGTAACGCGGGATCAACAATTCGCCGCTTTGTTGCCTGTTGTTGTTGTGCCCAAATTAATTTATTTTTCCAAAAATTCGATTTCCATTCTTTTTATTTGTCAGTTTTAATTAATTTTCACCTGCCGCTAGGTACATACCTCACCTCCTCACCTCCATTTTGGTTACAATTATTATCAAGCCGAAATTGTAGCATCGAAGCTTTGTTGCATTATTGTTTAATTATTCAATACCAGCATAAAATATTTTAATTATTTTCAATTAAATCAATTCACAATGCTTTAACCTAAGCAAAAATTAGCAAATATTTTGGATTATTTTTAAATATTTAAAAAAAAACTTTGGAGTATGAAATATTATTTAATGTAAATTTCAAAATATTATTAAAAATTAAAATTTAATTTTTATATGCGTGGAAAGCTTTAATATTATTTAGCTTTTTATTGGCACTACAAAATATTTAAATATATTTAAGAGATGATAAAGTATAACATTTTAATGGATAAAAAATTAAAACAAAATTATAATAATAATAATATTAAAAAGAAGAAGGAAAAAATGAATAAAAATAGTAAACTAAAATTAATAACGCCACAAATATAAATACTTTGAAAAACCTGATGAATAATATATATGCATATTTTTCTTTCTTTTAAATTTTTTTTTGAAATTTATAAATTACTGTGTATTAAATTTTTTTAAAAATAATATTTATATTTTAAGCTATGAAGTACTTCAGGAATATTTAATTAAAAAATAAAAAGAATGTTCATATATATAATTATTTATTTAAATTTTTTGCTGGTTTTTTTTTTTAATTTTCACTATTTTTGAGCTCTCTCTTGCTAGCAAAATCAGTTTTATGGATATTTGAAAGAATGAGATAAAGGTAGATCTGTCTGGATCTAGTCTTCGTTAATTTATATGCCCTAGAAAAGTTAATCACTTTTTTTTAAATATGATATCATTGTTTCCAAATACTTCAAACTCACAACACACAAACTACATTTCCTACAGACACCAAGTTAGGTATAGAAGTTCTGGCGTAGTTTTCCCAGAAGAGGAGCAGTAGATACGTTGGATAGATTCAGTATTTATACACCTTAAGTCATCGAAGACTTTCTAGAATTAAAATCATGTGTATGTAAAGAAGGAAGAAGAAAACTACAGGCTATCCTTACAGAAAGAGAGATTCCAAAGGATATAAGATCGTAGGATATATTTGGAAGGCTGCTAGGGGATATCTGCACACCGTATTTGATTCGCTTTAAAGAAATTCGATTCCTTAAATAGCTAAAGAAATGGATTTTGACTTCTTTGGGTCGTTCAATGCGTCGAACGAAACATCGATTATCCGTAAGAGGCATATTGGGTTCGCGCATCCGGTGAGGCCGGTAAGTCTTTGGCTGAGCGAGATGTGAATTCGGCTCTTATCGGAGATTGATGCCTGCAGGACAGCTGTGAGCGCATCACCTATTTGCAGGAGGGCGAACGCTGCGTCTATGCCAACTCGAATCCGTCGTGCATAGACCAGGTGTTTATCTTCAACTACAATTCCTTCTACTACTGCACGTGCGATGCGGATGACCTGCTGAGCTTGGCCTGCACCGTATTGCTGCTCTGCGAGTGTCTGCTGCTCTTCTGGGCCATCTACTTCACCACGATCCAGTAGTGAGTGCGTCCGGGGTCCGGGGAGCTGCAGCCGCATCTAATCGAATGCCCTTTCAGCTTCGTGCCGGCCATGACGCTCATAGCGCGCATGCTGAACATGAACGAGTACGTCGCCGGCGAGACCATACTGACCTTGGGCAACAATACGCCGACCATCATTGGCAGCGTGACCGGGCTGACGAACAAGTCGCGCCACCCCTACTCGGACACGATGTCGGTCAGCCTCTTCATGGGCGTCTTCATAACGTCGATCATTATGTGGGTGCGGCCCTTTGCCATCGATGGGTTCTACTTTCTGCGCGAGGTGGGCTTCGTCGTGCTCTACGTGAGCATTCTGGACTATGCTATTTTTAGCACCAAGGGCTACATAACCGTCGGCTGGGCCGTCGTCCTGAACATCATATATCCCATTTACATTACAATCGTACTCTGCGATCAGTATATACAAAACCGCATGGACAAGGGTGAGCTGGCCGCGGAAAGTCTGCCCCAATAACTGCCCCAACCTTCATTGCAGCGCTGAATGCGGCGAAAGTGAAGGCCGCTCAGGAGTCGGTTGTCACCGTCATAATGCCCGCAGACCTGGCGTCCTTCGACGCGATGGAGTTGGATGAGGCACGTTCGCCCAACGACAAGCTCTTCAGCCAGTTCTTTCGCATCTTCAACACGCTGGACAGACACCGCTACTCCAGCCCCTGGTCGTTCTGCAAGCTGTGGGCCTTGGTCAAGGTACCGCCGTCGATTTTCCTGCGCATATTGATACCAGAAATCTACTTGACTCCAACATCGAAGTCATACTCGAAGCTTCTCTGCTGCATTCAGATCACCCTGACGCCCACCACTATCATGATGCTACTTGGTCTGTCGCCGCACTCGATTCGTGTGCTGACCTCCAATGAGCTCTTCCCTCTTTTCGTCTTTTCGTCTAGCTGAACAAAGCTCGACGCTCCGCCCCTGGCTGCTGACTATATTCATCGTCTGCCTGGTGGTTCTGCTGCCCCTTTCGTTCTTTGCTTTTCTATACTCGCGGACGGATAAGCTGCCCAGGTGGTACAAGGCCACGGAGGCACTGAATATCATGGGCTGCCTTCTGGTTCTCTTTATCCTGACCATGGAGCTGAACGCGTTGCTCGAGGCCGTGGGCATTGTGTTGAAGCGCAGTCACACCTTTATTGGCTGCACCCTCTACACCTGGGGCTCCGGGTGGTCGGATCTCTTGATCAACTTGAGCATGGCCCAGAACGGCATGCCTCGCATGGCCTTCGCCGCTTGCTTCGGCACGATTATAATCTGTACTTACAATTATCGAAGCTATCGAGCTATCGATTACATATATATCTCCTTTCAGCTACCTTTTCGTCCGTTTGCTTGCCGTACCTGATTTCCGCCATACAGACAGATTCTACGAAAGGTACTTTCAACGTAAGTACTCTACGATATTCGATATACGATATTCGATATTGTAGGCAATCGATATTCAGCAATTCAATAATTGTGGTCAGACGGGTAAAGGCATTGGAACTCCTCTAATCCAAACTAATCCTAGTCCCATTCTTGATTATTAAGCACTTCATTCCTCTTAATCTACCGTCAATCAATTTAGGTCACCGAGGGCACACTTGGCGCCACGGCCTCTGCCTTTATTTCTATAACTCTCTCCATGAGTAGTCTGTATGCCGTTTCAACGAATTTCATGCTACGTCGGACGGGCGCCTTGGTGGGCATAATCTTCTATGCACTCTTCCTCTTGTTTTGCGTCTTGAGCGAGTTTGAAATAGCCCACGCATTTGGGACGGATCACGGTATGGACCACACCCACTTCGATGAGAGCTACAGCAACTGAGCTGTGTGTGATTCTCAATCAGTTGAAATGTGATCGAAATAAATCTGTTAGCTCACTTACCTCTTTGATTGACTTGCGACTTGACATGGAAAAGTTGAAGGGAAATGTTAGAGGACTCTATCAGAATTCACTTGGCTCTCCCTTCGTTCCTTTGCTCATCTTTAGTCAATTAGTAATTCTGCGGACCGAAGACCTGGCGACTATCCCACGTACTAGGAGAATACTTAGATCCCATCACACTCAGGTTCGACTCTTGACCTTAACCCTTGTCCGAAGCTCTTACAGGTATCAATCTATCCCATATATGTATATACCCAATTATATATATACCTAATTTGATATTGTTTCTGAAACACATTTTCACACATATTTCACTTTAGCTTAGGCAACACCCATGGCTTATATGACTGTATCATGTTTCTCTCGAAAGAAAACAGATGCAACACGTATTCCACTATGTTAATACGCCCCTATTCAGATTGATCCACATTGGAACCGTCAAGCTCATAAGCACTGCTGATAAAGGCAATTACAATAAAGCATTTGTTAGTTATCGCCCAGCTGAGTTTGCGCCCGACTGTCGACCCCTGCTCCATACACGAGCTAGACCCATTTCCATTTCCATTTTCAGTTTCTGTCTGTGCTTTGGTTCCCGTGGCGGGAGAAGCTTTGCGTTAGCTCAATTTGACGAACTGATAAATGTCAAATGGTTTATGACACTCGGCTTTCAATTCTGACTTCATCGAGTTGTGGCTTTTTTGTGTGCCCTATAGCTATTGCACTTGGGCAAGGGTATATTGGTTTTGTGAAAAAGGTATGTGACAGGCAAATGTCAAAAAGAAAAGCAAAATAAAACGTTTCTCTATTCACGATAGAGGCTAAAGTAAAACATTTGATATTAGGATTAACGTAAGTAAGGTATCTTATAGCGAGCATTTCTTGCTGAAACACTCTTATTCGTGTTTTTATACACCTGCAGAGGGTATAAAGCTTTTGCCGCAATCGTAGCACATGAAGATGTAGAACATTAGGATTAACGTAAGTAGGGGTATCTTATAGTCGAGCATTTCCTGCTGAAGCACTCTTATTCGTTTTTTTATACACTTGCAGAGGGCATGAAGCTTTTGCCGCAATTGTAGCATATGAAGAAGTATTTCTGTATGAAACGTTCTTGAGGCTTGAGGTGGACTGGAATTGGATCAATTCTCAGATCATTCCAGAATCGAGACTTAGAATGTATAGAATCATTTGACAGATTGCTATGATCTTCACGCCTTTCACGCTCAAGTCGAGCTGCCTTCCACTGTCACATGGCTAAGACTGAAGTGATTGATAGCAGATCTGCGATGATCAAGTTCTGACAACGTTTACTTTCTCTGTTCTCTCTGACTCTCCCTCTCTCTCTCTGCCTCTCTCTCTTTTAATCTGTTTCTTCAGACCTCCCTCTCTCTTTCTGCAATAGTCATAACTTCAAATTAAAAATCGAGAACAGAGTATAGCTGATAATGTTATACATATTATAGAGTATTGCGCTCTTCCACTGCCCGATGATATCAGATATACTAGACAAGATACTGTGTCTACGAACAACATTCGGTTCGTGTTGTGAGTGTTGTTGTCATAGACTCCGCTGGCTGTTATGCTGGCTCGCTTTATGAGCTTTTTTTATATTTATTGTCATCGCATGTATTTTGTTGATGCTTTTTGTTTGGATTTGAATTTATGATTTTGGCTTTCGTCTCTTTGATTTTTATATAGGTTATAATTTCCGATTGTGAGCCATAAATATTATTGTTCGCCCCGAATGGTTCAATACCGGATTGCAGCGCAGTAAAAGTGTTACACACGTCTGCGGTTATTAATGGAATCGACTTGAGAGCAGGCAACAAAAAAGCCTTTTTGTTCCACCTGGGAAATACCAGAGAAAACGAAAGTCTTTAATTACTTTTTTTTGTTGAATAATTTAGTAATACTGTATAAAATTGGGTTTAATATAAATTTTGCGTGAGGCTTTTACGTGGGCAGTTAGTAGAAATCACTCATTTTAGATCAAGTATATATATATTTTTAAATGAAATATATAAAAGATTACGTCAAAATCTCTATATAATTTTTATACCCTGAGCCCATTGAAAATGGGAAATCAGGGTATAATGTTTTTGTTGGATGTATGTAACAGGCAGAAGGAGGCGTGGCAGACCCCATAAAGTATATATATTCTTGATCAGGACGACAAGAGAAATCGATTGAGCCATGTCCGTCTGTCCGTCTGTCCGTCCGTCCGTCCGTCCGTCTGTCCGTCTGTCCGTCTGTCCGTCTGTCCGTCTGTCCGTATGTTTGAACGCGTCGATTTCAGCCCGTATAAGAGCTAGAGACTTGAAATTTTTTTTGTAGGTCCGTGTATAGCACGCGCAGATCGAGTTTGTTTTAAAAAATCGATAACTATTCCCAATTAATTGTTATCGATTAAAAACAATATCGAAATTCAGTTAAAAAATTCTATCTCGCCCATCTTTTAAGCTAGAGACACCAAATTTTATATTAAGCTTTATATGTATTTTATGCAATTTCGAATTTTGTTATATTTTGGATACCGGCCCCAAATTTCCCCCAATTGAACTTCAGTCTCAAATATAGCCAAAGTGCGAATGAGTTGGCACTTTTACTAAACTGATAAATATGCCCATAGAATATATTGATCATATACCGAAAATTTCATTGAAATCCGTTAAATAGCAAAAAAGTTATTAAACAAAACGTTTGGCAACTTTGCAAAAACACGCTGCAGCAGCGCCAAGCGAACGCACTTGCACACGCACACACACATACAAACGCTCGCATTCTAGTCGATTCGAAGAATTATCAGCTGCTGCTTTAGTTTACATTTGCCATCGCTAAATATAAGTGTATTGGAAAACACAGGTTCGACGAGGCTCAGGGTATACCCTAGTCGGTTACGCCCGACTAGAGTTTTCTTACTTGTTTTTTTTAATTTCCATTAATTTCCCATATTATTTTTTAAATATTTAGAAATATTTTAGATATACCACCAATATATTTATTTTTTTATGACACAAACTACATTCAATTGATTTAGTATATTTAACAGGTGCTACATTTAACTGTTATTTCAATAGTAAAAAACAAAGCGAACTGCAAAATAAATAAATAAAAGGCGTAAAAATCCTTTACATGAATCAACAATAGCTGCTGGCATTGGGATTGCCCGCAGCGGATAATTTGCGTCAAAATGTCAGTTTGTTTGAAGAGCGAGTGCCCCAAGTCGGCAGCGATGAGAGACGTGCAATTGAATTAAAATTAAAATATATAGCGCAAAGGCTGACATGAAACACACACACACACACAAAAAAGGCAATGAAAATGAAAATAAAAATTGCATTCGTTATAATTTCCAATTTATTTACGAGTCGTGTGTGTGTTTGGGTGTGTGTGTGTGTGGGTGTTCAGTGTTGCAACAAAAATTATAAATTTAAAAAAATAATTAAAAACCATTTGGCTGGTGCACCGCGGATGCCAATGCCAAATGCCGGGATTCAGTTTGTCCACGGCACACAGAACTCGCTTTCAATTAATGCAAAATGTCCTAAAATGAACGCATCTCTCCTCTCACTGATTGTTGGCGATTGTCAAGCGGCTCGCTGCGTACAAATTGGAATGCGCCAGCGAAACGTGATCCCCGGGTGAGCCGCACGGTGCCAATTGCGATTGTCAGTCGGGCGCCCACAGTGCATAACTGCGCTTATTCCTTTTGCCTTTGTTGCGTTAAATAATGGGATAAAAGTATATGAAATTAAGCAATGGACTGTCCCAGCTGCCAGCTGCCAGCTGACAACAGCCAACAACTGCCAGCTGCCAACTGCATTCTGCCAGTTGCCAGTCAGCTCTTTCAAGTTTTTCAAATTGTCACATGAGATTTTAATACATTAATCAAGCAGCTCGACTCCCGTTGAGTATATAGAGAACGCAACTCTATAGTTGGTAAATATATGAAAATTGCTGAATATCGAAATCTGATTGAAATTGCATTGCTAGAAGTCATATAAAATGCGGAAACTAAGTTACTTTTTTAGAGCTACATAAGTTTAACTGATAATAAGATATAAAAATATATTTTTAATATTAATAAAAAGAATTTTATTTGATAGTTATTTTCATGACATTATAGATAAGCAAAAAATATTTTTAATAAAATTTTTATTTTTTTTTTTTTATTATTTTACCTTCTCTTTTATAGTTTTTTTAGAGTTACATAAGTTTAACTCTTATTATCAGTATAGAAATATATTTTTAATATTAGTAAAAAGAATTTTATTTTATAGTTATTTTTATGACATATATAACAGAAAACATTATTAATAATATTTTTATTTTTATATTCTGTAATATTATTTTGTTATTTTTTTGCCTTTTACTATCAGGCAAACATAATAATAACAAAATAATATTACAGAAAATAAAAATATTACTAATAATGTTTTCTGCCTGTCTAATCTATCTAAATTTCCTAAATATTTGTCGATTCATTGTGGCAAAAGAGCTTTTTGTACAATTATTAATTGATAAAAATAGAGTATGCCAATATATACTCAATGTATATATATATATAGCCAACCGCATGCCTGAAGACTTGTAGTCTTATCGCCTAGTCGACATCGATGTAGTAGTTCGAAGTGCTCGCGCTTGTAAATCTCTATGTCTAGCTCCAACAACGTCAATGTCCAAGTATAAATCTCAAATTGGGCAAACAGGTAATCACTCAAATCGCCCTGATTTGGCTCAGATTGTTGGGGCCATAAATAGTTGTCAATGAGCCGTCCGAGCTGTGGCTGCGCTCATAAATTAATTCAATCAATGTCAGAAAGAAATTGTTATTTCACATCTGAGTGCGGCCATAAATCTCAAGCCGTGTCGATCTTATCGCTAATCGATGTGTCCGTCGAGCGGGTGGGTCGAGATGTGATGGGGTTGCAATCAGCACTCAGCCCCGCTCCATCTCTCTCTCATGGGGATGGCGCGACTACGACTGCGACTACGACTACGACTATTCGTGCCTCATAAATTAAGACTAAACTAATTTCTCGCTTGTATTTTATGAGCGCCTCTAATTGTCCCGGTGATAAGCCGATGCTGGGCAATAATATCCAAGTACAGCGACTGTATTCATTGCCCTTGCACGGTTACTTATGCCTGATGTATTCATTGGCAAGTGAAGTCAATCAAAGACCCATCTGTCAGTTGACAAATGATTTTAAAATCCCTTTCGCAAAGCTGCATCACTTAGGGCGGAGCCCAGGAGTCAAGCTACTACCACAAGTGCCGACATCAGGCACTGAATGAAAGCAGAAAAACCAGAGGAAAGGAAAAAAAAAGAGAGACAACACACAAACATTCCATAGATATCGGATGCGGGAAACATACACTTTAAATGCTTGCGATATTGTCAATCAAAATTCAATCGAAGCCATGAATCATGACAGCCAGAGGATGGTTATGCTGATGATGGCTTCAAGAGCGACTCTCATTCAACACTGATGGATGGATGGATGGCTGCCTGGCTGCCTGGCTCTGTGACTGGCTGCAGCTCGAAAAAATTGAAATCGCTCGAACAGTGAATGCGTGTTGAATGTTGTTGTTGCCCCTCCCCCAATGCCCCTTCGCCCGCCATCCACATGTCAGGCACTTGTCGTTGGCAAAAGCATTTAGCATTGGCGTCCTGTAGCCACATGCCACACGAGTTCCTCATGCGCTGCTGCTTCTCATCCACATCATCCACATCATCATCTCGAGCGTCTCCAGCGTCATCAGTCAATGTCATTGAGATAGTTTTGACATTTTTATGAGCAAATGATAAGACCCACTCGCTCTGCTGGGTGCTCGTCTGATGGCCAATGTTTGACACTTGCCAGCCCCAGCCCCATTCACAATTCGCATTCCGAGCTCCTCCCTCACCACAGCTCCCCTGCCCTAGACCGATTTTTTCTCTCCTCGCATTTATTGTGTGCATTTGAAATTTATGACTTCAAATGGCCTGATTATCTACGTATACGTTTTTTTTTTGCTTTGTTTTAAATTTAACGCTGACAGAGTACAACCCTATCTTCCAGTATTGCCACAGTTATCTATCGTGATGGACAGCTAAAGGCATAGCCTCTAATGACCACATCAAACATGACTAACTTTAACTGGCAAACTAGGTTTCTCCCCTAGATTTCAATGCCCGAGATAGTTGGCATACTTGGCTCTGTTGGCTGATTACATGGATTTTAGATATGTGGATGTTGTTATTATGTATATTATTAGGTGGAATGACTTCACTTTACTAATTTCTGATATTTAATATCGACTAGAGTCACCAAGACTATAAGATAATTGCTTTCTTTTTGTTTGTTTTCTGTTTTATTTAAGACAAAAATATTTTAAATTTATTACTTTTTTTTTTTGGACTTCAAATATATAATATATAATATATATTTTTAGTTGGGATGACTTAAATAGTTTTAAATAGTTTTTTTCCATTATTTTATAGCCACTATTATTTTTTTAAACAACTAAATTTTGAAAATTTTTCTCTTTTAAAGCCAAAAAAAATCTAAAAAAATAAATATCATATTTCTTAAATATAATATAAATAAATATAATAATAAAAAACCTCTCCATGACATTTTAGAATCTGTAACTAAATTTATTAACAAATTATGCAAAAATTGATTTCAATAAATAAATTTGTTTGCCCAATTGTCAGCTTCAAAGCATTCAACAAAATTGTATCTAAATATCCTGCTTGACCTATGCCATTGGGTAATAAATTGTGTAAATAATTTCCTGATTAAATAAAAGTTTATAAAATGGAAAAAAGAGGAATTTTAGAAGGCAGCATTAATAATTGCGGCGCATTGTTGCTGCGCTGGCCGCGGGCCCTAGCGAAAATGCAGCTTTGCCTACTAATGTTGACTTCCGCTTCCGCTCGAGAGTTCAAAGTGCGTTTCCGTTCGCTCTTTTTATGCTCGCTCGCTCTCTCTCTCTCGCCGTCTCACTTTCCATCACAATTGGCTGCGAAATTTGTTATCGTGGCAACACACAAAAGTAAAATTAAAATTTGCGTAAAATATTGCAGCTGCAGAAAGCATAAAAAAATATTTATAATAAACAAAAAAAATAGTTACAAATCAGACAAATAAATTTGCAAACAAATGCCCATGCGCGAAATATTTGACATTTATTAATTAAAAATGGGCGCAAAATTTATATTAATTTTATTCAAATTGTCAACGGCAACAAAGGAAGCTAATTTCAATTTATTTTATTTGTCTCTCTCAGGTTTGTCAGGCGCCTCGCCCCCACTTTGTGGACTCCCCCCTTTTGGCTGCCACAAAAAGCGCATAGATAAAATTGACATTTCTAAAAACGTATATAGAAATACATAAATTTCTGCATTGTTTTTATCTGTCGCAGAATAAATCACAAGTATTAACGGCATAGCAGTTCTTTATCAAACATTTAGTTACAAAATGAGTTTTTATATAATTTCTAATGTGATAGAAGAGGAGGGTGTAGGTAGGAGAGAGTGAGGGAGACTATGTGAAGTATATAATGAAGCGTCGGTTTAGAGTTTTCTTACTTGTTTATTTATATATTTAAATATTTATATACTTGTATGATGCAATATCTAACTGAAATACCAGGCAATTAGAATTGAGCAGCATGAAAACTCAGCAACATTTTTTTTAGTTTTTATGGCTCAGCAAATAATTCTGATGTGTTTCACTTTCTTGCTGTTGACTTCTGTTCGCCTGGCATTTTAGCAGAATTTATAATACATTTTATTGTCTACTCAGTATGTGTATGTGTGTATCTGTATGCTGTATAGACTCAAGTATCCATCGAAACTCTAGCCCCGACTGCAGCTCAAGCGCAGCAGCTGCGTAAGCTGCGCAGCAAGCAGAGCGCGTGCTTATGCGAGTATGTAAGTATGTGGACACGCGTTATATGTAATATTTTTTGCCAGCAAAGATCAAATGTTTTATGAGCATGAAATTCATCTCTTGCCAGAAAGAAGGTAAAAGATATTAGATCAAAATGGAGACAACCAAAATGTTTATAATGTTTGTATATTAAAAAAAATCGTGCTTAAATTGAAATTGAAATTGATTGACCTAAAAAAATTTATTTAATATCAGCTTCCGTTGGGTTCAGGGTATCTTTATAACTTACTTGTTAATGTTGCTCAAGAACGTAATAATGAAAATATCAAGTCTATCCTTAACTTGCCAAAAGAATAAATAAATATAGTAAATATAAAAGAAAAATTCAGTTCTTGCTGCAGTCCTTTGTACATAAAATATAGATCAGATGCTTAAAGTCTAACACTAAACATGAAATTGAAACTGCCTTTACACTAAAATAAACCTCTGTCTTAATTAAGTATTTAAAAATTGCAGATCGTTTATGAACGTATATACATTTATCTATACACATATAACATTCACAGATCCTATATGAAGCCATTTATATACATTTACTTATACATATATAATATCTCATATTCTCAGTTCTATTCACATTATTGATTGATATAGTAATAGGACTGTTTTGGTTGTCGAACATTGCTGGCATAGCTAAGTTAAATCAGTGCAAGTCCATGTAAAGTGTTTTTTATTCGCCTGCGATTATTTATTATAAATGTAGGGCTGCCTTTTAATTTTATATATTTATTTTCACAGTTTTTTTCCCCATTTTCTTTTTTTGTTTGTGAACAAATTTGCATTGTTGATTTATGGGATTTGTTATATTTGACAGTTGCTATTGTTGTTGTTGTTGTTGTTGTTGTTGTTGTGGCAATGGCATTTTATTAGAGTCGCATTGTGCGTCTGTGTCGCTTGTTTTTGTGGGTCCCTATTCTATAATCGGCTTTCTATATTAATTTAAATTTTATTTTTGGCATTTTATTATAATTACTCTTGATAAATGTAAATAGTCATCGTTAGCAACAGCATTGTTATTTGTTATACTTGTTGTTACCCGAGTGCACACATTAACCGGCTTTGCACGGTCAACTGCGCTGCTCTTTATGTGTTGTATGTGGGAAATATTTTAGAATATTTATTACGTGCGATGGGGCCATCTACAATATAAATAATAGTATATAAAAATATAAAAAAAGGTACAAAGTGCATTTAATAGTTTATATACCATTATATAATATTAGAGAAACATTTTATATTATATTATCATTTAAATTATAGAGAAGTTTTATGCTAAAACAAAAAGCTTTCCTTTAGTTCCTCACCCTAAATAAATATTTTGAAATATTTCCTATATAATTTATATCTTTGGAGATCTTAACTTATATATTCTTTTATCGTTGCATTTTAATGTTTTAATACAATAATTTTTTTCCAGACCATTTAGAAGGTATTTCAAAAATATTTGATTTCTTTTGCTACTCCAACTCTCTCCGCCTTTAGTCAATACTCTAATATTTCATTAGAGAATTAAAGTTTCTGTTTAATCCTTTTTTTTGCTGCAACCCACAAATCCCGCGAAGCGCCTATACTCACGCCCATATAAAATACCAAAAATATTTTGCGGTTTTGAATGTTTTTAATTGTATTATTAGTAATTGCTGTTGTTGTTTATGCAAAAAATTAACATTCTATGCTCTTTGTCGTAGGCGCCCATGAAATGAGGACAATCCACATTTGCCATAAAACAGAGATAGATAGAGAGAGAGGGAGAGCGAGGGGGAGAGAGAGGGCGGTAAAAAGAAAGGGTTTAATATTTTGCACAAACATTTATTATACTTTTTGGATATACTTTATATTAATAATATTTTAATGCTAATTTCAACAAATCCAAAGGCATTTGTGGCTCGCTCCTAAACGCAATTTATGCATGAACTTTTGTATCTGCTGGTGATATTTTAATTTTACTGTCACATTTGATCATAAATTTGCCGATTAATAAATAATTCGTTGCGCGATTTTTGTTTTTGCCAATTTGTTTGGCCCTAAACATGAATAAAAACTGCCCATTATCCAGCCAAAAAGTTTTGTGTAAGCCTAAGCTAGCTGGATTGTCGAGTGTGGTGAGGACGGATGGAGCTCTCTAATGCTGAGTTGAATGTTAGGAATTTATTGTTACTTATTGTTGTAATTAAGGTTTGTAGGGAGAACTTAAGAATGTTTAAGTTTTTGAATAACGTAAGAAAGTTTCTTCGGCTGAGTTTTGAATATCTGAAAAAATGTATCGTAAGCTGAGGCTGGTTACGAAAGAAAGTATCTTCAAATGAGTTTTAAAACTCTATAGATGGTATCTCAGATATTTGGTAATTTATATTGAGTTCATATAAAAGAGTTTATCTTGCCTGATGAACAGATTGTTAACAAAGGCTTTGTTTTAAAGGTGAATGTATGAAAGCTATAAGGTAGATTTTTAGAGTAGATTTATTTTAGAGAGAATTCTATTCTATGCTGCATGTTGGGAAAAAAGTAAAGCTTACAAAATCTTTTAACTACAATATATATAATAAAAATAAAATTATTCATTGCATAATATATTTAATAAAAATATAATATATAAAAAAATATAAAAAAAATAAATATATTATAAAATAAAAATAAATATGATATAAATTTTTATTATATAGCTTAAATAAAATATTATAAATAATACGCATTAATATTGACTTAGAAAAAAATAGTAAGACTATTTTTAAGAATCTTTAATATATATTCAGTATTTTTATATTTTTTAGTATTTTTGCATTTAGTATATTTTTATTGTTTAGCATCTTTCCTACTTTTGTACCGACTCCCATTGAATTTAGTTTCATTACTTCACACCAAACTCAGTCAAGCTACAAAAATCAGTCACTTCACATACAAAATTCATACAAAAACATATGCATTTATGAATAAATATATATTGAAATATACAAAATTCATATAAACACAGAAGATATACATTCTTGTTCAGTAAGTGTCGTTCACTAGTGCGCTGCCAAGATGATGAACGAAGGGCGCCGCAATAGCTACGATGTAGTCTCGATACCATCGTATGAGTCACTGCCGGCGGAATCGGAGAATGAGGCAGAAGTGCGCTGTGGGGAGATGGTGACAAATGAAATGGTGCACAATCTGAAGATCGGTCCAGGCAAAGCGAAGCGCGCATCGAAGGCGTACGATATGCGTATGATTGCACTAACGCCGCCCGTGTCGATGGCCGAGGGCATGTCCTGCTGTAACTTGGACGCCTTCTCGTCGGAGGCCTGCAATGCGGGTGACGATCTTAAGATGATTCCAACGTTCAATGCCCAGCTCATGGTTGTCTATAAGCAGGGCGACATCCACAGCGCACTCCACTTTCTGATGGACTCCGTTCACTATCCCTTCGAGGCACGTGCGGTGACCACTGTCTGCGTTGAGAAGAGCATTCGCGCCGAGTTTGGGGAGCGTATCCGCAGTCTAATGAAGCCGGTCAGCCTGAGCACAGCGCTGCATCCTCACTACCGGAAGACCATGCTGGCGATTGAGGACTTGGACTTGGAGATGATCACCGCCGATCCGGACAGCATCAATTCCCCACAGACCTCGCCCATCGTCGTCTGCGACTGCCAGCACAGCGTGTTGGGCGAGCAGCCCACGGGCGTCATCTGCCTGCGCACCTTCACGGACAGCCTCGAGATCGTTAAGATGTGCCAGGACGAGAAGTTGCGCTTCGAGAGCGTCAGCCTCTGGAACGAGTGCGTGGAGGGTCTCTATCAGCTGGTCGTCTCCCTGGACTCCAGCATCTTCTACTTCAACAGCTGCAACGTGAGCTTGGAGCCGATCTCTTCCTACCACGCCCAGAACACGGTGACCACTCGCATCGTCGATAACTTCCACTATGAAACTCTGCAGATTTTCGACAAATTGAAAATCGTAGTATTTCCCATCGGCTCTCACATCTGGACGAACCGCGAAGAGCAGGCTGAAGCCTCGCCAGCACCCATTTCGTTCCTCAGCAGCTAAGCAGCTGAGCTGCTGAGCTGATCATGATCATGTCTCTTCCTCATCGGGAGTTTCCGATAAAAAATAAAGTCGTTCAATTGCTGTCACCGAAAATATAAATTCCATCAATATTTCGCAGTTATTTTCGGATCAACAATAACGCCTTTTAATGCTAATTGACTTTGATGATCACGACGATGATCGCGATGATGATGATGGGGCTTTCGAATATGATGGCAGCTGTCAGCGGCCGTAATACGCGTTATATATGAACATCTTTTGTTTTCAGCTGCTCTTCGTTTTGTTAGGCTGCGCTTAATGAGTCCGTCTTATGTAAATATGAGCACTTACCCAAAAACGGGTTGGCCACATGACTAATCCAGCTTCCTCAATCAAGCGCAGCAGCTGCCTCCCCCCTCCACTCGTAGTCCATTGTACTTGGCCATGGGTGTGACACGGCTCTTATCAAGGCAGCGAATGTTGCCAATACTAATAAATCACCCTCTACGATGCTTTAGAGTGTGTGTGTGGCCGTAGGTTCTATAAAGCTTGGGCAGGATGTAGGGAAACTCTTTTTAAATACGCTTTAGGCTAGGGATTTTTTTTTGTATATATATATAATTTTTTTATGATTTCTAATATTTTTTTTATTAATTTATATATAATATATATTTAGAAAATTAAATTTAAACATTTTTTGCATTGTCAGAAAAATTAATGAAGTTAAAAAATATTTAAATATAATAATTATTCTAATATTATTGTTAATTTAATTATATGAATCTCAAATATATTTTTTTACAATAAAAAATTTTTCCTAATATTTATATGAAAGATGTTTATATTTTTTAAAATATACAACACAATATTTTTGCTACGCTAAATATTTTTCTTTTAATAAAAAATTAGAACAAATATAATATTTTGTATTGTTAATGGAATGATTTTAAATGAAATATTTTATGTATTATCTATTCATATTAAATTGGCAAATAAATAAATAAATTTAATTTATTTTTTTTTAAAGGGATAGTTAGACATAAAATATAAATAATAATATTAACTATTTATATAAAATTGTATGTCCTTAATTATTGCTCCAAAATAGTATTCAAATGATACAATGATCCAATATACAATAAGGCAACGCATTTGATAGTCTGCTCATGCCATTTCGATCAAGTCCACTTGCTTGGCTTGGCGATGCTTCAACTCAAATTTACGATCGACATTTAAGAGCGCCAAGCCGGACACATTGTGCGACGAATTCAGCTGGCCAATAAAATCGTCAGTTTACGACGCTGGCGAGGATGATGCGTGAGTGACGGAGTCATCGGAGGTGCGTCCTCCCAGCCCGGCCACTTAAGAGCGCCAAAAATAAGCCTGGCTCATCTTGACGATTATCAGTATTGAATTTACACAGCATAAATCTCTTGGCAAGTGACAGAGCGACACAGAGCCCGGATCAAATGGACATGCCTGCAACTGTGTGTGTGTGTGTGTGAGTGGACTCCACTCCAGACTCCACATGGCGCAGGTGTAGCTGCAGTTGGAGCTTAGTCTGGCTCTCTAACTGTGGGCCATGCGTTGAATTCATTATAAAATGCGGTTTCAATTATTTGTCAAAATGTCCGTCTGGCTGCCGGGCCTCAATGGCTGTGACATTGATGTTGACATTGACGTACAGCCAGGCAGAGCTGCCCCCGCTCCAACTGCGACAATACAAATTAAATTGTTAATGGGCAGTGAGTCATGCAGTCAGTCGGTTGGAGAGTCCGTCCGTCCGTCCGTCTGTCCGTCCGTCAGTCAGTCAGTCAGGCCATCAACTAGACATGCGACAAGTCAGTGCGTTTTAGCCTTTATTTAATATGGCATTTCATTGTTATATTCGCATTGATATTATGCAAATGACGCATTAGCCTGAGTAATTGCTGCACTGCAGCATCCATTGTGCCGCCACAATTTACCACTGATCTCTCTATATGTGTATGTATGTGTTGCCATGCCAGTTACCTTTATGTGCTTTAACTTGACTAACACAAAAGTCCCAATTGTCGCATTTAATTGCCAACTTAACGATCTGAAATGCTTAGGCAAACACTTTACACACACTCAAAAGACGTTTAGGCAAATGTAAAGCGAAGTTTAACCATGCAATTTAAAATCTAATGCGGTGTAAGTGTTGGCAGAGAAAATATGGAATTAATACAAATAAAATATAAGTAAATATAAGCTGAGAAATAGCTGAGTTGTATATGGAAATTTCATGTATTATATAATTTTATATATTTTTAATTTTATGTTTTATTTCATTTAATATATTTAATAAATTAAAATACACGTATTTATATGTAGCAGCAATTATTGCCATATTAATTAATTTTACAACATTAGCTCAAATATACAGTGGCAGTTAAGAGTATTTACGCAACGAGCTTTAATTTCACATTTGTTGAGTAAATACTTTTGACTAACTCTGTACGTTCAATTTAATATAAAGCGATTTCATAATCAGAGACGATTGTGCTTAAAGAAGCAGAAAACTAAATAGGCATGTATGTGCATGTATGAATACATACATACATGTATGTATGTGTGTGTACATTTGGGTATTTCTATGCATGCCAGACAATCATTTGCTTCACATTAAAGTCTAGTAAGAAGAAGAAGAAGCTTGAAGAACTGTTAATGACCGCTGCATTATGAAAGAAGACTTAACTAAATCAGAAGCTCAAAAGGAATAACCAAAGATAACTACACATTTTAGGCTTCGACTGCTGCGCAAGCAAGAGAGTCGCTTCGAGCAAGTATGGTGAGCTTTGTCTTTGTGGAGCGAGCCGAACGTGGCTCCAGCAGAGAGGCACGATGAGAGACAAGAGCTGCAGTCGGCCGATGAAAAGTGAAGAGCATAGACAAAAGTGCGACTCGCGACGTTTTAAGTGTCATTAAATAAGAGATAATAGAATGGCATCGGAAATGCCTACTGAGAGTGGATCGGCAAAGCCGCTCGCCACGACAAATGTACATATGTATATTAATATTTATGTATGTGTGTAAATTCATATGCAGCTAAAGAAATTTGTATACATTTTATTACATTGCATTCTGTTCAAGCAGAAAGTGTTTAAGCATAATAATAATATTAAAGCAGATTTATTAGTACATATTGATTATATGAGTTATGCATGTATAGATTCTTTGAGAAAGGAGTTATAAACAATAAATTTAAAAATTAATTTAATAAATTTATATACAATAAATTTAATAGCGCTTCATTTATATGAACTCTTTGCTAAGAGAATGAATTTATACTGCATTTGATTTACTTTATTTTAGATTTTATATTTAATATATAATCTACTCTATTTACAGATCTTGGCACTGGGACTTATTCAAAAGAGCGTAAGTAAAATGAGATCTGAAATGCCTACAGGCAGACATATGTATATGATATAATATGATATATGATATAATTTAATATATGATATATGATATATTATGATATATGATATAATATATTTCTAAATATATGACATTTATCATACTATTTATGTTCTATGTATACAAAGGTTATATTAGTCTGTATATGTTATAAAATCTATATGTCCCTTGGGTAAGCTGAAAAGTCTTATATAAGTCTTATTTCTATAGAATCTAATTCTGAGACTTTACTGACTATGCAGCTAACCAATAAAAACCTAGCAGAACAAAGCTGCAATCGATACTCGTAGCTCCGTAAAGTTCTTTCTATTTTTAAGAAATGCCCAAATGACTTAGAAAGTGAATACTAATAGAGTCTTAATCGAGTATAAAAACCGCAAACCGCCCAAAGAACTGTTTACAAAGGTACTTAAAGATTTGGGATGGAATCTCTGTAAATATCTTATTCATATAGATTAGAATTTTCTATCTCAAATGACCTAAAAAAAGAAGATAATTTTTATTAATTTATTAAAAATAATTGAACTTGTATACAGAGTATCTACTAGATACAATTTAACATTCACTCTCGTACACAACATTCGACGTCAACAGATCTCACACTCTTTCGTCTTGTACTTCCTAAAGTTAGCCAAAGTCAAATAAATAATTTAGCCGTCTACATGCGTGAATGTCAATTAGACTCGATCGAATAGTAAAGGATATATGAGTATTTAAAAGTCTGGTAGGACGAGCTGAGAGGCAAGGCAAGGCGTACAGCTGCAGGCAGAAGAAACAGAGTGCAACAAGGACTTAGGACTGCCCCACAGACAGAGCTGAAGCTAAAGCTGGCAGTACGAAGCTGTCAGTTTCAATCGTGTCTGCAGAACTTGTCACTCATTCAATAGTTTGAAAATTGCAAATGTCACTTACAACTCACACACAGACATGGAGAGTCATGTGTGTGTGTGTGTGTAAACATTCTAGCCAAGGATGCGACTGAGACAATGTTGCTGGAGACGTTGCCAAAGGACGACAAAGTCTACCAAGAATGCCAGAGGATGACGCGCCAGCAGACGACGCTGTGAATTAAAACAAGGCCAGGAATAAAATAATAAAAGGACAAAAGACAAAAGCATAAGAAAACTTGGGCAGTGTGTGTGTGTGGGTGGGTGGGTGAGTGGTATGAGTGGGTGTGGGTGGGTGGCTGAGTGTGTGTGGGTGGTTGGATGTGTGTGTGCGTGGATATTGACCCATTTAGTAGTTTGAGTAAGCTCGCTGAGCCAGTGCAATATTTTGTGGGCCACACGCTCAACCACCCCACCACCCAACCACACACACACACACATACACACACACACACACACACTCGCAGAGACACCGAGTACAGCATGTACGCATCAAAATCAGACTTGTAATCCAAGTGCAAGTTGCGAATCCAAAAATCCATCCATCGGTTGCAGCGGCAGCGGGAGCGGGAGCAGCATCTTCTGGCAGCAGCCACATCCTTCGCCTTGGCCAGGCGACATCCTTCGAGCAGTTGCGCAAGGAGCAAAACTCGCTGGGCTGATGTCACGTAGATAGACAGAGACATGCAACTGACAGACAGATGGAGAGACACTGTGACACGACACATTGACTGACAGCTGCAGGGGCCGAGCGGCGTCGAGTGGGACGATGGGGCCATGGGGCTGCAGCGTGGGCGTGGCAACTGGTGCAAGTGCAAAGGATTGCTGCAAGAAACGGCGTGTGCAAACAAACCGAAAGACAAAAGCAAATGACGAACGTTTTGTTGGTAATACCAAAGGACTGACAAGCCCAGAGTGCGGCCAAGAAAGCAACTGCAAGAGAGAGAGTGAGAGAGAGAGGGAGTGAGAGAGTTAGATGGGGGAGAGGTAAGGCAGCGCTGCTTGCACTTAGCTGCATATTGAGAGCAGTCGAGGAGGAACGAGCGCCAACTGGCGATTGTGGAACTGCCGCCGAGGCAGAGCAAAGTCAGCCAGGCAACGCGGACGACTCTCGGCGCTAAACACACTTGAAGTCGATTAACTTCAAGGATGCGCACAAATATATATTTTCAAATTACATATAATAATGAGGCAGGGAAGAGACTTTAAACTTTTAAAAGTAGAGCCAAGCTGTAGGTCAATTAGAGGTGATTTTTGGTTTGAGATAAATCAACAATATTTAAAGAAAATTTTTATTTTGAGTCAGGAAAATATATTTATTTTAATTTGATTTTTTTAGGACAGGGCGAAATATTGAAATTTTGTAGTTGAGAGCGATCAAGTGATCTCAAATTTTTAAAAATATGATCAAATATCACAATCATTTCAAAATATGATATAAGCTTTTCAGCAAATTTTCAGAAATCGAATGGAGAAATGAATTATTTAATTTGTAGTTAAATGAATTAAAAATATTTTTAACAAGAGCCTTGAATCTACTTTGAAGGTTTGAGGGTTAAAATTAAAAACAAATTCTTTTTTATATTGAATGGGGATCTTAAATATATTTAATCTAAGCTGAGAAATTGATTTAAAGGACATATAAGAAAGCTTCAGGGTATTTCAGATTTTTCTTAATTCAGATTTTCAGCTTACATTAAATATATTAATAATCAGAATTCAATTAAAATTTTGCTGCGTTTTTTTCAGTCATAAGATAAACCATAAATATTGATTTAAGTATTCTTAAAGAAATATTTTTCGTTATTCAACTAAAAACGTAAATTTTAATAATAATATTTACATAGAGAAAAGTCAGAGATTCGAACTTCAAATACCCAAAAATTATTTTATATTCACAAAAGAATTTCCCTGATTTCCTTACACAATCTCCACTCAGTCTTCCCACACGAAGTCATTTATAAATCGAGACTGACATTAATATGTCTGTTAACTTTAATTATTACCAAACAAAGTATTGTAAAGCTTGCCACGAAGTGCGGAAAAAAAAGAACCCAAGTGAAAACATTAAAAAATTAATCGCAAGCGCAAATTGTGAGTCGCTTTTCCGCGTTTTTTTTTTGTTGCCTTCATTTTTGCGTTTTATCTAGGGTAAAAAAAAAAGAAAATAAAGGACACTCATTACCGCACGCCCCTAGAACAGCTGAACGCCGCACGGGGAGGTCAAGTGTGCCCTGTTGTCCTGGCGCTGATTTGTCCTTTTGACGAAACATTAGGCGGACAGGCGAACATGAGACACGACGAAGCAGCAGCAGCAGCGGCAGCAACGTCCAGCAAAAAGTGTTTTTAATTTAATTTTTTTCACATTTAATTTTTTGCGTTCACAATTTTTTGAATGAAGTTGAAAATCATAAAACACACAACACAGCAGACGCCGGGCTCCAGCTCCACCTCCACCTCCAGCCGGAGCTCGTCTCGTCGAGGCCGAGGCCGAGGCCGAGGCAACTGAAAAATAAATAAGAGTAATTAAATTTCGTAACAAACATGACGAGATAATGGACCGAAGCCATTAACAGTGCCCGGACCGTCAGTCAGGCCAGCGTCTGACCGCTGCAAGATGACGAGAAGAAGCTGTTGACGCCGCTGTCGGACGACGGCACGAAGGGATGAGGGCTACGACGGACGCCAGGACGAGCAGCTGACGCCAGTTGCTGCTGCACAACCCGTTCATATATCATGCCTCAGCGCTTGAAGCAGCTGCTTTAATGTTCTCAGCATTTTTCACATAACCTAGGCCAAGATGCCCAGTTGTCCTTTGGATTGTCTGCCCAGCAGAAAATTTGCCTCTGCCTGCCTCTTGGCTCCCATTTGGCATCTCAGGTTTCATAGAATTATTGCTAAAGGTTGCTACGGGAGTGCTTGAAAGCCAGATTCCTGTGGATTCATAGAGAGATTGGGGAATAGAGCGCCATGATTAAGCAGATCTTTGAGCTGAAGGATGTCTTCAAGGAACTTATGAGCAGCTATAATCAAATGTTAAATAATTCAAGTTCTCTTCAGCTTGAAGTCTGTCTGAGCTGAGTTGATTGTCCGAGTGCTCCATCAATTTTGACATGCAAGCTCGAACTTGCGGAGGATTTGTGCGCGTCTATCCATCCATCGATAGCCCAGAGACAGCTGCACAAAATTGGCCAGCAGAGGGAAGAGGGGAGCAGGGATTGGGGAGCAAACGCAATGAATGGGAATGCAATGCGCGGCATATGCAGCGACTTGGCTGGCAGTTGCCAGCGCCAAGGACATGGAGCAAGGCGCTCGACGATGGATTACGCTGCATCCGTTGACCGAGCGTCTGGGTCTGGGTCCGGGTCCGAGCAGCGTGTTTGAAGTTTGCAATTGGTAACTTGGGAACATGATGCGGGGGGCTTGGGGCCTATACAACGTCAGCGTCATCAAACTGACGCTGTCTGTGCGAGCTGTTTGCTAGCGTTATCCTTTTGGCACTGACCGCTTTTGTTGTTTTGTTATTTTTCATGTCAGTCAAGAATTGGCAAGCAACGAGCAAAACAGGACATGGCCGATGAAATATGTTTTATATACAGAGAGAGGGGGAGAGGGGAAGAGTCTGGGCCTGAGTTGCGCCCAGTTGGAGCACATTGCATCAATATTGAAACGTCAACATCAACTCGCCAGCGGCGAAATGGCGCTCAATGCATAGACAAAGGCAAGGATAGCGGAGAGAGGAGGGAGTGAGGGTAGAGAGGGGCAGCGGGGGTAGCGACGACAAGGACAAGGACGACGACGACCCAAAAAGCTGATGAAGAGTTCAAATTTTTCTTTGTGTGATTTGACGAATGAGCTGTCATCTTGCATTGGAAATGCTCTCTTGGCCCACACACACACACTTACACACACACACACACATGGACACAGGACGTATGCACAGCTGATGGCTTTCTTGTTTGTTCTTTCTTTTTTTTTTTTTGTTCTATAAAAAGTTGCTGACCATTTCTTTTGATGGTTAGTTAAGGAGCATGCTGAAAAGCAGCAAAGGAACCTGCATTCACGGACAGATAGATAGATAGATAGATAGTTAGATGGTTGCTCTTTGTTTGCCTTGGGCGAACTTTTAAATTGCCAAAAACAGAAGAGTTTAACGAGCCTAGCTGAGAGGCTTAAGAAATGTTTCAAAAATGTAAGGGTGCATTTTGAAATTAAATATACATTTATATGAACATGAGATCATGCCAACACACGAATGCACCTGCAATGCATGCATTTATATATAGAGATATTGGTAGATATATGGTTAAGAATTATTCAGAGAAATATATCGGAGAAATGGATGTATTATTTAGTATTTTAGTATTTATATTTAGTATATTTAGTATTCCTTTTAGTTATTTTGTCTTATATATTATTTCTAAGCGCAGCAAGTCCTTGCAGTCCTAAGTCGTTACGAATCTGGCAGCCCCATCAGATCTATGCTTGATTTTAGTGTTCACTAATATCACACTCAAACGAAATTTTATAATACAATACTATCTCTATCAGTGTAATATCCGTATTGACAATAATAATACTCTGATAAATACATATATCCATAACTCCCCTGTCTAACTCAATTTAGTAACATGCACTTATAACTCATTATTGAATGGTCCAAAATCACTTTCCGTTGCGAGATGAGAGAGAACTGCCTCATATATTAGGTCGCTCAATAATTAGTTTCGTATTATTAAAACAGCTAAACGCATTGAATTTTATCGCAGCCAACTTCGCGCCTAGTTTGTAAAATTTTTTTGTTAAAGTTGAATTCCAATCAATAGCGTTTATTAGAAGAATAAATCAATGATAAGCTTCGTTATTCAAATATTTCTTGAGCTAATTTAAAAGTGTTATTAAAATTAAATGAAATCCTGTAATCATCTCAATTATTTAATCAATACAACACACAAATCTCTATCTCTCTCCCTCTCTGACTTGCTTAGCCTTGCAAAACTTTAAGTCGAACATATTCATTTTCTCTAAGTAGGTTCAGCAAGTCTGCGTCAAAGCTAGCTCAAAACTGGAAACTCAGCCGAGTGCAGCCTCTGTGTGTGAGCCCCCAGCCCCCCAATTCGAGCTGGCCGAAAATACATATGGTAGAACGGTCAACGGCAGAGGCAACGGCAACGCCAACGCCATTCATCGAAGCGTGGCTGGCCATCACTTGGCTCGTTTGCTCATCGTCAAGACAAATGGAGAATAAATAAATTACTTTCGGCCTTTTTGCAATTCCAAAACGTCACTGCATATTCTGGTCAAGCAGTCAGTCCAGTCGAGGCGAGGCAAGTCGTGTCGAGTTGAGGCAAAGCGAGCTGAGGCGAGGCGAGTTGAGGCCAGACCAATGGCCAGTTGCAGTTGCTTTTCTTGTGGCCTTGTTGTTGTCCACATGTGATTGCTGGTGCAGGCGACGCCTCCTCTGCTAAACTTTTAAAACGTCAATCAATTGTCCAAAGTTGTCGGAGTTGTCTGACATGTTTTAAATTAACTGACGAAGACGAGCCAACCTAAGCGATTTATGGCCCCTGCTCAAGATGGCGTCTCTGCCAGTCTTTGGCATGGCCAAAATCCAGCTGAGCGTAGACCATGTGTCAGGGCAGACCATGAAAATGGCCAACACTTGATATAAATTGTCGTCGTACGAGTTCTCCAAATGTCCATCAAGCCACTCACAATGAACCAAACAGTTTTGCTTGTTAATTTGAGCGACGACCGACTTAAGTGGCTAAAACTTGATCGAATTCCTATAAATTGAGACTTGAATTTATTTTGGATGAATATAAATATTATTATAAATTATTTTTATATGAATATAATATATAAAATATATAAAGTAAATAAATAAATATTTTTTATATATTTTTGTATTTATTATATATTATTATAAATTATTTTTATATAGAAGTATACTATTTCTAATTTCAAAATGAAGTCTAGAGTTAGTATAAGTTGAATAATTGAAGACAAAAATATAATATGCATAATATGGTAACCCTAAAAAAAAGGAATATTATATTATAATTTGTACAGAAAAATTAGATTAAAAATTTAAAGTCTCTGCTCAATGCCTATATTAGCAGAAAACAATCTATAAATCAATCAATATCAATCAATTTCAGTGCATAATAAGTCTACAAATTTTGCTCATATTAATATTAAATATAGATATATGAAATCCTCTGATAAATATAAAATAATTTCACACATTTTCTAGCACAAATAGATTTAGCTAAGATTAAATTCGAAATTCGCCAAAATTGCCTAAATGCTAAAGCCTTGTTTCTATTTGTATTTCCGCTGCTGTTTATTTATTTTTTTTTTTCGTTCGACCGCATCATTTAATGGATAGCTGTTATCGGTGTGTCAAGCATTATCAAAATCGGTCTGCAATTGGACCAGAAATCGTTTGCATTGTCAATGCAGAGACAAGCAACAACGGCAGGATGTGTTTTTGCATATCGAGCGTATAATTTGCGGGGCTTTTGTGTGCGAGTGTGTGTGTGTGTGTATGTGTGTGTGCTGCTTCAAAACAATGCATATATAAATTATAATATAATAATAATTACTGTCAAACAATAGAAAATTAATTGCGAAACAATCAACGTTTCATTAAAACAAAATGGATTTGACATAATTCAAATGCAGAAGTGCATAAGTGCTGTCCACCTTTCGGCTCCGCGCCACTCCACCTCCACCTGGCTCTGGCTGGGATGCCGGATTGACCTGCCGACGCGTCGGCCATCCAATTGTTACGTTGAATCATTCATTTGGAAAATATTTAATTAATTTTTGCCAATAATGGGCTGGGCTGCGCGACAAAAAAAAAGAGAGAGGGAGAGGAGAGGAGAGGGATATGGAACCGCAATTACGACATCCCAATGAAATTGCCTGTTTGGCCGTGGCTGACTTTTGGCCATGTGATATATTAATGCCAGTCTAATGATGCCGTCCAACTTGTCACTCATTTAATGGGCGCCGCTCAGAGATTAATATACAAATAAACTTTGCTCATGGAGTATGAGGGTCTAGACTCAGGGAAGTTTTGACTTTTGATAATTTTTTTTTTATATATAATTTTAGTTCTCTGTTTTAAATTATATATATGTAGGATATATATTTCGTATCCACTACCTTTATTTTTAATTGCTTAAAATTAAATTTATGTACATTTTTTCATTAAATAATTAAAAACAAAAATATTGTAGAGTAGGTTATGTATTTTATTTTATTTACTTATTATTGACCACATTTATTTATAATTATTTCAAATTGATAATTTCTCCAAAGACTAAACTACATATCTTATAAAAGAATTTGTATTTTTTAAGAATATAAGTTTTGTGGTCTACATAAAAAATTTGGTAACTGTGGTTGCCAAATTGAGCGAGATATTCACAATGGAACTTGATTGTGCTAGCTCTAGAAATCTATACTCGTAAACCACTTTGAAAAAATATTTAAATAATATTTTCTAAGCTGATTCAGAGCCCAATTTCCTATTATAATGATAACAATAAAGCAGAGTCCAATAAAAAAATAGTTGAGCGATAGCTCCAGTGATATAGAAAATATTCATATATTTATATATATACACTTTTACTTCATGTGGACTAGTTTCACTTTTAATATACTCCTCGCATAGCCTGGGACTAGTTGTTGTCGTCTGCGCTGTGCTTTCACTTCAAATATATTTACTGCAACTTAAACTGGAGGATATACGAAATAAATTCCATTGGTGTAAACGAAAGCTGAAGGACAACAGCAGCCGGACTTCTGACCGATGAGCACTCAGCTCAGCTCAACTCAGTTCAGTTGGAGCTGCTGTAGCTGCTGCAGCTGTATTATCCCCGCTGAGCAGTGTAAATGACTGCAAAATGTGAAAATAATAAAGGACTAAACACTAAAATTTACAACTAAAGACAGAGGCGATAGAGAAGAGCCAAAACACACAGAACGGATGCAGCAGCAAAGGACATTCTCTGGATTGAGTCGAGTGGGAGGGGGAGTTGGGCATCCGGGCGAGCTGACTGCTGCAATTAGATGGCCAGTTGAATAGACAGCTTGGACAGTTGAGCGCTTGTGCCAGATAGATGGATAGATGGATGGATGGCTGGATGACTGGATGACCGGTTGGACGGATGGGCTGATAGCTAGACAAGTAATTGCAGTGTACGAAAACAGTTTGATTTGCCCGAGACAAACGTAAGTTGCTGTCCGATTGACAGCGCCTCAGTGAGAGGCTCCATGGCAGATCTGAGCAGCTTCAGCTCTCCTATTCTAATTTAATTGTCAGCCAAACGAGAGTATCTCGGACAGGCCGAGTGGCTGGACCAATCCAATTAAATGCATTTGCATTTGCATGCCTGTCGCTGTCATCGGGTGTACTAAAAATCCAAAATAATACTCAAAATGTCAACTATGCTGTGAAGTAAAAAGATTTCAGCCCAGTTTGGAGGCACTGCAAGGAGTACCTAGTCGTGTTCACTTGAGAATCACAAATGAAATAAAATATTTTATGTACATGACAAAAAAGTTTGTTAGTTGTCAACCGCCAGACGTTTTTTGCTCATTTCACTTGCCTCCCATTGATGAACATCCTATGTCCTAACGCAAAATGAACTTCCTTTACATCAGCAGCAGCTCCTCTACTCTCCCTCTCTCCTGGCTCAAAGGCGAAATGAAAATCCAAAGTCTTTTATATGCCGGTTCATCATTTGCTTGTCTTACCCTGTCGCCGGGTGGTGGGTAGAGGAAGGACGAAGGATGTGGGACGTGGGATGAGACAAGATGAGGCTGTGTCTGCTGTCATTTGTCCAAACTGCATCCGCCAACGGGTTGATGGCATGCGAGCGGTTGGAGGCCCTGCCTCTGCCACATGCTCGTCGAGGATGCTTCGAGTTTTGTTATTGGCAGTTTTTGTAGCTAAAAATCTCGAAATACTTTTGACATACAAGTATGTACGTGTTTGTTTAGTTAGCACCGAGTGTGTGAGTGCATGTGTCTATAGCCAGCACTGCCATCTTAGTGTTGTGAGTATCTCTGAGCACTGAACATTGTCGGCTGTCTTGCCGACTGTCACTCAGCCGGAGTCTTTCTGCAAATGTTCATTTGTGCAAGTGTCTCTCAGGCTCAGTCACAAGTCCGATTGTAAAATGTCAGTGGCCTTTTTCCTAACAACCAACACACACACTCACACACACACACACACGTTTCGAAAATAAATGTTTATCGACTAATATATATAAAATAGAAAAAGAGAGAAGCATAGCCATTAAATGAATTGTTCTTATTTCTAAATAACAAAGCTCGGCAGCAAAGGCACTTTACGATATTCAGTGCAATGCCACTTTAAGAGCAAGGCGAAGATGAGAAGATGGAGAAGATATAGATACTTATATGATAAGATAGTGGGAGAGAAAGAGATAGAGGGAGAGAGATCGATGAAAAAGTGCAAGTGAGAGACAGATACAGTTAAAAAGATTGATAGAGAGGAAGAGAGAGAGAGTGAGGGATACAAAATGTATGTGGGAGGAAGCGAGAGAGAAAGAGAGAGATAGCAAGAGAAATTGGTAAAGAAGGACATTAATAGAAAGAGAGAAAGATAGAACAGATGCAGATAGAAATATAATGAAGGAGACATTACTCTCTTTCTCTTCTTCTACGAGAACGAAAGAAAGAGATCGACAAATACAGATAGAGATCAAGAGAGACATACAGACACTAAAAACAAGAGAAAGTTATATATATTATATACATATATAGCGAGAGAGAGAGAGAGAGATGGATAGCGATTGACAGAGACAAGCAGATTTGAGAAATAGAGCAAACGTGACTGAATGAGAGGTAGAGAGGCAGTGGGAGTGTACGTAAGAGAAAGAGAGAGACATCGAATGACAGAGAGAGATCGATATAGAACCAGTAGTAGAAGGTGACAGATCGACAAGTAGGGAGAGAGAGGAACGAATAGATATAAAGAGACGGAAACTAAAACATAGGCAGTTAGACTGGAGAGAGAGTTAAATTGGCAAAAGCTCAGTGGGAAATATAATGAAATAGGAAAGAATTGTTGAATGAGTACGGAGTTTATTCCATACTGATGACAAGATAAATGCATATCTTTATTTCTCTTATGGCATAAAGCTAAAAATGTAAAGAAATCTTTGACGTCAAACTATCCCATTTTAGTGATTTAATTTTCTTTTCTCTCAGGCTTAAGTCGAGGCTTTAAGATTATAATATTACGTATATTATGCGCTGGTTCAATGAATAATAGCATAATTATTATGTGAGCGCTCGGAAAGCTGTTGGAGAGATTTGTGACACCCAACGTCAACAGATGACAGTTGGCAAGCCACCAAAATGGAGCTTGATGTGCTGCTCCTCCTACTCACTCCCTCCCTCTCTCTCTCTTCCTCCACTCGTCACTCTTGACGCCACCTCGTCCAGGTTGCCGTGACGCTGTCGTCCTCATCCACGTAAACATATTCTTTTGGTCAGTTGGCAAATGACGTTGACATGCCGTGTGATTTTGATGTGCAAAGCTTCGCGCTGGCCGACCGACAGGGGGCGCTGCCGTTCAGCACGGTGAGTTCTTGAGGCCAGACAGGACGAAGCTTTCCAGCAGACGCGCGTATGACATTTTTCACTTAAGCTGACAGTTATGTACAGCAAGCGCCCGCCGCCGCCCTCGAAGTGGGGTCGCTCGCTCAGCTGTCATGCATGGCATGCCGTTTACCGTTTGCCGTTTACCGTTATTAAAAAATTACATACTTACGTCGAAAGAAAGGAAAAAATGAAAAGCGAAAGAGAAATAAATTCAAAAGTTTCACATGCAGCCGAGGAGTCCTCGCCGATGGAGCAAGGGAGTCGATGGCGGGCTGGAGTTAGAGGTTGGGCCGTTTGGGGAATGTTGTGACGCTTGACACGTCACAAGTTTATAGTGGCTTCTGACAGCTCGGACACACTGCGCCACACTGAACTTTCGGCATTCCCCCCCAGAATTGATGGACACTTTTTACCGCTTGGCGCAGATCTGGCAACTGGACTAGGACCCAGCGGCCGGCGCCTGTCTTGGGAGCTTTTTTCTACATACTTCAGCTTTTTTTTTGCCATTTTTTACATGCTGCTCCTCTGCTCAGAGGAGCTCGTCAATTGAGTCATCGGGCATTTTTATACAAAATTTCTGTAGTTTAGAAAACTTCACTGCGAACAGCTTCCGTTCAGACAGACGTCAAACTTCGCTGCAGCCAGCTCGATGCCCACAAGTTCCTCCCTCCCCACTCCTCTCTCTGTCTCGCTCTCGCCTGGCCATCATCGTCTCTGCTTTGGCCGTAACACTTTTGGCCTTTTTGTGCTGATGATGATTTTGTGGTCACTACTGTTAATCCTTAGAGACGTGTGTCGAACATGAATTTCGTTCGCAGCGCATATAAATAATAATTTCTGGCACATGCCCCATGTAGGTGTGTGTGTGTGTGTGTTGATGTGTGTGTCTGTGTGTGTGCTTCGGACCCTGTCCAGCCATATTGCCCTAGACAGCTTGTCGATCTTTATAATGTTGTAATTGAAAACTTTTCCACCGAAAACATTTCTTTTAAAATATTTCGTACTTTTGATATGTCAACCTGCCTGAAAGCCCACGCCGAGCCCCCCACCCCCACTAGCCGGGCGACTGGACATGTCTTAAATTGGTGCGGGCTAAATTTAGTCATAAAGTTTGTTATGCAGGCGACACAAAAGAATTGAGATAGATAGAAAATGGAGATAAGATAGAAGAGAGGGAGAGAGAGAGGCTGAGAGAGGGACTCGAGCTGAGCTGCAAGAGCTTGATTGAAAACATTTTAAAAATTCTCATATTAACTAACCATAATAACAGTTTCTTAGCCTCTCCTATAAGTACATACATTATAAAAAGAATATAGAAAATATTATATTATTATTATAAATTATTTTTTATTCAAAATATTTTTTACAATTTTTTTTTTAAGTTCCTAATAATTTACGAACACAATGCTTTAATATACATATTTATATATACACATATTTTATTTTTAAGCCTTTTCTTTTCTCTTTTCACCTCTTATATTTTATTCTATATTTATAGATTTAATTTTTATGATAAATTTTATTTTTGATTTCTTTTTCTGTTTTACTTTTCCCATAACTAAATATTACTTTAGTTATTTAATCTTAAATAATTTTTAAATTACTCCCATTTCCTTGCATCTCTCACTGCAGTAAATCAGGAAAAATAATTCACAGAAAAATAAAAAATAAGACAAAATTAACATCAAAGTGTTAAGAGCGTGGCAGAGCATTCAAATATTCTGGCAGCACAAGCGCTGTCGTAGTTCAGGCGTTTTGGGGCCTTGGGCTCAGGCTCAGGCTCGGGCTCGAGCTTGGGTCGTGGTCAGCAGCCGTGGTCCCTCTTGTGGGCAGCAGTTGCCTCGTCTCTTTGTGCTAAATAATGATGGAAACTTAAACGCCGCATGAATGAAGCGAGGGCAAGCGTCCGGCTGACAGGGCAACTTTAAGTGAATGTCCTGCATTTTATTTCTTGTTGTCCTCCGAGAATATGTGAAAGTTGAAATGCTGCTGGAATTAAACTTACAAAAAACTGCAAATAACAAAAAATAAAATATATAGAATACACACACACACAAACACAGAGAGAGCTGGCAAGCGGCAAAAATAAATATAACTTAAATAGTTCTTTAGTTTTTTGACGTTCTGTTCGTTGAACCTGTCAATTTGCTGCCTTTCACGAGTTGCCCCATGTGAGTGGAACCACTGTGCAAGTGTGTGTATCTGTGTGGCAACACTGGACAATCTTCAAATGGGCGAGACTGACTGCAAATGTCCATAACAGCAATTCGAAGACCTTGGAATTTTAAAATAAAGATTAAAAATTATATGAAATAAAAGAAACTTTTTTTTTATTTTTTTTTCATATTTTTTATTTTTTTTTTTAATACATAGAAAATACATTTATCTATTTAATTTACATTTAATACGATTTCTTACTTACAAAAAAATATTTTGAATATCCTATACTTTGCTATATTCTTGAAAAAATAAGTAAAAAATGCGAATGCATATAAGAATAATATATAAAATAATATCTGAACATCTTTTAAATATTTTTTTTTTCTAATATGAAAGGATATTTTAATTTATATATAATTTTTTCGGTTTATATTTTTTGTATATTATATATTTATATATATTCACAATTTATAGTCTCATAAAATTTCCTAATTTTTTTAAAATTTCTTATTATTTTTATCTCGCCATATTGAAAGCTTATACTCCAAATGAGATCATAATTGCACGCATCCATTATCTTATAATATTCCACAGTCTTCACATTATCAGTCACGATATTTTGTGTTTTGGTTCTTGCGATCACGTCAATTGGTGCAGCTCTGTTTTGCCATTTTCTATATGCTGGGCTTGCGTGTTTTGGTTTAAATCAACCCGCTCGTTGGCCTCTGCACGTGCCACCGCATTGTCCTGCGGCCGTCTGTCCAATTGTCCTGATGGCAGCGCTGGCGCTGCTGCTGCTGCTGCTGTTGCTTGTCCAATGTCCTTATTAAAGTCCTGACGGTCCTGCCTCAACTTGTGCTCGTCGTCGTGCTTCTTGTTGCTGTTGTTGTTGTTGTTGCAGGCGATGTCACTCCTGCTGTTGATGCTGCTGCCGACGTACTCGTTGCTGTTGTTGTTGCTGCTGCTGCTGCTGCTGTAGCCCACTTATCATCCCCGGTGACACTTTATAATTTCTTTACTTTTAGTGATGTCACTATTTATTTCATTTTTCCATCAAAACTTTTAAGTTTTACAATAAATTTTCAGAGGAAATACAAATAGAGTGTCCAGCACACACACATATATAGAGAGAGTGAGAGGGGGAGGGGGAGAGAGACACATACGTGAAGGGGGGCCATGTCTGAGGGACACTTTGAGAGCAATGCAGCTGCTGGGCATTGGACAGCGGTGGGCGGTGGGCGGTGGCCGGCGTGCGTTGGCTGGAGGTAGATGGTCATTGGACTTCCACTTTTGTAAGTGACGTCCATGTCACTGTCAGAGAGAGCTGCCTCATTCTCACGGACAACCCTTTATCCAATTTTTTTCTCGCTTTTTTCCAGTTCAGCTTACAGGAACTTGACATGCAATAATTCTCTATATATTACGTTTATTTTTTCTATACTTGGCCACGCTTGAACAGACATATTTATAAGTTATTATATTAACTCTAGGTTAATTCAATTCGGGTAAAGATTGGATATAATTATATGGAATATGAAATAAATGTTGTTATTTAAGGAATGTCAATAAAATATTGAATAGTTCTGGAAGACATTATACAAATTTGTAAGAGACAAAATTTGATCAATTAAATAATAATTACCGCATTCAGTCTTAAGCTTTTTGATTCATATATCAAACATATTAGGTATGTAATAATAAGAAGATCTACCATTGTATGATGCTTTAAGCAAAACATAAATTTCCATCAATTGACTATCAGATGGTCATATATATATGATAGTAATTTATGTTTTGCATAGAGCTTGAAATTAATAACAGCTATTATTATTATTATTATTATTATTATTATTATTATTATTATTATTATTATTATTATTATTATTATTATTATTATTATTATTATTATTATTCAAAGTTTATAAAAAATATATGTCTTCATTTGTTACATAAAAAAAAATCAAGAAAACAAACAAAAATACTTTTATTAATAATAATTAATGGAATTTTAACACTTCTATTAACGAAGCTTACAAATTATTTATATTTCTTTGCAGATATCTGCTGTTACCCTGATGTTGAATTGTTGCTGTAAATAGTTGAGTATGAGATATCCAAGGCCTTATTTGATCTGTGGGGCTCGCAGCAAGCAGCGCTTCACACAAATCCGTCATCTAAACTTGCATAGTTCAGAGCAATTCATCTAATCTAAGAGCTTTGCATATTTTAAAGAGATTTCAGCAAATGTGTTTTGTTTTGCTCTCCACCCTTTACATGCTCGTTCGGTTCTCACGGTTCGGTTTTCAGTGGCTCGATCATGTTAAGCCGTCGCTCTCAGTGCGAAGTTAATTATCGTTTAAGGCAGTGGCACGTGCGCTGACAGCTCTGCAAGAGACATACATACATAAATGAATACAAATGTATGTAATATATTAAAGTGAAGTGAAGTGAACAGTTAGTGATCTGATAATTTGTTTTACAAATGTTTCAAAAGTTATTCAAATAATCCCAAAAGCTCAACAATATCTATGCGTGTTATATAACAGATAAATCATATGTAAGTAAAAATATATTGATTTATAATATATTATATATATATTATTAATATTTAGTAGACATAAATGTATTAACTATTTCAACTCACATTTTCATTTGGCAAAAAAAAAACAAAACTAAAGAAGATCTATTTTAAGTGAACTTCAAAGTGGAATTTGGGTATTTAATATTTCTCATAATTTGCTCTCTTTTGCTAAACGACCCACTTCAGATTATAGTCCAGCTCTGTGAAGTGTTAATATGCCGGGCTCGATAGGGCAGGCGATCCCCTGCAGGTGATTGCATAAATTTTGCATCCACCTCGACTGGCTGTGTCCAGATGTGGCAGAAATGTGAACTCAGCTGGCACTTTGGCTCATCTCATTATTACTTTAATATGCAATATATGCAGCTGGAGCTGGGGCTGAGATGAGCTAGAAGTTGGAGCTGGAGTCTTTGAGTGGGGGCCATGTGCATATAAAACTTTTAAAGAACTCACATTATGTGCCCGATACCAAAACATTTTGCACTTGATGGCTGCCTGGATGTCTGATGGCTGCTGGCAGAGCTCCTTCTGCTCTGCTCTGCTCTTCAGGCTGTCCAGGATGCCGTTGCTGCTGCTGCTGCTCAGTGTCCACATGACTTTGTTTGAAGTAACTTTTGCTGGCATCAAGTAAACAATTTACGACAACGCTGATGATGACGTCGACTGGGCGCTGATGATGCTCATGCCGGAGCATGGGCCAGGGCCAGGCTGCGCCAAGACACAGCTGAGCTGTGAGCAGTGTCCGCTGCACTTAACGCCGGCGACTGGCAAACACTTTCCATGCTCGGTCGGTCAACGCTTTTGTCTGTTGCATTGCAAACTATTTGAGATCCTGCGGCGCTTTGTGCAAAGCGGATTCGTTTCAACGCCCTCGCCAGTCCCCGTGGGCGTTCAGCGAGCATAAAAGTCAAATGCACTCGGCGCGACTCCCGCTCCTCCCGCTCCACCGCCTCCTCCTCTTGCTGATGCTGAGGGAATCATTTTTCAACACTTCATGCATTGCCGACATAATGAAGTGGCCGCCAGTCGCCACGCCCCCCCCCCCCCTTCACCCCTCGGCAGCCCGCATTTAGCCAGAATATCCCTTTACGCGCATTTGTTTTTCTCATCATTTGCTCTGCTGTTTCTTTGTCGCCTTTTATTATTTCACTTGGCGTTTGCTTTCCATCTTTTTTTCCGCCGTATTTTTATTCCTCCGTCAGCGGCGATGGATCATTGCGGTCGGCCGAGCAGCCGCCTCTGCTGCCCGGGTTATGTCCTGCTCCATTTGTCCGCCGTAATGAAGAGTCAGAGTCCTAACCCTGGCAGCAAACAGCTGAAGTTGAAACTACACCAACAGCAGCAGCAGCAGCAGCAGCAGCAGCAGCAGCTCATTCAAAATGGCATTTGCTCTCGGGCTTTTCAAGCTGTTTTTCTTTTTGCTTTTCTTTTACTTTTGCCTTCCTCTCTTTTTGGCTGCTGGCACAATTTTTACATCTGTTTTGTATTTATTTAGGTTAATCCTTTGGTTTTGCATCCTTTTTTGGGCAGCAAATCCTTCTTTATTTCAATATTTGTGCGCCGTCTTTGTGCACTTTTATGAGTGGACTTTGCTGTTGAAGTCCTTGAGCCTTTGTGCAATGCATAACTCATAACTTGAATCCATTACATTAGTACACATTACCCAATCATATCAAAGTCGAAAGCCCCTCGAGCCGAACTAACTTATGAATACGCACAAAAAGCCAAACGGTTTTTTCTTAAAAGAATATTATTTTCGGCTATAAAATTTACTTTGGCTATAAATAGATGGGAATACATGATTCTTATATCAATAGGGAAAAGTAGGGGTGCTTTAGTCGGGGCTGCTCGACTAGGAGATACCCTGAGATCGGCTAGTAGGTGAAAGGCCAATCATTATACAAGAACGAGCTCTATTTAGAGTTGAAGTATGGGCTCTATTATGGAAACTTAATTCTAAGTGGACTTCCTCTTCTTTCAGAGATTAATTATGTTATGCATATGTGTGTATGTGTCAAAGCTGAAGTCTCTAGTATTAGAATACTTGTTTTCTTTGCAAATTACTAGAGAAAGGTATCATGCATCCAAAATCAATAATATGAGAAATATATGAGATCGAAAAAAAAGATGAACTAGTATTACGTATGGTATACAGGAATATATATTTAAAATTTCAAGTCTCTAGCTTTTGTGGTTTACGAGATTGACTCATGGAAGGCTGGAGAGACTGATGTACGAACGAATAGAAGGACAGACGAATGGACGGAAGGACAAAAGGACGGACGCACATACAGATGTACAGACGCACATAGATAAATCGACTTAGCTCGTCGTCTTGATCAAAATTATATTTTACTTTATTGGGTCTACCATGCCTCCTTTTTATATGCTCTGTACCCATTGAAAAAGGGTAAATTCAGGGCGTATTGGTTGTCTGTTACATACACTGTCGTACAACCAATACACCCTGAATTTACCCTTTTTCAATGGTTGCAGAGTATACAAAATCTAGAATCTTTAGACTCTTATAATAATTTAGTAGATCTTCTTTGTCTCTAGCCTAATTGTTCTCAAAGTCCACACATAAAAGAAAGGAATTATTCTTAAACTCTATAGGTACATTAATACAAAAGAAAAGAATATTTGAATTGGTTTTGAGTCAATCTTCTAAAGCTATAAATTACTCCCAGGCAAATCGCCCCTGCTCACATATTCAAATATGATATGGTTTATCTGAAGAGCAACATTCGATTCCTAAATATTAGTCGAATGTTGATATTAATTGCAGAGAGAGAAGAGCCCATCTGGAGGGCTGTAAGTGCCGCAAATGAACTATCGACTGCCGCCTGGGGCTATTGTTGTTGGCGGCACAACAAGGCGGCGCCACGAGAGAGCCGCGAAACCCATTGGCAGTTATCTGGCAGGCAATGCGAAATAAATGGCTACATGGCTGCAGTTACAGATCCGCTGCACAAGATTGAAGGCGCTCCGAGTCGAGGTGCGGCAACGTGTCGCGAATTATGAGTGCCCCACACACTGGCAGACTCACAGAGTCGTGGAGTCGACTCGTTTATCGCCCATTCGCGCATAGTTGGCAACACTTAATAATTGAAAAGGAAGCAACGATCCGCCAGTTCGCATCGCTGCGTCGCCTCGCCTCGTCGCCTCGTCTCGTCTCTGTGGTGTCGCCTCCGCTTGTTGCGCGTCTAGTCGCCGTTGCCGTCGCCGTCGCCGTCGCCGTCGCCAGTCGCCTGTCCAAATGTTTGTCGATAAATTTCGCGGATGTGCGAGTATCTTGTGCGAGTCGCTAGACGCGCATCTCGCCATGCGCTTGGCGGATGCCATCATTCGCGCAGCCCCAACAGCCCCAGCAGCGCCCGCCCGCCTCGTCTGCTGCATGTGCAGCCCAGCTCGTTTGGGAAATTTGAATTTGAATTTGATTTTGGAACGGGCCGCGCTGGCTGCTCGGCAATCTGCGGCGCGTAAAAGTTATTGACAATGGGATGTATCTGTCGGGTAGTGTCATTAATGGCGAATGCTTTATGATCGCATTGCTGCGCAATTTTCAACACATTTCGCGAGCGTCCCCTCCACCCACCCTCCCCCTCCCTCCTTCTCTGTTCCTCGCTGATTTTCATGTTTATTGAAGTGTAGATATTTTTATCTATTTTAGAGGCGCAAGTGTTTATTTCGACTGATTACGTGCTGCGACTGCAACTGGCCCCCCAAATAATATGCAGATGCAGATATATGAATATATATTCCTCTCCGTTCTTTGAACTAGTTGATAAAATTATGACTCAAATGTTGTTCCATGTGCCGCGGCCGTGTCCGTGTCATAAATACGCCTTTGTACTGCAACAATCGGCGAAATTATTGCCCCCAGTTGAAAGGTTTAAGTGCCTAGCACGCCAAGGTTACGCCTGCGTGGGTGGGTGGCTTATTATGATTACGATGATGATGAGATCCAATAACTGCACTCAAGGCAGCCCGGCCACCGGCCACTTGCACGCGATAATTGAAACAATAAACGCCAAAGTGTTTACACACCTTCACATCGCGTTGCCAAATCTAGAATTTTTCATCCGCATTAAAGGCTATTCACTGTCGGCGATAAAGTCTCCTAAGTTATGGAGCACATTTAATATTATCTATGTTGTATACCAGAGAGCACATTTAATTATTGTTTCTATCATATTTATGGCGCAGCTATTCAAGATGGGGCAATATTTGGATTTTACAAATGAAAATGTGGAAGTTGAAGTGAGATGCATAAGATAAATTTGTAGTTTTAGTTGATGGAACTACTAGTATATATTTCAGTTGCATTTTCATGTTTTATACTTCATATATTAATTATTTCAAATATATTCAGATTTTATCAAGTTTAAATGTTTACAAAAATAATAGTGTGATTGTTTCTGCAAATATTTACCAAGTCACAGCTTACTGGCCGGAAGCAGCTAAGATTAAAATAATATTCATATAATTATTAATCTTACACTTATTGATGTCTTCCATGCCTCTCATGGGACGCATGTGTAGAAAGGCTCAATAATGATCTTTACCTGTATAAGATATACAGAATTCATGGCTTCAAAGCTGAGTTAGATACGGTCTGCACTCAAGTTGTCACGCTTCCAAGTGGCATAGCTAAACCAACTCTATATGTTTAGACCCTGAGTCCAAATGGGAAATCAGGGTAATTATAGTTTTGTTTTAACTAATTTGGTGCCATATACAAATTTTATATTTCAAATTTTATATTCAAATTTTATACATTCGATTTGGTCCAGGTTAAATGTTCACAAAAATAATAGCGTGATTTTTTGTGAACCGAAATTTTGTATAAACCCAAGCTAGGCTTTTCCTATTGAAATCTAAGCACTTCATAATATGACGATTCAGAGGTTTTGGCATAATAAAATGGAAACAAGTATTGATTCGACGAGTCGATATAATAATAATCAACAAGTTTGGAGTGCAACCAATGATTTGTATAAAGAGAGTATGGAGGCTTGAGTTCGTCATATATTTTGAAAATAATTACAGAAAACAATGCTTAAAATTGCTAACAAATTTGTTTGAGTTATAGCAGCTTGTGCTATACTGAGGTGAGTCAGCTACTGCGATATTTATGCTGCACTGCTCTGAGCTCCAACTGTTTGAGCTACAACTTTTCTATCAGATATGTATTACCATAATTTCAGTCAGTGTGGGATTCAAGCAACGGGCGCAAGTGTTTGTCTAATGTTTCTATACTCAATTGGAACTGGTTATAAATTCATTAATTCTCTTGATTATTATTAGAAGACATGCGTCAATAACATATTCTAGTTTCAACTCAATCCCTTGACTGAAATGCAAGCCACAAGCTTCTTTTATTAATTTATATATTACCGAAATTCCATTAAAATAAATACATAATGCTGACATTCTCGTAACTCCAACTGTAATACCTTTCAAATAGATTCTCTCCAAGACGTATATATATTTTCCGAAAGTACCTCAGAGCTCAGAGCAAGAAAAACTATCTGATGGCTAACAAATTGCAGCTGACTAAAAATCACAAGCCATCAGCTGAGGGCAGGCAGGGGAGGGGGGCTGCGGGGGCCGCTGCGAAGTTAGCTTTGACACATTTGGATGTTTTGCTTGGAGGGGGGGTTCGTGGTATGCAGAAATCTGGACGAGTTGGCAATAACTGGCGACTGATAAATGATGTTGGGTCCGTGGCGCGAAGTCAGCTATAGAATTTCTCTATTTCGGTCAATCGACACTGATGCGACTGCCGCTGCTGCTGCCGCTGCTGATGTGATGTGTGGAGCGGAAGGGGGGGGGGGGCTGCATTGAAATGAATGTGCGGGCATTCCTTCGGCTGACAGTATTGTGTCCTCATTCGCCGTCGCTCGACAAGCAAAATATGTGGCCAAGATGTCACCCGTCGCAGGAGGTGGAGCAGGGGAGCAGCCGCTTCAGTCGTTGTATCGCTGCGATATGTGGGGCTCATGTTACCTAATGTTGTGCTCCCTCCCCCTCCGTCCGCCCTCACTCAACCCTTTTTTGGCCCAGCTGTCCGAGCGATATTTTGCATGTTGTCGTGTTAGTCTCGTTCGTTCATCCTCGCTGCTGATGTCCTCGCTTTGACAGCGCAACCGCCGCTCCCCGCTCCAGCTCCTCCTCGCATTGTCTTATTGTTTGGCGTTTCTAGTTCATTCGCTTTCCCCTCCCCCCCCCCATGCTTTTGGCTTATTTTTTTGCTCTCGCCACGCTTGACATTCGTAAGATGAAGCGACAGTCCGCGCGCTGCGACAATCGCCACACATTTGAATTTTATTGGCTCGCCTGTCAATGCTCCATTTCAATACACACACACACACCAACACACCCACACACACACACACATCAAATAACAAAGCAGATCCACAAAAAGCCAAAGACACTTCCCAAAAAAACAAAGCTCTTCTTCTTTTTCCTTTCTTTGCTGCTCGATTAGTTTTCCTCTGTGGCATCGTTCAATGCGGCACAAACTTCCATTCGGAATTTGCAGTTATTCGAGTCAGTTAAAAGAAAAGTTATGCATCTCCATAGCCATTCGCCAACTAATTTATGCGATCTCTGCTCGTCTGGCCACTTCATATTTATCGTTCAATTAGTTTTCGGTTAAATATGTGAATGTGAATAGGAGAATTAACGCGAGACAATATTGGAACGTGTTTTTGAGTGTGGTTGCAACTGTTTTTCATAATCTGTCAGCTGGTTAAAGCTTAAATTTACTGTCTTGGCTATGTGTCAATGAAATTGTAGTGAATGAGTTATAGAAAGAAGTTCGTCAGGTAGCATATTTGTCTTATTAAGTTGATTAATTGTGGCTGAGGGTGCACCTACTGAGGGTGCAGTAAGGCCTACTTAAAAGTACAAGTACTTTTCAATTGTCCATTGAACATATATACAATTTTTGATCAGCAAATATTGCTTTATTTTTAATTTCTTACTGGTTCAAAATTCAGGGAAAAATATAGAAAATAATTAAAATAAAATACAATTAATAAATTATTAAATATATTTCAATATATTATAGCTCATTTAGAAAAGTATAGCTTAAGCAGATTTGTCCACTTATAAAAGACAAGTATTTAAACTTCTAAAAAATAGCGTCAAGATATTCTCTATCCAACTAAAAGTATAAATGTATTCAGTAGTGTCAAAAATTATAGTTTGTTGCACTTGCTTGTTTTACAACATAAAGTTCACTCTCACCTATGTCAAAGCCACATAAATTAAAGGTTGAGCACATCAGCTAACAATTGCTCTACTAATAAGCTCTTACATATTTTCTCTTTTATATTCTCTTTTGATATATAGGGTTTATTTACTCACAGTCCACTTATATTCCAATGAAATGAATATTTTCTGTATCATATGAGCTATCGTTCTGTTGGATTCTGTTTTATTCTTCATAAAATGAATCGAAGCAGGGGTCAACAAAATTTATGAAATATTCGAAAGAAATTAAACACTTACAAAATGAAATGTTTTTTAAAATTGGTCATGAGCATAACGCATTTCTAATTTCTACTCTGTTTCTATTGTATTAATTTTTATTTATTTTTTTTTTTTCGAAGTATAGAATAATTTCAATAATTTACCTTAATGCTGACTATTGAATGGCTTTATCTTCACTGTTCATCAGTTTTAAAATGTTTTCTATCAATAAATTAAGTGGAATTTGAAAAGAATAAATACATATTTAATAATCAAATTCAACTATTTAAACAAAAGCCTAAAATACAACCCTCATACATGATTAAAGTTAAAATTTGCCGAAAAAGCTCTCAAGCTATCAAGCTCAATTTTTATTTATGGCTGCTCAAGTAAATAGCATTCATACAATCTACACCCAGCCCAGTAATCCTTGGCTACTTCTTGCAGCAGCTCGCAGCACCTTCTCAGCCATTTCTCTTCCAATAGAGATATTCATCTGCTTGTGTTTGCTGTTTTGTCTTTCTACCAACAACGGCGACAGCTTCCCAAAATTTGTTAACAATTTTTCAAAACAAGCGACGAGTGTCGAGTGTTGACTGTGGCAAGTTGTTGTTGCTGTTGTTGCTGCTTGCAACGCCTACGTCCTGTGCAGATCTTAGCAATTTGTTGCGCCAGTTGCCGGCTTGCCACTTGGCAGCAGAATGCGGGTGACAAAAGCTGCTGATGATGTTGTTGCTGCTGCAACAGCAGCAGCAGACTTGCAACAGGCTGTGGCAGAAGCCGTCACACGGCAGCTGGCAAGAGAATAAAAGCATTTCGAAGATCCCTCAATGCGATTAGGCAACATTCGCCGTGGCGTGGGAGCCTCTGCCAACTGCGGCAACACCTTTTTAATTGAGTTCGCCGTGGAGCGTTGGGCAGCGCATTAAGTCCCCAAATGATTGAGCTGGCCCGCCACTTGAAAGGGCTTTCGTCTAATAAGCAGCGCTAGGCGAGACAAAGTGCGAGGCCAGCTCGGGGGCATGGAAATGTCGCGTCATTGTCATTGTCATTGTCATCACAGAGTCGAGATCTGCGACGGTGGCGGTGGCTGCTGCTGCTGCTGCTGGCTGTGCCCATCAAAGTGTTGTCACTGTCAGTGCAAATGTCAGAGACACATCAGGGATTAGCGCAAGGAGTTGGCGGCGTCGCTGGGTGCATGGGCTCGGATTTAAGGGTTTGTGCTAAAAAGACGCAGAGACAGAGCCGGGCACCTGCCAACCACCCAACCACCTAGACCCCTTGCCTTTCCTTTCCGCTGGGCAAACAAAACGATGTCAACCACAACAGCAACAGCAACAACAACAATACTGAGGGCAAACATCAACAGCAGGCAGACCACGGCTCAAAGTCAAAAGGATTGGGCCAAGGGTGAAGCATTAGGGGTATGTCCGTCCGTCCGTCTGTCTGTCCGTCCGTCCGTCCGTCTGTGTGTGTGCCTGTGTCTAGTGCTCATTTCGTCATTACTTCAACCACATTTACATGCGTCAAGCCCGGCGAACCTTTGAAGCACCAAACTGTCAGCGGGTCCAACCCCTGTCTGACCAGCCGCCGTCTCAGCTGCCGCTCCCCGCTGCAACTGCCGCCGTCGCTGCTGCTGCTCATCTTCCTTGGTGCCCGTCGCGTCTGTCAAGGTCTGTGGGCGGCTTTCAAGTTGCCAAAGCGGGAAGTTTCTTCGCTTTTGATGCACGCACACTGCCGCCCACACCCCACGCCCTTCGCCTCGCGCCCCTTGTCACATTTGCCTCCTCATTACGAATGTCCTGTGGCATTGTCAACATGTCCTACGCATTATAAACGAATTACTGTCGTCTCTTCGGTTCGTTGGTCTCTCTCTGTGTGTGCTTGGGTGTGCTTCTGTTTTGAGTTTAGCCAGCAAGTTGGTTAATCGCCGGTAAATTTAATTAGACATCGGTGTGGGTAAATTACGGTAAATAAATGTCATACGTCCCTCGACCTTCCTGCCAGCCTTGCCGTGCCATGCCAAGGCAAACAAACTGCGACACAAAAAGTATATGAAATGCAAATTAACTGGCAAAACATTGCATCAAAAGATCACAGCAAAATATTTCTACGATTAAAGCCCAGACGGAATTGCCGCCATGAAAGCTGAAGGGGCTAAGTCAGCTGGAGAATGTAATCCATGTGGCTTACAGTAAAGTCTTTATGTGTTACTCTGAGAACAGATTATCTAAGGAATATACATTATATTTTAATTTAAAAATATATAATAGTAAAATATATAAAATAATATATATTAAGCAAATTGTTAAGAATATATATTTAGAAATATATATCGAACAAATATAAAATAATTTAAATTATTTTAATTGTATTATATATATTATATAAGAAAACTTGATTAGATCTAACTTTAAGAGATCCTTTTTTAAGAGAAAATATTACTAAATAATATAGTCGAAGGATAAGTAAGCTTAGAAATAATAATGCAGCCTAAGAACTCTCTTTACGCTTGAAAATCCTTAGTTCCGAGGTTAAGGTCAATCTTAATAGCTTTATTTGCGCTGTTTAAGACCCTGGGATATTTTATTTCCCCCTGTGTAAAGTAGTATATTACTTAGCCAGTCTTCATCCCTTTAGCCAATCTCTCAATTTAATAATACCCATTTTTATTTTAAAAACTTGAATTAGCTATATTTTTTTATAAATTTATATTTTATTTATATTTATTTTTATTCTCCATCTCCCAAGTCAACATCTATCGTAGTCTCCTTCAAGATCTGCTTGCTTTTCTCTTCAATTTCACTTTAGTAAATCGCGACTGCTTCGCCGTCTGTTCGAATTGCTCCTTTCATTTGATTATCATGCGTTTTCTGCTGCTTCTTCTTCTTTTTTGACATCGTTGGCGTTGTCCTGTTCGTGTCCGTGTCCTGGCGCTGTCCCTGTCGCTGTCGCTGGCAATGGCGACGCATCGATTGTCAAATGTCAGTGTAAAATTTTATTACTTCAATAACTTTGCCGTTATGAGGACTTAATTTATGAGTCGCAGCAACAATGACAGGACCTGCGCCCGCTCCAGCAAGGACAACAACTGGAAAAAGCAAACTGCTGCAATTTTTGCCCCGTCTGCATGTAGCTCCCTCTCCCTCTCACCCTCTCTCCCTCTCTCTTTCTCTCTGTGTGATAATGTCCTGTTTAAATGCAATAATTTCAGCTGCAATTTTGTGCTGGCCCGCGTGTCCTGCATGTCCTGTGTGACGACCAACTGACTGCCAGCTTGCATTTATTTATTGCTGACTGACGTGGCCCACGGCCCACGGCCCGCCACGCAGGTGCAACGCGCCCAGCGCCACCCTCCGAGCTCTGGCCGCGTCAGCCAGACTGTCCGTCCGTCCTTTTGTCCTTCCGTCCGTCCGTCCGCCCGTTAGACTCTCTGTCTAGTCTAGTCTAGGGGAGTCATAAAAACGAAAGTTATGACGTCGCCCCCTGGATTTATGGGCATTTTGCAGAATTATTGTTATTTATTTTATTGATGTCCCTGCCTTATGCAATTGCTAAAAAATATTTCGCTGCATACATTACGGCGCCGGGAGGATTGGGGGGCCCTGCAGTTGCCACCGGCTTTTTATTCGGGCAACATTTTTGCGCCCTGTCAGCACAATTTATGTCCTTGACAGCGATAGGCATTTCCTTTGAAGTTTCAAGTGCTCAACGTACGTACAGGCAGCAGACGTGTCTCTGCGCCCCTCTCTCCGATTCTCACAAGTGATTGCACTTGCGAGAGCCGGCGTTGCCCTTGCTGTTCTTTCAGGCATTTTGCATTTCGAGCCGTGTCGCTCACAAATCGCGAATATTTTGACGGAAACGTGTCATAAATAGCACCGCCCGTGACCATAAACTGTGCCGACCCTTCTTAGTCCATGTCTTAGGCACTAGAGTTGATTTAGTTGTCTAGTCTAAACTGAAGGGCTCAAGTCTCTTATGGTAACCCCATTTGGTATCTCTTTACTCCTCAAGTCAGATTCAGATTAGGAAAATGACAATTTGATTTTTGGCGCATGAGCTGATAAGAGGCGCCGCTGCTCTCTGGCGGCAGCTGGCACTTGATGATGACGGAATCGTGTCAATATCCAGCCAAGGCTCGGGCACGTGTGCGAGGCGTAAATTCCATTGGCCATGCTAATGGCAGGGCGACTGGCAGGCCGAGATTTGAGTCGAGTGAAGGAGACTGGGCTATGTTGATGCCGGCGATTTTCGTTGGCTCCAGCGGCCATTAGCACGTGCACACATTCCAGAGATTGGACCAACGGCAGTCGGCGGCGGCATCGGCGTCGGCGTCGGCGGCTGCACATAATTTGCGCAAATTACCGACAACGCGTTGCCATATTTTGCAGTGGCAATGATGCCGCCGGGTCTCTTGACTCGCTTTCTATTTATGGCTCGGCCGGATGATTGCCCCGCTGCGTGCTCCTGCGCCGCCGCGGCGCACAGACAGGTGCGAAACAAGCACGGCGAGGATGAGTGCCAGTGCCAGGACAACGTTTATCAGCAGTTCTAGAACGATTCGCCATGCTCCAAGCCAGCCAGCCACCCAGCCAGCCAGCCAGCCGGCACGAACTGCACAAATCATTTCCCAATTGCACGAAAGTTTGTCTCGCTGTGGCTGAGATGTGGAGCAGCTTGGCAGGACATAAGCTGCGTCCATAACTTTGCCTTGTTTATGTCTGTGGGATGTGATGCGACCGATGCGACGCGATGCGAGCTATGCAACAAAACAAGAGCAGCAGCCCCACCGACAGATACCCACAGCTCTCTCTCTCTCTCTCTTCATTTTTCGGCATTTTCCTTCTTTCTCTCCCTCGGAAAGCCACGGAATGCACTGTAGAACCATAATTTTGGTTTAGGTTCAACACAGTACTGCGGTTTCATAGAGCATTGCTGTGGCTACTCTATAATGGGAGAGAACAGACGTAACTGCATTAAAATTGTAATCATTTGTTGTATTATTAGGAACTGGTTAGTTAGAACTCTTAAGATCCATCTTAATAGTAATAGATCTAATTCTAGATGGAGCTCTTAAGATAAATTTAAATAGTAATAGGTCTATTCCGTCACAGTATTCATATCAGTGTAAATCTTTCAACAAAATAAATCTTTAATTTATCGTGGCCATAACTACTAAAGTCACATCAAAGTAAATGAGGTTTTGAAAGCAATGAAATGAATCATATTATTATGATTGATTTTTTCTATAAAATTGGGGAATATCTGAACTTTGACAACTCTTATTTCATTAGGGGCCTACCTTCTGCTGCCAGGGTGGGAGGCAGCTCAAGAAAGTGGATATTTTTTAGTCGATATGCAGTCTGATTGATAGTGAATAAAGAGTGAATACAAGGAAGACCCTTGGGATTTTACCTGGATTTTACCTGCTGAATGAATACGTTATTTTCTTGGTCTTTTTCAAAGTCCAAGACATTAGAGCATCCGAAAGCCCTTTACATAATTATAATCCGATTTATTATTAACATTTTGAGGGAGTAAGTATCGATAACAATTGATCGACGGACGGTCATACCAAATTGGAACAGGGTTGCCAATAAGCTTGAACAAATGGAGAGATAGAAGAAAATAAAATACTTGATAATAAAGACTTTGAATAAAGGGATAATAAGAAAGCTGCTCGCACTTTATAATTTGATCAACCCTTAGCCAAACTCAAATATATTTACAAACTAACCTCATACTCTACTCCCTTACTGCCTTCTCTTAATGTCTAATGTCCTCCAGATATTCTTGAGTAGATCTAAAACTAGAACCACTAAAACACCCAATTCTGTGTGCGCTGCAAAGGTAATTTGGCCAACATTCAGCGCTCGAGCATTCGAAGTTCATGTTTGTTCTGGCCCAAACGGTTGTTGGCCTAATGTGAGTGTGTGTAGTGCGGCTCTAATGCGTCCTTCATGCCCGGCACAAGGTTAAACTCGAGTCTTGTGTCTGGGATATGTATGAGCGGTACGTGTGAATGGCGTCTCCAACTGCTGCCAGAGATGAGTTGCTTGGGCTGCGTCTTGGCGCCACTTTCATTGATGCCGATGCCGATGCCGATGCAGCACATCAGGCGTCAGTTGGCAGCGCTTGTTATGCTCGACGCGCTTCCATCACGATTTCCATCCATGATGCAACGTCACGCACAGCCATATACAATAATATCAAATTCGCGCAGCACTCGACTCCAGCTCCAGCTCCAACTCCAGCTCCGACTCCAACTCTCTGATGTGGCTTGTCGCATGCGTCAAATGAATGTTTCATACTCCCAGCAAACCACGTGCCACTCGCGGCATGGCCCCATCTGTGTTGCTCCCCTCTCTACCTCTCTCTTCTTTGAGGCATTTGATTAGTTTTTCGCAGATCGACTTCTGTCTCGGCTGCGTGTCCTTGTTGCCATAATTGACATGGGCCCCCAAAAAAAAATAGGTACGAAAGCGGAAAACTCTTGAATGTCTGCTGCGTGCGGTAATTTCCTGGGATTATTTATGAATACTTTTGCCCTCGCCCAAAGATTTAGCCAACACTCCAAAGAGTCCTCGACTAAATCCTTTGCTACTCGGATTTATGCATCCTCGAATCTATTGTGACTATCAAATGCAGTTCTTTCTCCGCTTTCGCCTCGTGTTTACGATATTTTGCATCCTGCTCGACTTTCAATTCATATTTACGATATTTCGCACATTTACCAACACTGGAAAATGCACATCGCTTTGAGCGAAAAGTTCTGGAACAGTTATTGGCATCATCAATTGGAAGTGTAAGTAAACAACATTAAAAATAATTGCAACTAAATCCAAGCGACTGCGCCTCCGCCTTCACATTTTAGCGCAGCAATTGCAGCCAGTCCCTAGCCAGGACCCAGCAGCTCAGCGAGAGGGAGAGAGAGGAGAGACTGAGGGAGTGAGATGGAGCGAGAAGTGACTGCATTCAACGGCGCAAAAGCTTTCTCGAGTGCATAAATCTGTCGCTAGAATTTCCTTTTTCCCAAGTCATTTTATGATTATGCGAGAGATTTTTCCGGCACAACTTGCAAGCCAGCTGCGAGTGTGTGTGTGTGTGCCTGAGTGTGTATAATGCAACTGTAAATTCTGTTCGCTCAAGTCGTTACAGCATTGCAATTGAAGCCACTTTGATGTTTGTTCCGACTTCGATGTCCCAATAATTGGCGATTTGAATGGAATTATTCGCCAAAGTTGAGGCCCTAATGGAACCAGTTCAGGAGAACGACTTTATAAAACTTACTAAGTAGGGGTATTTGAAATAAATATTTTTAAATATATCTATAAAACAGCGAGAACTTAGACTTCGATGCAAGTCAGGAAATAAACTGCATAAAAAGTTTTTTATTAATATAAATTTCTCATTATAATTTCTCATCATAAATGAATATAAATTGCGTATGTTGATATCTTTAGTACATTTTAGTACTCAGTTAATATATGATAGAATCCCAATAAGATTCGATGTACTCTCAGGATTAGTTCAATAAAATTTGATGTTCCGTCAGAAGGAGTTGTCGCCTTTTACTTCCATCTAACAAGAGTCGGTTGAGTCAGCTTCTTCTTCACAGTACTCGGTCGACTCTACCTGAGGCTCGGATGTGGCATCTACTGAATAATCCACTGCTTGATCCACAGCCGGATCCACTTTATGATCTACTCGATCCAGTGCTTGATCCATTGCAGTGTCATACAGACACTCCAACACCTTCTGATCCTTCGCAGCCTTCTTCCTCGCCTTGTGGCCCAGACGGCCGGGCTGCTTGTTTTGGTTCTTAATGGCAACGTGCACCGTGCCCATGCCCCAGGCCATGCGACCTTGCCTGGCAGCCAGCTCATTGCTGGCCTCCTTGCTGATCTTCAGCAGCACCTTCTGTCCGCTGGCCGTGGGCTTCACATTGATCACCATCCAGTCTTCGGTGGGCACCTCTGGATTCTGCCACTGGAGCAGACCCAAGGCCTTGTCCTGCGGTATGGCGCGTGGCAGATGCACCCAAGCCTTAATTGGCAGCGACAGCCAATTCTTGTTGACAACCTTCAGCTTTGCTTCCGGCCACAGCTGCGGCATGGCCTCCACAGTTCCCTTCAGCCAATCCAGAGAGTACGAATCCCAGCAGTGGATGAGCTTGACGCCCGACTGCCAGCCAGCATCGTCGAATCGGATGGGCTGAATGCCCGAGTCGTTCACAGCCACGAGCAATGCTTCGAGCAGCAGCGACTCCAACAACTCCCATTGGGCCAGTGTTAACTTGCCTCTGGGACTGTGCCTGTCGATTATCGCCATTAGCAAATGATCTTTGGTCTCCGTTTCAGTCAGACCCTGTTTGGGTTGCCGCTTGACCAGATGCGTCTCCGTGCGTCGCCTCTTCATGCCTGGCTGAGGGAAGAAGGTTCCGTTCATGTCCTCTTCCTTCTCAGCGTACTTTTTGCATTCGGGTACCTTGAAAGCGAATTGCTCCTCTTCTGGGCTCTCCTCCTTGATCTATTATATCAATTATTATAGAGCTATAGTCAGATATATATTTTTCAGAAATTTACCTTGACGTCATCCTCGACATTTTCGTTGCTCCCTGGTTCCACTTCTTTCTCACAGTCGTTGTTGTAGTTGGCGTCGCGCGTCGGCGGGAGCATAGCTGCCGCAACTTGATTTAATAATAATGAATTGTTCATTGCGCTTTAGAAATATGAGGAAAATGTTATTATACATACATCAAACACATAAATATATTTATATTTGCTCAACGTAATTAAATAAATTAAAAATTTTATTTTTTATACAATTATTTTACCTTTTTTCCGAAAAAAGATGTGCACCAGCAGCCGACTCGACACCAAATGACTTGCTTTTTGGCTGCGATTATATAGTTTGATTTGACATTTCATGCAAAGGCTTCTTTGAGCTTATTTGTTATCGATAAGATACGCCAAATGTTAATTACATTTTCGCCATGTTATACATTACATTTATTACATATATTTTTAAAATTGAGTAATATTCTCTGTGCTTTTAGCCATGCTTAAAATAAAAATTAAATAATTGTAATTCAATTTAATAACGTCTACTACTTGTATTCCTCAGAGCTCTCTGTTTTTTTTTCCTCTAATGAAATCCTTGTTCAATAATTTCTTTTTCTATTTCTTTATTCGTCAATCTGTCTGTAATGTTTCTACTTCTTTCTATTCTATTTTCTATTTATATTTTCTTTTCCTCTCTTAATTTTTATTTTATATTTATATTTTTTTTTTTTATATATTTATTTATGTATTTTAGTAGCTTCCACTTTTAGTTAACATTTCAAAAATCAGTGTTGCAAAGGCTTTAAATATCTTAGAGCATCGCATATGAAGTAGATCTGCAATCAGTTTTGCTGGTAAGCTAAAAATCAAATATTCGCAGAGCGTGGGATCACGATTAAATGAGACTTGCCCAGAGATTAATGATAAATGCTTTCAATTGGATTGGCCAGACCCGGCGAGTGGAGCTCAGCACGTTCGCAGCGAAGGTGCCAGCTCAAGCGGATGCAATTCGCGAAGTATGTTTCCTCGAACCGAATTCAATACGCCAGCATCAGCAGCAGCAGCAGCAGCACATTGTCAACGGCATCATTCGCAGTCTCATCATTATTTTAGTTGCTGTTGCTGTTGCTGCTGCTGTTATTAGTTGGGAAGAGTTGACGTAAATTATCGATAGCCATCGATAGTTTATGTCACACCATTGACTTTGATATACGACAAGATTTTGCACAAATCATAAATAATGGCAAATGCGATAATAAATTTGAAATTTCCTGGCGGCACCAAATGATCGTCGTCGTCATCGTCTTCGTCGTCTTCCTCTCTGTGTGTAGCCCCTGCTCTTGGCTAGTTTCTGTCCTGCGCTGCGCTCATTTGGCAATGCGCGGCTAGGCCGTCCGAGTGGGTTGACACGGGGCCATGGGGAGGAGCTGCTGCTGCAGCAGCAGCAGCAGCCGTGAGGTGTCGTCGTACGTGCAATTTATTCATAAATGTTGTAGCCCACATTCAAAGCGCAGGGCCTGCGCTTTGACGGAGATGAATTCGTCTTTGATAGATGATGGATGTGCCGGCTGCAGCGGCAGCTAACATAAGTCACCCGACCGGGCCGTGCCCGGGCCGGGCCAGAGCAGTGCGACGACCCAGCCGCAGCGCAGCCCGGTCAGGCTGGTCGCTGCCAACGGGCAGGGCAGGGCGGGGCACGAAGTCTCTGTGACGTCTGAGAAATGTGCAACATCCACGACGTGGAACACTTCAAGCAACAGCACACACACACACACATATGAGTCGTTGGCAGCAGCAGGAGCAGCATCGTCGTCATCGGCTATCAATGATATATTGGCCTCGCTATGTGCGACAATAACGTAAAATAATGGCGCAGGTGTTTCACTAGACTCCGCCGCTGTCGCCGCCAACGCCGCCGCTGCCAATGGAGCCGATGACGAAAGAGTTTAGATTACCTTGCTCAGTCAAATCAATCATAACTAGCTCCCTCTAGCCAGCCCTCAGCCAAGTTCTAACCAACTGGACGGCGAGAACAAAGCACAGCATTGTGAATGCATTCACATTTGTCTAAGGGCCCAAGAAATTGATTTAGATAGAATTTTACAGAAGAAAAAAAACTGAAAAATAGATGGAACTTAATTTAAAATATGTCTTTATTTTTATTGAATTTAAAATGAATTTTATATAAATTTATTTATGAATTTTATTTATGAATCTTATTTATTTAAATTCAAAATATATATATTATTTAAAATAAACATTTATATTTTTATAGAATTTACACTTCAATTTATAATAAGCATTTATTTTTTTTGATTAACTTAAAACTACATTTTTTTAAATACATTTTTTTTATTAATTTTAAAATTAAATTATTTTTATTATTTCAAAATAGAATTTCTTAAAGAAAGAAAAAAAAAAACACTTAAATTAAAATTGTATTTACTTAGAAAAAATCTAGCCAAAGTTAAGGCCCGTATAACTCTTATACTCTGTCAGCTTCCATAGTCTCTTTCCGATCATCGATAATGAGTAAATCACAATTGAACCATCTTGAGAGCTGTGCTACTCTCGGAATGTTAACTTGCTGTGAAAATCAGTTGGCAATTGGCATTCACAGAGTGAATTTCTCACGATCTGTGCTGCTGTCAAAGAATGATTCGGTCTCAGGATCGCAACTGGCGCAATCAAGCTGCGATCACTGCTGCTATGATCACTCTTAGATAGCTCAATTCACAGCCAGAGCCAACACATTTACCAGCTCTTAGCCAAGACTTTGACATGCTGCACTCGGCCTCCTGCCCGCCCGCTCCCCACCTGCATTGCCCCGTTGCGGTTTCACCTTTCATTCGTATGCTTTGCATGCATTTCTTTGCTAGTTTCCGTTAAGTCCAATTAAAATTGCCCTATCTGCGATCGGCCAACAAATTGCTGCTCCATGCAGCTGAGGCAATTGCCGACTAGCAGCAGCAGCCGCAGCCTCAGCAGCCGCAGCAGCAACGGCAGCAACTGCCAGCTGCCTCAGCCAAACCAGTTGCCTGTCCAACCAACCTGCAGCAGCCCGCTGCAAAAACAACAAATTAAGTGACAAAATGTCAATGCGAACACAGAGCCAAACAGTTCCCAACAGCCCAGCGTCCGAATCGCAACTTCGATCATCGATGCAGCAGAAACAAACTGCAGAACTTTTTCCCATTTGCCAGATACTCTCTATGGAGATATACATATATAGAAGACCATATCAGTGATATATCTATATATAATATTTTTTAAATACATTTTAGATTATAAATAATGGGTGGGCAATTGATATCCAATTCTTGTGGAATTTGTATACCAAACAACATATTATTCGAATGACTTAAATATTTTTCTATATTTTATTTTTTAAGTCATGTTTTTTAAATTAGTTTTGAATTACTTTATTATATATATATATATTTATTTTCGGTTTTGTTTATTTACTAAATATATTTATTCTTATTTTTGAATTTGAAGAATTTCTTACTTCACTTATTTGTATGTCTTTAGTTAAATTTATTTATATTTTTTTTATCAAATTAAATATATTTTTTAATTAATTTAATTTTTATATATTTTTTAATTACATGTATTTTTTAATTAATTTAATTTGTATATTTTATACTTAAATTTATGTTTATTTTAGTTATTTCATTTTATTTTATTTTATTTCATCTATTTAAATTTATATTTTATTTAGTTTAAAATTCCTCCTTTCTGTGAGCAACGGATTGTGGCAGCTCTGTTGGTCGCTGTTTGAAAGGCAGGTCGTCCATAGAGACAGAGAGCGAACATCAAAGACAGAGAGAAAGAGAGAGAGATAGATAGAGAGAGAGAGAGAGAGTGGGGGCTATAGAGAGTTGCCTGTGTGATGTACGCAAAATTTATTAATGCAACCGCGACTTTGACACATTTGGCAGCACTGGCAGCGCTGATGTTGCCTGTCCCGGCAAGTGTCATGTGCGCACAAAATTTGCAAGCAACTGCGACAACAGCAACCAAATTAACAACAGCAACAACAACAACAACAACGACTGCAGCCAATCATTCAGATCGAGCAACGATCCGCGAGTCGATCGAAAGGCAACGAACGAGCGACGAGGCAGGCGACAAGAAAAATCAATTAGTGAGCGACATGTGACGATAATAATGCCAACAATAAAAATTGCATCGAGGCTTCAACTGCCAGCAACAGCAAGTCGACGTAGATAGAGAGAGAGAGAGAGAGAGAGAGAGGCAGAGAGAGAGAAAGAGACAGAGAGAGCGAGCTTAAGATACGCCACGAGCAATGTATCTGTATCTCTTGTATCTGGAGCTGAGTAGGTTTTGCGAGCTGTTGACTTTGATCAGTGCCTGCAATCGATCCGCCTTCACTTTGCCCAGTGCAAATTTCAATTTCCGCAGCCAGCTTTGCGCTCCGCTCCTATCCCAACCTCTGGGAACCAAAATACTAACCTAACGTCAAGAAGTTGAAGTCCGGCAATGCCGAAGCAGCGCGCGACGGAATGCAAATAAACAAAATGAAATATGTAAGCGAATGTGTTACGAGTGTGTGTGTGTGTGGCGGGTGTTGTGTGTGTGTGTTGCTTAGTGAGATCCCACTGGGGCTGGGCAACTCTAACGAATGGGGGCCAAGAGTCAACCTGCGATCGTTCGATACTAAATTGATTGTTCATCGTAAATTGAATTTGTGGCATTTGGCCAGTCGCTAAAGTCGCTAAAGTTTATGCATGCTTCGCATATTTTTTCAATCAACGGCTGCAAAAAATGGTTTTCAAAACATATATATTTCAGCCGGAATAATTGAATAAGCAGAGGCAGTCTAGATGGCTGAAAAATATCAAAAGATCGAAACTGAAAATAAAGATATGGCTGGGAGGGGTAAGAGAGGATGGAAAGGTAGGGAAAGTGAAGAGGTTTTATAAAGAGAGGACCTAACTTCGGGAGATCTAGGTATAATATATATATTTATGGTAGATCTAGCTAGGGTAGATCAAGCTATGATAGATCTATCTATGATCGATCTAGCTTCATTAGATCAAGCTATGATAGATATATCTATAGAAAAACTGGCTATAGTAGATCTAGCTATGGTAGATCCGGCAATAATAGGTATAGGTATAATAGGTCTAGCTATAGTAGATCTAGGAATAGGAGATCTCTTAGTATGATAGATCTAGTTATGGTACAACTATCAATGATAGATCCAATTGCACACTTGGATAATAAACTGATAGAATATATATAAATCTATAGAAAAAGATAATCTCGGAATAAGATGAATCTCTGTAAACATAATAAAGGCTTTTAGAATTCAACCTTTCATAATTACACAAGTTAATAAATTTAGTAAAGAAATCCAATTTCTTTTAGCACAGACCACTTTAAGTATACTTATCTGCGGGAGAAATCTATTTTTTGTTATGTCTTTACTAATTTAGGCTATGAAAACTCCACCTTATTCAATCGCTGCTGTCGAAGTCTGCGGAAATGTCTGAAGTGTCGTCGAGGCATCAAATGCGTCCTCGACACGCGATGAGATGTGCCGTTGCCATAGACTGGGGGCTCGTTCATTGTCTAATGCCTTTTCTTTTCATTTGCCATTTACCGCTCCCCATTTCACCCATTTACCCACTCGCGATTGGCCTGGCGGGGTGCAAAGTTTTTCGCGCGACAATTTTTCGCGGCGGCTGTTTTCTTAATTTCTGATTGAACTTTTCTGTTGACGGAATTGAGTGTCGCCCCCACCAGGCCGAGTTGGTCTTCCTGTCTGGCTGGGAACAATCGACTGAATGAATTTGTGCGAAACAGATGTGTTATGCCCACGCCCACTCCCCCGACTCAGTCACTCCGTCTCAGTCTCAGTCTCAGTCTCTACCCGAACATTGCAATTGTCTTTGGGAAATGTCTTTTTCTGTATTTTTGTCAAACCGCAAGACGCAATTGTCTGGCACTCACAATTCCCATACCCAACCACTGAAATTAAAGTCCAAATAGATGAAAGAGTGGGGCAGAGCTGACAGGGAAAAACTAGAGAAGAAATCGTCTACGTTTGGCTATTTTATGCAAATAAGTTCAATCACCTTTCAGTCAATCAGACAAACTGTAGCGGAAGGATCCCTCGAATGCCACGCCCCAGCGCCGCTTTGGTCCAGTGGCAGCTCGTCAATTTTCGTTCAGAGCACACTTTCAATTTATTTCCAGAGTCTGTTCTCCTACTACAGCTGTTATTTACCCTTTTGCCGCTGTCACAATCTGCAAACACCCATCCGGCTTGATGGGTCTAGTCTGGGTCGGGCTCTGGCTCTGGGTCTGGCTCTGGCTCTCGCTCTGGTGTTCGATGTTCGTCATTCGGTTGGATTGGCTGTCAGTTGGCCGGTCAGTCTGTCACTCAATCGAGTCCGAGAGTCCGTCTTGTGCTTGCCCAAAGGATTTTCAATCGAATCTGTCAAATATCACAACCTTCAATCAAACCAAAAGCTGTGCATCAGCTCATTTTTCTTCGCCCTCTGCCGTCGCCGTCGCTGATGCTGAAGATGATGAAACAACCCCGCAGGATACGCATGTGACAACAAACGAATTGACAATGGACAACGCTGACAAGCAGCGTACAAATCGCCACACACACACACACCCACGCAGAGAGCCCGTAGCGGAAGGATAAATCATTCGCTAGCTGTTTATAGAGGAAGGCAACACGATGTCAACCTTCGATATTTCATATTTTCAATTTATTTTTGCAATTTATTCCAACTGGCTCACTAGAAATAGTTGAGAAAATATGTGGCACTAGCTAGACAAATTTGAGTTTTAACAAATAGATCTACATAGGATAAAGACTGGTTGCCATGGAAGTCCTTAAGCAACTCTACAGTTGGGATTGAACAGAAGGTTCAGTGGAACGAGAGCTAGAGTAGGCTATAGCAGAAGATAGTTTTGATCTTTATCTGAGAATTCCAGTCTATCTAATATATACTTGCTATACAATCGATAATCAATTTAAGCTTCGGTCTAGCTAACCAGCAGCTGTGCTGTTGCACTCGAACTAGAACAGGCTGAACTAGGTGGGGCGTGGACACAAATGCGTGTACATCAAAGTTAAGAGCATTGTCGTTGACGAAGATGTCAGGGCAGTAGTAGTCGACGACAGGATAACAGCGTCGGACCGTCAGTGTGTTGGAGGACGGACAGGTCCGTCGGGCAGTCCGTCCGTCCGGCTTCGGGGCGACACACATATTTTTCCTTTTCTTACCGTTTTTTGCTTTCATACGCCACTTGCTTTTCATTTATCACAAATCCTTTATCTATCCACTCAGGGACATCATCTTCACAACAACATCTTCGTAGCAGGGCAAACGTCTTGGCCGTGGACCGGGTCCCGTACAGAGTCGACAGCCGACAGCAGACAGCCGACAGCCAACAGCCGACAGCCGCCACCCGCATGTGCATTGGAGCAGATAACAAAGATCCTTCAACGGATTGACAACTGGAGGCGAGTAACTTTGTAATTTCTCATGCTTCAAAGTCGAGTTGCTGACGCCACCAACAAGCACACTTCAATTTCTCCTTATTTTTTAAGAACCATTTTGATGCGCTCTTCGCAAAAAAGCGATACCAGCGCTGAGCATGCCGATATTATCAACGGCTTTGAAACCTCATCATCAGAATGAATGAGATGATGATTTGAATGAGTTTGATTAGAATTTAGAATTGAAAGCTTTAGTTAAATAGGAATAATATGCAGTTACTATATATGTTGAATATATGTATAACAGATTTGTATAACAGTTCCATTTTCTAGTTCCATAAACTGAAATATAGAACTTATGAGCCTTAAAGTCATCTCTAAAAGTTAATGAACAGAGTAGTTCAAAGATCCTCAGTAAACAGCCTTTACTTTCTCCGGTAATATTGAATATATTCTATATTCTATTTTATATATTTTCGTATTCTATTTTCTTGTATTAACTAGCTAGCCTCCCAAAAATTTAAATGAAATCAGTCTCTGAATAATTTTGGGAAATATTATTAAACAATCGATGATAAAAAGCTTATGGTTGCTAAAGATTTGTCTCACAGAAATGAATCATTCAGCTTCTTAAATAATATTTAATATATAATTTATTGCCAATATTTCGCTTTAAATACAAGCAATCAACTATATACATTTCAAATCCTGAAAAATAGCCAATTAGAATACACCTCTAAAATTATCAGCCCCTTCCTAGAGTATTCAGCTTCGGTTAGCTCTTGGAGTTTCTGCCCAAACCCATAAATGAGAGCCAGCTGTTATATATTTAACTTCCAATATATATAAACACACACATACGTACATACAAATACAAGTACAAGCGCTTGTCTGGCCATCGGTTTGCATGTCTCAGTGTGTGTGTGTGTGGGCGTCCTTTGTGCTATAAAAGGTCCTTCATTAGAAAAATTTTCAACTTGTCATCTTTTTCGTCATCAACTCAATCTCAAGTCAAACCAGCGGCTGTTGCCTTTGCTGCTCTGCTGTCGCTTTACATCTCGTCAGGATGTTTCTGACCCAAGCACTCCACATCCACCTCTCTCTCTCTCTCTCTCTCTCTCTCTCTCTCTTTCGCTATCCCTTTCTCTATCGCTGTCGCATGTGTGCCAACTTGTCCAATATTGTCCTTTTTCCTTATGCTTTCCATTTGTCCATCTTCTGCTTGTACTTCGTCAGCGCCCGCTGCATCCTTTGGCCTCTTGGCTTGTGTCCTTTGGATTTGCCCCACTCTCCCCACCCGCCGCCCGCTTCATCTCGAGCCGTTTTTGTTGTTTCTGTCTGATGAAGGGTCGCCCCCGCCTTAGCCCCAGCGACAGGACAGAGTTCGTCACTTCTGAGTTTTGGTTTGACGAACTTCGTCCGCTCGTTGCCAGAAATTAAATAGAAATTTGACTAGCTGCTGCTGCTGCTGCTGCAGCTTTTTCTTCTCTTTTCATTTTTATTCTCGAACAGAAAAGTTTTGTAAAATTCCTGTTAATTGAAACGTTGATTTTTAGTTGCGAGGCAAGGACACAAAAGCCATTACCCACACACACACACACAGACACGCTCATTCATCAATTGAAAGGTGCATTTGGTTTGTGTTTTACCCACAACTAACCATATGTTTGCCCATTCGATAGCAGAAATCATACAAGAACGAGCTGCACTGCATAATGTATACGATTCAGCATGAGTGCAAAATATTATCCCTGAGTGCTTGGACTAAATACGAGATTTTATGCATGTGCAGCTTAAAGATAAACTTTTATTTACTCTTGTAGAATTTTATATTTTTAGTTTATGGTGTGTGAAAGGCATAGCAGAGACTTCTTAGGTGTTATATCATATATATGTATGCATATACTAAGTTTTCAGAATATATTGAGCTTATGTAGCTCTATCGTTATCTATCTTTCCTTAGCAACTCTATCGTTATCTACCAGACTTAACTATCATCTGCTGATTCATATATTCGATTCTATTTCTATATAGATATTTAGATAAGGTACGCTCTACCACATAAGTATATAAAAAGATTTCTACCTATATCCTTTTGTCCTATATAATCTACCACACAAGTATATAAAGAGATTCCCATCTATATCCCATCTATATGCTCTATATAGTAAATTTTTAAAGTCTCCACAATCATTCGCTTCACCTGTAATATTTATTTTACTAGTACGCCCCCTAGGAGTCTTCCTTGAAGATATTTGAAAATCATCTTCAATTTTTATAACACACATAATATTGTCTGCCCGCACACACATATTTGCTACACACACGCAGTGCGAGAGTGCGTGTGTGCGTGGCTTTGTCTGTGTTTATTGGACACGGTTGACAGTTTGTCCAGTGGTGGACATTAACTGTGCCGTTACTTTATATTATGCGGCAGTGTCAACAGCATCAGACCAAGCCGAACAACTGAAGCACTGAAGGCCAACAGCAATGCGAAGCAAAGTTGACAAGCTGACGAACTCAGCGGCACACGCTTCATTCAATCTTCTAGTCAGTCGCTCGGGAGGCAGGGTCAAAGGGACAGGAGGGCGGTTTCAAATGAATGACCAAACGGATGGAATGGCACAGCCACCCACAATTCACCACCCACAACAACAACAACACAACTAAATACACTTCAAAAGAATAAGTTGACAGCTGACGATGACTTGTCAGAGACAGGTTTCTATCCTTTCATACACACATAATGTGCCCAGCCCAGCCCAGTCCAGTTGTCCTTACAAAGTGTCCAACGGCCACACAATCAACAGTGGGCGTCAGAGTCGGCCAGAGTGAGTGAGGAAGAGCACGAGCAGGAGTCTGTAGGAAAGTAGGAAAAGGGCTGGGCAAACGCATGTCCAGCCGAGCCAAACAGCTGACGGACATCGGACGAGGGGTCCTGAACTTTCCCTTTGCCTTTGCCACCGGAACGTAGGAAACAAACGCGCGCTGTGTTACCTTAGGGATAATGATTTTTCACTCAAGTGAAAATAATTTTTAAAGTAAACAGACAATTTTAGTTCCTTTGTTGTTATTGCTGTTGTCATACACGACGTGCATAAATTTTCTGCAGGACGCGACGAACAATAAACAGTCTTCTGTCTCCCTCTCTTTATGTGTGTGTGTGTGTGTGTGTGAGGGTTTTTAGGGTTTTCAAGCTTCGAGTTGACCAAGTAATTGGAGTTCTTATGAAAGTGCTGGGCATACTTATGGCCGGACAACAACTATAAGTGGCGTAGACCACTGTGAAATTGAGTTATCAAGCGAGTAGGGGCGAAGAAGTGAGTCTTCTAATATAATCAGAGCACATAATTATGCGCCCATATATCAAATTACTCACATCAATGCAATTGGAGCTTGAAGAGAAGGCGACTTGAATGCTTAGAAAATTCCGTAAATTTATATATTTTGTTAAAAAAATATAAACTAAAAATAAGTTGATTGCATTTGTCAATCTAAAAAGTAATTAGATCCAACAAATTAATATTATATTAGCTAATTTAATTTAAAGCCATATCAAATTTGTTATCTGCAATTCATTTAATTTGCGAATTCATCAATTTTTTATTCTCCTACAATTATACTGCAATTTCGATATATGAGCCGCCTGAAGCTGAATGCAATATGCCATTTAATTTGAAGCGTCGTCCTTGAGTACAATTTAATGCAACATGCCAATTGAAAATACGTTTGCAACTCAAGTTCAACACTAAATAGAATAGGTTGCCGGTGCATGAAGGAAGCAGGGGTAGCAGGGGAGCCAAGGAGGACGAGGACGACGTCAATCTGTCAACTGCCTCGACCCGTTCGCTCATTTGCCCAGACAGGACGTCAGTTTGTCCGCCTGTCCCGCCGTCTCTCCCTTCGTCCGTCCGTCCGTCCGTCAGTCACTCACTCAATCCATTCAATTCCAATGTTCAATTTTGAGGCGGGCGCAACTGAGGTTGAGTGCCTCGGTTCCGTTTAGCTTCAGTTTTGGAGGAAGCGCTGTCAATTTAAAATAGAAAATTTATAGAGCAGACAAAATGATGGACAGCCATCGCAGTTACTGCACAATCCTTCACAGTGTTTATATGTATGTGTGTGACTGGTAGATGGACACACATTGTTACGACTTTGGGTGCCTTTGGAAACACACGAAGGCAAACGGAACTGCACTAAGCTAAGCGCCCGCCTGACGGACTGACTGACTGACTGGCAAATTGATGGACAGATTGATAGACAGATGAGATTAAATAACTTGTAGAGGTTTATATATATGCCATATGTATATATACATCTACACATCTACTTGATGTGGACATACATAGACGAACGCACGTACAAATGAATTGGGCGGGAAGCAAACGCCGTGCGAAATGCAGTGCAAAACTTTTTCGTCCGCCTTTTTGGGCGCTTTGCTTTGTTCTAGCCACGTCCGTCCGTCCCTCCGTCCTTCCGTCCTTCCGACCGTTTCGTTGTCTGTCCGGCGATTTGTCAGGTAGGAACTTTGTGCGCTTGTTTCGTCAATCAAAACTACGTGACGTTTTGCATTCCGTCCGTCATACAATAGACGTCATAAATGTCTTACGCGAGGTCCGTGAATACTTTATACGTTATGTGGCAAAAGTTATGTATAGCTATATATACATATATGTAGGTTTAGGTATGTAGATATGTTATACTACTGTGTACTTGGCCCAGGAATGTGACTGAGCCAATTTTCGGCTGCGGTTAATTTTGGTTTAGAAGTCAGATAACTTTTCTTTGAGACTTAAACAAAAGCTAGCATTTAGCTGGAAAATATTTTAGCTATAATTTCAGTTATAGATAGGTGCTTGTTGAAGAATAGAGTATAGAACCTGAAGAAATTGGTTGGGATAAGATACAGAAAATTTACATTTTAGAATATGGATAACTTAAATAAAGAAACTTTTGTTTCTGTGACATTTTATACTTATATATATAAACCATATATATATATGAATTTATATATATATTCAATAACACATAATCACCACTGACACATTGATTGATAGCTGCTGGCTTTCAGTTTATGGGAAGCGTAGCGGAAGTGGCACTTGATCCAATGCTAATGGTTAGTTATTCAAATTTATTTTCATATGGCCCGGCGCTGTTTTTTGCGCGCTTGGGCCAATTGCCCGATGATATATCACTGACATGTGAAAAACTAAACTGTAAGTCCCACACCGCGCGCCGCCCCCTCCCCACCCTGACTAACCCCATTTGAGAGAGGCGGCCTATGGCCATGCTGCGAATGCTGCGGCTGCGACCGCGGCGGCGATTCATGCCAGGTTTTGCCAGTGGATTTTGTGAAACAAATGAAGCAATAAATTTAGCTGACAAAAAACAAGCAAATGCATATATATGAGAGTATCTCTCTCCCTCTCTCTCTCTCTCTCCCTATCTCTTTCTTTGCTGCTAAGTACGCGGAAATTTATACTAAGTGCCTGAATGTGGATGTGGATGCGGATAATACCCCCAGCAGTAGTGCTAAGGCGACGTGGACGTGCATGTGGACATGGCCAACTCAAGTCGAGTCGAGTCGACCGTGTGTGTTTATATATCACTCACATGTATGTCAGATGACAAACAACTGACAAGCGACAAGCTTCAGCGTTAGCGTCAGCGTCAACGTCGTCTTCGGCGGCGTCGTCGCTCGCGTCTTCTTTGCCGTGGATGCTGCTGTGGTCGGCTCTTAGCTGCGTGGTCAGAGCAAGCGGCACAGTGGTGCCTGCCTCAAAAGGCTTCTATTTTTTATGGGAAGCTAAAAGTTCACATGGGAATGGGTTGGCAAATAAAAAAAGGAATTTTATGTCTTTTTTATTCGCATTAAATAAATATATTAAATATCATATTTTTCGATAGTTATAAGCTAAGTTATCGGAGGAGATCAGCTGTCAAATATGTCAATCGATAATCATATAATTCATATATTATAAAAATATTTATAAATAATTATTCATTTAAAATTAAGCAACTACACTACTACAATTGTTATTATAAAATATAAATAGTCCAAAAAAAATACCAAAAAAAAACATGTAGAATATACATATATATGAGTGTAAAATGTATGTGCCTTAGACATATGTTTTTATGCTTATTGCATATACATTTTAGAATTATTTTCAATAGGCTCAAACTCATTTAGCTAAGACAGTTCCTCAAGTCAGCTCAGCTGAAAATTCTCGTCCTTTATCATTAAATTTTTTTAAAAATAAAAGCAGAACACAAAAATATTTGCTCAACTCAATTGCAAGAATTATATTTTTATTTATTACATTTCTATATTATATACTTAAATTTATTTCATGGCCTAGAACTAACGATGATCGATCAGTCTTAGTAGTATATACTTGGCATTGCATTCCACTGTGCCAATTGCAGAGAGCGACATGGCTCATGGTGACAGTGTTTGGCTGTGGCCTTTTTTTGCCAGGGAATTATGATGATTATGATGATGAACGCGTGGTTGTCCGATATGCTTGGCCTCCTCTTGCCAATTGCAGGCCCCACCGCCCCGCCGCGCCCCCCTCGCCGACAGTGGGAATCGCGGATTGTCAACATGACAGGCGCGACGACGAGCGCGTTGAAGAACTGTGGCAATTCCGAGGAATTTACTCTGCCGCCGAGGCAATTGTCTGGCTGTCGGTATCTTCGCCGCAATAGGTGGAATAGTGAGCGGCGCGTCGAGGCGGGGCGGATGTATGTAAATCACTTTATGCGCGAGTGTCAAAAAATTAAGAAGCCCAATTAGACGTTGCCACCTGTCAGCAGTTCGTCATCTTCAGCCAAGAATATGACATTCATTCATGCGCCAGAATGACGAAGTAGACGAAACGCTTCAGCTGACAATTTATGTCGTGAAATCTTCTGCCAGCCCGACAATCAGTCAGTCAGTCAGTCCGTCAGTCAGTCAGTCGGTACAGTCAGTCGCTTGCCTGTGTGTGTTCGTGGGCCATAAAAGTTGTTGGCCATCACAGAGCGCCAACTGCTGCACTCATTTATGATTTTATATTTTATTTTAGTCCATGGACCGTGATATTTTGCATACATTCGTATTAATGGCATTTTCCATGGACCAAACGTTGATATGATCAAGCAAGATTGTTTCTAAAAAAAGTTTAAATTTACCTCAAGATTTCAGAAGAAGTTATTGGTACTTGGAGTGTTTTTGGCCACTAAGTTGATTTAGATTTCGTATTATAAATATTTATTTTATTTATTTTCTATTTATTTATTTATTTTTTATTAAATTATAAAATATATATATATGTGTGTACTTTATAATGATTTTAAATTTATATATACTATTTCTTTATTACTTTTATTTTAAATTTTATTATATTAATATATTTTTTTTTAAATAAAATATAATAATAAATAAATAAATAAATATCATACAAGGCAAAATCAGATCAGAAAAAATAAAATAAGTATAATAAAGATTAATATTATAATAAAATCGGTAGTAAATAAATAAAATGATACGAGGCAAAATCAGATCAGAAATAAATAAATTAGTTATAAATAAATATTAAAAAATATAAATTATCAAAAACAGTGTTGTCCATTACCTTTTAGGATAAATAAAAATAAATTGATAATTTATATATATTTTTTAAAATAAATCCAACCTCTTAAGTTAAATTTACTTAACACTTGCTAATATTATTTTAATTTACTCAATAATTTAAGGTAGATAAATATTAAATTTAATTTATTTAATATTTACCAACCTTCACAATTTCCTACATATCTAAGCATATCAATATATATCTGAATATAATATTTTACTATACTATAAATTGAAAATGAAAAAAAACTTTCGATCAAAGACACGCATCAGTCATGTCAGAGAGCCAAGGCACGTTCCGCGCAGTTGGTTTAGTTAGGTGATCTAATGCATAATATGTTTGGCTGTCGACTTGGCAAACATAGCCCCAACGTCCGTCACTCAATCAGTGAACAACAACTACAACAACACCAGCAACAAGAGCAACAACAATGGGAATAAGAACATTTGGCATTTTGTGGTCGTTCGCCAGATATGAAGCATTCCTTCGATGCGCGGCGCTGTCCGTCTTGGCTGGGTTTTTGTTGTCGTGACAGACACGACGACAATTTGCAGCAACGCGTTGCAAGTGACAACATCAACTGATGGCAAAGAGATATATATAAATACATATATGTATGTGCGTATGCCTGTACTTTTGCCCATATGAATTGAGTCCGATTCCGTCGAGTGCCTCTCGCACTTAACAAAGTTGTCGCGGCGCCTCTGCTTTGACATATTTTTGGCCAACATGGATGCGGACGATTGAGATGCTGCTAATGCGAGAAAGACATGTGCACACACACACACACATACACACACGCACACACACTTGACAAGAGTTTGCAAATATATTGTCATAGACGAACAACTTTTAGTTGCTTAGGGATTCTTATTAAAATTTCTGAATGTTCTATTAATAACGCAAAGGCGAATTAAACTTGCAGGTGAAATTTCTGTTAATTGAAAGTTTGCTTAAGAATAAATCATTTTTGTATTAGCCAACACTGTATGAAAGCTTTACTCAACACTACGAGTTCCTTTTTTCAATTGCCTTAAATCATCGTCCAGCTTCACTTATCGATGAATTATGAACACTTTACAACACTCCACGTGACGAGAATTTGCTAAAGCACATGTCACTCGTTTAATTATTTCACTTGAAGCAGCTCGCACAGAGTCCACGTTTAACCTCACTTAATTGAAATTAAATTGAATTTTCAAGTATTCGAAATCATGTTCATGCGAAAAGTGGATCGTAATGCCATCTACACGGTGCTCTTCCGCTCGGGCGTCATGTTCGCTGAGCGCGCGCCGCAGAAGATGCACCCGGAGGAGGAGCTGAAGCACCTGACCAACTTGCAGGTGATCAAGACGCTGCAGTCGCTGAAGTCGCGCGGCTACGTCTCGGAGCAGACGGCCTGGCGCCACTACTACTGGTGCCTGAACAACGAGGGCATCGAGTTCCTCAGGGGCTACCTGCACATGCCCACGGAGGTGGTGCCCACCACGCTGCAGCGCCGCAACGAGCCCGTGCGCATGTCGCGCACCTCCGAGGACCGCTCCCGCGGCGCACGCGACTTCAAGGAGCGCGAGCGCGATCGCGACCGTGACGACCGCACCACCTACCGCCGCACCGAGCGGCCCTACGACTCCGACAAGACGGGCAGCGTGGGCGCTGGCAACGCCTCGGTGGAGTTCCGGGGCGGCTTCGGACGTGGCCGCAAGTGAAGAGTTGCATCAGATAAGGAGGAATTGAAATGAAAAAATAAAATAAAGGATTTCAAAATAAAAATAATTATTTAATTATTTGTGCTTTATATTTTGTTTTGGATATTGAAAAGGGATTTGCCATGAAGCATTTAATTATTTTATTGCATGGAAGTAGCTTGATTTATGTATAGCAAAAGCTTGATTCTATCTAATATTTTATAGCTTTTATTGTCTATATTCTATGTTCTCAAAGTGGGCGAGCATAGATTCTACTTTCTAGGCTCTTTGTGTGCTCAGCTGCCCATGGTGCTTTATCTTGATTTTCCATGTACAATGCTTAAAGCTGTTCGTGTCTTAATTACTTTAAAAAAATTAACAAAAATATTTTTATAAAAAAACTTATCTTATGCTACAATTTAATACTTTTTCTTATTTATTGTAGGTTTCCCATGCGACTAATTTCGTCTTACTAGAACGATAAATTGTGAGTAACTAAATCATTCAACACTATTATTTCTATGAACAGTCGCATCTTCAATGCATCTCTTTAACATCATCGCAGACTGATTAATTCTAACTAAATGTAATAGAATTTTTATAGGTTCTCTTCCTTACATTCTATGCTAAATAAAAAGTGGGCATATATATATTTTTATCATCGAAAAAAGTATATTTTCATTGGGTTTCTATCTTGTGCAGTGCAGCACTATTATTTTTCTGAACACATCAGATCATCTGCATCTCCCTATTATTATTGCCCGCAATACATTCCAATGTATTTGGGACTAGATCTATTTCAAATCCAACACAAATAGGCATACACGAGGTGAAATTTATTTTATAAACTTTTAATCGACTGCAGAATGGCCATTAGTCCGGCTGTGATGGGGGCCCCGTGTGTTGTAATGAAGTAAATAGAGTTTACGGAGTGCGAGTCAATCATTCGGCTGGGTCTTGGGGCTTTTGCTCAATCAACTGCATGTTTATTGTTTACTTAAATACCCACTAAAATATGTGTCTACATTATGATAAACAATTCGCTCCGACTCGGATAACGACAATAAATCCAGAGCTTGACGTTGCGCTGTTGGCCACGCCAACGCAGGCCCGGGCGAGACCTGGTTTCGGACGCGGTGCAGGACAGGATGGCGGGGAAGACCTGGAAGCGCATTTATTATTTGATTATAAACAGCAGCGAGAGCTGTGAGCTGTGAGCCGTGAGCCGTGAGCTGTGAGCAGCGGCGAGTGTCGAGCGGGGCCATAAAAATCACCTACTGACAGATTTATTACACAGCCAGCGAGCCGGGCAGAGTCGAGTCGAGCCAGGGGCGGCCCCTGGCCAGCCAGCCAGACGCTTTCGCTTTGACAACAAGCAGATACGACTACAACAACAACAGCAGCAACAGCAGCAGCAGCTGGAGCAACTGCAGCGCTGCATCGGGGTCTGCGCGTCCTCGAGCTCGTCATCGTCATCATCAGGCAACGATGCTGACAGCTACACGGCAACGCCATCAGTGTAATCAACTTCGTGTCGAGCGGCAAAGACTGTTGTGGCCGGGACGGGACAGCACAGAGCAGCCTGGCCACTCCTGGTAGCAGCGCCAGTGGGAAGACACCGAGACCACCTTTATGGGTGGCATGCCAGCCGCTCGCCCCGCACTCCCAGCCGTCCAACAAGCCCTAACTCTTTAGCCTCATTAAGCAAAAAAAAAAAAAAGGGGAAGAAAACATGAAAAAATCACAATAAAATCAAACAAAACAGCAACGACGAACAAATTTTGCAGCGGCCTGTCGAAAGTGAGAGACTTTGCCATAGATTGGCTTGATATTCGATATGGGACAGGCGGGAGAATCGTGTAGCTGCAAGAGTAGGGCTCTCAGGCGGACTTACTGACACTCAAGACTTTATAGTGAGAAATCTGTGGGATCAAGCAAGAAGGTATTTGTTTTGATTGATTGATGATTAAAATGCAGCAGCATAGCTTACCTGTAAGAGAGCTAAATATGTACGAAGTGAATGTTGTGAAAGTTCGTTAGGATATATTGAATTTCTATTGGATGCAAATACAAAGTTAATAATTGAATGAATTTTTATTTAATTTATAATTAAATATATTTAACAGATTAATTAATTACAATTTTTTTAAAATTATATATTAGCAACTTAAATTTTTTTTAACAATTAATTTTTTATATATTTTATATTTCAATTTGACTGTTTTGAATGTAAACTATTATATTTATTGATTTTTATACCCTGAACCCATTGAAAATGGGAATTCAGGGTATAATGGTTTTTTTTTTTTTTAATGGAAGCAATGACTAGATTAGGGTATTTCCACTGTGTGGGAATTTTATTATCCTTATATATTTAAGAGTTCTTAAGTATATTAATATACATGCAATATACTATTAGGGGAAAAATATTGAGAGTGAGAATCTATTATACATCGCATATATTTTAATTTAATTAAAATCTACAAATAATTTTCAATATTCTGGACACATATTAACCATTTATTCAAAGTCTTTTGTGCCTATGTTTTTTTCGGTTTTTAATTAGGTAATCAGCCAGTCGGGATAGGGCTTAAAATTGATTTTCAGTCATTTATATTATTATATTATTATATTATTATTATATACTGAGTAAAAATGCTGAAATATCATCTAAGTACACAATAATAATTTATGAATATATTAAAAAAAAAACACATTAATAACTTATGGATATATTTCTAAGAAATATATTGAAAAAATAAAAAATTAAAGATTCTAGTGGGAAAGCTTCGACTCTTAGCAGTTCATTCCAAGTAAAGGCTCGTGCATTATTCAGATAATTTTCAATGAAATAGAGTTTCTATAGATATCCCCCAAATTCAAAACACAAGCGAAAGCCAGTTGGACTCAGCTCATTTGCTGACGAATTTAGGGTCAATTAGATTGATCTCAGTCAACACACACACACACACATCCAGTCGTTTATGGCTACAACTCTCGCACCGAAGCTTAACACTTTCCTTTAGCCATCAATGCTGCACACACATACGCACACACGGCTGGCATGGAGGATTCGGATTTGGGGATCCGCTGGGTCGATTGCTGAGTTGCTGCAGTCGCATCCCAAAAGTGTCAAATGCGTCGTGTGATTTATGCAGTGGGTCGCATGATTTGTTTGCAGTCCGTCTACTTTTCGTGTTTATCTGGCAAAAATATGAGAAAGATAAATTGACGCTGTTCGCAGCCAGCCGCGACTGGCCAAATCGCAATCAGTTGGCGATTTTCACTTGGCAACTTTTACTGCTGTCCGCAGCGGCGGCTGCTTTCATTCGTCACCTGGCCGCATGTAATTTCTCAGGTAAATTATTGAAACGTCCCTAACGATGCGAACGATCGCCCCAAGGCATCAGCCATTAGCCGTGAGCCGTGAGGCAGTCGCTCCACTGGATCTGCTGCATCAGGAAGTGTCCGAGATTTTGCAGCGCTTTGATTTGTGTCTTCAGTAAGTGATATATTTGTGTGTATTCGCAGCCTACTCTCACGTATTCGCATGCGTATTCAACTGCTGCTGCTGCTGCTGTTGCTGTTGATTTCGATCTGCGGATCTTAGTCGAGTGTTAATTTATTAACACTACGTTTTTTGGGGTCGCTGCAGTTGAACTGGCACAGCAACGGCAATGGAGCTGCAGTTGCAGTTGCCGTTGCATGGGAAAGGAGTTCGACTTGGGTGAAAAGAAAGTGCCAAAATGTCCTTGTTTGCAAAGAGAGAGAGATGGCAAATGATTTGGAAAGAGAGAAAAGGAGAGATAATAGAATGTGTTAGATATAGAGAAGAAGAAGCCAGAAAGAGAGAGAGAGAGAGATATGGATTATCAATGAGTAAGCTTAACCTTTATAGATGAAGCTAGATAGAGAGAGATATGGGAGAGATGAGAGAAATGAAGAGAAGGCAGAGAAAGATAGATTGGAATAGAGCTAATATGGCTTAATAGATAGGTAGAGCGAAAAGAAAGAGACAGAGATGAGCTGATTCTAGTTTATTGATCGAGCTAGGAAGAGACAAAGACGGAAGGAGGTAAACAGCAAAAGGGAGAAATGCCTTACTTTTACTATAATTGAATACGAATTCGTATGAGAGCAAGAACTAGATTGCGATTAAGTAGAATATACTTTAGTAGAGTAGCAATAAGATTGCATACAAATATGATCTATAGGCTATTTTTCGATTTCGCAATAAACTATTTAATTATTTATATTTCTACTATATCTAAAAGCTTATTTATTTAATTTTTTACTTTTGCTACATTCCGTTTGTATGTATGAAAGCTTAATGCTTGAGCAGCAATTTAAGCATAATTTAAAGATACATTTAGATTTTTTATAGAACTTAAATAGGTGGTCACAAAATGAGTACCTCTACATATTCACATACATTTTCTAATAAATTTTTTTTTTCAGAATAAAAAAAACCATTATTAAATTTAATTCTTGTACGATAATTCTGGGTATACTGTATATCAACAATATATCATATATAGTTTCTATACAAATACTTATTATTATAATAATTGATTGACACTCGGCTTTTCATGAATATTAGAGAGTTTATTATAAAATATATGTAATATATACATATGAAGAGTGCGCAAATATTCCCTCAATTACGATTCCATATATTATTCTATTATTCGCCCAGCTCCGTTTAGTAGCCAGAGTCAACGGTTTGTGTCGCTAACAAACTTACATTTGCTGTCGCCCCGCCTTTTCTGTGTCATTTGCATTTTTTATATTTTTTGGTGGCTCGCGCGGTGGCTGGCTGGCTCGATTGATGTCGCTTCCTGGGTGCCGTGCAATATGGCCGTGGCATGACATTTCTAAATGGACGCCATAATCAAGCGCTAATAACCTCATTTGTATGTCCAAGCGGGCCATTAACTTTTCATTTGCCACGCGAAAATGTTGCATTGAGCAAATGCAGGCAGCAGGCGAGAGTCGGGCACAGCGACCAGATGGAGATTGTCCAATGGACTTGCCAAGCGAACAAGTCAGCGATCCATCGTGCCCCAGTCGCTTGACTCCATCTCTCTCTCTCTCTCTCTCTTTCTGGACTTGGACGTGAACATGGACATTCGCTGTCAGAGCTCGCACTCGGCCCGGCCATAACTTGCGTGAAACATGTTAATAATTTACAATTTGGTATTCATAAATAAAATGTCATCCAGACTCCTCCGACACCGACGCCGCCGCCTGCTGGCCGCTTGGTAATGAGCGAATGTTGATTGAGGTTATATTTCATGGCAAATGGGTGCCGGCCGCTCCGTTGCCTCGGGCAGCGCTTGGGAAAGTCACTGCGCTCGCACTCGGAGTAGGTTGACGTTTGACATGCGGCTAAATCCGCCAGCTGCCATCGTAAAGCAACCCAGGAGGCTGCGCCTGCGCACCAGCACAGTTGTCCATTGGCCAGTGTCGCTGGTGCTGCTGCTTGGCTCAACTCTGATTAAACTCTGGCCATTTATCGTCATTTATGGTAATTGTTTGAATGGCAATACGCAAGCAGCTCAGCTCAATGGCAGCCGTGAGATAGTCGATTTATACCTTTATGCATATCGACCTCGCTGGGTTCTGTCTCCCTCTCTCTATATATCTCTCTTGCTTGCTCTTGCTGCAAGCTTAGCATTTCAGCCAATTAGCAGTCGCATGAAGTATGTCTCCTCCACACACCGAATGTTCTCAGATATGCTAAAAGTTCTTTTTTATACAACGCGACTGTGACTTAATTCTTATGCAGGTCGAGTTGTGGGAACTGATTGAGGAGGGGCAAAGATATTAGGGGTTTCTACTAGGATAATTTTTTAGTAGAAAATCCTTATATATTTAAGTAGCATATCTCTTGGTTCTAGTTCGAATTTTTAGTAACTTTGCGATAGAATTAAATTATAAATTAAATAATAAATAATGTTTTATAATATAATGCATTTATAATTTAATCTCTTTTAAAACTGAAACCAAAAGCGAGTAGTTATATATTTCTCATATGCTGCTCTAATCTTCTTTACGTTTATATAGCCTATCACATTTTCAAGAAGCTTAAAGACCAATGCAGTCTAGTCTGGTCTATAATGCAAAAAAATTGCAGTCAAAGAACTCTTATATCCACTGTTCATTAATATAGTAGTGCGTCTGAGAACTAAATTGTGGACAGCAAAATTTGACAATAAAAACAATTTGAAACTATTATTGAGATTAACATTTATTATTATAAATTTAGTTAATAATAATATTAAGACTAACATTTATTTTGTTAATTTAGTTGTCGTTTGCTATATTAGAAAGAAAATTCTATATTAGAAAAAAATATGGTTGTTCACAAAAATAATAGTGGCTTCTAAAAAAGGGAAAAAAATATTTTGCAATAGTTGAACTTCATGTTATACTAATATTTAGGCTTACTTTGTTATTTTATCTTATATTAATATGTAATAATGGCATTGACATCAGCAAATGCTGACTAATATTTCAAGCTGAGGTCGGGAATTTGAAAAGGTTGTTCATAAAAATAATAGTAGTTCCAAAAAGAGAGGGGTAAAAACTATTTAGCATTAGTCAAATTTAATACACTTAACACACCTAGTAACACTTTTAATTCATTTTGTTTAATTTATTTTTTAATTCCATAAAAATTATGATTATTGACAAATGTCGCAGTAGCTTCCATTCCCATATCCTAGATAGTGTTTCGAGCAGTGCTCTGGAATGTGGTTTGGGCCGACATCGAGTGCCGTTATGCACGCTGGGTGACATTTAATTGCAAACAGATACATTTTGTCAGCCACGAGTGACGCGAATAGATGCGCCGGCTCTGCCCCCAGTCAGTCAGGCAGGCAGGCAGGCAGGCTGCATCTGCATCTGCATCCGGGCGCTGCAACGAGCTGGCAAATTAAGTGGGTGCCGCTGCCTAGCCAGGGCCACGGAATGGCTCCAACTGTGAGACGAAAGCTGTGAAGATGTGCGGCGACAGGCGCTGCAGATGCAACTGCATGTGTCAGCCTGCCTCTCTCTCTCTTTCTCTGTCTCTCTCTCTCTCTCTGGCTCTGTCTCCGTCTGTCAGTCAGTCAGTCTGTCGTCAAGTGCGATACATTTCCGCGTGAGAAATGCGCAATTTCTGTTTATTTAATGCCAATGCATTTCGAATGCGCCGCCAACACGCCATCAGTTTTCAATCACGCGCTGAATCGCTGCGCCCCAGCCTCGCTCCTGCCTCCTGCTCCCATGCTGCATGCCATGATTTACTGCGCACTTGTTGCGCCCCAACAACGAGATGAAGACTAAACGTTGCAGCAGCTGAAAATCACTTTGCAACTTTTGCATCTTCTCATGACGCTGGCCCCCAAAGTGGTGTCAACAGCTCTCGGCGCGCTGACTGATGGGTTGCTCATCCGGAAATGTTTTCCACTCGCAGCGCTAGGCGCACTTTTCCAGCAGAAAGCCAACAAAGCGTCTTTGTCAACGCCTGACAAATTGGCCTGCGAAATTTCACAAAGCACTGGGCAAACACCAGCCCCAACGAGCGAGGGGCGAGGGGCGTGGGGCGAGGGGCGTTGGGGCGGACAGTCGAGCTCATTTAGGCGTTTATTTCTGTATCTCTCTCGTGTCGCTTGCCAAGCTATGCAAAATGTTTCATTTGACACAAAAAGAAGTTCACGCGAAAGAAACTTTAGTTGAGATCTAACTTGGACTTTCTCCGTGTGCTCCAACTCCAGCTGGCAGCTGTTATAAATGGCATAAATAGCTGCAGGTGTTTATCAAAAATACCGAGATTAATGTCGTCCATTTAGCTAGGCTTGGTGTGTGGAGAATTTGAAAGGATTTTTGGGAATTGAGATATTGTTATGATGGAAATATATTAATATAAATTAATGAGAAAATTAATATATTAATATATAATTTTATTTATTTATTATTAAATTGAGAACGCCTGGAGAATTGTTTATGATAAAAGAGAACTTATGCTAGGTTCGAGATGTGGGAAGTTAAGATTCAGTTTCTTTTAAATAACAAAAGTCTTATCACATTTTTACAAAATCAAAAGCAGGCTTCAGGTATTTTAGCACATCTGAGAACATATCTTTGCCATGCTCATAAAAATATAATATAAATTTGATTATTAGTTTCTGCTAAAACCTTTATACATTTTAAATATAAACTTGATTATAAGACTCTTCTAAAGTCTTCATAAATAATGCATTTTTGAATACCTTTCCTCAATCCCCAATTCATTTCAGACAATACCAAGCAGCTCTGCATCAGGGCATCTTCTTGTTTCAGGGCATCTCAATGTCGAGCATCTCCGAATACTTCACACTTATTACTTCTGCTCTTATTATTACCCCATAGCTAAAGATGGCGAGCGCAACAAATATACTGAAGGCATTCATACATAGTGTCTCAGCATTTGAATGTATTAAGACTTTGTTAAAGCGAACATATCAGTGAGACTCTGCACTTATGCGCTCTTATCTCTTATCTTCACTTATATCTATTACGACTAAATCGAACACTAATGCAGATCATATCACTTATGAAACCAGAGGCGGTCGGTTGTGTTTTTTCCTTCTCTGCTGCCCAGTGTTCAGAAAAGTAATAGTACAGCTGAGCGCAAAATGTTTGACAATAAACTAAAAAATAAATTAAATAAACAAAAATATATAACAATAAAATAGAGTAATACTAATAATAATACTATTAATATATAAAAAATATAAATTAAATATATATTTATATATATTATAAGATATAGCTTTATAAATAATAATTTTGTTATATTTTGTTACAATTTTTGGTATATGTCAATTTTTATAAATCTGCACTTAAATGTGCTTAAAAATAAAAAAATTCTCAAATTTAGTCGTTCATAAAAGTGATAGTGATTGATAAAAAATATGAAAAAAATGATCATTAGTCTCACTTAATATATTATTATACTCTACACATATTATGCTCTCATACAAAATTGTAAATAAATTTTTTTTATTACAGCTTGCCGCCTGGGTGGTATGGAATCGAAGAGCTCCTGGTCCCGCTTCAGGCAAATTTGGTATTTATTTATTTGATTTTTAATATTTAATATAAAACTAGTTCCAATATCTAAATAGTATTTAGCTCCCAAATATACTACCTTCAATTTGAATTACTCTAAAAACCAATGTCCATAGGCCTCACCTTCATTACCTGCCCACAGCATGTAAAATCCCCGAAATTAAGAGAATGCAAACATTTATGCGCATTTGTTGGCAAATTGGTCCGCACGAGACGCGAGTCGCAGATCATGCGCCAGTGCCTGGGGCCGCCGCCGAAAATCCTTGACTCGCATGCAAATAACTCCTGGGGAGCGTTGGCTGCCAGCGACACGAGCAAGCAGCCAGGCGGCGGTGGAATGCAGCCGAACGCGAAGATGTGACATGAAGCGATGCAAAATGCATTCCCAGTGTGATGATGTGATATGTTGTGCCGAGACTGAAGCTGAAGCCGCAGATGATGAGGCTGATGCTGCTGCTGATGTCGTTGCCTGTGCTCAGCCAATGTCGAGGACGAGCTTGACGGGCATGATTACGAGCGGGGCGAGCGGGGCGAAGACGGGCCATGATACGGCGACAAGGACAGTCGCTGCGACTGATGGTGACAATCTCAGCGCGGAGGCTGAAACTGATGAGGTTAACAGCGATGCTGGAGATGATGAGCCATATTATGTTACGCTGTCGCGTTCCGCCTGCCCCAGGGCTGAGCGTGTCATAAATGTCGCACGCCACGTTACTGATGGCTGTGATTATGCCCCCCGCTCCCTCCTCCTCCACCACTGCACCACTGCACCACACTCTCGTTGTCGTGTGTCGTTGTCTTGGCGGCTCCAGACCAAACAGAAAATTTGCATGCGCACGAAACGTCATCGAAAATGCATCATTAGCAGCTGGGAATTGGGCAAACAAGTCTATTTGTCGCCTCGACAAAGACACGACCATGTCGCGATATGCAAAAGCGCCCACGACTCCACACTCGACTCCAGCCAGAGTGCCACCTGGAACACTTGTTGCCAACGTGTGGCGTGTGGCGCTGATCTATGCCCCCGAAGCCGTAACCCGCCAGCGCCCCCAACACTTGTACCCAATTCAAATGCAAATCTCTTTTCGCTCGCCCGCTGTAGCTACAAATGTTACAACAGAAAGGTGGCAACCCTACAAGCGGGGCGTTTGTCTATTTGGAGTCGAGTCAAAAATTACATAGAAATTGCTGCATTCGTATTTAAAGCTAAGGAGCAACTCCAAGTTTACTTGCGCCCGCGTCCAAAGCCGCCGCGGAACTCCACCGAGGCGTTGCCGGCGCCCACGCTGCCCGTCTTGTCGGAGTCGTAGGGCCGCTCGGTGCGACGGTAGGTGGTGCGATCGTCACGGTCACGGTCGCGCTCGCGCTCCTTGAAGTCGCGTGCGCCGCGGGAGCGGTCCTCGGAGGTGCGCGACATGCGCACGGGCTCGTTGCGGCGCTGCAGCGTGGTGGGCACCACCTCTGTGGGCATGTGCAGGTAGCCCCTGAGGAACTCGATGCCCTCGTTGTTCAGGCACCAGTAGTAGTGGCGCCAGGCCGTCTGCTCCGAGACGTAGCCGCGCGACTTCAGCGACTGCAGCGTCTTGATCACCTGCAAGTTGGTCAGGTGCTTCAGCTCCTCCTCCGGGTGCATCTTCTGCGGCGCGCGCTCGGCGAACATGACGCCCGAGCGGAAGAGCACCGTGTAGATGGCATTACGATCCACTTTTCGCATGAACATGATTTCGAATGCTTGAAAATTCAATTATACTTCAATTAAGTGAGGTTAAACGTGGACTCTGTGCGAGCTGCTTCAAGTAAGTGAAAGAATTGAACGTTTGGCATGTGCTTTGTCTCGTCACGTGGAGTGTTGTAAAGTGTTCACAGTTATCGATAGATGAGGCTCGTTAGCTTGCTTGGCTTATTAGCAAATGTGACTGTCCGATAGTTGTGCCCTGAACCCAATGAAAGTGTGAAATAAGGGTTTGGTTATATATGCAAATTAATTTTATTTGAATGCTTATTGTATTATTATTGTATTATAGAATTTTAGAAAATATGTATTATTATTCATTTAGAAAATAAAATTAATATTATTGAATTTTAGAAAATAATTCTATTAGGCAAATGCAAAATTTTTAAAATTTATTTTTAGAAAACATTATTATAATTCTATTTAGCAAATTGAAAATTTCTCTCATGCCATAAGTAATACTGCAATTAATATTAAATAGTTTCATTCCATAAAAATATTTTAAAGTACTTATATTTTTCACTTATGCAAATTTCGTATCAGTATGTTAGTATCTAGTGATGTTAACGAATTAACAGAACAGAGTCTGTTAAGTTGTGATTGACTTCAGCTGTTGTAATAATGTTATTAAGAGAGACTGACAGCTGGTATTATCCGAGAGAGTTTGGGTTTGATGTTCTCTATTCCTAACATCTCGTCGACATATACAAATATATATCCCTTTATATCCCTTTGCATCAGTCATATTAATTATTGCATCTGTCTGCTCGACTTGAACATTCTCGACTCGACATTTACATTACTTTTATTTATCATGCTAATACTTAAACGATGAATTGATGAGCTTTCAGTTCTTTTAACTATAAGGATTATATCAATTGCTTGATGAGATTTCAGATCTTTTAACTATAAAGATTATATCAATTACTTTAAAGATCTGCCTAATACAATTCCCTACTTAGCTCTTATAATTCTATACAAAATTCCTTGAAGAAAGGTCTGATTCCGCTACAATGACTCAAAATTCACCTAGCTCACTGTTTGCCCTGGCTAGTCCAAGTCGTAGCCGTAGTCCCAGTCCTAGTCCTTGTCATCGTCGTCTTTAACGCTCAGTGGCATTTCCATAATTAAAGGCAGCTACGGAAGCGGGCTGTGCGCATCTATATTCATATATTGATAAAGTTGTAAAAGTTGAAAGTTGCGCAAAACAATAAAAATAAATTCTAATGAAGATGGCCGGACAGCATGGCGCAGCCAGCAGGGCCGGGCAACAGGACACGGCCGGGGCGCCATTTGTGCCGGCAATTTTCTGTTCTTACATAAGCCCCGGGAGCAGGCCAGCTGGGGCGGAGGGCATAGGGAGCGGCAACTGCTGCACTTCCGTAATTTTGCCGAGCAAAAGCGAGAAAAACAATCGAATAAACTGTCGGAGCATCAAAATTCAAACGTCAAAAGGAGGCGAAGCCATCAGGCAGCAACCCGTTGCCCAGCACCGAGCACCCAACACCCAATGCCCAAGTCAGCCAAGTCAGCCAGCCCACTGACAGCTATCCAGTCAAGCGTCAAAGTTCCTAATGCACACAACAAATTTCTTACATAGTGAGATGAAGATAGAGGAGTGTAGAGCAGAGGCTGGACGACGACGACGATGAGGACGAAGAGGAAGAGGAAGCAGATGAAGAAGGCAACGACAAGGACGACAAGGACGACAACGACGCATCAGGCAGAATGTCGTGGACAAAATGACGTTGTCACGAAAATTGCAGAATATAAAATTCCTAGTTCCGGCGACGCCCGATGCGACAGACCCAGCACCGAAACCACATGCACATCCTGCCAAGGACGCCGCCCGAAAATACACTATAAAAATATATAAAATAAAGAAGACGATGGCGCAAAATACTAAAACGAAGAAAAAAAGGAGAAAAAAGTGCAGAGGCAAAAATAAGCAGGACTCGGGAAGTGGAGCGAGGGGCGGAGGGGGCGAAGAAACTTTTCAAAAATTATTGAAATGTCACGTAGCAACTTCTCAAATTGCAAAAATCCTGACGCTGTCGTTCAATGTGCTGTGCGGATTGATAGAGCGAGCCGAGCCCGAGTGACTCGAGCCAAGACGTGGCCCGAAGGGAGCCAGAGAGAAAGGGACAGGCGCTGCACTTGTCGCTTGCAGTTGCCAGCAGGCGAGAGAGAGAGAGAGGGAGAGGGAGAGCGAGAGGGAATACTAGAATCTGATGCCGCAGTCATGGACTCGGACGCTGACACTAAGACGCCAACCCAGCCAGCCCCCACCCCCAACCCAGCTCCCAGTCAGGCGCAAATCCAATACACAAGCCCAGCTTCGGCTCGCCCCATTCCCCAAGCGAACCGCAATTCAACGTGCGAACGACAGTTTGACCCGAGACATTTTTGGGTGGCACAGCATCAGCATCGGCAGCGGGCTGGGGCAACGTCTTGGCCATTACAGCCACTGGCGCTGGCAGAGCCAACGTCTTCGACGTCCTCGTCAATCGTCAAATGTCGCCAAGACGCTGTCAAATGCAGCAAAATGACGGCCAGACGTAGAGAGATGGACAGGCGAACGGATGCGGATGCGGACGCGGATGCGAAGTCGTAGCCGTGCCATGTTGTCGCTGGCATTAGGCAACTAACAGCCAGCCCCAATTCCAATCCCAATCCCAGGCCCAATCTCAATCCCGACCCAGCCCAACTCAACCCAGGTCGACCCCTACTCGGGCAAATCTGCGAGCAGCGCAGAAAGTTTTCATGACTTTTCTTTTATTGCACATTTCAACAAAACGATTGATGGCTTCCATGACACAGAGTGGGCGAGAGGGCGAGTGGGCGGCGGGAGCAGGCGGACTCCTTCTGCACAATATTCACAAGTTTTCTCGGCCCTGCCGGAGTCGAACAGTCGTCGGCGGCGTCGTCCTCGTCGTCTTCGTCGTCCCGACGATGCTGTAATATGATGGCGCAAGGATTAGTCTGACGTGGCGCATTTCTTTTATACTTCTTAGCTAGACATTTTGTTTCATGTCGAGCTTCCATCTCGTCGAAATGCCCCATCAGCCCCATCAGCCCCAGCGCCCACGCAATGTTATTGACGTGGCCCTCATCAATGCGGCGTCCACTACGAAACTACAGCCAGAAGCAACACATATGGACTTCCCCTGCGATGGCCCCATGCATGTATGTGCTCTGTGCCGTATACCCTTAACTCGACAGGAGCTTCAATCATTTAGGGTTGCTTGAGATGCAAGACTATGTGATGTGTGGCGTGTGTATATATATTGATGGTAAATCAATTATGTTGCATGGAATTTTATATGGAATATGATTCATTTGAGAGATCTTTACTTCGTAAACTTCACTTCAGCTTACATCAATCATGATGTAATGCTTGAGCAGCATGAAGATAATAGGGGATGTATATACAGCTCGCTATTAAATAATTATAATCGACAATACATCGTGTCTCAGCTTCATATGAAACATCTTTTTTTCACACTTGAGCTTGAATCAATCATAATGATTGAAGCATGTTATATTGTTTATTCTTCATGAGGATCCTCTTAAGCATACATTTGGATGTATTACTTAAGTTCAATAATAGGTATCAATCTTAATGTATTTGCTTGATATGAATGACTTTTCTCTTATATAAGCCTTTATCTTAAAGATGATTGACCCATGATGTATTACTTAGGCTGCATCTAGATGAGCTGTGACTTATACATAACATGCTACTTCATAGTGAATCCATAATGTCATAACTTCATATGAAATTGCTGTGCTTTGTAAACTCGTCTTCAGTTATCAATCATGATGTATTGCTGGTGTAGCATGATGATGCTCTGCGCAATTATAAGTAATGCTTTAGTATTTCTTTTGCTTGTTGAATAGAGATTCCTTTCATCAGTACCCGTTAAAGAATTCGATCAGCTGAATATAAGGGGTTTTGAGTTATACCATGAATTAAAGGTGATTCCATCACGATGTATAGGCTAATTTGAATGTATATTCTCTTAAATAAGCCCTTATCTTACGGATAAATGAACCATGATTTGTTATTTGACCAGCATGAAGGTGAGCTGTAACACTGAATCAATCCTACATTCATTCAATCATGAAGTATTGATGTACCCCATTCTTCTCTTACATTATTATAAAAGGGTTTCCCGAATTAGGTAAGAGTATTCCTGCATCGCTCATTGCTTTTTCTTGATTTGCCTATCTCGTGGTCAGCATCAAAGTTTCTTTCCTTGCTTTTCGCAACATTTCCTCAGCTTTTAGCTACTGCTCACCCCGTCGGCGGGGGGTGCGCGCGGACGTGGCACGTCTCTGATGACAAGCAAGAACAATTTTTGACTGATGCGCTATATGTTGGACGTCCACTTGCACGTTCGAGTTGTAGTTTGAGTTTTGCTCGGTTGAAAAGTTTAAGCAATGAGCTTGAGGTTTGAACTCTGCTCCAACACACAAAGTAGCCAGCATAGTTTCCTCTGCCTCTCTCTCTGTCTTCGTCTGTTTTACAATTTCTCTTATCCTGATGCATTCGGCTATGTATTTTTCATTGCTTATACATATTGATTGATGTGAGCGCTGCCAGTGCTTCGGGGTGTAGATGAGCCTTGGCTCGAGACATTTTGAATCCGTGAGATGCCGAGACTTGAATAGTTTTTGAGAATTCCTTGACAAGTCTAGTTAATTTTTTGATCAGAGTCGATGGGAAAAACGAAAAGTTGTTAGGGCAACATGCAAAATCTGTGGAAAACATGGTCAAGGCGCTTGTCGCCGAGATGTAATAAGAACTTGTCTCAGCTTCGTGCTGCTTGGAGCTGACAAAATGACCAGCAAATAGCAGGCAGGACGAGACAGAGAGGGAGGGAGAGGGAGAGTCTGTTATGCAACGAGCCAAGAGCGAATCATGCACGGACACATCAGGCAGCTGCTGCGCTGCCTGCGCCCATATATAGTTGGGGATTAGGAATTTAGTGAAATGCTGCTCGGCAGCGAAGCCGAGCCAAGTCGAAAGTTGGAACATACTCGTAAAATGCAACGACTGCAAAGAAAAAGTCAATGCGCAGTCGAAGAGAAACTTGTCAGTCGCCGTCAATCAGCAGACAGCCGGAAGGACAGCCTGCGACCCAATAGTAGAATAACATTCACATTGCCAAGGAGAGTGTGTGTGTGTGTGGGTGGGAAAGGGGATGTGGTTGGGGCCTGGGGGGGATTTTTGGCATTGCCTGGACTTAGACTATTGCAACTTTTGCTCGTCAGCAACAAAAATTGATGTGCTGCAGATGAAACGCCAAAAAGTTTGCCCTCAGCTAGACCAGGCAAAGGGGGGCCAACAGGGGGGGAGTCTAAGAAAGCAACGAGCAGGCAAAGGCAGCAAAAGATTAAAAAACGGAAAAATGTGCATGGCTAAAGAAAAACATTGAAGAGCCCAGAGCAGGCGACGAAGCGTCGACTCGTCCTCGTTCTCGTCCTCGTTCGCGTCCTCGTCCAACTGACAACGACAAAGACGAAATGAGGTCGTCCCCGAAGGATGGCCAAAATATTTTACTGATTGTGTGCAAACTTCGATACAAAGTTGAAGCTGGCGACGACGACGCAGACGACGACGGCGACGTCGACTGCGTGGAAAACGACGTTGACATCGTCTGACAATATTTGGTGATTGCACAAGATGCAAAGTGTCAACTGCTGACCCTCCACTGGCCCCTCCTCCACCCCTCGGGGAGCACCCACATATTGAATATATATTCAAATGGGGCGAGACAAAAAGGATCGAGTGAAAAAATGCAGAAGAGCTAGAGAAGCGAAAAGAAAATTACGAATGGGGAGTGACCATTGATTAAAGTGCAAATAGGTTGGAGCTGCTCGAAGGCGTGGAAATAGTTAATTATCCTGTAGTCCTCATTCTGCACACTATTCTGCTCGGCTCGCTCTGAGAAAACTGTGCTGAAGTCAATCAATGAAAACTATTGCAAATGTCTTTGACTGAAATGAAATGTTGAATAGGATTTTTATTCCCTCAAGAAATGCAGTTGGAAAAGCGGTAAAGAGTTAAAGAATATAAATAATTTGTTGTGTAATTTTTGGGTTTTTTTTTTTTGCATTTCATATTAGTTTAACCCCAAAATTCTATAATAATTTTTGTTTATTTTACTTTAGCCCCTTTTCTATAGAAAGAAGTTTATACAGAAATTCATGGAAACAAATAGACGACGTCGATTAGGTTTTTTTTTAGCTCAATGACAAGTCAATATCAATATTAACTTGGAGTATTTAATGAATATGAAAATGTAATATTGATTATATAATTTTTAAATTTATTTAATATTAAAATATATCAAATTTATTAAATATTTAAATTTATTTAATATTAAAATTGATTTAATATTTAAATTTATTTAATATTTAAATTAATTTGATATTAATATTTATTTAATATTTAAATTTATTAAATATTTAAATATATTCAATATTAAAATTTATTTAATATTTAAATTTATTTAATATTAATATTTATATAATATTTCAATTTTTTTAATATTTATTTACAGGCTATTAAACTGAAAATCTTAATATAAAGCTTTGTAATATTTTTTTATATTTTATTATAAGCCAAAAAAACTTAAATTAATATATATAATACTTTTTTATCCGTTTCATCATTAAAATAAATAATAGTTGGCTTTTTTATATCACGCTTAACTTGCAACGCCAAAACTTAATCATTAGCATAATAATTTCCAATAATAAAATAATTCAATTTTAAACTCTAATCAGCATTATTTTTGCTGTTTATAAATTCAGTAAGCACACAAAAATCTATAAATTGGCGTTGCTTTTGGCGTGGCATTTGATGGTGTGACAGGTATTTTATATAGACATGTGCATGTTTTGTCGCTCTTCCAATAAATGTCACATTTGAAAAACAGAAATGAAAATGAGAAGAAAAAACACAATTCACAGAGTCTCTGCGGCAAATGGCGGCAGCGACTGTGGCAGCCACTGTGGCAGCGGCTAGTGGCCAGTTGTCAATGGCCGATCCGCCGGACGGTCGTCTGACATGTCAAATAAATTAATTTGTGCAACGAGAAACGTCAAAACTAATTACAGCGTCGCTGCCGCTGTCAATTGAACGAATGCTTGAAGGGCGGTACAGGCAGGGGGCGTGGCAATTGGGAAGGTAGACAAAATATATTAATGACGTGTCAAAATTAACATTTCATTATGTGAAATTTATGTGCGAAAGCAGAAGAAGAAGAAGAGTTGGGACAACCAAATGCATTTGCCTACACAGAGTGCATAGGCATAGCTCACCTTTCACTCACTCTCTCTCCACCCAACTCTCTCTCTCTCTCTTTCGTTCTCTGTGCTGATGAAGCCATCAATCTTGTGGGCTAACCAATATGTCGGCTGTCCATCAATCAACGTGCGCTTTGGACTCTCGACGCCAACTGACCGCCAATTCCAATTGATTCCGTCAATTGATTTTAACACCCATCAGATGTCAAAGCCAAAAAACAAAATGGCGTCATTCATTGCATGTGCATGTGTGTGCAAGTGTGTGTGTGTGTGTCAGAGACACGTCAATATTTTATTAAATGACATTAAACTGTCTCATCGGCTTAATTAATTTATTGTTGCTGTATTGTCAACTCTCACACACACACGCACAATAGCTGCAGCTGTGTGTGTGTGTGTGACATTTTTATTATGCAAAATCAATAATACAATCTCTCACTCACTCATTTTGGGTGCATCTGGTGCCCGGCCAAATGCTCGGTCATGTCCTTTTTGACACCGACAGGCAATGCCCGTTGCCTCCAAAAAAATTCCTGTTTAAATTGTTCAATTAATTTGGGGCTTTTTCTTTTTTCTCTTTTCAGTCCTTTTTGTTGCATCCAAGCCAAGCCGCCAAAGCGAAAATGAAAATGAACACAACAAAATGCGTCGCCTGACAGTTTGTCAATCGGATTTCACTGCGACAAATGAGTTCGAACCGGCAGTCGAACCTTCGACATCCGCTTGACCCCACTCGAGGCCAGGCCAGCCGACGAAAGGGGGGCGGGGCGGCAGTTGTCCAGCGACCGGCGACCAAATGCTCAAAGCGAACAATGCATCACACGCGTTCGGTGAGTTCATTAAATTTGCAGTTAAGTTACTCTGTCTTCTTCTTCCACTTAATTTTGGGGGAGTTGAAAGAAAGGATATATAATATTATATATATTTATATATTAATTTACACATAATATTTCACATTAATATTATATTTAAATTAATATATAATATTTACATTTATTATATATCATTTATATTAATTTATTTATTTATAACATTTTTTAAATTTATTTAATATTTTTATTTATATATAAATATTTTTTTTAATTATTGCATGGAATACATTTTTGATATACAAAATTTACCAAGTTTTTACAACAGAAATATTTTTAAATAAATATATATTATTCAAATTTTCAAAGCACCTTAAAACTCTAACAGTAAAAGTATCTTATACTTTTCCAATATTTCAAATTTTTTATATCTTTCATTACGACTTGGCAAAGAATTGTCATATTATTTATTTTGACTAGGATTTCAAAATTCATGGTCGAGTTGTCTATCTTCGTTAATTCTCCCAGAAAACTCTCCTAACTCACCTAGGTTCCCAACGGGTTTCCAATAATGCATAGGTCTGGTGAGAATGTTTTGTTGTTAACTTTCAGATTTTCAAAACTTTGAAGCTATATCTCCACGAAAACTCCACTTTAAAATTAATAAATTTTGTAAATATATATTTGAATATTCCTTGATTCCCTATTATATATCTCATATATATATTGTCAAATTTTCACAGAATTTCTGTTCCTTCGATAAATTTTGAATATTTTTTGTATTTACGAAAAATCTTAATGAAGTTCCTGTCCACTGGCATGCCAATCATAATTCCCATTGTGTACACAGGCAGCCACATATAAATAAAATATATATTTATGTGACATATTTTTTTTGCAGCTGGAAGTAAAGGTGAGGCAAAGCCTTCACGCATCCAGCTCGACGAACGTTCTGACAGTCTGTCAGTCTTTTCGTCAGCTCAGACACCTAGAGCTGGACAGAGTCCGAGAGTCCGAGGACTCGTCAAAGCTGCTGTCATTGTTGTATATATAAAACATATTCCAATCTATATATATATTTCATGTGTGCTCTGGTTCCTGTGGCCATCATTGTTGCCTGCTGCCTGCTGATGAAATTTCTATTTGGGATTAATACTTATGTCAATGCTTTTTGTATTAGAGGCAGGTGCAAAAACTTTTATTCACATGACAAAACTTTTGATGCTTTTGATGTGACGGACAAGTGTTACGCACTCGTGCAAGTGGGATTGACCATGATGGGACGGGGCTGGGCAGCGCCATTGAGTGGAGCTGACATGTCTTACACTTGAAGTCTCAATGGTCGCTGACAGGGCAGCGGCGCGTTGATGAGGATACAGCGCTGGACCTGTTCCTGCTCCTGGTGAGCTGTGCCCGTAATATATGTGCCCAGTTCCTTTTGTTGATTGTCATTGAAAATGTGATATGACGAACTGACGCATTTCATCTGCCCAACATTTGAATGACAATGCGCTCGATGGGTGTGTGCGTGTGTGTGTGTGTGTGTGTGTGGCAATCATTGATTTCTAGCGAAATATAAAAATATTTGGCTTATGTAATTAGTCTGGCAGTTGACGTGCCGCCTCGGCCTGACGAGAATATTGTCCAAAATAATTGATTTAGCTGTCAAAGCGAATGTCTGCAGCGGAAGCATGAAGTAGTTGCGGTGCGACAGCGATGTGGTCACTGCGGCATGTTCAGGCGGCATCAAAGCGTATTAAAGTCAAGTATAGAGGAATAAAAATAATGGCAAAGGTGGAAGTGATAAAGAGAGAGAGAGAGAGAATATAGTTAAGATTAGGGAGAAGTAGTTTTCCATGAATCAGAATAGAAATGGCAATGATGAAATTGATGAAGGGAGAGAGTTAAGATTGCTAAGATTAAGATGCCTTAAAAGTGTTTGAGATGTGCAAGACTCAGTTGTCTACAGATCATTTGAGGAATGGCAGAGGTTGAATTGATAAAAAGATAGTAAAGATAGTTAGGATTGAGTTACTTTAAAAGAAGTTTGGATGGGTAGAAAGAGTTGTCTATGGATCATACTACAAATTGTCAAGATTGAATTCCTTGAAAACATTTTAAGATATGTAGAAGTAGCTGCTTATGGATCATATTATATATGGTAGAGGTAAACAGAGAGTTACGATAGATAAGATTGAGTTACTTTAAAAGGTCTGTAGATGAGGAGAGTTGGTCATGGAGAGAATGAAGATAGTTATGCTTGAGATGAGGAGAAGTAGTTATCTATATATCATACTGATAAAGATAAAGATAAAAGGTCTGTAGATGAGGAGAAACAGTTGGTCATGGAGAGAATAAAGATAGTTATGCTTGAGATGGGGAGTAGTTATCTATATATCATACTGATAAAGATAAAGGTGGAACTAATAAAGACAGAGTAAAGATAGGTAATATTATGCTACTTTAAATGGTCTTCAATCTATTAAGAACGATGAATGCAGTAGATGTCTACAGATCATCCTCCACTCATATCCATATACGACTAAGCTAAACCATACTCTGACATTCACTTATATAATTTTAAGTACTCATCTCTCAGTGTTGCACAACCTTGCCCTGATTAGCATCAGCGATCTGAGACACCAGTGTTGGTTATGCCCGTTGTAAGGGTCGCCCCTAGCGAGGTCTTCAGTCAGGCCTTATCTGCAGTGAACACGAGGCACAAACATATCCAGGGGCAGACATAATGCCATAATAAGGCTGTCAACTGTTGACGTTGACATTGTCAACTCACTTGTCAAAGGCGCACATCAAAGGCAGGCGACAGATATGGAGAAGGCGCCCCCGTTTGTTGTTTAGCGGTTGAGTCTGAGTGTGTGTGTGTGTGTGTGTGCGAGTGTGTGTGTGTGTGTGTGCGTGGGTGGGTTTTGGGTACCTTCTGGTGATGGTTGCTGTCATTGTTATGGTTATGGCTCTTGGCTGTGGCTCTCGGCTCCCATTGTTGTGTGGCGTCGCCGGGGCTGCTGATGACGTCCGATAACAATGTCGAATGCTTGCCGCTGATTAATTCGCTTCAAACTGAAAACAAAAGGACTTTTCCGATAGCCGCAATCGCAATCGCAGCTGACAATCGCAGCTTTCAGCGTAATTAGTGTCGCACGTAGTGCAAGTCCTTGCACGCCATCCGCAACTCCTTCAAAGTGCCCCGAGGTGCCAACTGGAGCTAATTAACATTTTAGCCCAATGATGACATTTATTGAGTTGGGACATGTTCCAAGCTCAGTCTCTCTCTCTCTCTCCCTCTCTCTCTCTCTCACTCTCTCTGTACGTTTGTGTGATTAAAGATGTCCTGGGCCGCTTTGTGCCATCGACTGACAACTGGTTTTTCAATGCCCCAGGCTCTCCGGCGCCGAAGCGTTTGATTAGCCACTCGCCCTGGCTTTCGGCTAATCTCACGAACCTACAAACGTCCCCGGGCGGCTGTGGGCGCGCCCACGCACACACTTGACAGTAATTGCCCAACGGTTTTCGCTAATGCACCAAATTGGCTGTTGACGCCAAATCTCACATTCTCAGTCAACCAAAAGGACCTTATCCTCGCCCTCGACCGCCTTCGCGCCTCGGCTGCTGCTGCTGCTGCACTTGCTGCGTGACACATGAGCAGCTAATTATGACTGGGCTCAGTTATTGCATTTCACATATGTGTGTGTGTGTGTGTGTGTGTGTGTGTGTGTGTGTGTGTGTGTGTGTGTGTGTGTGTGTGTGTGTGTGCCTGCTTGTTGTGTGAACTGCTCTGGTTCTGGTTGGTAAACAAGCAATTGATTCATTACACGTTTACATTGCAACACAGTTGTGCGCATCTTAAGGGTTTAGCCAGCCAGGCAGAACACATTAAAGCATCAATTTGAGATAGGTTGAACCATCGAAATTCAGGTATTGAATGAGCAGGCTGATATAGATATTATTATAATATAATATAATATTATTATGACGATCTGGCATCAGCATATTCGACTTCGAATTTTGTTATGTCAATCATAGAGAAGCTCACATACAAGCATCAATAGATAGATGTAAATAAAAATACATTTTTCGACAGGAGAAAAATAAAAAAAAAAGGTCATAAAATAAAAACTAACAGGACTGAAGCTTTTCTTCAACATAACTGATTATTTTTTTAAAATAACAAAATTAATTTAAATAAATTTTAATAAATCGGAGTGTATATATATCTTTTAATACTTTAAGACTTAAATCTATTCAGTTGAGGCTTCTTAATGTCATCTTGATAAACTTTTCATTTTTACAAATTTTTTTTTCCAATTTAATAAAGATATCAATGGTTCTATAAATATATTCTTATATACAAATTTATTTTATATACTATGTCAATTCTATGTGGATTGACTTTCAACAGAATAAAAAATATATTCAAAATAATCGTTTAGCTTTACATAAATTAAAAGAAACTTACTTTTAGTGTAAGAAATATATAAGTAAAAGACGGCAAAAAAGCCGACGAGGCTATATGTATTCCATGAAGGCAGAAGCGAATGCCTCACGCATGACCAGGACAAAAGCACTTTAATAGCCGCGTTGGCAATCAAATGCATCCAAAATGTAACCTTTTCGATCACTTCGATTCTAAATAATTCAAACCTGAAAATAAAGAAAATAAAAAACTTTTCCACATGAACTTAATTATTTTAATAAATTATTAAATTATTCCTTTAATATATTTAAATTTTCATTTATTATATATCATATCAGATGGACTTTTCCACAAGAACCAAATAATTTGAATTAAATATTAAATTATTTCTTTTTATTTATTTAAATTATACAATTTTTTTCTTTTTAAACCAGATTTCATTATTTGAGTTAAGTTACTAGCTATATAATATATTTTACTTATTATACTATACTTATTTTATATTTAAGTCAATTCCTATTTCATTATCGATTATCACTATTAATTTCCAACAGTTTAAATACCTTGAGCGCAAACTGCTTTGTCATACAATAAACAAAATTGAATGAATAAATGGGAATATGGGTGGACCACAAACTATGATTCAATGCATGTCAAATGCAATGGCATTATTTACGCTTGCCTGAAATATCGTCTCATAATTTCGAATTAAATCAAGGGATAAGCCCCATTTAGCAAGATCATGTCGTGATTTATATAATGAATGAGACTCGCTGCGAGAGAGCTTTAAGTTTTAACCCGAATTGAAAGCATATTTCAGCTCGACACACATTCGCAGGCAAACGAACAATGAGGAAGACACACACACACACTCGCACACACGCACACCTATAGAGATCTAGTAGTAGACGTGGAGCCACCCTCTGCTTGGGGCACAGACCAAGACGCTGAGAGCGTAGAGCGCGAGGCAAACAAAACAAATTGCGAACAAAGTGCGTCCTTCGCTCTGGGACTGAGTCTGGCCATGGAGCAGAGTCCTTCTGAGGCAGAGGGCGTGTTTATTACGGACGGACGGACGAACGGACGGACGGTCGTCGGCGACGTCTTCTTGGCAGTGCAAGGACAATGAACTTGTCGCTTTCATCGTCGCCAAGCTCGTCAGCGTCGAAGTCAAGTGTCAGTCAAAGAGCGACGTCGTCGCCGAGCAATGAAGGAAGCAGAGCCAGGAGCCCGAAGCTTGTCACTCATACAGCGACGGGCTGGGCATAAAGGATGATGGATGAATTTGTGATTTGCAGGTTAAATAAATATGTCTGCTCCCGGCTGAGCTAAGCTGGGGCTGGGGCTGGAGCTGGGGCTGGGGCTGGCGCTGGGTCTGCTCTGGGCACAGCTAATGAAGTGATTAGTGCAACGCCTCTCCATGCAATATATTGCTCATTAGGAGTCTGGGCGTGGGTGGGCGTGGACGGGCCCTGCTCAGATATTTTCCAAACATAAACGAAAATAAAACAAAGCACTTTCCATCGATCACAAATATTAAGCACATTTGTTACTTCCGAAACACCCAACTATTGCCAGACGGAAACTTTTGCCAACTACTCCACTTGGAGCTGGCGCTGGGGCCGTGGGTGGCGACTCGTCGCATATGTGACTCTAGATGCAGATAAATTTGTGAAACGTGCATTTGGGCTAGCGCCGAGTGCTACGAGAGAGGGAGAGAGAGAGAGCTGAGCGTCGCCGAGATGTGGGCGTTCCGGCCAGCCTAATCAATTCCAATTAGCAGTCCAGCCCTCTGATGTATTTGCCGAAATTATTATTTATCATTTGGTTATCTGTTATTTATCTCCCCATTTGTGTGCCTCAGCTGCAAGACCTTCTCGCCCGTCGTCCGGCTCCAATTCATTTAATATGCCGAATGACCAGATGCCAAGCTGATTCTGTGCAAATATGGCAGAGGTTGAGCATTATGAATATGACTTTTAGTTAAATAGAGACATATTCCTCTAGTATTACTCTTGATATTAGAAGATATAACTGAATGGGTGTGCTAGGATTTAGTGTTGAAAGTTTAGATTTCTTTTATATTTAATGGAGAATATTTTGTGGAGTTTAAAAATTTAGATTAGCTAAATGGAAGATACTTTGGGTCTATAAATTCTTGAAAATATTATATAAGACTTGAATATAATACAAAATCTTCAATTTGTATCTCGTTCTCTTGTATGATTGAATAATAAATGAATTTATATGTTACCTATCTATAAGAACTGCAGTGTTATAGTAATCATCATAAGAAAGATGTGAACAAATCTTAAATATTTTATTATATTTAAAAAAGTCTCTTAATAGTGAGCGACGCCCAGAAGTATGCTATGGCAAAGCAATTACTTGAAGAGTCCTGTATCTCTATCACTAAATGCGCCTTCTTTAATGAACTTAGGACTACTTAACTCGTAATAAATATGAAACATATTGACTTATTTAAAAATATAAGTAATAAAATATATTTAATTTATAATTTATTATAATTATAATTTATTATTTGAATTACCTATTTAAAAATATATGTAATAAAAAATATACATCTCATTTTTACACTGTAAATATCTTGTTCCAATAACACACTACTACAAATAATACTCAATTTTGATTAGGTTAAGTTGCCTAAATGGTAACAGCACACTAACCATTGTAAATAAAGAACCTACATTTCGAAAAAAAAAAATAAAAATAAAAAATAAAAAATATGTAATTTATAATCAATTTTTAAGTTTTTATTCTTATTTAGATTCATTTTATACAAATCTAAATATTATTTTTAAATAAATGAATTAATATTTATCAGTACTTAAATATTTTATATTCATATATTCATATATTTAAAATAAATATATAGTTATTAATAAATATTTAAATATTATTTTTTTTATTTTACTTAGAATATTTTATTTACTTAGAAGTATTTATATCATTGGAAAAATATATACATTGATTTTTAAAAATACTCAAAATATATTTATAAATAAATATAAAAATATTCCTACTATTTATAAACACTTTCTAGTTAAGCAACATCTTCTATGTTCCCCAACAAGAAAAAAAAGAATCTTTAACCAAGCAATCAATATGAAGCCAGCAAAGCAATTGACAGACCGCGAGACGTAAGCCAAAGCTTGAAATACCCAAAGGACTCGTCAGAGTCATGAAACGTTAAGGTCTATGAGTGTGTGTGTGTGTGTTTACGTGAAACCTTATTATGTATTGTTGTTGTTGTTGCTGCTGGCGTTAGTTGTTGATGTGGCTATTAATTAATGCGTCATGGAATGACACACCCAAGCAGCCGAGCAAATTTATTAAGATGTATATATATAAATGTGTGTGTGTGTGTGTGTGCATGTGGTAAAAGCATATTTATGGATTATGAGGGCATAAATCTGAGCTGAGTTTTATCAGAAACAACGCACACACACACACAGCCAGAGCTGGAGGCCATAGAAAAATGTTCGCCCAATGATGATGGAATATGCGTATTTTTTTAATTAGCAACATTTCTACAGATTTATGAGTGTCCTTTGCCGAGCGTCTTTGATGCCCTCTGTCTCTGTGTGTGTGTGTGTGTCTATGTCTGTGTGTGTGTGTGGTGTGTGTATTTTCGCACTCTAATGCGCCTCGTTTGGGACTTTTGGGAATTATCTGCAGACGTGCCGGCCAATGATTTATGCATTCGTTTAATTGAGAAGTTCGAGACTTTGACGGCAAATCCTCGAAGCTTTGATTATAATCGCACCTGAGCACACAGCTAGATAGAGACAGAGAGAGAGAGAGAGAGGGATACTAGCAGAGAGAGAGAGAAAAAGTAATTAGACGAAAGTGAGCAAAGGAAAAACGCATGAAAATCGAAAAATAAATAATTGAGATGATAATTCCACATAATTAGCAAATCTCGAGTGATGATTTTCAATTATTATTGACGCCACACCCACAATTCCCGCCCCTGGAGTGTGGGGCAGCCACTCAACTTTTGCAAAGAATTTTTCGTTCCTCCATATTTTTTCCCCTTGTTTTGGCGCGCTGCAAACTTTGGGGGCGCATCTTAATTAATTCCTGTTTGATGAAAAACACTTTTACAAATTAATGTCGCCGGATAAAGTTTTACCTGTGCACAACACTTCCCTTGGTCCTTGTCAGCCTCGATGACCTCGCCGTCGTTTTGTCAACTTTTCAGCTGCGCACTCAGTTTTTTTTTTTGTGCTCCTCATAATTTCGCTGTGTGCACACATTGAATACGTACTTTCAATCAAGCAGCTCGCTTCCCAGGACTCGCCTCCCAGGACTCTCACAATAATCATCAGCCACGTTCACGTCCTCGTCCACGTCCACCTTCACGTCCACCGGCGCGTCCAGCTGTCAGTCAAGTGCCCGACACTCAAGACCGTAGACTGGGGCCTCCCGCATCGACGCATCCACACGTCACTCCCACTGACTGACTAACTGTCTGTCTGTCCGCCCGTCCGTCTCCCCGTCCCTCTGTCTGCCCGCCTGTCTGTCACTTCAGAACTTTGGCGCTCATCCAGCGCGAAGTTGAAGTTGAAGGACCCCGCAGCCAAAGTCGAAGCCAACTCGCCTGAGAGACATTGATTGACTTTCTTAATAGACTTTACGTCTTGTCAAAATTAAAGAAAGCGTCAAACTGAACGCTCCCCTGCCACGCCCATCAAACGTAGCCTTCCACCTTGCCACTGACTCCTTACGCATGTTTTGTGAATAGTTTTTGGGCTGGAACTCGGCTGACAAGCCAAAGCAAATAGATGCGCTGTGGATGGCGTAATGAGCACGATTTCCAAAAAGGATATAAGGAATAGCTGTACATGCTTGAGGTGCAAAAGGATAATCCGGGTCTTGGGAGTGCCAAGTCCTATGTGGAATTTTAGCTTGCCGATCGAGGTATTATGTAAGTCATAAGTAAGTCGTTGATATTGACAGATTCATATTCGTTTTGATATTATATTCTATGGCCTGCGAATTATGCAGCTTGCAGCTTGATTTGAAATATATTGAGCAGACAGCTTAAAAATAAATAAAATATAAATAATAAAATATAAAATATATTAAAAAAATAATATAAATATAATATTCTAAAATATCTGAAATAAATAAAAAATAAAATTAAATTAATACAAAATATTCTAAAATTTAAAATAAAAATATAATAAAATAATAAAACATTTCTACAAATATTTTTAAATATTTAAAGTATATAAAAAACACAGCCAAATTAATGGGAAATATTCCGAAGCGCTTACAAAAATACAAAATTAAAAATAAAAAATATATATAACAATTAGTTACAGAAGTAGTAAGAACTTAAGTACAATAAATGATTAATTTAGTCTCATGAAATGGAAATTGTTAAGCAAAAATTGTTTACATTTATAATAAAAATATATTTTTAAGTGTATGACACAAATAAAATATAAATATTAAAGCATATAATAATAATATAAATTTTTAATATATTATAATATAATATTATTATATAAATACATATGTAAATCAGCCCAATAAGAACAACTTTATTTAAGAGCTACCTAATGTATATTAAATGTTAAGCTAAGTAGCCAATTATCTAGGCAGGCAACATTCAGGCTCAGAGATTGACTGATTTCAGTCAACAAGACTATTATGAACTCGTTCATTCAGTCAGTCAATTGGGCACTCAAACAGTCAAGGCATCCTTCAGTCCAATAGTTAGTAAAACAATCTATTACATTTAATATATTTGTATTTTATTTTTAATTTTATATAATTAATTTTATTCTCAGTTTCCCTTTAGTCAGACAACTTTATCCAGCTTATCCAACATTTCTTCCCATATTATATGTGCTATATTCGATCCACCAAATAATTGCCAATGAATTCATAGAATTCTATATCTATATAAAGGCCGCTCAGCCTATTAGAATGTTGCTCAATTGTTTGATTAAAGTTCGCATTGTGTCTGCGCATTATTATCTCATAAATATGTATCTCTTGATATATCTCTTGAAAGGCTATGCTCGAAGAGGTTCCCAAGTGCACACTCATTGCTGGGAAACGGCTCTTTAGTTGCTTATTCACAAGTGACTGAGTGGGGGGAGCTGGAGAGTGGGGGAGTGGGAGAGTGGGGCTGCGAAAGCCGCTTATGAATTATGACTCTTCAATCATATTAATTGGCAATAAATCAGGGCTGGGCGATAATAAAGAGCGAAGAATTTGCGCCTGGTGCTGGGAGAACAAAAGCCGCCGCCAATCATTCAGTGCCCAAATTGGCCAACATTGAAACAGACAGCGCAAAGCTGCGAGCGAATTGGAACAAGCTCAATGCCTGCCCTGACAGATCTTCCATCAAACGTGCGCTCACGTCAAACGTCAAATCGGCGTCGTGCCCGGGGACGGACCAGACGGACCGGACGGACTGGACGGGCCTTAGTCGTTGGCCGGGCTGAAAGTGTTGTGAGTTATGACGAGGACGTGCGCAAGTTGATCCATCAAACTGTTCAAATCCGATGCCAGCGCACTCGAGCAGCGATGTGGACGACGACGAGAACTGGCCATGTCTTCAACGTCACCAGACCCAGACATGACGGATGGTTGTGACTGTGGCCGACATCGAGGCCAAAGCGCGCCGATGACCACAGCTGCCAGGAGACGAGAGGAGGAGGAGGAGGAGGAGGAGGCAGGAGGCTGCGACGCCAACCTCGCACGTCTCCTATGTCCGCTCATGACGAATGTGTCACGCCGCAGATAATACGATTTGTCGTTCCCAATGCAAATGCAACTGCCAATGCGAGCGAGCACATGTTGATCTCTATAAATAACTCGGCTAAATATGGCATTGGCATGCAGCGACGGACGCTTCGCTCTCTCCCCAATCTATTCTATTGAATCATTGAACGATAATAGCAATGATTTATGGGGGCATCATCAATAATTGTTTTATATCTAAAATGAACAAGTTTGAATCTATGATAGGGTTAAATATAGGAAAGAAATATATTTCTATAATATGTGTATTTCTATAATATATAAAATATAATCAACAATAGAAACTAACAAGTTTATATTAATTTAAGTTAAGTAAGCTAAGAATGAATTCTATTTCATAATAATTTTAAGTAAAACATTAAGTTGAAATGCATTTTAAGCGTTGATTCATGAAGAAGTATTCTAGTCACCAGCAATATTTCACTTTAAGAGCAAATCACAAATCCGTATATCACAATTTGTAAGAGCTTTGCATATGTTAAGAGATTGCGCTCATTCATTTTGTTTTCGCTCTACGCCTCTAACTTCATTTGTTCTACTGCTCCCATGCTTCTTTCGCTTTATTCCTCATACGACTCTTTCGCTCTATTCCTCACATGTTGCCTTAGCTACAATTCGCACACGCTTCTTTCGCTTTATTCGCTTTACTGCTCAAATATTCTTTGGCTCTCACTGCGCTCCCTTCGCTCCTCTCCTCACATTCTGTCTTAGTTCAACTCCTCACATGCTTCTTTCGCTTTACTTCTCATACGCTTCTTTCGCTCTACTCCTTTTATGCTGCCTTAGCTGCCGCTCTTCACACACTTCTTTCGCTCCACTTCTCTCACACACTTCTTTCGCTCTCACTGCGCTTCGGCTTGATCATGCTATGCTGATGCTTTAGTTCGACCTTATTAACTGTTAATTACCGTTTGAGTACTGCAACTGTGTGTGCTCCAACAGCTCTCAACAGAAAGCTCTCATTTGCCTATGAATATGTATGTTCATATGTACATATATACATACATGCATGCATAGAAGCGGACAGCAAGACAGTCAAAGCCGCGTGCTCGCGCTTAAAACACGTGCAAACTCGGTGCAAACAGTGAAGTGAATTATATATAGTAGTGTTAAGTAATTTATATTAATACAAAGTGAACAAAGTGAAAGTGTATATTTTCTTAAGTTTATTTAACTTGACTTAAAGCTACTCTACAAATCTCGGTAGCAGAATAAAGTGTTATGTTGGAAAGTGTTGAGCCGCCTGCTGCAGGCTGGAAAGTTGTTCACATAAAGCTCGAGCAGGTAAGACTGACATCATTTTAAATAATAATAATAAATAAGTAGCTCAAGTTGTAGATAATATTTTTATATCAGATTACGCAGTAGGGACTGCCTTTTAATAATTAATTATGGAGAGCACATGTAAATGTGTGAAAGATGTTAAAAAGGTTTATAATAATGCAAGACAAATTGTTAAGAAACTAACCAAAGCTCTAGTTAAGCTTTTGACATACAACGAAAAGTCAAACGATATCAGGGGTTAAGAATAAATGTGCAAATGTATAAATGTAGCTTGTTGCTTGGTAAATTTTTCTAAAAAAAAACAAATCTTTGATGTGACATTCATAGGCGTTTGCCAGTCAATCGGGTAGAAGAATTTATATGTATAATATATATACATTATATGTATAATATATATACATTAAATGCATTTGTATATACAATATATTATTATATAGATATATATTTGCAATATTTATGCAATGCTTGACAAAAATATATATTATATTATTATATATTTACTTATTAGAATACACTAAGAACTTTTATGCCAATTTAACTATATTTTATAAATGATTTATATATTTATATTATTTATTTAAGATATACGTTAACTTGTCATAAATGTCTTCATTATTTTCTAATATTATTTGCAAGCCATGCTAAATTATTATCATATATAAACAAATGCTTATTTAATTCTTCAATAGAACTAAAGTAAAATTGCATAAAATACTAAGCTTTCTTTTCAAAAATCGCTCGCTATTAAAGTGCTCTTCATTAGCTTAAAATCTCGCGAACCTTGAACCCGGCCGAGTCAGCGCTCTTTAATGCGGCCATAAAGCATACTTTAAAGGCCGCGCCATTTCGGCATTAAGGGGAAATCGATTATTGATTTCCCTGCTGCACGGCGGCAGCCTAGTTCGGTGCGAAAAGGGAAAAGCGGAAAAAAGGCCACAAAGCAAACTCGGCGAAAGAAAAATTGAAATGAAATGAAGTGGGGAGGAGGAGGAGGGGGGGGGGAGGGAAAAAGGAAATGCCTGCCGAGCGGCAACTGTGGCGCCCGCAAATGAAGGGCGAAATTGGTTTGGTTTTTGCATGTGAATTTCACACAAAATCAACAAGTTGCCATCGGTTCGATGAATGGAGCCACGAGTGGAGCCGGCCGGGTGGGGCGGGGCGGGGCGGTCGGGGGTCGCGAGGTGAGGCGGCGAGGCGCACTTGAACTCGGGCGAAGCCAGCAGACGGCAGGCAGACGCTTGGCAAGTCCCCCAGACCCCACACACACGCACACGAATACCGTCAAGAGTGTGTGTAAGTGTGTGTGTGTGTGTGTGTGCGAATGTCGAGAATGTCGACGCTGTGCAGGATGAGTTTGGGTAGCAGCAGGAGCAGGAGCTGGAGCAGCAGTAGCTGGCAATCGGAATGGGATTGGGAAGTCAGGCAACATTAAAACGTGAAAAAAATCGCTAGCTTTTTGGGGTTTTTGTGCCATTTGCTGCGCCCGCTCGCCAAAAGGAAACTGAAACCGAACTGCTAGAAAAACAATTTTTCCTCAACTTTTTGCTTTTGTCTTTCTGCCAAGCGCCCCATCGCCCCACCGCCCCATCGCCCCCAACCCAGCGGCTGCAGCACGTTTGCGTGGCCTTTGGCTTTGCCATTGCCTTTGGCTCTTGCCGTGCGGCGTGGCATGCGAATTTAATTCCTCGATTCTGCTGCTGCTGCTGCGGCCTTGCCCTAGTCCCACTTGACTCTGTCTGCCTCAAATGCCAATGTGTGTGTGTGTATGTATGTATGTGTGTGTGTCTGGCTGTCTGGGCAACACGTAGGCGTAGGCATAGGCGTAGACGTAGGCGCAGCCTAAGCGACTTTCTCACGGCCTCACTGATTTGCCCTTTTGCAGAGGAGATGAAAAAGCGTTTGCCGTTTTATTGTCTCACCTTTCGGAGCAGAGGAGAGCAAATTGTTCGCCTCTCAACATGAATTACGACGCCCGATGCGTCATCAATCAATCAAAAGGGCCATGAAACGCATACGCCTCGTGGTCCGCGCCACAAAGCGCACTTATCGTCGTTCGAGTCAGCCCCCGACCTGCTGTCGCCCCTCCCCTTGGCTCCATCAGCTCGCTCGCTCGCTCTGCTGTCGTTGTCTGTCCTCCATCAAATTCATTTCGCACTGTTGCTGCCTGCCTCAATTGATCTCTGCACCGTTTTTGGTTAAGGTTCGGCTTAGCTTTCTGTGTGCCCATCTCCCTCTTCCTCTCTCTCCCTCTCTCCCTCCCTCTCTCTCTCTCTGTGTTTGCTCGTCAATCAGGTGGCATGATTGAACGTGTTTATCTTTGTCACAGCTTATCACACGTTAAACTCTGTAATTTTATAATGTTGCCATTTGTTGCTCATCGCGTATTTATTGCCTCTTCTCTCTTCACATTTTTCGGAACAATGACAATGTTTTGAATGAAATATTTAGAGGAGGATTTTATATGAGAGTTGGAATGATAAACATTTTTTGAAATTGAGCTGGCTGTGGTGCATTTAAGGAGTAATACATTCCCATTAAGGAGGGTGCAAAATATTGTAGAAGAATATATATGTTATTTGAAAAGAACATTTATTGTATTCAATACAAAATGTATTTGTATTCAATGCAAATAAGAGTCCTACTCAAGAACTCTTAGTCAACTGCTTAAATGCTATTCAGAGTTTTTAAACCTTGGAAGCCGAGACGTAGATTCTTTGCTTGATTAACTAAGTATCGAACACTAATTTCTCTGCGTTTTTATTATTATTAAATGTACATCTATGCATTTGTTCATAAAAATAATAGTAAGGAAATAAATAAAATGTTTTTGAAGTGGTAATACACAAAGAACGACTTTTCTAGAAAACTGAAATGTTGATTCTTAACTTTAATATGTATATTAATGGGCATGTACGCATGTGTTCATATAATAAATATATAAAACATAAAGCAAATGAAAACGGAATGTTCATTCAAAAATTAACATAAAATCCGTTTTTTATTTAGAATAAAAATAATAACTAAAACATCGTTGTTCTATATGTTAAAGTTAGAAAAAATAAAGGTAAAAAATAATATAATATATCTGGGAGAATATATGAATCTTTCTGTTGTATACCTAAAACAAATATCACATTTTCTCTGAAGTAATACAAGTACTTAGGCATTGACTCTTTATTTTTGAAAAAGACACAGCAACATATGTAGATATGTTACTTACTTTGTTACTTCGGAGAAAATGTAATATTTGCTTTGGGTATACAATAGAAGGATTCATATAAGAAATACTAAAATCTACAAGCATAAAACAAGATCTATAACAAAATTTAAATAATTTAAATTTAAATACATTTTTTTACAAATTTAGTTACTTATCTTATAACAAACTAAGACTATTAATATATATGTACATTAGTTTTTTTATGTGTGGACGCCTTTCCAAATGATTCTCGTGAATTCATGTAAATACTTAGTTGATTTTTGTTGACATTTTTATATTATTTAGACAAATACCCTGCATAGATCAGTGAGATATATATTGACTTAAATGTGTAGATTTCTGGGATCGTATATAAAGTTTTTTCTATTAAACAATTTAGAATATATATATTCATATATAGACTATATATGACTAGCAAATAACAGAACAGCTCCCAGTCATCTTGCCTTTGCTATGATCACTTAAAATTATGAATTAGTGTTGCCTTATTCAACGTAACTCACCCCCAAACAATAACATAACTAAGCTATATGCATAATAATTGTCTACTTATACCAATTACATAAATATAATAATAAAAGTCTAGTATTAGCGATAATTAGAATCACTTTATTCATAGTTTCTCTCACATTAAATTAGCAAAACATTTCACAAATAGCTAGCTGTTCGCTACTGTTCACATGATCGCGAAGTAATATCAAAGTCGTGATTTCAGTCACTTTTGACATTCCAATTAACCAACAATGGCAATGGCAGCAACAAGTTGCAACAGCAACAGCAACAGCAGCGGCAGCAGCAACAACATCGCGTGGGCTGTGGCAGCGTTACGGAAAAGCTGTTACCTGGTTGATTACCACCAACGATATCACGTTTATGGCGGCCCCCCTGGGGTTAATTGTATCGCTGCTCGATTGCAGCGTCGATTAAGCGATCAGCAAGGCGAAGGAAAGGGGGGGGGGATGGAGAGTGGGGGAGACAGAGGTTCCCCTTGCACCATTTAACGCACATCTGGATCAGACTTTGGTGATTTATGGCCACTTGGTCCATAAATCATATGGCGAAATCGGGCATAGAGCGAAAGATCGTTTAGGCCAAAGAGCTGTGGCTCTTGGCGCCCAAGCCAAATGTGCCGTAAAGTGGCGTCGTTTACACTTGGCAGCAAGTGTCAGGCGGCATTAGAAGCCGTCGTCTCAGCTCAGGTAATTCGAGCCCCAGAACTGATCATGGGGCAAAGGCTTCGAGACGCCCAAAAAAAAAAAAAAACAGAGACTAAAATTGAGCAAAATTTCAGTAGCGCATAAATTCCATGTCGCTAATCGGAAATTAATAAATGTCAGCAAATTGAAGGCGTAGAAGGAGGCACGACTGTCTGCTCCCACACACACACACACCTGCGCGCACACACACACATGTGTGGCAGCTTCCGCGCTTCACTTTCAGCCTCGTTTCGGCCTCTCGAACTATTTCGTTGCACCTTTTGTTGCCTCTCCTTTCGTGGACTGGATTCCACTTTGATTGGGTGTCGTCTGCGTGCAGCTTGGCGTGAAATGTCCAAGGGAATTACTTGAGCCGTTGTCACAATTGATGAACGACCCGTAAATTGTGGCATGTGGACGTGGATGTGGATGTGGATGTGGCTTTCGATGTTGTATCGAGTTTCAGTGCAATGCGCGTCGCCTGGCCCCAAAGACAAAATGCAGCCGAGAGCATTAAGAGAGTCAACAGCATGAATCATCGACTATATCGACATCAAGCAGCAGATACCAGACAGACAGTGAGCAGATCTCTGCCAAATCCCTGCAAATATATTTGTTGCCTAATATTACTAGAGAGACACTTGCAGGGATTAGTAGTTGAGAATATACTAAGTATAGCTATATAAAATATTTTTTATACCCTGAACCCATTGAAAATGGGAATTCAGGGTATAATGGTTTTGTGAAAATGTATGTAACAGGCAGAAGGAGGCGTGGCAGACCCCATAAAGTATATATATTCTTGATCAGGACGACAAGAGAAATTGTTTAAGCCCTGTCCGTCTGTCCGTCCGGCCGTCCGGATGAACGCACCGATTTCCTAAACTACAAAAGCTAGAGACTTGAAATTTGACATGAATACTCGTGTATACCATACGCTTAACGAGTTTTTCTTAAATTATCGAGAAGTCATCCCATTTTCTTATTATCGATAAAAATCGATAATTTGACTTTGTTTTTCAAACATAACTCTGTAACCGTAAAAGCTAGATACTTCCGATTTGCTGTGTATGTTACTGTAATGAATGCGCACATTTTGGCATTTTTTGATTTTGGATACCGGCCCCCATTTCCCCAAAATTAGCAAATTTCTCCAGAAGTCGTATATCAAATACTAGAGACTTGTGCTTTGGCAAATACAAACATATGTACCATCTTAATATACTCTGAACGTTTCATTAAGAAAGTCCAAACAGAAAAAAAAATATTCAACAATCAATTTCCCTTAGTAATGCTCATATTGCAGCCCAAGCGCTGCCGCAGCGTCAACTGCGCAGTAAGCAGAGCGCGAGCCTACGCATAACTGTGTATGTATGTGTGTACGCATAGTTCGTTTATGTGTTTGTGTGCGATATCCGCGATACGCATAAACACTAGGAAATTCCAATTATGCCCTATTTTCGCTACCAACTTCAGATTTCTAAAAGGGTCAGCAGGTACCAAAAATATGTAAAATTCCCACCCCTATGCCAACGCATAACTGTGTTTTAATGTGTGCATGCGTTATATGCAATGTATATATAAAAGAAGCGTACAATGATTTTAGTAACAGCTCTTACAGGGTTCAGGGTATCTCTTAATCGAGCCGTCTCGATTAGAGCACTCTTACTTGTTTATATATTTAAATTTTTTTTTAGTTTCATTTAAATATTTTAATATTTTTATTGAATTTCAGAGAATTATTTTACTAATCCATCAACAGCATACAGTTCAAACTTAAGCAGCTTTTCACATATATTTTAATCTTTCTAAATTTAAATTAATTTTCTTCTTATTATTATTATGATATAGTTGACTACTATAGATATATATTTATTACCTAATATTATCCTTATTGTAATTGTATAGAGTAGTTGTAGTAGATAATATACTACGTATAGCTATATTCTGTATTCTATTTATATATTTAAATTTTTTTAAATTTTTTTTTAAATATTTTAATATTTTTATTGATTTTCAGAGAATTATTTTACTAATCCAGCAATAACATACAGTTTAAACTTGAGCAACTTTTCGAGTATATTTTAATATTTATCTAAATTTTAATTAATTTTCTTACTACAATCTCTTATCCTTAAATCAATTTCAAGACAAGTAAACTCCCTTTCTCCCAGACAAAAAGCTGCCTAGCATCAAGTCAGATAACCATCAAGCAGTCTTCCTCAATCTCTCTTTCTCTCTCCATCTCTCTCCCCCCTTCTCTTCAACTCTTCACACACTTGCCCATCAATTGTTGTCTCGAAATGAAATTAACCTCAATCTTAACAGCTGCTGACGCACTGCATCGAGTGCAAGCGTCGTCTGTATGCCGCATGTGCTGCATGTCCTGAATGTCCTGCATTGTTAATGTCTTCGTTTAGCATTTAATTTAACTGCGGTCATTGCAAGAGTTTTTCCATGCCCAGCCCAGCCGACGCAGGCCGACGAGTGCTCAGTGCTCAGTGAACACCTCGCCCTGTGACGGATTACACGGACGGATGACCGACAGGCAGGCGGCCACCGACGACAGGCATGCGTTGGTCGTCCTGTTGCTGATGGCGCTGCACAACTCATAATTCAAATGGATAACAACACGCTGATGTTGATGCTGGGGTCGAGACTGAGGCTGGCGCCTAGGCTGGAGCTGTTGTTGTTCAGGCCTGGGGCAGCGGCCGCTAGCGCTGCTGACATTTTGACACCATTTTCGGTGCGATGATATGGCATTCATCTTGACAGCCATAACTGCCGCCTGATGCCAAGCACCCCTGACCCCACCCCCCTCCTCCTCCGACTGGTCAGCATGATTTACTCCTCTCTGTCCGTCTGTCTGTCCATTCGTCTGTCTGTTTGTGTTTGTGTGCGGGCTGTGTTTGTGATGCATTTACGTCACTTACTTGAATGTTGCAACGCAATTTCGGCCACACGCACACACACACACACATACATAACCTCACTTTGCCGCACACGCAAGGACAACGGTCGGGGCGAGTCCTGGATAAGGCCTGACTGAAGCATGTTGCGTCGTCAACAACAGCAACTGGCTGCAACCAAAAAATGTCCTTGACACTTAATTCACGCTGCATTAATGCGAACTGAATGAAGTTGTTGCCAGCGCACAGTGGTGCGAAAGGCGGAGAAATGGATGAAGAGAAAAGTGCTTAAAAATGTTTATTAACAAATATATTATTAAAAGAGTGTAAAAATACATGTATTAGACATGCAAGGAGCTGATATATTTCTTAAAAAATAGATTAAAAATGTATTAGTATTTTATATTCATAATTTTATTTGTATAAATGTATTTAAGTCTTATAAATTTAAGTATTTATTTAACATGTGAAAATATTATATAAAAAAGATATCTTAGGTCAACGTATTAATTTATCAACAATATTTAATTGAGAACTTAGCTTATATGAATCATATGCAATCTGAGAAATATCCCTTTATTAAAAAAATTAATTTTATCTATTTTATTTTTTATTTATATATGAATATTTTTTAAGTATATAAAATGAAAATTTATGTATGGAAATATTTTTAATACTCATTCATTTTATGTCTATATAAATATAATATAAAAATCTAAATATTTTTTTACATATAAGAAAGAGATCAAATGATACTTGGCTGCTCTATAATGAGCAAATACATTTTGAATTTATATCTCAGGTTATCTATTTATTTATTTCAAAGAAAATATTTTTTTAAATTAATTTAAGAACGTAGTTAACGCAGTCATGATCGGAAATTATCATGCAAATTGTTTTAGTAAATAAATAAATTTGCCTGCCTTCTTCAGATTTCAATTTCCACGAAACTAAACCTAGGACAAATATTTCTCAAATCATTAGATTGCAACAAAAATCAATTAAGCTTTAGTTCAAGTAGCACACCTTGGCACCACTGTGCACTCAAATAGGCAGGCGGTCTGAAAACTTTTAACCTCAAAACACTTTCCCAACGATGGATGTGCCTAACCCATGGATCTGCTGTAATATTGCGACACGATGCAACCAGCACATGCGTCGCCCAAAATACAGAGGCAACAACAGAAACAACAGAAACAACAGAAAAAACAAAAGAGAGAAAAGCTCGTAAATTACTGGACAATGTTTGGGTGCTGCACGACGCTGCTGCCCCACTCGGAGAGATGGGGCTGTAGCCTGCTGGCAAATATAAACATCAACGCAACAGCAGCAGCAGAGGCAGCAGCAGCAGCAGCAACAGCAACAACAACGCTCATCGCTCATGTTGGTGATGATGCATTTTGCGGTCTGTCACACAAAATGCAATTTGACGGAGCTGTGCAAAAACAGTTTTTCAAGCTATCAACCAATTTGGCCACGGCTGCACGCCGGACCAGTGGCCCCGGGCCCCCACTGTCCATCTGTCCACGATGTCCTGTGTCCTGCGTTATTGTCCTCTTCCTGCTCCTGCTCCTGCCGCCACGTCGAGGCAAGAGCGGCCACAGCTCAGCCCACTTCTGACATGTGAGTGCTACTGAATGCCATATCATGGCGGGCTCCAGCATGACGAGGATGTTAGACTGGTCAAATGGTAGGTGCCGCTCTCATTGTTGTAGTTGTCGTTGTCGTTGTAGTTGCTGCTGCTGCTGCTGCATTTGTCCACGCACCCACTAAACATTTTTCGTCTGACTCTCGCTTTTTTTTTTGTGCTGTTACAGAGCACTAGAACGAGCCGACTGCGCACAGTGGGGCAGAGAGGAAATATTTCAAAATTAAAAGTATATATCATATAGATTCTTATTTGATAAATTAATAAGAAAAACTAATATATTAAAAAAAAATTAAATTCAAATTGGTATATGAAATTTTTTATATAAACATTATGCGAGTGTTTTTTTAATTAAAACATAAAAATAAAATTCAAATAACATATCTATAAAAATAACATTTATATAACAAAAGTATATATTTTTTTTATAAATAATAAACACCCATCATATAAATAATATAATATAATAAAATTAAAATCATGTATATAAAATTAAAAATAATTACAATATAATTAAAAAATATACATCATGCACAAATATATACACATTTTTTTTAATAATAAGATGAGATATCATAAAAAATACTATAATATATATATCAAAATTTGTATTTACAAAAAATATATTACTTTCATAGAATTGTCTTACTTATTACTAGTTAGTAAATAAATATACTTCGCCCATTTTACATAAATTAATTATTTTATTTAATTTTCTTTCAGGTTTGACTATGAAGCTGGGATAATGAATCAGTTGATGTAAGTACCATACACCTTATCACTAAAACTTCAGCTCAATGGGCAAAGCTTCACATAAAATTGAGTTAAGCAAACTTTTGTTATACTCAAATCATCTTCACATAGTACCCAAATATTACTGAAAATTAAATTATATTTATATATTTTAGTTCACAAAAAGACCTTATATTCAAAGACAACAAAAATCATATATATTTTTTCCCGACTTTCGCCCACTGTGCCTGCTGTTGTCCATTTGGCCATGTTTTTTCAGCAGCTCTAATATTTTGTATCTCCATGAGTGTGCTCTGCGTGCGTGTGCGTGTGTGTGTGTGCGCACGTCGCTGTATTAGTGCGTCCTGGACGAGTGTTTATGTTGGCGGATTCATGTCGTCACTGCGTGAAATGTGTGTGGCACATAAAGGGCAGCGTCTGGGCCGAGGCTAGTTTTGAAATTTATGTAGCGCTGGTGAGTTGGTTTATTTTTCGGTGGCTACAGCTCGCCGGCATGACCATTAACTGCCATTGTCCGAGTGTGTTCATGTCACAGAGACAAGCGACGCTCTGCTCCCCTCCTCCCGCTCCCACTCCAGCTGCAGCTCATGGCACTGCTGTGGAAGGTCGTAAATGTCAGAAGCGCGTGTTCAGCAGGACAGTAAATGTCTTCAGCTGCAATTACAGGCAGTAACCGCAGCTAGCTGCGAAAGTTTGGCCATTTTCCAGCTAAATAACAGCCATAAATCAATCATCGCACAATAATTAAATGAGTTTTTCCCTCGTACTACATATATTTCCTTTATAAGCACACAGATTGCCGGTGACTGCATCCGCCAGGTGCCAGTCGCCAGTTGCCAGTTGCCAGTTGCAGCGATTCGCTGCACAAATCAGTCAGCGACTGCTTTTAGCTGACTCAGTGAGCTTTCAGGCCCACTTCCATCCCCCTTCCCTCACCTGGTGTCAGGGATGGCCATCAATTTATTGCCGATCATCATGCGATGCGCCAAGTGAGGCTGCCCCATTGGGCTGGGCCCGGAGAGCAGTTGCATCAAACAAATCATGTCATGTCACAATATTGACAGTTCCTCCGATACGAGTGCTAAAAATAAAGAAAACAAATAATACTTTCATGCCGATTCGCAACACGTAAACCTGAAATCAAAAGCTGGTTTCCTTCGCACTCACTCAGCCTCACTGCCGTCCGCATTGATTTCTCAAGAAATACAATATTTAGTGGAATATGCAAAGCTAAATCGGTTACACTTTCATGAGCATTTAAGGAGACGAATAGGAGAAACTTTCACTGTTCTGATGAGTATTTAAAGGAGCATAAGCTATAAAAGATGAATAGGGTTTTGGAAGGTTTACTTATGTGGGAGTAAAGAGAGTGCAGTTCCTAAAGGTGGCAAGGAAGACATCTTTGTCTTTTAAATTATTATTAAATATATTTTTTTATTATAAGGCAAGCAACCGAGTTTTATCTATTAAATTGTTATTACATATATTTTTTAATTATAACATTAAATTAAATAAAATTAAATTAAATTGCTATAAGATTATCAATTTAAACTTCATTCTATATTTTCTATATAGATTTAGATTTAAAAGTGGAATAATAAAATATAAACAATATTATATAGCTTTCTACTGCCCTCTCTAAAATAGATCCATTTATCTAAAATCCATATATCTCAAATATTCCATCTACGAATCAAGAACCAATTACAATTTCGGCTAATGAACTCCTGTAAGATTTTCTGCTTCTTTTCTCTCAGCATCTTATTCTTTCTCTTATTATTCTCTCTTATTCTTATTCTTTCTCTTCCTTCTCCTACTTATTTTGATTGTCATCTTCTCAACATTTTTTTATCCATTTTTATATAAAAATAGTTTATATAAATACATATATTTATATAAAATTCACATATTTATATATAAACAAACACATATTTAAAAAACAAAAATTCAGGCCTGCACTTGTTATCTCTTCCATTTCTAAATAAAACTAAATCAAATTTAAATTTGGGAAAAATCGAAAAAAAAATATGCATTTCAAATAGAATTTAATCAAGTTGCTGAAGTAAAACCTGTCGCCCCATGCCCATGCATGCAGCTCACATATTTATTTTACAATATTCAGGAGGCACAAAACCGTTTGGCCAACATCTCTGGGCCGGTGTCCATTGTGAAACTCTTTGCACAGCCTGCTGTCGGCGCCAGACATCAGCAGCTTGTGCTTAGCTTAGGCACGGAGATATAGTTGGTCTGGCTCGCTCGAGAGATGCCGCCCGGCTGACAGCACGTCCGAGAACATACGTAATACATAGTTTTTTTTCCTCCTCTTTTTTGGGTAAAATTATCAAATTTTGTTCACTTGATTGACTGCACTTTTGATGAGATTGAGGAGGAGGAGGAGGAGTGGGAGGAGTGGGAGTGGCAGACGAAGTAGGGGATACAATGCAGATGCAACTCCATGCCAGATTCTGGACTGTTGCTAACTTTGAAGGGACGGGAGCCACGTTACATGCGTCAGCGGCAGCTACTGTGGCACCTCAATGCCTCTGCCCCATTTACCGGGCCGGGCCGGGCCGTGCCGGGCTGGGCCCTAATGGACTTTCGCAATCAGCTGTCAATGCTGCGAGCGGCTATTTATTTTTGCGCACTGCCAAGTGTCACCGACTTTGCGGCGATTCCATCAATCAATCGCATCGAATTATAAATAACCAACGACGTGACGTTCCAACTCCGTCTGACCCAAGGCACCCTCTCTCTCTCTCTCTCTCTCGCTCTCTCTCTCTCTCTCTCTCTCTCTCTCTCTCTCTCTCGGTCATTCGCTCGCGATTGCTGTTGACGATTTTGAAAAATTGCCAATCAAAGGAACCGCAAAGAGTTCCAAGTCACGTTGCATTTGACATCAACATCAAAATCAACATTCGCTGGTCCAACTCCACGAACCATGGACCACGGACCATGGGCCATGTGCCAAAAACAATGAATGGTTTCGCCTTGCTGCTCCTCGACTTCGCCTCCCCTTGAATTCGATTTTGATGAATTACACGCCGAATTGTCCATTGACAATTGTCGTTGTCAGCGGCAAATTGTTTTGCTGTGGGCCGCTCTTAATTGCTCCAATTGTTGCCTCACCCATGCAGCTAGATATAATCTCTATCTCTCTCTCTCTCACTGTCTCTCTCTCTCTATCCATGATTCTTGGTCATTAGATGTGCAAATCTTTAGAGAACATTTTGAGCCATTTCCATCTGTGTTAGCTTAGTGCATTTCGCACATTAACCTACTCTTCGTGTGAGCATAGCGAATGCAGCTGATATCTGAAGGTCATGTGGTAATAGTTGGGGTGGTTTCTAGCTACGTGGAGAGGCAGAAATGGGTTTTAGGCAATCGTATTCGAAAATTACTGAAGTAATACCATTTTATGAATTTTTTAGAAATTTCTAATTGATATTTGATTACGTTTGAGGCTTCTTCCTCTCAGCTTTTGTGTTTTATTTTTGATCCGAATTATAAGTAGAGCATGAGACTTAATGCCAGTAAAGGATTCTATTTAGTATAGAGACAGAATGTTACCTGCTCAGGCAACTAACTATCCTAACTCTTTCTCTAAAGACCATGCTACTAGGTTGGTTGGGGATTTCTTAAACAAACTCAATTTTGTGAATTTTGCGACTTATATTTCTGTGTGACTCTGGAGGATTCTAGCCACACTGCAAGAGTTCGATTTTATAAACATTTCCAATTACCCTTGTTTCATGCCCCAAGCAAATAAATTATGATAATATATATGATATTTATTAGTTTATATATATCATATTTTGATTTATATGTAAAATTCAAATTTTATTAATACTTAAGTGTGGTATTCTGTAATTAATCTATATATTGTATTTCAAGTCTTCTTATGGATGGGTTTGATTTAACTAAAGTGTCTATAATAATAAAATAATATATTTTATATTGAGGTCTCTAAGTATGTTTAATTTTTGGCAGAGGACTGGCCACCTACAATGCATCTTCAGTGAACTCGTCATAGTATAGACCCGCTGTTCCACAAGAGTTGTAAAGTATTTTTTTTTTCATAGTAGATGGAGTTTAGATTTGGGTTTGATTCTTAGGCAACTAATATACTTGATAAATTAACAATTTACATTGAGTGAGTAATTCTTATTAATTGCCTATCAACTGCCAATCGCATACAAAAAGCGGAAATGAGAAGCATCCGACAGCTGCAGAACATTTCCTGGCTCCAACTCCGACTCCCATTCAAACTGCAGCTTGACTGATCAATTGGCATATTTATTGCTATCCAATTGCCTCTAATCCTTCTGTCAAATACAGTTACTAAAGTTACTTTACTTCCTCCCAATATAACCAACTGTCCAATCAGAATATCTGTCAAATGTGAAACATGTGAAATTGATTAGAAATAATCAAATTAAGCAAAATCTGTGTTTTACAGCTGCAGCAGTTGAGACTCCACTATCAAAGTCACTCAGTCGAGTGTGTGAGCGGAGCCACAGTGGCTACAAATATTCAATGTACTGCTGCGAGCAGTGCAAAGTATTACTAATAAATTCCCACTTGCTTTCACCAGGCGGCTCCTCTGGTTGCTTATCCGTTCGAGTGCAGCGAATCAATCAAACCAATTGAGAGCAGCCGGAGGAGTGAGTATCCGAGAGATGCAAAGATACGAAAACAATTACAGTGCGTGCGAGTGCGAGTGTCGAGTGTCGAGTGTGGAGCATTATCATTTACATGAAATGCTTCGGCTCTAAAGTATCTCTCGATGATGTCAATATCATCATTCAAGTTGAAGCATCAACCTGACTGCGTTTTCAATACCAATTTCGATTCCCTCGAACTGTGCCGGATTTCACCGATTGACAGGCACCCAGCCTCAGTCTCAGTCTCAACCAGAGTCTCAGTCTCGGCTTGAAATCCAAATCAAAATCGCGCTTCGACGGCGACGACTGCATTCGCACTCGAGATGTTGTAGCCGAGTCGAATAGTCACTCAGGCGAACTCGATGCCATCAATGTCATTATCAATATCAACAACGTGATTGGACACAAAAGCCCCTCCAGCTGGCTCCCCATGAATCGATCTTCTTCGCCGCGCGTCATCGTCGTCATCGTGTAAACACACACACACACACGCACACACACACACACACACTGAGAGGGAGACGCACCGAAACTGCACTCAATCAAAATTTTGATTATTTTGATATGGAGGTGCTTCAGACGCCGCTGCCCACACCTGCCCGCGCTGGCCCATTGATAATGCAGTCAGCACTCTGCGCTGCGATCGCTGAGTATTTACTCTGGGCTCTGCCCTATAACAACAAGCAACGCAGCGACGCAGCGAGGCTAGGCCTGGCCCGGCCTGGCGATGATTGCAGCTGCATCTCAATCTGCTTGTCAGCGTATCCATATCCATGGTTTTCGTGGAAGTTCCTCTTGAGCGCCTCAATTGTAAGAGAATACGAATTTAATTGCAGAACACAAACATTAACCAGCGCAGGCCGTGGCAACTGGGGAAAGAGTTCAGGGAAAAGCAAATATTGTGAGTGCGTAGTCGAGTGCGATGATCAGCCTGAAGTTATATTCTTTAGCATGCATATTTAAACTAATCAGTGATTGGACTGCTTTGACCAAGTTCTATGCGAGAAATATGTTCTATTCGCATGGCCTCAACGGTGTGGCTTAATTTGGGCAAGATTTTATTTTGATCTACAAGTTAGTAGCACTTGCCTGATAAGTTGGATTGAAATTCTAGAAATTGCTTTTGTGGGTTGTTGATTTTTAGTTGACAAATTTATTTATTTATAAATTCCTTATATGAACAAAATTTATTTATTGGCAGATATAGTATATAGATAATTACCATTATACCATTTTTTACATTTATATATTTAGTTAAAATATTTTAGGTATATGTTGCTTATTAAATAAGTGCAAAAATTAAAATATTTAAAAATATGTATAAATATTAAAAGTAATATTAATATTATAGTTCCGCTCAACTGAATAGGTTTAAAATTTTCAAAATAAGAAAAATAAAATCAATTTAAATTAAATAAATTTTTTGTATATAACCAAATTTATCAGGTGTGATAAAATAAACTGTTTGAGCTAAAAAACTAAACTTATTTTCAGATGGATTCTTGCAAAATAATTAAAAGTGGTTTTATATTAGTTGTTATTAAAAACAAAAAAGTGGTTAAATAATTTGAAGCGAACTTCAGTTGCGAGTGTAAAAGAAACTCATTAATTTGAAATTTCTATCATTTGAGTTTTAAGATACATATATATGTATGTATAGTTTGCATTGTACATATATTACATACAGTATGTATGGTATGACATATATGTCATATATCGCCTATATATATTTATCTAAAAATACCCGATAGATCACATTATTTTTATTAACATAAACAGCTCATTAAATTACATTTCACGACAGCAATCAATAAAATATAAGGGAATAAAAATAGGAAAAAAATTTATTGAAGTTAGAAAAAAGTGACTGAAAAAATAAATATTAAGAAAAAGCTCATTAACCTTTATTTGTCTACGCTCGAGTCGACTATTTGTGCACTTGAATCACAAGATCTGAAGAAAAGAAACCAATGAAGGTAACAACTCGAGTGCGCATAAAGAGAGAGAGAGAGATAGAGAGGGAAAGAAAGAGAGACCGATAAAAGTTGATTCGTATTGTCGATCTGTCCTACGCCATTGTGTGAGGCTGAAACTGAACTCGTTTCGAGCTAGGCTCGGCTCGAGTCGAGCTCAGGTCAGTCGAAGTTGTTTGATTTGCTGGCTTGATTGATTGATTGCTTGACGCGGCGCGCCGCTTGTTTGAAGTAATGAGTTTTGATTTTTGACTTTAGATTTTAGATTTTTGCTCAAACTGGAACTCGAGCTGAGCTGAGCTGAGCGTGATATACAAATTTTCTGTATTGGTTCCCACAAATAATGACATTGCGATATTCGCCCCGACACGCACAAAAGTGGAGCTTCACAGCCTGATTGACAGCTTAAAGAGGGAGGAAGGGAGAGGGGGAGAGGGAGAGGTAGGCAGATAGGTGTCCCTCTCAATGCGTGACTGTTGCGTCTTAACTAACCCAAATATTTAGCATGCCAAAAGCTGCAGCCGAATCCGATTTGCCTGGACAGACTAATCAACAATGCATCGATATAGGAGTCGAGGCTTCAGTTTCTGTGAAACTGCCGTCAGCTGATGCTGCCGATATGGCCAGGCTAAGTAATCCCAAGCTGCGTCTGCCAATCGTCTGGCTCAGACTCTCTCTCTCTCTCTCTCTCTCGCTCTCTGTCTGTCTCTGCCTCTCTCTTTCCCTTTGATCTGTCGTCGTCTGGCGCTATATCTTTAGCATCTGTGGCCATAAATAAGCGCAGACAGTCGAATGCTTTGCGTTGCAAGGGCCTGACATACGAAGTAACCAAGTAGGCAACAGCTCGTATCTCTTCTCTTCTCTCTCTCACTCTCTCTCTCTCGCTCGAGCGCAGGCGCAGCATTTCGCACTGTCGATGGCAGATTGGCAAAGGTTTGTTCAAGCTGAGTACTTCAGGAGCGCATGTAAACTACTTCAACATTTAAATTAAGATACCTAAATTACATTTCAAATAGGTTTAAGTAAAGACTGGAATTCGACTAGAAAAATAACTATTTATTTAAGTATTTTAGAAATATTAAAATATAATAAAAATTGAGTGATGTGGAGAGAAAACTTGGTTTTAAGAATATATAAATTGATAAAGAAACTAAAGTTTATATTCCTTATCCTGCAAAAGTATTTATTCATGAATATAATAATATTTATATAATATTTTTTGTTTGTAGTATTTTATATATTTAAAGAAAATTTTTTTAATAATCTTGGTAAATAAGTTAAATTATATTGATATAAAAATATATTATATAATAAAATATTATAAAATATATATATAATATAGTAGTATATATAAGATGGATTCATCTATTATTATTAAACAATTTTTTTAAATGCCAAAAATTAAAAAAAATCATAATGTCAAGTAGAAAGCAATAATAAATTAATAAAAAATATATCCTCCTATATATAATTTTATATTATATGCTAAGCCTTACTTAGTCAAGTCGAACTGCAACTTTCTCTTGAATATTCACACAAAAAGTGGTAACAAGTCGCGGCAGCTAAGGCAACTTTCAATGCGAATAACAATGCCAATTAGACAACTCGTTAACAGATGCCCAGTGCCAGTGGCTGAGAGCTCTCTTAAGCAAACCCCAATACCAATTCCAAGTTCCAATCCGAAATCGTATCGCTAGCCCAGTGTCTGCTAGCAAAAGAAATATCGCGAGATGCCAAACAAAACTCGTGAACTGTCAACATCTGAGCTGGAGCTGGAGCTGGAGTTGGAGCGAGGTTTGCGTGTATGTCGCTTGGCTCATATCAGTCAAGACGAATCTCCCTGGGCCGGCGAACAAGCAGACAAACACCCAGCCAGACATCCAGACAGCCGGACAGCAAGTGAGAAGCCGCAGAGAGCGAGATTTTAATTACATCTGCAGCGGCGACTGGGATACGGATTCGAATTGGGATTGGGGTTTGGGTTTGGGCTGGGGCTGGGGACTGGAACGCATTATGGCTTACGTAGCTGGGGCGCTGGCAATTATTTACATTAACACGATCACAACTCAGAGACACTGCACATGCATCATCGTGTGTTCGCGATGTCGATCGAGATCGAGGCCCCAGAGACCGGGCACCCAGACGGCGACAGGCGTCGTCACTGTTGCCGTCGCAGTTGGAGTTGGAGCTGGAGCTGGAGCTGGAGCTCGATGTTGCCTGGAGTCTGCCTCGTATGCATATTAATTTATTGGAATCATGTTAGTGAGTCGATATTGATACAAATCCATTTTCGATCGCGCTGCCTCGATACCAGAACAAGCTGCTCCGCTCGGTCTGCACAGCCGCAGCTTCTGCCTGGGCCTGGGCACATGCTGCGGCCCAGACGGCAGCCGCATTACACAGCGCACACGGCACAGCAATCGCTACCAGTGGCGGTGCCAGTGGGCAGTATGCACCTCGTCCCCCCCGATCCCATTCGCTCCCCTCCCCGCATCGCATGCGCAGCGATCGTATTGAGCTTTAATCCCCGGGCTCTCAGGCTAGCATGCGATTGCAGACAGGCTGGACAGCAACAGGCGGGAAACAGCAGCAGCAGCAGCAGCCACAGCAACTGCTGCTGCTACATGCCACATTTGATGGTTGCTGTTTTCTAATTAAATTCAATCGATTAAACATTCGATTTACTGCCGCACACGCTGCACTTCAGCCGCAATAGACTGAGTCTTAGAGGAATCGCGTTAGAGAAGGAAAAAAACGAGAATTTATCTCTGCCAAAGAAAACTTTTAATTTATGATTTAAAAAAAAAATTACATTTATTATTGACTTAAACTTAACAGTATTTTTTAATAATTTTTTCCTTATGCAACAGAGGCCTATGTTTTAATAGAAAAAATATTTGCTTATAATATTGTTAATATATTTTTATACATATTATATATATTTTATATTATATATTTTTTAATATATTATAATAAATAGTACTAGATAAATTTTAATATTAAAAAGTAATTTATTTAATAAATATATTTATGTTTTATATTCTATTGCTATATATTATATTTTACCTTGTTAAGCTACAAGTAATTATATATTGCTAGAGATTTTTGGTTCTTAAGCAAATTTAAATATTCTTATAATAACGGGAGCATGTTTTGATACATTTATAATAGATGTATAATTATGATATATTTTTAAAAACTATTTATAATATTTATAAAAATTCTACATTTTTTAGGCACATTTATTTGAATTGGCAAATCAACTAAGTTTGTACATTTTGCCCATTGGAGTGAAAATTGTATAAATAAATATTAAAATATCTATCACATATTCTCGAGCATCAGTATCATATCAGACATCTTCTCGAGTAGGTAAAGCCCCCATTGCTTTACATTTTCAAAGACTTCCCCTATTTCCGGTACCACATTTGAATTGTGCGCATGCGCTTGATCTTCTTCTGCAACTGCAGGATGCCGTACAGCAGAGCCTCGGCCGTGGGCGGGCAGCCGGGCACGTAGATGTCGACGGGTATGATGCGATCGCAGCCGCGCACCACCGAGTACGAGTAGTGGTAGTAGCCGCCGCCGTTGGCGCAGCTGCCCATCGAGATGACCCAGCGCGGCTCGGGCATCTGGTCGTAGACCTTGCGCAGCGCCGGCGCCATTTTGTTGGTCAAGGTGCCGGCGACAATGATGAGATCCGTCTGTCTGGGCGAGGCGCGAAAGACGACGCCGAAGCGATCCATGTCGTAGCGCGGCCCGGCAATGTGCATCATCTCCACGGCGCAGCAGGCCAGGCCGAAGGTCATCGGCCACACGGAGCCTTTGCGCCCCCAGTTGAGCAGGTCGTCCAAGCGGGTCACCGCCCACTCGCCCCACTTCGCCTGCTTCCGCCCGAACGGCGAATAGCCCTTCTTGGGCGGCATGCGATCCTTGTCCACATTGTGCATGGTCTTCTGCTTGCGCACGAATTTGCCGTTCAGCAAAGGCACCAGCCGGGCGCGACGCAATACGCCCATATACAACATTTTGTTGACTATAAGCAGTGAGGATTGGGGAATAAAAAACAGTTTGAAATTACTGAATAAAATAATATTTACTGGAGTAGATTTTCGGCCTAAGTCAGAGCGCTTTCAATAGGAATGAATAAAACAGATGTCCACATTTTCTTTGATTGAAATCAGAGAGAACTTAAGAAATATAAACAACAGCTGTCTATGTTTTCTTTGTCGCTTTACAACACTGTTTGGGTATTAAACGTTATTTATCGATATTAAAAAATATTGATCAATTTGTATAGCTTATTTATATTGCATAACAAATATTCACAAATTTGTATAAACTTCTTTATATATACAGTGTGAGGTAAAAGTTATCATTCCTTGTGGATTTGTCTTCTGCGTTTGCTTACTTCTCAAATGTCAATTCGGAGAGTTTTCTAATAGGAAATTATTAAAAATTTGCTTTTGCCCTACACTTTATTCCCTAATTCAAATATCCAAATATAAAAGAATTCTTTTGAAGTAGATATTATACTCTAAGCCCTTGCAAATTGTCTTAAAAGGTACAACTAAAACTAAATTTATTTAGCGTGAGTTGATTTAAAGAAATAACTGCTCTTCTCAGGGTTCAGAGTGTCACCTAGTCGAGGTATCTCTAAGTCGAGCTCTCCCGTGTATAGCTGTCTTACATGTCTCCATTTACAGATTTAAAAACTATTAAAATTCTTTGAGTTTAGATCATAGGGACAACTGTTATCGCTCAGTTAAACAGCAATAGCTTACTTTGCCCAGCTATGGAAGAGTTCTGACTGAATAAAAAATATCTATCAAATATGTTTATAATTAATATTAATTTTGAGGTTGATATTTGGGTAAATCCTTTGAAGTATATTAACAGTGGTTCTAGAAATCGGGAATATGAAAACATACCAACAATTTGAGAAAGGGCAGAGTATGAGTCACTTGCTTATGAGGTGAGCACTTGCTTATCTCATTTATAACTGTTATAGAGAGTTGAATTTATAAAAATATATATGAAGTGATATATCTTGATAAATACAGATGCAACAGTTTACACTTTCAATAACTAGACAAACTCTCTCTCTCACAAACACACATAGTCACACTCATACACCCACGTCTAGGACATTAGACGATTTGTTGACAAATGTGAAACTAAAACTTGGTCCAACGCCCATTTTGTCAGTTTCGTCTCGCTTTTGGAAGTATTGAAGCGACTTTAATCATTCCGTTCGCGTCATGTCGCACTAATTGAGGCAATTAATTGTCCAAAATATGTTTTTTTTTTCTCTTCTTCTGTTGAAGAGGGCGCCTTGATGAGAACTTTGCTGCGTCGAATTGATTAAAGTGTGATGCGAGATGGGCGTGGAGCTTGGGTGGGGACAGTCGTGCAATCTAGAAAAATTATTGCATCAAATCAGACGGAGAAAAACCAAAAAAATGCCAGTGCATGGATACATGGGAGGGCAATGAGAGAGGTGGAAGAGAGGGGGGGAGGGAGGGGGTCAGGGACAATGACAACGACAACGACACGTTGACGTCTGAGTCCGAGTCGGAGAGCTGCTGCTGCTGCTGCTTGTTCGGCTGTATGCCTAAGCATGCTGGGCATGTCAACAAGCTCGACTCGAACCTGGAGCTGCCAACGGCCACAGCAAACAAGTCAACGCGCGCTGACAGCAACATGAGCGCAACAGCAACAGCAACAGCAGCAGCAACAGCAACGGCAGCAATAACAAACAAGAGCTGAACGATAGTCGATGTTGCGCTCAATGATTGGGATTGAGATCGGCATCTCGGCATCTCGGCATCGGCATCGACATTGGGCCTGGGGCTTGGGGCAGTGTCTGTGCTCATCTTCATCTTTGGACTGATCGCACGCACTGAGACACAAACCGCGTGTGTTTTTGTCGCAAATCGCCAGATTGCGATCTCATTAAAGCGAATTATTTGTGTTGCTGCTTATGTTCGGGCCTGTTGCATCTCTCACACTCGCTCTCCCAGCGCTGCAGGCTCCGGCATGGATCTTCGATCCAGGAGCAGTCATTGCCATTGGCTGGCTCTCAGTCGATTGCTGCTGCTGTTGCTGTTGCTGCTGCATTCGTGATTGTTATCGCAGCAGCAATATTGTTGTTGCTGTTGCTGCTGCTGCTGCTGTTGCTGAGTCGTTCTCGTTGCGATTTGCCAATCGTTTAAGCTTCCATTTCCCCCTGCGATTGCCATGTTGCTGCTGCCGCTGGGAGTAAAATGTGCGATTAACGCTCTGGCATTGCCATAATTTATGCTTTGCCCGTTGTCAATAAGTTTTAGGGTTGTCACCTCTCCCTGTGTCACACGATCGGTGACCAGACTCAAATTTATGCCCAACGCTTAAGCTTTGACTAGCCAATACAGACCAGCAGCGTTCAACAGCAACATCGCTCGCTTACATATAGCTTAACTTATTTATAGATCTCTAAATCTAGGCATGTGATTTAGTTATTGCAGATCAGTTGATCAAAGTGCAAATGGTTAAAGATAAGAATAATGACATAATTTTTTTAACTCAAGCTTAGACCTCGAGCTAAGCTGAGAGCCTGAAATTACTCTGAATCATTTTATAAATATTTTATTATGAATTATTATATGATAATTATTATATAATATATATAATTTTTAATTATAGCTAGTTATATAAAATATTTTTTATTATAGTTTCAGCTTTTTACACAGCAATTTGAAAATTGTAAATTACTTCATTAAATTATGTTCTTTAATATTATTATATTATTTTAATATATTTAAACGTATAACTCAAAATTGTAAGAGTCTAAAAAGCTATATTGCCTGCCTCCAAGCTTTTCATAGAGTTTAAAACATTTTTAATTATTATTTCTTTCATTAGAAAATGTAATAACTAAATCAACTAGTAATTTAAAATTATTATGAAATTCTTACTGAACTTTATATACAATTTATATAAAGAGAGCATTTGACTTAAGGTTATGAAAATTGCAAAAATATTTTGAAGACAGCTTATTTTATTAAGCAAAATTTGGTGGAAAAAATTAAGTTAAAATTATTTATAAAGTATTTTTTTTTTAAATTTAAATAATATTTTTAGCATCTTCCTTATTCTCCCAAATATTATTTATATTCATATTATTCATTTTAATTATTGTTTATTTACTATAATTTATTAATTCATTTTTAAAAAAAATTGTAATACTTTTTATTATTTTCCTCCAAAATAAATACCAATCAAAACAGAGTCAAAAATCACTTCAAATTACTCACATTCCCTTAACCCCATTTAGTTGAAAAAAAACTGTAGTTAATTGTGGGATTACTTTGAGCTGAGTGTCGCCTGAGCTGTCTTTATCCAACGTCGGGCAAAACTTTGATTCACTGTTGACACATGGCCAAACATATTTGTTAGCCCCTGCACCGGCTGAGCTATTAGATGCCCACAGACCGCATCAATTCTCCAGCTGCTGTTGTTGTTGTTGTTGTTGTTGTCATGTTGTCAGCCACAACAGATGACTCTGGTTGGTGAGCGGCGCTTGTCCCACGAGTCTAATCAGTTGGTAATTTGAAGGGCAGAGCGAGTGATGGCTGAGGCATCAACGGAGATGCCTCACTCTGGCCGCCTGCAGGTGATAGAGCAGCAACGGCAGCAGCCCTTTCGCTTTTTAGGATTTCTGTGGCCATTTGTCCGCTGGCCAAATGAATGGCCAGCGATTTGGTGGGCCAAAATGAATGAATTAGTTCCTTGGAGAGATAGCCGAGGGCCGAGATTTGTGCAGCTGATGGATCGTTGTATTATGCCGCCCCCACGCTCCACGCCCCCCAACAGCAACTGCCAACTGGGTGCGCCTGATAAATTTGCTTTATTGATAATAAATTTAATTTGCCGAGCTGCTTAAAAAACCGAAGCGTTTAAATATTTATTTAAATTTGAAATTGAAATATCGCATTGGGCGCGCGTTGAAAGATTTATGCGTTTGCATCAAACTGTGAGATAAATTGCCGCCAATGAAACCCCAACAAAAAACACAACAAATGTTTACACTTGACTAGGTGTGTGTGAGTGTAAGTGTGTGTGTGTGTAGGGTATAAATATTGATAAATACTTTTTTAGTTCGTTGCGTAGTTCAATTCATTTATTGCTGCTGCTGTTGCTGCTGTTGCTGTGGATGTTGCTGCTGCTGCCGTCTTCAATTGTAATTAGGCGCTAGATTTGGCGGACCGCTGGCATTTCAGCAATGAGCCGTAAATGGATCTGGCCGGTCTCCATTTGGCCACTGGGCTTTCGGTATCCATTCCATTGCACGTGGCCAGCAGCAGAAGAAAACAAAACCTGTTGCTGCTGCTGCTGCTGCTGCTGCTGCCGCTGCTGCTGTTGCTGTTGGCGTTGCGCATGCGTGGACTTTTTGGCCTTTGGCTAGTTTTCTATTAATTACACTGATTTATGTGCTCATTGTCCATTGTTGCCGCCGCCGCTGGCCGCTGGCCGCTGGCCACTGCGCCGCGCGTTGACTTTATGATGGTTCACTTTTAATGGATCGTTGAGAAAAGAAAACAAAAATTCGGCAATTGCAATTGCATGCGCGGGCCATTGTTATCGTGGGCCCGGCGAGTTCCGATTACAATACGCCTAACGAGATGCATAGATAAATAAGGAGTAGCTCAGTGTATTCTCCAGAGAAACAGAGTACAGAGACAATAGGGAATGTTGCGAAATGCTTTCTTTCCTTCTGCAAATCCCATTGTAACCCTGTCGTGATGCTAATATGTATTTAGTTATGTTTGCTTGGACGTGCATGAGTGATCCAGTTGGGGAGAGAGTGATATGATAAAGTAAAGAGAGAGAGAGAGAAAGACAAGGGCAGACAGAGAGAAAGAGAGATAGACAGAGTTGTTGAGAATGAGAGAGAGAGAGAGAGAGAGAGTTGTTGAGAATGAGAGAGAGAGAGAGCTGTAGAGCTGTAGAGAATAAACGAAAAATAGTGAAAGAGAGAGAGAAGGGTAAAGAAGGAGTGAGAGAACGCTATAGAATGAGAGAGATAACGGTAAAACTTATAGAGAGAGAGAGAGAATGATAGAGAAAGAAAGGAAGGTACAGACTAAGGGAGACGAGGGAGATATAAAGAGGCAGAAAAATAAAGATAGAAAGAGAGAAAGGCAGAGATAGAAAAGGATAGAGAAAGAAAGACCGAGCGAGAGAGAGAGATTCACGCACAATGCGGGGACAGGCGATAGATAGAAAGAGCAAGTGGAAGATCAAGCAAAAATGATAGAATAAGCTTGAGAGAGAGAGAGTTGTTTGAAGAATACATGCGTAGAAATAGTTCTAAAAACTATCAAATATCTACTTCTGTATTACTTTAACCTTTACTCATGCATCAGGATGGATATCAAACTTCAAACTTTCTACTTTATGGTATCATTTATAACAAGTTTTAACAATCATTACTCTACATAGCATAACGAATATGTTTCGAGCATATGTTTCCAGCAATTAAATCATCACAATGAAATGTTTCATAGTTCCAATTATTTCCCTAATACAATAAGCTCACACACCCAACCAACCACACTCTCCCTCAGCCACACATATCTATATCCGTGTATCAAATGGTAATTATCTAAATGCGAGCCAAGTAGAACTCGATGGCATTGTGCGAGCTGTTCAGAAACAGTTTTGTTTATTTGTAGTGCCGCGATAATAGGAGCCGAGTGGCAATGATGATGCACTCGTCGTGGCGAATGTTTTGACGGATTGTAAACCCATCGACAGCACATTAGGCACTCAGCATAAGCAGGCGGACAATTGAATGCGATGCACCGAGAGTTGCGGGTGCCCAGCGCTGGCCGCAGTTTGTGGCCAAAAGTGGCCGCCAGCAATTGCGAGCCACTGTCAGCCCCACGCCCCCCTCAGCCGCGCTGCAAGTGGCGATGGAAATAATTCAAATATCGATAAACAAACGAACACCACAAACCGCTCGCATACGAAAGATACAGAAAGGGGTACAGAGAGGGAGTGAGAGAAAGATAGAGATGCATACAGATACAGATACAGATACAGATACAGATACAGATACAGATACAGATACAGATACAGATACAGATACAGATACAGATACAGATACAGATACAGATACAGATACAGATACAGATACAGATACAGATACAGATACAGATACAGATACAGATACAGATACAGATACAGATACAGATACAGATACAGATACAGATACAGATACAGATACAGATACAGATACAGATACAGATACAGATACAGATACAGATACAGATACAGATACAGATACAGATACAGATACAGATACAGATACAGATACAGATACAGATACAGATACAGATACAGATACAGATACAGATACAGATACAGATACAGATACAGATACAGATACAGATACAGATACAGATACAGATACAGATACAGATACAGATACAGATACAGATACAGATACAGATACAGATACAGATACAGATACAGATACAGATACAGATACAGATACAGATACAGATACAGATACAGATACAGATACAGATACAGATACAGATACAGATACAGATACAGATACAGATACAGATACAGATACAGATACAGATACAGATACAGATACAGATACAGATACAGATACAGATACAGATACAGATACAGATACAGATACAGATACAGATACAATACGATACAGATACAGATACAGATACAGATACAGATACAGATACAGATACAGATACAAATACAATACAGATACAGATACAGATACAGATACAGATACAGATACAGATACAGATACAGATACAGATACAGATACAATAGATACAGATACAGATACAGATACAAATACAAATACAAATACAGATACAGATACAGATACAGATACAGATACAGATACAGATACAATACAAATACAAATACAGATACAGATACAATCAGATACAGATACAATAGATACAGATACAGATACAATACAGATACAGATACAGATACAAATACAGATACAGATACAGATACAGATACAGATACAGATACAGATACAGATACAGATACAGATACAGATACAGATACAGATACAGATACAGATACAGATACAGATACAGATACAGATACAGATACAGATACAGATACAGATACAGATACAATACAGATACAGATACAGATACAGATACAGATACAGATACAGATACAGATACAGATACAATACAGATACAGATACAGATACAGATACAGATACAATACAGATACAGATACAGATACAGATACAGATACAGATACAGATACAGATACAGATACAGATACAGATACAGATACAGATACAGATACAGATACAGATACAATACGAATACAAATACAGATACAGATACAGATACAGATACAGATACAGATACAGATACAGATACAATACAGATACAGATACAGATACAGATACAGATACAGATACAGATACAGATACAGATACAGATACAGATACAGATACAGATACAGATACAGATACAGATACAATACAGATACAGATACAGATACAGATACAGATACAGATACAGATACAGATACAGATACAGATACAGATACAGATACAGATACAGATACAGATACAGATACAGATACAGATACAGATACAGATACAGATACAGATACAGATACAGATACAGATACAGATACAGATACAGATACAGATACAGATACAGATACAGATACAGATACAGATACAGATACAGATACAGATACAGATACAGATACAGATACAGATACAGATACAGATACAGATACAGATACAGATACAGATACAGATACAGATACAGATAGATACAGATACAGATACAGATACAGATACAGATACAGATACAGATACAGATACAGATACAGATACAGATACAGATACAGATACAGATACAGATACAGATACAGATACAGATACAGATACAGATACAGATACAGATACAGATACAGATACAGATACAGATACAGATACAGATACAGATACAGATACAGATACAGATACAGATACAGATACAGATACAGATACAGATACAGATACAGATACAGATACAGATACAGATACAGATACAGATACAGATACAGATACAGATACAGATACAGATACAGATACAGATACAGATACAGATACAGATACAGATACAGATACAGATACAGATACAGATACAGATACAGATACAGATACGATAGATACAGATACAGATACAGATACAGATACAGATACAGATACAGATACAGATACAGATACAGATACAGATACAGATACAGATACAGATACAGATACAGATACAGATACAGATACAGATACAGATACAGATACAGATACAGATACAGATACAGATACAGATACAGATACAGATACAGATACAGATACAGATACAGATACAGATACAGATACAGATACAGATACAGATACAGATACAGATACAGATACAGATACAGATACAGATACAGATACAGATACAGATACAGATACAGATACAGATACAAATACAGATACAGATACAGATACAGATACAGATACAGATACAGATACAGATACAGATACAGATACAGATACAGATACAAATACAGATACAGATACAGATACAGATACAGATACAGATACAGATACAATACAGATACAGATACAGATACAGATACAGATACAGATACAGATACAGATACAGATACAGATACAGATACAATACAGATACAGATACAGATACAGATACAGATACAGATACAGATACAGATACAGATACAAATACAGATACAGATACAGATACAGATACAGATACAGATACAGATACAGATACAGATACAGATACAGATACAATACAAATACGATACAGATACAGATACAGATACAGATACAATACAGATACAATACAAATACAGATACAATACAATACAGATACAATACAGATACAAATACAGATACAGATACAAATACAGATACAGATACAATACAGATACAGATACAGATACAGATACAATACAGATACAGATACAGATACAGATACAGATACAGATACAGATACAGATACAGATACAGATACAGATACAGATACAGATACAATACAGATACAGATACAGATACAGATACAGATACAGATACAGATACAGATACAATACAGATACAGATACAGATACAGATACAGATACAGATACAGATACAGATACAGATACAGATACAGATACAGATACAGATACAGATACAGATACAGATACAGATACAGATACAGATACAGATACAGATACAGATACAATACAATACAGATACAGATACAGATACAGATACAGATACAGATACAGATACAGATACAGATACAGATACAGATACAGATACAGATACAGATACAGATACAGATACAGATACAGATACAGATACAGATACAGATACAGATACAGATACAGATACAGATACAGATACAGATACAGATACAGATACAGATACAGATACAGATACAGATACAGATACAGATACAGATACAGATACAGATACAGATACAGATACAGATACAGATACAGATACAGATACAGATACAGATACAGATACAGATACAGATACAGATACAGATACAGATACAGATACAGATACAGATACAGATACAGATACAGATACAGATACAGATACAGATACAGATACAGATACAAATACAGATACAGATACAGATACAGATACAGATACAGATACAAATACAGATACAGATACAGATACAGATACAGATACAGATACAGATACAGATACAGATACAGATACAGATGCAGATACAGATACAGATACAGATACAGATACAGATACAGATACAAAATTTCTCAGATACAAAATTTCTCATTAATAATTCTCCCTTATATATCTCATATATCTCAGCTGGATGGATTGGCCTGGTGAGTCAGGCCAAGTCCGCGTTGTTTGTTGTGTCTAGCGCTGAGTGAGCACTTTTGGGCAATAAATTACATCTATTTTGCAAATAATAAAAATTATTATTTATAATGCGTTAATTCTGCGCGCCTTGCCATGGCCATAAAGCAGTTGGACTCATAAATTGGCATCGTCATGGCCTGGTGGCTGGCGTCTTGGACGATGATGCAGTTGCTGCTGCTGCTGCTGCTGCCGCCGTTGATGGAATTCGCAAGATACAATACCAATGCGAAAGCGACTGACTGTTGCCTGAGATTTTCCATGCACGGCTCTGCCGACAACTACTCAACCGCAGCGGCAGCCGCGAATTGTGCGAAAAATTATTTCTGTTGTTTTATTTATGTTTACAAACTGATTTATTCACGGGGCTGCGCTCGTTTGCCTGAAATTTATTTTGACAGACACATGCATATCGCAAGGATTGCCACGTATCTGCAGCCACATATCTGTAGCTGTATCTGTATCTCTATCTCCATCTTTCTGCATCTCTGCATCCGCCTCAAATCTGCTGGCATCCGAGGCGCGCAGCAATCAGCCAGTGCCCCCTCCACTGCCCCGCCACTCGCAGACCTGGGCATCTGATATAGCGAAATGTAAATATGCTTCGCAGCATCTCATTTGCCTACTTGTGATAAACACGGCGACTCGAATGCTCGCATGCCAGTCGAATGCGTAAGGAACCTCCGTTTAATAGCCCACAAATATTTTGATCTAAATTCGAAAATTATTTACTGAGAGTTTAAGAATTTTAAATTTTATTAATTATGTTAGGCATTTAATTATGCATATATAAAGAATAAGGACTACCGTATTTAGGATTATCTTTTGGTATAAATATTTAATTTAAAAATTTTAGTATTTATTTATTTCTTAAGGCCTTTAATAGTTTTTGTTTCTTCAAATGATGTATTAAAATAAATAATATTCTACTATAGATACTTCAATCTGAAAGAATATAGTTATTAAGAAATCGGTAGTAATATGAAAATTGGTTTACAGCATATAATTGCTCAGTCCTTGATAAGCAATTAGGGGTTTTTTGTTTTTTACAACCATTTACTGAAAGGATTCTCTTCATAAGACACCATATTAAAGTAGATCTGAAATGAATTTTAGCTTACGACTTTTTCCCAACTCTGAATAACTCTGAAACTCCACATAGACAAAGCTCTGGTACATCGTCCACTAGTTATGCTCATGACTGTAGGCATTTGGGTAGGTAATTGATGTCCACTCGGATCGGTCAGCCAATGGGCATGAGCATGATCGTGAGCCAAGCCGCGCTCGCATGAGCAAAAAGGAAGCCAATTGAGCCAAACCCGTTTGGCAACGGCCAGAAAAAATGTAACAATGGGAAGAGCGATCAAACTTACAGCTGGGCCATGTATCAATGTCAGATGGGGCTGAACGGGAGCCACCTTCGGCACAAGCTCTGGTAGCCGGCTGCTACCATTGGTGGAGTAGCACAAAGTGGCCATTGTGTGGCGGATCAAGCGCAGGCTTGGGGCCGTGCCCAGATGTCAACGTCTCGAGATGTCCGGGTGCAGCCCGGTAGCCGCTCATTGGTGGACGCGTCCGCTGGCTGCCATTGTTTATGCCGATCTCGCGCTGCTGCTCTATATGGACTCGCCGTCGTCGTCGTCGTCGCCGTCGCAGTCATCGCCGTCGTCGTCGTCGGCTGTCAGAACGTAATCGCATGCCAAACAAAAACACTCCATAAGAAATAATAAACAAATCATCTCGCCTCAGACAAACATTCGCACAGGCACACACATTCCGGCTGCCGTTGTCGGAGCTGGCCACCCGCACACCAAGCGATATTGATTCGATCGCGCTGCCTGTCACGGCCCGCCACGAGCTGGATGGATATCCAATACAATCCAATCCAATCCCAGCCGACCCACAGCCCAACTGTGAGCTGTCGAGCCACTTGATTTCAGTTCTCTCATAATTGCATGGCAAAAAGTGCAAGAAAGAGCTGCAGAGGGGGGGGGGGAGTGGGATGTAGAGTGGGGCAGAGTGAGAGGTGGAGGTAGTTGGGGCAAATGTTTTGAATAGTCAGAGCCAGATCGAACAATCGTTTGACTCAATGGTACAGCACGGTACATCATTTTAGGGTAGATCTAGGACCTATTTATATATTAAATAATTTATTTTATTAAAGGATTGATATAAGAGAAGAAAGAAAAGAAGAGTATATATATAAAATGTATCAAAAAATAAGTTAACATATTGTTTTATTTTAATGTCCAGCCAAAGATTTGTTAATAATTTTTTTTTTTTTTTTTTTTTTTTTGCTTATTAAGCAACATAAGGAAATGGAAGAAGTAGGACGAGTATAGAAAAGTCTGCTAAATAATTTTTAAAAAATATCTCAAATTGTATTTATCACAGCTTAAAGTCCACCCAAACATTTTTTGTATAATACTTTAAAAATTAATCAATTTAATTTCTTATTAATTTATCATTTATATTGCAAAAGGGAGTAGAAGAGCTAAGAGATAGACGATAGAAATATCTTATAAAAATAATTATAAATAATCAACATAATTTTCTCTTAGCTTAAAGTCCAATCGAAAATTATTTTATTTATTTTTATAGTGTTTTTAAGTTAACTTATTTGATTCCTATTTTGTTTATCAAATATTATTGTTGTTTAAGTGCATAGAAAAACTGAGAGAAAGAGTATAGAAAACTGGTTTAAAAAATGTATATACAAATATGTCAACATTTTCTTTGCTTAGTCCACTCATACAATTTGTCTATATATTTTTTTTGAATTAATTAATTCAATTCCTTTTTGGGCTTATCATTTATGGCCCGAAGTGTGCGCGCTCTGGCAGTCTCTGTCAAGCTGGCAAGAATGCCAACTGCTGTGCCGAAGACACCCACCAAGAGCACAGCGGCACCACAAAACCACAGCCACAATAGCAACACCAACACACAACACACACACTCTGTCAGAGAGAGCAGTGGAAAGCGTTGGCTTCATTTCTCGCGCCTGTTGATTGCTCGAGTGCATATGAGTGTGCCAGCTGCTCGGAGCTTGTTCGAGTTGGGCAAACTGTCAAAGATATCCCAGCTTGTTGGCGCGCCCCACCGCTCCGATCGCTCGATCGGGCCGACCGCAACCCCAGCACCAGCCCCAGTCCGATCGGCTTGGGGCTGCTTCTTGTTGTTGCGTGCGGATCGCTTGATTGATGATTTGTTTATTTTGATATGGGGCATCTCTTCGCACCAGCAACAGTCGCAGTCAACGTCGGCGTCGCAGTCAGCGTCGCCGTCGACGTCGAGGCAGCGTATCAATTTTTGCCAATAGAAATTTCGTATAGAATAATGTGGATCAGCCACCCCCAGAGCGATCCGTATTGTTTTTAATTTATGAATTATAATTTATTTGTGCCGCTTCTTCTTCTCGCCTTTGTCTGTGTGAATTATAAGGCCATATTTCATTGAGGCGCGAATTTCCACATCGTTTTGATATATAACAGCAATTAAATTGATCATGGCTCTGGAATGTTTGCACATAATTCGAGTTGAGTTCAGCACATTTCTGATTTTCAGTTTATCAATCATTCCCAGCTGTTGACGGACACGCTTCATATGTGGCGAAAATGCAAGACGTTTGCCGATCTCAACGCACTTGAAATTTGCCAGATGTGAAGGGAATATATATTAAAAGAATATATATATATATATATATATTTATATACGATGTTAGAGATTTACTTGATTCGCATTAAAAGTTAGCTTAAGATTAGGTTGAGCATCATATCGATGTAAGTGAACAATGAAGTACAGCAGAGATTATAAAGGAATAACCTATGATAACTTGCATATGGTAATCTTCTACTGTTGTCTACCAAACGAGGTTTGACAACGAGCGAGTTGCTGCGACTGAGTGTGCCGCGCCTTGTTGTTGTAAAGGCATGCCGAAGAGAGGCTATACGAGAGATAAGGCGTTCAGTTGGCATTTGAAAGTAGAAGAGAATATTAGAAATTATAAAAAAAAGTCTGAGTTGCCCACTGAAGATATAACAGCATCCCTCTCCTCATCGTATATATGTAGCATTATCATAATATATATGAATATAATGAATATATAATATATAAATAATATGTAGTAAAAAACATTTTTAGAATTTGTATTCCTTTCCATTATAATATTATATTAAAATACTACAACAGCCCTATAGGTAAGTTAAGATTAAATGGCCAAGGATTCTTGTATATATATTATATATAAATAATATATAACTTGTGTCATCAACGATTTATCCTAAAATAGATAATATAGAGCTAAATTATATACAAAGAATATTTCATACAATCATCAACACGTTGGTGGTATTTATTTTGTCCGAGTGGCCAGCTATTCCCTCAATTTAGAGCTAAGTATGGTCAGTGATATTATTGAAACTATTGTCAAACAGAAATTGAACTAAGATAGAAGTAATATTAAGAAAAATTTCAAGAAGTGACAAGTAAAAAGAAAAAGAATGATAAATCTCTAACACCTTCGATATGAATACATTTTACATTGACTGTGGCCTTGATAGGTCTGAAGTTGGCTCTATCAGAAGTATCGATATCTGTATTCTTTACAGTAAAAACATTTTTCCTTAAGCTCTAATAACTCTATTGACCTGCAAGCCTGTTATAAGCCATCGTCATATCTACATAAATTTCCTATTAGAACTTCATTTCTTTAAAACATATTTATACCCATTCAAAATACCTCTCTTGCTTCTTCCGGAGATCTCCTTCTTCAGACACTTTTCTCCCATCGAAACCACCCAAGCTAATCCGCTCAAAGTGTTGCATATTCCAGCTGTAGCCATTCGAAACTTCTGCTCCAACTTCGTCTGCTCAATTCGAAATCCAAGCAGACGTTTCAGCGACTGGCCGAGGACACCCTTGACCAGGAATACCGCGAGTACCACGGGCCGGCGATAGTAATTGCTTGGGACACGTTTCTTATGCCTGTCGCTGACACTGACGCCTGCTTAGGGCAGAGCCTGCTCTGCCAGTGGAGCGGGCTGTTATCAGTGGAATTTTAAAGCGCATCTTGCGCCTGGTGCCGAAACCAGGAAAGGAGAAAAAGAAAACAAAGATGTGGAGGAGGAGGAGGAGGAAATGTGGACATGGGCATGGGCAATTCATCGCTGGCTCGAACTGCGGTCGCTCCGTCTGTGGCTCGACTCGGGCGCGCTGCTAATTCGCTGGCATTTTCTTTATTTTAGCCAAATGCGTCCGTTTTGTGATAGCCCTTGTCGTCGTCGCGTTGCGTTTCCTTTTATTTTCACTCCGCCTTCGCCCGGGCTGGTGCCAAGAAATGAAATTCTTGATATCTTTTGTTTGTTGTCACTGCCGACGCTGTCCTGACGCATCTTTGTCCTTTCGCAACGTCTCTAATTAAAAATAAAAAAAAAAGGAAAAGAAGAAGGAGACGGAAGAGGAGGGGGCTGTGGGGGGGGAGGGGCCGGAGCAGTGCCGAGTGACCGCACTAATTAGCCTCAAAGCAAGCCACAATTTGGTATGCCGCCTGCTCCGGCATGCTTTTGATTTGTAAAAGATTTGCGCAATCCTCGAAGCGAGCCCCAAAGAGCGCTGCGATTGCATTTCTACCAATAATTACGCCACATTCCCGGCTCCAACTCGCGCTCGAGCTGCCAGAAAAAAGACAATTCCGTACACATGTCACATGCAACCGAATCAATTTTCGTGGGCATTGTGTGAACTGAAATGACAACTTCTAGTCCAGCTCCAGCTCCAGCTCCAACTCCAGCTATTGACTCTGGCAAGACATTTTGGCAACTCGAGACTACGAGAACAGCATTTAAAACTAGCCACAAAAATCGCTTTTAGCTGCGCATCAAAAGTCGCCAAAGACAACAACAACAACGAAATTGCACTGAAAATAAAATTGAAAATCGAATGTTTGTATTTGGCATTTCGCTGCACAGCGGCGTCTCCCAAAGGGGTTGTCGCTGTGCAGCAAAGCTGCTGGACTTTGGATGTCTTTAAGATTATCCTTTACTTGAAATGCATTTTAAAGGAATTTGCAATGAGAACTTTTTTATACTATTACCAGTTGAATCTTGAATCTTTCAAAAAGCAAGGCGAAGCTTGTAAAGAATTTGTAAATATTTTTCTATACACTATATTCAAAGTCTGAAATCCTTGTACTCTCTCACACTATTATTTTTATGAACACACTAAAATGTGCTTAGTCGCACTACTAGTTTTATGAACGAAGCTGCATGAGTGTGTTTGCTATGTTTATATAATTTAAAAGAAGCATAGATAATGGAACCTCTGTACACAATGTTAAGAGTATATACAGGTCGGATACTCCCGACTTGAGCTGTCATAGTTGATATTGAATCATAGAAAATGGAAGCTCTTCACAAAGTTCAGAGTATATTCAAGTCGGATACTCCCGACAAGAGCATTCATACTTGATATTGCTAAATGAAGCATAAAGAAAGGAAACTTTCTATAGAGTTCGGGGTATATTCAAGTCGATCACTCCCCACTAGATTATTCATTCTTGTTACTGTTCAGCTTTCAATATATCTCGCACTTTTGCTCAGATTCACAGCTAAATAAATACTAAATTGTAAAGCTAAAACCCCTAAAACTACGCTCTGCTCTCGCAGACTAAAGTATAGCAACTTTTATAGCTATTCCAGCTGCTGCTGCGTCGGCTACGTCTTCGACTGCTGCTGCTGCTGCTGATGATGCAAGGATGACGCTGATGGGTTGTCTTGGCACTCGCTTTGGCTTTGTCGAGGGGGGCAGCTGCGAGTTCTTGTCGACTTGTAATTAAAAGCAATGCACTAAACAGCTCAAGAGGGGAGGGATGTCGATGTGTGTGTGTGAGCACTTGTTTGCACACATCGAAATTGCGCAGACACTTGATGACAATTTCAGTTAAAAGAAAACTGGTTGCCGCACATATCTTCCCGGGGAAGGAACGGGGCACAACAAGGGACAACATTTTAATCAATGTGTGTAAGAAGTCAAAAAAGACGAATAAGTTGAGAGCGTGTGAGTGGGGTGGTCTGGAAATTAGCCATGGCAAATAGAAATCACAGTCGGACAAGGACAATAATGTCGGCGCAAAGGTTCTGCTAACGTTTGCTTTCCGCCTAATGATAACCAGCGGCCCCGACGAGAACGTGTGAACCGTCGGACAGCCGAAAGAATCGAAATCAATTAGCCAATTGCTCTCGAAGATGCCCAAGTCAAGTCAAGTCAGCGCCCGCTCCTAGTCGATGTGGAACGTCTGTGTGTCTGGTGCTTTGAACCGAGGGTTGTGACACCACAGGACGTGTGTGTAAGTGTGTGTGTGTGAGTGTGTGAGCTCGAGCGGACATGTGGACGTGATGCGGTGCCGTCGACAGGACCACAACAATTGAGATGATTGCATGCGAGCTGGCCTCACTGGCTTCACTTTGGCCTCCTCGCTCTTTGTTTTCGGGCGCCTGAAGTAGCAGCTCTTTAATGCATGCGCCCACTGCCCCGCCCCGCCTAAGCTCTCGACCGCAACCGAATGCAATTTTTATGCAGAAACCGAGCTGGCCGAGAGTGTGCTTGAATTATTGATGAATACGTCCCAGCTGGATTGAGTCCAGCTCAAATCACTCATGGTCAAAAAATACCAGATACGAGGAGGAGGGAACGGAAGGAAAGGCAAAATAAAGTGGGAGACAAAGAGCCGCTCGAAAGGATTCGTCCTTTGAGGTACGTCGATGCTGAATGGGTATGGATAATGTATTGCACATCATCATGAACAATGATTTCATGATTCTGTTTTGTTCTTGCCAACTCCAACTCCAACTCCAACTCCAGCTCGATTCCCTCACTGGAAACACGGGCTCGACGCGACCCCTGGGAGGCTTCTCTGGGCATTCCACTAATGGGTCAACCGTCAACTCGGACGGACGTCAAAGTGTCTGTAAATCACCCACAACAAAAACACGCCGAAATAAAAAGCAACGTGAAACGAGACCAGGTTGAGGTTGAGCCTGGGCCTGAGGTGAGTCCGCACCACTGGACACAGCACAACATATACATCACGACAGGTCCGGGGTAGCTACGGCTGCCGGCATTGGACCTGCGAGGGCTGTCTCACCTCTTCTATTTTGCGTTGTTATTTTTTTGGTTTCTGCTTTGACTTTCCTGTGTCTATCCCATGAACCCCCCGCTGCCAACACACACAGCTCTGCATCTAATAAAGAAGGAAAGCACGTAAATTACTCTCAAAGGTATAATTTAGTTGCTCACTTGTTGTTGTTGCTGTTGTTGTTGTTGTTGGTATTCTCTGTAGCAGAGCTTTTGATATCCCTTTTGCATCAAATGCTGTGACATGCAACTATTATTTCGTTGTTTTTTTTTAGGACATTTGCTGTGGAGTCAGGGAAAACATTTGTGGGATCTAAGTCAACTAGAAGGTTGAGAGATCGCATTTTAATGATAAACTCAACTTAGATCTAGTGAAGCAGCTTTTGATATCGACATACACATAAATCAAAGCTGAGCTAAAGCACGCATGTTTGATTTAGTTGCTTTTAATATCGATTATGAATTATATAAGATATATGGGCCTGAGCTTATATAGTTCATAACTCAATACTCGAATGCTCGAATGGTCAAGATATAGACTGCTGAATACAGAATATCCTTTGCTGGACACCTTCTACAGAAGACCTTCTACTTCTTCAAAATATTCTTTTTAATTTGTATATTTAGATTCCCAAGTTCAATTTACCCAAGCGCTTGAAACTCGATATTTGAAATATATATAAATGAAAAGGATTTTTTGATATATTAATTTATTTTATATTACTTTAAATATTTACAATTTGATCGAGATAGCAGAAAGGAAACTGTATCAATAAGAAGTGATATTGGAAATACATAAATTAAGAAGGATCTTCTGATATATATTTTTTTATTTAATATAAATATACAATTTTATTGAGATAGCTAGCAGATAAATGTATCATTGAAAAGTATCCTTGACAGCATAATGAAATGTATGAGTTTTGTAGACTCTTTCGATTGCAACTTATATACTATTGTTTATCCTTGTCTTATAAAGAGCTATATGAATGGGGTCAATTTGGTATTTATAATATTATAATAACATAATATAATAATAATACTATATATATAATAATAATACTGTCTTTACCGTACCTCAAACATTATTGTTGCCGCTCTTGAAACTATGGGATAGATATGGGATAGGAGATCCATGTTTATGGCATATTGCATATTTAATTTAAGAGCTAACAATTTTGAGCTTAAATTGAAAAATAAAAACTAATTCTAGCCTTCTCTTTTTCAGCTACACCAGATCTAACGGTTCATGATAGTTCACAGGTAAGTCTATCGACTATATAGGAAAATATTCATTTAAGTATAAAATGTATAAATATAAAAACAATTCTACTTAAGTTGTTAAGCAATTTTTCGCTTTCTATACTCACCTATTAATTCCCAACAATTTCATCAAAAACATCCCCCAAATATTTTTAAAAATATTAATATACAAATATAGAGCTTTATTAGCTCACAGATCTGCTTCGAACACCCTTTTCTAGCCGCCCCACATTTATTTATATGTGATGTGCTGCAGAGGATCATTTGAGCACTTGGGCCATTCAGGCCCAAACGCTCCGTTTTAATAATACTACATCAGGCAATGGTTGGCTGGCTGGCTTAGGCTGCAGTTAAAGCTAAGCCCCAGTTGGCATCAACTTACCTTCATGGCGTGAACTAATCACCATAGTTGAGATTTGGCCGGGTTTGGGTCCAGCTTCTTGGCAGGCCAACAAATATTAAAAGCCAAAAAGCAATATTCATTAAAGTGGCTATAAAAAGTGGCCCAAACTTTTTTCTCTTTTTCTCTCTCTCATTTTTTCATGCACACTGAAATTCATGGCTCATCAAAGGGTTGAGAGAGAGAGGGAGGTAGAGAGAGAGAGAGAGAGAGGTAGATGTTGGGCCTAGACGTTGTCGTTAGTTGGCACGTAATGCTCGCTGCTACGGGCTGACTGTGTGAACATTTCATTTTAATGCGGCGACTAACCGTAACCCCAAAGGTGCCCCACACAGCCCCCACATCCCCCACATCCCCCACTGGCCATGCGAGACGAGCTGCCCGTTGCTTCTTCATATTTCGTACTTGAAACGTAATTACTTTAGAAAATAATCGTTAAAAGTAATGGTCTGTATCAAATATATTAAAATATAACGCAACGATGGCGACGACTAGCAGCAGCAGCAGCAGCTGAATGTTTGCCAACGTCAGCAGAGGGTTGGAGCTGGAGCTGGAGCCTGGAGCTCGTGGCATTTGCACTCGTCATGTCAGGAGTCGTCAAAAGCGTGCAGCATTTGTACGTCAAGCCGAAAGGAGTCTCTGCAACTGGGCGCCATAACGCTCCATTGGACACCAGCACGTGGAGCAGAGTGGGGCAGCGAGCCAGAGCCAGCTGCCCATCAGTTGAAATGAGTTTTTATCAACGTCTGTCTGGGGCCATCGCAGCTGCCCCGACACAGACCGGGCGCACATTAGTGAGCTCCATTTTATTGCACCTCTGTTTTCAGACGCTCTAATATAATTCTCAGTGACATTAAAAAAAAACGGACGAGAGAGAGACAGAGAGAGGGAGAAAGAGAGAGGGAGAGAGAGACAGCGGCAATTCGCGCTGTGGAATAGTTTTGTTTGTCCGGCTTTGCCAACTGAGACATCACTTTCATAATACATAAGGCAATTCCTATTTACCCCACAGACTCCACGCCACGCCCCCCGCCCCCACTCCGCCCCGCTTGTCGGCTGGCCGCCCTTTGTATGTTAAATTTAATTTCTTTTGTTTCGTTACTCGCACGTCATTTGCAAAATGAAATTATTACAAAATGCTTTTCTCGCTCTGCTCATTTGCCTTGGCCTGGCCTGGCTTGGCTTGGCTTGGATTTTTCTTCAAGTTTGCCTTTTCGCATTTTTCCATTCTTCGTCTTCTTCTTCTTCTTCTTCGGCTGCTGTTGCTTCATCTCAAGCAACGATTCCCGCGGGCATATCATCTGCTCTATCAGTTGGGGGCTCTCGTTGCTTTCGTTTGTGGCTACCCTCGCTGCTAGGTGCCCCTCCTGCCCCTCCTGCCCGCCCCCTCCACCCCCTCTCTCGTCTCCCTTCGACGCATTTCTTTTCATTTTGGCTTTTGTTTTTGCATTTCTTAATCATTTTTGAGTGTCTTAATTTAACTTGTATATTCGGCTTTTAATTTCGAGTGTGTCCGTTGGCTCACTCACTGTCTGTGTGTGTGTGTGTTTGTGTTTGCCCCTTAACTGCCCCGGATAGTATCATTAGCATTTTCACAGTTTCCCTGGCATCATCAAAGAATTGAAAAAGGAAGTGAAAATTTAATTTTAAATTTAATTTGCAATTTTTGTAGAAATTTTAGTTAAATAATAATAAGACGAACTGAAGTAGAATAACTAGAACTGAAATAGTCAATAGAATGCCTAAAAATATATATAATATAGATAGATCCCCAGTCACATAGACATACCTCTACCCCAAGCTTAGCCCTACAAATAGCAAAGAATGTCCACTAAAGAATCTATTAAGATCAGGCATAATCTACATATTCCCAAATATCACTCACCTCTAACAAACACTTGTTCTACCTCTTTCAGATACATTGAAAATGAATGCGACAACAATATCTGTCACTAAACCTTTCCCAGGCTCTCGCTCTCTCCCTCATCTAAAGCAAGTTCAGGCGTTCTTACGATCAGATATAATCAATTTGAAACCCAGTCTTACCTCTACTTCTTCCACTTCTTTTTCGAATTCTATGCAAATGAATACCATAAAAATGTTTCTGACTGATAACATCTCAGTCTCTCTCCAGATCAATTTATATCTGGTATATAAAGAGCAGATATATGAGGATCAGAAATAGTCCTAATACTTCTTTCTCTTTTACTTATAACTCATCTTCTAACAGATTCCTTTTCAGATGCTCTGAAAATGAATACTGATTGATGCCCTCTTAGTCTCTCTCTCTCTCTCTCTCTCTCTCTCAACTAGAGTTCGATGAGCTATATAAAGATCATGATCACTGAAGATCAGATTTATTAAGAGTAGTAGAGTAGTATAATCTAGCTCATCTCTCACAACACTTCTTCTTCCACTTCACTTTCGGATTCAATGCAATACAATGCAAATACCATAAAATATTCTCTCACTAAAATCCTCTCATTCTCTCTCGCTTATTCTCTCTCCCTCAGTCTCTCCCTACCTCTCTCTCAGATTATACCAGAGAATCCTCTTATATCTCTAACTTCTCCCTTCTTGTCGCTTCTTTCCGCTCATCATTAGCTGGGCCAACTGCACTTTATGGTTATATTGTAATCCTCGACAATTGGCCATGTTGTGGGCTGGGTATTAATTTCAATCATAATATCAGCGAAGAGCTGCTGCCCCTCTCCTCCACTCGCCCTGCTCGGCTCTGCCCGGCCGTGTCGCTGTCATCCTAAGTCCACAACAAAAAGTTGACAAATGACAAGCTCGACTCAAAGTAATTTCTTTCAATTAGGACGCTGCGCATGCGCTGTCCGAGCCCAGCAGCCGTCGCTTGCAACCACTTTTGTTGCCGCTGACATTGACATAGCGCGCATGTGCAACACACTCTCTCCCTCTCCTTCTCTCTCTTTCCGTCTCTCTCTCTGTGTGAATCAAATCGTTGATCGTGTCAGTTATTAATGTTGCACATTTTGTGGCTTAATGGCTAATTCAAGAGTTGACAGATGTGCGTAATTTATTCGCGTTTCTCGCTTTTCTATCGGCCCTTGGCCTGGCCGACTGGAGCATCTGCATCCAGATCCTTCACGCCGCGCCACGTGATAAACGATCCTCGCGATTGCGGTGTTGAAAAATGCTGCGAAAATATGATGAGGCCATCACGATGGCGGCCCACGATAAGCCCCAAGGCATCAGCCTCCACCAGAGAGCCCCAAAGGCTGCACTGCAGTAGCTACAAAGGAGTCAAAAGCTCAGTTTTCCCCCAACTTGATAAATTGACAAGCATCAGGCTAGGAAATGCCTGAACTTGAGATCCATTTTCACAAAAGGAAGGAGAAGAAGATGAGAGTAGATGGAATATGAAGAAGGAAGGCAAGATATGGAAGAAGGAAAAAGGAAGAATTAAGAAGGAAGAAGAAAGCAAAGGAAAATGGAATATGGAAGATGGAAAACGGAAGATGGAAGATGGAAGATGGAAGATGAAAGATGGAAGATGGAAGATGGAAGATGGAAGATGAAAGATGAAAGATGAAAGATGAAAGATGAAAGATGAAAGATGAAAGATGGAAGATGGAAGATGGAAGATGGAAGATGGAAGATGGAAGATGGAAGATGGAAGATGGAAGATGGAAGATGGAAGATGGAAGATGGAAGATGGAAGATGGAAGATGGAAGATGGAAGATGGAAGATGGAAGATGGAAGATGGAAGATGGAAGATGGAAGATGGAAGAATGAAGAAGGAAGACGGGATATGGAAGAAGGAAAAAGGCAGAAGGAAGTAAGAAGAAAGAAGGAATAAGGAAGATAGAAAATGGAAGAAAGATGGAAGATAGAAGATAGAAAATGGAAGAAGGGAGAAGAAAGATGGAAGATGGGAGATGGAAGAAGGGAGAAGAAAGATGGAAGGTGGAAGATGGAAGATGGAAGATGAAAGATGAAAGATGAAAGATGAAAGATGAAAGATGAAAGATGAAAGATGAAAGATGAAAGATGGAAGATGGAAGATGGAAGATGGAAGATGGAAGATGGAAGATGGAAGATGGAAGATGGAAGATGGAAGATGGAAGATGGAAGATGGAAGATGGAAGATGGAAGATGGAAGATGGAAGATGGAAGATGGAAGATGGAAGATGGAAGAATGAAGAAGGAAGACGGGATATGGAAGAAGGAAAAAGGCAGAAGGAAGTAAGAAGAAAGAAGGAATAAGGAAGATAGAAAATGGAAGAAAGATGGAAGATGGAAGATAGAAGATAGAAAATGGAAGAAGGGAGAAGAAAGATGGAAGATGGGAGATGGAAGAAGGGAGATGAAAGATGGAAGGTGGAAGATGGAAGATGGAAGAATGAAGAAGGAAGACGGGATATGGAAGAAGGAAAAAGAAAGAAGGAGTAAGGAAGATGGAAGATGGAAGATGGATGATGGAAGATGGAAGATGGAAGATGGAAGATGGAAGATGGAAGATGGAAGATGGAAGATGGATGATGGAAGATGGAAGATGGAAGATGGAAGATGGAAGAATGAAGAAGGAAGACGGGATATGGAAGAAGGATAAAGAAAGAAAGAGTAAGGAAGATGGAAGATGGAAGATGGATGATGGAAGATGGAAGATGGAAGAATGAAGAAGGAAGACGGGATATGGAAGAAGGAAAAAGAAAGAAGGAGTCAGGAAGATGGAAGATGGATGATGGAAGATGGAAGATGGAAGATGGATGATGGAAGATGGAAGATGGAAGATGGAAGATGGAAGATGGAAGATGGAAGATGGAAGATGGAAGAATGAAGAAGGAAGACGGGATATGGAAGAAGGAAAAAGAAAGAAGGAGTAAGGAAGATGGAAGATGGAAGATGGAAAATGGATGATGGAAGATGGAAGATGGAAGATGGAAGATGGAAGATGGAAGATGGAAGATGGAAGACGGAAGATGGAAGATGGAAGATGGAAGATGGAAGATGGAAGATGGAAGATGGAAGATGGAAGATGGAAGATGGAAGATGGAAGATGGAAGATGGAAGATGGAAGATGGAAGATGGAAGATGAGAGATGGAAGATAGAAAATGGAAGATGGAAGATGGGAGATTGAAGATGGAAGCAGGAACATGGAAGAATAATAGAAGAAAGATTAATTAACCAATAGGAAAGATGACAGATGAGAGATTGAAGACAGAAAATGGAAAATGGAAGATTTGAATATTGGAAATGAAGTACTATTATTTAGCTATCCATTTCCTTATATAAGGAAATGGAAATCACCTCAATTTCCCCATTTTTATAAGATATAAGCCCAATTATCGAATTAAAGTTTCACTAAGATCTTTATCTATTTAACTGAATATAAACCAAGACTTCAACTCAAACGAAATATTGGAAATCAAGCAAATGTAGTCCAGCTTATCAAATAGTACATTCCACCCACTAAAAATACTTTCCATAAATAAATTGTCCTTCGATTCAACCCCATTGGCAATGTCCTTCAACTGCAGGAGGCTTAATCAGGCGTGCGCTCTATTTAATTCGAGCCAGCGCTAAAATCAATGCGCACTTGTGTCACATCAAACTCAAGTCAATGTCGAACCTCAGACAAATATGTAGAGTCAACAGCAACAGCAACAGCCATCCACAGCGCACAGCGGCAACAATTGTCGATGTGACAGGACGAGAACAGTTGCAAAAGTGGATGATGGCCTCGACGGGCGGCGGCCTTGGCCCGCGCCGCACTGGAGGGGGAACATGGAATCGGAACGGCGGCTGGCTGCGTTTTGTGGTCGCACAAATTTGCGGAGTCGTGTGACCAAATCGTCAACAACAACGACAACAATGCAAATTGCTTAGATTTGCGTTCGACCGCAAAGCGTCCCGACATGGTCGGACACCTGACCAGCCAGCCAGCCATCCAGCCAGCCATCAGCCGGGCTAGTCAGCCAAACATCAGCGCGACTGGCGTTGAAGGATTCACGATGTGACAGTGTCCGTCCTTTGACATGCGGCATAATGTTGCTGCCAGGCGGGTTGAATGTTGCTGATGGAGCCACCAACAACAGCAGCAGCTACAGCAGCAGCAGCAGCAGCTACAGCGAGACAAAAACTAAACACTCGCTCACTCACACACACACCTTGTAGAGAGCTCAAACTGCTGTTGACAGCGACAGCAACAAGGACAACAGCAATAGCAACAGCAACAGCTACGGCAGCAACAACAACAATGTCGCCAGCAACAGCGGCAATAAACTTGAAGTTGACAATTGTAAAAAGCTACTCACATGTGAGCCAGAGCGACACCCAGCTGCCCCGCAGCCTCCTGGGCCGGGCGAACAACAACTGAAATGTTAGCAGCAACACAAACAACAGCAACAGCAACAACGGCAACAACGGCAACGGCAATCATAAAATCAACAACTATGAAATTCATCACCGGCAACAGCCGCTCAGTGAAAGCCGCTCGTTGACACTTCCGCCACATGCTGAAGCTGGAGTCACTGGATCAGCAGCATCAGCATCAGGCAGTTGTCGCTGTCGCACCATCAGCAACACAGAGTCGACGTTACCCGGCAGCAACGGCAGCAGCATCATCATTCACGGCAGCAACGGCGACGGGTAAGTGAAATTAATTGCATTGTTTTTGGCCAATGAATTCCTAGTTGCCAGTTTTTGTTTTCGGCTTAAACGCCTTGACGCCTTTTCGCCAACAACAGCAGCAGCAGCAGCAACAACAGCAACAACAACAGCAGCAACAACAACATACAAACAGCGGCCACAGCGCGTTAAATCCTTTGCCCCTCCTGCGTGTCCTAATCCTGTGCGCCTCTACAGTTCATCACACGTGATTGCCGCAGTATGTTGCAAGCATTTGAAAGCATTGCGATGCTGCACAGTGGGGCCAGATACAATACAAATTATTTAAATGTGATTAAAGTTGAAGAATCTTAATTCTTAAAAAAATAAATAAAATATTTATAATATATAATATATAATATATAATATATAATATATAATATAAAAAATATATAATATATAAAATATAAAGAGATATCTTATATTTTTATACCCTGAGCCCATTGAAAATGGGAAATCAGGGTATAATATTTTTGTTGCATGTATGTGCATAACAGGCAGAAGGAGGCGTGGCAGACCCCATAAAGTATATATATTCTTGATCAGGACGACAAGAGAAATCGATTTGGCCCTGTCCGTCTGTCTGTCAATCCGTCTGTCCGTATGTATGAACGCGTCGATTTCTGCTCTCATAAGAGCTAGAGACTTGAAATGTTTTTGGAGATTCCTATATACAGGGCGCATATCAAGTTTATTTCTAATAATCACTAAATATATTAGTTTTTTTGTTATTGAATAAAAACATTATAAAAAATTCAGATACAAAATTATATATATTTTCATTTTGGATCCCGGCCCCAAACTCCCCCAAATTCTATGAAAAACACAGATTCGACGGGGCTCAGGGTAGCCCCTAGTCGGTCACGCCCGACTAGAGTTTTCTTACTTGTTTATTCATATATATCTTATATATATTCCCTCACTCATCCCCATATTCACTTCCCATTTATTGCATTTGGTGCCACTGTGCAGCGCTTTGAATGTGTTTAGAGCTTGGCTCGGTCTGCTGCCTGCAACTTCATATCCCTGTTGCATGCCACCGAGGCGGCAGTCAGCCAACACAGCCAACCACATTCGCAGTCCATCCACATGCCGCATGCCGCATGCCACCTCGCCGTCCGTCGCCCGCTTGCCAACGTTTTATCGCGCTGCTCTAGTTAGTTACCATCATCAACATGTTGACATGTCTATGACTGCACACACACACACACACACACACACACACACACACACAGCCTTTGTGTGTGTTGTTGTTGTTGCTGCTGCTGCTCAACAGCGTTTATCACTCATGCTTATGGTCTTGTTTCTGTGGTGATATATCACACTTGACACTCATTCATTCAGTTTTAGAGTTTAGTGTTTTTGGGCTCGTTACCAGTGAGACCCTTCGAGCCCCCCACCCTTTCGCCCCTCTCTTTTGCCCCACTGTGTGACCAGCTTGGCGCTGTCTTCCACTTTGCATTTCATCACAGAGCGCGAAACTCACCCGCTCAGCTGAGCTACTCAGCTAGCTGGCATAGTTAATGCAACCACAACTATTGTCAGCACTTGATACACCCTGTGAAAAGCCCTCGTAGCACTCTCAGCCCAGCCCCATACCCAACCCAACCACCCACCCATTCATCCAGCTGCTGTGTGGGACCTTGTGGGCTCTGTGATATTATGGCTTGATGAATGCCGCTTCACAGTCGACAGTGCGCCCATGCACAGGCTTCTCACTCGTCATGCTCATGCTCAATATGCAAATACCCTGTATTTATTAGGGGTGATAGAATGGGGCATGTTGAGATTAAGGTTGTAGCTCAATATGCCTATATGAGAAATGGCTGAACAGAATAAGTCTTAAGATTCTATGTAGAAGTAAACCAAATAAAGGTGATAAGGGATTTAGTTATCGATAACTTTTAGTTGTTGGAAGAATCAATGACTTGACATTTGATGGTCAATCATCATATACTATAAAAAAGTATATATATATATATGATTAATTTCTGTAAAGCTTCAACGATATATAAATCGAATTTCAAAGTAACAAGGCTTTTGATTAGCTTTAAGTTTCAATAATATATATAATCGATATATATCGATTATCAATCCCATGTTTTACAATCGTATAGACAACATCAAATCATAGCCTACATAGTCCAACAAACCTTTTACTCTGTTTCATTCACAACTCCCGTAACATCTCACTTCATATTTTGGTCAGGGTATTTCATAGTCAATCACACCTGAGTGCATTTCTCCATTTCCCTTTGTTGTTGTTGTTGCGCCCTCTATGCTGACTGCCTGTTAATTTGCGACAGCTGAGGGGGAGTGGAGGGAGCTCATTCATTTGCCTGCACTTTCAGCACTGTTTTTGGTGTTTTTGTTCCACTGTCTGTTGCTGTTGTTGTTGCTGCTGTTGTTGTTGGGCTTGTTGTTTGTTTTTCAATTGCTCCACAAATGTTTATGCAGATGAATTGTATTTTGAGTTGTGTTTTTGTCTGGCTGTGGCTATGGCTCAATATGCCAGCGAGACAGACAGACAGAGACAGAGACAGAGAGAGAGAGTGAGGGAGAGAGTGAGTGTGTGTGGGAGTATGTGGCATGTGGGGCAAGCAGTGCAGCGACGAGGTCCTTTTCTGCCGTTTGATGAATGCGTAGCAAATGTTTGCTAAGCTTTTCATAATGTGACTCTAAGTTGTGGCCAAAACAATACGAACTCAAATTCTCGTCTGCATATCGATCCAGCTGTGAAGACAAACTTTTCGAATCAACTGTTGAAAGAGAGCGTTGAAAGTGTGAAAAGAGAGTAAGATATTTCCGCTTAAGGATTAATTTGTGTATGACAAGAGATGGTAGTTAGAAGGAGCTGTAATTATTTAAAAGATAATTCATGACTTGAATGGGTTTTGGAATATATATTGATCTGTATGTTAATGTATTATATATGCAGTGAACCTTATTAGAATAGCGCATCCTTCACGTTCCACGTTGTATAATTCCTGTATCATTAAAGCTATCGTCTTACAATTCATTTTCGGTTGGGCTCTGTTTTTCTCTTCTTAAAATAAAATAGGATTTGGCTATGCTTATTTCAGAAAATATTTTTAAAAATTCGCGAAAATATGTACAAAAAATGCTGGTTAAAATTGCTTGTCGTATGATTAGGACTAGCTATATTTTAATCTCATCACTTTTATAGTTCCTGTAGTCCACGAAAAGATAAATTAAATAAAGTATAAAATACAAAATATATAAAGTATATAAAATAATAAATTATATATGGTTTATATATATGTTCATAATAACGATAGTGCTCAGATCTCAGATAAGACGGCTCTGACCTTTCTCAATTCTGCAGACCGCCTGCCTGTCCATTCGTTCATATTTTCGTTCAATTGCATAAGCTACAAAAGTAAGAGGCTTAATATTTTGAATATTTGTTCTTGTCTACCAAATACACTATAAGCTTATATATTTTCCCAATACCGCATTATTTTTCCTGATTATCGATAGACTTATTTTCGTTTTAAAATTGAACAACTCCCAGATAAATATTAAAAATATAAATATATACATATAATTAGTCTTGCATGCTTAAAATATCTGCACTTTAGACTATTCAGGGTATTTTCTAGCCGACCATGCTCGACTCTTTATTATCAATATTATATCTCCTACAGAAAAAGTCTTGTAAAGTAGAACAATTACCTCTCAGACACTCAAAGAATCTCAGTTAATTCCAGAAAGCAACATTGCTCTTAAGCTTAAACTGTATCCCCCATAAGCCTTCGCCCCCCCCCCCCTCTGTCATGCACCAAAGTCTGCTCTTCTACCTTTTTGCTTCCTTCTTCCTTGCCTTCTCTATACAACATTTAATTCTCCGTCATTCCAGGACTTCCAAAAATGTCTGGCTTTACAGCTTTAAATTTTAACTTAATCAAAGCAACCTCCCCTACCCTTATCTCCCGAGTCTCTCCCTCCCCCTCTCACCCTGTTCTGTATCTTATAGTAAATTAATTGTTAGAAAAACGAAAATAACCCGCGGCCCCAAAAACATTTGTAGCCAAAAAATACTGACAGACGCTTTAACCACAACTCATAAACATTTCCCCAATTTGTTGTTGCTGTTGTTGTTGTTGTTGTTGCTGTTGTTGCAAATTGTTGCTGTTGCTGTTGCTGCTGCTCGAATATAGATTTTATTTCAACTTTTTCGGCTGCTGCAATTGTAATTTAGCCCCTTTAATCGTTCGATTGGAGCGGGAGATGGGGGCGGGGGCTGCTCGCAAATGCCATTCAAATATGAAGTTGTTGCTGTTGCTGTGTTGCTGCCACAATGTTGCTGCTGCAATGGGTGGCATCTAAATTTAACAGCAGCACCAACAACGTCGGCGGCAGCAGCAAAAGTTGCTCGCAAAACAAATGTTTTTGACGCATTTTTCGCCTGGCCGCGAGAGGCGGCGGGAGGCGTGGCTGGCGCCAGGCATTTGCCGTTTTTATGACGCAGCAGCGCCGCGACGGCGACGGCGACGGCGACGGCGTCCACATCGACATCAGCTTCGTCTGATGCGTCCATCACCGCGAAGGTGTCAGAAAATCGCATGCGGCAGGAATTTGCAGCCATTTGACAGACGAAACGGAATGGAATGCATTGCAAAGGGAATGGAATGGGAATGGAAAGGGAGAGGGAATGGGAATGGGGGGCGAGTGGAGCAGCAGCGTGTGATAAAATCGTGTGTCAATTCGATTTTTGACGTTAACCGCCGCCTAAACAACACCAACAACAACTTTTTTTATTACCTAGAAATGGAATTGGAATTGGAATTGGAACTGGGCGCTGTAGCTGTAGCTGTAGCTGCCACGGTTTGTTGCAACAGCAACGGACGCGCTACATGACATCTCTGGCAGTGAATTGGCAGCAGCCGCGGCAGCAACCTGCAACAGCCCAAGACTCGTTGAGGCCGGCCGATGTGGGCGAGCAGAAGTAAACGTTAACCGGTTCGTTTGGTCGTCAGCGCTGGGTGACAACCCTGAGCGACAACCCTGCCGGGCAGGAGGTAAGTGTGAAGACAAAGTGCCAAGCAATTCAATTAGATACACTGAGCGAAACATTTTGAGTGGTCTCTAATTAAAATATATATTGTTCGCGTTTCAATGCCATTTTGTTTCATTTTATATATATTATTTTTTAATTAAAAAATATTTAGCACGACTTATAAAAGTTAATCTCTATTAGAATCAGTGTTTCAATTCCAATTTGTTTATGACTTATAAAACTAATTTCACTATAATTATTGTGGCAATTTTATGGAACTCTACTATCATTTGTATTTTATTTCCATTTTGTTTCAGTATTTTGCGAAAAATTGGGAACTTTTTGTTAATATATAATAATTATAGTTAAATTAAAAAAAAAAAAAAAAAATATTTAGATTAGATAAAATTTTATTATTTGAAATTTGAAAATGTTTTATTTTGTAGAAGATAGTCTTAGATATATTGAAATCCTCAGATTAAAATATATTTGTGTTCCAATTTCATCCGTTTCAAAATAGTCTTTGATATATTGAAATCCTCAGATTTAAATATATTTGTGTTCCAATTTCATCCGTTTCAAAGCTGACCCTAATTTATATTAATTGTGTTCAATTAGTGAAGTGTTTCTATTCCACTTTGGACCTAATATTCTATCAAATTTTTAAAATACAAATGTTGTTGTCTAAATAGCACTTAAGACAATTGTTGTTCCAATTCCATTTCATTTTAATGCCAAGTTAAATTCTGTTAAACTTATTTCATAATTTAATCAATATCTACTTGAAGAGATCTTCACCCTTAAGAACTCATCTGTCCCGCTCTTATCATTTTAATATATGATCCAATCCCATTCTTCTTCCCATTGCCAGACGTTCCCTTCTACCCATTAAGGAAAAAAAAGAGATTTGTTGCATTGCACAAGTGAAATCATGTTACAATGTTTGCCGCTCGCTGGGTGGGCTGTAGGGTGGGCATGACAGCATACCGTTATGTCACATTTCTAGCCCACAAATACAAAAAAAAAAAAAAAAAACGAAAAAAAAAATGCAGAAACAAATAGCGAATCCAACTTTTGACGTGTGACAGCGGTTGGCGCTGCATTTTGGCCGCAATTGTCAGGTGCCGCGATATTCGAGGACCTGTCAATCCGATTTCAGATATTTGAACGCATAATGCCGGAGACAGGGGGAGCCACAACCCATTTTTTTTGCCCCCTCCTCTATGAATGCAACAGCTTTAACATGAGCTACAAATGCCAATTGAGAATTTATATAGAGAGAAAAATAGGAATTCCAATGGATCTTAGTTCAGATAACATTCAAATGTCAAGTTAATGATCCTAAATGCTGACATAACCTCACTTTGCGTATGCTTAATATACAGTTAGCGCCGCCTGGAAAGAAAATAGTTGGGTACCGTTAGCTGGAAAACGCACAAAGAACTTTCAGCGCCTTAGAAACGCCGCAAGCTCATAAAGATGCGTAATGGCTGGCTGCGCACAAATATCGGAAAATAATTATAGCCAGCTGGAACGATCGGAATTGAAACAAGAATTGCTAACAAATTTATTTTTGAGTAGAAATTGCAAGCAAAGAGGAGCAAAAAAATTAAAGCTAAGCAAATTAACACGTGCTGCGTGCCCATTCCAGCGTTCCGCTGCGCAGCGCATTCAACAATTGGCAGTAGTTGGGGGTGGGGGAGACTAGATTTGGCATGCAAAAAAAAAAAGAAAGAGAAATGAAAAGGAATTAAGCCACACGCAACTCTTCAAATTTGTGTGTGCTTTGATGCAGCAGCGACGACGGCGACGGCGGCAGCGGCAGCGACAGCATTTAGTTGCTCTGCCCTGCGTCGCTTCATTTTCAATTTCAATAAATAACCTTGATTTAAGCGACGGCGACGTCGACGTCGGCAGCGACGCCAACGCACTGACTGGCAGCACCCACCCCCACAGTCGTTTGACCAGCTGCAATACAAATACAAAATGCACATAGAGCGAGAGCGAGCAAGCGAGCGAGTAAAAGAGAGAGAGGGAGAGAGAGAGGGAGACCGGCCCCCACACACAAACACCTGTCACACTGCACAGCGCTGCTTGCTCGCCCTCTCTCTCTCTCTGTTGCTCTCTCAGTCGGCGCTCTCTCACGGCCATTGCAGTTGCTGTTCCGCCCGCCATTCGTTTCGATTTCAATTCAAGCGTTTCGTCCTCAAGCTTTCTCCTCATTCCAAGCCCAAGCGGTTAAGCGACGGCTATAAATCAAAACAAAACTGCAGCCGCTGCCAGCTGGCGACGACGCCGCATGCGCAGACCTCACTCAGTCAGCAGTGGCAGCAGCAGCAGCGAGCAGCAGCAGAAGTCAGCAGTCAGCGTCAGCCACGTCGCTCTCGCTCTCTGAGCGTACGTTACGCTCTCTTTCTGCCCGCTGCCGGCATATATCAATTTAATGGGGAAAACGTCGTCGGCTCTCCTCTCTCTCTCGCTTATGCACGCCACAATTCATTTTGATAGCCTTCGCGCGCGCGTTTCTTTCGCTCTCGCTGCGACGCGTCGCCAGTGCTGCTGCTGCTGCTGCGGCGCTGCTTGCTGCTTGCTGCCTGCTATTGCCGTTGCTGTCAGCTCTCAACGTTGTCAGTGTCAAAAAGATGTTTTAGTCGACGACGGCAGCGCTGAACGAAATCATGTCGCATATTTTCATTGTTGAATTTTTCGCTAGAAATTCAACGGTGACAACCGCAATAGCAGCAGCAGCAGCAGCGCAGTAACGTTAATGTCAGATGCAGCGACGTCGCTGCCGGCAGCGGTTACAAATACAATTGCAGTGCGTGCGCGTGTCAATCAGTCGACGTGAATAAGTCGACTGGCCCGGTTAACGGTAAACAGCACAGCCGTTACGGCAGCTCAACCGATTCGCGCGTTTTTCTAGTCGAACTAAAAGAGAAAAAACAAAAAAAACAACAAAAATACGCAGCAGCAGAAGAAGAGGAAGCAACAGCAACAGCAGCAAAGAATAATAATAAATTCTGTGGCAAGCGTCAGTAAATCATTAAATTAATAGCCTCGCACACACTCACACACACACGCACAGGCACACACGTACGCGGCGCGGCACAGCTGTTGAGCGCATTTGTGTGTGTGTGTGCTTGAAAGCAGAAGGAAGTGGAAAGAGGAAGAGGAAGAGGAGCGAAAGCGCTGCCTTCTGCCAGCGCCTTGGAAATTGGCGGCAGTTGACCGCAGCGACGACGACGACGACGACGACGACGCATGCATTACACACACACGCACACACACACACTCGCACTCGCACGCATTGAGTAAGCGAGAGTTCGTCATCAGGCAGCAGGAGGCGGGGAGGCGCCGCGTTCCGTCCCGTTGGCCCATTGTGACATTTGATTTATTTGACGTGTGTGTTTTTGATAGAAGCTCAACACGAAACTGACACGTTCACACACACACACACACACACGCACACACACAGTCGTACGCACTAAGAGCAGCAGACGCTGCGTCGACGGCGCCGCTCTCAAGAATCTCGAACGTGAAACGAAAATAAAATGAAATACATTTAATTTGTGTGTGTGTGAGTTTGTGTTTGTGTTTGTATTCGAACTCGTGTATTTGGTTTAGCTAAGTGCGTTCGCGTTCGCCTCACACAACTACAACTACAGCAACAACAACAACAACAGTTCGCCCATCGATGTGCGAAATTAATAACGGTATTTAGCAGCAGCAGAGACAAGCGAAAACAACAACAACAAAAACTATTGACAAAATGATGCTACACGAGGCTGTGATGCTGGAGATCTATCGCCAGGCGCTGAGTGCAAGGTGAATATTGCATATACCGTATATTAAACCGTTAGGCAGTGTTGGAAAGTGCGCGAAAAGATGATGAGAAATAGAATGTGAAGTTCTTATAAGAAGTGAAGGATTTTAGTGATGATAGAAAGAGCTTTGGAGATGTGCATGATTTAGGGGAAATATGAGATATATAATAATGAGATAATTTTAGTTTATTTCTATGAAAGAATTTAAAATATTAACAAAATTTAATAAATAATAATTTGTTTTTAAATTTGACTAATTTATTTAGTTAAGTGTTAAGTGTTAACTGTTCTTAATAAGTATCTAATATTTACCAAGTATTTAAGTCTTTTTATAATTCCCTTATATTCACCAAATATTTAAGTATTTTTCATAGTTAGCTGTTCTATACAATTCTCTTATATATTCCTTAATTCTGCCACTATTAAATTATATAAATAAAAATGTTTAAATGAACTTTGGGAATTAGATCTTCGAGACAGATAATATTTGCTGTGTTTGAAATACTTTTTTTTCTATACTAATTTATTTTAATGACTTTTTTTGTGTTTGACTGAGAATATGTATATAAATATATGTATATATGTTTATATACATATAAATTTGTACGAATATATATTCTTATATATTTATATATTTTATTTTGAAATACTTTGCTTATCACTTCCTTAAGGAATTTACCTTATCAAAGTTTTGCTCATAATTTTTTTTTTTGTTTTTTGACACTTGCCAAAATATGTTGCGGATGATACGAACTATATTTTATATATATGAAACTAAATATAAAATATGTTTAAGAAATATAAATTTGTTCATACACATATATACTCGTATGTATAATACATGTATATAAATATATGCACTTATATTATATCCAAACTTAATAGCTATGCCTTGGCTCTTTACTCTTTCTAAAGACAATTGCATATAGAAAACTTTTATTTTACTTAAAAATAAATAGATCTATTTTATTTCTACAATAAGTATATGTAGTGAAATTTTATTTAAGTACTATTTTTATTTTATTAAATAAATATTCTATACAATATGTAGGTTTTCTTTTATATTTTATAAATAAAAATATATAATATAAATTAAAATATATAGTGTGTAAATACTTATACTAGTCTTAAAGTTTCACTGACTGATAATATGTTCTTGACTTGATTAATTGAATGGAATAATATTTATAACAAAAAGGGTTTGTATAAAGCCAATGCTCCAAAATCTATTTGGTTTACTCATTTTTGCCATTTTATCTATATATTTGAAAGTATAATATGCGTGATAAGATGGATAAATAGTATTTCCAGATATAAAGGAAATATCAGTCATATATTCTAGAGACTACATCTATATATCAATTATACATATAAGAATTATTATTTTATATATCTCCAACTATATATCATATATAAATAGTTTATTATTAAAATATTTATATTTTGAATTACATTTCCTATATTTATTTTCATAAGAATCTTAAATCGAAATATATATTTATATCAGACAGTATCGATAAGATATATCTCTCTAAATCATGCAATTTTCAAGATTCACAATCAAAGCACTAAAATTCGATTTCTCAATTGAAGAACTCAAAGAACTCCAATTAGAATTCTCCACATTCCACAGTGTCTCTCTATGCGAGTGCTCACTGTACTTAGCTATTTCTATTTCTCTTCTAAATCTCCACTAACTCATCCATCTGGAATCTCTCTTGCAGCGAGCTGGCGAGTCCGCGCTGCCAGTCGCGGGAGTCGAACGCCTCGGCGGCGGCGGGCGACGCGCGCTGCCCCTCGACCGAGTCGCACTGCTCGGCCAACGACTGCCTGACGCCGGCGCCGACGCCTACGCCGACGGCAGCGTCGCCCGTGGGGCTGCCCTTGGCTGCGACGCTGGCTCCCTCGGCGGCGGCGGCGCTGCTGCCGCCTCAGTCGGCCGCCATGGCCGCCTACCTGGCGGCGGCGCAGCAGAATCACCTGCTGCTGACCAATCCGCTGGCCGCGGCCGCCTCGCTGGTGCAGCAGGCCACGCAGCAGCAGCAGCAGCAGGCGGCGGCGGGGGGCTCGCCCCGGGAGGAGGAGGCGCCCGCCCTCGACTTCAGCCGGAAGCGCACGCCCAGCGATAGCGAAGCAGCCGCCAGCGATGAGGAGCCCGAGGCGGAGCAGGAGCCGGAGCAGGAGCTGGGCCAGACGGAGCAGGAGTCGGCGCCGCTCGATCTCTCGGTGAGCACGCGCAAGCGCCAGACGCCGGGCCTGCTGGAGCAGGAGACGCCGGCGCGCAAGCTGGCGCGGAGCACGGACTACAAATCCCCGCTGCCGCCCGGGAGCTGGGTGCCGCCCATCAATCCCTACCTGGCGGCGGTGGCGGCCAAGTCGAAGATGGCGCCGAGCGAGGCCAGCAAGGCGCTGGAGAAGATGAGCGAGATGAGTCGCCGCGAGACGCCGCCACCGCCCAGTAACAGAGGAGCAGGAGGAGGGGGAGGAGGAGCAACTGGTGGAGGAGGCGGAGGAGGAGGAGGACGTCACAGCGCCTGGCAATCGCACTGGCTGAACAAGGGCGCCGACGCGGCCAAGGATGTGTTCAAGTGCGTCTGGTGCAAGCAGAGCTTCGCCTCGCTGGCGCTCCTCACCAGCCACATGAAGGAGACGCAGCACTGCGGCGTCCAGGTGCCATCGCCCTCGGCTCAGACGCAGTCTCAGGCGCAGGCGACGTCACGCGCCTCTGCGAGCAACTCGAATTGCTCCAGCTCGAGCAGCTCCAACTCGTCCAGCTCCAACTCGTCCAAGTCGGAGCTGAACATGCTGATCAAGGAGACGATGCCGCTGCCGCGCAAGCTGGTGCGCGGCCAGGACGTCTGGCTGGGCAAGGGCGCCGAGCAGACGCGCCAGATCCTCAAGTGCATGTGGTGCGGCCAGAGCTTCCGCTCCCTCGCCGAGATGACCAGCCACATGCAGGAGACGCAGCACTACACCAACATCATCTCCCAGGAGCAGATCATCTCCTGGAAGTCGGGCGACGAGCGGCCCTCGGCGGGCTCCGCCTCCGCCTCCGCCTCGAGCAGTGCCACGCCCACGGCGGCCAGCGTCAGCGCCGTGCTGACGTGCAAGGTGTGCGAGCAGGCGTTCGCCTCGCTCAAGGAGCTGAGCACGCACATGGCCCAGCAGGCGCACTACAAGGAGGCCGGAGGCTCCAGCTGCTCCTCCTCGGTCTCGCCGCCAGCAGCGACGTCAGCAGCGACGTCGGTAGCGGCGGGACTCGGCTCGAAGCGCGGCCGGCAGACGCGCAACGAGAAGCGCAAGAAGTCGCTGCCCGTGCGCAAGCTGCTCGAGCTGGAGCGCTCGGGCAGCGGAGGCGGCGGCTCCTCCGGGCTGGACTCGGCGCTGAAGCCGCTGCGGGACTTTGCCGCCGCCACGAAGATCACGTGCGAGAAGTGCGGCAGCAAGATCGAGACGGCGCTGTTCGTGGAGCACATCCGCAAGTGCCTGGGCGACAGCATCCCCATCCCGCCCAGGCGAGCGCCAGAGCCGGCCCAGCAACGTCTCTCAAGTCCCAGCATGGCGCAGCCCGGAGGCGGTGGCAGCGGTCCCTCCGTGCTCAACGCGCTGGAGCAGCTCATCGAGAAGAGCTTCGAGTCGCGCGTGGGCCGCCTGGCGCCCGGCTACCCGGAGTCCGGCACGCCCTTGGGGGCTAGCATACTGAAGCGTTTGGGCATCGACGACAGCAGCGACTATACGAAGCCGCTGATGGACGCGCAGGCCATGCAGATGCAGCTGCTCCGCTCCTCCTATCCGGCGCGGGATCGCAGCGCCAGCGAGTCGAGCTCGGCCAGCCGCGTGGAGTCCGCCTACACGCCGGACAGGCAGCAGCAGGCCACGCCCCGGCGCACGCCCGACACGCCCGCCTCGACGGCCATGGCCACGCCCTCGCTGCCCCCGCCGGCCTCCAGCTGCAGCAGCTCCACCACCACCAGCACCAGCACCACCATCATCAAGTCGGAGCCCGTCGAGCCGGAGGCCGGCGAGCCCGAGCCGCCCAGCAGCCGCCACCTGATCCAGGTGAAGAAGGAGTTCAGCATGGACCATGCCACGGGTAATCCGCGCGAGAGTCCAGGCGCCAGCAGCGAACGCTCCAACACCTCGCCGCCCGCTGCGCCCGCCCCGAGCGCCGCCCTCTCCGAGAGCGGCAGCCTCTTGGCCCTCAACTCCATGTTCGATCAGCTGAGCAGCGTTGAGACCAACAACAACAATACAGGTGAGTGGGCGGGGAGAAATTTGATGAGTGGAGAGTGGAGAAAGGTCAGGTCATTAGGAGAGAGAGAGAGAGGTCTAATGGGAATTGATTGAGATTGATCTGTTGAGAGAAGCCATAACGTGTGATCATAGAGAGATAAGGAGAGGGAAAGTTAGAACTGTAGGATGTGTGATCCCTCGGAAAAAGATTCGGCTATGGGAAATGTTGTACCTAAGAGATATAAGATACGAGATATAAAATCACTTAATTGAGAGATAAATAGAAAGAAAGATATAACAAATAGATAAGTCTAAAGACGTTAGGTCTAACAGCTTTGGTGTGTGATCCCTCGGAATATTTGTATATATATTTAGGAGATGTAAGATATATTTGGAAAATATTAGATAGAGTATATAGCATCACATAATTGAGATGAAGTTAGAGAAAGATTTAATAGAAGGACAAGACTAAAGACGTTGGGTCTAATAGCTTTAGTGTGGGATCCCTCGGAAAAAGATTCTGCAATGGTTAAATGTGATACTTGGGAGATATAAGATATGAGATATGATATGATATATGAGATATAATTGAGATATTTGAAGATATAACAGAAAGATACTCTAAAGACATTGGACTTAATAGCTTCATGTGATTGATCCCTCGGAAAATTACTGATATATGGGAAACGTGATATGTTGGAGATATAAGATAAGAGATATTACATGGTATATGAGATAAAATTAAAAGATTAGAAAATATAATAGAAGGAGAGCTCTATTAGATTGTTGAATCCATCGGAAATTAAGAGATGTCTTAGAGGTAAAATAGGTAAAAGACTGGATATATTGGTTAGCTGGTTGATAGCTCAAAGGAATACATAACATTTGATACAGGAAATATGTTAAATAGATGTGGTTACATTGGTTTCCTGACTGATAGTTAAGAAGAAGTCGTAGTCATCAAGGAACAGATTGATATATAAAGAAATCTTAAGGAAACATCAATTCTGTATTGAAAGATGGAGGTTTCCTAGGACAAACAGTGAGTAAATCAACTGAACCCGCAGATAACCCAGAGGTAGGCATATGTCTGAAAGGAAGATAGAGGAATCCTTAATACTTAATTATTATAAATTCAAATACTGATGGATAAACCAATCCCATTTCGTCCATAATTATGTCTACGGAGCTGTTCTAGCTCATTCAATATCTGATTTAGTTATTCAATTAGAAAACTAGGAATTATATCAGCCTGAAGAACTAAAATTCCAATTCATTATTCTTTAGACTTATGAAACTTACCTATATGGAAATCCTTAAAACCTCAATCTATTCCAATCGATTATTATTAACACAAATAACTTTCAACTAAGTTCCGAATCTTAGCTTAAGTAACAATCTCTTCTTTTCCAATTAGCTTCCAATTGGATAATTATTTTTATTATTTTTTTCTAAATAAATTTAATATTTTGTTCTTTTAAATTAATTTTTACAAACTTTAAATTCAATAAAAAATTTTTAAACTCCTCCAAATTCTTATTACTCCACCTCTCTCTCTCTCTTCATCTCTCACTCCCTCTCTCTCTTTCTTATCACAAACTTTACTCAATCCACAAATTTTCTCATCTTTCAGGCCATTGCTTCAACAACAACAACAACAACGGCAGCAGCAGCAACAACAACAACAACAACAATGGAGGTGGAAAGAAGCCCAAGGCGCATCCGCTGGCCGCGCTGCAGAAGCTGTGCGAGACGACAGATCCGCCGTCGTCGCACGCGCGCAGCGCCTCGACGTCGGGCAGCGCGGCGGGCGGCGGCAGCGGCGGAGGCAGCGACCTGGTCGCCTTCAGCTGGGCGTGCAACGAGGCGGTGCTGAGCGCGGGCGGGGGGCTGGAGGCGATCCTCAAGTGCTCGTTCTGTGATACGCCGTTCGGGTCGAAGGGCGCCTACCGGCACCACCTGTCCAAGGTGCACTTCGTGAAGGAGGCGGGGGAGGAGACGCCGCCGCCGGCGTCGCTGCCGCCGCTGAAGTCGCCTGCGGCTGCGCAGTCGCCGAAGTCGCTGCCGCTGGCGTCGCCCAGGCGCTCGGCGTCGCGCAGTCCGGCAACGCCGGCCCAGCAGCTGCCCCAGGCCTCGCCCTCGCCCTACGACGAGAGCCCCCAGTCCAAGTTCCTCAAGTACACGGAGCTGGCCAAGCAGTTGTCCTCGAAGAATGCCTAAAGAGAACAAATTCCACTCAATTCGCAGTTTTGTTGCCCGGTGTAAGCTCTCAGCTCTCTCAATCTCAATGTCTGATCAAAGAGAGCGCGAGTGTGGCTGCGCGCTCTCTCTCTCTCTTGGTCGCTCTCTGCAGCCACATTTCCCCTACTTTGCTGAATTGGCGGTAAATATTTCCCCATGTTGCCTTTGCCCCTTGCTAGCTCTCTCTCTGCGTGTGTGTGTGTGTGTGACGTCACAGCGCTGACGTTGCCCCTCGCTTCGTTTTTATTGTTTGCCAATTCGCACAGCATGCCATCGCAGTCGCACGCGCGAGAGGCGTCCGCAATTCAATTACCACCACTTTGACGAACTGCTGTCCATCAAAGAGCACTCACACACACGCGCACACACACACACAGAGCGACACGTACACAGCTTAGCAGTGCAGTGCAATTGCAGGCGTGCTAAAGAGTGAGACGGCTGTAGTGTGCGCAGCTATTTGACGAAAGGCGACGACAACAGTTCGTCAAAATGAAAAAGAAAAACAAACGCACACACACACAAGAGCAAAAACAAAATACAAAGCAAAAGCAAGCTGACCCATGCGATTGGATGGTGCCGCACAGCCGTAAAAACAACAATAGCAAACACTCAAGTGGGTGGGGGTACACGATTGAGTGCAAACGAAACAGGTCCGAGGCAGACAAGAGAGTGAGAGAGAGCGAGTAGGCGAATGAGCGAGCGAGATTTATTGAGTGAAATTTGAGATTTTGACTCAAAAGCGTGCCAAAAAATTGAAAATTAAAAGAAAAACTTAAATTAACTCGCTAAAAATTAAGAAAATTACAAAAATGCAACGCAGTATACGTAAAAAGAAAAACAATTATGAAAAAAACCAAAAAATTAATGAAAAAAATTAATTAAAATTAAAACTAAAATTAATTTTAAAAAATTTTAATTTTGTTCCTTTAAAAAATATAAGAACAATGTATACCAAGCCAAGAGGCAATACTTATATAGATTTATGTAAATATTAGCAACTTAGCAATTTCCTTCCAGATAAATTAGATAAACTAGATATATCTAGATATATATATGAATCTATATGAAATATGTTTAATTAACAACAATTAAAGTCAAATCAAAATGTAATCACGGCAACCCATGTATACGCATAAATTATACAAAAAATATTTAAAATTATATACACATAAAAATATTACTAAATATATATAAAAATATATATATAAAAGTTTACAAACTCAAAATCTCAACTATATAGATATATATAGATATATAACCTAAGTGTAAGCCTAAGACTTCCAAACTAACTTAAAAACTTCATTTAAAACTTAACTTAAAACAAATGTCAAACATTTCATCAGCCATCAAAAAGGACGAAAAAGGACAAAGTAGAAGAAGCATCACATCATTAGCAATTATTTAATTTATATATTACACATATATTAGATATATATATACAACTTAAATTTGAGTTTTTTGTGATATTATTTTTAAAACTAAAAAAAAATCGAGAAAAATCTCCTTTTGCTTCCTTTTTCGCCTAGCTCCTAAGTAAGTTAAACAATAAAATGCAATAAAATTAAAAATGAAAAACAAAAAACTCAAATTCCAATCAGAGTTCACTAGAAGGCGCATCCAATCAGAAATCACATCTGTATTTCCCAATTGAAGAGAGAGAAAGAGAAGGAGAAAGCGAACACAAAACGAATTCAATAAAAAAAACACAAATAAAGATAAAAATAAAATAAAAAAAAAATAAAAAGTTGTATGTTTAAAATTAAAAAAAGTGTGTAAAAGAGTTAATTTTATTTTGGCTTTTAATGGGGGCTTTATTAAATAATAAATTTCAACTTATTTTTTTTTTTGGTTTTTTTTTTATATAATTTAGCTTTATTTTTCTGAATATTTTACGGCTTTTAATTTTGATTTCCATATTTTGCATAATATTTTCCAAATATTTCTGAATAGAAATATTGTTCGGAATAATAAATTTCATTTTATTTATTTGATTTTCTTGTTTATATTTTTTTATTTTATTTTTCAGAATATTTTTTTTTTTAATATACTAAATTTTTTTGAGTAGAAATATAGATCGGAATAATAAATTACATTTAATTTATTTATTTGTATTTGCTTAAAATTTTTATTTAATTTTTTTTTTTCAGAATATTTTACTGCTTGGAATAATAATAAAGTGAAGGAACAGTTGGAATGGAATATGAGTGAGTATGGTTACACTTAGTGATAGAAAAACTGGAATAAAGCATGGAAAGATTGATATAATTATAGTTATAAAATTAATGAAATAATTTAATTATATATCTGTGTGAAAAAAAAGGAGTAAAATATCTGAAATATTTAATATTCTAAAGTGGCTCAAGATGAGATTTAATTGCAATAATAGATAGACGATAAAACATATAGAATGCAGAATCTGTTTACCAAAGGGAAGACCTAATAATATTTAATTATGCAGCTGTTCCATTCAAAATGTTCCAATTGTGATGAAATTGTTTGTTTGACTAGGAATTTTAGAATTATTTAGCTGTCTATCAGAAAAACTATATTTTATTATTATTCATTTATTATTTTAGAGTAATATATAATGAATAAAATCATTTACCATTTTCAATGGGCTCAGGGTAAAGAATTTTAATTAATTTAAAATATTTAAACAATATTATTAAATATATATAAATATTTTTTATAGCTAAGATTCTTTGCCCTATCTATTTTTTAATATATATATATAATTAATTTAAATAAAATGTATAATTAAAAAAAAAAATTTAATGAAAACTCTGAAATTATTTTATTAAATATTTGTTTCTTTCTTTTTTTTTTAACTCAGATACTTTGCATTACATTTTTAAGACTATTAAATAAATTATTCTAGTTAATTTTAGTAAGGAATGAGGACTCGCATATGTTTCATATTTTATATCTTATTATAAATATTAAATATTACATAAATTTTTCACATATTTTTTAAGTCTATATATATTCAAAAAGACTTTCAATACGCCTCATTTCTCTGTTATCCCTACCATATCTATATATCTATGCATATATAATCGATCGCCCAGAGGCGTACCCTCCCCCTTCTCACCCCACCCCTTCCCCCCTCCACCTTGACCAAATCCCAGTTAATTGCGCGGCATATCAAATTGTAAACTAATATTTGCTAATAAACACGGCGAGTTAATTAAACCTGAATTATGTGGCACATGGTTGTGTAACTAAGGTGCTCGACGAGTGGGCGGGGCAGGGGTAGGGGGGCGGGAGGTGCAGCGACGCGTGGCAGGAACAGGAACATGCGCAAAATGTGAACGCGATTCGCTGATTTATGGGCAACAAAGGATTAAGATGCGACAGCAGCCAGAGCCAGAGCAGAGATACGAACTTCATAGATGCCACACGCACACACACACACACTACTTGTTGTGCCTGTGTGTGTGTGTGTGTGTGTGTCGCTCGTATCTATTGCGACGCTGATGACGATCCGAAATGCCAACGAAAACTTCAATTGCCAAAGGATTCATTTTCACTTAAAATTTATGATGTGTTTCATACACACACACATACTCGCACACACACACATCTCGCCCTGAGGCGTGGGCGTGGCATTTGGTGTCACATTTGCGTTAAGAGATAATTTTTGGGCCAAAATGTTTCACAAAACTTTTGGCCGCCTCTGCCGCCGCCGCCGTCGTCGTTGCGTCTGTTGCCTTGTTTCAGCCACATTGATGGCTCAACCCAACCACCCACACTCAACTCACCCACCCACTCTGCCACCTCAACCCTCGCACCTGGCCTTCGTTCCGTTTAATGAGATACAAACACATAAATTCTAAAAAGTGTCATGCATCGCTTCTGCTTCTTGTTCTTCTTCTTCTTGCCACCTTGATAAGCTCCCCATGTGTGTGTGTGTGTGTGTATTTGTTGTGCGTGTGTGTGTGACAAAAGACGCTTGAGGCGCTGAAAGCAAAATATCAAAATTTCGTCTAAAACAATGAGAGAGAAATTAAAAGCAGAAGCAAAAATGCATTTGATGCCCGCTAATAGGCAACAGTGCGGGGCATAATTATAGGTACACTTCAAGTGTGCATTGTATTTGTGGGAAAATATATTTGTAGTTGATATAAAGATAAGAACTAATAGTTAACTGACTAGGGAGCTGAGCATGTATGTTTGCTTTAGATTTGGAATATATATTTTTAGCTAATAATCAGCAAGTCAAATGCCTTGAGAATGCCTGACGAGAAAATACCCAGAGCAAGTCAAGTAAATATCAAAATTAAGGTAGTAATTAATGAGAATCTAACTCATGTTAAGGCAGAACTTTCCACTCTCAATTTCTATTGTAATGTGAGGAAATCTCTCAAATTCGAATTAAGCTGAAGGCAACATAGCAATCTTTAGATCGAATTTGATGTGGGCTAGTTAAGGAAAACTAAAGTCAGTCAGTATCAGAGTAAATGACCTTTTTATTAAAATTTGAATAGGTCCCGATTATTTGAATGAAATACTTTCTCGAAATTAATACTTAAATAAATATATATAAGTATAAGGTAATAATATATATATATATATCTATATATATTTGTAGACATGTCATTTATTATTTCTTAAAAAGCTTCTATATATAATAATATATCTATATCATGTAAGAAAATGCAGCCTATGGTATATTCTGCGATTTTATGATCAGAAAATATAAGAAATTTGATCAGAATAATTAGTAAATATCTATATGTTTTAATATATATGTGATTTTTTTTTTGCTTTTAATAGTTTTTATTTCTCTCGTTTTCCCCGACGTTTTTATCAGAAAATACCAAACAAAACTGATTAGACGAATTAGGAAATATCAATATGCATATATTTTTAAATGTATAAATGTTGCATATTTTTAGTAGTTTCATCATATTTATAAAATTTTGTGATATATTCCCAGATATTCTTATCAGAAAATATCAAGAAAATCTAAGTAAAATAATTAGTTAAGTTACCTCTAGCTCTCTATAAGAAAAGCAAGCAGAAATCGTTAGGATATGTTGTCAAGCCGAAAGAGAGAGAGAGAGAGAGAGAGAGAGAGAGAGGGAGATAAAACTGATTATTAGAGAGAGTGAGAGAGAGGTGGGAAAAAATGAATTGCTTGAGATAAATGTACATAAGTATATTTTAGTAATTCGCAGCAAAAAACACACGCAGACAGCTGGAAGCAACGCCTTCCATTAGCCACCACCGGAGAGGACTAATGAGACTAACACACAGACGGGTGCGATGGGGCAGTGGGGCGGTGGGGCGGTGGTGCGGTGGGGGCGTGTCAGTGGGAGAAGCGCCTGCAGTGCGAACAGCAAAAGTTTTGCAAAGTGTCAGAAAATGTGAATGCGATTGTAGGGCGACCAGAAAGGGGGCGGTGGGTGAGGGGGAGTGGCTCTCTGTGTGTATGTGTGTGTGTGTGGATCCGGTGTGGGTAATGTGCCGAGGTAAACGCCAGCAACGAGATGGATGATATCTAGACGAATGATGCATGAGTCGCACAGGGGGCGGCCGAGGCGGGCGCCATTGCCAGTTGCTCGTGTTGTCATGTGTTGCCATGTGGCATGTGGCACGGTGGCACGGTGGCACGGCGGCACGGTGGGTGGCTACGTAAATTCCGACGCTTCATTCGCCGGATAGACTCGGCGCAAGGAGGAAGACATGGCTGCCATTGCCATCCGATGGGGCCAGGCCAGAGGACGCAGGCGTGTAAGCAGCGCCAGCAGCAGCAGCAGCAGCAGCGAATGAGCATGCGAAATGCACACACACACACACACACACACACACCTACACACACACACACAGAGGGAGCGAGCGAGCAGCATATCCAACTCGAATCTTGTCTACAATAAATCAAATTTTATTACACTTTTCTTTATGCATGCCACAGGATATGGCAAGCGTATGGCGCACTGATGAGCACACACCCACACACACACACACACACACACACACCGACACACACACACACACACTGAGATTTTCACATGCTCATTTAGTGCTGCAAGAAAGGGTGAGGGAGAGGGAAGGGGGAGAGGGAGACAGAGGCTGAGCGAGCAAAAGTTTTTCTCGCATTCAAACTGGAACAGGACAATCCGATCCATTGGCAAACGCTTGATTATGAGACTTTTATAATTTCGAGATTATCTTCTTAATGCAAGAAAGGGTTGCCTTACTATAATGTACATATATATAGTTAGTAAGAGATAAATTGTTTTAGAATAGAGTATACCCAAGTAACAGTTTGTTGTTATTGACTTAACAGATTTAGTTGAAATTTTAGAAAGAATTTCACAAGTAGTCGAAAGGAAGTCTGACAGCATACAGAGTATTAGGATTAAATAAAAAATTCAAGAATTCAAAAAGAATTTAAAGCCAAGATTAAGGCTTATAATTTTATAAAGCTTTTTGTTATGTCTTCATTTATTTATTTGCTCTTTGATCTATTTATGCATTTATTTATTATTTAGTAATTAATTGATTGATCAATTTATTTATTTAAATAAATAATATTTCGAAAAATAATATTTGTTTTAAGGAATGTTGACAAGACGAGAATGAAGTCATCAGTTAAAACTTAAACAATTGAAGATTGTTCTGAGATAATAATTTTATTCCTGTTCAAAACAATCTTCAATTGTCTTATTTATTTTTTAAAATATTTATTTAAAAATATAAATATTATTATAGAAAAAATATTTAAAACAAAAATGTTATTCAATAGAAAATACAAAAATGCTTTTGCTCAATAGTTTATTAACTAATTAAAAAATGAATTAATGCACAAGCTGAGTTTTTTCATTTGAAAAAAAAAAAAATTAATTTGTATGTCAATATGTTTTTTTTTTCAAATTTAATTTAAAAATTCTGCAGTTAATCCATAATAAATTATAATTGAACAAGATGCAAAACTAAATTAAATATTCTGACAAAATGTTTTTCTTTTTCTCAAAAATCAAAATTTCTAATGTCAAATTAATTAATTATTTTGCCATCTTAAATATCTGTTTTTGTTATTCCCATCTACAGTATCGCTGCATATTTTGTGGGTATAAAAATATGTTGATACTTCATAGCTAAAATAAAACTTCTTCGTGATTTCGAAGAAATAAATACTTTAATAATATTTATAAAAATATTTTAATATATATTTAGATATGTTTCTTTCTATTTCAAACATATATAATATTTTTTCCATTTTCTATCGATATTTTTCGAAATTCTCAGCTAAGTCAAAATTTTGTTGCTCTGCAATCGAAGTTGTCGCAGTTGTGGAGGGGGGGGGGGGAGGGGGGATGAAATGCAAGAAAATAAATCCATTTCCGTGGCAATTAAGGGTTTTTATCGGGCTGCTTGCGCAATCAATATTGTGCAAGCGTTACGTATACGTCCATCGGGGCATTATTCCAGAGAATTTCCAAGTGCTCGCCACGGTTATTGTGAGAACTTTTGCATTATGGCTGGTCGGGGCATAAATCAAAATTCCATTACGCCCGAAAGGTCCCGCCCATATCAGAGACAACCCATGCTGTGATTTATTAGAAAAAACTGCATGAGGCGAGACAGAGAGAAAGAGAGGGAGAGAGACAGAGAAGGAGAGGTGTATAGAGTAAAGGAAAACAGCAGCAGGAACGCGTTTCTTTTGATAAAAATTTTGAACTAAATCAAAACTTCATTTCACATCGGTGCCATTTCTTGCGCTCAGTTTTCAGTTTTCAGTTGAGTTGAGTTGCAGCGGCGTCGACTCCGCCTTCTCCAATCTCGGATTGCAGCAAAAAAGCGCACAACAACGAAACAAGAAATGGCGGGCGAAACTAGAAAGTGTAGCCGAGGCGCCGAGGCGCTGGGCAGGACCTGTGGAACAACGAGCCCGAGTCGCCGGCTCGTCCTTGCGCCTCGCATCGGTGTCGCATTCAGCCCGCCGCCGGCTGCATCCTCGTCGTCCTGCGACTTGACTCGACAAAATTCACTGCTGGCTGTCAGTTCAATAAATCATTTGCGTTTTGACACAACGTCGCTGCTCGCTGCTCTCCACTCGCTGCTCGCCTGCACCGAGAGCGCACGGGCTGCGCCAATGAAAATCCATAAATACGAAAACAAAGCAAAAACGTCGTCTAGCACAGCCAGCAAAGCGCGACAAGGACGAGCGCAGCTCCATGTGGGATGCACATAAATTGCAAGCAGAAAAAAGCCCCCAACCCCAACCCCTGCACCTGCCCCTGCCCGTGCCCCACCCACATCCATCCCAAGTCGAACACGAAAACGTTGCCTTGCTCGAGTCCATAGATCAGAGCATGGCCTGGCTGAGACGGGGCCCCAAGACGATGATGATGATGATGAGGATGTCCTCCGCGTCCTCGTCGTCATCAAGATGCCGCAGAGTGGGCCGGCTGGGGTGGGCGTGGCAAATATATAAGGCACCTGGCAGCCACTGACACTGACAATGCCACCCACCACTCGAGCTGCAGCTGCCCTCTGCTCCGCCAAGTCGCGGCCATAAACAAAGGCGCCGCGAGCTGCGATCCTGCAAGAGGCAAGCTTAGGGTAGGCAGTGCCTGGGATGGCCAAGCAACACCAGATGATTGCGCTTTAAGTGTTTCTTAAAACAAATAGTGGGTGTGGCTAGGGGCTGTAGAGAACCTAGATCAGTGATGATAGGGAAGGCAGCAGAGTGAGATAGAGTTATAGATCCTGATCAAAAATTCTTGGTAAATTTTATTTGTGACTTTTACAAAATTTTTAAAAAAATATTTTCTGATTTGATTTAGAATTAAATTTTATTTTATTTAAAAAAAAAATAAATAAGTTTGATAGAAAGAAAATTGTAGGACGATAGCTCGAATGATATGGAAAATATTCAACATAAACGGAGAAGCTGAAGATCGCAATTTTCTGATGATATTAAATACTTCTGCATTTATAATTGATAATAATATATGACATATGATGTCATATGTCATATGAGATATGACATATGAGATATGATGAGATAGATCACATTTGGTATATTTGATGATTCCGCATATGTTATATCATATATGACATATAATGACAGATGATCATATATATGATGATGTGATGATATGATATTATATAGGTATATTATATGATATATGATATTTTATAGGTATAAATATCACTTCTGCCTAAAATTGATGGCGTTTATTCAAATCTCCTTCAAGCTTCACCGACTTCCGGTTGTGCTCCTCCATACTCATATCTTTCTATTGACAATTCAAGTTTCTTCTCTTCGTCCACTGGCAATCATAACGACCCTGTTCGGAAACGTCGATTAGATCTATCACTCAGCAACAACCGGGTGTGCGTTCAGCAATACCTATAGTTATCTCTCTCTTTCTCTCTCAAAGTTGTAGTAGTAGTAGAAGGCAATAAGTTAACATAACATAACATAACATAAAATAACATAAAACTGCCAACAGACTCTGTTGTTAATATTCTTATATCATGTAAAAGTATCTTTCCGATACGGTTTATAATTATATATATGCATTATATATCCCTAAGAACGCACTAAGCAATACCTTCTTCTACGATTCACAGTTGCACTTTACAAGAATGTAGCTTCATTATCGACTTTTGCTACTGAGACTCAACTGTGAATGAGTCGCTAATGGCAATGGCAATGATAATGACAAATGACAAAATGACAATGATGTAATGCTGCTATACTGATTGCTAAAGCAACATATAAAGGGCAGCCACAGTATATAAACCTAGCCAGGATTCAACTCCTTTTACAGTCTGTCAATTTTTATGCATATATATTTATTGTTTGAGCCTGCAGATTGAATTGCGTTTGCAGCGTCAACAATTTGCGAGTTCTTTAAAATATTTCTTCTTTCCCGAACCTAGAGTCAGCAGAGACAGAAAGAGAGAGAGAGAGAGAGAGAGGGTGTTGGAGGGTTGTGGGGTCGTATGCCTCGGGAAGTACAAAAGTTTGTGATATAAATCAAACCCCTTTTCGACATTTATGATCGTAAAGTTGCGAATAAAAACAACATTATAAGCGAGGCATAAAAATCAGCATTAAATGTGACCCAGCTATAAATTCACTCTGTAGTCGCTCGCGTGAATAATGAAAGCCCCAGACGAATGAATGCCCAGATATGAGCCAGATATATACATATATAAATATATACATATATATAAATATATATATATATATATTTGTATGTTAAGGACAACCTGCCTCAATGTTCAGCAATTGCAGCTGGCGGCGCTGTAATCATTTTTCCAGACCATATGAAGACATAATTTTCTGTTTTTTTTTCCTTTCTCTCCCGTGGGAGAAACACGCAAATAGTTAAATGAAAATATTGAAAAAAAGGAGGAGAAATGAAAAACTGCAAGTGAATGAGCAATAAATCGCTGAAAGGATGCTTCATGCTAGTGAGGTGTCAGTGTGAGGGAGAGAGGGAGAATGGGAGAGAGTGAGAGAAAGATGTACTATATACTTCATTGGGCAGCTGTAAATCATAAGATAATTACGAGCATTCATATTCATAATCAAAACATTTTACTCGAGCAAATGAAAGAAGAATCCTTAAGCATTTATATTTAAAATATTTTATTTTCTGTTTTATATAATTTACTATATTTTGTTGTACTAAATTTGTTTTTTATATATTTTGTTTTATTTTTAAATACTTTATTTATTTTTTTAAATGTTTTGTTTTGTTTCTATATATTTAAATTTATTTTTAAATATTTTAGTTTCTTTTTTATTATATTATGTTTTGTTGTACTAAATTTGTTTTTTATATATTTTATTTTATTTTTAAATACTTTATTTTATTTTTAAAATGTATAATTTTGTTTTTATATATTTTAATTTATTTTTAAATATTTTATTTTATTTTCCTTTCATATGTCTAAATTTATTTTATATATATATTTATTTTTTTAATATTTTTTTTTCTGTTATTGTATGTCGAAGTATGTTCCAATCTTTGATTTTTCCTTAAAAGACGAAAGTATATTTCTTCCTAAATTCAATTTTTTCCTAACGAACTTCATATTTATGACCTACAAAAAAATTTGGTAACTCTAGTTTGCCAAAGTGACTGAGATATTAATAATTGAATTTGAATGCGCTATCCTGATGATCAACTTTTAGCAAACGTTTTCTGTAAGCTTTTTTTTTCAAAGAATTTTTAAAAATATTTCCTGGAGTTTTTCAGAGCTCAAACTTTATTCACTTTAAAGAGAATAAAACAGAGTCCAAGAGGAAAAAAATTTAGAACGATATCTATTCGATATGATATATAACGATATCAACATTCGCGGAGAAAATGAAGGATGCGCTATCCTGATGACGCGCAGTGTCTATATTATATATAATAATGTTGAATATCCACAGATACTTTATTAAAATATTTAATTTGGCATGTATGCCTAATATCTTAAATGCTTAATTTAGCATATACTATGTCTAATATCTTATATCAATTGTTTTCAAACAAATGTGCTATCTATCATTCAATATAGTGGGCCTCAGTCACACTACTTATTTTTTCAGCACAGTTGCATATCAAATATTTTCAGGACTTTTGACACTCTGACACACATATGCAATCATAGATATATACATGCATATTTATACAAATATAACACATATATAAATATGCATTCCATATTTCAGTTGAGCCGCAACAATGGCTCTGTTTGTTGTAATTAGAGCTGTGCACTAAAGTTGAATAAAATATTTAAGGCTGGAGAAATCTGTGACTCGGTGGTGAGCGGAAAAAGAGCAGACGAAGGTGTTGGCACATCAAATGGGTGGCGGTCATGGGGGGAGGGGTGTGGTAGGGCAGCTCAAGCAAACAGAATGAAATGCGCCAAGCGACAATTTCTAATTACAAATTCGAGCTGGAGCATTTAACCCGTTTTTGCTGTTTGCATTGCAGAGCGGGCAGGACGAGTGTGAGGACGAGCACGGGACATACGCGGCGCACATACGTGTGTAATTTCCATTTAAGGGCAACACACACTCGCACACACACACACACACACCTTTTGGACAACAGTGCAAACACAGTGGTAGAAAAAAATGTGTGTGGGGGGAGGGAGAGAACGGAAAAAAGCTCAGCTTGCAGCATTTTATGCTGATCCCTGTCAGGCAACAAAACACACATAATCTTCAAAAAGGAAAACAACTGCACGATGATAGAAGCAACACAGCAAAACAAGCAAAAGGTGCTACACAGCGCGAAACGGGGGGAGGGGGGCCAAGTAAACAAAATATTTATGCCTTTTGCACCCGCCCCACGCCAGCTCTAACGATAAAAGTGTTTTGGGGTCCAGTTGTGTCCTTTGTATGTAAAAAATGAAAAGGAGAGAAGCAGCAGCAGCAGCAGAAGAAATGCAGGCAGCAACAAACATCAACCAATAATGCAGACGCGATTATGTCCAGCAGCAGCAGCAGTGGCAGGGGCAGCTGGCCACAGCTCCAAAAAGTGGAGCCAAGGCAGAGGGACAACTTCGCACCGTTTTGAAGGGCGAAGGACGCCACAGCTCCACTCCCCTCTCTCTCTCCCTCTCTCTCTTGGCGCAACAGAAGCAGCAAAAATTAAAAGCAAACAACACGCGTTGAATACAACAAATCTACACTGAGAAAAAAAAACAAGCAAACAAACAAACTAAATAGAAGCAAAAAAAAATAGAGACAAAAACAACAAAAAATTGAAAGTGTTGCACAATGGGCGTTGCTTCCAAGTCCAAGCGAACGCACACACACGAACTGAGACGCACACATAGAGATGGAGACAGAGACATACACACACACACACAGACAGTTAGACACACACACACTCGCACACACATACTCTTACACACTCATGAGAGCAACGACTGCGAGACGAAGCTGTGTCCTGATTTATGTCACTGACGAACGCAGCACAGCTCGCATACACTGCAACAAATTGTGCATAAAATATTACTTTTATTTATATATACATATATACTTATTTATTTATTCTAGAACTAATATGTATGTATATATATTTAATCAGTATGTATGAGGGATGACTCGGATATTGCAACCTTTAAAGAGCTAGCAAAGAAAATTGTCACTCCATAGGAAGCGCAGCTCAAACGATAGATTTTCATATTTATATGAATATTTATATGAATTCAGATATATAGATAGATGGATCAAGAATCTGAACTTTAAAAATCATAAATTGAATACCTTGCCACGGTATCGAAACATTTGTCTTAGATCATTCAGAGAACTTAATTTATAGTAACTCCGCATAGCTCCTAATTAGTTTCATAGTTAGGGTAGTACACCTCTCACGTTCTCCGTTAAATTTAATTATTTTCCATATCATTCAAACATTCGTCTTACAATTTGAATTCTTATTCGACTCTGTTGCATTCGAATTAAAATAAAACTAGACTGGGCTCTAAGTCTTTGCAGATATATTAATATATATTAATATATATTATTTTATATTATATTAAAATTTAATATATGCTTGCTAAAATTTGTGTTATCAGCACAGCCTCATTAGCGATAATTTCGTGTATTTCAATATTTTTTTAAAAATATTTTATACACTTTTAATCAAAGTTAGTGGTATGACACGCCACTAAAGACTACAAAAATTGGGTTTGAAGTCCAATTGTAAAGATATTTAACATAAATTAATAAAATATTTCACACAATATATACGATACCTTAAGCTAACTTTTATTTATTTTATAAGTATTTTATTTGTAATATTATATTTATTTATGTCATTTATTTTTTAATTTATATTTTATTAATATTTTTGGAGGCATATATAATTTATTAGAAATTATTCTCAAATGTTAAACAAATAAACGAAAAAAAAATAAATAATAATATAGATGCTATTTAAGCCTGGGTATATATTTGGATAAATATCTGTTGTTTTTTTTTTTTTAACAGCTTCACTTATCTATTTAAAAGTTAAAATGCTAAACTCAACTTTACAACCTAAACTAAAATCACATTTTCTATCAACAATCTAATCTCTAATCTCTCTCCTAATTGCATCTAAAATCTTTTCTTCCAGTGCTTGATAACGCCAATAAATGCAACAAAAAAAGGGCAAGCAACAAAACAACAGCTTCGTGGCGTGAAAAAATACAATGAAAAAGGTAAAAAAAAAGAGATATATAAATATATATATAAGAAACAACAGCAAAACAGACGAAAACTTACGATGACGACAGCAGCAGCGACGACGAGGACGATGTTGAGGATGTCGAGAATGTCGGCTCGTTTCCGGCTGGCGACGATGACGCCGTGCCGAGGAGGACGAGTGGCACGACATGGCTGATGCTGCTGACGAGCGGCAGAGTGACCAGCGGGAGCTGGAGTGCAGCAGCAGGCGCCAGGCTTGCTCCACCGAAGAGGCACCCCGAACAGGGAGACAGACAGCGCAAAAGGCGCTGCGCATACGCCGCGTTGTCCGGCGTCCTGTGTCCTGTGTCCTGTGCCAGGGCTGTGTCCCGTGTCCTGTGCGCGCGGTTTTGTGTGCATTTTGGATTTCTTTTGTTTCGCTTCGTTCAGTTGAGTTCAGCTCGACAGCCAGTCAGCGGCGTCAGCGTCCCTCCACAGTTGTCCTGCAGCCACTTGGCCCACTCGCCCTGTTGTTGTTTTGCCTTGCGTCGAAGGACATCCCTCTCTTGCACCCCTTCCCCTCCTCCGCTCTCTCTCTCTCTCTCTCTCTGCAGGTCCTTCTAACAAAATTTAATACTTATTGTGCCTCGGCTCCTGCTCCTGCTGCTGCTCCTGCTCCACTCCAGCTGCATAAAGAAACGCAAACAGAATTTATGTTGTGACATTTTAAATTGCGCAATTTTTATGAAATCCTTTGCCGGGCGACACCCGACTTTGAGTGCGCGCGCCACCTCCTGCCAGCCGCACATCCTCGTGTAGCTCACACAGCTCGGCCAAACTCTTGACTGCAGCAACAGCAACAGCAGCAGCAGCAGCAATGCGATCCAATGAAATTTTTGTGTGCTGCATTTCTCGCCGAGCTTCGCGAGCCAGGACAAACGCCAGAGCGAACGAACAGACAAAACGTCCTGGACCCAAGACCGCCTGTCAGCCTAGCGCTTATTTATTTTTATGTTTAGAGTCCAGCCCAGACTCCACTGTGTGTTGTGTCCACCAACCGAAATGTCCACTGCGAGCCACCGAAAGCCCCGCCATGATTTACGATGATGATGTGCTCTGGAACGCGTCTCCAACAGCAGTCGCAAGACGCTCCCAACTCTCCCGCTCTCTCTCTTTGTCTCTCTTTTACTGCCTTTCTCTCTGCTTCTCACTGACAGAGTTTTACATAGAATTTCGACTAACGCGCATTCCATTGCTGAATGGCAACTCCTCTCTTTGCGGCACTAATAACGTGCGAATTGTTAATGGGCCGTGAATGAATAAACATATATAGCATATAATATAGGAAAATAAGTATAGGCAGATGTTGAGAGTTTATAATATCTATGTATCACATAGAAGCGGCATATGCAACTCTAAACAATATGTATATTCTGGAAGAGAGCGAATCTAGTTCTTCCGAGCCCTCGAAATCAGATGGAATTCTTAATCGTGAATTTTCGAATATCAAAGAAACCTGATATTTTCCTGCTATAGATACAAAAGGAATCAACTTTATGGGGCTAGTACGTGTAAAGCAAGTGCATTTCATAGTGAAATGAAATCAATCAACATTGATAACAAATCTTCATTAAAAATTTGAGAAAAAATACCCTCTCAAGCAGCTCAGCTGGGGTACCAGGATTGAGTTAGCTTCAATTTAATTCATTATATTTAGTCTCTTTTGGCTTATACAGTTTATGCTAACCAGAGTCAATGTGTAGACGAAATGCTGCGTAGTCAGAATTATTTAACGATAAATTCGGGAGACATAACAATATTAAGAAACTTTCAATCTGTAAGCGAATAGATGCAAGATCTTTTTTATTATTATTATTATTATTTATTATTATTATTATTAATATTATTTATTAAACAATATTCGTTTATCTTACCTCAAAGATATCTTGAAAAAGTTTTTTCCAACATTTCAGCACATTTCCTATCAACTTTGATTCAATAAAGGCAAACATAAACAAACAATGTGCAATGTCCATCAAAAAGCATTGACAAAAACTCAACTCGGACAGCTGAATTCAAAAAGAGGGCGTGGCATAATTATGATTACTTTTTGCAACCATTTGGCAGCTGCATTTGGCAATGGAAAGTCGCGCTTTTCCCTGCCCCTTCCCCTTCTCCCACTGTTAATAAAAATTTATGATTATTGTTTTCACATTTTTCACGTTTGTCAATATTAAAAACATTATTTTTCGCGCGAGCTGCGACTGTCAATGGCCGTGGATGGATATCTACGATGTTGGACAGCGGAGGAAATTGTTATTGAAATTCGTTGATGGAATTTGACCAAAAGAGAGCAACAATAACAACAACACGAGCAACACGAGCAGCAACAATTGCATGTAGAATCCATTCAATCGACTGGCCAGCAGCACTCATAACTCAGCCTCAGTTGCAGCATCGGCGGCAGCCTCAGGCTGAGCTGAAGCTGGCGCCATTTGGACGAGTGAACAGGACACAAATCCATTGGCATTCGATGGCATTTTCCACTCGCATTGTTGCGCGGCATTCGGCACAATTGTCAGGCAATAAATCGATGTGTGTAGGGCTGTAAATTTCTGCGGATGCCCGATGAAAAAGTGCATATTATGCAATTCGACAATACGCCAAACATGTCCAACTCTACGCACCACACAGAGAGAGGGGAGAGAGAGAGGGGGGGGACGTGGTTGCATTGCTAACGGAAACGGAAACGCGCACACAAGTTCAGCCTCTTCTTCATCTTTGCTGGCCGCTCGCTGCCACGCCCCCCACCCCCTCTCGCCCCCTGACGAGCGATTGCAGTGCTTTGCATATCAATGAAAATGCATAAATTTTTTTCGCGTTGATTTTTTGCTGCACTCGAAGTGGAGGCGCCCCCACCCACGCCCCAGCAGCTACTTGCATCGCCCGAAAAGCGCCCAAAGCGCCAACCGTCCGTCAAGAAGCATAAATCAGTTTTGGCTCAAAAAAAAAGAGAAGAGTACGCCTAGAGGCCCGCACAGGATGCTTCACATTTGACAAAAAACGCAACAGTCCCACTCCAGGACACCCTCACACACACACACGCACACATTGACGAAACATAATCCTTGGCAAAAAAGTGCACGCTGCAAAAACATCGAAAATCCATAAAAATGCATCATAATTTCTTACCACGCGACTGACACTGGCGCGGGTGCCGGAGCTGGAGCTGGCGCTGGCGCTGGAACTGGCACTGGAACTGGATCATCGTCAGCATCGCGCTTAACAGCCAAATGGGTAACGGTAAAACCAATTCTCATTCCCAATAAAGTTTTGCATGTTTACATTAGGGGTGGTCAGGCTGGAGAAGTGAGGTTTATGGATGTAGAATTGATATAACGGTTGGTAGATGGGATATTTTTATACCCTGAAACACATTGAATATATAATGATAAAATGATAATTATATAATGATGACATTATATACCATTAATGGCTCTATTATAATTCTCTAATTTCTTGAGTATTTGATATTATTAGATAGGCAGAAGGACGAAAGAGCTTTATTATTTTCCTTTCAAAATTACATTTAAAACTTAAAGAAAAAATTTTATTTATTAAATTCTCTTGAATCTTGGCTATTGAAAATGGGAATTCAGGGTGCATTATATGCAATGTATATATAAGAGATAAATGAAATGATTTTAATATCAGCTCCCGCAGGGTTCAGGGTATCTCTTAGTCAAGCCGTCTCGACTAGAGCACTCTGACTTGTTTATTCAGAACTGTTCTTAGTAATAATCAAATATTTTATTTTCTATAAATAACAATCTATTATTATCAATAAAAACATATTAATATTATTTAAATATTTATATTTAATATTTATATATAATATTCATATATAAGCATATTCAGCAAACAAAAATTAGCATCAATTTAATCTATTAACTTGGATTCATCACATCACACTTTCTTGTCTATAATTATATTAAATATTTTTATAATCTTAAAGATTAAATATATATTATAAATAAATAAATACACTCCTAGTCTATAATTATATTAAATATTTTTATAATCCTTAATATTAAACACATATTAAATATTTATAAAAACTTAAAATTTAAAATTTATTATTTAATTTAATTTTAAAAAATATTTAGATCAAAATATTTTTCCCTTATTTCCTACTCTAATCCTGCTCTTAAATTTCCTTTCTTCTCCAAACAAGCTTTCAACTCGTGAGCACCCCTGCTGCCTTTGGTTACCTGTGGCCGAAATTTTCTTTTTGCAACATCCTGCGGAACTCTGATGGCCATCAAAGCGCTGCGTGACTGTGCAAGGGCTGAGCCGCTGAGTGCATGCGCCGCCTGCAGGCGCAGCCCCAGCGGCAGTTGACGCATGTCCTCGGCGGATGTGGTGGACGCACGTTAATAGATTTGCATTGGCTCTGCTCGCGGCAGCGAGTGGGTGAGACGTAAGTGGGGCTTAACGTATTCCATACGCCACTTGCTGCGGCATCTTTTCCGCGAGACTGCATATAATCACGGCCCCAACAGCCCCCCTCCCCCTCCCTTTCCCACACACACGTGTGCACGCCCCCTTTTCGGGGTTTTCCCTTTGTTTTCCTTAACGAATGGACGATCGTAAATTTTACTTCATTCATTCGTAGGATGCGTCGAGCTATTCAAGCGCCCCATCTACCACCCCCCAGCCCCCCTCCAGTTGGCGCCGTGCGCATCTGAGTGCATTCGATGCGATATGTTGGCGCTGTCCACATGTCATCCTTGCATTTATTTATTGAATTATGACTTTGCCGCCAGCCAAAAAGGTAAAACTGCCCCGCCCCCCACACACTCCCCTCCACCTCCAACACGGCCAAGAGTTACGGCTTGTAAACGGGGCGCCCAGACCCTCCTGCGCGCTGCTTTAATACTGATTGATAATTGTAAACCCGCCGACCGCCGACCAAATGGACTTCACACGCCTTTTAAGCAACAAAAAATTGACTCTGCCTTTGGTCAAATCTGAATATTGAGATTGTTAAGGCCTAAAATTGTTTAAGCACACAAATTCATTTTGATTTCTCCGTGATAATCTATTTGCATATCTAGAGAGTATGAAATATTATTATTTTATGGCAAAGCAGTTCAAATGTTCTTGTTTTTGGTCAATAAGCCAGATATAAGAGATGAGACTATGCACTAACATAATTTAGTATTTCACTTAACATCCTTTGTGTTTTTATTTCACTTAATATTATAAAGTAAATATTAACTTTAATTAAAAAGACATTTTGACGAATAGTGAAGTAATTAAAGGTAAGAGAGAAATGCGTACATTCCAAACATCTAATAGTTTTAATAGATGCTATCTTAATAAGCAAAATATTTATAATAAATAATAAAATAATAAGCTTAGAGCCCTAAGCTAAATCATCATTTAATGATTTTAATTCATGTGTCTTAAATACATATTTTTAAAAATATTTTATATGTAGTATTGTATATAGAATTCGCTAAACATATTTAATATTTCATATACAATATTAAATATGTTATATAATATTTTTATAATATTTTTGTCTTTTAATTGAATGATTTTTTTATATATTTTTTTTATTATTTTATATATTTTATTATTTTTTTTATTTTTATTTTATATATTTCATGAAGAAAACTTGACTTTTATTGGGTATATTTCATATTTTATTATGAAATTTCTTTTAGTTTTTGAAATCATCTTGAAACATCTTGAATTCTATAGAACTTATTATAAAAAAATTAATTAAATAATTGACAAAAATTTTCTTTTGCTAGATAAAATTTTAACTTATATCATAGCTTGAGTCATTTGGATTTTGAAAGACTTATCCCCTATTTTTTATGATTTATAAGGATTTCAATAATTAAAAGACATTTTATATATTAAATATATCAATTGAGTTAGATATTACATATAGATATTTAATATAGATATTTAAAATATTTTATGCATCTGTCTTATTGCATTTGAAATACTTGTTCACTGTGCAAATATATAGTATAAAATAGACTAAAATTTGAGAAACTTCATCGTGTGCTTCAAAAACTTTACATAATATTTGTTAGCCCAAGCCAACTCTTTACTCTCAATATATATTAAACAACAATTTCTTCGGTCCCCGGTAAAACCGCATCAAATGCATCTGCTTCGCATCATTTAGCTATTTCAAATATAATTCCGTAACGGCTTAAATGATTTTTCTTATCACACCCGAGATATGCATGCATAATTATGCCTTTGTCTTCAGTCTCCAGTTGTTGTTGACTCTGTAGACGTTGCACATGGCATGGAGCAATGGAGCGGGCGGAATCTGGTGCAGTTTCTCAGATCTTACAAGCTGGCAAATATTTGAGTACGTTAGACGTCGGCGCTGCCTTTTATAATTGTTTCCAATTTCTGTGTTGACACTCGAGCAGCACCTGCAGCCACGCCCCCACCGCCACCGCCACCCACACCTAGGTAGGTAGAGCTGTATCAGAGCCGTTCGCTATCTGCTGTTGACAGAGCCCGCGGAGGCGCGTTCTATTCCCATTAACCGCCGACTGTTTGGCTTTGCCCCGCTCGCGGCGTTTGATGTTGAGAAATGCCGCACACGACACGCTGCATCCACATTCTAATTAGGAATATGTGAAATTCCTACCTCTAACCCCAGCTCCAGCTGCAGTTCTAGTTGCAGTTCCGTGCGGCGACTCTTTTGAGCTGCCGTTGATTCTTTGTCTTTTCGCCGAAACTTTACGATTTTTCACAGGGTATTCGCTTAACCTGTTGACTCCACGGGCAAACAAAGACTCTTCAAACGCAACTCCAATTTAAGTCGCCGCCTCTTTAGCTATTTAGCTCCTCGCTTGAGCAATCACTAAAGCAATCAGCAGCGCATCATATCTATTTGACTTGACTAATCTAGCACATATAGTAGAGTTTCTTTTTTATGACTAGAGAATTAACTTTGTTTAATGAGCATTGCATATGCTTCTTTTTGGTAGGCTTTTTTGTGTATACAAATTGAATAGTAAATATTATTTTTGGCTAAAGTAATTATTAAGTAAAAAAATTAAAATAGTAAAAATTACTAAAAACTAACATTTATTATTGGCAACTTTAAAGCCACATAAAATACGTTACGAAAAATTTTAAATTACAATTTTATATTATTGCTTAATTTTTTACGGAATTGTTACTATTATGAAATTAAATATTTATTATTTTTATTCTTTATTTGTACTCTTATTTATTTTTTTTATATTTATGAGACTATGTATTTATTATTTTCATTTTTTTACTCACAACATTTAAAAGATTTATTTATTATTCAATTCTTATCTATTAATTAACTTTTCTTTTCCAATAACAACTTCGTTTTAGATTAATCAGAGTAGCTTAATTCCATTTTACAAACTCCTATTCGCAGCTTATTGTTTATGCTTAATTAAGTTTGCTAAGAAAACGTTTTAAAAATATGTAAAAAAAAAACATTTCTTGAAGCTTCCAAATATTTGTTAAATATTGCATATCTATCGTATTTATAATTTCAAATCAAGGTTTTTATCCCAGACTTATTTATAATAAGTTGTTTTGCTTTTTATAAGCGATCTGTGCTTAATGGACTTACATTAATTTAAATTTGTATCAATTTATTGCTAAAGATATCCCTCAATCTCTATTGTTTTCCTATCAAATTAGCAAGCATGCGTATCTCATAGAAGTAGAGACTTTTACTATAGAAAATACTCCCATCTGGGCGTCAATAGCACCTCTGAAAATAAAAACTCTCTTGAAGAACATATGTTAAGTAATTGATTGCCCATGGTACCATGATACAAACGAAGTTCAAGCGTAGGCTAAGGGTAGTCTAAGAGCTGCCCAAGCGCACTCCAAGCGAATGCTGAGGTAGTGCATATGTGTCTGCGTTTGTGTGTATGCATTGCTTGATATATGCGCAGAAATTATGAATAGAATGAGTGGAAAAGCAGCTCTATCCAGGGTTCAGTATAGCTGCCAGTCCTGAAGCTTTTTCTTTTACTTGGCTTATTTATTATATAATAAATTCAATATTTGACTAACATTAGTATTAGTCAAAGATGATAGGGAAAATCAAGTAGCAGGTCTCAAAAATAATAGTCTAAATACTAGTTTAGTAGCGAATAAAATATTATGTCTTTGTCTCTGGTTAGTCTACATATATATTTATTTATTTATTTATAAGTACATCCAAGCACGCTAAATGTTCTTCAACTAATTATAAATATATTTGCGTAGCAAACACTCCACTATTTAAAATATAATTTTACTCATCGCATTTTAATGGATAATCATGCTGACATTTCATGTGTATAAATACCCAAATAGTTATAAATACCCTCCAATAGATTGCCACCATGGACATCGTGTGCATCATCAGCTCGTAATGATTGGGGCTTAGTTCCACGCGCTGCCCAGCTTGCCGCTTGACTTGGTCTCCATTTGTCACAGTTGGTTGCAGAGATAAGACCTGGAACTGTGCCACGATTCGTGCATCCGTTCGATCCGTCAGTCCAAGCTTTGCGCTGCTCCGCTTTAGTTACCGCGCATCGCTCCGACATGAATACTCTGCGCGTGCTGCGATCCTCGAATGTGCTGCTGCTGCTCACGGGCTACCAGATGCACTGGTTCCACTCCAAGCAGCAGCGCTATCGCCTGTCGCTGCCCGGCGCCCTCAACGTCTTCGTGCTGGCCTGCATCTATGCGGGCTGCTTCGCCCAACACTTCCAGCCCTCGGCGATGCTGAAGACGCTCCACGATGTCTCGCCGTTTCTCCATAGGCTCACGCGCCTCCAGTTGGCGCTCAGCGTGAAGGTCTTCAGCTACGCCGTCTTCGCCTCTGTGCGGGCAGTGGGCGTGGCCAATGAGCTGACCGCGACGTTGCCTCTGCTCAACTCGTCGGGACGTCGCGGCCTTATGAAGGAGCTGATAGCCTATGCCCTGCTGTGCTCCACCTTCCTAGTGCTGCTCTGCTTCGGCCTGTATATTGGATATGAAATGGAGTTCAAGCTGCCACCGCTGCAGGACATTATGATAGGCTCAGCGCTCTTCCTGCCGCATCTAGTGCTCGCTGGCGCCTTGCGCTTCTACAACATCTTCGCCTGGCTGACGCGCGAGCGCTTGGCTCGCCTGCAGACGGACGTGGACGAGCTGCTGACCCTGAGTCAGCTGCGCACCGAGCTGCAGCTGGTGGCCGGCAGCAGCAGCAGCAGCAGCGGCGCCACAGCTCCAGCTGCCGCGCCTAGCCAGCTGGACAATCTGCGGAGCCAGTGCGAGCAGCTGCAGCTGCTGGCCAAGCACTTTGGCGCCTTCTTCCACCGCCTGCAGCACTCGCTGCTGCTGCTCCTGGCCATCAATGCCAACTGCCTGCTCTTCGGCGTCTACAGCTACGTCTACTACAGCAGCACCTGGCACGTGCTCTTCGAGGACCGCAAGCAGCGCATCTTCTACGCCGCCAATGCCTGCATCTACGCCTGCATTGGCAGCGACTACGTCTGCCTGCTCCTCGCTCAGACTCTGCTGGAGCAACAGGTGCGTATGGATTGATTGACTGATTGAGTATTTACCTGACATTTAACTACCTTTTAGTGCCTTCGTTTCTGGTCGAGTCTGTGTGAGAGACTGAATCAAAGCACTTTTCTGGCCAAGCCCAAGCGTCGCATCGTCAAGAATATGCGAGATATTTTAGCAAATTCTTTTCGCTTCAAATTCCAATCGATTTGGCGCTTTAATATCCCCAATTTTGTGCTGGTAAATATGGAAACTAAAGTTACTTTTAGCTATATCATAGATATTCCTCATGTGTATCTAACAACCCTCTCTTTTAGCTGCTCATACTTCAACTACTAATTATAGCTCTGATTGTTGTATATCAATATCTGAACGATTCCATTTTGCTGACTAATGAGCGCTTCGATAACAACGATGATGATGATGATGAGTAATAAGATATATATATATATAAACATAGCTTAACCTTATATATATCATATATAGTATCTAGATATCCATATCTATATCTATCTGTATATATAGTTTATATACCTCGGCCTGCCCTCACAGCTCACACTCATTCTCATTATTTGCTTATGAAAACTTAATCTATAAATTAATTCGTTGCCCAAGCAACAAATCTGGCCACAAATCACGATTAAGTTTCTAATAAAATTGTTCCCCAATCAAACTAAAATTTTGTGTGTTGTCTCTGCTAGAGATGGAACAACAATTACCAGCGTGTCACGCTTGAGTATGCTGAAGCTTTTAGCACAGGTTTGACTGTACGAATAGGAAAAAGCTATTTAGATTATCAAGTTTGTATGGAAAATTATATAAAATGTTGAACAAAATATAAAAAGTAAACAATATTTAAAATTTTTAAAATTTAAATGCAATAAAAAAATATATATACATATATATTTATTATTAAATTTCTAAATTATAAAAAAATTTTTTTTGAAATAATGACAAATTTATTAAGGCTCTTTTAAAAAATAAATAAGAAATGATTGAAGAAAATATGAAAATGCTTTGCAATAATAAATTAAAAGTTATTAAAGAGAATTAAAAAAAATATATTTAAAGCTATATAAAACATAATAATTTCAACATTATCAAACACATTAAAATTGAGAGAGAAAAAAATATTTTAACCTATTAAAAGCGTATTCAAATTCTTTAAATATATTTTTATAACTTTATTACTTTTAGAAAAAAATATAAAGCTACTTACAAGCAATATATTATCCTACTAATTATTAACAAATATTTAAGTTCTTACAAATATATTTAAATTTATATTTAAAAGTATTAAAACTGTGCATTGTAACTTAGAGTAATATTTCCAATGCATAAATATTTGATTTCATTTGTAAAAATATTTTATTATTTATTAATGTTATTGTCCCAAAATGTATTTTTTACATTACATTAGATATATTACATTGCATATATATACACATATCTACATTATATATATCTTTTAAATGAATTATATTATTCAGTCAATTTTATTTCATAAATTTAAATTGTTTTTAGCCCCGTTCCGACATTCTTTAATACATTTCCATCTCTAAAACTTATGGCCACTAATTTTCAGCGGAAACATCTGGCCACTAACACACACGCATACAGAGAAACGTATATATATGTATGTGTATATAGGAGCTACTCAGACTATGAAGTCAACAGAGAACGGGTTTTTCATAAAGTTCTCACTCAGTTTGGAGGCAGCTTTGTGTCTGCCGCTGCTGCTGCTGCTGCTGCTGGGATAGGAACATGCAACGCCAGGCAAATGAACATAATTTGTGTTAGGAAATCTACATAAAATGTACTCTGACTCCCCTCCCTGCCCGCAGCAGGCAAGGATTCACACACACACACCGAGAGCAGTGGAGATGCTGATGAGCAGATAAATTCATTAGGCAAAACCATGTAATTGTTCCACCAGGACAACGGCAAAGGCGCGACAGTAAGCACCGATGGCGGGCTAAGACGTGCGCTAAAGGCAAACAAACAGCGCCAAGGCAAGGCAAGGCAAGGAGGATATGCGGACAGTTGGCCCAGCTGGCGGCAGTGCAGCAGGCTACACCAAGGCAGCCCGTCGACCACAGGCAGATCTTAAGTTTTGCTCAGCGGCAACGGCAGCTGCTGGCTAAGGCAGGAAGGTGCTGGCATGCGAAGCGTTACTAAATACAAATTAAACAAATCCATAAATAATGTTTAATAATATTAACAAGGATATTAGCAGAAGCCACACCCACACACACCCACGCACACACACACGCACACACTCATTGCAATCAGTGTGTGACTGCCGGGAAATGCATATTTTGTGGCTTCGCCCAGGAAGGGCTTACGACTAACTACTTGTATACGGATTCCAGCTAACAAGGCTGCTAAGACAACTTGAGTCCTACGAGGGCAGAACAGTCATCAATCGCAACCTCTACAGGTAAGTCCTTAAAATTAGAATATACAGAGATTTTTGAGAGCTTGAAGTGATTTAAGTGTTACTTAGCGAGAAATTATATTTATAATATTTTATTGGATTTTATAATTTTAAATTAATTTTTAAATATTTATATATTATTTTTCATTGGGTAAGTAGTCTTACTATTTATAAATAGAATATAAAAAAGGAAATTAAGTTGTTGTATTATTATAACAATAATTTTTAATTTTTCATTTATTTTTTTTATTAATATGAATTTTATTTTCTATTATGAAAATTATTTTTCCTAGTATACAATTATTTTTTTTATATATGAATATAATATAATAATATATAAAAAATATAAAAATATATATAATAATATATAAAAAACCAACTATATAAAAAATAAATGAAAAAAAAATTAATGAAAAGTGAAAAAAATATTGTTTAAATAAAATAAAGTATTAAGTTACTTTAAAATAATAATATAAATCTCTTAAATTTTCTTTATTAATAATCATCATATAAAAATAATAAAAAATCCATCAAAAATATATATGTAAAAGCAGTCATAATAGTTAATTAGAATTATTATAATTAATAATTTAATATATAATTATAAAATAAAAATAAATAGTTATATATTATTTTTTTAAAACAAATTAAGTTAGTTTATATTTATTAAAAAAAAAAGAATATAAAGCTCCATTAAATATATTAATTATTATATTAAGGTGAAATATGAAATGAATAATCAGATTAAAGTCGAATCATAGATGGTTAAAGTTCAAATGAAGTGGAATTTGTTGTCACAGAAGCGCCTGTGAACGGTATTAAGAGTTATTACTTCAATTAGGTAATGAAAGATTTACCTAGCTTTACTTTAAGTCTTTTCTTTTTCTCTGTGAACGGGATTTCTTAGGTCCTCGATTTCTTATCGCACGTTTGCGATATGCTTTGCGTCGTCTCTTTGAGTTGAGATGAGCTGGATATGAGCTGCTCTCCACATCCGTATGCCAGGAACAACGGCTCAGCTCAGACGTGTGCGTGGTAGAGCTATAGCTAGACGAATCGCTGTCGGAGAAATAGTATTTGTCTAGTCTGCGACTCATTTGCCTGCGTCTGAGTGCATTTGCTGTTGTGGGCGAGGAGGAGCTCATCGAGTTCGTTGTGGAGGAGTAGTCGGGCGAGCTGCTGCTGCTGCAGCTGTAGCTCGATTGCCTATCGAACTCACGCATCGATCTGATTGGTAAATAGTTGGCGTAGCGCTGAGTGGGCAGCTGGGGGTAGTATCGCCTGCCAGGCAGCCCCTCTCGCTCTCGATGCATGTAGTAGGGATCTGTGTCCAAGTTATTGTATTCCACCAGCGGCTGTTGCTGGCTGCCCACCCCATAGCCAGCCTGCTGCATCATTTGCCGAAAACTACGCAGGCTTCTTTCAAAGGAGCTCTCCAGCCATGGCTCACGTTGAGGCGGATAGCTCATCCAGTCTGCCGCAGGCGGCAGGTAAGGCATGTCCTGGGGCCACGGCTGCGGCAAGTCGACGCGCTCAAACATGACATAGTTGCCGAAATTCGGGCTGGCCGGGTGCCTGAAGCGGCAGCTGCTGCCCCAGGAGCAGCTGTTGCTAACGTGGAAGCGACAAATGGGCAGCGATTCCTCAGAATCCTCGCTAGACAGTTCGCCATCTTCCAGATCGACTGGCTGTGGTGCAGTCTGTCTGCTTCTCTTACGTACATAAGGCGAATCATTCCGCTGGGGCTGGGACTGCCTCGGCTTCCGCAAATCCTTTTCATGCCGCCCACGAGCTGCAGGCTTACGCGGCTTCTTCTTCCTGCTCCTTTTATTGCGTTCATTTCTAACCTCTTTCTCACGTTTACGACGCGATTCCCTATGCTTCCAACGTATTCTTGATGATTGCGAATCCACTGAGCTCTTTCGTCTACGTTTTGGAGTCGATGTCATTTTGATGGCAGCGAATCAAAATTTACTTATTCATTACATTTCTTAGTTATTTCCCATTTGAATTTGTGCTGCAATTGAGCTTTTATATTTTCACGCCAAAAATGTGAAGATTCGACATGCAATTGCTAGAGTATCGATGCTCGATAGCTCAGCGATTTAGCGTTGCCAGACTATTTTGGACATCGCAAGTTGTTTTAAATATATAAAAAGTAATTTAAATTATTTTTAAGTATTACTATTATTTGTTTTAAAAATAACTCTTCTTAAAATTAATATATAACAAATTATTTAAGTCATATTTAAATAATACTATTTTTTTAGTTTAAATATATATATATATAAATATAATAAATAAAATTACATATATATAATTTTTAAAATATAATAATAATATGAGAAAAATGTTATTTTCCTGCTTCCCTTTTCTCTCTTCTTAAATTAAAAAAAAAGTATATATATATATATATATATATATATATATATATATATATATATATAAAACAACTTAGATTAATATGAAGTACTATTATTATTTTTTTTAATATATTTATACATAAAAAGTATAAGATTCACTTCGCTCTCCATCCCTTTCTCCCTCTTTTTCTAAAAAAAAAAAATTTAGAAAAAAAGAGAGAGGGAGAGATTAAATAATTTATTCAAAAAAATTTAAAATAAATAATAATAATAATTAAAAAATATTAAAATATTATTATTTTTTAATGTTAATATTTGATTTAAATTATTTAACCTTTCTTCCTACCTCTTCTTCAATTCCTTTACAAAAAAAAAAACCGCTGCAAAACATAGTAGACTGCACATATTTTAAACTGAAATGTAAAAAAAAAATTAATTTTATACTAAGAAAAAAAGAATTATAATGTCCCTCTTGTACCAACTAAATTCAGTGTTTAGTAGGCCCGTCGGCATTGTCGTGGCCCAAGTGCGAGATCTACTCTTTCTGCCGCTGGACACGTTTGCTTTGGTAACCATAATTCTCTTGCTCATGTTGGCTAAACAGATGCTCCTCTTTTACATCTATCTATATAAAGAAATAAGCGCGACGCTGCAAAGCGCAGAACTTTTTGGGCACAGCGTGTGGAGCTTGGCCATAAAAATGTTCGTAGCTGTGATGGAAGATGTAATCTTGGTAGTTCGAGCAGAGTTCGGGTATGAATTGAGATATATAGAGTATATATGATTATATGTGGATAATAATTGGCAGGTACTTAGTCAGGAGTCTATGAAGTAAGAGCAAGTCTGTCTTCCAAACTTAAGAAGATTTATATATATAAATATTTTATTTTATTTTATTTTTATTTTTATTATAGACTTTTGTTCACCTCAAAACATTTGCCGCCCGTTTCAACTTTAAACTGTCCTAAAATAAAATAATAAACTATATAATTCGTGTGCCCAACCAAGTGCAGATATTTTTAGTGTACTACCTGGCGTATGCGTAATGTCTTTCTTCGTATTTCCCTGAAAAAGAAAGGGTTTCTTATATTTGTTTTCTCTCTCTTCTTTTATAAATCCAATATGTAAGTTGGGCACATTTAAATGCATATTAAGAGGCCAGAAATTAGACTGCAGAGCGAGACATCCTTGGGCAGCGGCATGACCCCCATCTTCGGCAGCCGCCTCGAGGTTCGAGCCTCGTCCAGCATCAATTTCCGCAAAATTGCGCCACTAAATTACCATAACGCGGGCAGCGAGACGCCCCAGCCCATGGCCCCAGCAGATGTTCCGCGAAAAACTAGCGCCAAGGCGACAAGTGAGAGACGAGACGAGACGAGACGAGACGAAACCGAACTGCAAATAAGCAAAAGAAAAACGCAAACATCAGCAATGCGGCATTGGTGCTACCTGTGTGACGGAGCCCCAAACCCGTGCCCGTGCCCGTGCTCGGCCATGTCCCACAGGACTTGTAAATAGCAACACGCAAACAAGTTAAAAAGTTCTGCTGTTGTTCTTGGTCGCTTCTTTATGCTTCGCCTGGCTCAGGCCCCCAACATAATCGTTTCTCATTTCAATGGCGGAGCTCCAACCGCCCCCCCCCCCTTCCGCCCCACCGCTCACCTTTTGTGCCGGCCCGCAATTTAGTTTTGAGCGTAATTTCTTTTAATAGCGCCAGTCGACAGATAAAATTCACCACACCCAAAACACACACAGAGAGGCAGAGACAGAGCTCTGGCTGACGTCTCGCGCCCAGTTGGAGCAGCTGGAGCAGCCGAAAGGGGGACTGTGCGTGGCTGGCGGATATCGCAAGTAAATTGCTTAATTTTGGCCATGTCTCAGCCCCTGGGCTGGGCGGCATTACCTGGCCTCGCTCTCAGGCCCCGCCACTTGTTTTGTTTTATTGCGCCTTGGGGTTGCAGCGTGTGCTGCTTGGGTTCACCAAGGAGGGGGGGTGGCTGGGTCCACGTTGACGTTTTCGGGCATGACGATTTCATTTGCATTTTATGATAATTGAACTTCATAAATATGTCACGGCAGCGTCTTAAAAGTGCCAGCGGTAAGTACACACGCCGTTTGCTGCCTGAGCTAAATGCTCCAGCATCTCGAGCAGGCAGCAGCATCCCATTGTCCTCGCCCTCGGCCACGCCCACGCCCACGCGTCATGTGCTTCATAATTATTTTGAAGTGTCGTCGTTAATTTGAAATACTTATGGCCAAGGCGGGCCGGACCATAAACTGCTAAACAAAAGTGGATTACGGTTAGATTTTAAATATGCTAAATATATGGGCGTAATCGTATCGTGTGACTACAACAAGATTGAGCAAGATGAAGATGGTGATGGGGATGATGATGATGTTGGTGTTAAGTGTGAGTAGTTGTAGAAGACTTTTAAGTGGGTATTAGTTTGATAAATCTGTCGAAGAATAAAGTGTGAATAGGCAAAGGGCTGATGGTTACTTGGGGAGAGAAGAAGGCAAGCTAATGGGTACAACCCATCTAATCTGTTCTTGCTCATCTCTATTCCATTGTCAAGCATCAGTCATTGTTTTGATAGATTTATCAGCCTTATAGGTACGACCCATCTAATCTATTCAAACTCATCTCTATTCCATTGCCAAGCATCAGTCACTGATCTGATAGACCTATCGAAGAATAGTTAGAGAGAGGACAGGTAAAGGCATATAGAGCCAACCTTAAGGGTACAACCCATCATTCTATTCAATCTTATCTCTGTTCTATTGACAATCAGCAATCAATAGTTTCATAATCCTATCGAGGAATAGTTAAATGAGGAGAGGTAAAAGCTGAGATTTACTTAGAGACATAGAAGGTCAATCCTATAGGTACAACCCTTCCAATCTGATTCGCTCATCTCTGTTCCATTACCAAGCATCAAGCATTAAAAGGATAGAGCTATCAAATTAAAGCGAGAATAGGTAAAGGTTGAGAGTTACTTTAAGATAGAGAGAGTCAACATTAAAGGTACAACCCATTCAATCTGTTTAAGCATCAATCACTAACTGGATAGGTCTATCGAAGAATAGTTAAGGCGAGGATAAACGAAGACCTTTTTAAAGATAGACCCAACCCTATAGATACTCATTGCCCATCATCAGCCTTCAGTTTGATATACCAATCGAAGCATAGTTACAATGAAGTCAAGCAAAGTCAGTCTTACTCAAAGATAGACTCAACCCTATAAAGACAACCCATCCCATCTATTCCAGTTCATCCCTCTGCCATTACCAATCATCAGTCATTAACACTTTGAACCTCATTAGAATCACAACTCATCAAGATTCCCACACAGAGGCAACCACAGCAACTAGACTAAGTCCTTCAGCAAATGCCGTCAACTATTTGGCGGCGCCATGAATAAAGTCGGGCATAAACAGGATATATGGCCACAAATCCCAGCGCCTTGCAGCGGCAATGAATATTAATGAGATGTCATCAGTCTTTCGTCAAATTAAAACGCACAGCCCAGAGCTGGGCAAGGACTTCGTCTCCGACTCGGGCTGACTTGCTGAGTTGCTGTTGCTATTGCTGCTGCTGCTGTGTTGTGCGCACATCCTGCGGTAACTTTTCTAATTGTTGCCAACACACAACACGAATAAATCAGCCGGAAAACAAGCGGCGCAAGGGTGAGCGAAGGAAGGGTCCTTAGCGTCTTTGGCTGTGCCGCATTTTCGGCAGTTTGTTGTGCACTAGTTGTGTATTTCGTCAGCCGGAAAGGTGCTCTGGCAACCCTTGAGCGTCACCTCTGCCGTCATACGTCAGCGTGCTATCATCACGCTTGTTTACACGCATAATTATCCCTGTGTCCCGGATACCGGGAATTCCATCTCCATTAGCGCCTCCGCCGAAGTCAAATCGACTTGGTCTTGCGGCTTTGCTGGCTGCCTTCAGCGATTTAATGCCTCGTGACAGATTTCTCACTTGAACCCGAAATGACGGGCCGTGTCACAATTTGATGCTGATAATATGTTAATGAGGTTTGTTTATTTGATTTATATTCCCCTTGTCAGCCTGCAGCGGCTTAGGCAACAACTTTACGGCTCGACAGCTCCTGCAGCACTTGCTCCTGTTGTTGTTGTGGTTGTTGTTGCTATTGTTTATCTAAATCAGGCCTAAGTGGAAGTTAAACGGCGCTTTTGAAGCAACCACAAACATAATTTCATCACCTGTTTGTGGGTCACATCTTAAGTTGCTACAGTTGAGGCGATTAGTCTTGAGCTTTGAGCAGTTGATATTCAATCGTATGACAGTGAAGGACTCTGAATTCCAAGTGTATATTTATTGCATGCAATAAAACTCTGAAAATGATATATCTGTATGGAGCGAGTCATACTTTTAAGCTATAACTAAGTTGATAGAGCTCATAGCTGTATAAAATTTATTTAGAAAGGAACGGAAATATCTATATGGAAACTTGTTTATTATGGTTGTCATTAACTTTTGGATGTTTTTAATGTTTTCAGCCCTTAATTTATTAAAAATATTGGATTTCCGCAAATACGCGATACAGACTGAGGACGGACTAGCAGATCCTAAAAGGTATGTGTATTGTATATCTATATTCTTAATGATAATTACTAAGAATTCGGTCCATCTCTCTGTCGTTTCGTTAATTTATCCGTAAATCCATCCATGCAGCCATCTGTCTATCCGTCCACTTGTCTGTCGGTCTTTCCATGCGTTCGTTCATCTGAGCAATCCATTCGTTCGTCCGCGCGTTCGTCTGTCTATTTATCTCTTTGTTAGTCTATCCATCTGTCCGTCCGTCGTTTCATACATGCGTTCCATATATCCGATCGCCTATCCATCCGTCTGTCCGTCCATTTCTTCATTCGTTCGTCCGTCTGTCTATTTTCTTATTGGTGTCCATCTCTTCTTCCGTCTGTCCATCCGTTCGTCCGTATGATCACATCAATAATGGTTGTCTTATGGTTGTTATCTTGAGAGTACTCGTACTCGTACTTGTTTTGTATAACTTTGAAGCTGAGAGAGGTTAGAGGAATATATCTTATACAGATTCATCCCTTTTTCCCATTATTTAATCACGATAGAAACTCATCGTCGAATCCTCGTAACAAATTAACTTCTCTAGCTGTCTATATACACACATATAAAGAACCTAATTTTTGCTAGTTATCCTTGAATGCTTTGTCAAACGTTGTCTGAGCATACAATTGTAAAGCAGTTTGTTGAGAACCGAATAACGAGAAATAAATCTTCCAAAATTCACTTTAGCCAAATCGCGATCAACGTTTTGAGTAAATAGGTGAGCGTAAATAAATGCCTTCAAGCATATAGTTTCTCAATCCGCTCGTCGATCGCAGCATTCGTCATGATGCGCCTTAAGCAAATCGAGCCTGCCCAGGTCGAGTTACGCGCCAAGGACGAGGTTCGGGCCAGCTTCATAGTGTTCGCCGTGCTCTGTGCTGCCATACGGATAACTCCATATCTGCTGCGCAAGCTGTCTTCCTGATCGCCCTCAGCCCCATGGGGACCAACAAGCAACATGGGCGCATTACCTTTCCAAAAATTTTCAAGTTTTACACATTACTTCAATGTTCTTAAAGGTTCTCAAGTAGTAGAATGTATTGCACGAACTGCTATGTAAAGATCTTAAGTATCCATCTCAAAATACACGCACAATCTTAAATTAAGCGAAACATATAATGAGTAAGTAAATATTAGGATTTATCTACAACATTGAATTTAATCTTTTTTTTTTTTGGCTAACGATTTTTTATAGAAATATTTGGTGATGGATTGGTAATATATATAATACATAAAGGTATTTTTTTTTTTTCTTTAAAGAATAGAAATTTTTTTTTTGTTAGAGAAAATAGCTTTTTGACCTACACGAAATATTTGATAATTTATGTTACCCAATTTGAGCAATTGCCGCTTAATAATTTCATGTCTTCTCATGGCAACAAATATATAATAGTTCCCATATTTAGCTTTTTTTGTATCAAAGAACAAAAAAGGAAATTAGCTCACATATTTGATATATTTGAGTATTTGGAGAGCGAAATGCTGATAACGCACAGTATATCTACCCAACGTGCTCAAATAGTAAACAAAATTCATAAAATATGCTCTAATTAGTTTATAATTTATATGAAATGTAAGGCTGTAATTCGATGTGTCTGTGGTTTGATCGACTATAAGCTGGTTGAATAAACCAGAATCATAGCAGATTACTTGAATAGTTATTTAAAATATTTTGTATTTTTTTTCTTATGATTTTTAATTTTAAAGAACAGCGAATTCTAGAGATACTCACAATTTTTTGTTTATCATCCAAGACAAACTCAATGCGTAAATGTCCAATTGATTTGCCTAAAAAGCTAAAAGTTCGTCTTGAATTAATATAAAAAATATATACATATATATTAAAAATATTATATATATTTTTTATATATTATATATAATTTTAGCATAATATTTTATATATATATTTTATATATATATATATATATATATATATATATATATATATATATATAATATGTTTTGTATATTTATAAATATATATATATATATTTACAAAATTTGTCGAATAAAAAAAATATATATTTATATAAATTTTTTTGTTAAATTTGATATTTATTTAAGATTCATTCAAGACGAAAAGCTTATCTATAATAGATTTAAAATTTGACTTATACTCTCGCATTTATATTATATATATTTTATATACCTCTTAAGTCACTCTACAACCCATACCGAACTAGCTAATTTTCCATAGCATACATTTCAGGGCAATCACTTCGGCTCTACTCTCACTTTCGCTTCGCATAATTCTGCAGTTTTTTCTATTGAAATATGCATTTACCTATTAGCTGTTTCATATACATTCGACCAATCTAGCGCATGAGTTGCGAAAAAAAGCAGTTGAGGGCTCCAAAAAGCGCCAAGTGGCGGCTGGGGTCGGGGCGAGCGGGGAGGCAGCGCCAGCTATGTGGCCCCATTAGTCGTTGCTGATTCTGGCGCACATTATTTCTGGCACGGCACGTGTTTGAACCACAAACAGATGAATTTCTGCAGTGGAGCAGCGACGGCGACGACGACGAATTATGAGCCACTCAGCGCACTTGCGCGTACCAAGTGGGGGGAGGGGCTATGGCGAGTGCTAGGGTCCTAGGCCCGGAGGCTGTGCGCTGGCTCGCTGGCTCGCTCACTCGCAACTGCAATTCGTCCTGGGGGTCTTTTTTGTGTTAATAATAAATAAGCGTGGCTCGGGCAGGTGGCAGAGGCGGAGGCAGAGCTCTGAGCACACCTTTGTGCTTGTGTTTTGGACACCGGAGCGCATTTTAATGGACGAATGCAACGCCAACGACCCGACCCGGCCCAGCCCAGCACACCTCCTAGCGCCTTGCACCACTTGCAGCTGTGCATATGTGTGTGTGTCTGTGTGTGTGTGTGTCCTGAGTCGAGCTCGTGCCCGTGCCCGTGCTGCTACGCTTGAAATACGGCATTTGCTCGTCCATCTTTTGATTTAGCACCGACATAAAAATGATTTATCAGTGACATTAAAATAATGCACACTGCGGCGCATTTTATGTGCGAATGGATTTTCGCGCCTTTTTGTTTTCCCCTCCCCGCCAGATTCCGCCTCATTTGCCCCCCTTTCTATCTCTCTCTCTCTCTCTCTCTCTCTGCCTAGTCCGAGGCTGCCGCTTGCCATGGCCGAGCCTGCTCTATCCGCAAACAGCTGTCCGTCCGTCCCGCGCTCCGTCAGTCTTTGTATGCTGCCGTCAGCCAAATGTTTTACGGCCGAGGTGTTTGTGACTGCCACACTCGCTGCATGTGTGCCCCCATGTGTGTGTGAGTGTGTGTGCGAGAGTGTGTGTGTGTGTGTGTGTGCGCGCCGTTGAGCTCTGCACCTATCCGAACCTAGCCGGAGATTCATAAATGTAAACTTTTATGCGATTATCGCGCTCTCTTTCTCGCTGCAGAGCTCGGCACATTTTACAGTGCGAAATGCACTGAACAAAATTGATGAGAAGTTTGAAATATATGATAAGGTAAATGTTATAAGCAAACAAAAAATATGATAAAAAAAATGAAATACAAAAAAAAACCTATTGATGGCTATTTTTAATATCTAAACAAGTTTTAAAGAAAGCTTTAATTTATTTAAATATCAATCAAATTGAACATATTTAAAAGTCTACTCATAATTAAAAATTTAATAAATTATAAATTATAAATTTAATATTTAAAGATTTTTTAATATTTTATATGCAGAAATTATTCATATTAAAAATTAATTCTCATAGATATTTATTATGAAAATATATATTATTCAAAAATTTATTTTAATTTAAGAAATGCACTTTATTTATTAATATTTTTTTATTTTACTATATATATGTCTAATATTGAAAAAAATATTATAAAAAAACCTTTTTTTCCATATGTCTTTCTTTATAATACTTTATTTATATATTTTTATCATAATATTAAAAATGTAGTTCTAAAAAATATTTATATTGTAATTATATTGTATTTATATTGTAATTTTTATTTTATTATTTTTATATATATATATTTTTTTTTTATAATATTAATATTTATATGTTGAATCTATAGAAATTGTTAAGAATTTTTGTTAATATATTTTTTATGTATATTCAAAATTCATAGATATTTAGTAAGTATTATATACTATTAAAAAATAAAACTTTATTTATGTCTTTTAATTTTTTGTATATTTTATTTACCTATTACTTAAATATATACTTCTTTATTTAATATATTAATATATTAATATTTTAATATATATTTGTTAAACTATTTTTTCTATGCTGTTTTCTTCATAATTATTCACTAATTTCAAGTTTTTACAATTTTATGCTCTATAATTTCTAACAATTTCTCTTAGTGTATTTGGGGGCTATGTATTTGAAATGTGCCATAATTTGCACCCAGATGTGTGACAGAGCAGCCGGCGGGCCAGCGGGCTGGCAATCAAGCGAGAAATGCAGCTCGGCAGCCCACTGGGTGTCCCACTGGGGACAACATATGCCCCGGCGCGGCACGGCAACTCATTAGAGCGGGCGTTGCAAGAGAGAGACAGAGAGAGAGGGAGAGGGAGAGAGTGAGAGCAAGTCAGCAGCAGATATGAGACAGATACGAGGAACACGGATATGGACATGTGCATGCACATCTGCAGACGCCGCTGATTGCCCTGGCCATGGACGCAGCTTGGCCCGCAGTTGGCAGCGTCAGCATAATTTCCTGATGCTAAATGCCAAACGCAGAGCGTGGAGCGGGCGGGGCGGGGAGGCCGGGAGGCCGGGAGGCCAGGAGGCGAGCACTTAAGCTCATCCGCCGTGGTTGCCATTCGACTGACCGACTGCCAGCGCACGAGCGCCTTGCTGGGACGGGCACTGGGCGGGGTTAGAGGAGTTGTTGTTGTTGTTGTTGCTGTTGCTGCTGCTGCGGCTCTGTGTCATTGTCTCGCGCACTAAGACCATGGCCGTAACCAGAACTACGAGCAGGCAGGAGCAGGCAGGACCCAGACCCGGACCCTGGCAATTTAGAGTGGCGCACACACACCTGTTTTTGGGTAATTTATCTCGAAGAATTATTATTTCAAATATTTTGGGGCTGTGGGCGCTGCCTCCCCCCAGGACGACGCAACGAAATAAAAGGATTTTAAAATGGTCATTTGATATGAATTATGCGCGCTGCTGCAATTACACAGTCAAAGCCCCCCACCTACCGCGCCCCACATCCGCCCCCCATCGGGCAGCCCAGTTGATGCTTTTGTCTGACTGTGATGCGGTTGTCTGAAGCGCTTAGATGGGTCCAGCTGGCAGCTGGGGAGCTGGAGCTGGAGCTGGTCATTCGCTTGTTTATGGGCGTGGCCGGGCATTCGCGCTCCTCGGACTTCATTGTTAAATAATTAAATCAGTCGCGAGACTAATATATTTCTCTTAATTGCAGGCCAAGTCATGTGTGCGCTCCACGGGCTCCACTCCTGATTTATGCCCCCGGCCGATGGACGACAATAGGCGACATCGGGCATATGCAGCATTATAAATGGATCCACCACAGCTGCTAACGGAGCCGCATTATGATATATTGAATGCAGATGGATGAAAGACCTTTTTGCTGCCCCAACTATTGTCTAGCTCGAGCTATTTCATATTCACTCAATTTTACTAGAGTTGAGCTTGAGAGTTGAGGTAAGCAAATATGTATTTATTGACTGAGCAAATCTTGCTTTATATCAACTTGATTTCAGCGAAATGATTCAACTGGAATCATAATTAATACAAATAGGAAAGAAATATACGCATAAATATAAGTGAATGTCTTTTGTGCTCTGCCGCCTGTGCCACGAGCCTTAGTTGAGCTTAAGAGCGAAAACAGACTTAAGTTCCAATTGTATGTAAAGAGATTGCTCTTATTCGCGCCATTTTGCTCTCCTTTTTGACATGTTAATTCGTGCTCTCCACACTTTCGCCATCATTCGTCATTCGAGCATTTAGAATTGAACAATTCAAAGAGTGCTGCGCGTGCTTCGACAGCTCTGTAAGTTGTCTACATATACCCATACATGCATTTGTATATATGTATGTATGTTAGGCTAAGCAGCGAGCGCAAATAGAACTTAGTGCGAAGTCGATGGAAAGACTTGCGCTGAATCTTGCAATTTAGCTCTTATGCTTTCCTCATTCCTTTTGCCAAAGCTTCGTCTTTAGTTGCTAGGCCACCGCCGAATTGAACAATTGTTAGACACGCAGCTGAGTGTGCGTCGACAGCTCTGCAAGTTAACTACACATACATATGCATGCATTTATATACATGTATGTATGTTTGGTCGAACAGCGAGCGCAAATGTAACTTAGTGCGAAGTCGATGGAAAGACTTGCGCTGAATCTTGCAATTTAGCTCTTATGCTTGCTCATTCCTTTTGCCAGAGCTTTAGTTGCTAAGCCGCCGTATTGAACGATTGTAAGAAGAGTGCAGCTGCGTGTGCGCCGACAGCTCTGCAATTCGTCTACTCATACACACATACATGCAGATAGGAGCGAATAATATGACAATTGTCAAAGTATTTGTGTAAAGAAGTAAATTATAAAGTGAAGAAGTAATTTGTGAGAGCAGCAGTTAGAGCGTGCATTTGTAGGAGCGGAAGTATTGATTTGCTCTCTCACACTCGTTCGCTGTAAGCTCAACAGTGTGAAATTGAAAGTGAAGCCAAATGGCTGTGTTTTATTTTAGCATTGCTGATCGCGCAGCAGAAGTCGTCGTAGTCGCTCTGTTTTAAAACTAAATAGACAAATAAAGTGAACATATTTGCACTTGTAAATAAGCTTTGCAAAAAATCACGCCAGTTTAACAAATGCCCTTTGACATCTTATATATTCATCAGCAGACACCAATTGTCTAGAAAGGTAAGACAAATATAATATACATACATACAGTAAAATATATATTTACGTATGTATATGTGTATAAATGCCTGTTGAGCTTAGCAACCAGCAGTAGTTGCACTTATGAGCGAAAATTTATTCAAGTTGTTAGTTAAAGTAAAGGCACTTGCTCATTCGCTTCCCTCATTACTCACCCCTCTTCATGCTCATTCGTTCTCTCAGCGCATCGGCCCTCTTTCGTTTTTCGTGCACTTAGAATTGGACGATTGCTAGAAGAGTGCAGCTGCGTGTGCGTCGACAGCTCTGCAATTCGTCTACATATACACAAGCATGCATACAATAACAAAGTGAAGAAGTAATGAGCGCGACAATTAGAGCGCGAATTTGTCGACGTGAAAGCTGCTCTCCCTCGGCTCGCGCTCTCGAGCTCACGTTGTACGTTCACTGCAGCTCAGCAGTTGAGCCACGCACGCAGTGTGCAACTGAAAGTGAAGCCGAATGTTTGTGTGTTTTTGGCGCTGCTGATCCCGCCAGACACCATCAAAATGAATTTTAATTTATATTTATTATATTTTAAATATGTTAAGGATGCTTTTCGTGAAGACTTGGTGTTTTTAATTAATTCATTTGTTCAAATTATAAAAAAAAATCCACATAAAGTGTAATTGCTCAGTTGATAAATGGTTTTTAAAAATTCATTTGAAATCACAACTTCAAGCAGTTGGCTGAAGGAATGTCATACAAGGACGTGTACATATAAGAAGGGTAAAGGGAAAAATATTTTGCTTGGCAAAGCGAACGTGAAATAATCAATGGAAAATCAACAAAAGCATTAAAAATAATTGCAGCGAAACCAGAAAAAAAGGGAGAAGAATAAGAAGAGGAAGAGGAACTACGTTTGCTTGATAGAGGGGTGTGAGGCGTTGGAATACAAATTGAACAAGTAAGAAAACTCTAGTCGGGCGTAACCGACTAGGGTATACCCTGAGCCTCGTCGAACCTGTGTTTTCCAATACACTTATATTTGGCGTAAAATTATACAAAAATTTCAAGTTTAAAGCATTTTTTTTCAAAAAACTGACATTGGCGAGGTTTGAACCTACGTTAACTAAGCAACGCGCATCGCCTCTACCAACGACGCCACTCCACTGTCTTAGAAAGCGATGGTAAATGTAAACTAACGCAGCAGCTGATGATTCAACAAAATTCAAACGTAATTTGCGATTCTTCGAATCGACTAGAATGCGAGCGTTTGTATGTGTGTGTGCAAGTGCGTTCGCTTGGCGCTGCTGCAGCGTATTTTTGCAAAGTAGCCAAACGTTTTGTTTAATAACTTTTTTGCTATTTAACGGATTTCAATGAAATTTTCGGCATATGATCAACATATTCTATGGGCATATTTGTCAGTTTAGTAAAAGTGCCAACTCATTCGCATTTTGGCTATATTTGAGACTGAACTTCAATTGGGGGAAATTTGGGGCCGGTATCCAAAATGTAACAAAATTCGAAATTGCATAAAATACATATAAAGCTAAATATAAAATTTGGTATCTCTAGCTTAAAAGATGGGCGAGATAGAATTTTATAACTGAATTTCGATAATGTTTTTATTCGATAACAAAAAAACGAATATATTTATCGATTATCGAAAATAAACTCGATATGCGCGCTGTATATAGGGATCTACAAAAAAAATTTCAAGTCTCTAGCTCTTCTGAGAGCTGAGATCGACGCGTTCATACATACGGACAGACGGACGGACGGACGGACGGACGGACGGACGGACGGACGGACGGACGGACGGACGGACGGACGGACAGACAGACGGACAGGGCCAAATCGATTTCTCTTGTCGTCCTGATCAAGAATATATATACTTCATGGGGTCTGCCACGCCTCCTTCTGCCTGTTACATACATCCAACAAAAACATTATACCCTGATTTCCCATTTTCAATGGGCTCAGGGTATAAAAAGAAATGTAAAAATAATCGGCAATAAATTTAGCAAAAGTGTCGAAAACGGTTCATACACACACACACACACTGACACACACACACACATGAACACACGGAAATTTGGCCACGCCAAGAACTCATAGTTCAATGTCCTCAGCAGGCGACGACAGAGAGACACAAAAGAGAGAGGGGCAGAAGAGCGCGAGAGTGAGTGTAAGAGAGAGAGCGAAGAGAGAGAGAGAGGGTGAGTGCAGTGTGCAACCGCTCGCAGTAGCAACCGCATTTATAATAAATTGAATTGCAATAACTCAACTTCAATCAAAAATCATAATTCATGGATTTCGACAGCTCGAAACGCTGCCGAACCCGTTTTTGGCCAGGAGCTGGAGCTGGAGCTGGCAGCCGTGCAAGGTCCTTGCCATGCCCTTTCCCTTTCCCTTTCCCTTTTTACTCGTGGCTTTTCTCTTCTCCTTCTTTTTTCATTATTTTGTGCATTGGCCGTCGCTGGGGCGACGCAGCCGAAAATTATAAATCTGCGCTTTGACATGAAGATGCAAGTGAGTGCTGGGGGAGGGGTAGTCGAAGGGGGCTGTGAGGGGGGGGGCGGTCTGGTCGGTCTGCTACTGAAGACATGAATTTATAGACGAAGACATAAATACAAACGGAGCCATCGAAGTCGAAACGAACGAGCGAACGGCCCCAAAGACAGAGAAAAGTGCGAGCGCCCAAGGAGGCGGAACACGCTCAATGCCCATAAATATCCTGGCGCTTGTAGTTGCAACTGTTCCGGCCAAGTGCAGGACGTCTTCAAGCGAGGGAGGAAGGGGGGGTTCTGGGCATTTTAGGTGAAAATAATCACCGCTTCACATGAAATCATTTTGCGCCACAAAATGCCAAAGAAAATGCAAGCAGCGCCCAGGAGGTGGGCGAAAGGAGCGAAGTGCCGGCAGGATACGCCAGGATCTGGCTGGCAGAGCACCCCACGATATAAATTCAAACTTCTGCCCCATCCAGCGCAAACAAATCAAAAGTGACAATTTCGCAAATCGCTTAAATGATTCCCCTCTCTGATTTGTGGCCCCACTCAAATGCAGGACGAAACTGGCTTTTAATGATAGCCAAGACAATGCCTGGAAGATTATAGCCAAACATATTCCGAGAAGTGCACAGACTGAGTGGGTATTTAGGATTATATTCTAAATTGCATAGGCTGAGTGGGTAGAGGGGAAAGTAGTGCAAGGAATTTGATTGACAACCTGCCAAGTAACAGGATATAGATAAGATCAATGGAAGTATTTATAGAGTGTTTGGCTCATTGCTGGAAAGGAGATAAGTGAGGAAAGGAATTGGATTGGAGACTCCTTTTATAGGAAAGTGCACCATTTATGGGCTAGAAGTCGTTTATTCATCAACATTTCTATTCTATCTTATATATCATACTGGGCTATACATTCTATCTTTTCTTTTCTATCTTATATACCATGCCAGGCTATACAAAATATTGCCTATTTAGAGATTTATAAATACGGATTTAAATGCTTTACATTTGTGAAAATATTGAAGAAATTCGAATCAATTTATTTTAACTCAATCTTCCATTTTTTGACTAAGAGAATCATTCCAGTTGAACTCAATCTGTCCATATTTTGCTTTGACCAGGACTAGACCAGGATTAGACTCTGTAATATATAAAGGGAGATAAGGTATAAAAGAAATATATCAATATGTATAACAAAATATTCTTATTATGTCGGGCTCTCTCTTAAAAGGCCTTGAGCTCAGTTCGTAAAATGATTTTTACTTACTTCAAATAACTGAATCTGGGAATTCAAGAACTCCAATTCAAACTACAATCTACAAATTATCTCGACTTAAACTGGAAACGTCTAGCCTTGACCAAGTGCAGAGTGGTCAAGAGCTAAAAAAAAACTGTATTCACATCGAATTATTTCAGATTTTTTTAACTTTTCCATAAGCTCAACACAATATTTCCTTCATACTCGCATAAATTACCTCCTCTTAACTTTATTATTCATTGAAATAGCTCTATCAATGCATGCCTTTACACAGTTGTTTATATGCCTCAAAAAAAAAGGAGGTGAACAATAGCTGTATTATAATGTTAAGCACAATTCTTTAACCAAAGCAGGCGAAGAGTCACAAAACACGGAAAGAAATGCACATAATTTTTTCCAGCTTCCGCTGCTTTATTGAACGCAAAAAAATAGGTAAACAAAGCGCAAGAAGAAGAGCAACAAATGGCGTTAAAAGTTGGCTTAAAGCACAGCGAAATCTAGACACACTTTGTAGATATATTAAAATTAAAATAATATAAATTAATAATTAATATAAATTAAGGATTTAATTTTAAATTTTATTAATTATTTTTATTATTTTTTTATATATGTTATAATATTAAAGCAAAAGTGAAACTTGGATATAATTAAATATATTTAAAAATTATCAACTAATCTAAGAATTAAATTAAAAATGTAACTTTTTATTAATTATTTTTATAATATATTTTTTACTATATTTTTTTTTATTATCATATTTTTTATATATATATTTAATTCCAGGATTCGCCTTTCATGGACTCGACAGGCTTCAGCTAAAAGTTTTTCGTGTTTTTATGCAGCTGCTTCTTTTTATGTTATTTTATTTTATTTTTTTATTGCTTGGCAAATATTTTAATGTTTATTTATATGTAGATTTGGGCCGGGCCGAAAGGACTCGGCGGATGTTCGACGCCGTTTGACCATAGCCAAAGGATCTGCACACATTTTATTGTGCTCTCCTTTTTTCTGTTCGTTGTTGTTGCTGTCATAAAAAAGGACTCGCATTATGCTGTATGAAATGCGCAAAACACCTTTGGCCGCAGCAGCCAAAAGGGATACTCCACAAAGGTCGCGGAAGTAATTTACAATTTGAGCAGCGGCAAAAACGGGAACGAGAAAACAAAAAATCAGACAGCAAAGCAAATAAAGTAGTGAAAGGATGGGGAAGCGGGGAGCGGGGAGCAGAGGGGAGAGGGGAGCGTGCGGCGGGTTGTGTCTGGTCGCAAATTGACAAGATTTATTTTCAATTAAAAACAAACGAAAGGCGCGGCATTATCCTCGAGTCGCAGTCAAACATTTTATTGGCAGCGTTTTATGTGCGTTTCTCACATTGACAATAAATCAAAAGGCGGCCGTCGGACTCTCGTTCTCATTCTCGTTCGCATTCGCATTCACATTTTCATTTTCACATTTCCACAAATTTTCACAATTCTCCGAGCGGCGAAAACTATTGTCGGCGGCCGCGCAAGGACGATGCGGACGCGGCCACCCCTAAGCCACAGCGCATGCCACACGTTGATGAATTACGAAGGACATGCAGTCCTCACACACTCACACATGCACGCACAGCGATTGGCTGCACGTCGACATGCAATAATTTTATGTGAGAGAGAGCGAGAGAGAGGGAGGGGAGTGTGGGAGAGGGAGAAAAAAAGCTGCTGCTGCAGCCGCCTCATTGTTGTCCTGGTTATTTATGAGCCATTAAGGCAAGCGGCAATTGCACATGTGTTCTTCACACTACCCTTGCCCCCGCCCGCACCCCGTCCTCCTCGTCAAGGTGTTATGTGTGTCAGGTCGGCCGAAGACGACCTCGACGGATGTTGGCCCGGCTCTGTCTCTGTCGCTGTTGCTGTCGCGGCACAAATGTTAATAATTGCATGGCAGCATCCTTGATGTCCTTTCTATGTCTAATAATCATAAGGCATAATTCATTTGGCATCGTGTTTGCTGCCTGAATTTATGACACTTCTTCGTTCATTTGCTGAAAACAATTATCCTTTACGCCGTTAGCCCCGCTTAATTGCACGGCCCAAAGGATTCCGAATGGAGACATTAGAAAAATCTGTCGCCCGCCGCCAACAGGACACACGTCGCTGCAAGTCGTTAAAGCACGAATGTTACTCGCATGCCCTCTGCGCCCTTGGAGCCGCTCCCCGGCCAGGCCAAGTCCGTGAAACATGTGCTCCTCTGGTTTATTGAATATGACAGCGCTCGAGACCAATTCCAATCCTGCCCAAGGCAATACGTTTGGCAACAACTTGCTCGAATGTGCAATAAGTCGATGTAGCAAACGCGCCAACAATTGCCGCCTCGAAACATGTTTTCGCTCATCAAATGGGCTCCATGTTAGAGGATGTGCAGCGTAAATGTAAGATACGGGATGGACGAGATGAAGGCGGATAACAAGCTGAACAGTTTACGATCTTAGCTGAATTAATTCAACAATTGTGATCAACAAGTCTATTGAAAATGGGATTTCAGGGTATAATAATCTTGCGAAAATTTGTGTTACAGGCAGAAGGAGGCGTGTCAAATCCCATAAAATATATATATTCTTGAACAGGATGACTAAGTGAGTTGATCTAGCCATGTATATGTTTTCAGTCCGTCCATCGGTCCTTCCTTCCTTTCTTTCTGTCTGTTCGTCCTTCCTTCCGTTCTTTCATTCGTCGGTCTGTCCAACCGTCTGTCCACTCGTCCGTCCGAAAAGTCAGGAGACCTCAGATTTACTGCCCGTAATAAATACGCAATGAATATCAAATGTAATATATATATATATTTATCAAAGATGTTTAGAATATCACATACTCGCAAAGGTTAGGGTATCGCCTAGTCGAGCGGTCTCGGCTGGAACACACTTATTTTTTTAAAGCTTTGGTATCTAAGTCTACTAAGTTGAATGGAAAGAAACGCATTTTCCATGGGTTATTATACAAGTTAATAAAAGTCATAGGAAAAAAGTGTTTCAGAGCGGAAAGAAAGTTTTGTTTGGTTATTATAAATGTTTATTTTTGTATATAAGAATACTTTGATCACTTATCAAGCTTTTAAAAAATGTCAAACATATTCTGTTGAGCAGTTTTGTATAATTATATAATATTTAAATAAGATTATCTTAAAAGTCGTACATGATTCGGTGCTTCTAGCTAACAATTCACATTGAGCTTATCAAACAGAAGATTTAATAAAGTTCATCAAATGTTGCCTTACTAATCTCTTAAGTATATATCCTCCACCCTTTCGCAAATATTTTCATAAAATTCCCTTTCAAAACACTTGAGCTAATAATAAAACCTTAACTCTTTCCATTTCTATGTCCTTCAGCATCGTCCCTCAATTCCCAGCTGAGCCAATCACAGTCAAGCAACAACAACAAGCCATTCATTCCTGTTGATGTCCTGGACAATGCTGGAAGACGCCAGTTGATGGAGAGCTGCAGTGGGGGCTGTCGCTGGAGCAGCTCAAAATCATTGCAAAGTGGCAAAATAAATAAGAATGTAAATAAATTTGAGCGTGCGCAGGGCAGAGCTGCCAGGATGGCAGACGAGACAGGACATAAGCCATTGCCTCAGCCTGCATTACGCAGACTGCAACAGCCGAAGGAGACACAAATTTATGCGACATCAAGTGGCAGTGAATCCACTGCCCTCCGCTCCTCCTTCCCCTCCCCCCTGGCCAAGTCCTGTCAAGTGACAGCGACAACGCAAAGTCGCCGCAGAGAAAAACAGAGCAAAACTTGATGCAGCAGCCACCTCAAGGGGCGCCTCGGAGCTGCCGCCGAGGATATATGGTGAATAAAGTATGGCAAGAGTCACAAGTATAAAATAATCGAAAGGCTAATAGGGATGAAGGGATTTATCTGCGACCTGCTGAACATACAACTGGCCAAGCAGCTGAATAGAACGAATTGTTGTGCCACGTGATGGCTGATTGAAGCGCATGGAAGATGAAGAAGAATGACGATGATGGGCGTAAGGTAAGTGAAGACTTTGCTTAAAATATCAGCATATGAATATGAATATCATATGAAAATATTGATATTAATATATGAATAAATTGTATTTATTTGGAGAATTTCAAATATAAAAAAATCGAAGGCTAAGTTGAACGAGATAATTAGAAGAAGCTTTCACACACTTGTAAATTTCAGATGCGGATTACATTTAAAGGGTCGACAGTGATATTTATAAGTAATTTTAAGAAAATGTAAAAGGACACCAAATTTTAGATACTTTTTTGAGCAGACCTATCCATACATACTTTGGCATATCATTTGAAATGCTTAAGCAACCGATGTTTAAACTGTGAACTGGAGATTATAATAGTTAGGGTCCTAAGATAGGTGGATATAACTAATTTATTATATTTCTTCGATAACTATTTATTTTGAGTCCGGATCAACTTTTTTTGTCCAAAAAGTTTGTCTTTCAAAGAAGTTTTCATAGAACGTAATGCCCATTAAAAATTTCCAAATTGAATTAAGTTACTCTAGACTTAAGTTCCTTTAGACTTAAATTCCTTTAGCCTTAAGTTGCTTTAATCATAATCAATTGTCGTCCTATATCTTATGCACTTGCCGCCCGCATCATATGAAGATAGTCCAACTTTCGATGACAATATTCCTTATTGACTTAATTTTTTTATATCCATCAATTTTTAATAGATTTTCGGTAATAATGCCTTGACAATCATCAGAGCTTTGCTTTTTTAGCTAGCTATTTCAGATAATTTTTTTTTTTTTGGTATTTCTTGTTTTGGTTTTTCTTTATTTTATTTAGTTATTTTAGTGGACAACAGAAGTTTTAAATTCCAAGTTTTAATACCAAGATGAACGATTTCTCGGACTGCGTTCACCTGTGCCCCATTGTGCAGACGAGGGACTTTGCCATCGTGATATCGTGTATTATGCACCTGGTCCTCCGCACCTCGGTCTTCATACACCAGTCGAAGGACAACAATCCGGACTCGTCTAGTTTGGCCACCTTCATAGTGTATCTGTCGATGATGGATCTGATCTACTCGGACGATCTTATTCCTTGCAGCTGGAGGGAGCTGCCCATCGTTGCCAGATTCTTCGTGGAGCTCGTGGTGACCGTGTGGCTGGGCGAGCTCTGCCTGATGGTCTTCTGGTACAACATTGAGAAGATCGTCCTGAGCCTGGTCGTGAGCCACTTCCATGGGGGTTACAGAACGCTCGAGTCCATCAACGATTGTATACTCATCGGCATCAGCTTGGTCATCTGCCTCCTTGTGGGCATCGAGACGGATCGCATAGAAAAGGTGCGCCATTTCTTCGCCGTTGCCAAGCAGCTCAGAGTCGAGCGGGAGATGAACGACTGGGCTGCCACGCACCAACACATGTTCGATTCAGACGACGACTGACCAGAGTCTGCCCCACCAACTGTCTTGACTATGCGAAATTTGTGATTTTACATTAAATTTTAGAGTTTTTATTAGAGGAGAGGAGCTGCCTTACTTCTTCCAGGCATTAGCTGATCTTAACTGCTGACTTATCTATGTGCGCCCCGTGCACTGCATATGCAAACAGTTTTATGAGTTTACGTCTCATTATCCAGGCACTTCGCTTCGAGCACTGTTGGGGCTGGGACTGGGGCTGGGGCTGTCGCAGCTGAAAAATGCATAAATACCATTTTAATTAGAAAATTAGCTGGAAATATGCAGCTCACGTTAATCGCGGCGCTGGCGCTGGCTCCGCTCCGTTGCAGGGCATGAAACTCGAGCCGCATCGTCGTGGATGGGGCCAGAAAGAGGAAGAGAGAGAGAGAGCAGAGCTCATGCAATATCCAGGAGATGCGACAACAACTGAAAGCCAACTGACTGCTGCATCCATTCCATTCACTGCCGCAGTCACTGCCATTGCCCCTGCCCCTGCCCCTGCCCCACTCTCATTCTGACAAACGAAAATCATTGCGACACTCGACTACGGCTGCGGCTCTTGCCCTGGCTCCAGCTCTGGGGAGTTCGACTCTGCTGTTTGTTGCGACAAATGCCGTTATAATTATTTATACCGTAAGCACATTTTATGGTGTCGCAATTTTAAAATGCAATTAGACGCGCACTCTATGAAAGAGCCAAACACACTAGCTCCAAAAGCAGCTCCAAATATATAAGCAGCACGCGAGAGTGGGTCGCGGCAGTGAAATACCCTGTGTATAAAAGGGTAGAGAGTGTGGATTGTAGATGTGGTAGAGTTAGCTTAGTCTTAAATTAGAGGGATATATTGTAATCGAGGTCTTATTAACATATTTTAGCTTAATTTCAACTCAGCAAACTTAGCTAAATTTTCCACTCTTAATATTTACGAATAAAATTTGGAATATAATAATTGTATTCGTAAATATTAAGAGCGGAAAATTTTGTTAGGTAGATAACATTAGCAAAATTAGTTTATTTAATTGTAATTCATTTTTTTCATATTAGAATTTTTTATATTATCTTTTTTATTTTATATGCATTTTTATATATATTATATTAATTTGCTATTTATTTTAAAAATATATTTTCATACTAAATATATAAATTATTTTATATATATTTTTATATATTTTATATATGGTTATAAGTATTTTGTTTTATATATAATTACTTATTTGTTTTTTGTTATTTATTATGTGTTTTTTACTATTTCTTATTCGTTTTTTATCTTATTAATATTTTATATATATTTTTATGCATATTAAATATTTTTATTTATATTTACATATTTGATATTAATTTTTAAAATATTTACACTCAAGAGTGAAATCCTATCTAAAAATGTGGCTGCTTCAACAGCCAGATTTGGCTTGGAAAAGCTAAGGTGACAGCTTTCTTTAGCTAACCTTGCATTGGTTGTATTACAGCGTCTTTCTGACTGCCTCATCCACACTGCACACAGAACACACATCACGCTTCATTTACAGGGTATTAAAAGGCATTGAAATAACATACAAATAGGACAAAGCGCGTTACGAGCACAGACAACTGTAATTCTTAATGGGGTTTTGTCATTTCAGCGTCGTGCCCAAAATTGTATGCAAACATCAGCGACTGCTCCACACGCCCCCAGCTGCTGCTGCTGCTCCTCCTCCTCCTCCTCATGCTCAGCTCACCTGGCTTATTAGTTTTTTTCGTTTCTTTTTTTGGGGAATTATTGAACAGCCGCGCGCCTTGCGCTGTGCAATATGAATTTTTGGACTCAAGCGTAACGAATCGAACGCAAAAACTAGAAGCAGAAATAGAAACGGGACACAGCTGCTGTCATATTTTCATATTACACAACACACACACACACCCGATACACACACTCATATTTTGCAATTTTCTTATTTAGCCGCGGCAAGTGCATATATTTATCTAACCAGATTTGATTCTCAGGCAAAATGAAAAGTTTTTGCCAAATCAATTTGCATAAAACTCGACTCACATGTGCTGAAATTGCATAGAGCGAAATCTGCGCCAACTGCCGAAGTTACTTAATATTTTTATTAAGCATATGTTGGGTACTAGGCCTGTGATTTGTGAACGTATCTATGTGAGATTGTATAAATATATTAAGCTTAAAGGCAATTAAAACGGGAAAAATGTTGAGCTGAAGGCAAAGGATTTTAAGGAAAGTTTAAGGAAAGTGCTACTTAAAAAAAAAAAATTAACAAAATAAAATAAAATAAATATTTATATGGTAATATAATGAATGAATGATTAATATTAATATGAATATGAATGAATATAAATTAATATGAATGAATATGAGTGAATATGAATGAATATGAATTAATATAAATGAATATGAATTAATATGAATTAGTATGAATTAATATAAATTAATATGAATTAACATGAATGCATATGAATTAATATGAATGAATATGAGTATGAATATGAATGCATATGAATTAATATGAATTAATATGAGTATGAATATGAATGAATATGAATATGAAAATATATCCAGATTATTACAATTTTAAAATATATTCATAGCAACAAAGAAATTTAAAATTTTATAAAATATCCAAAAATATAATTAAAAAGACTTAAAAACATGAATGATCTGCCAATATCGATTATTAGATGTTGATAGCCAAATGGCATTGCCCAAAAATTCACAAATTTCCTTTTTAATGGAACCCTCGGATGGAATTAATATTTGAGCAATTTCTGGCTCAGGTGAAAAAGTTGTAAATGGACTAAATTAAACTAATTTTATTATAAATTACTATTTATCATCCCATTAAAATTAATTATAATTATTTTTGACTAACTAAAACTAATTCTATAATGTAAATTCCTTTTGTATTTAATTTTACTAATATTTTAATTACAATTTTGAAATTCCCAGCCCAACTACAAACTTCATTCTCAATTTATTAAATTTCTTCGAATCCCTTAAAAAAATCAAAAGAAACTAAATTTTTTGCTTAATAACGAGAAGGTCCTTTGGACTATCGCATTATCGGCTGCGGTCGTAAACTATTTGCGGCAATTATCTCATGAAAGTTCATTCGATGCCTTTGGGGAAATATGCGGCGAATTAATACGAGTTTATGGAGCCAAGGAGTCGAGCACCCAAAGGGGTAGCGCCAGCCACTCACCAAGTTGGCTGGGCAACCCTTTGGCCCTTCGGCTGTTTGGGCGCTGCCGAATGAGTTCGCTAAGCGCAAGTTTCGCTTAATTTATAACGAGGATTACAATAAACAAACTAATCTACGGCAATAAACACTAAAAATCCCCCAAAGTGCTGGCCATCGAAGGCGCAATGGAATCGAGCGTTGTCACCAGACGCCTCCACTGCGGCACATGGCTCGGGCCATCTGCTTTTTATAAGTTAAATCGCAGCAGTCCGAATCCTTTCGCCTTTTAAATATGCCATTTCCGCTGCGAGATTATTTTTCGATATCGCAAACGTATGATTCGAACTGTTTACGAGTGCCCAGTGCCCAATCTGCGGCGCTCCTTCCACCGGCAGATAGGCATCGCGGCGCAGCCAAGTGCGTGCCCCATCCGGTCGATCCTTTTTTCTATTAACAATAAATTTGTCCGATTCTTATTTGACCACAAGTCTCAACTTGGGTCGCAGCTTAACGGCCAGCCAAACATTAACAATCAACTCTTTATGACGGCATCTTTGACAATCGTCATTCGAATGCTAGTAGAGATACTGAATGAGGTGGGGCGAAATTCAAATTATTTCAAATGATAGCTAGATAGATATATACAATCATATATAACTCTAGTTTCGTAGAGTTATATGGGCTCTCTTTCTTCCTTCAAACTGAACCTCTTCCCATGGGCACAGAAGTACAGATATAGAATTTTGTATATCTTTAGGTGGATTAGGAGATTGGAAGGCAGACTAGTAGGCACAGGGACGGACTGAGAAAAGGGATGAGCACATAGAACTTAGAATTGAATCGAGTCATCCTGAATCTTATCTGAAGTATGAAGCAGCCTTGGTAGTACGACCATTTACATGATGTGTTCATTCCACAGACCATGACATAGATGTAGCCGGAAGCAAGGTAATACTTCAAATAGTTTTTATATAATTGAAATTACTGGTTCATCCTCTATCAATCTATACTAATCCTCCGCTAATTTCCAATTACTTAAATGCAGAAGAAATCTGTGGAGAAGAAGCTTGTTTTGCCATCAACTCAATATTAAATCAAAGACGAAACGAATGGACAGTGGAGAGGGAGCTGGAATTGGAGTTGGAGTTGGACTGGGAGTTGGAGCTGGACTAAGAGAGAGAGAGAGAGATATGACAATGGGTATGGGGTCGCACAGACGGGACCAGAGCAAATTGACAGCGAAACGGGATGCGCGTGATGGCCGAAAGGATGCCATTAAGGACAACGGTTGCAATCGTTAGTGAAGCCATTAGTTTGTGGCGCCAATATGCGAAAATCAAAAGCAAACACCCAAACGTGCACGGCCCGTGGGACGAAGGACGAAGGACGAGGCAGGCAGAACGTGGGACAACCCCCAAAAATGTGTCCACTGTACTCGTGTGTTGTATAATTGCAAGTGCGCAGCTTTGGAAAAATGCGAGAGATATAACATAAAGTAACCCAAAAAGGACAGCGGACAAAGTGTCCATCTACCACTAATGTGACCGGACTACGGACTGAGCCGGAGTCTCAGACAGAGACAGAGTCGGAGAGGACATCACGACAATGGCCCGGCAAACGTAACAATAACAATAAAACAAAGGCCGCTACGAACGGACACACACGGGGTAACGGAAAATAATTCCAGGGATATTATCGCCGTGTTGCCGTACCGTACAAAAGTAGTCCGTATCGTCGGCAAGAGATTCGCATCAACATAATGTCTACTTTACAATGTGGATAAACTCCAAGAAAACGAAATCACACATCCATATTGGGGCGCCCCCTCCTCTACGGACGTCCCACCTGACACTAGCCAGGATAGCCGGAGCAACCCCCTTTAGTGCACGGCGGACACTCGCACGCCACGATGCAATAAGTTACGGCTGGCGGCCATTACGCCGCAATGGCAGCTGGGCAATGGCTATGGCCACACAGGCGCAGCAGCAGCAACAGCAGCCGGAGACAAATCCGAAATCCATACTCGTAAACAAATGCAACTAATCGCCGTTCATGTCGAACGTGTTCACGGCTAGGCAAACCTGAAATTGTGGCTTCGCCAAATCGTGCTGGCTGCAGCGCAGCGCGGCGAGCTTCGCTCTCTCGCTCATCCAATGATCATTGTGCGGGCTTAGCTCTGATTCCCGGACTCTGATGGTCAGCAGCATTGCGCGACCAATGGCCGCGTCGAAGGCGCTCCTAAGTCACGACTTGGGTTACAGCTCGCTGGCTGTTCCACTCGGCGGCAGCTAAATAAAAGAAGAGGAGTTGCTGGGGCTTTATGGAGTAAAAAATAAATGTTGGTAAGTTTAATTCAAATTTTAATTTATTTGGTATTTTTTGTAGGTATTTTTACAGAATTATTTTCTTGTGTTAAAGGAAAGATATGAAGTATTTTTATAGTATATTATAGGTATTTTTAATTATAGTTCTAGAAATTGTATAAGCAGGCTGAAGTCATTGCTAGACTGTTGTATAGATGAAATATTGCCTAGGCTAATGACTCTAGTTGGTAATATGATTACTAGATGAGTTAAGAGAGAGTGGTTTTTGTAATAATTAGAATACTTTGAATGAGTTGAAAGAGATTTTTTCATAATAATTGGAATACAAATTTGACTTTTACAGATAAATGCGCTATAGACTCTAGAAGAAAAAACTGCATAAAATAATTGTTTACAATTTTGATAGAAAACAATCAAAAACTAATTTGACTTTTAATAAGATAACTAGCTCAGTTAATACACCCTAACAGACACCTTTGAAGTATAATCTAGCTTAGCATAAACTCTGATGTAAATTTAGAAAATATTATTAGTCTCAGCTGATGATAGAATTGAGTCTTCTTAGTTTTCTTGTCGTTTATATTGGATTTTTGAAGCTTAAATAATTATTACCAAGTAATATGTGAACTCTGTTATCTTATTAGAGAAGCCTTTTCAGCATTACATGCTTAGGTCTTACTCTAGATTTTATAAATAATTTTAATAGAAAGCAAAACCAAGATAGTCGCTTAGCAAACATCTTTGCAAATAGATCATAAAGCATAGAGACTATGCTAAACTGTTCTTAAATAATATATACGCACCTAAATGGGTTTATATAAAATCAATTAAATAATAATAATATATCAAAAATAAATATATAAATAAAATAAATAATCATATAACCCAATTATGATTATTTATAATAATATTCGCTCAATTCAAGAGCGGAAAGTAAAGGCTAATATACTTAGCAAACAAAATAATATATATTTAATAGATATAATAAATATAAAATTTAATTTTTTTTATTTAATATTTATATATACATTTTCACAAATTCTCATTTAATTCTCTAACCAATAACTTAAGCTAAATCCCATCCAAGAACCACTCAAAAAACCTTCAGCCATTGCCTTCACTCGCTCCTGTCAAAATATTGAAGAAAATCGAATTGAATTTCCCCTCCCAAGTAGGCCTTGAGTTAAAAATTGTTTATTTTCTCCTCTTTTTCGATGAAAGAACATGTATATTTTGTATGAGAACTGGCGTTAGTCACTCACTCATTCGGCTGACTTCTATTGTTGAACAAACAGCTCGTTTGGTGGATACCGGAAAACGGAAAAGTATTTTCTTGTACATCTGGAAAAACGTCAGGTCGCCATTTTCGGTTTCCAAGTGCTAAACAATAGTATATATATATTTACGATTGCCATTATTGTGTTACCGAAAATTCCTTTCATATTTGTTTACAACATCTTTAAACTACCGAAAAAAAAGCGGAAAAAGCGAAAAATATAAGAATATCGAATGAGAAAAAAGGATTTTTCTCTGCGACGTTTGCTAAATTTTTGCTTGATTTTCTAACTTGAATCCGGCGGAAGGTAAGTTTATTTTATTTACCATATTAATTTTAAGATCTTAATATTTTTAAAATATATTTTTTTAAATTTCTTCTGTTGCAGCCTAAAAAAAAATATACTCCATGCTTAATTTGAAGTGTCGAAAACGTCAGCTGAGCCTCGCGCAAGATCTGGAAGACGGCGAGCTGCCGGATACGGAAGCGTCTGACGTGGAATCAGCTCACTCGCCGCAGCCAAAGCCACAGTCGCATCCTCAGCCACAACCAGCTCCAGTGCCAGTTGCTCAGTTCAACGACGGCTACGATGAAGACCTGCTGGGCGACGATGCGGACCGGGCGAGGCTGGAGTCGCTCAACGAGCTGGAGCGCGAGAGCGAGCTGTACGAGCGCAGCCTCAAGCGGGAGGAGCTGCTCTACCAGTGGGGCATCAAGTGTTTTCTGCAGTCCAAGGCGAAGCCCGGCGACGCCGCGGACAGCACCAGCTCAGAGATCGGCTTCAAGGAGCGCTCGTGCGCGCGGCGCCTGAATCTGAAGGCGCAGCGCGCGACGGATAAGCGGCGCAGCGCCATCGACCGGCTGGTGGCACAGCGGAACAGCAAAAAGACAAAGGATGACTTCGATGGTAAGCACATCACAGCGGAGGAGGAAGATGGAGAGGGGGAGGGGGGTGGGGATCGGGATCAAACACTGCTGAAGCCGCTGCATCTGCGTCAAGCGTCTGAGTCGGCTCGAGGCGACAAAAAGCTGAAGCTCAAGGCGCGGGACATCTACTCGGACGAGTCGAGCGGCAGCACGGACGACGACGACGACGACTCGAGCAGCGAGCCAGACACCTCGATCGGCACGCTGAAGGAGCTGAGCCGGGCGCTGCTCACGCGCACCCAGCTGGAGAGCTTCCTGGACAAGCCGATCTTCGAGCAGACCGTCGTCGGCTGCTTCGTGCGCATCAACCTGGGCGGCATACCCAACCACCAGCCGGCCATCTACCGGCTGACCCGCATCGCAGCCGTCGAGCACATCGAGCAGGAGTATGTCCTGGGCAATCGTCGCACCAGGCTGACGCTGCAGCTGCTGCACGGCAGCCAGCAGCGCAGCTTCACGATGGACGCCGTCTCCAACCAGCCGGTGCTCAACAGCGAGTTCCTCTTCTGGCTGGAGGCCTGCCAGCGCGACGCCGTGCCGCTGCCCAGCATGAGGAGCATCGAGAAGAAGGAGAAGGACATCGAGAAGGCCAACAACTACGCGTTCACCGAGGGCGACGTCGAGCTGATGGTGCAGACGAAGCGGCGAGCGGGCCAGAAGCCCGTCAGCGCCGCCTACCGCAAGGTCTGCCTCATCATGGAGCGCGACATGGCCGTGGACAGCAACGACGTGGAGAAGGCCAACCAGCTGGAGAAGCTCATCAAGCAGATCGACGAGCAATCCCTCAGCGAGCACCAGCGCGAGAAACGCGTCCAGTACATGAGCCTGGACGTCCCCATACCCGTCCGAGTAGCCCCCGCCGAGCCCGTGACCAAGACCAAGCCCAAGAAGTTCGACTGGCAGCAGTATATGCGGCGCCGCTACAAGAAGTTCGCCCATCTCAACAGCCTGCAGATGCAACAGGTGCAGGGCCCAGCCCAGGCCCAGGCCGCCAAGGCCGCCGAGCCCGTTCCACCCGCAGCAGCCGCCGAGCCAGCGCCGGAGCAGCTGCCGCTGCCCGAAGAGATGAGCATCGACAAGCTGGATCTCTACGAGCTGCACAACTTCGAGGTCAACCTGGACGTCAGCAAACTAAGTGAGTTCAGTGACTCCCCAACTGTGACTCACCTCATCTCATCTCCTCTCGCCTCTGCAGTGCAATTCAGTGACATATGCAAAGAGATCGAAGGCAGATTAGATGTGGCTCCCGTGCAATAGGGAAAATCCAGGAAAGAGAAAACCCGTAACCCGGAACAGCAACCGAAATTAACGCAGCTCGACGCTCCGCCTCTGGGCAATCACGAAAAATTGGAAAATTTGAAAACAGCGAACGTTTCTAATTGCCCGGCCAGGAGGCTGAGGAGGACCTGCCTGCCAGGACATCGATACCCGATACCCGAAAATATGAATACAGCCAGCCGCATGCCACCGCGGCATGTCAACACTGCGCGGCAGGCGCTAGTGGGGGGCCGAGTGGTTGGGGGCCCCCAATTCCAATCAACCACAGCGGACACATCAACAATTCGTGCGCCGCCAAAAGCTTGTTCTAATCCAATCAAATCTCAAATGCGGTTGTTACCCAATTCGTTTTGCCCAGCGCACCACAACGCACCAGCCCCACCAGCCCCACCAGCCGCACAGTGGCTCAAATCTCGAATTTATGCGAATTTCAAATGTGTCTATTCGAAAAGAAAAAGTTGTTTCATTACATTTCGCTTCTTGTTGTTATTTATTTTATTTGTTATTCATTTTATTTGTTATTTATTTTATTTGTTATTTATTTTATTTGTTATTTATTTTATTTGTTATTTCTTTTATTTGTTATTTATTTCCTTTCTGTATATATTGTATATATTGTATATATTGTATATATTGTATATATTGTATATATTGTATATATTGTATATATTGTATATATTGTATATATTGTATATATTGTATATATTGTATATATTTCTGTATATAAATACACCATATGTAAATATTTAGGCTTAAGCATATTGTGTATATTTATGTTTTAAGAAAATAATTATAAGCTTATTTATATTTCTAAGCTTAATCAATTTGGTGTATTATTTTCTTCTTTAAGGAATGAAAATTCCTAAAAAAAATTATTTAATAACATTATTATTAAGGAATGGAAATTCCTAAAAAATTATTTAATACCATTTTCTAATAGGAAAATACAACAAAATCTTGAGAGCTCTTCTGACTAATATTATTTTATTTTTTTACTTCCCAGAAATCTTCAAAAACTGCGTAAAACTTGATGAAAAGTGAAGCTTAACCACATTAAATATTTCTAATAATTTACTGAATGACAAAAATAAAGGTAAGTAAAAATTATTTTTTTTACACCTGTTTTTTGTACTGTAAAATTAAATGTTGGTCGCCAAATATTGACTCAAAATATAAAATAATTAAATACATCAAAAAAATAATAATTTAAATACAAACTCACCCATTCACACACTCTCTCCCAAAAGACCTTGCACACTTATATACCTAATTCGTAAGCATATATATTCTATTGAACAGAACAATAATTTAATGTTAAAGATATCATACAAAAATTTTTTTTTTAATATTTATGCATATTTCACGTTAAGGACATGATAAAAATAATTTTTTTTAAATTTTTTATGCAAAAAAAAGAACAATAAAATTTATATGACATGCAGCACTCATAGTGAACGAAAATATAAAATGACCGATCTTCAGTAGAATTATTTGGATAATTTTTATTTATTTATTTTATTTATATTATTTATTAAAAATGGAAATCGTAACATATTTTCAGTAAATTCCCAAAAGTTAAAATTGTAAAAGAAGTAAATCCGAAAACGTAAATTTTCGACAAAGCATATTTTATTTCCGTTCCAAAATTCATTTTTGATAAACTTCATAAGAGTTTATAAATCAATAAATATGTATCAAATATGTTAATCCGAAATAGTACTCAAAAATATGTATAGTTTATACAGAAAGCTTTAGCTACATCCAAATTCTCTAAACCGAGTTGAACGTCAAGTTTTAGCCATAGACAACTAGCTCCCCAACTGAAATTCTCTTTTAATGACATTTCACATCAAATAGTTAAACCCGACCAAAGCTAGGCTCCACTTGTCTAATTTTATACACTATAGAGGCCTCTGCTCTCCACAGTGCCCCATGGGCTTTGCCCATTAGCTGCCGTGTCCAGGCCTCAGCATTTATCTGCTTGTCGAATAGTGGTTTATGGCAGGGGAATTCGTTGACTCCCAACTCGCTGCGATTGTCGCCGCTGAGTACACTGCAGAAAAAAAGCGTGTAAATTATGGTAAATTAAAAAGGAGAAAACACACACGCCTATCACATCCATTAGCGATGCGAGGGCGAGTTGATCTAATGAATGGTCCACTGCAATGGGAAGCGAAGCATATGCGACAACCACTCGGACGGATTGCGGTGCCGGAGACATCATTAATAATACAAATACAAGACTCATTCGTAGTCCGTGCATCAAGGCGTTCGGCTCTTTCATATTCCACAGGCATTGCCCGGTGTTGGCCATAATTGAGGAGGGCCCTGTGTGGGGTCGCATAGGTGACAATAAAATAAATGCCATTTACTGATGACTCATCAACATAATTTTTACGATTCGACCCCATTCAATGAATAAACAAATAAACCGAGCTGAACCTAACCTGGCTGGCTCCTGCTTATAGCCAGCTTCGTGGGCGGACTAGTTTGAGCGTATCACGAAAGCATTTCGCATGCATTGACTTTTTATGGCAGGCAGTGAAAGAGAGGGAGTGAGAGGGAGTGAATGAGAGAGACAAATAATGCGAAATCATTTAGTGAAACTTCCACAGCAACTCTGTCTCTCTCTCTTCCTCTCTGTCTCGAAAGTCATAAAAATCCGCACCAAATGAAATTCTCATCAAGTCGCCAGTTGGCACAATTTCATTTGGCGCTAAGCAACTGAACACGGCCAAAATGACCCAGACCCAGGCACAAACACACACACACACACACACTCTCTATATAGATATGTGCTCTGCTCTGGCAGCTCCATCGTCCTGCCCGAGTCCGGCCAGCGCGGCAATCGCGCATGACTAACGTAATCAGCTCACGTAACGCCGAATGAGATGAGATGAAATCAGCATACACTCAGACTGCATAAATAGCGAATTTATACTCAACTGGATGTCCGGTATCCATTCATGGACGGGCTCCATTTCCATGCCCATTCCGCTGGCTCCTGGCCCTGAATGATGCCAGCAGAGCTTTGTTGATCTGCAGCACGCGATAAAATCATGCTCATACATTCCAATAGACCATCGTCGTTGTTGTTGTTGCTGTTGTTGCTTGGCAACGAAATTAAGCAAATGTTTCACTAAAAGATCGACTCGAATGTGTTGATTAGCTATAGGCATAGGGCAGCTCGAGAGCAGGGTGAAAGAGAGAGACGAAAATTAAGCTAAAAATAAAATAAAAAACTAAATCGTTTATAAATTAAAAAACAATTTTTAAACTTGAATTTATTGTTTTTTTTTTTTTTCAATTATTTTATATTTATACATAATTAAAAACAACAATGAAATGAAGCTCTCAAATATTTGAATAAATATATGCCTTTTATATGATTTATATATTAATTTTTTTTTTTTAAATATTTAATACATGTTTTTAATTTTAATATAGCTTATAAACATTTTTTTAAATTTTAATGGTAATTTATTTTTTTCCAATAATAAATAGTAAAACTAATAATTTTAAATACTAATTAATTCACATACAGAAAAAAAAAACTCTTAGAATTAATTCCTTTTACAATCAATGCTTTGTCAATCTAAACGATTATCAATCATTAGGCTTTTAAATCTATTTCCACTTTTCTATTATATATCCTTGGCTGCATTTGTTATAGTAAAATGAAGTGAAGTCCTATATAAACCTCTATTGCTTTCTTATATAAAATTTTTGTGAAGCTTTAATATCTATCCAATTAAATATAGAATTTTAAAACAAATAGCTTGATAGCATTTTCAGACAATATTAAGTAATTATAATTTGCTGCAAACAGTTTGCAAAAATACAAAAAAAATCTGGGCAAAAATAAAAAGTATTAATAGATCTTATATAAATTTAAATTAAAAAAAGAAATTAAAGGTTTTTCTTCAACTTCCATTCAAATAATCAAAGTTAGCAATGAATTAAAAAAAAAGCTCTTAAAATTTCGAATTCAATTTGTATAAATAGGAAGCTAGCAAAGAGCGCCATAAGAGTTGACTTTTTTATGGAAACATTTAGACAAAGGGCAACACAAGAGAGAGCCCACTCGTAAGCTGTCTATTTAAGTAGAGCTCGTATTATTGGTAATGCGAGCGAGTGAGCCATGGCGATGCCAGCCCAGGCCCAGGCCCAGGCCCAGGCAAACATCACGCATAAGTTTCATTTTATTTTGATTTTTACGACTGGCCGAAGCTGTGACAGTGCGCGCTGTATGTGTGCGTCCCACCTGGATCACTTGGTAAATAACCAGGCGAAAGGCAACAAAAATCAAGAAAAAGTAGTCATCAAATGGCCAGCAGCAGCAGCCCCAACTAGAACTATGGGCGGGGTGTGGGTGGGGCGAGGCGGCTGTCGTGTTCAATATGTGTGTGGGTGAGCTGGGTGGGTGGCTTAGTGGTTGGGTGGTTGTTGTCCGAGAGTCGAGAGCTAAAGCAGAGAAAATGCCTATTTACGAGCTCGCATGTGGCTGGACACATGGTAATCATATATTTTGGTCATATCTGTGGACCATAAAACCAGTGTCCTTATGTGCCTGTCAATGAGTTGTTTCATGACATTTATTTCGCTTGTTTCTCGCTCGCCGGTCGCCCGCTCGCTCCCTCACCCAGAGGGGCTCCGCACGCTGCGTCCTGCGTGCAGATGGAAAATATTTTAGTGTCCATTTAATGTCCAATCTAAGATGAGCTCGTAACTTTTGATCGAATAAACGAGCAGCACACACCCTCGCATCCTCCCCCCACCCTGCGGCAAGGTAAGACCCTTGGCCCATATATAAATATGTCAGTAGTTTGGGCGCGCGCTGGTCAACGGGGTTCGAACCTTCGCACGCAACCCGCTCGGCCTCGGCCTCAGCTCGGTCCCCTGGGATAATTCTTTAATTTTCTCACTGATGCGCCCTGAGTGATAAGTGGAAGTTATTTGCCAGCTATTTGCTTATTTTATTAGTGGATTTCTGGGCAGCTTACGCCCCGCCCCACCTCGCTCCACCCGCCCCACCTGCCGCGCTGTCACTCATAAATATTTCATTAAAATCAAAATTAGTTTTTCCTTCCAGCCTCCGGGGGCCTGGGTAATGAAAAGCGTTTTGTTTGGCGCCGCCTGCCAGCTCCATCAAGTGGCGGCCGCAGTGTCACGCCCGGTTATCGCGGATGTAAAGCAGCTGCTCCAGGGCTGATCCCAACACGGCCTGCCTTTCGCTTTTCGCTTCTCGTTAAAAATTAAAATCGCAACACGCCTTCAGCTCAGCTCAGCTCAGCTCGGCTCGGTTCGCTCCGCACATGTGGCACGCCCCATTCCCACTCCCACTCCCATTCCCATTCCCTTAGCCACTCCACTTGTGGCTTTCATCGGCGATTTAGCTGCAGGCCGCACGCAATTCGCGTCGACTCTCCTCCGGCCACAGCGCGCCGTAAACTAGATTTACATGCGACGCCCCTGAGACCGGAAAAGCAGCGTAAACTGAAGAACGTGAGGGGCTCCATTTCTTCTTGGTTATTTTTATATTTTTGGGGCAGGAATCGGCGCTCGATTCGAGGTGACTTTGGTATTGTGTTTTTATAATGTGGCGAAATATATAGAAAGGAGATTGGCATGGAAGAGACTATATATACACGTATATACTACTTACGTTATTATACGTTACCATAAGTAAAATATGTTGTTGTAGACATTATGTAAAAATATATAGTGCTGCTCTTTTATAACCGTATTCATAATATAATGTCAAACCAAAAGCAACTAAAAGCAGCTATTAGCTATTAAATAAATTGTCGAGCAAAATAATGTTGCCAACGCAAAATTAAGAGCCTCAAATACTAAAAAAAAACTAAGAAAATCTAAAAAACGTAGCAAAATAAAAAAATATACAAAAAATCTTTGAAAAATGATAGGAAACTCAGAAAATGTAGAAAAAGGTAACAAAATAAAAAAAATAAATATGATATAATATATAAATAATAATACAAAAAAATATTTAAAAAAATCTTTACAAAATCTAAAAAAAAATTACAAAAAAGTAAGAACTAAGAAGAAGAACAAAACTTTAAAAAAATAAATATAATATAAATAATATAATAAAAGTAAAAATAACAAGTAAGAAAACTCTAGTCGGGCGTAACCGACTAGGGTATACCCTTAGCCTCGTCGAACCTGTGTTACCCAATACACTTATATTTAGCGTAAAATTATACAAAAATTTCAAGTTTAAAGCATTTGTGGCAAATGTAAACTAAAGCAGCAGCTAATAATTCAACAAAATTCAAACGTAATTTGCGATTCTTCGAAGCGACTAGAATGCGAGCGTTTGTATGTGTGTGTGCAAGTGCGTTCGCTTGGCGCTGCTGCCACGTGAGTTTGCAAAGCAGCCAAACGTTTTGCTTAATAACTTTTTTGCTATTTAACGGATTTCAATGAAATTTTCGGCATATGATCAACATATTCCATCGGCATATTTGTCAGTTTAGTAAAAGTACCAACTCATTCGCATTTTGGCTATATTTGAGACTGAACTTCAATTGGGGGAAATTTGGGGCCGGTATCCAAAATGTAACAAAATTCGAAATTGCATAAAATACATATAAAGCTAAATATAAAATTTGGCGTCTCTAGCTTAAAAGATGGGCGAGATAGAATTTTTTAATTGAATTTCGATTTTGTTTTTAATCGATAACAATTAATTGGGGATAGTTATCGATTTTTTAAAACAAACTCGATCTGCGCGTGCTATACACGGACCTACAAAAAAAATTTCAAGTCTCTAGCTCTTATACGGGCTGAAATCGACGCGTTCAAACATACGGACAGACGGACGGACGGACAGACGGACGGACGGACGGACGGACAGACGGACGGACGGACAGACGGACGGACGGACAGACGGACAGGGCCAAATCGATTTCTCTTGTCGTCCTGATCAAGAATATATATACTTTATGGGGTCTGCCACGCCTACTTCTGCCTGTTACATACATCCAACAAAAACATTATACCCCGATTTCCCATTTTCAATGGGCTCAGGGTATAAAAATAAATATATAAAAAAAATCTTTTAAGTCTTAAAAAAAATTTAAAAATACATTATTACCTTATTTATAGCTCTTCTCAAAAAAAAAAGTATAAAAAAATCTATATAAAAAAGTCTAAAAACTATCTAAACACAGTACAAAAAAAAATTAAAACAAACAAAATTTAACAAAAAATTTCAAATCTAAAAAAAAAGTCAACAAATTTCTAAAAATATCTATAGTAAGATTTAAGTATTTTGATTATAAATATTCTATAACAGAAATTATACATACAGATATTTTATTTATTTATTAACAAGATAGACCTAATGTAAAATTAGAGGTAACTTAAGTTTAAGCTCTGGCTGCTTTGGCCTTCGGCTTGACATACAGATATCGCTTACAATAATTGTTCTGATTGTGATTTTTCTCTACTCCAAAGTCCTTATCATAATATCCACTTTCGGCATCTTTAACTCTGTCTCCTTTGACAGATAATTTTAGCTTTGACTGCAGCATGTTAAAATCCTTCGATATTATATATATTATTTGATATTTTATTACACTTTTTTTTATAAATTTGAGGCTTGATTAATTTCTCTAGATAAGAGCTATAGTTACAATATTTGCCAGCTGTGTGTAAAAACATTTGCCAACTATAACCAAAAAACTTTAACCAAAATTTAATCGAACTCAACTTGATAACAATAAAATACTGTATGTAGAGGAAATACATGTAAGGATAATACTAAAAATACTAAAAAGAAAAATACTGCGTGGTGTACTGAGTGGCCCAGGTGAGTCTCTTGCGCGTCGCGGAGCTCGTGTAGATGTAGTCGAGTGGGATGTTGCGGCGCAGGCACCAGGCGATGGTGATGCGCGGATCCAGGTAGAAGATGGTGGCCATCACCAGGGGCTTCGTCTGCAGCCGAATGGCGCGGAGTCGGCGCTGCTCCGCGGCGTCAGTCCGGCAGATGCCGCGGGGCCGCTTCAAGGCCAGCAGCGGATCGACGTTGCGAAGGCGATCGCCGTAGAAGTTGTGGATGTCCCGGAGGGCCCTGTTGTAGGAGAGCAGCTGCTCGTGGAGGTTGGCAGTGAGCGGGATCATGACGAGGCGCTCCTCGAGCATGCGCGAGGCGTTGCAGATGCGGAAGATGCTGGACGTGAGGCCATCCATCAGGTAGTCCAGGTGCTCCTTCAGCGACTGGGCGGACAGCTCCTCGAAGACCAGGTCGTCGGGCTGCTTGCCGCAGATGAAGACGCGCAGATTGTAGAAGATCTCGGCCTGAATGCTGGTCCGCTTGTAGAGCCGCGGATAGCAGTCCCTGGTGCCCATGAGCAGCTGCAGCACGTTGCGGCCCTTGCCCAGCCGCGGGTAGAGCTTGATGTTCTCCACGCGCAGCCCGCACACCGTCGCCTCGATGGGCACCTCGTCGGCGTCGCAGCTCATGGCCAGCTCGTCGATGCAGAAGAGGGCGACGCTGCGCTGGCGCACCAGCCAGTTCTGCGAGTACTGGAGCTTCTGGTAGTCGCTGCGGATCTGCGACAGATGCTGCTGGAGGCGGCGCGCCGTGTCCAGGGCGTCGCGGCGGGGCGGACGCCTGCGGCTCGCGCTCTCCTTGCGCGGAAAGGCGTGGTAGGTGCGGCCCGTGGACATGTCGTGCCACGAGTAGACCCATCGAACGCTGCGATCGTGCACCACCTGGCCCCAGAGGTGGCCGCTCGGCGGCTCCGGTGGCTCCTCGTCCTCGTCGCAGTTGATCACCACGTCCTCGGGCAGGACACGCGGCCGGATCAGGCCCATGGACTGGCTGAAGCCGTGCCGGGGGCAGAGCAGACCCGGCCGACTAATCCGGAACTGGGTGACGCGACAGCGCTCGCCGTCCACGAAGCAATAGCCATGGTTCTCCGCGGCTATTTGGTTATTCTCGTCATCCTGGCGGACCTGCAGGTACTCGCTGATCTCCCTGAAGTTGCACAGCTCGAAGTTGGTGATGCAGCGGCGCTGCTCCTCGGTCAGGCAGCTGCGGAACTCGCTGAAGAAGTTCTGGTTGAAGTCCCTCATGTGGACGAAGGGCGTCTTCATGAGCTTCGCATAGAACGTGGCCACCTCCTCGGCCTGCTCGGTCAGCTCGACGCGGCAGTTGTCGTAGTAGAAGCACACGTCCTCCGGCAGCTGCTCGTGGTCGGCCGGAAAGAAGGGCCCGTTGTGCTTCAGCGTCTGCCACTGCGGAGTCACACACATGGGCCTCTCACAGGCCGAGGGCCTGGGCCGCAACCGGCCCTGCCAGTGGCCCCTCAAGTTGCGGAACTGCAGCGGCACGAACCAACAGCGCACTCTCGGAATGCCCGTGTAGGGCTTCTCGAACTTGTCCAATCCTTCTTGAGCTCGACAGAGCTCAGCAGGCACTTCTGACATCTCTGACTAAGCTCTGAACTACAATCACAAAGTTATCACAGCTGCCTGCGAAACGAAGCGATTCGTTTTTTTTGTTTTTGACTGATGGGATGGGATTAGGCTTTGATTCAGAAATACTTGAATATATGAGGAGGGAGGAAATTGCAATACAATTTGGCTGAGGTAAGTTTTAAATTAATGAGTAAATCTTGAAACATCTTATTATATTTATACCCTGAGCCCATTGAAAATGGGAAATCAGGCAGAAGGAGGCGTGGCAGACCCCATAAATTATATATATTCTTGATCAGGACGACAAGATAAATCGATTTGGCCCTGTCCGTCTGTCTGTCCGTCCGTCCGTCCGTCCGTCCGTCCGTCCGTCCGTCCGTCCGTCCGTCTGTCCGTCTGTCCGTATGTATGAACGCGTCGATCTCAGCTCTCAGAAGAGCTAGAGACTTGAAATTTTTTTTGTAGATCCCTATATACAGCGCGCATATCAAGTTTATTTTCGATAATCGATAAATATATTCGGTTTTTTGTTATCGAATAAAAAATTATCGAAATTCAGTTGTAAAATTCTATCTCGCCCATCTTTTAAGCTAGAGATACCAAATTTTATATTTAGCCTTATATGTATTTTATACAATTTCGAATTTTGTTATATTTTGGATACCGGCCCCAAATTTTCCCCAATTGAAGTTCAGTCTCAAATATAGCCAAAATGCGAATGAGTTGGCACTTTTACTAAACTGACAAATATGCCCAAAGAATATGTTAATCATATGCCGAAAATTTCATTGAAATCCGTTAAATAGCAAAAAAGTTATTAAACAAAACGTTTGGCTACTTTGCAAACTCAAGTGGCAGCAGCGCCAAGCGAACGCACTTGCACACACACATACAAACGCTCGCATTCTAGTCGATTCGAAAAATCGCAAATTACGTTTGAATTTTGTTGAATTGTCAGCTGCTGCTTTAGTTTACATTTGCCATCGCTTTCTAAGACAGTGGAGTGGCGTTGTTGGTAGAGGTGATGCGCGTTGCTTAGTTAACGTAGGTTCAAACCTCGCCAATGTCAGTTTTTTGAAAAAAATGCTTTAAACTTGAAATTTTTGTATAATTTTACGTAAATATAAGTGTATTGGAAAACACAGGTTCGACGAGGCTCAGGGTATACCCTAGTCGGTTACGCCCGACTAGAGATTTCTTACTTGTTTTATTTGTAATTGTAATTGTTATTTGTGAATTGCAAATGCCTAATAGAAAGTTTTCTTTGGAAACAGCTTAATATAGCCAAGAAAAAGTATTTATATCTATGCAGCTTAAATCTCAGTAATTTTCATTTTATTTTATTATTTTATTTTCATTTATGGAATTATAAGGCTTGTTTTCTTTATTTTTTTTATTTTTTATTCAACTAGTATCGTATATAAATTATTTATAATAAACCTTGTTTCAAATATTTTAACAATAATATTTTACAACATTATACTATGTCCAAAAGTCCGACATAAAACTTTTAAAGTCGACTATATATAACAAATAATTTCCATTGAAAATTTCCTCAATTTAAATATTTTTTTATAATCTTTTTTATTACAACTAAAAGACATATAATTTGCATTATGTAAATTATTTTGATGGGCCTGAATGCATTTGTCAACTGATATGCATCATTTCATCTGCTTTTAATATTTATGACTCTTTTGAATAGTGTTTAACATTAATTTATACAGCTTTTTATACCCTGAGCCCATTGAAAATGGGAATTCAGGGTATAATGTTTTTGTTGGATGTATGTAACAGGCAGAAGGAGGCGTGGCAGACCCCATAAAGTATATATATATTCTTGATCAGGACGACAAGATAAATCGATTTGGCCCTGTCCGTCTGTCCGTCCGTCCGTCCGTCCGTCTGCCCGTATGTTTGAACGCGCCGATTACAGTCCGCATAAGAGCTAGAGACTTGAAATTTTTTTTGTAGGTCCGTGTATAGCACGCGCAGATCGAGTTTGTTTTAAAAAATCGATAACTATCCCCAAATAATTGTTATCGATTAAAAACAAAATCGATAAAATTATATCTCGTCCATCTTTTAAGCTAGAGACACCAAATTTTATATTTAGCTTTATATGTATTTTATGCAATTTTGAATTTTGTTATATTTTGGATACCGGCCCCAAATTCCCCAAAATTCTATGAAAAACACAGATTCGACGGGGCTCAGGGTATCCCCTAGTCGATCACGCCCGACTAGAGTTTCTTACATCTTACTTTCAAATAATAACGTGCGCTTCCAATGGGCAAGGTAGCGCTTAACTCTAGCTTTTCTACGACTTAATTTTGCTTTGGCTCAATTCTATTCTCCTGATATTTCTTGCTAGGCTTTCGTTGTAATCTAGTTGAGTCTACATAGCATAAACATTTATTCAAGCATACATGCATTCATATGCACAAATATGCACACGTACATGCACACACATATATAGGCAGGCTTAGTTAAAATACACTCAAATTTTGACAGAAATACCAGGCGAGCAGCAGTCAGCAGCAAGAAAACGATTTAAGTGCAAAAGTGACAACACCCTCTTTCTCTCTGCTCATTTCTTCGATGGCCTTGATGCACAGCCGTGAGCTGCTGCACTGATTGGCTGGTGTGTGAGTGTCCTCTCCACCGCCAGCTAGACTCTCGCTGAGTTCGTACTGGGCAGTGCATGCGCACACGCATTCACACACGCATGCGCACAAACATTCGCACGCATGCTGTGTAGGCTCATGATTTCTTCGCAAACTCCCCTACAATAGCAGGCGAGAAGTCAGCAGCAATAAAACGATTTAAATGAAAAAATTACTCTCCATAAAATGCCAAAATTATTTGCGCTCTCACTCTCCTGCTCATTTCTGTTCTTCTTGTTTTTCGGCTAGACTCTCGATGAGTTCTTACTGGGCAGGGCATACGGACATACATTTATACATGCATTTACATTTGTGCATACACACACGCACATACGCACAGTCTTCTTACTGCTCAATTCTGTCGAGTCTCGTTGATAGCATATACATTCATGCATACGTACATAAATAAATACATACGTACATACATGCTACATACATACATACATGCCTGCATGCACACACACACGTAAATGGTGCAGGCCCAGCAGAAATAGCATCAAAATATAGGAGAAATACCAGGCGAACATAACGCAGCAGCAACAAGACGATTTTGATGAAATTAGGAGTCTACTAAGTCTTTGTTTCTGCTCAGTTTCGGTCGCCCTTGGTTTCAGCTGGACTCTCAGTAAATTCTTGCTCTGAGCGTGCAGAGCATACAGAGGTGCAGCGAACAACCACACATACAGAGGTGCAGCGAACAACCACACACACTGACGGCAGCGAACAACCACACACACAGACGGCAGCGAACAACCACACATACAGAGGTGCAGCGAACAACCACACACACTGACTGCAGCGAACAACCACACACACTGACGGCAGCGAACAACCACACACACAGACGGCAGCGAACAACCACACATACAGAGGTGCAGCGAACAACCACACACACTGACTGCAGCGAACAACCACACACACTGACGGCAGCGAACAACCACACACACAGACGGCAGCGAACAACCACACATACAGAGGTGCAGCGAACAACCACACACACTGACTGCAGCGAACAACCACACACACTGACGGCAGCGAACAACCACACACACAGACGGCAGCGAACAACCACACATACAGAGGTGCAGCGAACAACCACACACACAGACGGCAGCGAACAACCACACACACAGACGTGAGTCTTTCTTGCTGCTCAATTTCGATCGCCCTTGGTTTCAGCTGGACTCTCAGTAAATTCTTGCTCTGAGCGTGCAGAGCATACAGAGGTGCAGCGAACAACCACACACACTGACGGCAGCGAACAACCACACACACAGACGGCAGCGAACAACCACACATACAGAGGTGCAGCGAACAACCACACACACTGACTGCAGCGAACAACCACACACACTGACGGCAGCGAACAACCACACACACAGACGGCAGCGAACAACCACACATACAGAGGTGCAGCGAACAACCACACACACAGACGGCAGCGAACAACCACACACACAGACGTGAGTCTTTCTTGCTGCTCAATTTCGATCGCCCTTGGTTTCAGCTGGACTCTCAGTAAATTCTTGCTCTGAGCGTGCAGAGCATACAGGCGTGCAGCGAACAACCACACACACAGACGGCAGCGAACAACCACACACACTGACGGCAGCGAACAACCACACACACAGACGGCAGCGAACAACCACACACACAGACTGCAGCGAACAACCACACATACAATTATTTGATGCGGCTTCTTGCTGCTCATTTCTGGTCGCCTGGTATTCCAGCGAGATTTTCTATCAAAATTCGCCCAGTTCGCTCACATCAAAGACGTGCATACACACACATACATATTTGCACACACATTCACACTCACATGCGCACAGTCTTCTTACTGCTCAATTCTGTCGAGTCTCGTTGATAGCATATACATTCATGCATACGTACATAAATAAATACATACGTACATACATGCTACATACATACATACATGCCTGCATGCACACACACACGTAAATGGTGCAGGCCCAGCAGAAATACCATCAAAATATAGGAGAAATACCAGGCGAACATAACGCAGCAGCAACAAGACGATTTTGATGAAATTAGGAGTCTACTAAGTCTTTGTTTCTGCTCAGTTTCGGTCGCCCTTGGTTTCAGCTGGACTCTCAGTAAATTCTTGCTCTGAGCGTGCAGAGCATACAGGCGTGCAGCGAACAACCACACACACAGACGGCAGCGAACAACCACACATACAGAGGTGCAGCGAACAACCACACACACAGACGGCAGCGAACAACCACACACACTGACGGCAGCGAACAACCACACATACAGAGGTGCAGCGAACAACCACACACACTGACGGCAGCGAACAACCACACACACAGACGTGAGTCTTTCTTGCTGCTCAATTTCGATCGCCCTTGGTTTCAGCTGGACTCTCAGTAAATTCTTGCTCTGAGCGTGCAGAGCATACAGGCGTGCAGCGAACAACCACACACACTGACGGCAGCGAACAACCACACACACTGACGGCAGCGAACAACCACACACACAGACGGCAGCGAACAACCACACATACAATTATTTGATGCGGCTTCTTGCTGCTCATTTCTGGTCGCCTGGTATTCCAGCGAGATTTTCTATCAAAATTCGACCAGTTTGCTCACATCAAAGACGTGCATACACACACATACATATTTGCACACACATTCACACGCACATACGCACAGTCTTCTTGCTGCTCAATTCTGTCGAGTCTCGTTGATAGCATATACATTCATGCATACGTAAATGGTGCAGGCCCAGCAGAAATAGCATCAAAATATAGGAGAAATACCAGGCGAACATAAAGCAGCAGCAACAAGACGATTTTGATGAAATTAGGAGCGGGAGAGAGTCTACTAAGTCTTTCTTTCTGCTCAATTTCGATCGCCCTTGGTTTCAGCTGGACTCTCAGTAAATTCTTGCTCTGAGCGTGCAGAGCATACAGGCGTGCAGCGAACAACCACACACACTGACGGCAGCGAACAACCACACACACTGACGGCAGCGAACAACCACACACACAGACGGCAGCGAACAACCACACATACAGAGGTGCAGCGAACAACCACACACATTGACGGCAGCGAACAACCACACACACAGACGGCAGCGAACAACCACACATACAGAGGTGCAGCGAACAACCACACACATTGACGGCAGCGAACAACCACACACACAGACTGCAGCGAACAACCACACATACAATTATTTGATGCGGCTTCTTGCTGCTCATTTCTGGTCGCCTGGTATTCCAGCGAGATTTTCTATCAAAATTCGCCCAGTTCTCTCACATCAAAGACGTGCATACACACACATACATATTTGCACACACATACACACACACAACATGTGCATATGCTCTCCAGAATGGTGGCAAAAATATTCGGCAAAAATTTGACCTTGAGCGCCTTCAGTCGAAAAACTAAAAAATAATTCGCATAATTTGCTTGCTGCTGCTTTCTGTTCGCCTGGTAATTCAGTGCTATTTATACCCTGAGCCCATTGAAAATGGGAAATCAGGGTATAATGTTTTTGTTGGATGTATGTTGGATGTATGATTGTTACCATTCATAGACGTAAAATAATAGATAAATAAATTTATGTTTAAATTAAGTTGCTTAAAAACAGCAGAACACTAATATGTATATATTAAAAAAATAATAATAAATTATAAAACTCTGTATTAAGTGAATAATAAAATAAAATAAAAATTTGCTTATTTATTTGCGAAACACTTTCTATTTCAGTCAGGTAAGTATAATGACTGCTTATGAAAAATCTGCGAGGTGAAATGACGCCCAGCCAAAGGCCAGACTTCCTCGCAAATGATAGACATTTAATGAGATTTTATGAAAAAAGTTGCCCCCGGCTATGCCCAAAAAATGCTTTAATAAATTGAGTATAGGCAGTGAATTTATTTAAAAGGTCCGCCCAAAAGTATGCAACGCTGAATTTATGCCGTGCTCCACCGTGAGGAGCGGACCTTCGTTTTTAAAAAAAATATATATATATTTTTTTTTGTAGCATACTTTCAGGCTGATCATTTGAGCTGTGAATATCATGTTTTGTTGCATACTCTAGAGGGCATCTATTTTAGCCTCAGAAGAAATTTTATTTTTTGTAGCATACTTTCAGGCCGAATATCATCTTTTGTTGCATACTCTAGAGGGCATCTATTTTAGCCTCAGGAGATTTTTATTTTTTGTAGCATACTTTCAGGCCGAATATCATGTTTTGTTGCATACTCTAGAGGGCATCTATTTTAGCCTCAGGAGATTTTTCTTTTATATTTATTTTTTGTAGCATACTTTCAGGCTGAATATCATGTTTTGTTGCATACTCTAGAGGGCATCTATTTTAGCCTCAGGAGATTTTTCTTTTATATTTATTTTTTGTAGCATACTTTCAGGCGGATCATCATGTTTTGTTGCATACTCTAGAAGGCATCTAGTTTTAGCCTCAGGAGATTTTTTATTCTCTGTAGCATACTTTCAGGCGGATCATCATGATTTTTATTTTCTATTAATTTTTTGTAGCATACTTTCAGGCGGATCATCATGTTTTGTTGCATACTCTAGAGGGCATCTAGTTTTAGCCTCAGGAGATTTTTTATTCTTTGTAGCATACTTTCAGGCGGATCATCATGATTTTTATTTTCTATTAATTTTTTGTAGCATACTTTCAGGCGGATCATCATGATTTTTATTTTCTATTAATTTTTTGTAGCATACTTTCAGGCGGATCATCATGTTTTGTTGCATACTCTAGAGGGCATCTATTTTAGCCTCAGGAGATTTTTCTATTTTTTGTAGCATACTTTCAGGCGGATCATCATGATTTTTATTTTCTATTAATTTTTTGTAGCATACTTTCAGGCGGATCATCATGTTTTGTTGCATACTCTAGAGGGCATCTATTTTAGCCTCAGGAGATTTTTCTATTTTTTGTAGCATACTTTCAGGCGGATCACCATGATTTTTATTTTCTATTAATTTTTTGTAGCATACTTTCAGGCGGAATATCATGTTTTGTTGCATACTCTAGAGGGCATCTATTTTTAGCCTCAGGAGATTTTTATTTTTTGTAGCATACTTTCAGGCTGAATATCATGTTTTGTTGCATACTCCAAAGGGCATCTATTTTTAGCCTCGTTACGTTTTTAGCACATTTCATTCTAAAAATAGCAGCCACTGCCCAGCGTGATGCGATCAATGAAACCAACCCCATTTTTAAGGAAGAATACGTTTTTTGGTTTATTTAATATATTTTTTTATTGTTTTCTTTATATATATATTACAGATTTATAATTTATATGTTTATTTAGTAAACATTTTGAAATGTACAGTTTTCTTTATATTCTTAAGACTTATATTTGACATTTATATTTTAATACAATTTTATTTAATGTTTTATATTTTTAAATATATTATTATTATAAAAACACTTATATTTTTTACATTTGTATTTAACATTATTGATTTTTAAAATGTATTATTATGTAAATAAATATATTTTTATATTTTTATACAATTTTTTAAAGGAAAACATAATTTTATTAAATGTTTTTAATTCTTAAATAAATTATTATTTTATAAAAATATATATTTTTTATTTTTTTTTTTTACATTTGTATTTAACATTATTAAATTTTTAAATTTATGATTATTTAAAAAATATATTTTGGACATATAATTTTTTGTGTTTATAGTTAAACAATTATTATTTAGAACATATTTTACCATTTGCATTTGTGTTAAATAATATTTTTACATTTGCTTTTACATTTTTAATTTTTAAATATATAAATTGTTTACCTTTTGCATTTTTGTATTTATAATTAAACAATTAGTATTATTTAAGCATTTTTTACATTTGCATTTTTGTTAAACAATATTTTTGCATTTTTGACATTTGCATTTTATATTCTTAATTTTAAAATATATATTTTTTCTGTGTATATAATATTGTTTAAATAAATATATAATTTTCCTCTGACCAATCAGAAATTCTCTTTAGCTTTCAGATTTTCTTCAACAGATGAGAAAATCTCCTAAAATTATAGCAGCATTACAATCGTCTCAGTCTTGCTTTGACATATTTACAAAAAAACAACAAATATATCTATATAAACATATATCTTATATATCAAATATCGAAGGCAGAAATGTGCTCACATCACAGCCTGATAAACATGTTAACACGCACACGGCAATTCCTTAAAATTCCAGTATTTTTTCGTCGGCAGCTATGCTTAGTTGGGAAGTGTGGCTGCGACTGATCCAGCAGCAGGTGGCCTCGAGAGCCACCTGCGGGCCGCGGCCGTGCAAGAGGCTGATCAGGTGCAACGATTGCAGCAGCTTCTCGACATTGGCCAATGCCAATCCGAGCTTCACCCGGCGCACGATGTGCGACACTGGACGCAAGTCGCCGACGGAGTCGTCCAACTCGCCCAAGCTGAACATTGGGGGGAAGCGCAGGGGCAGGCATCTCGGCTACACGATTGTGCTGGGCAGCCTCTGCAGCAGCGTGCTGTGGGCCGTCTACGAGCTGGGCAAGCCCGAGCAGGATCAGCGGGGACGCAGCATCGAGGACGATCTGAGCCCGCAGCCCTTGCTGCAGCAATATTTGCAGCGGATGTGGTACTCGCTGCAATACTACCAGAAGATGCTGGAGCAGCCGCTGACCAAGCTGCTGCCGGACGTGGTCTGTCCGCCGTACATACAGCCGCCGTACACGCTGGTGCTCGAGATGCGCGACATCCTGGTGCATCCCGACTGGACCTACCAGACGGGCTGGCGCTTCAAGAAGCGCCCCGGCGTCGATCACTTCCTGCGGCAGTGCAGCAATCACTTCGAGATCATCGTCTATACGGCCGAGCAGGGCATGACGGCGTTCCCCATCCTGGACGCACTCGATCCGAACGGCTACATACGCTATCGCCTGGTGCGCGACGCCACCCAGCTGCTGGACGGGCAGCACATCAAGAACCTCAACCACCTCAATCGCAGTCTGCGGCGCGTCATTGTCATCGACTGGGATCCGCGCGCCGTCCCCCTGCATCCGGACAACGTCTTCGCCATCACCCGCTGGGTGGGCAACGACGACGATGTGCAGCTCTTCGATCTGGCTGCGTTCCTGGAGCTCATTGCCGAGCACAAGGTGGGCGGGGATATATATACGCTATATCCGATATATATTCTATATATCTCTCTCTCTATCTCCTTAGATGGACGACGTTCGCGAGGTGCTCCACTATTATCGCCAGTTCGAGGATCCCATAGAGCAATTCAAGGAGAATCAGCGCAAGCTGCTTGAACTAAAGCAGGAGAAGCCGGACTCTGAGGCGAAGTTCTTGAAATAGGGTGTATCTAGAAGAAAAAAGAAGACAATTTCGATTGAAGTTTTCTCTTTGAACTTTTTTTTTGTTTTAAGAAGGTAGTTTTGAGCATATTTAAATAATTTATATCAAATTTCAAACATTTTATGTTATAAATTAATTATTAAATTGATTCAGTAATGAGTTTGTGTACAAATATTTTAAGTTGTTCATGTTGCTTTAAAGTATATTAATTTTGTGAAGGATTAACAAAGAGCAAGAATTTAAGAAGTAATTATATAATAATATAGTTTGATTAGGGAATGTTACAACTAATTGTCAAATTAAATAAACTTTTTATAATGACTTAAATATCAGGCCAAGCTATAGCTATTATATTGTAAAAGACGATGATGGTTATTTTTATTATAGTTTCAACTTGCAGTATTATGTTAGTCTGCAAAAAAAATATATATTTCTATACAATTCATAAGTACAAACAAATAGATTAAAAAAAATAATTAAATCAATAAAAATGTATTTTAAATTGATTTATAAATTTAAAATAAATTTGTATTGATTTAACTAATTATATGATTAATAGAATATAATGTATATCATGTATAGATAGAATGTAAATATCTAGTTAAAAAAACTTGATATTTACCTTCCTTTAAAGTTATTATAAAACACGTCCTCAATTATATGTTAGAAAGATAACTTTAATAAATATGTATTGTATTATATTATATTGTTGTGCTTTATTTCCCTAAGCATTTTTAACAATCATAAAAAGCTTTTGATACAAATTTAATATAAATTATAATTTATTTATAAATATAATAGTTAGTTATTATTTAGTAATAAGAAAGGAACAAATTAAATATTAAATTTGAGCTCATATAAATGAACTAAATCCAATTTGGAATTTAATAAATAATTTCTTCTTTTTTTTTTTGAACTCCTATGCAATATTTAAACGCTCTTAAAAAGTTTTAAAAATGATTATACATTTAAAAAATTGTAAAAAACATGACATTTATGATATACAAGTATTTGCATGATTTTTAGAACATTTTATAAGCGTGTTAAATAAATATAATAATATATTATATTACTAATAATATATTAATAAAATGTTATACAATTTTATAAAATTATTTCCTTCCTCTCATTTGTATTTAAATTTGCATTAATAATATATGTAGCAAATTCTACAATAAATAATTTAACAATAATCAACTTAAAAATATTCATTAAAATCAAAAACTAATTTCAAATTTCTCTACATTGTCTCTCAATTACTCTACCTGTATGCTAATCACCTTTAAGAGCTGCTAAGAAACCCCCCAAATTCTCTACACAAATCCCTTCAAAATATACCAAATAAATACCGATTAAAAATACCAGAAACTGTGACGCTCTTCATTATGCAAATGTCGCCGGCTTAAAATGCACAAATTGCATCAATTGAGCGCCGCCCCCACATCAGCTGAAGATGGGCGCCAGGTGGGCGATGGAGCGATGGAGCACCTTGGATAGATGGGCCGGGGCTTTCGGTGTTATTATTTAAATGGCGCATTATCAGTGGCCAGCAGAGAGCTGGCCAGTCAGCTCGTCGAATTGTCGTAAACAATCAAAATCCATTTAAAATCGTACATGCAATTTGACTCGAGCTCAAACCACCTGACATGGTCATGGAGGAGGGGGAGTGGGGAGCAGCAGGCAACGACAGCATCAACGCCTCGTCAAGTGGCGTAGGCGGGGCTGTGGGCGGCCCCTGCAGCAGCTGTCCTGTGTGTGTGCGTCCTGGCCATTCGCTGGACTGCTGCTGGCTGTGTATCGTTGATATGATAATTGGCATGAGGCAATAATCCACTTGGATACGTTTACGTTGACAATCGTTTATATCGCAATCAGTGTCATGCCGTTCTGCGTCCTGGATTGTTGCTCCAACTGCTGCTGCTGCTGCTGTTGAGTCTCCATAAAGTATAATTTCCAGCCGTGCTCGTTGTCGACCTCAACGACAAGGACAACGACGACATATTAAATAACAATGAACTGCAATTGCCCAGCGAGTCTCGTAATTCGTTTGTAATGCGTGCAGACGCACAGATTTTGAGTGGCGCTCGCTCTGCCCGTTGTCCTGCGCATTCTGTTATCCCCCAGTCCCCACCACTCGGCCACCCGGCCACTTGCTGTGGCCTCCGCTGTGGCCGTGCCTTGTTTTATGTGCCCAGCCGGCAATTGCCTCTCGCATTGCACATAATTTCTGATTTCAAAGTTTAATTCGTCGCCTCTTAAATTTAATTGAGAAAAGATTCCCCAATAGCAACTCAATTGCTGCCAAAAGAAATCTAAATAATTGCATTAGTTAGGTGTTAGTATTAATAATAATAGTATTAATGTATAATTGTATAAGCTTTGATTATTGTAGAGTTAGACAAAGACAGTTTTTAGATTTTATATTTTATATTCTCTTTTGAGATTGTTCGATGAACCACAAAGCATTTTATGGCTTTTGCCACTCAAGATCTGGTATTTGAAAGTGTATATAAACTACAGCCTATAGATAATATAATAATATAATAATATATAATATAATATAATATAATACAATATAATATTTTAGATAACAATATTTTTAGATAATATAATAGATAACATCTAATAATAATATAATTAGATAATATCCAATAAATACAAAGCTGTGTTCAGAAAAATAGTAGTGCGACTGAGCACAAAATGTTGAACAATATAATTTAGTGTTAAACACTATATTTTTAATACACTCTTAATCAAATGTTAAGCGTATAACATGTATTATGTTATATAACATGTATTTATGTTATATAACATGTTATGTTATGGTGCAACACTATTATTTCTATGAACAGGCGATTTTCAATGCATTTCAATGTAGCACTATTATTTTTTTGAACAGAGCTTTATATCCGTTTGAGATCATGGCAAATGGAAGAAACTATATGTTCTACATTCTTTTAAATTACGGCTGTAATTGAGTTTATAATTAGTTGTGATATTGGCTTAGTACTAAGCTTCTTAATAGTTACAAATACAAATTCTATGAATCCATTCTGCTGTATGCAAGCTTTAGACAGTTTGCTTAACATGAAGGCAATGGTTTCACATGTTTTGACAATAATTTACTATCATTTTAAAATATTAAAAAAAATCATAATTTATATCAAGATATATTCATATTTTAAAATAGTATTAAGATTGTTGAGTAAACATTTATAAACAATTACATACAATATAAATATAACGTTAAAAAAAAGGCAATTTGGAATTTATAAATATTTACATTTATATATATTTTTTTCACATTAAATACGCCTTTTTTTAAATATAAAATAATTATATTGTTTTATTATAGTGTAGTTATATTTATTTTTATAATTTTAATGAATTTTAAGTTTATAATACACTCAACTTAAAACGCTTATACATTATAAAATTTATTTATTTACTTTTTTTTACACTATATATTATTCTATTATAATATCATATATAATTATTTTATCATTTTTATGAATTTTAAATCTATATTATAAAATATAGTTATATTTATTTTTATAATTTTAAAGAATTTTAAGTTTATAATACACTCTACTTAAAACGCTTATAAATTATAATATTTATTTATTTACTTTTTTTACACTATATATTATTCTATTATAATATATATATTTACTTTATCATTTTTATGAATTTTAAATTTATATTATAAAATTTAAGTATATATTTAAATATTTTTTGATGCATTATATGCCTATATGTACCTGACATAAAGATCTTCCCACTTTCCGAGCATAAAGTGATTCATAAGAGCATTTTCTACATTTTCCACACTATCAATTTATGCAACTCTGTAGAAGCTCTCAGTGGAGTGCTCCACACAATTAACCAAGATGTCAACAGAAGTAGCAAAGATTATAGAATATTTTATAAAAATGCTGGAGAAATCAGTTAAGCTAAACAGAGCAGATTTTTCCCTATGAAATCATATTAGAATTAAGCAGAAATACGAAAAGGGGCGCCACACGAGGCAGGATGACCCTTTGGAGCACACTTTGCGAATGCAAAAATTGCGAAATTTATGCGAAGCGGGTGGAGCAAAGAGAGAGGGGGGTGGGGCTGCACAGGTCAGAAGTATATCCGGCTGCAAGTAGCTCCACTTTCACGCTTGACCTCACTCACAGACGCGCAGCAACCGCCTGCTTAGCCCCTTGACCGCAGTCCAGGTGTGTGTGCGAGTGTGTGTGGCACCTATAGGGGGACTGGGGGCTTGGCCAATGGCTGTGCGCTTTTTATGAGCGACGACACCACTTGCGATGAAAGCATTTCCGCATCCGCCAACGCTTCCGAGGGCAGCTCGAGCCGAGACTCGGCTCAAGGCACGGCGTGGAGTCCACTTTAATTTTTGTTTTGTTTATAATTTACGCGACACAACATCAATTAAGTGCTTGGCCGGAAAAGCGCATACCTGCACCTGAAAAAAGCACCCATAAATTGTCGCCCTAAAGTGGCGAGTGGCCCCACCGGACCCCACCTGGCCAGCAGCTGCACTGGCCGGGCTTAAATAGCTGTTGCCATTTTATATGCGTGCTCTCTCTTATGCCACACACAAATCATTTCCACGAAATTCCGCGAAAAGGATATATATAGAGAAATACTATATATATATTCCCTTTATATATAGTTAACCCTATATGACAGTTTATCAATTGAAGTTTCTCTTTGCGTGGCCTTAAAGCTGCTGCTGCTTCATAGAAAATCAATTAACAACTCTTGCGTCTCGTTTGGGCCAAGGCCAGCTGAGCTGCGAGCTGCGAGCTGCCTAATTGGAATTAACAGTAGAATTTATGGGCCAAGTTGGTGTGATTTGTTGAAGTGACATTACGATGCGGTAAGCGAGTCAGCCCCCACGAAGTGAGTCACATTTGCAGACGCCATTTGTTACAGGCGAAAAAGGACCGAAAGGACATTAAACAGCAGCATAAACAAAGCCCCCAGACGGACCCTCGGACTCGCCTCGACTCGATTCACAGCTGCCAGAACATCGCTCCGTAAATTAACCTGACTGAAAGCATTTGCCGCCGACCCACTGCAATTTCCCCTCATAAAGCAGACAAGGACTCGAAGAGCAGCTACAACTTCGGACGATTATACTAATTGATAAGAGCAAATATTGGTTGAAAGTTTCACGATTTATATAGACAAAAGTTGAACTAATTTAAATTAAAATTCTATTTAAAATTTGGGAACTTTAGATTGATTTAGATTTGGCATTTGCTTTGGCACTCTTCAAGGTAAAAAGTATGGAAAAATTATGGAGTTCCAAGAGTAAATAGATAGAGTGAATAGAGTGAATAAAATAAATCAGTAAGTCTAGAGGTGATTATATGATTGATATACCTGATAGTCAATTGTAGTTAAGCTGCACTAGTTTGTGGAATATCTAATCAGAATCACTATCATTATCACCAGAGTCACTTTTATTATAACAAATTCTTGTCACTTTTTATTCATTTTTAATTTTAATTTGATTTAAAATTAATAATTATTAAAACATTCACTCGAAAAAAAAAAACATTGAACGCTTAAATTGCAAATTCTTGTCACTTTTTATTCATTTTTAATTTTAATTTGATTTTAAATTTAATAATCACTTTTTTATTAATATAATCACTCGAAAAAAAAACATTGAATGCTTAAATTGCATGACCAAAATATAAACAATGTTGTCTCCCATTAAAAATATATTGCTAGCTTCCGATTCTTACACACATTTTAAGAAAAATATTCAATAGAAATATTAAATATTACAGAAATTATATTAAATTATATGCAAATATAACATATTTGATATTTTATTGCACTAAACAGATTTTTCGCACACACGTTTTATTGAATGCAAAAATATTCAAAGCATTGACTTGATCACTTTAATTGTTTTACTTACATTAACAAGAAAGCGAGATTGCGAATATGGTGGCTGCTGCTGCTGTCCGTATAAATGTATGTATATATGTATGTAATTAAATATGTAAAAAAATCACAGAGCCGTCGATCAACGCGCAGCCGCACTCCACCAACGACCGGCACATACTAAATGCTGGAGCTATGCAAGCCGAGCGAGCAACTGAGCAAGATCAAGCCACTGCGCTGAGCGAACGAATTAGCATGTCGAGAGGGGGAGAGCGAAAGTTCGCAAGCGAGCGCAAACTCTTTGGCTGCTCGTCCCATACATATGTATGTGTGCAAATAATTCGATGCAGAGCTGTCAACGCACGCACAACTGCACTCCAACAATAAAGCTAGGGCTAGCGCGCTGAGCGAAAGACCATACAGAAGGGCAGAACAAAAGCGCACTCTCTCTATACAGCAAGTTACAGCTTATTTCTATTGCTCTCTGACTTAACTACGGTTCGTGGCACTGGCTACGTGGCCCAACATTTGTGCATGTATACACATACATGTACATTTGTATGTATGTATATGTGTAAATAATTTAATTTTCAGCAAATAAGTCATTATGATATGTTTATTTTCCTTATTTAGTAGTCACTACTATTTTTATAAATGTTACCTTTTCTGCACATCTTTTTAAGCTAAAAATAAACATTTTTTTATACAAATTAATTAGTCTTATTCATTTTAATATTGTTTTCCAAAATATTGTGTTTATTTAATTTAGCACAATTCTGTTGTGGAACATTGAGTGCTTAGTCGCGCAACTATTTTTATGAACACAGTTGTATATTCACAAGAATACTTTCTTTTGGTCCCTTATTCTGATTATTAAAAAAATTTTATCTGTATGTCTGCATTTATACAGATAAATAAAAATATATATAAAATAAAACAAGACAATTTAAAACAAATATAAAATATAATAATAAAAAAATAAATTAAAATTTAAAAAAAAAAATTAAACTTACAAAAAATATATTTAAATATAGTTCCCAAATTGAGGGAAATATCAACAATTGAATTTGAATGCGCTATCCTGTTGACTAACTTTTAGCCACCGTTTTCTGGAAGCTTTTTTTTCAAAGAATTTTTAAAAATGTTTCCTGGAGTTTTGCAGAGCTCAATCTTTTTTCACTTTAAGGAGAATAAAACAAAGTCCAATAGGAAAAAAAATTATAACGATATCTCGAACGATTTAGAAAATATTCAACATTAACGGAGACAATTAAGGGTGACGCGCAGTGTATATTATCAAAAAATTTAGCAGTATTGACAGTATATTTATTATAGGACATTTAGAAGTTGCTCCCACTCATCTATATACCAAACTATCTACTAATAAATTGTTTGTATTTACTTTATAATCGACAAGAATTAATAACAGTGTATTTCCCTTCAAATGGAATCCCCGTCAAATAGCCAATTGATGGCCATAAATGAAGTGCTCGATGCTGAGTGAATATTGTGAATAAATTGCGAATCGCACTCGTAATTAACTCATTTGCTGGCCGCCATTTTGTCTCGTCGCGGTAACCGAAATCGGCGACAATTATTTAGTGCGGCAATTGGAGAATGGCGAGAGAATTAAATAAATGCGGACTATATTCTATTTATCTATCTGTCTAGTTGGGGCCATCTGGGGGGGGGCAACGCTGCGACAATCAAATGTTCCAAATGAATGTTTTGCTGCACTCATCCATTCATTCACGCGCCATAAACTGACGACGAATTTATGGCCAAAGGACACTCAGTCGAAGCTACAATAAAAATAACGTAAAATTAATGGGCCAGAGGGCGACTGCAGGTGTGCACACACACGCACACACCTGGGCACACCTGTGCGCACCTATTCGACTCTGCTTAGAGCGCTGCACCGCTGTGGTTGCAGTGGTGCCAGAATTAAATATATATAGATATATATATATATAGATATATCTGTGAATGTTTTTGCGCATTCCAATTTTGGATGCCGCGGTCAAAATAATTTTAGCCATTTGCATTTGCCAGATTTGGGGGTGGGGGGAGTGGGGCGGGGAGTGGGGCGGGGAGTGGGGCGGCAGAGTGGGGCGACTGCTGCACAGCTGCGGCTGCATTTGCCATTGTTATTTAGGCGACAATTGCAATAAACATTAGTTCAGGCAATCCCTATAGCCCCCACTCTCCCGCCCCCCCTTTCCCCCCTCACTATCCTTGTCTAGTGCCACGTCCTGTCGCTGGCACATTAAATTAATTACTCATGTTATTATTCTGGCTAAAATGAAGTACGCAACAATTTATAATCGCGACCAAAACAAGATTAGAAGTACCTGCGGCCTATCCCCCAGTCTCTCCCCCCTCCCCCCACCCCCCACCCCTTGCCCCACTGTGGTTACAGTTGGCATCGCTGCAGTCATTTTGCTTTATTAGTCAAAATGCGCCAAATCAGAATTCCACATTATTCGGATTCGCATTCGCATTCGCATTTGGAGCTCTCTCCTCTGCTCGCAATTAACGTGAATTTATGATCAGCCAATTTCAAAATAACTCAACTCATTTTCATTGTCCATAACACAAAATGGCAATTACGAGCAGGCACCACGTCCCCCACCAGAGGCAACTATGCAGTGGAATGATAATACTCAGATGGGTTTATCTACTGAACGCTTGAGTGAAGTCGCATTTGATTAGCCAATGGGGAAGTTATGTTATATAGAACTTTAGGATTTACTTTTTTAGGAATCATAAAAATGTGGGAAATATACCTATTTCTTACAAATTATATTTCAGTTGCTCGATTAATCTTTATCAAATATTTTTTGTTAAATACAAGTAAATTTAGCAATTAAAAATTTGAAAAAGAAATTTGTATATTGTTTAATTAATAATCTTTGAGCTAATTGTGATATTCGGAGCATACCTGTCAGATATTTGTTGATGAATAAATAATTCCATTCCATTCATTCCATTTCATGCCATTCCATTCCATTCATTCCATTCCATGCCATTCCAATCCATTCATGCCTGTAAATTGGATTTTTACGAAATGCTTCTTTATAATAGAAGACTTCTTTAAGAGTTTTTTAAAGTTTGATAGTTTAAATATTTGGATTTAACAGAGACTTTTTAATCATATTACCGGTTATCTATTCAGGCACAACCCAAATGAATAATATTTAACAATTATAAAACGCTAATTGAATAATTTTTATGCAATAAATGTAGAAGAGTCTAAGACATATTGCAACAAAATTTCAAACATTTTCTTGGTCCTGACAAGGGCTTGCAGTACAAAATAAGAAAACAAATTCAATTACGTGTTAGACATATAAATATAGAAACATTAAATGACTCCTTAATTATTTTAAAAAGATTTTAGGACATTTAATTTGTATTATACAAGTCGACCATGAATTGTTTTCTCTTAAAAATTTGAATATTCGCCTTGGTACTCTAGCTGAGCTTATTCCATTTGATTGATATTAATCAGCAATCAAATGATCTTACGCCAGAAAATATATGTGAATATATATAAATTATAGTTATTATTGAAGAAGTCCAATTTATGAATATATCTTTAACTGCAGAAATTCCAGTGAACAGCCTAATCGTTTTATGCCTCACAGTTTAACAAAGATTTCTTGCCTCAATAAATCTCTTCTTCATTATATAAATTATTAAATTAATCCAATTATAATTCTAAATTTTTCCTCTTTTTATAGATATCAAAAAATTCCATAAAATGCCCAATTCATATCACAATTGCCTCTCATCTATGAGCCATTCATACAGATCCTTTCGCATCTATTTAAGATGTGTGCAATCCGACGGCTGGCATCCTTATAAACAGCATTAGAATTTACAGTCCAATCTTGGTATAAATTACAGCTCTGAATGCACTCGAAGAGTGGCTTTAATTAGGCAGCAACATTTGGCCATTTGTGAAGCTGTGGCAGCAACAGGCAACAGGCGCAATCGCCTCGTAATGCATCCGTCCAGCTGCAGCCGCTCGCAGCCCCACAGCAGCAGCCCCCAACTAGCTGCAAGGATGCGAATGCCGGATGTTGCCCCCAACACTCTCTCCCCCACTCTCCCTCTATCCCCCCTCTCTCTATCTCTCTCTCTCTGTGTGCTTTGTCGTAATGCCTGATTATGCGCCTAGGCCCCGGCGCGTCCTGGGATTGGGCGAGGCGCAGCCAGGCGCATCTCCATATATTTGCATTGGGAATTTGCACATGTTCAAATCGAGATTTACGACGGCGAGTGACATCATTAATCAAGCGTCTGATTGGTGATCCTGTTCCTGTTAATTAATACAATAATGGATTGCGTGCAGCGGCGGCGCCAAGCCGAAGACGACGACAGCCGAAACCTGGCCCAGACCGGGTCCAACTCGATTTACGAGCGCCAAGAAGTGCGTCCCCCAACCCTAAAAAAAGGACAAGAAAAATGTGTGCATGTGTGTGCGTGTCCTGGTGCATCCTGGCATCTAACATTGATTTAAAATTTACAGCATTGAAGGCAAAGGTGGGGCCAACAGCGCCATATGTTGCATTGATTTATCCTTGGAGCAGCCTGGCGCTGGCGCCGGCATGGAAATGTTGCAGCTGCCGCAGGACACCGGCTGAATTTACCGCCTCTGCTGACCACGCCAAGGACCCACGCACACACGCACAAATTTCAATTAACAATTTTACCCTTAATTTGGCCCAAAGAAAAGAAAAAGAAGCCAAAGACATGGCCAAAACTGAGCCGAGCTGAGCTGGCCGAGTAAATTACAATTTGAAGTCCCCAGCCATGGGCTGGCCCCCCACCTGACCACGCCCATCTCTGGCAGCGACTCGAGCATCAATTATGATTATCGTCACGTTTTATGAGACGTTTGCCCAACTTTATGACCGCGTGCATGCAGTCCTTTAATGAATATTGACAAAGGATATGCACAATATATACATACATATAGATAGAAACAGGTGTGTGTGTGTGTGTGTAACAGGTAAGCAGTTTCACCCTTCACATTGTGGCACATGATTTGGTTTTCCTTCTCTCTTTTTGTGCTGCGTTTCTCACTCATTTATTCATTAGAGAAATTAGCCACGGCCTAGGCTTGGTTGGTTCATTAAGTCTTTTGCGAGAGAAGATAATGCAATCTTCTCTTTAATATTACGAATTTAAATACTGAAATGGATCTACTTAATAGAGCTAGTGACAGTTGTAAATGAAGTTGACTTTCTTCTGTGGACAAGATTAGAGATAAAAGATGAAATATCAAAGAACGGAGATAAGAGATCTGAGATCAGAGATCAGACATATAAAAGATCAGAGATCAAATATCAAAGAACAGAAATGAATGATCATAGATTAAAGATCAGTAATCGGGTAACAGAGATCAGAGATCAAATTTCAGAAATCGAAAACTTAATATGATAGATCACATACTAAAGATCAAGATCAAGATTAAATATCAGAGTTCAGAGATAAGAGATAAGATATAAAAGATCAGAGATCAGGATCCAAATGTCAGAAATCGAAAGCCTAATATGATAGATCACATACTAAAGATCAAAGATTAAATATCAGAGATCAGAGATGAGAGATAAGAAATAAAAGATTAGAGATCAGAGATCAAATGTCAGAAATCGAAAATTAATTATAATATAGATCACATACTAAAAATCAGAAATAAAGTATCAGAGATCAGAGATGAGAGAAGAGAGATGAGAGATGAGATATGAGAGATAAGAGATAAGATATAAAAGATTAGAGATCAAATAGCAGAAATCGAATAAGATTACAAATCAAATATCAATCATAACATATCTGATCTTAGAACTTTAATATCTGATTTCTAGTCTTTGATCTCTGATCTTTAAACCTTGATTGTAAATATTGATTGAATAGTAAAAAAACAAAATAATAGGTGAACTAAATATCCTGTGGAAAAAAAGACGGACTCATAGAAAAAAAAAATATTGTCTTTTATGTATAAAATATTTAAAAATATTGATATTATTTGTAGACTTATTAAAACTTGATATTTAATAGAAATTAAATTAGATTTTTTATATTTTTTACGACTATAGAATATAAAAAAATTGCATTTAATTTATATTAAAAATTATTATTTCTATTATTATAAAAAATTTAATATTTCTATTAAATACTCTATTAAATATTAGTTAGCTTTGATTTCAATTTGATTTGATCTTTCTTTCCTTTTTTTTTAATTTTTCCAAATCTAATCTTCGACTTGGGATTTCGTTTGAGGCGCGAGCACAGTTGCTTTTTATTGTATTCCCACAAAAAGAGGGGGTAGAAAAAGAATAACAATAATAAGCAGAAATGAAGCTCGGTAATGGGCGGAGCCCAGGAGCCAACAAGCAGACAGTGGAAGTCAAGCCGCAATTAAAAGTGGCAACAAACGAAATTTCAATTAGCGGTACTTAGCGGCAGCTGCCATTACCTAAAAAAGCAACCCGAGTCGCGGCAAGACAAAAAAATATCTAATAACAACTAAACGATATTAGAGAACAAATTAGAAGGGGCAAAGAGGGAGGGAGGGAGGATGAGAGAACGAGTCGAAGGGCAAGCTTAGGCAAAGGAGTAACAAGGAGAGATAGAGTGCAAGAGCAAGCTCAGGCAAAGGAGGAACAGAGATAGAGATAGCGGAAAGCAGCCGCAAGCAAAGCTGAAGCAAAAAGCGCGAGTGTGAGAGAGCAAAGGCAGCCGCAAGCAAAGCTGAAGCAAAGAGAGAGCAGAGAGGCAAAGAGAGCAAAGAAGAAGCTGTCAAAGGCGACACTTGGATTTGAGATTTTTGGCTTTTTCGGCCCTTACATTAGGCAAAAACAATTTCATTTTGCAAATTGTATTGTGTGTTGCAGCAGCAACAACAACAACAACAACAACAGCAGGCAGCAGGCAAATCTTTTTGTGCAACTCGAGCTTTGTAATTGGCTTCGAGGACGAGCACTCAGCGCCAAGTACTCATATATGGCTCGGCTTGCCATTTGGCAAATTGAAACGGCGGATCCGGCAAATGGCGCGGTTAACCACGCCGGAGCAGCGCGCTGATTGCAATTTACGCGCCTGCAATCAAAACTAACGGAAAAAAAAGCCCGAAAGCTAAAAACTATTTCCAAGCTTAATTAGCAACAAAATAACAGCAGCGAAATAACAATCTGCATTGAATCGCTTAGCCGCTAATCGCGCGCATTTTATTATTTAATCTCCAGCAATTGCAAATTAAAAACAAACTGTTTTTAAAGCCAATTTCAGATTAGTTTTTCCAGATATTTAGTCTTTTTATGGGCATGGAAAGGGTTGTAATTGTTAATAAATATTTGGGTACAGAGCGCAGCTAAGTGATGCATGATATTCGAGCATTTAATTGAAATTTGTATATTTATAAATATTTAAAAATATTTTTACTTACGAGAAATATTTGAGACAAATTTGCATTCGCTTTTATAATACGATTGAAAGCAAAACATAAAATGAGCTTACTATGCTGACAGATTACAGTTAGATATAGAGACATAGAGAGCTAGTGATGGAAGGCGGCAAAGACAAATAGCAAGAACAAGCGAAGAGAGAGAGGGAGTAGAATAGATATATAACACATACATACATATGTATGCAGCTACAGTTATTACAGTTAGAAATATAGACACAGAGAGCGAGTGATCGAAGGCGTAAAAAAGAAATGGCAAATACAAAGGAAGAGAGGGAGAGAGAGGGGGAGAGAGACACGATAAAAATATATAATACATACATACATAAGTATGTATGTAAATTCATATTTTTTTCAAAAAGTAATTGAAAGTTGACGTTGAACTCAGCAGCCAGCGCAGCGATCTACGGTTTAGTTGAAAAGCTAATTCCTTTGCTCTTTAAAAAGCTTCCAATGGCTTCAACTGATTTGCATTTCAGTTAAAGCTACATGAAAGATCTGAGCAGATCAACAATTGATTTAATTAGGAAATATACTCATTTGTAAACTGTTGAAGTATATTAATATTGAAAGAAAAAAAATAATAAATAAAAAATAGAAATAATACTTAAAAAATCATAAATAAAAGTAAAATATTTAAAAAAAAATAATAATACTTAAAAAATCATTAATAAAAGCTACAAAAAATGCTTCAAAAACCATTTTAAAAATCTAGGCAAAGAAATTTTTCTATAATAAGAAAATATCCCTCAAAATTCTCCACAATAATCTAAAGGAGATATAATTTTTTATACAGTAAAGTAAAATAATTAAAAAAAAAATAAAAGCTAAACAAAATACTTAAAATACATTATGATACTTTTTCCAAAGAATATTTTCTATACTAAGAAAGACATATTCCAAGACTCTCCACAATAATCTAAAGGAAATATAATTTGTTATATACAATTCTCTCTCTGCTATCATAAAAGTGTAATTAATTTTAATATTCTTCACTCTTTATTTGTTTTTTAAACGCATAAACTTTTGGCAAGCATCAAAACATTCCATGCCATTACACAAATCCAAGCGCATCCTTTATGACTGCAGCAGGATGGAGTGGGAGGGGCTTAGGGGACATAGGGGGGAGGGGCTTTCTCTCTCTGACTATTTGGATGATTGTCGAGCATGTGAAACTTCTTGAAGATAATAATAATTTAGTGCTGTTGAAATGACTTTTGACCATCACACACAATTGATAGGAGCGGCCAGCAGAGTAGCAGGCAGCTAGGAGGGGGGCTAGGCGCTGGGGTGGGAGCCCACCGCTGGCACACACGTGTCCTTTTCGGGGCCATGTCGCCCCACTCCACTGGAATGCAACTCTCGGCGAGTGCATGCAAACAAAGTCGACTGGAGTCGAGTCTAGTTTGCACAATCAAATGCTGTGTGGGAGGCGGAGCTGGGGGACGGTTGGGGGCGGAGCTGGGGCCATTTGTTCCGCCTGTTCCGCCGCATCTCAAAGAAATAAACAAAGGGGGGCCCAGCGGCAAAATGCCGGAAAATCCACACATCCTTCGAGGCAGCAACTTTGCATGCAGCGCCAGAAACTTGCTCAACGATTTCGCTTTTGTTGTTGTTGTTGTTGTTGGGGAAAACTGTGAAAATGAATTCGTAAAAATGCGCTCGTAATAATTTCTCGATTTTTGGTGGAAATTATTTGATTACACACACGTGTGGAACGCTGATGCAGCTGCCAGCCCAACGACTCGATCTTCTACAGCTCCCCAGAACCAAGCATCCCCCTATCCCCCCTCTAGGCTGCCAGTTGGCCATAAAATAAACTTCATCTTCAGTTCAGTTCGTGCTGCTCGGCGCAGGAACTTGAGATGCGCATTCATTCGCAAAATTCCCAAAACAAATAAAGTAGTTTCTAGAGGGCGGGGACGTGGGGGAGGGGGTAAACAGTGCAGGAATCTCGATTATAGCCATGTGATTTGCGGTGCCACAATAGCCGAGCGACATAATAAAGATCCTGCGAGAACTTGCAGCTGGAGAAGGCGAGAATACAAAGGCTTAAAGCGACAGAGAAGCGAGAGAGAAGCTGCTAATTGAATAATCATGTGAAGGTGTGAATACAAGTAATTAAAGTAATTAAAGTATTTGATTAATTAATTTTTTTAAAACCCAAAATATCCACTAAAAGACACTAGACATTGTTTTGAGGTTAATTACATAATTAATTAAAATTAAAATGGTTAATTACCTAAAAAAATTAATAATTAAAATTCAAGTGTTTAATTGCATAAATAATTAAAATTATAAATTGTAATTACCTAAGTAAATAAATTTCCACTGACTACATAAGTAATTGAAATAAAAAGTTGAGTTGCTCAAGTATTTAAAATTAAAGTGTTTAATTACTTAAGTGAAAAGTTTAATTACTTAAATAAAAATGACTGCTGTAGAGCAATATTTATATAGCAATTTAAAAAGATTCATATTACTTAAGTAATTGTAATTGTTACTCAATTACATAAGTAATTATTGCGGAAGCTTGAGTAATTACTTCAGTAATTGCAGTGGCTACTCGTGCAATTACTTCAGAAATTTTGGTATATCAGAGTAATTGTTATTCTTACTTAAGTACTTCAGAAATTATGACAACTACTTAAGTAATTACTTCAATATTAGCAATACTTTTGGTGTGATAGCAGAAATATCTAACTGCTTAAATAATTGTTACTTAATTACATAAGTAATTGTAAAGCCTATTATCAGGAATTCATTATTGTATTATGAGCAGCTCAAGAAAGCCAGAATTACTTAAGTAATTACTAATTAATTTATTAATTACTTCAGTATCTGATTGTTTTTTAGGTCATTTCATAATTTACTCCAGTAATTGTAGGTAAATACTTTACTACTACACTAATTAAAATAAATTATTTAAATTAATTAAGTAATTTTAAACACTTGAAAAAGATAATTAAGCTATAAATATATGAATACCTCAAATATTAAGCCTAGAAAAGTTCAATTACTCCCAAGTAATTACATGTAATTACTTAAGTAATTGCAGCCAAAGACGAATTCCTTATTAACCTAATCAGATGCGTATGATATGGAGCACTATGGACTTGGCTTCACTACAATCCTCTTCCTGGTTACATGCGTCAGCTTGGGGCTAATGGGGAGCAAGGCGAGCAGCGACCGGCCAGTGGCTGGCGTGTAATTTGCATTTTGCAAGAAGTCCGAAATGAACTAATAAACACACCGGAAGCCGAGTCCACAAATTGTCGATGTTTCGCAGCGCAAATCGTATTACCCGGGCGCGGCGACCCCAGGCGAAAAAGAATGGGGCCCAGTGTCAGTGGCCGTGGGCCGAGGGCCGTGGGCACACGGCTAATAGGCAGCCAGTCGCGAATACTTGGCTCAAATTGAAAGTTATTTAATGCAGGCGGAGAAGGTCGAGCTACGGTTCAGGCCGAGCGGCGACTGCCCGGTGCCGGGTGCCGGGTGGCGGCCTATGAGGTTACGGAAATTGTTACGCGATGCTCGGCCAGGCCAAGAACAAGCCAAAAGCAACAACAGCAACAGCAACTGGGACTTGCTTTTTTTAACAAATAAGATTCAAAAAGTTTATGCCGTTGGCTGTCAAGAGTTGGCAAATGGGCATGGGCATGGGCGGAGGCAGGGGCGGGGCATGTGAGACGCACTCGGATGCGAGCGACCGGAGTACGCCGTGCGGGGACACTGAATATTTAACGAACGGCTGCGGAAGAGGAAGCCAAATGGCGCAAGTGTTGCTCAGTTTAATCTATTTCCTGCCTCCAAACCAGAAAGAGACGGAGAGAGAGAGAGAGGGAGACAGTCTGACTGGCCTGGCCAGCTGGCCGATCCACGCAATCTTTAAATACACAAATTTATCGTTTCATAAAAAGGCGAACTTCACTTAATTCCGTGAGACAACACAAATTTCTCGGCTCGCCGCAAGTAAATTCATTTGGCCGTAAATATTGTCTACGGCGGAACTTCATTTACCCACAAAATGCGCATAAAAATCAGAGAAATAAAAAAATATTTAACCAAAAAAATTTAACTTTAGCGAACATTAAACGTAATTTGGAAGGGAATTATTATTATTTTAATATTAACATTATTTAATGGTTTTTTTAAGACATAATATTTCATGTGTAAATAATATATTTATTTATTATATATATTAGATAATCAAATATTATTGTTGTTTTTTTTTAAGTATTAAAGAAAAGTCAAATTAAATTTTTTATTTATAAATAAATATTTTATAAAAAATTAAAAATCTCCATTTCCTAAGACATAATATTTCTTAAACAAATAAATTATTTATTTATCATATATTGTACAATATATGTATTAAATACATTTTTGACAAGTACTCAATTTTATGTATTATTTATTCATATATAAATTTAAATTGAAACTTTAAATTTAACAATTCATTTGAATTAATTTGATAAACAAATTCATAGAAATATTCTTAAAGATGTTTTTAAAAAATCTCACATAAAATGTTGGCAAAAAGTTAGTCAATAACATAGCGCCCTTCAACTCAATTGTGTTTCTTTTTAATAATATTTTTAATAATATTTGAAATATATTTCGCAAGTATATAAAAAAGGGATCACTGACTTTTTTCAGGGTTTTCATATATATAAGTAAAATTAATATAAATAATGGTTAAAGAAAAAATTTTACTTACTCTGGCAGAGCCTCAAATGTATCGAAAGGCATAGAGGAGTTTAGCATAGTTATGCTGACTTCAATTTGTTGCTCAGCTCATGAAAGTCCTATATAAACTCATAGATTTCATTAACTTTTATAGATCTGCTTAATCTTCAGATAGATTTTTATTAATTTTTATAGATCAGCTTAAGCTTCAAGAATTTATCTAAAATTATATATATATATTTTTTGTATTAACATATAAAATTTTTCAACTTCCTTCTTCTTTCAACTCTGGATTGTCTATAGCAAAAGGAAATATTCCGCCGCAAACTTTCCAGATTTTCTTGGCCTTACAAAACTTTCCCTAGAGAAATGAATCTCTAAATGGGGGCCGCAAAAAATCTCAGCGCGCAGGCCACGAAATTGTTTTCAAATTAAGATGGCAATTTCTAGCGTCCAGCAAAGCAAGAGGAAGATGCAGGACACCCCAAAAGAATACAAGCTGAAAGACCTGTATAGGTGCGAGGGGGCTGGGGGACAGGTGGAGAGGTAGATGGGGCAGCGGAAACTTATGCTAGAGCTCGACACCAACGAAATTTGATTATGTTTCGCGGTTACACTTCATTCGTCTGCAGCAAGTGGGGGGAGAACGCCACGCTGCCCCACTCTGCCTCTCTCTCTCTCTTGCTCGCTCTTTGTGGCATGGCAAATTGACATAAATTGTTGTGGGGGAGCTGGAGTTGGTGGGGCAGTGGGGCCTCACTCAAGCAATTTATGCGATCAATTAAATTTTTCGAATGACCAAAAAGTTGTTTAGCATTTTAATTTTCATAAATTTTACTTAAATGTTTTTCACTTTGGCAATAGTAAATTTCATTTCGGGACGAAGCTTAAAATGTCAGGGAAATTTTTTGTTTTTTTTTTCTCTTTTTTTTTTTGTTTTTGGGCGAGTTATGAAAATGATAACAAGATTTTATGATGATTAGAAAATTTAGTTAAAGTTTGCAGGTGGGGCGGGGGCGGCAGCGGGTGGGGGGCGTGTCATATGCACATTAGAATTTATTGCAAATGAGCAAAAGTTTTTTGTTGCCGTAGAAAAAAAGATTCGGGGGGCCTGCCCCCAGTGAAAGTAAATCAAATGTAAATCATCGACAGCAGCCAGCGCCAGCTCCAGCTCCGCCTGGACCAACTTTCGTCTCTCACAAGTCCAGCCGGCAGCATAAATGATATACAACACATTTTGTGGAACCTTTACAACTAAATGCGGATAATCTGTAAGTTTGCTTTTCCCAAATTTATGTGAAACGGGTGGAGTTTGCCTCGACTGCCTCTGCCTCTGCTGCCGTTGGCTGGCCTTGTTGTTGTGCTTTTTCTTGGTCGCCTGTATAGTTTTTCAGCTCGGCTCCCGCCCTGGGTATCTGGTGGCAGCCGCCCAAAAACTAAAACATGCGCATTCAATGGGCGTCCGTCCCCAGCCCCTCCCCAGCGCCCACCCGGCCCCAAACCTGATCCTGTTGCTGCAATTCATTTCCAACAGACGGGCGTCTCTATATCTGTGTGTGTGTGTGTGTGGAGGAGTGCTGTTCGGTATATATGTGCGGAGATTTACCGTTTTATACTTGACATTTCCAAAAGTTTAAGTTTTAATTTATGACACCGCCACTTTCTATGCGGGGCGACAAGCTAAATATGAGCGAGCGAGCGAGCGCAGGATGCGCCTGGGTGTGTGTGCGGGGGGCCAGATCCTTAAACAGGATATCCAACTATTGTCGTTAGTCTTGAGGCGCTCGTCCAGCTCATCTTTACAATACGCTCACAGCGCCCCACGCCCCACGCTCCACGCTCATTTCAGCCAAACAATGCTAAGGGGCGGGCCTCTTTTAGAATTTTCCCAAAATCAAAAATGTATTTAGGCTGAGGTAAAAGTCTTTGATTAAAAATATAATAAGTATGGTAGAGTATACAGTCTAAATTAAATGGGGAATTGCATTAAAAAACAAAGAACTATTTTCAGACAAACAGAAGCTCGATAGCTGAATTCACACGCAAATTAAAACAGCTATTAAAATATTTAAAATAAATAAATAAAAATTAAATAAATAATAAAATAATTAAATAAAATATTACAATTTAATATTTTAATATATTTTTAAAAAAATTAATAATTGAATTCACACACAACTTGAAACCACTACCAAAATATTTATTCAACTTTAATATTTTAAACATTTTAAAATAATTTGACAACAGAAAAAGCTGTCAAAATATTTAAAATAAATAAATAAAAATTAAATAAATAATAAAATATTTAAAGAAAATATTACAATATTTTAATAAAATATTTTTAAAAAAATTGAGGAATTAAAATTTTTTCTTTAATAATTTGACAACTTATTTCATGAATACAATTTTAAAAAAGTGGTCAACATTTTTAAAATAAAATAAAAAATAATAAAATTAAATATTAAAATAATTTGTTTTTTATAATATTTTAAAATAATTTTACAACAGCTGCCAAAATAATAAAAATTGTAAATAAAAGTAGCAAATTGTATACCCTAAAAGCGCCGTCACGCGATTCCAAGTTTCCCACATTGAATTGAAACGAAATTGCGAATTTATTACTTCATAACGATTTCTGTTTAATATCAGTTTGGAAATATTCAGAGCTATTTCAATTGTCTTGTCGACTTTCAGCTGTATAGACTTAGTGCAATATACATTTTAGACACGCTCCAACTATAGATTCATTTGCCAAAAAAAATAAGAGAACATTTAACATCAAGATCCGACGACTTATAAGAATATTGTTGCGAAATCAGACGCATTCAGCATTCCACTCTCACTGAGTAATATTGACTTCCGATTCCCCGCAAATCCATTTTGGGTTTCGACTAGAACCAGCGACTCCGCGATCGCCGTTGCCACATAGAGCGATCATAATTACCCAGGCCTATGCACGGGTATCAGATTATACGCTCTCCAAACAAAGCTGAACTCACCTGGCAACGAGTTAAATGTATCTCCACCACCGCCCCTGCGCAATTCAGCTGGAGAGCTGAAAAAAGAGACGGAAATTAATTTCCAGCTGATTCCAGCAGGGACCTCATCCACTCACTATAATCCATTGCGGGAACTGTATCGGCCATTATTCGCTTCTTCGCGTCTTGAGGAGCGATAATCGGCATCTCTATAGGGTGCACAATCAGCTTGATAGTTCCTCGCCCTTTGAGGATACCAGTCGTGCAGCCTGTTGTAATTGACAGGCTCGTGACAATCGGTGTACGCCTTCAGATGGTCCCCGTCCTCGGGCAGTTCGCATCGATAACCAGTCTGTGCGACATACTGATGGTAGCACTGCCCCACAAAGCCCCCCCATTAGATCGCTCGGCAAACAAAATAAAAATTAATTCCCCAACTCACATCAATCGCAGTATCATTAATAGGTGCTGCCATTCCGTAGGTCTCCATAATTTTGAAAATTTAAAAGAAAAGGAAATTTGAAATTTTTTAGAAAAACGTGTTTAGCCCAAACGTAAGAATAAAAGTGAGCTCTCTCAGCATTCCCAAAGGCTTGCTCAAGTTTCTAAAACCCCTAACTAACTAGATTGAACAAATTTGCAAGATTTATCTGACTTTCTACCAAACTGAGTGTTTGCATGGGGAGCTAAGGATTTATATTTTAAATTATTATTATTCTGGTATAACAAGATTTTTATTATCATTATAAATGGGATACATAAGCATAGCATAGATGGGTGTTACTTATCTTGAGACTTCCAGCCCGCCTTCCAATCCATTTTCCTGCTTATTCACCGCTTCGTCTGGTTAGGGGCATGGGACAACCTATCCAATTGAGAGCTAAAATGTGCAGCGGTATTTAGATGGACCTCCATGCAGTAATATCTTGGAGCAATCTTGTACTACGAAAAGATTTTAAATTTTTTAATATATTGAATTGACTCCATCTAAGCTAGCAGATGTAATATTCTAGAGCCTTTGATATGAGATCTTGCACAACTGTCTCCCATTCCGTAAAAGCCACAGTACAATGGCCTACGAATGGGCTTTGATAAGAGCTTAAGACTTTAAAAATAGAGAAAACGCTCAGAAGAAACCCAGTAGAAACTTAGCAGAAAACTAAATGAAAGAATCCCAGAAGAAAGAAACCCAGATGACGCTAGCCTTGAAGAAGCCCTGAAGAAGCCTTGAAGAAGTCTTGAAGAAGCCCTGAAGAAGCTCAACAAATCCTAGAATACGAGAGAAGCACTAAATAAATAAATCTAAAAGAAAGAAGAAAGAACCCTAAAATAAGTTTGGGATAAGCCAAGAAGCAACCAAGAAGAGGTCCAGAGGAAAGAAGCCCAGAAGAAGCTCAAAAAGAGAAGAAAGACGCCCTGAGTAAAGAACTCTAAAAATAAAGAAGAAATCCCAGAGGAAAGAAACCCAGAAGAAGTAAGCTCAGAAGAAGCGTAGAAGAAGCCCAGAGGAAGCTCAAGGGAAAGAAGCCCTTAAGAAGCTCAGTTAAGGCTTAGAGGAAGACTACAGTTAAGAAGACCGGCAGAAAGAAGCGCTGAAGAAATAACAGACTGACAGAAGGACGACTCGGTTGACTATATATAAATTATTTTTATTCTTATTTATATGATTAATTTTTTTCCTCCTCTGCTTACAAGGTATACTAGCATTACGAATTTACAAGCTGATGATCTGATCAACTTCTCAGCTTTTTATTAATTACGTATTTCTCTACACTTCAACCTATTCATCGCACTCAAACTTCTATCTGAAATTAGAAACATTTTCGTCTGAAATTTTCAATTTGCTAATGATGTGTGTGTCCATGTGTATGTCCATGTGTCTCTCCACGTGTGCGTGTCTCCATGTGTGAGTCTGTGAAGTGAACTTTCGCTCTAAGTCCGTGGGCTCAGCATGAAAGCTGAAATCCCTCTGTCCAGGTCCAGGTCTTGGCCCCAACCGGCGCCACGCCCGGGCCAAGGCGGAGGCTGATGAATTTGGACATTTTGTGTGCGCAAAGTCACTTGCTTAAAAGTTATTAGGGATTAAAAGAGTTGCGGCTAAAGGACGCAAATGCGCTACGGAATTTGCTTCATTAGAGTGTGGCACATGGATGTGTCCATAATGTAGGTGTGTGTGTGTGTGAGTGTGTGCATGTGTGGGTGAGTAAGTAAACACCTTTGGGTGAAAGTTTTTGAAAATACTAAAAGGAAATCACTTTGGACGTACTGCAAAACGAGCCAAAGAAAACGCAGCAGCAGCAAACTTTCAGTGCCCCACCCGACCCCCTCCGTCCTCGTCCTTCGCCTGCTGCTGAAGGATGCGTGAACGATTATGAGTAGCAATGCGGACTCGGCTCGACTGCCAGCGATGGCATTTTAATGCTGCCCGCTGCAACTTTTGAGACATCTTAATTCCCTTCGAGATAAATCAAAGTGGAGAGCGGATCAGTGAGCGGGGCGAGGCGAGGCGAGGTGGGGCTGGGCGGGCTTAGGTCCTTTTCCTATACAATTTTGTTGTATTTTTATTTACAGCATTTTTAACTTATGCATTTTTATGAGCTTGAGCTACGTGTGCTCGCTCTCTCTCTCTCTCTTTGTCTGTTGTTATCCTTTCATAAATGCGTCCAACGAGCAACTGATTTATGCCACCACAAGCTGGCGCTGCTGGCAGCCAATTGCACCACTTGCACCACTTGCAACCCTGGGCAGCAGCCGCTTCCGTCGCTTCCACGTCGACAACAAAGTAACAAAACAGCAAACAAAAATTCCAGAAACAACATAAAACCGATTGATTTATTTTGACAATGCTCCATGCAGTGCACAGAGAGAGACAGCGAGAGAGAGAGAGAGAGAGAGAGGGTGAGAGAGGGAGAGAGGTAGACTCGAAGGCCAAGTCCGGTTGCCTTTGTTTGCGTCCAGGTCTCCGTTGCTCGTTCGTGCCCCATCGACATGTTCCATTCGCATTTCGGACCGTCACCAAGCGCCCCCTCCGCCCCCACCGCCGCCCCCATCCGTACTCCAACTGGTCACAAAGCCAGCCCACATCACGTGGCGTTGCCTACCGGCTGCAAAAGTTGTCCTCGTTGTCCGTTTGTAAAATATTTTATTTGCACATCTTTCTTATTTTAATCCTTCATTGCATTCTGTTGGCTTTGGGGGCGTTGGGGGGCTGGAGCGGGGGCTGCGCCTTGAGCTCCATCCACAATGACTGCCAACTGCGTGAGTTTCTATGCTGTGGCAAATGGCCATAAAACACACGTTAATTACCCCCCACAGCAGGCCCAGTCCCGGCCCGGAACTCCTATCTCCATAAGGACTCGTCTGATTTCGTGCACAAAAAAAATAAACGAGGGCAAAAAGACAAATGGAAAATGCACAAATGCCGAAGATTATATACCCTTGCAGACATGTGGCTCAGCTATGCTTCCTGCAAAAATATTTCGGAAATTCTATGTTAAATAGAATCTATAAATTAAGTCCATTTTGGATACTGCTTTCTGAGGGAAAAACAAATATTTTGAAGAGATTTTTAATGTAAAAATATGATATAGAAATGATCGTACTGGTAGCGTATATATAGAAGGTCTATAGGGTTGATCAACTCAATTTACCTATGCAAGGATTGTAGGGTATATACATTTTAAGTTAAGTCTAGTAACTAAGGAGGTTCGTCGAATGCGGCTGCTTTAGACAGCCATTTGATATACAAAGAGTATGCGAGATTTATAAGAACAATCTACCTAAAATCTACATCTGTTAGTTTGAACCGTTCTTAGTAATCCCCAATAGTTAATACTAAAAGATACTCGAGAGCAGTGTAGCATTAATAATTATTGCTCTAGCTCACTCAAGAGAAGGACAGCTCAAGCTGCTATGGTTCTCCGAGCTGCTCTGAGTGCTTCCCAACAGTGGTAAGACACTCAGAGACAGTTGAGCCCAAGATTATATATAGATTATTATATATTATATCTATGTATCTATGTATTTTTGTTTCCCTGTATAAATAGACTCCCACCTTTGCCAATTTCAATATGACTTAACTATTGATAGGAGCACCGACTCTTTATTAGAGTGATCTCTGAGGCAGCCTTTAAACGATTTATAATAAGATTTATATATATATTATAACAAATATATTCCAAAAATACATAATATACATATATGTATATAGACATAAAAAATACACATTTTTTCTGTTATATAGGGACTTACGTATTCAATGATCATAGCCTATGTAATCTTCATTTATCTCAGAAAATCTTTACGAAATATAGAAGAATCTAAGACACCAGACCAAATATTATCCACTCAATTCAGATATATTTATACCATATATTTATATTTTTTATAGACTATTAAATATACCATATATCATATACCATCCCCATACATTTATACCGATAACAATTAAAAGACACAAAACACTTCACCTATCTTACAAACGAGAAAATTTTTAATAATTTTTGAAATTGAAAAGGAGAAAAAGTATTTTTGACAATTTTGGCGCTAGTATGAGGAATTAGTTCAGAAATTTAGTTAAAATTTACATGATCCATAGACTCTTCTGTTGAGCAAGTATTGTGGAGCTCCCGCCGTAACATAAATTTCTATTGTTTCTCTTCGCGAAGACCACTCGTTACTACAAAAATATCTTATAAGCAAATACGCATATTTATATAAATGTATATATATGTGACATCAAGAATGTCCTTTCGTATCCAGTGCTGCCACAATGAGCCGATTGTGATCGACTGGCTCATGGGGTCCGAAAGGATGGAAGCCTAGTTGATCCCGCACCGCCGCCTATTGGTACGTGCCTCCAGCATATTGTGGATACTCGCTCTGCTTACCGCATTCGTCTAGCGGAGTGCTAAGATGGGGCGAGATTCGGATTGAGATACGAGCTGGCAGAGATTAGAGGTGACTACTTACTACAGGCCGTTGCGGGCCCGCATCTCCCGAGCTCTTCGGCTCTCACGTTCTATGCAGCGATAAGCGAAAGGATTATTTGTGACATGTCGTTGAGGGTAGTTCATGTTGCACCTGTTGTCCCCTATCTGAAGTTCCATTCCGGGCTTGACGCCGTTATCATAAAAATCACTTTGGATGCCGGACGCGTTCATGGACGCTATTGCCGTTTGATCAAAGCTCTTATTAACGGAATTCATCTGATAGGACAAAGCGAAAAAAAATTAGGGAAAAAGGGAAAATTTATATTAGGATGTAGGCCTTACCTCAGGATAAAAAAGCTGGGGAAATGGCATTTCAATACGGTAACCACCAATTTGTGCATTCTCAAAGTAATCCATATTTTACAATTACTAAACTGAACCTGGATTATACAATTAATAAATATCGCCTCTGCCAAAATATAGAAAAATTTTTAGGGTCAAATTTTAAATACTAGTCAAAGGAAAAGTTCTGAATGAATGAGGACTGAACAAATGTGAAATCCTAAGACAATTTCGAATGTCAAAAAAGCCAACTTGATGTGGAGAAAATACACACTCGAAATATCTGAAGGGGGCAGGTATATAGTGTACATAGAACAAGTGCTCTATAGATGAGAGTACAGCATTGCAGCATTTGCAGATGATGCTGCTGCTGGTTGAGGGAATGGAAAGAAATAAATAATAAAATTATAATATATTATATATATAATGTATGTATTATATATAATTATAATATATTTATATTTAATATTATATAATTATATAATATATTATAAAATATTTAAAAATTTATAAATTGTAATCAATAACCGAAGAGTTTTTTAGCATATCTATAAGAAATTCGTTTGATTATTATTTATTAATTTTTTCTTGAGATTTATATGCATTTTGCTTTTGCTTGATTTTGGCATATTTCTGTTACAGCAATATAAATATAATATATAATAGTTATAGAGTTATAATAGAGGCTGTTTTTTAGAGCTTTACAACTTTGAGTTGGTCAAACTGCTTTGTTGGTTTATTCATTTAGCAGATGAAAGTTGCTTTTTATTGACTTTGGTTAGAGATTTCAGCTGCACGACACAAGTCATATCTAAACATTAATGTCATACAATTTTCTATCTAATAAAATCCATTTCATTAGTGTTAAAAATATATTACTTTATTTTATTATGATTTTTATTTGCATAGCTCTAAAAAACACACCTAATATATAAGCCATAAAGTTCTCAGGCATGTAAAGCTACAATTTAAATAAAAAAAAACATCCATTATATAGGCCCTAGTTTATAGAGCTCTCACGCATGTAAAGCTATAATTTAAATCATAATTTATAAGCATATCAGGCCGTATTATTGAAGAATGTATATAGATATTTTATTGTTGCATTTGTATAAATTTGAAATGGCTAAAAATGTGTCAACTGCGACTGCAACTGGAATCATGCAGGCAATAGGAGGACTTCTTCATATGTTCCAGCTCAAGTACTCAGTTCGCTCCATGATGAATGCCAGCAGCTGATAGGAAGTTATCAGTAGACAATATATGTTAAATCTTCACTCCACTCAAGACACACATTTCAAATTTCTCAGCTCAACAATTGTTGCACATGCAACAGCCGCAGGCTGGCTTACAGCAAGGACTATCGAGAGAGCATATAGAAATATTAAAAAAATCTTGTGAATATCTATAGATATATAGCCTAATTTACTCATTCAAGCCATTGCGCAGGTGCCGCTCCCTCTCGCGCTTCCGCTCGCGCATGATGTAGCGATAGGACGCGTTGCTAACGAAAAATTGCGGCGGCGCCGGCACCTTTTTGCAAGGATAACACGGATAACACATCCTTCAAAATTTTTGGTTTAAAGCTAAAAAAAGGCCGAAAAAAATATTAAAATTTGGAATTTTGGAATTTGGGAATTTTGGAATTTTAAGCTCTGCCTTCGCCGAGCAGAACTCAAAAACTGAAGAAAAATTAAACATTATGTGGGGACTTGAGCGGAGAGAATGGATGGGAAAAGCAAAGCAGAGTTGATAAGTTTTTAACTATAGAATATCTAGAATCTGGGCAGCTTATAGACAAGATGCCCATACGATAGTCAGCTATACCATAAGCTAATATAATATATAAGCTCTATAAAATGTCTCTCCGATATGCAGCTGAAGATTGGATTATTTTTGCCTCAGCCATGATTCAAGTAATATATATAAGTATATATATCTATAGCCAATCAGAGGCAAACATTGACATTTGATCAATTTATTTCTATATGAATTAAGTGCAAAAGTCAAAGATAACAACTGAGCCGAATTTTCACACGAAGACTAGTAATACGGATTGCCGCCCTGGCGGGGCTGCCCATACATTTGACCCTCGGCGCCGCCAATGCCTGGCAGCGAGCTGTAGTAGTCGCCATTGCCACGTCCCGCACGCTGATCCGTAGGAGAGCTGTTGACGAATAGGAAATCAGAAAATCAGAAATATCGTCACACTGCGAATCGCTGCTGCCCCAAAATCTCACTAGAGTCCGTTGCGTGAATTCATTTCCCTTAAAACTTTAGAGTAACGCAGTGGGCTGCGGTAGCCAGGGCCGCCGAAGGATGCCGAGCCGCCCTGGCTGCGGGTCTCGTCGTAGGACTGCATGCCGCCGCCGTAGCCGCCGCCGCGTCCCTGCATGTAGTCCTGACCCATCTCTGGCGCCTGGCCGTCGGGAGAGGACATGCCATAGCCCTCCATCGACTGGTAGGGGCCGCCGGCGTTTCCTTGTCCGTATTCCATAGTTCAATTTATTTTAGTCTTTAATCTTAATCTTTTTTATAATTTTAAATTTTTAGCTTTTTCTTTTTTTTTTTGGTTTCTACTCTTTAAATGATTTGTACCGAAAATTTAAAAGAAAATTTTGATTGAAAATAACCCTACGGATTTCTAAACATTTATCTATCTTTTTTAGTCTCTATTCTGTCCGAAACGTGTTGTACAACTGAGTTTTATGGGCTGAGCGTAGAGGCTGTACAGCTCCGAGTCGATGTCATGGCTAGTTTGATTTGGAGAATATGTCAAGAAGTGGGAAACAAGGTTTTATTTTGGGTAATGGTAATTTGAGTTTGTTCTGTGAGAAGGTTTGATTGGAAATTTAAAACTGTGCTGAGAGATCTTACGATATGAAATGGAAGCTCTTTGTGCTTCTTTTCTGCCTAAAGATCTTTCAATTGAATTGATTCAAAAGTTCTCTATCAACTCTTCTTAACAAAGTGCGTATTATAACCCCAAAATTCTTCTCAGAGTTTCTCCAATTCAAAATGGATAAACTCTTTATAAAATGTTCTTAACTATCTCTAACTATCTAGGTTACTATCTTCCGATTCTGAATCCAAAACTCTTCTGCAAGATCTTCCAATTACTAAGGAATGAGCTCTTCTTAAATATCTGTTAGTTCTGAATCAATAAGTCTTCTCACAGATATTTCAAATATCTTTGATATGAAAATGATAATTTTTTTATTTTTCTTGACTACCGGACTTCCAATTCATAACCAATCTCAAAGATCTTTGAAAACAGAAAAACTCTGTATAAACTCTTCTTAATTTTCTTCCAATTTTTTTACAAACTTCATTTCCCATTGGAAATGAAGAAGTCTTCTAAAAATCTTTTACATAGAAATAGAAAAAATCTTTTTAAGCTGTTCCTAACTATTCTCAAATTCTGAGTCCTGATTTGAGATATCTTCCAATTGAAAATTAGAAATATATTTATGAAATCCTCTTAACTATCTAAGAATTCTGAAACCAAAACTATTTTGAAAGATCTTTAATATGGAAAAGGGAACTGCTGCCACTTTAATCCACTTCTGATTTAATCATAAGAAGAGAAACTGGAAGAGACTTTGAAAGATCTTTTAATTATAAAGAGAAATTTAATTATTTGCCAATTCCCTATGAAATGCTCTTTATAATCTTCCACTTCTGATTTTTCTTTCAGATCTTTCAATTTTAAATTTGAAAACCTTTTTAAAGAACTATTCCTAGCAGTCTTCCCATTCAGAATCTAAGACTCTTCCCAACGATCTCCCAATTGCAAATGGAAAAACTCTTTATAGATTACTTTCAACTATCTGCCTATTCTTCATTAGCTATTCTTAACTCTCCGCCAATCCACAGCAGCCCCAACTTACTGAACTCTATCTTAACATAGGCCAATTATGAGTCCATTTGGCTGGCCATCGCTTAACCCACTCGGCCGTCGTCTTATCGCCTCGGCCGCACTGCAAGCGCAAAGTTTTTGTCAAAAAAATTGTCCTTAATGGAAATCAAAATGTTGCCATCTAGGCTGGAGGCGACGCCGCCTCCCACCCAGGGTGGAGCCAATGAATATGCAGAAGGTGCAGTTAGTCGAATAATTAAAATCGAGCTGGATTACGCCGGCGCTGGAGCTGGCTCTGGCTCTGGCGCTGCCGCGCAGATACGGCAAACACTTTACGGCCGACAATTAAGTGCGCCGCGTAATCTGTCTGTCGTAATTATGGGCTCCACGGCGTATTTATCTGCTGCAATTAGCGCCTGCACGACTCGCGTATATATTTCACAGATCCAAAGATTGAATTGCCCAGACCAATTTGCATGCGCCCCGAATGGCAGACTGCACCATGGACTAAGGAGCGGCACCAGCTCCAGCGACTGCGACTGCAACTGCGACTACTCCTGCTCCTGCTCAACTTTATGTCTTTAATTAAATTGTGCTTAAGACAACAAAAACATAAAATGGAAATATTTAGAATTGTAAAAGACAATCGGAATGGCTGCGTAGTTTATAGATCAGTCAGAAGATTTGGCTATATAGTTTAAGAGTGTTAAATGATGATTTGAGATGTGCTGAGATGACTCAGACGATGGACTTTATGATTTACTGATCATTTTACTTATGATTGACAAACGATGGACTGAAAGAGAGAAAGAGAGAGAGAGAGAGAGAGAGAGAGAGAGAAAGAGAGAGAGAGTGGGTAAATAGGGACAATAGACTAAAGAGACAGAGAGAGAAAGCATTATATATATCGCACAACAATCTCAAGTCATCTTAATATTTGATGTATGTAAATGTGTTCTAACTAAAAGTAGCATGATGCTAATGTACGGACGATTGACAAGCAGATTGACGATAGAATGGACTAGCTGACTGAACAATATGGTCTGAGGGATACATTAACGATTAACCATCTGTTCAACTGACATTGCTTGGTTGATTGCCTCATTGCTTGACTGGCCTTCTGACTGATTGATAGACTGACTGAATGGTTGAATGGTTCACTGTTCGACGAGTTGACTGATTGATTGGCTGATTGACTGGCTGATTGACTGGCTGATTGACTGGCTTATTGACTAACGCGTTGACTAATCGATCTACTAGTTGAAATTGTCAGAGTGATTGAAAGTAATTTATTGATTGAAAGACTGGCTGACTGATTGACTGACCTATTAACTAACTGTTATTATCGGACTGTTGGACTGTCTGACTGATTGATTAACTGACTAGCGATAAATTGATTGACTGGCTAAATGATTTATTATTTATTGACTGACTGACTGGCGATTGAATGACGCTAGGTTCGACTGAATGATTGACTGTCTAACTGATTGACTAGTTAACTGACTAACTGACAGAGTGACTAATGATTGACTGATTGACTGACATTGTTCGATTGACTGAGTAATGATTGACTACTTCAATGGTTAAGCAATTGATCAAGTGATTGATGAGCTGACGGTCCGTTTGCTTGATTGGTAGATTGTCTGACTGTTTGTCTGATTTTATTCGAATAGAATAGAATAGAAAAATGGCTTTTTGTATGACCGGTAGAGATTACAATTTTAATGGAAAGTAAGGGGAATACTTGGGATGCTTATAGAATTAGATAGAATCTTAAAAAAATTCCAAATGCAAAAATTCTGTGCTTTCATTATTAAATATCTACTAAAAGATAGTCAATAAAAAATGTATTAATTAATCTATCCTTTGCCAAATCATTTCAATGCTATATCAGATCATGAGCAAAGAATCTTCGTTGGAGGCAAGGAAATGCATCTGAGTTAGGGTTTATCAGCTAAATATATTATTGTCATTTAGTATGTGCATTAATTCCATATATATTTAGATATAGGACAAATAGTTGATAAATAGATAAAAAGTATAGAAAGAGTGTATTTCAACTAGGTCCAGCTTGATCTAGATATTGAACTCAACTTAGTACTAAAAGATATCGGACTCGATAATTATAAACAATCTCTCTTTGGTCTTTATTAAAAGTTAATTCCTTAACAATTTACAAGTTGCTTTAGCCTAATCAATTGGCTCATCTGCCCAGTGCGAAGGGATCGCTGGACGAGGTCTTCACGTAGAAGATGCCCGCCTTGGGCACCGACGGCTCGCCGCCCATGCGCTGGGACTGGCGCTGGCGCTGGTCGCACTGCCACTTGCGGCCCTCGCGCTGGCAGGGCGTGCCCCAGAAGCCGGCGGGCGAGTTGATGGACTCGGCGAAGAGCTGGTAGGCGCGGATGTGGGAGCAGCCCAGGTAGAGGCAGTTGCGCTGGCGGAGCCCGTAGTTCGGGTAGAAGGTGGCGCTGCCCGTGGGCTTGAGGAAGCCGAAGTTGCCGCTGGTGTGCATGGACTCCACGTACGCGGCGTCGCTGGCATCGATGCGGAACTGGGCGCTGCGCTGCCGGAACTGGGGCCCGGCCGGGTCCAGGGCGAAGATCGTATTGTACTGCTCCGGCTTGAGGTACTTGCCCGCGGCGCCGGCAATCTGGGCGCCCAGCGAGTGCCCGATCAGGTAGATGTCGTCGTAGCGCGCGCCGAGCCGGCGCTGCAGCTCGCGCGTGAACTGCACCAGCTGGGCGCCCATGCCCTCGATCAGCTTCACCACCGAGAAGTAGTTGATGTTGGCCGAGCTGGCGCTCCAGTCCGTCACGATCACGTTGTAGTCGCCGTGCCGCAGATACGCGTTTTTCACGTCCCTGTTGAAGGAGCCGCGCGACTGGCTCATCCAGCCGTGCACGATGAGCCGCGTCGGCAGCGAGCTGTTGAAGCCGGCCTGGCGCCACTTCCGCTCGTCGCCGAAGTCCAGCTCGCGCCCGCACTCGGGAAATGCGCGCTGGAACAAGTAGAACTGCATGCGATGCCGCGGCGTGCCGAAGGGATTCAGATTGCCGGCGATCTTCTTGAGGAACGACAGGTCGAGGAAGCTGCCAATGCCGCGCTGCTCGCTCAGATCGTTGTCGCACCTGTTCCACGCACAGTGCTCGGCGCCCGCGTGCTCGTCCGCCTCCAGCGAGGAGAGCAAATCGTCGGGCGCCGCCTCGTCAAAGTTGGCGCGACTCTCAAAGTCCAGCTCCTCGGGATCGGGCACCAGGCCCATGAACTCCTCCATCTCGGATTCGTAGTTGTTGTCATCGCTCTGAGCTGTCATGTGAGAGAGATCGGGATTAGGGATTGGACTGAGCAGCTGCTTAGCTTGAGTCCACTTACCCCTGGCTGCACTTAGCAGCAGCATCGAGGCGACAAATGATTGCAAATTCATCTTGATATCGTTTAGCTCTAGATGGGATCTGCTGCTTGAGTGTAGCGACTGTTAGACTCTGTTGCCTGCGTTGGGTTCACACGCTTCTTATATATGTTATAGACGGGTGACTGACACTCGCGATCTGTTAATTTTCCCCACTGGAGCCAGACGCAGTGATTAGCTATCGACGTTCCGCCCGCCTGGCAATGCCCACGGCACGCGTTTCCCACTCGCCTCAGCTGTCAATTGAATACCGGTTCTATATAGTATATATATATAAATACACCTAACTACTTTGATCTTTTCAGAGTCGCGCTTTGATGACGTATGGGAATTTCTTTAATCGACTTAGGGCGTTTCGCATTATAGAGCTACAGATATTTCTATGCATTATGCATTATTTTATTGTTAGCTAAATGGCATAATCGTCACTCACGTAATATTTAGTTCAGCAGCACTTAGTCTAGCATTTAGACTAACTAAGTAAATGCTGCATGCAATTGTCGACGTCTTTGAATTAAATGCATTTTTTTCCAGAATTCACGTAAGTTTCATATTTGTCATCATTATAACGTCATAGCTATTATATTTAATTGTTTATTTTCTTTTAATAGTCCTTTTTAATTACTACTATTAACAATTAAATAATAATATTTATAATATATAGAATATAGTAATATTCATTTTTTATATGCCCAAGTTTGGTTTATGGGCAATATTTATCTAAAAAGTGGCTCAACTGAGTCTCTTTCAATGTGGGCATTGTCTAGAAATGCCCGAATTTATAGAGACTCAGGCCTAGGCCTCCTTTGAAGCTCTATAACTCATCAATTTGATTAGCGCCTCGAACACAAAAAAATGATTAAAAATACATTCTAAAACAGCCCTAATTTGCTAAATAAAAAGCATATTTATATACATACTATTTTTGATCATAATAATTATTATAATAAGAAAATATATAAATATTCATATCATTTTTCTTTTCAAACTCAAAACAAAACAAAAGTTTTTAAAAATTCATTCGAAAGCAGTTCTAATAATTACATATTTTTTTATATTTATGTATATATGCACTTAATATAATAAGTATATATAATATTATTTATATTCATTTTTTAATTCACTTTCTTTTCTTTCTTTTTATATGACTCAATTTAATTTTTTCCTTTTAGATTCATTTTACAAATAATAATATAATTCATTTTTAAATTTAATTTTCTTTCTTCCTTTCCTTTTTTGACTTAATTTAATTTCTTCTTTTAGATTCATTTTAACAAACTTTAAATCTATGTGTGAATTTAAATTTATCTTGAATAATATATATTTCTAATTTACAAACCCGGCTAAAAAAGTAACGTATTTCCACAATTTATTTCATATCAATCAGCCTGAAGTCAGCGATAATTCAAATATTTTGTCAGTGTGGCAGCACTCGCCAGAGTTGGCAGCGCCACAACATATCGATATACCTTATCGATAGGCGCTGCAGCGCATTGTGTTGTGTTGTTAATAACAAAGTCCAAGTCGCCCGTCGCGTAGGAAGCCGCACTCGCGGCTAAAACAAATCAATAAAATGAATATCGACGACGTAATATACGTACTGTGCCTGCTGGCCTGCATTGCCGCCGGCAGCTTTGTGCGCAGGGTGCGCGATGAGACGCAACGCAAATACGTCTGCTCCCTGCTGGGACTCGTTGTTGTTGTTGTCGTCTCGGGCTTCCATAGTCTGCACTGCGCCATTTCCGTGGCCCTGGGCACAGCCAGTGTGCTCCTAGTGCATCCCAGGTGAGTGTAGCTCACTTCCAGCATTCATCAATTAATATCTAATATCTCATCATAATTCCAGCAACTGCCATGTAATTACCTTTGTCGTTATGTTTGGCTATTTGGTTTTCTTCCGGCTCGTCTACCTCTTCGGGCTGCCCGCTGTGCCGGGGCCGACGAATATGATACAAATGCTGCTCACCCTCAAGGTTAGTTGCATAACGAGTATTGCCGCGGGCATGACAAGCTATTGAACTCTTGTTTACCCAGGTATCGGGCATTGCCTTTGAGAAAACTGCCGCCTGGAAGCGCATCCGAGCGCGCGACGAGCAGCAGGACGCCAACAGTGATGCCAGCCTGGATGTCACAAGCTACGATCTGAGCTTGCAGCAGCTGACTGCTACGGAGATTGTGCTCTACAGCTTCAATTATGTGGGCGTGCTGACAGGTCAGTAATCTATGCAATGCACAGTTCAAGCTCAAGCTGCTTGCTATGAGCGCCTTCACTGCAGCTGCACATAAATTAGTTGTCTTATATGTATGCAAATAATGTGTCTTCAATTGAACGACTTGCAGTCGCAGTGTCAAAGTCCGTTTGGCCAAGTGTTTGCATTTTTACAGATAGTAAAAATACTGCGGCTGATTAAGAATGGACAGCAATAGTCATTGTACATATGCTTTAAACGTGTTATCTTAATGCAAACTCAGCATGTGTTTTTATTTATAAACAATAAGTGAAAACTGTAAGCGAGTTGAAGTATTTTTAAAATATTTGTTGCAACTTATCTATCATAAGCCCATACAGATATCGACTACACAAAGCTGATTGATACACCATATTATTCTACACTCAAGCCAGAATGACTTAAGTCTGATTGATATGACAAACTATGAATCCGAGATTCTTTTGCTTTTCTCTTTAAGTAAATAAAATCTATATATTTAACTGTAGAAAAAATAAAAAAAAAAATACTTTATATTATAGAAACATATAATATTTTAATGCACCTCTTAGATTACTAGCCTATAGTGCTATAATTAAATTAAACTCATAAATATTAATTCGCTAATTAAAATTACTTTGTATATTTACCTGTATTTAGTCTAACAACTATATCTGCCTTCCAGGTCCCTATTATCGCTTCCGCACATATCGAGATTACTTCCAACTGCCTTTCAAAGATCATGCGCCTTGCGTGCAGGCCACCATTGAGCAGCTGAAGGCAGCCGTCTTCTACTGCAGTCTTTATCTGTTGGCCAACTACCTTTGGCCCCTGGACGTGAGTATTGACCACAAGAGAAGGTATAAAAAATGAATAAAAAATTAATTAACAATTTCTACTGTCTACAGTATGCCTTGAGCGATGAGTTCTACAATGATAGATCCGTTATCTATCGGGTGCTGTACGTGTGGCCCACGTTCTTCATTTTCCGCGCACGCATCTACACTGGCCTGACGCTGAGCGAGTGCGTCTGTACGATGGCCGGCTTCGGGGCGTATCCCGATGATGCGGATACCAACAATGGAGAGGGACCACGAAAGCCCTATCAGGACATGGCAAAGAATCCGGAGAAGCACAGCTATAACTTCACAACAATTGTTAATACACGAGTGCTAGATGTGGAGCGCTGCTGGACCTTCCGTGAGGGCATGAAGCACTGGAACGTCTGCGTGCAATATTGGCTGGCGGTGAATGTGTACAAACTGTTTCCCATCAAGAAGTATAGGTGAGTGTGACGAGATCTACAGATATAATTATTATATTAAATACTGTGGACACTTTTTAGGACGGGTGCCATCTTCCTCTGCTCGGCGTATTGGCATGGCTTCCGGCCGGGCCACTATTTCTGCATTATGGGCGCACCTTTCTATGTGATAATGGAGGACACGTGGCACAAGCTGGTGCGCAGGGATGCGGTAGGCATGCGACGCACCGTGATCGATGTTATCTTCTGGATCTGCAAGTGGTTCGGCTTCAGCTATCTGGGCACAGCCTTTTTGCTGTCCTCCTTCGACCGAATTTGGCGCTTCTATAGCTCCGTCTATCACATTGGCTACATTACCTGGGCGCTTCTGGTCATCGTGGGTCTATACCTCACCAAGCTAAAGAAGTCGGCGGAACGCAAGGCGAAACGTGCTGCGGATGCCATTGCAGCAGGCGGAGATGCCAGCGCAGCCAAAGAAAAGGCGCAGTAAGAGAATTCCACAGCTCAGCAGCCAACCCAATTTATCTAACAGTTACATACTGCAACTATCCGTGTTCCATTTCTATTTGTAGCTATATAGATTATTTGTCAAATATGGATGTGCACCAATATGATTTTCGATATATATCGGTACAACGAAATTGAAACAACTAAGCGACTAAGAGTTAGATTGAAAGCAAGCAAAAAGTTTTACACAATAGAAAAGAATCCTATCCCATATAGTATATATATATTTTCTTGATCTGGACAACAAGCTAAGTCTTGGCAACTAACTTTAAGATAGAGTTTTATATTTTAAGCTTATTCTGCAAGCGTTATATGAATAGACTTTATGAAATCAGTTGTCTTCTGACAGTTGCAAAGATCCATTGATATTTTTAGCCCATTTACAGGTTGAGGATATCAGAAAACATTGAACAATTTATATTTTAATTAGAGCAATTATTATTTTAACTAAAGAGTTCAAACTTCTGTGCAAGATTTGTTTTATGAACTGCTTATTTGGCACTATCAAAAAATAAATAAGAGAAAAGTTTGTAAATGAAATCTGTTTTTAGGCAAAAGCTAACAATTGTTCCTCTAGAGGCCATAAAATATAGTGTGAATATAGTGTATGATCGGCTAATTGTAAGGCTATTTTTCTAAAATATCGTAATTGGAATACATTATAATGAGCTTTACTATCAGGCAATAGCAATACGATGAACATGTTCTCCAAATATAAAATTCTTTTTAGCATAAAAGATTAAAAAAAAAAAAAATATTCTATAATTTATAAAGCAATATAAAAAAGTTGCCCAAATGTTTTTAAGATTTTCCACATTTATTAAATAATATTAATCTATTATTCAAAATATTTTTTGCTTTAAAGAAATTACCTTAAATCTTCTACAGATACTATAATGCTATATGCTCATAAAAATCCATAAGAAACATTTATATTTATATAAAAATGTATTTAAAGTTTGCGGATCTATTTTTTGGGTTAACAAAATATATATTTTAAAATTAAAATACAGGCTTAACAGACTAAAGTCCTTCCTTCTTCTTCTATATATTTATTGAGATGGAGATTGAGATTGAGATATTGATCTATGCAAATTGAAGCGGGGCAAATTCGAGTTGTACATAGGATTTGGTTAATACAAGCAAAATACATAATAAAATTCGAGTGTAAATAAATTGTTTGTTGATTTGTGTGTGTTTCATTGTTTCTACTGAATGCAAATTGACTAAATATCAGAAAATACTAAAGCCATAAACTATATATGTTTTCTGGCTGAATTTTGTAATTCTTTTTTTGTTGTTTAATTTATATTCGATACCAGCTCGAATTTGGTCTAAATTCAATGCGTTTCGATTTCAGTTTCATAAATTTAGTTTTGTCAAATGTGGAGCATGGCAAGAGATTTCCTGTGGGGCCTTGGCCGAGGCCAGTGTCAGGCCGTGCTGGGCTCGTCGGTGACCAGCGAGAGGCGACGCTTCACATCCTGCGTGGTGTTGTAGGCGCCGCAATGCACGCACTTCAGCCCGATGAAATGGAATTTGGTTTTGGAAGTCTGCAGGGGAAGAGTGTGAGTATAGTCCAAAAATATTGTGGGTGGCTGGATGAATGGGGCCTCACCTTGTGACAATCGTTGCAGAAGATGTGCACGCGCTGATTCTCGTACTTGAGCGGCACGGGCATGCGCAGGGCCTGCGCGTCCAGGTACTCCCACAGCGCCGTCATGTCAATCAGCGACGTCTGGCAGGTGGGGCAGGTGTAGTGGCCCGACGCCAGCAGCTGGTCGAAGCACATCTTGTGCAGCAAGTGCCCGCAGTCCGGAATGTGGCATGGAATGCGCGAGGTGTGTATGTCGCCCAGGCAGACGGGGCAGTGCGACCGCGAAATGTTCTCCACGCACTGCAAACCAGACCAAAAAGTGTTTCAAGGCGGGCTCAAACCAAATGTCTACTCGTAAAAAGTGAATCGTTAAGCTATATTATCGCTACGCTTATATACGGAACGAGCAGATCGAGGCGTGCTCCAGCATTAAGCATCAGCTGCAGATCCAATTATGCCTAGCGAGGCAGCGGAGCGTCTGCCTAAATGCGACGCTCTCGTAGACTATAAAAGCTAGAGACTTTTAGTTGCAGTAAATATGAAAAAAGTTTTTAAATCTTTGGAAATTTCGAATTTCCCCAGGATATACCAAGTCAAGTAAATACCTTTCCCAGTGTATATCGCCTATCTGTTACTACCTATTACTACCAATTTCCATGAAAATAAAATCACTTAAGTCGTTTATTACCCCGTCGCAAATCAAACTAAGCTTCAGTCTTTAACTTTTCCTTCAAAAATTGAGTTAAAAATCTTCCTATTGTAATTTTTTTCTTGAGAAATATCAATGTTCGGTCCATACAAAAAACATTTGGTAACTAGAGCGAGATATTTACAATTGGTTTTGTTGCACTAACCTGAAGACAAATGTGTAGCAATCATTTTTTGTGAGCTTTATTTACAAAAAAAAATATTTAAAATATTTCCAAAAATTATCCAGAGCCAACTTGATTTTTTTAATAAGAATAAACAGGGTACAATAAAAAAAATGGTGAGGCGAGAGCTCTAAAAAAATATATAATATTCCACATTAAAATAGAATATGAAGGGTGCGGTCTTTTGATAACACAATACATACGCGAATGGAAGATCTTTTTTCTATTCTATTTATTATTCATTTATTTTAATATCTATCTAGCAAAGCTTGAGTCTTGAAATTAAGTCTGGAGAAACTATTTCAAACGCTAGTACATTCAGATATTAGGGTATATTTTAGTAGAGCACTGCTGTCTAACGAGGATTCAGGATATAAATAGGAGTCAGATCTACACAGATGATAAATATGTATATAAAGCTTATCTTGAGTTCAAGTCAGCAGAGTCTGTCTAAGACGTTAACGTATATTTAGTCGAGCACTCCCGTCTAGAACTACGCTTATGGAGGATTCATCATTCATGGCATCTCCTAGTCGAGCACTCCTGTCTAGAACAGGATTCAGGACATCTCCTAGTCGAGCACACCCGTCCGCAGCACTCTTATATATCTTGTTGTTGATGTCTTTCTCCAAACATAAATTATAGGTCTTAATTATTACCGGTTTTTATTTTTTATAGCGGTACCTGTTTACCGACTATTCAACTCCAGAAATTCGACAATTTATGCCATTAACTGGATGGTCGATTAGGAAACCAGTTTGCACAGTGATTCAGTATTCAAGGTCAAAGTCTCATCCGATGATCGACAATCTGTTTATGCCCAGATTCAACTGGGGGTAGTAAAACCCTGACTTGTATAATATTCTTAGTCAAGCTCCAACTATTTTCTTGATTGCGTAATGCTCGATGCATTTAAAGCTATTTCAGAGTTGAGATAATGGAAGCTTATGGACTTGGAGGAAGTTGAAAAAGCAATTCTATCTGATAATGATAGATGTGTTGATATCTAAAATATGGGATCTACTTCTGGCCTTCAGGTAGGTTTGTGACAATATTTCCAAGCTTTTCCTTATGTGAGTCAACGCAGATCTTATACAATTATCAGATCTTTTTGACCTCTGATATTATAGACTCCACATATTATAGATATTATTATATTATCCATATCGAGTGCTCACCCTATGTCCATCGATCTTCAGCTGCATCGGTAGACACATGTTGCAGACTTCGCAGTGAAAGAAATTGTGGGCGCCGCCGATGCGGCAGATGCCACAGCCATGACAATGATATTGCTGCTTGTCCGCGTCATCGAACAGATTGCAGATGAGGCAAGTGTACTGGAGGGAATAGACAGCTATGAGCACGATGGAGAGGGAGGGGGAGAGGGAGAGAGCTGGGCACTACTTACCTTGCCGAAGCGCACGCCGCACTGCTCGCACTGCTCCTGCACCTTCTGCCGCGTGTTGCACTCGGAGCAGATGAGTTCCGTTAGAGTCTTGCGATCGAAGTGGTGCGATTCGTTCTCATCGTGGCAGAAGCGACACTTGTAGAACTTGTCGCAACAGGGTGTCTGCAAAGAGAGAGATATACAGGGTATTATTATTATATATAATTTAGATCAACTGGATCTCTGTAGACCCTTGAGACATGGGATCTTTCAATGAGTGAATGTAGAGAAAATAGAATAGATTTTTTATACCCTGAGCCCATTGAAAATGGAAAATCAGGGTATAATGGTTTTGTTGGATGTATGTAACAGGCAAACGGAGGCGTGGCAGACCCCATAAAGTATATATAATCAGTGCGCAGGTCCAGTTTATTTCCAATAATCGATAAATACATTCGTTTTTTTTTTGTTATCGAATAAAAACATTATCCAAATTCATTTAAAAAATTCTATCTCGCCCATCTTTTAAGCTAGAGACACCAAATTTTATATTTAGCTTTATATGTATTTTATGCAATTTTGAATTTTGTTACATTTTGGATACCGGCCCCAAATTCTGTGAAAAATACAGATTCGACGGGGTTCAGGGTATCCCCTAGTCGGTCACGCCCGACTAGCGTTTTCTTACTTGTTTATATATATAGATAGGATGATATATAGATAAGATAAATGACAAATCAAGTGAAATTGAGTTCGAAAAAGATCACAATGGAAAGCCGAAAGAGAGTTGTGGAGTACGTGACCAGACGATCCCAAAACAATTTCATTTGCTTCGATATCGGAGTCGGGCCGGACTATGGCAGTTAGCGTTGTCATAAACATTGCAAACGCAACTCAATTTGGCGAGTCATAAAACTTAATTAAATCAAACTGAAGCTGAAACTGAATCTGAATCTCGATCTCTGTCTCTGGCCAATTTGTGGCAGAGGCGTCGCTCCATTAGTTGCCCGCTAATTACTTGGCTAAACACGCCTATTTCCCACATAAATGTTTGAAAAATTGCCAAAAAAAAGCAGTAAAAATATAATCAAAGACTTTGCACAATAAACATATTCAGTACATTGCCAAGTTCTCAGTGGCAATCAGGTTTCTTGACCTCCAAAACAATTTGACACGCCCCAGGGATGACCATGAGATTGTCTAACAATTCTAAAAAAAAAAAAAAAACAAAGCAAAAAAGCTCGCCAATTGCCTAAAATTAGAATTGCAGTTGAAAAGTGTTTGGAATCGTATTATTATGGAAGAAATATTTATCGAATAATATTTTCTTAGGCACGAACCATATGAAAAAATTATCATTAAACGCTGAGCCCATTCCACATGGAATTTCAGGATATGTAACAGACAAAAGGAGGCGTGCCGCGCCCCATTAAGTATATATAGTCTGGATCAGGAGGACAAGCTGAATCGATCTAGCCCTGTTTGCCCGGCAAAAATACGTCTTCACGATAATAACTCTACACAGGGTTCAGGGTAGATACTAGTCGAGTACTCCCCTTTCAAGCACCCCAACTGGTCTCCTCGATTTCAAATAACTGCCAGCTGCTGCTTTATAGAGCATTCGAAATTCGACGCATCATTAAAGTGCAACTATTTCGTCTGCTTGCGTAATTTGTGTAAATAAAAATAATGAAATGGAAAAAGCTGGCTTTAAAACGTAAAGTACCTTAAAAGCCGGTTTCTTTGATTTACCCACAATCATAACGTTTTTAACTGAGAATCAAATGTTATTGCGAATTATAATAGCATGCTTTCAGATCTGTTCGAAGCCATTTCAATTGGCAGGGAGTGACCAACTAGCAGATACCCGGACTTTCTTGGTATAGTAAAATTAGTAAGTAGTATTAGTAAGTAACTGCCTAAGCTAATACAACAAATACTCTAGCCTTTTATTTATGTGCTAATATTGAATTTAGGCAAAGAGCTAAAGGCTCGTAATTTAGACAGCATCAATGGAGGTGCTAAATGGGCGCTCACTTTCTCAGATCCAGCTGCAATCGAATTTATTTGGTTGAGCAAGCTAGACGGCAGCAATTACCACCCAAATAAAATATCAAGAATGCTCCCCAAAGAAGAGTAGTCGACTAGTAAATACCCAATACGATTGCCAATGGCAACAATGCTTAGATACATTTAAGCTGGAATGCTTGCAACATTTGCATGTTGCCCACACATTTGTTGAGATACATTTACGCTGGACAAATCAGGGACATCAGTTAGGATATCTCCTGGTCGAGCACACCCGACTCCAGCGTGTTTGATTCTCATTCCAAATTGTTGCCGTGCTTTTGTTATTCTTTTTTACATACAATGTATATTTTCTTTTGTATTTTTTGGTGTTGCTCATCTAATTCTTCCAATTGAACCCAAATTATGCATCCACACGAAAAGAAATGTGGACTGGGTGGCTGCTATCTCTCTCTCCCTCTCTCTCTCTTTTATGAATAGGTCTTTTTCTTTTGTAGTCGACTTCAGGAAGATCGAAACGACGATGAAAACCAGAAGCCGACAATGCGATGTGAGGCGCCTCCGTAAATTTGGCCACGTGTGGAACGTAATCAATGATATTTTATTTTATTTTTAACTAGACACTTTCAATATATTAAGTTCTTCTCTTATCTCCTAACAACTTACCACAAACATGGCGCGTCGCTTGTAGTGCGTGCAGCCGAAACGCAATGATTCGGGCGTCGTTGGCTGTGTTGCGTCAATATTGTTGCTGCACTTGTTGTTAGTGACAATGTTGCTAGCCTCCATGGCCGATTCTACAGGATGATTGCTGATGCAGCATTTGTTGCTGAGGTTGTTGCTACAGCTGCTGTCAGTAATGTTGCTATCGGCAATGTTGCTGCCATCACATGTGAGAGCCGGCGTTGAATGTGACTTACGTAAATGAACTGTTGCTGAAGCTGCTGCTGCTGCTGTTGCTGCCGGTGTTGTTGTTGTGGTAGAGCTATTGGCAGCGGCGCACGATGCCAGCGCCGTTGGCGACATAATCAGCTGTTAAAGCTTTTGTTATGCCTGCCCGTTGCTAATTGTTGCTTTTGTCGCACTATCTCAGTTACAGTTGTTGTAGCTAAAATAGCTTCGGTGATTATTTTGATGATGATGACGAACGAAGCGGATGATTGTGTTATTGTAGATGATGTTGTTGTTACTGCTGCCGACGCAGCCTCCAGTGAGGTCGCCAGCGACTGCGACTGCGCCGACGACGACGACGACGGCGACGTTGACGCCGACGATGAATTTAAATTGAGTTGATTGAGCTCTTCTGTATTGGTAACTGTTTGTACATCAATGCTGCTTTTATTATAGCTGCTGCTGCTATTGTTGTTGTTGTTGTTGTTGTTATTGTGGTTTTCACTTGGCGATATTCTTCACTTCAATTTGTTGCAGCCACTATTCTGCTCGCTGTTATGTATGTTGATGCTGGTGCAGTCAGTAGTCGTCGCTGCCGTTAATTGCTACCATCGACACTGGGCTGGGCTTGTCAATTGCTTCAATATTTAAAATGATTTGCCGCTGCCGCTGTCGCTGCCGTTGCGACATCGACTCTGTCTTTGTGTCTCTGCCTTTGGCTCATCAAGCAACAACTACAACAGCAGCTACCATCATAAGCGCAAGCAACTTTAGCCTTTACTTCTTTGTCTTCACTCGCGCCTCTCTTGTTGTTGTTGCAATTCTCAATTCCGTTTTGTCGCCATCTCCCTTTGGAAACTTTCGTTTGTGTAACTGTTTATATTCATTGCGCGCGTTGTCCACGCCAGCAAATATCAAACGGCTTCCAAAGCTTTAATAGATCACAGTGGTTCAATATAGACACAAATATGTGCGAAGATAATAGAAATTAATACTTTGTAATTCTTTGAAATATGTAAAAATAAATTGATATATTAATTAATATTTTTTACTAATTAATATTATTATTTAGGATTAACGAATATTTATTGTGATCCTGCATTATGCACATATTAATATGAACTCACGCATTTAGTAAGCTATTAATAAATATAGATTGCTAATCGCGCGTTTATTTAGATATTTTTCACTTTAGAATCGAACAAGATATATGCACAGTTTCCATACGCTTTGACACACTGTGCGACAACGGAACACTTGTTAATACAATGCCGAGCTGCGAATGCCTCGTTGAGACTTTCGCTTGCCTTTTCGACTCTTGAGCCGCGAAACGGAGCTAAGCTTTTCGACAATGAATGAAGAAAATAAAAACACTGTGCAACATGACTGTTTGCTTCATTTCAATACATATACATATGTATGTATATTTAAAATTTACATTTATGTATGTATTATTATCTTTCGATTCAGCGAGAGCAGCCCTGAGTCGTGTTTATTTAGGTTTTTATTTTTGCAATCATAAAGGGAACAGGCCGACAACAAATATTGAAACTGTGCACAAATTAAATACGCGAGCGCGAACCGATAAAAAGGCCAAGCGAAGCAACAACAAATACAACAAGCCCGAAATGCAAATAGTTCGAATATTATTAAGCACGCACGACGAAACGCACGCACGCACAAACACACACACATATGTGTATTAAATAGAAATGTTGAAATTCAATTTAAATTGTAGTTGAATTTTTTTTAATTTATTATTATTTATATATTTTATTTAACATTTATTGTTTTTTAATTTCAATATTTTATATATGTGTCGGTGCGGGTGTGCGCGACATTTTTATATTATTTAATATTTTTTGTTACTTTACGCATTTTGTTGTCGAACGTGTTTTTGTTTTGTTATTCACGCTTCTTATGCGAGGCTGTAATCTTGGCACTATTTAGTTATTTTGTATATTTGTTTTGTTAATTATAATTTATTTACAATAAACAAGAAATAGAAGTGAAGCGCACCCCACCGAATAGAACAGCTACAGGCGTCAATATAATTAAATAAAATGAGTGCACCGCTCAGCGGTTGAAAGTCGCGCTCTCTCTCGCGCCCGGGCTATGATTTGCAACTGACGATGTTACCGATCGAGCATTGAACTACACGTGTGGAGGAGCTGCGAGAGAACTACATGCATACATCACTAGATTTCTATCGGAGCTTAAGGAGAGAGCACGTTCACAGCGTTTATAAGGCATTGTGATCGGATATAAATGTAAGACAAATATAGTCGTATATTATTGATAAGAATCGATATCGAAGAGCTGTTTATGTCGCCAACTGAATAGAATTTTAAGTATTTAAAACTGTTTGAGTTAACAGTGCCAAATTGAGTCGATAATCGATAAGATTCGCAATTTTTTTGAATTGCTTTAGGCCAAATATCGATGCGAGCGCCAAAATTTCCGAAAGCAGAACGTCACACTGTCAAGTTAACAGGTCACTGTAATTGTGTCTCATCGAATTAATTCATTTCTGCAAATTGCTGAATCTAATTTTACAAGTACTTAAGAGTATTTCTATGAAAAATGATTAACAAATTTCCGAATATTTATTTACAAATTAGTAGTTTTTTTTTCTATTATTTTTGCCTTTTGATTTAAGTATTTATAAGTATCCCTATGAGAAAACAAAAAAAAAATTCCAATACTTATTTACAAGCTTATAGTAGTTTTTTAATAGTTTTTAATTTTATTTTTTATTTTGTTTTGAAGTAGGTTTCCTACCTTATTTTTATATTATATGTAACGATTTTTAAAAACCGTTATTGAGCTACATTTTGATTAAGCGATAAATATTAGCTCTCATCCGTGCTGCTAGATGTAATCGATGAAACTGTCGGCCACTTGATATCGACCTATCGCGTCAAGCTGAATAATAGCTGTGTCATCGATAGGCGAAGTTTTCGATGTTTCTTTGCGAGAAATTTATAAGCACAGATCAGGTTAGTATTGTACAGAGAGTCAAAAGTATAACTTAAAAGATGTCGGAAGAAACAAACAAGAAAGTCGACCTGTCTGGCGACGGAGGTGTACTCAAGGAAATACTTAAGGAGGGCAGCGGCAGCGAAACGCCAAACAATGGCTCCAAGGTCTCACTTCACTATACCGGCAGACTCGTTGACGGCACCGAGTTCGACTCCAGCGTGTCTCGCAATGAGCCTTTTGAGTTTGAATTGGGCAAAGGTAAGAGCGAAGCACATTCTCCATGCATGGCAACTCACTAATATGGATATTTACTCGGCTGGCCACAGGACGCGTCATCAAGGCCTTCGACATGGGTGTCGCCACCATGAAGCTCGGCGAGCGCTGCCTTCTAACATGTGCTCCGAACTACGCTTACGGCGCTGCTGGCAGCCCGCCAAGCATTCCACCAGACTCGACGCTTATATTTGAGGTAGGCCAATACCCCTTGCATATCATTTGTAATTATTAATTATTATTTGCCTGACTTTCAGCTGGAAATGTTGGGCTGGAAAGGCGAGGATCTCAGTCCCAATCAGGACGGCAGCATTGAGCGCACGATTCTGGAGCACAGCGATAAGAAGCGAACACCCAGCGACGGCGCCTTCGTCAAGGGTAGGTCGCGCCGTTATCACATTATTGCGGTTAGAATATTTGCACATTTGTTCCCAACATTTCAGCTCACATTTCTGGAAGCTTCGATGGGCGCGTGTTCGAGGAGCGCACCGTGGAGTTCGATTATGGCGAGGGCAGTGCCATTGGCATAGTCGAAGGACTGGAGCTGGCTCTCGAAAAAATGAATATTGGCGAAACATCCAAGTGGGTAGAAATAAATAAATGATAAATTATATGCCCTTCCCATGTCCACATAGCTGAGGCGGCTTCTCAGCTGACTAACTCTCTCCCTATGCAATTGATTGAATCGCACTGCTAATTGCCATTCCTCTTCCCACAGAATCAAAATCCAATCCAAATATGCCTTTGGCGCCAAGGGCAACGAGGCCTTTAAGATACCGCCGAACGCGGCTGTTGAGTACGTGGTGAAGTTGATTGACTGCGGCAAGGGCCTGGAGGAGTGGAAGCTGAGCGATAGCGAGCGCGTGGCCGAGGCTAAGGTCTACAAGGAGAAGGGCACCAACTACTTCAAAAAGGATAACTTCGAGCTGGCCATCAAGATGTACAACAAATGCAAGAACCTCTTGCCCAGCATCAAGGACAACACCAGCGATGAGGTCAAGGCCCTCAAGGTGGCCACACACAGCAACATCGCCCTGTGCCACCAAAAGTGCTACGATCACTTCGAGGCCAAGACCGAGGTGCGCACCGAACATAGCCCAATGCATATATCAGATTCTAGTCTATATATTTTTATTTCCGTAGTGCAACGCTGTGCTGGAGCTGGACGAGAATAATGTGAAGGCCCTGTATCGGCGTGGACAATGCAATTTGGTTATAAATGAGCTGGAGGACGCATTGGCAGATTTCCAGAAGGTAAGAGCTGTGACAGAGTTGGGCCACTAACGACTACCGCCAATCCATTGCAGGTCATACAATTGGAGCCCGGCAACAAGGCGGCCGCCAATCACGTTGTCATCTGCAAGCAGAAGATTAAGCAGAACAAGGACAAGGAGAAGAAGTTGTATGCGAACATGTTCACCAAGCTGGCGGCTGGCAGCAACGAGGTACAGTAGACACGGCTGACTGAGGAATGTGAACAAGCTCTAACTCACTCTTTGTTGTTGACAGACGGAGCCACCTCGCGAGACGGATGTGCTGGACAAGTGCGGGGAGTGGTCGGAGGAGGATGCGAAACGCGAAGCTGACCTAACTTTGGAGCGCGAGAACGTTATTATGATTTAAATTACAGAACGGAACAGAAGAGACACGAGCACACTCTGCATCCCAATGCACTTTCCTTTACAAATATTATTATTATATTATTAATTAATGAAAACGAAGTAGAAAGCTGTCCGAGCGCTTCGATAACCCAAATTATGAAATTAAAAATTGTCATGAACACATAGATACGTCTAGTGAGCCTTAGATGTTTAATAAATACGATTGGAAAAACTATCACAATACCTAACTATTATTTGCCCATCAATTCTGCTCCCGGCGCAGCAGCTTGAAGTCGGGTTTCGCCTCGGTGTCGCGCAGCCAGAGCGGCGACGTCGGCACCTGCGACTTGATGTACTCGGACGCCTTGAAGCAGTGGCCGGAGCAGAACTTTTTGCGCTCCGTGATGTCGTACACCTTGTTGCGGACGGCGCAGATCTGATACTGTTTCGTGGGAACTCTGGAGCACACAGTTAAATATGTTGTGATGAATTGCTAGAATTATCATAATTATGCTTACTTTTCAACGGGCGCATCGCAGAGGGGATATCCACACAGCTTGTTGATATGTCTTTCGTCAACAACATCCGCATAGTTGTCCGGTCCGATCTGTGAGAGCTGCGGCGAAGTAAATTCATGCGGGGATATTTCTAATTTCATTTCATTTCACAAATATTTACCATAGTAAGAAACGCCTGTTCATCAATGTGTTGCTCCAGAAGCGTGACAACTACCTGATGCGCTCTGGCGAGTGCTGCGCGCTTCTTAATCACAGCTGCTATCAGTTGCTCTCTGTAAAGCAAAAATATATATGTAATTCATTTACAAAAGACAAGAAAAGTCTAGAAATTACCGCAATTGTTGATTATCTGTTTTACTCATGTTTTGTTTATGCCACTACTCAGGTGATATCGATATCGATAACAGCTAAAAGTAACTGGTTCACGTTCACTATTCGTAAGAATAGTTCCGCACAAGTGTCATCGCTAATATGTGATTGTAAACGCTCATTCCTAGTCTAACAAACAAAATATTGACAAAAATTGTTGAATAATAATAATAGAATGGTTTGCGATAAGTGTGAGTCCAAATTGTCGAAGGTCTCGGCGCCGAATCCCTGGCGAACTAGCAATGCAACTGCCGGTGGACGCAAGATCAATGAAAACAAAGCACTTTCCTCCTCCAAGGAGCGCTTCAATCCCCTGGGCAATGCCCTAGCGCCTTGCCGGTAAGTGGACCAATTGAAGCTTAATTAATTACAATAAAATAATCACTTATCTGCTTGCAGCATATGCAGACAGAAGGTGCACCAAATGGGCGCGCACTACTGCCAGGCCTGCTCCTACAAAAAGGCCATTTGCGCCATGTGCGGCAAGAAAATTCTGAACACGAAGAACTACAAGCAGAGCGCGACGTGAGGACGACTCCCAGTGTGTAATTAACAGACAGTTCAACATCTTAGCATAGCCTAGCCTAGAGTAGACAATAAACTAGATAAGTAATTTAAGTGCATTTGTAGCTGAGGTCAACTTTCGCTGGGTGATGTCTTCTCTCGCTCGCGCCGCCGCTTGGCGCTCTGCACGGAGCTGGAGTAGCTGAGCGCGTCCTTGTCGAATTCCATGGGCATTATGCCCAGGTCGCCGCTGTAGCGATTCTTGGCAACCTGCAGGTACTTCTTGCCGCGCACCGCGGTCAGTCGCTTGTCCTGAATGATCAGCACGTTGTCCGCCTCCTGGGTGGCCTTGGCGGTGCCGAAGACCGAGCTGGTGGTCAGCTCGTCCTCCTGCCGCTCCTTGCGCGGATGCATGACCAGCGTCACGTGCACATTGTGCTTGGTGGCGAAGCCCCGGAACGCCGCTATAATCGAGTCCTGCTCCCAGAACTTGTCGCCGCGATACGACGACACGCCCATCATGAACTGCAAATTGTCGATGATGACGTGGGCAATGTCATGGACGTACTGCGCATGCTCGATCGCCTCCAGCACTGGCTTCAGCGGCTGCTGGCCGTGAAAGGTCATGAAGTAGAGCGGCAGGCGCTCGAACTCGGTGGCCCAGTGCTCGAACTCCTGCAGCTTGTCGTCCAGCGGATAGCCCACGAATTGGCGCAGCAACGTGGCGGCGAGGCGCGTGTTGCGTATCTCGAAGGAGCCCCACAGCGTGCTCACGCCCTGCATGGCCAGGTCCAGGGAGTATTCGCTGGTGAAGGTCGTCTTGCCGCTGCCCGTCGGCCCGGTCAGGATGGTGAGCTCGCCCTTGCGGTGTCCCTTGAGCAACTTGTTGAGCACCGGGAAGCGCCGCCACTTGACCCCGTTCACCTTCTCAATGTTCTGCAGCTCGCTGAGAATGTCGTTGCGCAAGGCGCTGAACGTGGTGATCGCCTTGTGGCGCACCGGCGTCGCCTTGGCCAAGATGTGGCGCACGTTGAGGCGACGCTTGAACGCCACATGCGGCGCCGGCTCCGTTTCCGTGGGTCGTATCAGCAGGCAGCGCTTCTCGTCCATCTTCTGAGCGAACGCGCGCGCCGCATCCCAGCTGTGCGTGGCGTCATAGTGCAGCCAGAAGACCACCTCCTTGAAGCGCTCCAGCCCGGGCAGGCACTCCTGCGGCAGCTGCTGCAGCGCATACGGCAGGCAGACGATGCAGTCTGAAAAGGTGCCATTAGAAGTGGCCCAAGCCATTGATTAGCAAATCCACAATACGCACGCGTCTCAATGCCCTGCGTGGCCAGCACAATGAAGTCCAGGAGATTGCTGACGAGCACCGCCTTGCTCTTGCTGCCGCTGCCGTGGATGAGCAGACCGGAGCTGGAGCTGCACTGGAATGTCTGCTCGCTGCGATCGCCCAGGTGGAGCACCTTCTCGCCGACCACCTTATGCGCCGCATTGCGCAGCTTGAAGTGCAGCAGATGCTGCTCGGGCTCATACAGCGCTCCAATGGCATTCAGCTGCGCCTCCTTCAGGCTCCGCAGCCCCAGCGCTTCGCAGGCCTCCGCGGTGACACTCATCAGATGCGGATAACGTGTGGCATACTCCAGCGAGTTAACGGCCAGCCGCCGAAAGCCGGCTGGAGCTGCCTGAGCCGTCTGATAAGCCGCCAAGGCGTGCGCCAGCGATACCTTTACATCACAGCTGGGGCACACGACGGCGCCTTCAAAAGGAAGCATATTAAACCCGTGAAAACCAGATAATTATATAACTCAGCCAACATACCCGTTCTTTTATTTACATACGCCAATGGAGTCTGTGCGCGAGACGCCGCCGCAGTCGCTGCAGCCGGCAGACGCTCGCACAGCCGGCATTCCACTTGCAGGCACGTGTGGCCGTCTCTTGTGTGAACGTTTTGCTGTCGCAACTGTTTCTTAAGCTCTAAATACTCTTTGGTATCGAATGCATACTCCTCCGGTTCCGCTTCAGTTGCATAATGCGCTGCAGCGGACAGACTTTTGTTTTTATTTGCGCGCAACAGCCGCAGCGGTTTAATTAAAGCGGCGAGTCGCATGGCACAGGGTGATTCGTGTGCGCTGCTCCAATACAGGGTGAACTTGCATGCGACGCGCGCACAAGCGAATGCGAACGGCAATTCAAATTATATAAAGGGTGTCTTTACATAAGTTTTACTATAGATAAAGGAATATTTATTCTTATATACATATATATGCAATACCGATATATACATATGTATGCAACATATTTAGCAATACGCAGATCTATCCCAACACAAACACACACATACATGACTCGCCGTACAAACGCACTTATACTACGACAAATTGTACTTCATATAATATACATATAAAGCCAAGTAATTGCTTAAGTTCATCCTACAGTAAATATACAAAATTCAGGTAAATATACACAAAATGTTATAGTAATTTAAATCATTTTATTCAGACTTGTATTTAGTTATTTTTACTATCAATAAATGCTGCGACGGCCTTTCAAGTCTCTCTCACCTCGTCTTTCTGCAAATAGAGTACAAAATATGGGCATTAGAAATTTAATATGTACATTAATATATTATTAATAAAAAGTGCTGAATCAGACACCTAAGGCCATCTTTAAGCTTACGCTTTCTGGTGGAAACCGCAAAAGGTAATTGAAATAATCATCATTTCAGCCATTTTTTAAATGCAAAGCACGTGGATCATAAAGACAAGAATATTTACCTTGCAGCCAAATAGTGTCCACTATTCATTATAACCTCACTCTGGTCAACAATCTGCAATTAGAAAATGTTGAATATTATATTAAATACATTACAATAAAAATACATTTGAAGTACTTTAAATTGATCAGTTAACTAAATACAAATCAACATGAATTTAACTCAGAACAGGTCTGTGTTTAATGTCATCATTTTCATACAAGAATCTAGATTTTAGCGAATGCTTACCATAGCGGCACCTGCACGTTCTTTTCCAGCTTCTAGAAGCTTGCCTGGCATGCCGCCATCTTGTCTTTGCAGACGGGCATTTTCTTCAAGACATCGTGCCTGAAATTGACATTAAAATTAATTATTTAAAATATTACATTAAAGTAAACTTGAATAATATGTAATATGTATATCAGTTTACATCGGGTTCCACATGAGTTTTACTCAGTACAGGTCTGTGTATATGTTCATCACGGTAATATTATCAAAAAATAAAGTAATTCGTACCTTTTTATCAGTTTTATTCAATCCACATTATGGACAAACCACGTTTTCAACCCTGCAACACAATGAAATTAAACTTGCATTAGTTTATAAAGTCATTTGATTCAAATCATTTTCTTATTAAATTGTGCCATCAGATTGCCGAATCATCTTTAAATGAACAGATATTATACGATATTACATTGAAAAATACAATATAAAATCGAGCAAATGTCCCTTCAGTCTCGTCATCAGTTTCATCATTTGAGGCAGCAAATTTACATTCCTTTTTTCTATTAAATTTTAACTTTAACCAAAACTCACCATTTCTCACAAAATGTTCACTGCAAATGAACGACAGCGCACGTGGCCTAAGCAAGAAAGATTATGAACAGTGTTGTATATGGTTACTTATCGATATTTATTAATGCATTGTTGCATTTTAATCGATTGAAGCTCATATTAAACAGCTGATACTAGCTCAACACACGATAAACACGTGCAACCGTCTGTATTTGAGCTTGGAATTGTTTACGTTTTATCTAAATACGCTAAATTTATAATGGTAAATATTACGCAGTGTTTCACAAATTATATTTCATAAAACATGTTTTCACTTCAAAAATGTAGGGCAAGCAAAAGAAGACCAAGAAAATACAGAAGCAACGAAATGCACAACTAAAGCGTCTGATGAAGCCCACCGATTCCCGGATCAAAGAGCAAGCGCGTGTGAAACGCAAGAAGGAAGCCGATCCTTATGAGATGAAAGTGCATGAAGCCACCCAACAGAGCTCGGCACTGTTTTTCCAGTACAACACACAGTTGGGACCACCCTATCACATCGTGCTCGACACGAATTTCATCAACTTTAGCATTAAGAACAAACTGGATATAGTTCAGTGCATGATGGATTGCCTGTACGCCAAGTGCATACCCTACATATCCGACTGCGTACGCGCCGAGTTGGAGAAGCTGGGCAACAAGTACAAGCTGGCCCTGCGCATCATTTCCGATCCCCGTTTCGAGCGTTTACCCTGCCTACACAAGGGCACCTACGCCGACGACTGCCTGGTGGAGCGAGTGCGTCAGCACAAATGCTACATTGTGGCCACAAATGACAAGGACTTAAAGAATCGCATACGCAAGATTCCAGGCGTGCCCATCATGTACGTCGCGGCACACAAGTACGCCATAGAGCGTATGCCCGAGGCGTACGGCGTAAAGGCGTAGTCTAAACTAAGATTATATTGTACATCATCCTTTTGTACCGACTTAGAAATATATGTTAAGCCCTAAAAGAAACTCCTTATATATTTCGCTAGTTATTCCCTGACCCTATTGACGCATCATGCATCGGTTGACCAATACATAAATATAAATATATAAACAATTGCTTAATTGTGAGTGTTTTCGTTTATTCAAAAACTCTGGTTCGCAATGGCCTTAGGCATCGGCGTGCAGGCGGGCCGTTGGCTTGGACAGGAAGTCGGAGTATGCCTGGTAGGGTGTGGAGCCCAGGGGCATTTCCTTCCACAAGTCTGGAGTCAGGTAGGCGTATGTCTTGGCAATGGCAGCATAGGTAGCCTTGGCGAAGTTACCCAGGGTACCGGTGGAGCCACGGGCGGAGGTGTAGCAATCCTCAATACCAGCCATGGTCAACAGCTTCTTGGGCACGGGAGCCGACACAATGCCGGTACCACGAGGTGCTGGGATCAAACGCACCGAAACGGAACCGCACTTGCCAGTAACCTTGCAGGGTACTGTATGGGGCTTGCCGATCTTGTTGCCCCAGTAGCCACGGCGTACGGGCACAACGGAGAGCTTGGCAAGGATGATGGCGCCACGGATAGCGGTTGCAACTTCCTTGCTGCACTTGACACCCAGACCAATGTGGCCGTTGTTGTCGCCAATGGCAACGAAGGCCTTGAAACGGGTGCGCTGACCAGCACGCGTCTGCTTCTGGACGGGCATGATCTTGAGGACCTCGTCGCGCAGCGATGAGCCTAGGAAGAAATCGATGATCTCGAACTCTTTAATGGGGAGCGAGTACAGGTAGATCTCCTCCAAAGACTTGATCTTGCCCTCGCGCACCAGACGACCTAGCTTGGTCACTGGAACCCACTCCTTGGAGTCTTCCTTGCCACCACGGCCGCGTGCGCCGCGTCCACGGCCACGACCACGTCCACCACGACCACCGCGAGAGCCAAATCCACCTCGGAATCCACTACGGGCTGGAGCTGCGTCCGCCATTCTGTAATAGCAACAAAAGAAAAATCTTTAGTATATTTTAGGTTAAGGACGACGGATACATATAATCGATTTTTTATTTTTAGTGCTTGAATCAGACACCTAAGCCCATCTTTAAGCGAATTAACGCTTTCTGGTGGAAACCGCAAAAGGTAGTTGAAATAATCATCATTTAAGCACACAAAACATTTTTAAATCTAAAAATGCATTTGCACCGACGCCATTTTGAAACACGTGGTAATGCGTACTTCAAGTAAAATTATTTACTTGTTTGCTACATCATTTTATGTTTAATATATATTTAATGGATTACAGTAAGGTGCAAAAGCATAATTATTTTTATGCAATTATTAACAAAATTCTTTATATATATTAAAACTTTATGAGTCGAAAAATCAACTTACTTGTAGTTGTATCAACTTTATGGGGTGAAGACAAAAACCAAATGAACGAGGGATTGCAATCGTAGCCAGCGCGAACCCAACGGCAGGGCTGTATTGATTCGATAAATGTTATACTGAAAGTATATCGAGACTTACTCGCTGGCAGGCTGATCGGTATCGATAAACAGAGTTAAGTAAATAATTCGTTACTTTTACTTATCGTTTTTTAAAATTCTATTAAATTCAACAAATGGGGCATTATTATATTTATGCATTTATACATAAAAGCTATTGTAATGACTGGCGCTAAAATTGTGATTTATATAAAATTACTTGATACAGCTTTTGCGCATGTGTAGAGCACTTAGGTCTCTCGGCTTGGCTTTGCGTCGGCGTCACATTTTATCGGACATGAAATTTGATCTGCGCACTCAGCAAGTTTATAAAATAAACAAAATTAAAGCCTTCTGTTCAACTCATTCTGCGCACATTTCAAGCGGGGAAGTCTTTAAAAAATATATCTGTTCAATACATTTTTCTTAATTTTCAATATAATAAATATATTAATATAATTTAAATAATAGTTTTGTAATAATATGTCAGGCGATAATTTGAAGAGTCCCATTCCTTCCAATAAGTCGGCAGAAGATTCTGGGATTATGACGCAAAATCGAAGTGAAACTTTGAATCAACTGCCCAGTAATTCCGAGCAGACTGTAAAGTATAGCTACGCGGAGAAAAAAAAAGCTAGCAGCATACTGAAGCGTCAAAGGACTAGCAACATATCGAATCCATCGGCTGCCTGGCTGGAGAAGCTCGAATGGGCGAAGACCGTGTTCCCAAATTTCGGCCAACAGATGCAGAAGCCAAAGCGGCAGCATCCACGGGATTTGCCTGGACCCGCTGCCAAGCAGGCCAAGCTGCTGCCAGCCAGATCCATTGCGGAGCTGGCCAAGAATAGCATCCTGATCGGTGTACTGGACCAGGGCAACGAGGAGGGCCGAGTTCTGCGACGCCATTGGAAGTGGATAGAAGCTGCCCTGGCTGCCAGGTGCTTTGAGCTGCTCATGGGGTCGGAGCCGGGGCCACCACCGATCTGCAAGGATGTCGGCTGGTATCAAAACAGTGTGAAAATCATAGCCTGCGATAGCCCCCGATCCGCGGAGCTCTACAAGAAGGCGGTCGCCCAAGTGGGCGAAGTCTATGCCAGAGCACAGCTCGTTGCCGTCGATTGGAGCGAGGTGCCCAGTCGACCACGTGCGCGCGTCTGGATACCAGCGACGATCAAGGAGCCCGAACGCATTCTCAAAATGCTGCAGCTCTGCAATCCGCAGCTCCCGACTCACGACTGGAAGGTGGTCAAGGTGGACGCGAGCCAAGAAGCCGCCAATCAGGTGGTGCTGGTGCTGAACAAGGAATCACTGGCACCGCTAGAGGCGGCCAAGGGCGAAGTCAACTTTGGCTTCTGTTCCGTAAGAGTTTGGGTCTACAAGTCGGACCTAGCTCCGGCCAAGATGCCAAATGAACAGGAGAAGAGCGAAACGCCTGAAGCCGAAGTCGATGGCTATGTCTCGGATACAACTCTATTGACACGAGAACTAGAAGCATTGTCCTACGATGACTACGACGATGATGATGACTCTCTGCTGGAAGGCTTTTGGGATTTTGTAGACGACGAGAAGGCACCAGGAACATAAACACTTTATATATATAGGTATTACTATACTTACTTGTTCTCAATGAAATGTAAAACTTTTCCTTTTTGACTAGCGTATTTTTTATTACACATAAATAATATGGATTTCACATAGTATATAAATTGAGCCTTATATTAGCAGAATGAAATATTCTACTAGAGTTTGACATGGGCGGGGGAGGGGGGGTAGGATGGCTTTAAGGTTATCGGCTATCCGGCTATCGGCCTAAGTGTTGAGCTGTATAAATATGCGTATACTACATACATATATATATAATTATAATGCCTGGGTTAGTCATCTAGCTACGATTTGAAAAAATAAATATTGCTTACGGACTATGCTGTACTGCTGTAGTACGATAAATAGTTGCGTGTTGCACGAGGACTGGGCCTAAATGCAATTCGACCACAATAATAATGTCTGTTTACGTATTGCACTTGCCAATTGCGCCCGATTCCCAATCCGTCCAGCTAGGTATTGGTGTGGGTGTAGTAGAGCACCGAATTTCCGGGCAGCTGCCAGTGCGAGGCCTTCAGCTCGATCAGCTGCAGCAGTGTGCGCCGAATGGCAGCCGCAGCGTCGCCGGCATTGAGGAAAGCATCGCGCACCACGGACATCAGCTGCTCCAGCTGCTGCGGCAGCTGCTGCTCCATGTCCTGGCCAATGCAGGTCAACACATAGAACAGGGACTCAATCTACAAGTTCAAAAATCGATAAATTCAAGGCGATCATATCGAGTTCGTTTACGGGTAGTTCATGAACGAACAACTAATCCGTTGCTGAGTAACTCAAAATAACGTTTAGTTCATAAGCTCACATTTAACAAATTGTTCACATGAACGATTTAATTACTCAGTTAAGAACATAGTTCACGAGAAATCGAGCTAAGTTGCTCGCTAACTAGTTCAGCAATTAATTTTTATCGAACTTATTATGAATTTGTTATAATATTTACCTCGGACAGTGATCGCACTGGCGGACGCACACAGTCCTCACAGCATTTGGAGAGTAGGCTGAGCAGCACTAGAGGTGGCGGCGTGCCCTCGCTGTGGTAGCGCAACTGGAGCTGGCGGCGTTTCAGCTGGCAAAACATTTCCGTAAGAAATGCCATGAAAGCCGTAAAACGAACCCGCGATGGCGACTTCATGCCCTGAATGGCAAACAGCAGCTGTGGGAGAAAGCCCATGAAATGGCAGTTGCAATACTGAGCTGGAATAGGTTGACTTACCTTTTCGCGCTCCTGGTACCACTGACGGCACGTATTGAGCAGTGCCTCCAGAAAGGTCTCCTTCTGCTCCTTGGCGATGATGTTCAAGCAGAGCCGCGAAATGGGCAAAGCGAAACGGCGACTCTCAACGGCGCGTTTGATAAACTGCGACGTGAGCTCCATGAGGCAGCGTGAATTCAATTTGTTGGGATCCTCCAGAGCCGTTTCGATCAGTTGCTGTATTTCCGGCGTGAACTGTCCAATGTCGGCCACCTCGTTGCCCAGGCCCAAGCCCAAGCCGGCCATGCCACGTGTCAGTGCGTCAGCCGACGACAGCGACTTGGAGCGCTGCAGCGCTGTTCCATTCAGATAGGGATCCATGCCGTTCAACTGATATGCCTGATGTCCATTGTTGTAGTACTGCCCCGACTTCTGAGCCCTGGGCTCCGGAGCAAACTTCACGCGATTTGTCGTCTGCACAAAGAGAGAGAGAAAAAGAACAATGAAAATCTGGATTTGTAGTCCCCAAGGAACTTAGTCTAAGGTGAATCATATCAATCAATTTATATTCGATTTGATAATTTATTGGAATTTCTATTTACATGCAGTATGTTGCCGCTGGATGGTGAGTTCATGAGCGGAATCTGTCCGCCCATTGGGTGCGTCACCAGGATGGAGCGATGATGGCCACCCTTGAGATTGTTCATGGCAGGCATGTTGCCCAGTGAGAGGCCCGCTTGGCGTCTGTTCAGGATCGCATTGGAGGCAGCTGCCACATATTGTTGCTGCTGCTGCTGCTGCAGGAGAGTCGGTCCGCCAGCCATGGGAAAGATGAGGGACGAACTGGAAGAATGTTGTATATTGTGGTTTAGCTCTGCAAGAAGATGGCAAGAGGGATAAAGCGCGGCATTAAAATTGTGTTGGAGTTACCGATTATTGTTAAGTGCCTCAGCCGGTGGCGTCGCACGTGAGCTGGTCGTCATTGTGAACTCCTGGGCATTTATGTTCAGTTTGTTCGAGACACCCGCGCCACCGACACCGCCACCACCACAAACACCACTACCACCACCGCCACCATTGGCACCACCTTCGCCGGCTAAATCGCCGCGTACGTCTGGACAACATTGAACATTGTTCATTGAATTAACATGATTACAGGTATGTGATGAGATTTGTTTGTTTGTTTTTGTTTTTTTGGGAGGAAGGTAGATTGTTTTATGAGATAGACATATATGAAAAGAAGAAGAGAGAAAACATTGACAAAATAAATATTGTTATATTGGCATTTGGATTGTGTGAAGTGCGGAGCTGGCGTTAAAGCAGCCTGTGAAGCAGCTCGAAAAAATAATTTAGCAGAGTTTAACTCGTTTTAATATTCATTCAATTTGAAGTCCACTTCTTTTTTAAATAATTGACTAACGTAAAGTTTACTTGCTCTGCTTAACGTACTTTAATTCTTGCTCCATTTGAATAAAAACGGTTTCCGTGTGAACGGCAATACAGAGCTTGGCGTTTATCAACACTGCACGAAATTATTTTTGGCGGTTTTTTGGAAATTCAAATATCAGCGATCAGACAAAATAGCGAAATATTTATTGGAATGAAATAATAAATAATATATAATAATTTAGAATAATAAATGTTAAATAATAAATAAATATTCATTAATAGCTAATAAAATAAATAAAAATTAAATAAAGATAAACCATAAATAAAAAGAATTACAACAAAAATAAATAATAAAATTAAATAATAAATACTAAATAATAATAAATATTATATACCTAAAAAATACATTTAAAAATCAATTCTAAAAAAATATATAAAATATTAAATAATATATATAAAATCATTAAAAAAAATTGAAAAAAAATTATAAATAAATACAAGTGAATAAAAATTAATAAATAATGTTAAATAATAAATAAATATTTATTAATAGCTAATAAAATAAATAAAAATTAATTAAATATAAACCATAAATAAAAAGAATTAAAAAAATAATAACTAATAGATACTAAATAATAAAAACATATTATATAAATATTATATAAATAAATAACATATTAAATGTTAAATAATAAATACATATTCATTAATAGCTAATAAATAAATAAACATTAATTAAAGATAAACCATAAATAAAAAGAATTAAAAAAATAATAAATAATAAATACTAAATAATAAAACATATATATATATATAAAAAAAAACTAAGTATATAAAATAAAATAACATTTATAAAATCATTAAAACATAAATAAAAAATAATAATAAATAAATAACAAGTAAATAAAAATTAATAAATAATAACATTTTTCTAGGAAATGAAAATAGATCGAAGCGCACTAAAATCTAGTCTAATGTAATGCAAGCTTACAGGCGTTATGGATGATCCACTACCCGATATCGATATCACTTACTTGGAGGTCTGTATATGTCCATTGCCGGCTTGCCACGCATCTGACCAGGCTGATTTCCAGGCACGTTGAACGCCAAGCTGCGCCTTTTGTTGATATTCTGTAAACAGATGAGTCGGGTTATGCAACTGTGTAAACATTGTATTGTTTTTGTCCCACCTGTTGATTGGAGGTGCGCACAAAGCTGCGCTCTCTGGATATGACACCTGGCATTATGGGCTGAAAATCGGGCGACTTGCGCACCTTTCGAGCATCATTCTGTTGCTGTTGCTGTTGTTGATTATTATTAAATGTGGCTGGTGAGATTTCCACTTTTTCTGCCATTGCTGCTTGCGCTTCTTCTGCTTCTTATACGTTAAACTAATTGAAAACCCTAATCTTTGGTTTCTTATCTTTCCTCTTCTTGTTGAAGTTTTGAATCTATCTCGGATTATTCGCGTGTCCGTCTCTTAAACGATCGGAATACTTGAAATTAACTTTTCTATACACGTTTTTTCAATATTTGAGTAAAGTTGTACATATCACAATTCTTGTTTTTTCTTATCTCTTTTTTTTAGTTTTTTTCTTTCTTTTTAATACATTTATCTAGACTTAATTTCCTTTCGTAGTCTTATGTTAAAGACAAATAATATTTATTCCTTTTATAAGTATTAGCGTGGTCTGAAATGAAGAAAGGAAGAAGTGCTTAGAAAGGTTTGGAAATGTTTTCAGCAATTAAAGAGATAAAAAAAAAGATAAAAGATTTAAAAATTATAGGGACTTTGTATTCCTAGGATCCTTTGGGAATTTTTCTTGTTTTCTAAGTTGAAGAGGCGCAATAAAGGATAAAGCGAAGTGACGATTTAGCAGTTTGAAACGGGTTTTACTGTACAAGATCGGAGAAGCTGAACAAGATCACAAAAAGAGCTTTGAGAATTACAAAAAAAAAACGTCTGATGGGGATTACAAGGGGAACGAAGGCATAAATAAAGAAAAAATAGATTTCGTATGTAGCTATTAGCTAGCTTATATATATTCTCTTAATAACATATCATAATAAGGAATTTTTCAATTTTACATCATTCTTAAACGTCATTCAAAGATCTCAACTCCAAGTCAATGAGTTAAGAGACACATTTCTATTTTTATAGATTTTCAAACACTCGACAGAGACTGTGATTCACGCTCCATGCATAGTATAATAAATAAAGAACTGAGTGGGTATGAAAACAAAAATCAAGTTTGTCTCTTGGACAAAGCGCTTAAGTCGAGTGCAGAAAGAGAAAAGCATAAACACTATTTGTGCTGTTGATCGATCGATCAGCTATATACAAACGCACTATATACATATATATATATATATATATATATATATATATATATATATATATATATATATATATATATATATATATATATATATATAGTTATGTACTTCTTGGGTACATCCACAGTCGGTTAACCGGCTCTGCGGCTGCGCGTAGGAGTGCATCTGGTTTCAAGACTGTGAACAGGGAGCGCACTTCAAATCGCATGACATCAGCTTTGAGCAATTTTTTGTCTAATTTTGCAGCTTTTTAAAGTACCCATAAAGAAGACTTTGTATATATATATATAATTATATTTATATATATATACATATATGTGCGTGTCTGTGCTTAAGCTATTTTCATCTTGACCGAAATGCGCATACTCTAATAAACAAATTCCCGCTAGTTAAACAAACAATCAAAATGAATCGAAAAACAAGCAACAACAAATTTAAAACAAACTTTTTACTATATACATATATACTATATATACTTTAGTCAAATAGAGGTTTATTTTTGTTTAAGCTGTAGTTAAAAAGTTTGCTTAGTTTGTGCAGCTCTATCGACCATTTCTGATCACGTTCCACTGGCAGCAGCAGGTCAACAATGATTCACCCGGCAAAGCTTAGCACTTACTAAGACTAAGGTGTGTTTTAGTATATAACTAATAGTTCATAAAGGCAGACGAGCAGATGAAGCTAATATGCTCTTTTTACTTCATGATTGAGTATATAAAAATTGAGTCAATATTAAAGATTAAAATAATATATGATTAAAAATATATATAAATATTATTCAATAATGAAGATTTAATGACTCTACAAAACCACAAATATCACTATAAACTATAGAAATAACTATTGAATAATAATTTAAAATAAATCTGGTGAGGGCGCAAATGTTTCTCGGTTTTATGCAAAGCTCAAGAAGTTCAAGAGATATATTTTTTTGTTTTTAATTGAATATCTTGAGAAACTATTCGAGCTATCGCAAATCTGTAAACACACATTGACGAAGAAGATATTTTTAAAAATTTGATCATATTTTAAGATTATTTTTAATATATTATTTTAACGTTTCTCTAATAATTTTTTAAAATTTTCAAACTAACATTCCCATAAAAGCTCAATTACAGCGCTTACAAAACAAACATTATATTTATAAGAGTAATATTATTATCGATAAAAATACTGCAGTAGCTGTTTAAGTTATCGATAATATGCAGTTGTTCACATATTCTGCAAGATTTGCCAATCGATCATATAAATGTATGTCAATTACATTGTATATATACTGACTTTTCTTATAGCTCTCATGCATTTTTCACATTGCACCCAGAATTATTATTATATGTCTGTTTTTTTTTTTTTTTTTGACAAATTTGTTAATTTTTGTTTATTTCCTTTTTGACAAATTTTTTAAATCAATTTTTGATTCAATCAGAAGACGATTAAAAAAAAAAATGGAAAAATATTTCAAAACTTCTCATAAATTTCACACTTTACACTGCACGCCCCACCCCAAGCTATGTAGTGCCTGTAATTGATGCTTACCTTTTAATGCAATATAAAATTGATCCAATATTTTGTTTTCGGGTTTCGTTGCTGTTGTTCGTTCAGCTTCTTCTTGCTTGTTTATCTCTTCTTGGCTTCTGCTACTATTTCGGTATATCTGTCTCTCTATCTCGCTCGCTCTCACTGCAAGTTGTTTAGATTACAAAATGTCGTTGTGGATTTGGCGTAGTCTTCGCCGTCGTCGTCGTCGTTGGGATTCGTCGTATAGATATATGTTGTATGTTCATTAAATTTTCCTTTCTTTTGATACGCTCTTCGTGTGTCGTTTAATTATGCTCGGCACATAACATACGCTAACAATAATAACAAATTCTTTTTTTTTATTATTTTATTTAATTATAATTTGCAGTCAGGCAATATGAATGCCTTATAGACAACTATGAGTAAGTGAGTTCTGCGCTTAGCTTTTTGGATCGTCGCACACACACACACACGCAAATGTACACAGTCACACGCACACACACACACGCATACACTGATACAGCGGCGCAGAAACAATTGATGATTGCGTCTTGTTATTCTTTACAGTTGTTGCTGCTGTTTTTTTTTTCGTTCGTTTCGCGAGCAGCTGTTTACGAGTTGAATGAGTCAATGAGCGAGGGGGTGGGGTGGGGTGGGTGTGTTGTGTGTGTGAGAGGGGGAAAGGGAGAGAGAAAGAGCGGCGGCGGCGGCTGCTGCTGGTTAAGTATACGCACCGTTGACGCTGACGTCGTCGTCGCCGTCGTCGTGCTTCGTGCTGTCTATTTTTGGTTTGTTGCTTTGCGCTTCTTTCTTCAGCTCGTTGTCAATTGCTGTTGTTGCTGCTGTTGTTGTTGTTGTTGCTGCTCTTCTTGCTTGCTTTATTTTGGGTTTGTTCGCGTAATTTTCGTTTATATTTTGTTTTTCGTTTTTCTTTTCTTCTCTCTTAGATCGCTCGCTAGTTTTCTTGGCTATTAGTCACACACACACACGCATACGCACACGCACACGCACACAAACACAAAGAGACGTCGTGCATGAGGCCTGGCCGTATGAAATAAGCAAAGAAATTAATTTATTTTTATGTTTGCTCCTCTGCACGCGCATTTGTTTTTAACAAATTTATATATATAAATTTGCGAATTGGACACATGTGCCGCATACTTAAGTAATGTATATATATGTGTGTATATCCATATATATTTATATGTATGTATGTGTGCTTGTCTCTGCTCTCTATATAGGCAGCGTAGGTGCGTCTGCTGGTATTCTTCCGTTTCCGCTAGACCGCCACAGTATGACGTCGTCTTTGAGCTGCTTTTGGAATATATATATTTATTTTGTAATTTTCTTGTGACTAACTATTTGTATTTTGGACCAATATGATTTCCGTTTGGCGAGCGGCTCTCGGCTATTTATAAATATAAATCGGCCAAATACAAAATACAAAAAAAAAACAATATGAATCACATAATAGCCAAGCGACTCATTAGAACAGAATAGAATACAAAAATTACAAAACTTTGCAAGCAGATGCAGGCACACATATAAATATATATATACACACATAGAATACAGATATTTATATATATATAGTTTTCTTCTGATTCACATAGAACTTTCGATTTTGTTCGTTTATTTGATATATTTATTAAAAATATTCGCACTTTTCTCGAGTTGTATGTAGTATATATATACGTATATATATATATATATGGTAGGTAATGTGAGTATCGTAGGGTTTTGTGTTCTCTGTGCTACAAAGTCAGCGTTTAAACTTAAAAATTAAATCATCGGCGCGAGCGATCAGTTAAAGACTAAAAACCTGATGAATCGCCGCCGCTACGAAAAGCTTCCACACAACTCAACAGAGAGAGAGAGAGAGAGCGGGAGAGTGAGAGTGCGCCCCGCCGCATGTGATCTTGCTTGCATTGAGAGCGAGAGCGAGCGTCGTGCGCTCTTTTAAGGGTTGTCGAGCTCGTTGCCCTGAACTCTATGAATCAAAGTGTATATAAACTATACTTATATCAAAATTATTTTGTTAAAAAGTCTCCATTTCTATCCGTCTATCGAAGTAAAGTCGTACAACTGCAAGTATTTAATATATTCAAGCCATAATTGTTGGATCTTTATAAAGTCGTCTTAAAATTATTTTTACAATTTGAATTTTGCTTAATAAATTTTAAATAAATACAGATTAAATGAAATAAAGTACAATTAATAAAGAACAAGTCTTCTATAACCTCATCAAAACAATCTATATATTTTTCATCAGGCTCATCTTACAGTTCATTCCGTCTCCAAGACCGTATTTGTCCCACTTCCAATTCTTTCATAAGAAAAATAGACAAAATCTGCGCCTTAATGTCAATATATTATAATATATAATTTAATACGATATTGATTCTTAGAGCTAGACGAAAATGATATAAGCGGAACGCTCGCAATAATTTAAGTATACATTCTTTTGAAAATTATTAAATGATACCTACTGCAGAAACAATGTTGCTGGAAAATGGAAAGTGAGTCGCTGCTGCGGTCATATTAATAAGCTATTTCGTGGGCGTGCCCAGGGAATTGTTTAACGAGTTGTTTAGCTGCTCCTCCTCATCCTTGTCCAGGCCCAAGGCCATGGTTAACAACTTGACTACGCACCGCTGCTCATGCACCTCGCCCTTCTCGGTTGACGTAATATCCTTTTCTAGTTTTAGCTTCTCTTCGGCGGCCATCAGAATGCCCTCCTCGATGGTGCTCTCCGATATCAAACGGTATATGGTGACTGGCCGACTCTGGCCCATGCGATGACAGCGATCCTCTGCCTGCTTGTCATTGTAGGGATTGAAGTCAATGTCGTGAATGATGCAGGTGTCCGCTGCGGTTAAATTGATGCCCACGCCTCCGGCTTTTGTCGATAGCAGAAAGACGAATATATTATCGTCGTCATTGAAGTCTGTGATCAGATCCTGCCGTTCCTTGACAGCCGTTGCACCATCCAAGCGACAGAAGCCATGCTTTCGTATCCTCAGATAGTGCTCCACAACGTCCAGCATCATGGTAAACTGACTGAAGAGCAACACACGATGCCCCTCGGCCTTCAGTTTGGGCAACAGCGTATCCAAATACTCGAATTTGCCCGACTCACAGATTAGCTTGTCCGGAATCTTTACATCATACAGTTCCTAAAAATATCCAAGCAAGTTATAGTCACTTTCTGGGGTGCATTCCGGCAAACTTACGTATTTGTTGCACAGCTGATAGACCTGGAAATCGGACATAATTGCCAACTCTTCGAATATGTACTGTTCATTAGTTTTCTTGTACGAGCTGACGCGTGCGAGGCGCTTGGAAAAGCCACGCAACTGGTCGTCGGTAAAGTAGTGACGCATTAGCAACGGATGATTGGCCATGCGTCGCATTTCCATCATAATAGCCACGCCGGCACGTTCGCTACTGCTGCAGATCTCGCCCTTGTTGTTTGAATAGTATTCGACCAGCTCCTTATAGTATTGCTTTTGTGAAGCACACATCGGAACTTTTTCCTAGAGAAAGAAAAGGTATTTGTAATCGACTAAAACATATATCCATTTAATTCACTTCGATGGCTTACCACATAGCTGTGCTTACTGGGCAAATTGTTAAGCACATCCTTTTTGAGCCGCCTCAGCACAAAAGGTTTCATAATACGCTTGGCGCGCTGTATTTGTGTCTCCTGGAATTGTGACACCTCCTCCTGGTCACCATCGGCTTTTTTCTGCAAGTTTAGAGAGAACAAATAGAAATTAGTCAATCTGTTAGTTGGGCAAACACTCGACACAGTCATACCTTGGCAAACAACGTCTTGATGTCGTCAATGCTCTTGGCGAAGAACTTGGGCATCACGAAGCACAGCAATGAGATCAACTCCAGTAAATTGTTCTGCAGCGGGGTGCCCGTGAGCAGGATACGCATCTCGGCATTGATTGTGATCAGATTGATGTAGCGTTGGGTCGTCATGTTTTTCAGCATGTGTGCCTCATCGAAGATGACGTAGTGCAGCTTGCAAACGCGGAACATCTTGCGCTCCTCCGGCGTAGAGCCAACTATATGGTATCTGGCAAAGTTACAGATTAAGCAACCGAATGTAAAAGAAGTTGACTCAACAATCACTTACGTGGTGAGCAGGACATCGAAGCCAGTAAAGCCATCCTTTGCGTAACGTACTCGCATCCTGCGTCGCTCGTCCTGCGAGCCGTGGTATTTCTCCACTATGAGACTGGGACACCATTTAGCCATTTCCGCTTCCCAATTGTCCAACGTCGAGGAAGGTACAACAATTAAATGCGCCCCCTTGCTCAGGCCATTCTCCTTGAGGTACGCCAAAAACGCTATAATCTGTATGGTCTTGCCCAGACCCATTTCGTCTGCCAAAATGCCATTCATCTCCTGCTTATGCATCACTGTCAGCCAGTTAAGGCCTATGATTTGATAGTCAGCCAACTCCAAACTGTAAAGGATTCGAAAGAAATTGTTAGTGAAAGGTCTTTTACGTGTCTGTAGTACAAAGATAATACAATTGATTTTTCTATGATACTAGATATGATAATTAGAATAGTCCGTGCTTAAGGTGAAATCATCAAATAAGTCAACATTATAGAAACAGACATAAAGAAAGACATTTCGACTTTTTCACACATGCTAATTGAGTATATATAGGGTAAATTATACAATCAAAGACAGAGAGAGACACCCACTTGCTGCTCAGTATTTTTGGCTGCTCCACAATGCCAGCTCCAGTAGCTATGGCCGTTTCCAGCCGCTGCACCATGCCGTTGCATTTGTTTAAGATGGTCGCAACGGTATTCTGCTTGTTGATCAGATCCTGCGCGTAGTTAAGTAGATCCGCCGATAAACGATTAGCCTCCAGTTTTTGCCGCAGATCCGCCCAGTCGTTGAACGGCCGTATCTCTACAATTACCGTTGCCTTCTTCTCCGACAGCGTCTTCACCGACTGCAGCTCGAGCAGGCTGGCCGTGTTCATGAACTGAAACACTTTCTTGCGCTGCCCGGTCATTTTGGTGGACATTTCGGTATCGCTGTCGTCGCTGTCGTACACCTGATCCTTGGACTGCTTGACTTCTTCATCATCGGAATTGTCGTAGTCGGAGTAGTTGCCACTCGCTTTCCCATGCGACTTGCTCCCGCTGCCATTCGAGCTGTGCTTTAACTTCGGCTTATCCACCGCATTATATTGTGCTTTGGGCTTACAGTGCTCCTTCAGATAACGAATTGCCGTTGCTACATTCCAATCCGACCGGGCCAGCGAATCTTGAATTGCCTGAAAAGTATAATTAAGGAAATATTATATATTTTTTATTTTATATTACATACTTTTACTATATATTATATTATATATATTTATTTTTTTTACATTTCTAATATATATTTTAAAAAATTATTTAAAAATGTTTACATTCCGGTTTCTAACTTTAAAGGAATTTTGCCATTCTCAATCGCTGAGCAACCCCTTTTTCATGCGACGCCACTGTTGCCAACAGCTGTTCGCTATGCCGGGCCCGAGTCGCCATATTCCGAACACATGTAAACGACGCGCGCGCTTTGCCCCCCGCACCCAAGCACAGATGAAAAAGAAGAAATCCCATGGCAAATGCTCGATGACTTACCATTGTATCATAGTTTGGCATTATTTTCGCTGCTGCCATGTAACGTTCTTCTTTTTCCTTGACGGTCAGCATGAGCTTGGCCTTTTTTGGCGTCTGACAGTCGGCGCTGTCGCTGTCACTGTCCGCCATCACCTGGATGCGTTTCTTGCCAGGCACACGCTCTGAAACGTAATACGGTTACACTTTTTATCTACTCGGCCTGACAACAGTCAACACAATGCCTACCAGTTCGACCTGGGCTAGCAGCTGCGGCAGCTGCACTTTTATTTATGCGAAACTGTCGCAAATCGTTTAAACTAGATTTGGAGACAGATGGCGCTTGGCTTTCCGACATGTCTGGGGCTAGCCGAATGTTAACAATTGTTGACGTTTTATTTAGAAATAATAATTGCAATTGCTGTTCAATATAACATCTACTGTAAAAATTTTCCTACAACTTTTGCATTCACAATTCACACAAATAATCAGCACTCGCAGTTGCACACCGATGCCAATCGCAATCGATAACGATGACCGTTCGCGACGCGAAATAATTATCGCTGCATTAGCCCTGTGGGCAAATCGGGATTTCTGCGACGCTGTTTACTGCAGCCCTCGCAGAATTTTTTCCACTTGCGTGAGAGAGGTTAATTGAATATTTATTTTCTGCCTAAAACTAAAACAAATTTTTCCAAGTTTGTTAACCAAAGTGAAGAATCGAACATGGCGGGCGGCAACTCACCGCGCGTCATACAGGTGACCAATATTGCGCCGCAGGCCACCAAGGATCAGATGCAAACGTTGTTCGGCAACATTGGAAAAATCGAGGAGATCCGACTGTACCCCACCATCCGGGATGTCTCGTGTCCAGTACAGTCGCGCATCTGCTATGTCAAGTACACGGAGAGCAGCAGTGTGCCCGTGGCGCAGCACTTGACCAACACCGTCTTCATCGACCGGGCGCTCATCGTCATCCCGGTGCTGGCTATACCCGAGGAGTACCGCGCCCTGGAGATGCTCAAGAACGGCACCATTGTGCCGGGCTTGCAGAAGCCGGACTCTAAGCTGCCGCCAGAGGTAATCAATCGCATCGAGGGACAGCTGCCGCAGCAAGTCATCAAGACGTACGATCCCAAGCTGGTCGAGTTCAATCTGCCCGAATATCCAGCGCTGCCCTCGTTCTACGATGCGCGCAAGATTGAGGAAATCCGCCGAACCATCATTGTGTGCGATGTACGAAACGAGTGGCGCCTGGACGATCTAATGGAGTGCTTCCAGCGCGCCGGCGAGGTCAAATACGCACGTTGGGCCGAGAAGGATAACAAGACGTACTGCATGATTGAGTTTTGTGAGCAGACGAGCGTCATACATGCGCTGCGCCTGCAGGGCCAGGAGTTTAAGGGCGGACATCTGAGTGTCTATCACTCCACCTACTCCATAACGAAGCCCGAGGCCAAGTCGAACGAGGCAGCCCAGGCCGAGATTGAGGAGGCCATGACGATTGTCAAGGAAGCACAGAGCATGATATCGGCCGCCATCGATCCAGTCATTGGCATGCTGGCCAAGGACAAGCGGCGACGCTCACGCTCGCACTCGCGCTCTCGCGAGCGGCGCACCACCAGCCGATCCCGTTCTCATCGCTCCAGCTCACGTCGCCGACGCCGCTCGGGCACACGCGAGCGACGCAGCATCTCCAGGTCCCGGCGCTCGCGCTCTCGCGGCAAGCACTCATCCCGATCGCGCAGCAAACGCTCTCGCTCGCGCCATCGTCGCAGCAGCTCACGCTCTCGCCGCTCACGCTCTCGTGGCGGCAAGCACTCGCGCTCGTCGAGGTCGCGTGGTAAACGCTCCAGATCTCGCCATCGCCGCAGCACCTCACGCACCCGTCGCTCCCGGTCTCATGGCGTAGGCGCCGCAGCAATCGGTGGCAGCGTCAGTGCTGGTGTCATCAGCAGCGGCAACGGCAAGCGCTCCAGATCCCGCGAGCGCAGCAAGAAGTCACATCGCGCCCGCTCGCCACGCTCGCGCAGCAAACGCAGCTCCCCATCGCCGCCGCCCGTGCCCAGCAGCAAGTCGCGCTCCAGTCGAAGCAAGGATGTAGCCATCGTGTCTACCAAGTCGTCGTCGTCGTCGTCCTCTTCGCGGCGACGCTCACGCACTCCGGACGCACGCAAACTGAAGGCCATCACGGAAGACGTCGAGGCGAAGGTCTCCCGTAAATCGGTCAGCGTTGAGAAATCCGACAACATGGATATATCCAATTCACCATAAAGATGAAGCGACCCTATCTATACGAAAATACATTTTTATAACAACAAAACTAACATTACTTTTGCTAATTAAATCTATATGAATGCCAATTTCCATTATGTGACCGCTTTGAGATCTTGTATTGCGCTGCTCTGTCCTAGTTCCAAGTATAAAGTTTAATCCAAAAAAGTCCAGCATTTACACATGTATGTTTATTTAAGTAAAATATTGAATATACAACATTAGCCTAAGTTCAACAATCTTTCAATCTGTTTTCATTTAGGGGCTGGATGTGAGAAGTGAGGAATGAGAAACGCTTTCAGATTGTAAGATAATAGAATTATTGATATAATATGATATGATATAATATGATATATGTTTATGCTTTCTTTCTATAAACGTTACTTTGGATATCTGCTAGTCGTGCACACCCGATTATTACATTCAAATTTAATTTTATGTGCTTCTAATAATATCTGAATTATAATCAATAGTAATGAATTCTATTTCGAATTAAAAAAGCATGAATTCTAGTTTGAATTCTCTAGTTAGCAATAATTCCGCTAAACAGGAATATTATATTTTAGATTGAATTTCCTAGCCTGCATAGAAGGCATGAATTCTAGCTAAAATCGCTGAAAGTGCAATGAATTTTAGTTCGAATTGTTTAGTCACAATTAATTTCGTCTTAAAAACAGGAATTTTCGTTATAATTTTCTAGTTAGCATAAATTTTGCTAAACATGAAGCTTGATAGTTAGAATTTTCTAGCTGGCATAGGAAGCATAAGTTCTAATTACCATTAAACTAGCTAAGGCAAGCATAAACTGTATTTAGAATTGTTCAAATAGCATTAATATTGTTTTAAAAAAAAACAGATTTAATTTCAGCTTGAATATTCTCGTTAGCATTAATTTTACTAAAAAAGAAGCATGAATTCTAGTTTGAATTTTCTAGTTAGCATTAAATTAGCTAAAAAAGAAGTTTGCATTATAGCTAGAATTTTCAAGCTAGCAAAAAAAGCAAGCATAAATTCTAGTTGAAATCTTAAAGCAGCATAAATTCTAGTTAGCATTGCATTTGTTTAAAGCAGCTTAGATTCCAGTTAGCATTTTCTAGTTAGCTACAACAAAAGTCTAGAGACTTTTCCCGCTGTGCATGGAACAGCTGAAACGATGTTTGTTTGTTTGGCTTGCGGCTTTTGTGCCGCTAAAAAGCTTTGCAGAGAGCTGTCGGCGCGAGCTTTTACGCTCTACAAAATGTCGGCCGGTTTCCAATTGGCATTCAAGTTGACGTCGAGCGCTTGTCACCTGCGGTTCTAATTGTGCGAATTCTCCAGCGATTACAAATATTAATTAAATTCTCTTATCCACTCGAGTGCTGAGAACAAGTGAAATTCGTGCAAAATGTCTGGAGTTACGAAAGGTACATGAAATGCCCCCAAATTTCTTTGTTTGCCAGCGAAAGTTTCGGTGTGTTGAAATCGAACTTTGGACTTGTTGCTGCTGTTATCTGCCGCCGGCTGCCCCCGACTCCCCCTTCAATGGAAACTGATGCCGAGCGCCTGCACTTTGGACCTGTTGAGTGAAAAATAAAAAAAAAAACGAGATTTGTTAACCATTCCTAATTTGCATAATCTTTATATCAGGCATGCCATATAAACACATATCTATATTTATATTATTTACTCGCTCTGGCAGGCATCTATATTGTCGCCGCCAAGCGCACGGCCTTTGGCACCTTCGGTGGCGCCCTCAAGAACATCAACCAGACCCAGCTGCAGACCACAGCTGCCAAGGCGGCGCTGGAGGCGGCTGGCCTCAAGGGCGAGCAGGTGGACACGGTTATCGTCGGCAACGTGATTGCGGTAAGTGAATCGTAATTGCCGGAGCGAATTCCAAGCGACACGGATCTGGCATGACCTAGATCTGGGCGGAGTCGACATAGGCACTTAATACATTTCAATTCAATTTCAATAGCAATTTAAATATGCATATATGTATAATTTAATATGATTTTTAATTATATATATATATATATAAAATAATTTTTAATCAAATATACATAGTAATTTTTAATTATATATATACATATTAAATTATTAAAAAAAAAAATATCAAAAAATATATAAGGTTATAAGAAATAATTATATATACATATATATTATATATGATTGCGTATTTGTATGTATGTATATATTACAAATATACAACATTTTTTGACGCATATCAAAATTGATGATAATGACAATGATGATGATAAATAAATGATTTACAATTTAATAGATATATATAATAAAAATTTAAACAAAAATTAAAAACTATCAAATAATATATAAAATTTTATGAAAAAAAATTATATAATATAATATACATATGTATATTTATATATATTAATTAAATATTTTTTGCCTAAATAGAAGACATATAAATATATGTTGCTTATCTCTCTTATAACTTTATATATTTTGAATTCTATTTTTTTTAGTATTAACCGATTAACTTATTTATAATATTATCATGACAAAATAATTTGATAACACATATATTTATTTCATTCTAACTCTAGTCGGGTGTGACCGATACAATAAATACATTTTTAAATAATAAATACATTTTTAAAAATTTGAAAAGAATAAAAACATAACAAAGTAATAATAAATTTAAATAAAGTTATATATATAACAAATATAAATAAATATATATATATATATATATATTACAACAAGTACAAGTATAATATATATATATTTATTTATTTTATGCTTTTAAATTATTTATTTTTTATGCTTTTAAATTTTTTTTTTATGCTTTTTAATGATTTAAGAATATATTTGGTTTTTAAAAATTTATTTATTATTAATATATATTTTTATTAAATTGTTTTATTTTTATTTATTTATTGTTCAAACATTTACCTATTATTTATATATATATATATTTAAATTTATTACTTCGTTTTCATTCTTTTAAATTATTTAAAACTTTAAACATTTATTTATTATTTATGTACTTTTTTTAAATTTATTAATTTGTTTTGTTTTTATTCGTTAAAATTATTTAAAAATGTATTTATTGTATAAGTCACACGCGACTAAAGTTTTCTTACTTGTTTATTTAATATTTTTCCCATAATAATTATTTCCGTTTAATATATTTTTTCTCATTAAAAATTGTCTTCTCTCTGCAGTCATCCTCCACGGACGGCATCTATGTGCCGCGTCATGTGGGCCTGAATTGTGGCGTTCCCATCGAGAAGCCGGCGCTGGGCATCAATCGGCTGTGCGGCTCGGGCTTCCAGTCCATTGTGAATGGTGCCCAGGACATCCTGGTGGGCGATGCCAAGGTGGCGCTCACTGGCGGCGTGGAGAACATGTCGCAGTCGCCGTTCATAGCGCGCAATATGCGCTTCGGCACCACACTGGGCGCCAACTACAACCTGGAGGATGCGCTGTGGGCGGGTCTCACGGACACCTACTGCAAGCTGCCCATGGCACTGACCGCCGAGAACCTGGCCGATCAGTACAAGATCTCCAGGGAGCGCGTGGACGAGTTCGCGCTGCTGTCGCAAAAGAACTGGGAGAAGGGGCAGCAGGAGGGCGCCTTTAATGCTGAGATTGCGCCCATCAAGCTGAAGGTCAAGGGCAAGGAGGTGGACTTCGTTGTGGACGAGCATCCACGTCCCAAGACCACCATCGAGGGCCTGGCCAAGCTGCCGTCGCTCTTCAAGAAGAATGGCGTCGTCACCGCGGGCACAGCCTCCGGCATCTGCGACGGCGCTGCTGCCGTCATCATTGCCTCCGAGGCGGCGCTCAAGGAGTACAACCTGAAGCCACTCGCCCGTCTCGTCGCCTTCTCCTTTGTGGGCGTGAAGCCCGAGATTATGGGCATTGGACCAGTGCCGGCCATACAAAACGTGCTCAGAGTTTCCGGCAAGAAGTTGGAGGACATTGATCTGATCGAGGTAGACGCTCAAGTGGATATTCCTCGAGAGACTTGACCCTTAACATTGTTTGCTCCGCAGATCAACGAAGCCTTCGCCGCACAGACCCTGGCCTGCGCCGAGGCACTGAAGCTGGATCCCTCAAAGCTGAATGTGAACGGTGGCGCCATTGCCCTGGGCCATCCCCTGGGCGCCAGTGGCTCTCGCATTACGGGTCACCTGGTGCACGAGTTGCAGTAAGTATTCCAAGTGCTCCATATCGAGCTCCACTCATGGTAATCCTTCCACTCTCTCCTCTCAGGCGCAAGAAGCTCAAGTATGGCATCGGCTCGGCCTGCATTGGCGGCGGCCAGGGCATCGCCCTGCTCCTCGAGGCTGTCTAAGCTCCAACAGATGCTGCATTTACAATAAGATTAAGCGATTTGATTGAGATACATAAATAAAATTAAGGACTGATAATTCGATGTTTGGAGTTTTACACAATTTATTTGAAACATTTTGCAAATGGAAGTGTTCATAGAGCTTTCTACAAGAAAGACAACATTTGAATATAAAATTTGTATTCCCGAAATAGCTAAAATGCTTGCAATCAAGTCAGCGGTGCGAGTGGTGAATGGAATCGGTTGCTGGGCTCGCACCCTTAAGGTAAGAATCTCTTAATGGGCCTAACATTACGAGTACGTGAAAGTTTATAGGTTGTTCAGTTCGTTTGGGCGCTGGTGGAGAACAACGCGAGGACACCACTGGCGACTCCGATGGAGAAGATGTAGTTGACAAACGGCGTGGCGTTCTTCAGCAGGAAGAAGCTGATGAAGATGATGATGGCCAGGTAGATGGCGTTGTTGTAGAAAATGGAGTAGGTGGTGGCCTCATAGTCCGCCACCTCGTTCTTCTTCCACAGGATGCGCTCGTCCTTCTCCTTGCGCGTCACCTTCTTGTCATCGCCCAGCTGACGGTTCACCTCGCGCGTAACGGCCTCCTCACGGCGCACCGCGATCTTGTGCTTCAGCTGGAACTTGATGTTCTTGTAGGCCGTCGCCATCAAGTAGGTGCTCGCCGCAGTCACCAGCACAAACAGAATGGAGCTGGGCCACAGATCCATGTTGTGGATGCGCCAGAAGAGCCCTGCAAAACGTCAACAACAACGGTCGCCCTTAGCGAAAACCAACAACGTGTCACTATTCGCCTGGCTACTTACATATGGGCAGAGCGGAGACGATGAACGCGTTGCCGTAGAAGATTGTCGCCGACTTGGTGCTGACGTTGCGACTGAAGTCCTGCAGCAGCAGCTCCTCCTCCTTGGTGAAACCAGACGATTGCACTTTTTGCTGCTTGCCGGAGCCCATTGTGTTGCGTGTATGTTTTTTTGTGAGTCGCGTTAGTGAAAGTTACAGCAACGCAGCCAGGCGAACGAAGAATGAGAGTAAAGCGTACACGAAGGCAGTCGAATCGGCAAAGTGACAGCTGCGGCCTAGTGACGTGTAAAAGAAGTGTCAAAAGTTGTTCCGCGATATGAACTGGACCACGGTACACTCAACAAACTGGTTCATTTGATGAACAAAGCTAATAATTGAAAGTTCTTAAAAGCTAGCTTGATTGCACAATACTGATTTTAATTTAATTTACAATAAAATAAAACTTCACTTCTTTTCTCTATGAGTTGCTCTGCAGAAATGAATTAAATTTGTATGTGTGTTGCTCAGCAGAAAATTTTATTCAATCGAAATGCAGCAGTTCAGTGCAGCCCTGGCAACATCGATACAATTAATCGATATCACTGCTACAGAGCAGTGCAACAGGTTCTGCAACAGCTGTTTTCACTTAGGAGTTTAAATTTGAAGGTTATTTATTTAAATTTATCCAATTTAGCTCTGTGACATAGTTGTTTCCATTAAGAAATATTCATTTGATTATTTAAAACATTATTTTGCACACAAAATGTTTTCACATTATACAATTGCTTTAATATTCGCGCGCGTCCAAAGGTCATTTTCTATTGTTGACATATTTTACAATATGTATTTTTGTTGTTGTAGATATGATGCGATCAAAAGTTTTGAGTCTGGTGCCCCGTGCCACAGCTGTTTGCAGGACTATGTCCACTGCCACTAAGCTGACCACAGTGGAGGTCAATGATAAAACGGGCATTGCCACACTCACCATGAACCGGCCGCCAGTAAATGGCCTCAACCTGGAATTGTTGAGCGACCTGCATAAATCCATTGAAGAAATTGAGGGCAACAAAAGTCGTGGTCTCATATTGACATCTGTAAGACATCCCTGGATCAATCACAATTTACTTGAATTCAAATTAATTATTATAATTAATTTCTAGTCGAATCCTACCATATTCTCTGCCGGTCTGGACATCCTCGAAATGTATAAGCCGGACAAGGATCGAATTCGTGCATTTTGGACATCGCTGCAGGATGTCTGGTTAGCGCTCTATGGCAGCAGTGTGCCGACTGCAGCTGCCATTAATGTAAGCCAGATAAATTCACTTTAGAAAATACTTTCTTACATACCTCTTCCTGCACAGGGCCATTCCCCAGCTGGCGGTTGCCTTTTGGCCACATCTTGCGAATATCGTGTCATGCTGCCCAAGTTTACGATTGGCCTGAACGAAACGAAGCTTGGCATTGTGGCACCCAAGTGGTTTATGTCTTCCTTCCTAAGCGTGCTCCCACGACGGGAGGCAGAGCGTGCTCTCAACCAGGGCCGCATGTTCTCAACGGAGGAAGCCCTGCAGATCGGACTGGTTGACGAGGCTGCCAGCACCAAGGAGGAGGCACTGGAGAAGTGTGCACAATTTATTGGCACATTTGCCAAGGTGAATCCACTTGCTCGTTCCCTGACCAAGCAACAGCTGAGAGCGGCGGAGCTGGAACAGCTGGAAAACGAACGCGCTCAGGACTTGGAGAAGTTTTTGTTCTTCGTCAATCAGCCGGCAGTGCAGAAAGGATTGGGCATTTATTTGGAGAGTCTGAAAAAGAAGGCAAAGAATTGAGTTCTTTATCTTTCAATTTGTAACTATTCTCAAATACTGATTTTATATATACACTAAAAAAGCGTTTTTAAAATATATCCATATGTTTGTCAATTGATACGAGAAAATTGCGTTTCATTTGGTTCGTGTCTCTGGCTGGTTCGCAACTCCGCTGGCGACAAATGAAACAGGGGAATGGAACTAGTCTGGTTCTTCTTCTTACAGCACGATCCACTCACGGTACGAAGCAAACATGAAATTACTGGCTGGCCTTGTTGACAGTGACGTCACAAGTGTCAATCAGGTATTAATGTTGTGACGAACAGCTTAACCAAACAAACCTCGCGAAACTAATGACCTTATCTTGTAAATAACATGTGATCAACAGTCGCCAAAATGCTACGTAGCCAAACGAAGCTATTGGACCTGGGCTGGCGTCGATTGTCTCGCCTAGCTCGAAATGTATCCAATCTGACCATGGTTGAGGTGGACGATAAGACTGGCATCGCTACGCTGACTCTCAACCGACCGCCTGTAAACAGCTGCAACTTGGAGCTGCTGCTGGAGCTGAACGAGAACATCAAGCAAGTCGAGTGTAACAAGAGTCGCGGCCTCATACTGACGTCGGTGAGTTCAGTGGAGGAGTAATGCGAGCTCGTGTAAACTTTCCCTTTGTTGAGCAGTCCAACGACAAGGTGTTCTCCTCTGGACTGGATCTCAACGAGCTGCACAACCCAGACAAGGAGCGCTTGACAGCATTCTGGACCGCACTGCACGACATGTGGCTGTCGCTGTACCAATGCAGTGTCCCCACGGCAGCTGCCATTAATGTGAGTTCAGTTCCAGTTCCAGTGCCTTGACTAATTCCTAATTGTCCTCTGCTCTCGACAGGGTCACGCCATTGCTCTCGGCTGTGTTCTGGCCGCAGCGTGCGAGTATCGGGTCATGCTGCCTGGCTTCAGTATTGGCATCCATGCCACCAAGTTCGGCTATGTGGTGCCGCACTTCATAAGGATTTCCTACTTGAGTGTATTGCCGCGCCGCATAGCCGAACGGGCGCTGCTCCAGGGCAAGCTCTTCACCACCGAAGAAGCGCTCCACGTGCAGCTCGTCGACGACGTCGCCGACAGCAAGGCTGAGGCGTTATGCAAATGCGTTGAGTTCATTGACAGCTTTAAGCAGACGCAGCCGGCGGCCCGCGCGCTAACCAAGAGACAGTTTCGCGCACAAGACGTGCAGGTGTTGATAGACGACCCGGAGGGTCAACTATGCGAATCTTTGGACTATATAACTCAGCCAACGTTTCAAGCGGGCCTCGAAGAGTATCTCGCCAACCTGAAGAACAAGGCCAAGCGCTGAAAACTGTGTTCCATGTGAAACTTACTGTGTTAATTTATGCATTTAAAAGGGATGGGGTATGACGATAACAGTGTAACTGGTTTTAAATATGGTTTGTTATCTTTTTAATATACAATTTATTAAAATTATATATTTGCTCTTTGAGCAAAGTACGTTAAAGAGATGGCAAATGCAATTTTGGTTTATCTACACTTGCAGTCGACACCTTAGTAATCGACATTGCAATAATCGAATATAATTAGTCGTAACGTTCGCTTTGCTGCAATCGATGCTGCAATCGATGCTGCATTGATCGAATAGAAGTCGCCGAGAGCACAGCAGCAACAGGTTAAGCTGAATTTTGTTTGAACGTTAAAAAGCAACGTAATTGGTCTGAAGAGAGATAAATATTTTTAGAGATCTTTGATAAGAGAGTATTTCTTAAAAAAATCTCATTCTTCTGAAACAGTAGCCAAAGTTCATTCTTCAGTTGTTTACATATTCAAAATATTCTTATCAAGATGCTGCGTTCAAAGTTCTTGACTCGGATGATGCGTGCTCCAAGTAGCTACAGAAGTACGTCCACTGTCACAAAGCTGACCACTGTAGAAGTTAACGCTAAAACGGGCATTGCTACACTCACCCTGAACCGGGGTCCTATAAATGCTCTCAATTTGGAATTGCTGCACGATCTACATCAATCCATCAGGAAAATAGAAGCTAACAAAAGTCGAGGCCTTATTCTAACATCAGTGAGAACTTGTATTTATATTATAAATTAGATATATTTTAATTCCTTGATTTGCAGTCAAATGATAGGGTATTCTCCGCCGGTCTGGACATAAATGAAATGTATAGGCCAGACATGGACAGGGTTCGTCTACTATGGCTCAAACTCCAAGATGTTTGGTTGGCGCTCTACGGCTGTGGCTTGCCCACAGCTGCTGCTATAAATGTAAATATTACAAGTTAACTCAGATAACTGTATATACAAATTACAATTGCTTAGGGTCACGCACCAGCCGGTGGCTGCCTGCTGGCCACCTCGTGCGAGTATCGAGTTATGCTGCCCAGATGCCGCATAGGATTCAATGAGATTCATCTGGGCATTGTGCCACCGATATTCTGCACATTCAACTTCTTAAACATCTTGCCACGTCGTCTGGCTGAACGTGCGCTCACGCAGGGACAATTGTTTACAACAGAAGAAGCCTTGCAGATGGGCCTAGTGGACGAGGTGGCCAGCAGTAAGGAGGAGGCACTCGAAAAATGTACCAAGTTTATAGAGACGTTTGCGAAAGTTAATCCCTTGGCACGTTCGCTAGCTAAGCAGCAATTCAGAGCGGCGGATTTAAAGAGATTTGAAAAGGAGCGCGCCAAGGAGTTGGAGAGTTTCCTAGCTTTCATAGCTGATCCACAGATGCAGGCAGGTCTGGGCATCTACCTCGAAGGCTTGAAGAAGAGAAAAAGCAATTGAATGCTGACTGAATGCGTATGTATTATATATAAATTGATTAATAAACCAACAACTTTTTTAAAAGTCTTTTATTAAAGGAAGTCTTGAGCTGTCTGGTGTCATCCTTTACTGTTTCTCCGAGAGCAACTCGGCGTGAATCTCCTCTGGCAGATTTGCAATGGCCTCTCTCATCATCTCCATAAACGAATTGATTTCCAATATCTTGTCACGATGACGCTCAATCTCCTCTCTGCAAATTGGAATTATTGGCATAGAATAATTTAAATGAAGAGGCGACTCACTTGTTTAGCTTCTCAACATAGTCGGAAATGAACTCCTTGCTGCGGCTGGCCATGCGATCCTCGCGCACCTCTATGCGTGCTGTATGCTTGGCTCTCATGGCATCCACGATCTTTAGCAGAGACTCGCGATCATCGATGCACACACGCAACTCTTGGGGCACAGCATCCAGATCTTGCAGCGCCAGCTTATGCGATATGAAACGCGACACTGCATCCGTCATGCTGTCCGAGAAGTGTTCGCAGGCATGGCGCAGCTGCAGGAAATAGAGTTGTGCCTCCTCCACAAAGCTGGACATCAGGCGAGAGAATCTGCGCTCAAAGTTCAAAGTGGATTCCTAAATGAAAAACCATTAAGTAACACCTCTTAATGGTGTTTGGAAGGTTTATCCTTAGTCACCTCAACTGCCTCATGCAAGTGCAACTCTTGGGCCATCAGGTTGTGCCACAGTTCGTTGAGCTCTTCGTCGAACTGGGCATTCAGCGTGTCCATCGCTTCGCATAGCTGCAAGTGCTCCGGCCCGTTCTCCTCACAAGTCTCCAGCTCGCGGAGAGTGCTGCTCGCTTCCTCGAAGCTCTTATCCCTGTACTGCATAAATTCCTCAATATGTTTCTGGCCTAGGGATTGAAACTCTTGTCGGCCTTCCTGCAGACAGCCCAAGAAATCCTTGATATCTGCATCGCGCTCGCTAAAGCGCTCCAGACCCAGTTTATATATCTTCTGCGTCAGCTCATAGACATCCTTTTTGTAATCCTCGGCCAGTTCCAGAGCCGGTGCTCCAATCAGCATGAGCACCCGTCCATTATCATCGCCTCGCCACATAGTCTCGTACAGCTGGTGGCCATCCAGATGCTCCACAAAGCTGGAGGCCAAACGTGCCGCCTCAGCAAGCTCACGTGCCTCCGTCTCTCGGTCGTGTATTTCCTTCTCCTGTTTGGCCTCGATTTCGCGCAGTTCTCTACTATATAAGGTATTATATATTGATATTACTATATAAATTAATCCTTTGAAATCTTACTAGAATCTCTTTTGCGCCGCATCCCGCATTTCATCCTTGATAAAGACATATTCATAGTAGTTCAATTGCGGCAGTATAGCTGTAACGTATTGGGATAACGGAAAGTCTGGCAGCTTCGCAATGGGATTACCCTCCAGATTAAGCACCTTTAAGCTGTTGACAAAGCGCAAGCGGTCCAGCTGCGGAATATAGTGAAACCCTAAGTTAGCCATAAATTATTAGGGGTATATATTGAACTTACGCCATCCAAGACATTGATTAGATTGTTGCCGATGCTGAGTATAACCAATTTGTCAAGTGTCTCCAAGTTTTCGATCTTTGTGATGCGATTACTAAATAGTGAGAGCACTTCCAGATTGACTAACGTCTCCAGATTTTCAATCTTCGTTATGTAGTTGAAGCTCAGGTTGAGTTCCTTGAGGGCCGTCAGCATTCCAATATGTTCAATTACCTCAATTTTATTGCAGTTCAGGCAGAGCTTGGTCAGGTTTGGCAGAACCCACAGATGATCGATGCGTAGTATATCTGTATTATAATGTATAGCATTCATAGGTTAAGTGTGATAAATATATTTATGCTAAATATATACTTTAATAGAGCTACTTACTAAATATATGGTAGCATATTATTTCGTAGAATCAACTATAAAGATATCAATAGTAGTGCTAGTATTAGAAATGTTGTGAATATTGGTATTGATTATAGTATTAGTACTAGAATTAGTATATAAATATCTTACTGTTTGTTTTTGTATTAATATTGGTAAAAGTAGTACTGGTATTAACATTAGTATTAGCATAAGCATTATCATTAGTATTAGCATTTGCATTAATATTTTTGCACGTATCTTTACTAGTATACTAACTAGTATTAGCATTGGCATTAGCATTAGCATTAGCATTAGCATTAGCATTAGCATTAGCATTAGCATTAGCATTAGCATTAGCATTAGCATTAGCATTAGCATTAGTAGTAGCATTACCATTAGCATTAGCATCGCATTAGTATAAGCATAAAAATTAACATTAACATTGCTTTAGCATAAGCATTAGAATCAGCATTAGCATTAGCATAGGAAGTAGCGTTAGCATTAACATTAGCATTCCATTAGCATAAGACCAAGCATTAGCATTAGCATTACCATAAGCATTCGTATTATTATTAGCATTAGTATTACCATAAGCATTCGTATTATTATTAGCATTAGTATTAAAATTAGTATTCAAACTCATATCACTATTAGTAATTGTTGTAGGACTAGTATTCCTAATTTGAATTCGTATTAGTATTAGTATTAGTATTAGTAATGACATCCGTACTATTATTATTCAAGCAACTTTGATTCAATGGAACTAGTTCATTTCGCCTCGCTTTGAACTTACTTTTGAACTCCAATCGCAGCGTCTTTATGCGCTCCAATATAATCGGCTCCAGCTGATGTAGGCGACGCGCCTCGCCACGTTGTCCCTCCTCCAGGTAGGATGACTTAATCATGTCCAGATTGATTATGCCCGGCTCAGGGAAGTTAACCTCTTCGAGGAACGATTTATTTGGCTGCACCATCGGCGGTTGCGTCTCCTCGTCCATTTTGCTCGAGGGCTGTGGAACATATGATGGGAACTCGACTCGACTCGCTCGAGCGCTGGCAAAGCGTTGTCCGGGCAACGCGCTAATGTCACAAACAATAATTGGGTAAATACGAAGCCATCGAGTGCAGCGGATGCCTGGTTACCAGCCGAAGGGCTACTCCACCGACTCTCAAGTCGCATGTGGAGAATGCGTGTTGTGGTCCCGCTCCTTGGCGGCCAGGTTCAACCCTGGCGACTTGAACAGGTGCAGGTGCTGGGCTCCTCGACTGATTCCACGTAGTCGTTGGACTTCGTGCGTGGCTCACTCGCTCTCTCTTGCTCTCTCTCTCTCTCACTCTCGCCTGTTTGTTGACAACGGACTAGGGAGGGGCGCTTGGTCTACTTAGGGTTGCGGTTGTTGTGGATATCGGCATAGTTGGTAGTTGTTCACGTTTGCTTCTAAAATACACTTCTGCTCGCAATAGATATTGAGATAAGCTCGCCTAGACTTCGATTTCGCAACATAAATATCTGCAAAAATCAAATATATATTCGAAAGTTCCAGTTCCGGTCTCAAGTGCGTCCTAGGTAAAGCTAAAGAGTTTTCCAATTGGAAATTGATGGCTAGCGCCTAGCATTTAAAGTTAACTAGAGTTAATCGATAAAGTGAACCCCGAAATTACTTAAAGTTGGTCTTTGACTTCCTCGCGAATGCGCTATATAGTATATATATATATTTATACGGGCCGATGTGTCCAACATAAGTTTTATTGGTGTGCGTGCCTATATGAAGAATTCAATTAAATGAAATGTTAAATGTGTTTCAAGGCTACGGCTACGGCTACGGCTAAGCCAAAACAAAAGCCTTGCTGACTCAAGTTTTGGCTCCGCTACCTACTCCTCCTCCTGCTCCTGCTCCTGCTCCCGCTTCTGCTCCACACATGCACCTTTCTCGTGTATCAAGACCTGGAACTTTCAACGAACCGTCTTATAATTCCATATGGTGCACTGAATAAATAATAGGAAAGCCCAACGTTTGTAGCTGCTAATTGTCTCGGAAATGCGATACCAAATGGGGACGCACACTCTTGGCTATATGACTGACTGCATTTTTTATTTCTATATACAGGGTGCATCGGAGTAAGGGTGGAATATTCAAAGTTCACGTAAATATAGCACTTGGCAGCTGCTCAAAATGCTAAAGGGCAGCTCAAAGTTCAAGTTGTTCTAGGGAATTAAAGAGGAGCTTAGGTCATATTTCATAGTCAAATTGTACATCTCCGCATGTTTGTATATATCTTTGGAGTTATATTTACTTAAATAGATATTGCTTTATTTCATTTTAATTTTATTTCTTTTTTAAAGAGACTCAATGATATTGAAGAAAGCTTATAAACATTTTTTGTATGTCAGATATTTGAGACTCCCTACAACTTAAGATTGCTAAAGGAGCAAGACTGCTAATCAAAGCTCTTAATTATATACAGTGTTAATTATAAGCAGTGTGTGTTCATTAAAATAATAGTGCGACTGAGCACTAAATGTTGGACAACAGAATATAGTGATATCAAATTAAAATTTAGATGAACATATATTGTTTAATAATATTTATTTATTTATTTATTGTTACCAAGAATTAATTCTAAATAACAATTTCTTTAAGCCAGAGCGACAAAGGCCTTCAGGCATATATTGTTTAATAATTTAGATGTTTTTCTGTGTTTGGCAAAGAAAAACTTTCAAAATTCACTTGTTCAAAAAAATAGTAGTGACTGCTAAAAAAATTGAAAAAAATACTCTTGACTTCATATATGCTCCACATATTTGTTTTGGTCTAATACTTAGTTGTAAATTCATTATTTGTCAAATAAGGCCTGACAACTGCGTGGCATAGAATCGATGAGGTCGTGTCAGCGTTTCAAAGGAATTTGTTGACACGCCTAATGAACTACTTTCCACATTCGATGGTCATGAAGCTCCCATAGCTGTATATACAGCTATATATACGTATATTTAGAGCACCTGCTATATATACTATCAAAGAACACAAGTCTTTAAGTTGATATTAATATGGAGTCTACGTATCACACTAAACACATGAATCACCCTGTCACATGACAGCTTGTGCCTTGATTGAGTGAATCCTATTTTGTTGGGTACAAAAATGTCGAATCAAAAATTCATTAGGTGCCTTTGAAAAGCAATGAAGTGAATAATGGACTAAAAATTAAATACATTTGGAGGGCACATAGTATAGTTGTCTATCTGAAAGGGAAATTAGTGCCTAATTACAAATGTCCGATGATACGTTTGCCTTGATAGCAGATATCACTAAGTATCCAGGAATGCTTATTTATATATCAATTGTGGCGCATTCGATGTTGGTGAATTAATCTTTTGTTTACCCCAAAGCTGACCTTGATAGTTGGGGCAGTGCTTAGATGGCCGATATCATCATGATTCGAATAAATTGGTCAAGTTTACTGCTTTAATCAATATATTGATTAATTCCCAATCGGAGGCATCCAAACAAATACAGAAGGACTTCAACATGTGCTCCTCAGGTGTCCAGGTGTTCGCTCAATCCAATTAATTGACAGTTACTTTAGCTGAGGGAGGTTTTCAACACGACGGTATGATTCGATTTTAAGTGTTTGCATTTGTTTTAATGGGCTCTTTAACAAGTCCCCTTGGGGCATGTCGCCAATTACACTAATCGGCAAACAAATAGTTCTCAAAATATTGGATAAAAAAGCCAAGTAATATAAATACAATTAATTTGTTTAATTAATTCAAAAGAATAAATTCATTATTAAAAAAGTTTTTTTTTGTTTAATACAATATCGAAATACATAAAAAAAAATATTTATAAAAAATTAAATTACTTATTTAATTAAAAATAATAATTATTATTTAATTAAATTTAATTATAATAAAATCTAATGTGATTTTAGTGTTTGATCAAATTCTAGTAATTAATAAAAAATAATAATCTTATTAATATAATATAATACCTAATAAAAATATATACAAATATTTAGACAAAATTAAATTACTTATTTAATTAAAAATAATAATTATAATTTAATTAAATTTAATTATAATAAAATCTTATGTGATTTTAGTGTTTGACCAAATTCTAGTAATTAATAAAAAATAATACTTTTTATAATATAATATATATTTAACAAAAAAAATATACAAATTATAAAATAGGTATTAAATAATTATTTTAAATATATAATTTGATTTAATTTCAATAAAATTGAATGTCTTTTTTAGTCTCTGCCCCAATTCGAGTTGCTTGTGGAAAATATGTAAAAGTCGCTCCCATGCTGATTGTATAATGAATCGTTATATAACACTGACCCAACTGGGCGATGGCACGTATGGAACCGTTGTGCTTGGCCAGCGTAAGGACACCGGCGAGAAGGTGGCCATAAAGCGCATGAAGCGCAAATACTATTCCTGGGAGGAGGCGATGAATCTGCGAGAAGTGAAGGTTGGCTATAGACACATCCGATGATGATTCAGTTATCTATTATATTAATTATATATTGTTGCTTGCAGTCCCTCAAGAAACTGTCGCATCCAAACATCGTCAAACTGAAGGAAGTGATAAGGGAGAACGACACGCTGTACTTTGTGTTCGAGTATATGAAGGAGAACCTGTACCAAATGATCAAGGATCGCGATACGCATTTACCCGAGCCGGAGCTGAAGAGCATTCTGTTTCAGGTGAGGCACGGCATAGGGACTCATAGTCGAGTAGGTTATTCATTTGATGGTTTTAGGTCTTGACGGGCTTGGCCTTCATGCATCGACATGGCTTCTTTCATCGCGATCTGAAGCCGGAGAATCTGCTGTGCTCCGGCCCGGAGTTGATCAAGATCGCGGACTTCGGGCTGGCACGGGAGATACGGTCGCGACCGCCCTTCACGGACTATGTGTCCACGCGCTGGTACCGGGCGCCGGAGGTGCTGCTGCACTCGACCAACTACGGCAGCACCATCGATCTCTGGGCCATGGGCTGCATCATGGCCGAGCTGTACACGTTCCGGCCGCTCTTCCCCGGCAGCAGCGAGGTGGATCAGCTCTTCAAGATTTGCTCCGTGCTGGGCACGCCCGGAAAGGTGAGTGTGTCCACTTATGCTGGTTGAATCATATAACAGCTTCTCCTTCACTCCAACAGAGCGATTGGCCCGACGGCTATCGACTGGCTGCCATGATCCACTTCCGGTATCCGGACTGCATCAAGGTGCCGCTGAGCAGCGTGGTCAGTCGCTGCAGCCAAAACGGCCTCGATTTGCTGGAGGATCTGCTCGCCTATGATCCCGAGAAGCGGCCGACGGCCCAGCAGAGCCTCAAGTATCCGTATTTTCATGCGCTCAAGCGAATCTCGCCCACGGCCGCCGCCAAGGCCAATGTGCGGCTCAGCTCCAAGTATGGCGCTGGCTCCGGACCCGTGCACCTCGTCCTACCTCCCACTGTGTCAAATAACGTGCTTCCGGTGCAGGAGAAACTCCAGGCCGTGACTGAGCTCATACACCAGAGCAATATCAACAACAACAACAACAACAACATCAACACCAACAACAACAACAACAGCGACAACAGCAAATCCTTGTACAACGGCCAGATCAGCAAAAATGTGAGCATGCCCCTCAAGTACCAGCCCAAGCTGAGCTTCCTCTCCAACAACGATCTGTCTGGATTGGGGCCAAGCGACCCCTCGGCCCTCGGCGTGGGCGTGGCCGCACAGCAGTCGGGCAAAGAGTCCATCAATGATATTTATCTGAATCGCAACATTTCGCAGCTGTTCGGCCTGCCGGCGCCGCCAGTGGCTCAGCAGCAGCAGCAGCAGCCACAGCCGCCGCCACAGCTGCCCCCCAACGTCTCCTTCAGCAACACGTCGACGCGCAACGGTGGCGCCATCTATGTGAACGGCAGCCAACTGAGCTACGAGACGGCCAACAAGAATGCCAAAAACAACAGCCGCATGGCGCCCGGCATCGGCATCGGCGGCTACTACGTGCAGACGCGGCCCACCCTGCTGCAGCCGGAGGCCAAGGTCTACAACATGTTCTCCAAGGTGAGCGCCGTCCAGGCGCCGCCGAATTTGATCGTGCGCCACCACCAGCCGCAGCTGCCCTTCGAGCCGACGTCGCTGCTCAACGGCTCGGCGCTGCGGCTGTCGGCGCGCTCGCAGGCAGCGCCCACGGCGGAGGCCAGGATAAAGGCGGATGATCTGGATCTGATATTGGGGTAAGTGAAGGTCTGATGGGGTGAAAGAGGAATCGATGGATAGTTGTTGACTAGGAATATAGAAAGATTGAGAGATTGTAGAGGATATTTATGTTTATATATTTTACCCTGTATTAATTATTACAGGGTATCATCAAGACCCTGTAATAATTAATACAGGGTATATTAAGTGCATACTGAGTTGATTGTTGACTAGGAATATGGAAAGATTGTGAGATTGTAGAGGATATTTATGCCTTGATGATACCCTGTAATAATAATTATTGGGTATATTAGGCGCAGACTGAGTTGAAAGAGGATTCGTCGGATTATTATTGACTAGGAATGTAGAAAGATTATGGGATAGTAGTTGTGCTAGCTGTGCTATGATGATAACCTTTCAATAAATGCAAATTTTCGTAAATATTGTATTAGGTAAGCGAATACTGAATTGAAAGCCGCTTCGTCGGATTGTTATTGACAAAGAATATATATAGGAAACATTATAAGCTGGTAGATGCTATCTATGAAATACTCTGATCATACCCTCTAATAACTTTTCAATAAATACAGGGTATATTCACAACAAATTTTTGTAAATATTGCATTAGGTAAGCGAATACTGAGAGCATATAATAGAAAGATAATGAGATTGTAGATGCTCTCTATGATATACACTTATCATACCCTCTAATAACATTTATATAAATACAGGGTATATTAAGAAAAAATGTCCGTAAATATTGTTTGTCCTTTTGCTATTTGTCTTTTATCTATACTCTTCACCTCACCTGTGTCTCTCAATAGCTATACGCACTGTAGATACCCTGTTCTTTTCCATTTCCTCTTGCTGTTTGTTCAAAGTGTCCTTTCATACTCCACACACAGCTCAAAACTGAAAACGTCCGCGAAGCGGCAACGCAACGCCAAGGCGAACATCCTGCTGGAGGATCTGTTCGGCCACCTGTCCATGGACTCGGACAGCGACAGCAAGTATCCGCACACGGTGCCGCCCACGCAGCAGGCGAAGAGTGGCCAAACGACGACCAGCTCCCAGAACGGACGCGACTTCTTCAGCGAGAACTTCAAGCGCGAGCGGGCCGCCAAGAAGCGCAGCCCCAACAGCCTCGAGGCGAACAACGGCAGCCGCACAGACTCGCTCTCCACGAATCCGTAAGTAGAGGCAGCATGGCAGACTCGCTCAACTCATTTGATTCGAATACATTCATATTCATATTCATATTCATATTCATATTTGTATTGTGGTCTGCGAAACTCATATCTTGCGCTTCTTTGAATGTGTCTCTATTGTGCATACTCTGTCTCCCCCTCTCTCTCTCTCTCTCTTTCTCTCTGTCTGCCTGTCTCTGTCTCTTGTTTTCCCCTATATTGTTTTCTTTGTGTCTTTTCATTTGCTTGTCATTGATCACTGAACATGTTGTGCGTTGCGTGCCCCAGTGATACCCAAAACGACTCCTCAAATGATGAAGGCTGTCGCTTTTGGCCCATAAGGTAAAAAATAAATACAAAAACCCATAGAGTAGACCCACTCATTTATCAAGCACATCATCTTCATGCTAAAGTAGTTGTCTTTTTATGCACTTTTATCACATTTTATCACCTATACACAGGTATTTAAGGCAAAGTGGATTATCCCTACTATCATTTACTTAATAATGTTGTATAAATTGATATCTATTAACTCAAATTTAATTAAGTAAATATATTAGGTAAATATTTTTAGTAGTTTTCGCATACATTTTTAGTTATTCTTCACATATATTTAGTGAAATATTAGTAATATATATAGTAAATATATTACTAATGTATATATATTATATTTAAAACTAGATGTTATTTGTATTTAATCCTAGTAGACTAGTTTGTACAGCATTAAATAAATGAACATGCTAGACAGACTAGTCAATATATCTTTTGATTGTTGGGAGTTCGTATTATCTGCTTTTTCGTAATATTCAGTACGTAAAAACATGATAGAAGTCCCTTTTAGAGTTTTCTGATGATTGACAGAAAATTGTATTTATTTTTTAACTATTTTTATATTCATCAGAAATTGAAGTGAAATTTAGTTTAATGAGTAAATTTTAATAGAGTAATTTCAATATACCAATTTAGACATACTGCATGCCTGACATTACTAAATGATAATAGATTGTAAGTCGTTAGTTTCACGCATATGCATGTTAGATGTTAGCTAAACTACGATGTACTTAGATTAGACAAAGAAAGCCTTGCTATAGAAAGATCTAACTACAGTTGATGCCTAATTCCAGAGCTCAAAAGATTATAAAGGAGAAGGCGGCTACATTTCCCTGGGATGAGACGAACAGAACAGAGGATGAAAAACTGACAGCTTGGATGGTCGCCGAGAATGGTAAACTTAAATTTAAATTTAATGTTAGCATTAAGGAAGAACTCTATTTCTTATTTCTATTTACATTTATCTTATTATAATATTTAAATATATTTAATATTTATATTTATACTTAATATTTTTATTAATATGTATATTCAAATATTTTTAATATTTATATTCATATATAATATTTGTCATATTTCATTCACTTAACAGGATCGTTGTTGGAAAACAAGTTTTGATGAGGAAGCACTGAGCGTGGCATGAGAGAATACGAGCACTCGTTGATGTTGTCGTACCTGAAACCCCGAAACCTTCGCGTCTTAAGTAAACCAAACAAAATAAACTGAAAACCTATTTCAGCGCGTCTCCTATGTTCTCATCGAACTGAATTCATGTAGCAAGTAGAAGGATAGTAATCATCGTGTAAATTGAACTAAATTAGATGTGTTTATAAAATCCATTAATTTTAATGCTGTGATAACTATAGAAAGACATAAATATGTAACAAATAACTATATTATGTTAAAGGCTAATTATAAGTTAATAAACTATTTCTAAATGATATTTCGTTATTTGTTTTTTATTTTAGTAATAATTAATATTATTTAGATTAAATAGATAAAAGTTAATTTTTTAGGGGCAAGAACAGAAAGCAATCAAAGCAAAAAAATCACAAAATTTAGGTATTTATACAAAATAATACTGGCTTCTGAAAAAATATTTTTAAAATATATTATTATTATTTTTTGTTACTGCCACAATGGGCATCCATCGAAAAATATACCTTTTCATATTTGGTTTATATTTAGTTTTACGAAGTGCAGCACTATTATTTTAATGAACATTCGCTGTATATACATCTATAAATTTAAGGTAAACAAACTGAAAATGGTGTTAAGTATATATGACCTTCAGGTCAATGTCAGCTGTGATGCATAACCTGTTAACATATGCATTGAAAAGCTATAACAATATCTTTATTTCTTTATGCAAATCTAAGCGCAGCGGGTCTGGATTAAGACCCATTTCGGTAGCAATGGGCTATAAATTGGACAAATTTTGAATTAAGTTTTTAATAATTATTGCAAAACTAGCCAGCTTGGCTATGCTTAACTCGCAGCCAAGTTTGTTTTCTAAAACGCATCGGGTATCATTTCCCATTTGGCTGCAACTCCAGTCGGGGCGTTGCGCAAGAGATTGCAGTGTCGGCGGATTCGGTTTCAAAGCTTCGCAGCTTCATAACTTGGCCACGGTGACAATGGGGCATGTAGGTGCTTGGTGCTTGGGTGGTGTTATATATAAAGACGGTCTCGCGATCAGTTTGTCATCAGTTCACTAGATCTCGGCCTTTGAGTCAGCTGTGCTCACGTTGCAATTGAAACTCACCTGGGAAACTCAACAATGAACGTCTTGGTATGTGCGGGTGAGATTCGAGAGCTGAGCAATAAAATATATTGAATTGTGCATTGTTGATTACAGATCCTCAGTCTGCTTGTGTGCGCGGCAGCTGCCACTGCTGAGGCGGGCATCATTGGCCACGCCGATGAGTTGATCCCCAGCCCACCTCAGTACGAGTTTCACTATTCCGTGCACGACAGCCACACGGGCGATGTGAAGGATCAGTTCGAGCATCGACACGGCGAATACGTTACGGGTCGCTATTCGCTCATCGAACCCGACGGCCATCGTCGCATCGTCGACTACAGCTCGGATCCGCTGCTGGGCTTCACCGCTCAGGTGCGTCGCGAACCCATCTCAATTCTCTCACGTCATTGAAACATTGATCTGAAATGGCTATGAAGCGTCATGTCTGATTACATACTACATACTAATATTAATACTATTAAAAGGCTGTTAAAAATTATAGATGTTGGTGTTTTAATTTAAAAAGGAATTGCATATTTATAGAGTAGAGGGGTATAAAATATAGAATATACCATTTCTTCCATCTAAGTTTCATCTGTATAGCTTAGAAAATTTTATACCTTTCGGAAATTTAAGGCTTCCATCATATTCAGATTTGAAGCCAGTTTACACTTCAACTTCTACTTCTCTTTTGTGACCTTAAAATTTAAACAATTAGTCAATTTAATTAGTAGTATTTTTTCTACATTTTTACTTAGATATTCTTTAGTCAACAATTATTTTCTCCAAAACATTGAATATCTTCCATAATATAATTGCTTTTGCAAAATTGCACAGTCTAAATACCTATGTATATATATGGTTATATTTTTCCTATAATCATATTAAATTTAAAATTTTTTTAGAAATTTAAATTATGCAAAAATATTATTACAACCAATAAATAAGCTCCAGCATCTTTACTGTGCCATTGCTTTGATATATTCTAATTATGTTAGTTATTAGCGCTGTTAAATTAACAGCTTAGCTTCGCTTGATTACATTGTCATTTTGAGTTATAAGACCCAGCCATGTATAAGACTTCTTGCTGTTAACATTACTGCAAGCTGTTATATTAACAGATTTACAACAACAGTCCTAGCAGTTGTGCACTTGAAAGCCAATAAATGGCGGTTAGCTGTTAAGTTAACAGTTGCGCCGCTTACATTAACAGGATAGGGCATAAGAGCTAAGAATTAGCCATGTTAAATTCACAGCTTAACAGACTTAAGAACTGTTTTGACCACATGGATAGAAATATAAATATAGAAATATAGAAATGCATTTATTGCGTTTATTTGTAAAAATATTCGTATTTTATAATACATAAGCAACACGAGTTTATAACGAAACATGTTTGCAATTAAAAAATCGTGTTTGAAGAGTCTTAATAGAGGGACTGATGCGCATAGGTGTGAGGTGTGAGGTGTGAGGGTGAGTAGAGGAAAGTATTGAAAAGTGGCTAGAAGAAGTGTTATAGTTGTAGTTGCGTTCAGCTGAGTTGAGTGTTCAGTTTGAGATGGGTCGTCAATATAATGAAATCAGTGTTTGGAATTCTCTCTCTCTCGCTCTCGCTCTCGCTCTCGCTCGCTCTCTTCCTGTCCTTGTCTCGTGGTCCTAGTGGTACAGGCCCAGGGGCAGCTTGGGGGCGGCCAGCAGCTTGGGTTGCGCATAGGCCAGGGGCAATGGCTGCACGAGCTTGGCAACGGGCGCAGCCTTAATGATCTTCTGGCCCAGCGGCTCGCGGCGCACGACGGCATTGAAGCCATTGTGGGCATCCGAAGTGTAATCCACGATGCGCTGGTAGCCATCGGCGTCGATCAGCGTGTACTGTCCCTGGACCTGGTCGCCCTTGCGGGACTCCGTCTGGCTCTTGATGTCGCCGGTGTGCTCATCGTGCACGGAGTAGGCGAAGTCGTAGTGGGCCGGCGCCTCCACCTCGACGGTCTTCAGCAGTGGCTTCACCAGGTGCGCCGTGGGCGCCGAGTAGATGGGGCTCAGCTCGATGGCGGCGGCGGCAGCCACGCCCAGGACGAACACAGACACGAGCTGGAATGGAGATTAGTTGTAGTACGAGCTCAGCATTTCACTAATAAAAAAAACTCACTGAGAACATTTGGAGCTTTGATTTAAGTTGAGTTGAGCTGAGTTGAGTTGAGCTTGGATCACTACACTTGAGGCTCCTGCGTTGAACTATGTCGTCAAATGTCGCGCACGCAACTTTTATACCGAAATCGATTGCCCAGCTCGGGCCCCACCTCCACGGTGCGTGCGGATTAGTCCCAGCCCGAACCGGAATCCGGCCAAATGTAAAACAGTTACTTTTTGTCTTGCCACCGCGGCTTTGATTGCCAATATTTTGTATTACCACCCAAATAAAAATCAAATCCAAAATCAAAAACAAAATAAAATAAATAATTTTACTCGCTGTTGGCCGATCCAGTTTGCAATTTTTGGCCGCTTGTCAGAGCCACTTTTGTTTCTATGGGACACTCGAACAAGGGATCAGCCCGAGACAGCCGCATAAATAAACACAAATATGTCAAGCTGATCTATCGCTGGCCTAGCCAGCCAGCAGCACTCGACTTGCGGCTGAATAATTATCATATTTCAAAGTCGAGTGAAAGTAAAGTGAGAAATACAGCAAAAAGTAATCAAATGTGCAATTTCATATGAATTTTGCATATAATCAATTTAAATGTCTTATAAATAATTATTAATGCTATAAATATAAGTTGATATTGAGTGTAAGAGAATGATGTGTCTTATTAGAAAGTAACTTCTTATTGGCGCACAGCTCATCATTATTTACGACTCTTTGCCTTCTTTAAGCTAGTAAATGAATGGGTCCTGTCACATAATCAAGGAATGTTTAATGTCTTTGACTACTGACAACTTTTAGCTTAAGCAAAAGGTAAGTGTAAAAAGCATATCTTATGAATATAGCTCGTATAAGAACCCCATATAGATCGTATAGCTGTCATGTCATTGCTGCAACTCAAAGCCAACAACTCATGCTGCAAGCTCAGATTTATATACAGTATTTTTCGCCTTTTGGGAATTTGAGATTGCACTAAAATATTTATATAATATATATTATAAATTTCTTGTATTTTGTATTATATTTATTTATAAAATATATACATTTTATTTTATATATTTTATTCAATATTTATAATTTTTAACTTTTATTATTCCTTTTTTTTAAATATATATATTTCATATATGTATATAATTTATTACCTTTATATTAATTATTTATATATATTTATATAAATTTAATATGCAAAGTTTATTACATTAAAATATATTTACTTTTATAAATATTTACTTATTACTTTTATTATTAAATTCACTTCATGCAAATTTAGTATGTCTTTGATATGGTTGCAAAATATTTTGTAGGCGAACTGGTTCGACAGAGAAAATTTTATATATTTTAATTATTTTTAATGAAAACTAAACTTGATTGGTTTGGCCCAAGTCACGCGAAACCTGACTCAAAATATTTATCAGATTAAAAATAATTTTACTATGCAAATTCTTAGCTACAAATTTTTGTATAATTTGTTGACATATTTTTTGTAAATTTCTTAATCATATTTGATGGATAGTTTTTAGATCTCAGAGATTAGATAAGCGTTAATTACAATTGTTTCATAAGAAACCAATTGGAAAAGCGTGGCAATAGGTGTAGCGTGGCATGTGAGGAGTTGGTATATCTCTTGGAACATTTATGCTATTTATGTTTATATATAATTCTGGCTAGAATTTAAAATGTGGAATATAGTTATCAACTAGAGTTACAGCAATGCAGCTCGAAGGCGTGGCAAATGGGATAGGATTTAATTTTCTATAGCTGAACAACTTGAGCTTGGCAACGTTAGGAAGTTGATTCAGTTAGAGCCAAATCTGTTAAGTGAAAAACTTGCTTAAGTCTGTTAGAGTTTTTTATAAACATTTCGTTGGACCAATGCAAAGTCAATAATAGAAAAACTAATCCAGGCAGGAAGTCAGAAATCATTTAAAAATCATTCAGCTATCTTAGGTGAACATTAAGTGCTACACAGAAGCAGACATTATTTGCTTAAAGCGATTTATAATTGAGAGATAAGAATTGAAAATATAACAAGTTATAACTCAAGAGCTTAAAAACCCAAAAAATTTGTGTGAATTTGTCCAATTAATGTTTTTTTTTCTTCATTAAAGTGAGTTGGAAGTCAAAACAGTTACTGAAATTGTGCACAAAGCGAAGCTGGAATCTGAAATAGGACGAAAATTAGAATTACAAAGTCAGAATCAGGATCAGATAACTGAGCTGAATAACTACATATATTTAGTTATTCACTTAGCTCAGTTATCTGATCCTGATTCTGATTTATAATATATATTTATAATAAGTTAAATCAGAAAATTGTTTAAAGCAATATAAAATGTTCAATAGAAAAGATAAGGCTCAGAACTTTAAATAATTTTTAAAAAAAAATATTAAAATAAATTTTTAAAAATGTTTACAATATAAATAAAATGTTAAAACAAAGTTTCGAAAATAAGTGTAAAAGAAATTGCTTTCATTAAGACATTTAAGCAAAGCAATGAAGCAAAAATGTTGTATATAATTTTGTAATTATTAAATAATCATAAATGAGTTGCAGCTTGAGCATATCTGCAATATATGAGCAACTGATAAGTTCATTAAGTTTCGCGAGCTATCTCACTCAATCAATCTATCTATCGCAGCAGCAGCTTTAAGTGAGGTACAAAATGAGCTGGGATTAATTATGCCGTCGATAGCTGCGTCAACTGCACTACAAATTGCACATTGACATTCAGACAGCCTTCGGCGAGCTTGCAGTTTTTCCACTTAATTAATTAATCAAATTGCAACATCCGTCCGTGTGCCACACAAGATACCGCCGCAACAGTAACGGCAACTGCACAGCCAGGTGGAGCTGGCCAAATCCACCTTTGGCCAGGTGGGAGGGGCGTTGTCTGCGTCGTCTGTGTGCCCACACGCCTGGGGCCTTTCACGCACTTGGCGCTCGGCGCACACAAATCAATGCGACACCGCCGCGAGTGAAAAGCCAAAGCAAATATCGAATCGCGACACGTAGGTAAATTCGATATGAAGTAATAAGCGGCTCGGCGCGTATCTTGCGCCACATTCATTTAGAACAAGATTACGACTGCGTGGCGAGTGGTTTTCAAGAGCTGCGCACCACTGCACCACTGCAGCAGCACGGCTCACGCACAGGTCCAGTTGCAGCCGTTGCAGCGGCACGCCCGCTGTCGCTGTCGCTGGCTGTCGTTGTCGGCCAGCCCCAGCCCCAGCTCCAGTCCCAGCCCCAGCTTGAGCCCAACCCAATCAACTCCAAACGTATCCACTGCACGAGCTCACAGTTAAGTAGACTCCATAAATAATAAGTTGTGTCTACTTAGCGACATGTACACACTTTGTAGATTGTCCGATACCAGCACACACTCGCACACACTCACACACACTCACAGAGAGATTGAGGTGTACTTAGCTCAGTGACTGTTTTGGCATATGCCAAATAAATCGCCTTCTGCCCACTTTGTTGCAAAGTACAAGTGCCTCAAGTGCTCTTTGATGCCAGCTGAGTGCCTGAAGGTCAGGCCAGGCGATGGAGGTGTCTATAAGCCGCAATCGCTGCCCATTGCAGCCTTAGCGGCCAATAAATTCCTTGAGAGTTACAAACTTTTTTTTTTTTTGACCTCACCTGAAGAAACTTGATTTCGATCCATGACTTTTATAGGCAATTAAAATACATAAATTTAATCCAAATATCAGTTAAAAGGAATCGGTTTTATGATTTGATATTTGGTTATATTCATATTAATTTTTTTTTTTTTTTTTTTTTCTCACTCTAATATATTATTTGTTGCTTTGAGTGCAGCAGAAATTATGACGTAGTTTTTTATGCATGAAGAAAATTATAAATGAAATCATAATATTTACTTGGATTTAAGTTTGTTTGTACAAGTCTATGATAATTTAATATATATATTTTTATATATATTTCAAATATATATTAAATTTTTAGTGAAAATTTCTTTCAATAGATTCGCAGCTTTTATAGAGAGATTTTCACTATATAATAGGGGTATTCATCATATTGAAATAATATATTTTTTATCATTATTTAAGACAATTTAATGTATATTTTTTATATATATTGGAAAATATTTTCTATTGGAAAATATTTTCTCTTTGTAATAGGGGTATTCCCCATATTGAAATATTCGATATTTTTGTATCATTATTTGCAATGGGCAAAATTATTCAATTAAATTGTATATGTTTTTTTAAATATATATGTATGCAATGTGAAAAATTTGTAAAACAAGTTTATATTTGTATTTATATTTATTTTTATACTCCAACTTCTCTTTACTATATATATCATGGATTCAACTTCAAATTCATTAAGCAAAAGTAACCAATTTTGCAGATACTTTTTCGATTGACTTTGTAATACCTTTATACAATCCTTTCTGATAGCAACTCCTTCAAGGAGTTATCATAGAAGAATAATGTTTCTAATAAAGAACTCATATATATTCTCTATATATATATTATAATATATATATATTATATTATTGATTCACCCAGAGTCCGCTGAGGTATTTGTCGCTCCTTGAAATATCTTCCCTTCGTTTCTCTCTCCACAAAGTCAAAGATCCATTGGTATAGTTTTAAAATCCTTGATTGTTTATATATATTATGTCATGTTCAACAAGTCAACGCACAGAACAAGAAGGAGAAATAAATAAATATATGAACAATGCGTTGTCCGACTAAATACGTAGATATGCAGAGGCACACACATAATACTTAGGCTTAGCCCTAAACCTAGCAACAACTAATAACAAGTGGGGGCGTGGCACGGCGCATTAGTAGTCCAAGTCCCGGACCTGGTTGCCGTAGCCAAAGTCCTTGAGGTAATTGTCGATGGCCAGGTCGAAGGAGGAGGAGGACTCCGACTTGATCTTCGGCTCGGGCGCCTCGTAGGACTTGTCCGGATAGGCCTCCGTCTGGGCGGGGTACGCCTCGGTCTGGGGCATGGGCAGCGGCACGGGCACCGGCTCGGGCACTGGCTGCGGCTCCGGCTCCGGCTCGGCATACGACTTGGGTGGCTCTGGCGGGGCGATCGGATACGACGTGGTGCTCTCATAGGCGGGCGCCGCTGTGGCCACCACCTCGTTGTAGGGCGTCTTGGCCTTGGCCACGCCACGCCCCGAGGCGGAGACTGCAGCCGATGCGGTCTTGATCACCACGTGCTCCTTGCGTGGCGCCACATTGCTGATGAGCTGCCTGTACTGCGGCTGCAGGCGAGAGATCAGCGGCTGGGACGGAGGCGGGGGCGGCGGAGCGTAGTAGACCGATTGCTGCTGCGGCTGGACGATCGGCAGCGGACTGGCCGGATAGCCCTTGCGCGCGCCGTAGGACGAGCTCAGCAGATGCGCCAGCTCCTCCAGCGTGTAGTTGGGTGCATTGATGTTGTTCGCCGCTGGCGCGGATGCGGCCACCGACGCCTCGTTGTAGACGACGGGGTAGGGCTTGTAGGCCTTGCCGGCCGCGTACTTGGGGTAGTATTTGCGCTGCAGCGACTGCGTGTACTCGACCTGGCCGCCGGGCGCGTAGTCGCCCGTGGCGGAGATCTGGGTGATCTGCTGCTTGGGGCTGGCCACGGACACCTTGCGGCAGAACTCCTTGCAGCCGAGCTTGCACTCGCAGTAGCACTTCTTGTAGGTCGACGGCGTCGTCTCGTAGGCCGTCGGCGGAGGGAGCGTCGTGTAGACGTAGGGCAGCGTGGACGGCAGCAGGGTGGGCGGATAGGTGGTCGCGGGCGTGGTCACTGTCGGCGGCGCTTGCGTCGTGGTGCGGATCGTGGGCGTCGACCCCGTCGTTGTGATCGGCGGGCGGCGCGTCGTGGAGCTGATCTCGCTGCACGGCACCTGCTCCCAAATCTCCTGCTCGCACTCGGCGCAGTACTCCGGGAAGTGGGCGTGGCTGAGGGCAAGTGCGCTGAGCGCCAGCAGCGCAAACATCGAGTTGTGTCGCACGATCATCTGCAAGCAGGAAGGGAAAAGGGGTCAGCTGGGTGGTGGCACAATTCGGCTGCATCGGGTGGTGCGGTGGTGGGTCAACGACCCAATTAGCTATTGGCAATCGGCTCGTGATCGATGGGGTTTTTACCTTTCAGCAGTATTTGGCTCTGTTCGTCGTCGGCTCGGGTAGCGCTTGGTCGGTCTCCGCTTGGTCGCGTGCAACTTCTCCGGTGCAATTTGCTGAATAGCTCTTAAATACGTTTTTCGCTGGCCACGAGCTATTTGCAAATATTACAGCGCTGTGCAAATGGGTCGCGGAAGCGTTGCCCCCGGCACGTTCCAAATGCTGCGCTCAACACGCCCGCGGAGGGGTTTGGAGATGCCGACGCCGACGCCGACGTCGACGTCGACGGCGACGCCAACGCTTGCCACGGCGTCTGATAGCCAAGAGCCAAGAGCCGTAATTGCATGTGGGCCCAGCACAAACACAATCGCCATCTGCAGCGCTTCCGTAAAAGAATTTCATGCATTTCTCACAGCTCACACAGCGCTGATAGCCCCCACAGAGTCACAGTCGCAGCTCGGAGCCACTCGGAGCTGGTTCCAGTTCCGGCTCTAGCTCCATTTTCATTTGCATTCCCATTTCCATTTCACATTTTCATTTCCAGCTCTGCACGCATTGACCATTTTTTTGTGTCTGAACTTTCAGCGGCGACTGCTCGATGGATTTATAAATTCTGTCTGCCGTCTGGCCCAGAGTCTGGAGCGGCTCACTCATAGCTGCTGTAGTTGTTGTTGTTCGTTTTATTTTTAGCATTAATTTTAATTTCAGTTTTCTTATCAATCTCTCGATTAACTTATCAATTGGGAAACATTTCGGCGGCTCGAAACACGTACTGCGTCGATTACTTGGCTTCTCCTCTAATGAAATGATTTTTTTGGCTATCCAAATGAGCTGCGATTATATATAGTTTATACTTGGTGTAATATATGTGTCATAAATGAATATATGTATATGTATAGTATATGTACATATTTATAGTAAATATTGTAATTATTTATAGTAAATATTGCAAATATTGTAAATATTGTCACGGCTTATCTGAAACATAGCTGAGATTTCAGCAGCTCATTAAATATATAATTTGAAATATATTTCTAATACCTAATTTATAATATAATATATTTTTATGTTTTATGTTTAATCTACGAATATTTCACACCTTTCATAAAAATATAATGTAGCATAAATTATGAAAGCTTTATTCGGATAGAGCTAAAGTCCTTTTAGCATACCTATTTGTCAAAGAAGAAAAATAGAATCATGTCTTAGCTTAGCATTTAAAAGCGTCGTTTAGATTGCTAGCTATCTAACTAATCCACTTATGCAGCTAATCAAACGATATAATGCTATCAGACATAGAAACATCATAAGTAACATATAAATACAAATTCCTTATAAAATTAGATCATTTTGTAAATAATAAATTTTTCGTAAATAATTTTATTTAATTAAAATTAGTAATGCGCTAAAACAACAATTTTTGATATGTTATTATTAATTTAAATAAATGAAGCCTTTATTATTTATAATTAATATATAAAAATTATTGAAGTAAATCAATAAAAAAAATGTATCAAAGTTAGAAATTACTTTAAAAATTTATAAAAATTGCAGAAGCATTAGAATTACTTAGTACAGATGTTTAACTAAATACTATTATTATTAAAACATAAATTAGAATTTTTATATAATGATTTATTTACGATCAAACAAACTAGCATATTAAAAATTGCCAAGAAAAATGCATCTAATTTAATTTTTGATCCAAAGTCAATTTCAAAGTGGAAACACACAATTAAAATAAATAAAAATCACTTTTCCTACTTTCTATTCAACAACAATGTGATATGTCATAATAATTCTATATTTCTTAAACACCTTTAACATTCTGATATTGAAAATTGACAACAAAAAAGTAAAATTTATTTAGTACAAATTTAATCGTTCTCATCTCTGCATGATTGACTTCTCAATTTGTAGTTAATAAATTTACAATCGAGTGGAAATCTAACTCAAATTGGCAATCAGCGTCTGGAATGGCTTGGCACCGGCATAGACTTGTATGCGTGGACGGTGGCTTCTCTCGTCGAGGGGCACGGCTTCCACATGGTCCTCGCTGGCGCTGCTACTGGTGCTGCCGACGGCTGGCTGCTCGAAGCTGCGCTTCTGCAGCTTCTCCCACTTCACCTCTTTGGCCCCGTCGGAGGCAGTGGCCGCGGCACTGGCGCTGGCACTGGAGATGGTACTGGGCATGGTCATGTCTATCGTGTGGCTGTCGTTGCTGTTGCTGGTCAGGCGCTGCAGCATCTCCTGGTAGTGCGGCTGGTCCGCCGTTATGTACTCGGGCTCATCCTCTGGATTGAGGATCTGGTAGTTGGGCGTGCCCAGCTCGTACGTGGTGACGTCGCCCTGCTGCACCTTGTTCTTCAGCTCGCTGGCATCCCAGCCATACTGCTGCTGCAGTGGCGCCATCCACGCGGTGTCCTCGCCAGACGCCGCCTGCTCGCTCGCAGCGGAGCCCAGCAGCGCCAGCTGCAGCAGCAGCAGGCTGGTGATGGTGACTCGTATGACTCGTGTGGGTCGTGTAGGCGCCGCGTCGCTCATTTTGCTACTGAACGCTCCAAGTCGCTTTCGATTTTCGGCTGCGGCGGCGGCCAATAGACTGGAAGACTCTCCCAGCGCACGTGCAACGGCAACGACTCTCGCCAGAGCTGGAGACGATGACGCGGCTGCTACGTGAGATTGCCGAACTTCGACGCGACTCTCGTCTGCAGATAGCGTTAGCTAATCGGAGCCGGAGAGATGCTCTGCAGTTCCACTTCACCTTATCTAACGATGACACATCACAAAACTCATCTGTGAGTAACTACGAGAGACACTAAGACCGAGACTAAGAAAAACTGAATGAAATGATAGATACTAAATATAGATATATGTATGTATTTATATATAAAATATCATATCATGTATATATATAAATAATATATATAACACTTGATATTAGAATGAAATCATTCTTTCCGAATTCTGATTGCATTGATATTTAATATCTTCAGCTACCTGAGCTGCTTTCTATGTCTTTCCTCTACGTGTTTCGAATAGCTATTATTTTTTAAAAATTACAATTTGTTTGTATATCTATCATATATCATAAATATGATATACCTTCTATGATAGATGTGATATACCTATCTATGATTTCCTCAACTCTAACAAACTTTTTCTATCAACAAGAGGAAGCTTCTGGGCACAGCCGAGACACGTTTTAGATGTTAGCTAAATTTTCATTGGAAATCAAACAAAGCTGAGCTCGAGTTGACAAGCTAAGATAGTTTCAAATTAAACTTGTATACTCGTTCACCAAGTGATACGAGTATATTGGTTTAAACAATATATCAATAAAATAAAATATATTAAAGACGTAGCAAATTAAAAAAAAATGTCATTTTCAAAGTAAGGAAGCTATACCTCTAAGAGTGGACAGTTAAGTTACTGCAGACTCCTTCTTAAGAAAAACCAAAAATTATTTAATTGGCATTGAATTGGTATTAAGCAATATGCAGTCGATGGCACCCAACTGCAACATTTTGACTTGCTTAAGATTTAGATAAATATATAAACATTTTATGAATATTATATAAACAGACTGCGAGTTAATATATAAAACTTTGAGTAAGAATATTGAATATTGAAAATGAAGAAAAATAATTAAAAAATAAACTTTACGTTTCTTTAGACTAACAATGTGCTCACTTTGAATCTGAATCATCAATATCTTCACTGCGTCTCATTATCGAGATATTTTTTTAGCCAAAACTGAATAAACATATTGTAATGTCAGCAATCAAGGTTGTTACTTAACTATATTGTTCTTTGCTTATATAGCACTTATTAATGTATGTAAAAAAATTCATATTGTGTTCCAATATTTTTAAGATATTTTCAGCTCAAAAGAAAAGTCGAATTAAATATTAAAATTAAAAAAATATATAATATATATAGCGAAATTATAACCTGTCTCAAGAGTTCAAGCTGATTGCAAAAAAAAAAAAGGTAGTTCAACCGAAGCAAGCAGAATAAAGCTGAAATAAATAATATAAATTAATATTTAATTTAAATATAAATTAATTCGTTGTCCATAAATATTTTTAAGCTTTCTCTTAACAAGTTCCTTTGCATATCTGTAATTAAAATCCCAAAAAATTTCTTAAAAACTTAAAGTTTCCCTCATTTTTTTCGCATTTCCCTCACTCAACTTCAATTTTGATCAAGCAAAAAGGTGAAATATTTTGTGTTCTTCTAGAGAACAGATTCAATATTTATATAGATATATATTTAGATATGTATTAATGTATGTATGTATGTATGTACGATGCATCTAGAGAATGAGTGTGTGCAATTATATGTATGTATATATTGTATAACTTAAGTATGGCTCGTTAGATGAGTTGGTATTGATTAGGCTGGCGCATGGAGTTGATTGGCAGATTCCGCGGCGGCTCGTGCAGATGCTGAGATGTGGTCGAAGCTATGATCGATTGGCTAAGCGAAGCGAAGGCCTTCTAGTACTTGTACTGGCCCGTGGGTCCCGAGACGGAGACATAGTTGCCCTCGGAGGGCTCGGCCTTTAGTAGGGCCTTGGGTGCATAGTGAACGAGGGGCGTGAGGGGCGCCAGGATCTTGGTGGCAATCAGTTTCTTGGGCTCTGGGGCAGGCTGGGGTATCTTGATGTCCGTGGGCTCGCGGCGCACGAGAGCATTGAAGCCGTTGTGGTCGTCCGCCGTGTAGTCGACGGTGCGCAGGTAGCCATCGGAGTCGACCAGCGTGTACTGGCCGACGACCTTGTCGTCCTTGCGCGTCTCCTTCTGGCTCTTGATGTCGCCCGTGTGCGGATCACTGACCGCCCAATGGAACTCATACGCCACCGGGCCATAGTCCGGCTCTGGCTGCAGCTCGATGGCCCCGACGGCGGCGCTGGCCAGCATCAGGCAAATGCAGAACAGATAGCTGAGCTGAAGGATAACGATTAGGTGGAATCCTGCTCACGCGTATCGAACTTACTTTTCCCATGGCAAGGCAAGGCAAGGCGAATAGATTGGACTGGCTTCCACTCGAGAACTGTGTACGCACGCGCCGCTGATCGAGATCGTTGTAATTCAGCTGTGAAGTCCTCAGCGTTTTTATACTCCACGCGCTTGACAGCCGCAACGTCTCAATCTCGCTCTGGATGTGGGGCAATCTCTGCTCGAATCTTTGAAATGGCTCCCAAAATCAAGCAGCGCGCTCATTAGCGGCCCCATGAAAAAAATATAAAAATTATAAAACACGAAACATGCAAAGTGCTCGCTTGGCCAGCCAGACAACAACTACAACACCACGAATCGATACCAATTGGAGAAGAAAATGAGCAAGTGGAAAACGAGCAAGCGTAGGCAATATCCAACCAGAATTTGTTGAGGAAGGCTTGCCCACAAGTTAATATATAATTATATTCGTTTTTAATTATTTAAAAAAAATACATGTGTATAAATATATGTATAAATCAATTTAAGACAGATGGTAGAATGATAATTTTAATTGCATAAAAAAATATATATATATATTTAAATTATATAAGTCTGCTTTCAGTAAAACTGTATACATACTTTTAATAATTTTAGCTCTAAGAGAAGTCCATTAGCTATTGATTCGATTTGCATTCCTAAGTTTTACCTGAATTAAAATAATATTTATTTTTATAATCTTCACACAAATTAAAACTATTTGCAATTAAGTGAAGAATATATTTTCTTATTATTTATGTTTCATTGAAAATTGAAAATTGGAAGAAAATTGTAAGAAAATCTTGAACTATATAGAAAATATTCAACATTAATAGAGATGCATAGGAAATTTTTTAAATAGTTATACCTTTAAAAATATTATATTAATTAAGTAAGCCTAAACTTAAAGTAAATAATAATTTTAATTATTTAATTAATTAATTTTACAACAATATAGTTTTTTTATTAAAGAAGGATCTGATCTTGTTATAGAATTATTAATTATAGTTGATTTTAAATTTTTTTTTAAAATATTTTCCTTAATTTTTCAGCTAGTTTTATTTTATTTTATTTTCTTTTTAATTATGTATATATTTTTTAATTTTTTTCCTTTATTTCTAAGTCAATGATTTCTCTTTGAGCTATGTGATATGAGCTTTGGAGGTTAAGTCTGTTGGCCATTTTCTATAGTAATGTTACTTCTTTTATAAGAAATGCATAATACTCTTCATTAGAGTATATACACATAGTAAAGTGTGTAAAAAAAACTAAAGCAATATTGAATCATTCAAAAGCCGGCAAATGTTATCCAAGTGCAGGCCTTTTCTTACTTCAGCTTTATTTTGTCACCTAAATCAAATATTTATTTTGACACAAATTGTTCTTTACAATTTCAAAACTATTAAATTAAAATTGCAAAAAAAAACAAGACTCAACCCAAAATAAAATCAAAAATATTAAAAAAAACTCAACTCAACAAAAATTGATCTCGTTTTCTTTTTTGCATAATTTACGCAATGTGTGGAAAATAATTGCATTTGATTTAGAGGAACATAAAAGTTTGTTATTTGGCGCGTGCCGTCGTCGCCTTTGGCCGTTTGGTGCTTGGTAGATCCTCCCGAGAGGTGGCTAATTGAGCTGGCCGCAACTCGTTCGATGGCTTTAACAAATATTTTAATTAATCGCCATTAGACGGCGGCGTGTGCCTTATTTGATGGCTTCCAATTCAGGTTATCACGATCTCAGTACTCTCAATTTTTATTAATTTCTGCAGCTCGCTCGGCTGTGGCAGGCGTTAGTTGCCACAAACTGGGTTAAACATGCCCAATATCAAGCAAACTAAGTGCAAAATAAGATCGCATTTTGCATAGCCGCATTTTTGGCTAGCCGCACTCGTCGACTGGGCCGGCCGACTGACTGGATTGCGACGTTATTGATTATGAAAGCGATTTGATTAATGCAGAGGGTTCTCTCTCGAATAGAGGCGAAGAGATAACGATTAATGAGCAGCTAATTTGTGAAATAAATACAAATATAACTGAATATATTTTAAATATATTTTAAATATATTTTAAATATATTTTACATATATTTTAAATATATTTTAAATATATTTTAAATATATTTTAAATATATTTTAAACATATTTTAAATATATTTTAAATATATTTTTAAATTTAATATTAATTTTTTTGTTTGTTTATTATTTAGTTTATATATATATATTTCTTATAATATACAAATTCGTTACATTTATTTATTTTGTAGCATAACAAATTTTAAATAATATTTTAATAATAAATTAAGCCATTTTTAGTTCAATTCAATTCCCATATTTCATTTCATATTCCCATTAGCTTAAAAGTTTAATTCCATTCAAAATGCAGCATTTATAGCATGCAGCCTATGTCAGCAGCTGCAAATTCACTTTAATGCTTCATTTTACCCCATTTATAACACTTGTAGCATGCAGTCTACGTCAGCTGCTGAAATACAGCTCAATTCCACTTTTATGCTTCAATTCCAATTCAATTAAACCACGTTTAGCATGCAGTCCAAATGCAACTCAATTTTATTTTATTCCATACACATTACACATAACATGTAGCTCATGTCAGCCGCACAAGCCCAACTCAACTTCTTTGACACTTGTAGCACGCAGCCTGCATCAGTTGCTGATTGCAATTCCAATTTCACTTAATTTTTTCATTTAAGCTTTTGTAGTATGCAGCCTGTGTCGATTGCACATATCCAAATCCAATTATAATTCCACTTCAAAGCTTTATTTCACATAATTTTCATCACTTGTAGCCTACAACCTGTGTCTGCAGCACAAAGCCTACTTAATCCCATTCCACTTACTCCACTTATAGCATGCAGCCTGTGTCAGCAGCATAAACTCATTTCTACTTCAATGTTTTTATTACATTTCACTTAAACTTTTTATAGAGAGCAGCTTGTGCCTGTAGCTCAAGCCCAATTCACGTTGACTTCCCCTTCAATGTTTCATTCACTTCCACTGACACCACTTATAGCATGCAGCCTGTGCTTGCAACTCAAATCCTACTAATATGTAATTCCCCTTCAATGCTTCATTTGATTCCACTTACTCCCTTTGCAGCATTCAGCCTGTATTAGCAGCACAAATCACAAATCTAATTCTAGCCCTAATTCCCCTTCAATGTTTCCATTGACATTACTTATAGCATGCAGCCTGTGTCTGTAGCTTAAAGCCAACTCAAATTCACTTCCCCTTCAATGCCTCATTGTATTCAATTTTCAACACTCATAGCATGCAGCCTGTGCTTGCATCTCAAAGCCTACTCAAATGTCTCTTCAATGTTTCATGTAATTCACATAGCATGCAGCCTGTGTCAGCTCATCTAATTCTAGCTCTAATTTCCCCTCATTATTTCATTGCATTCCATCTACTACACTTATAGCATGCAGTCCGTGTCAGTCAATGAAATGTAATTCTTATTCGATTACCTGACCCTAATGCTCCTCCTCCTTTTCCTCCTCCTCCTCTTCCTTTTCCAATTTGCCGCGTATCATGTGCTGCAGGCGCGACCGCAGCAGCTCGCGTCGCAGGCAGTTGCTCTCGGCCTCAATGGTTTCTACGAGCTGCAATCGCAATCGATTATCACCTTTATCTATTAATTATTTATTTGCCGTGACTTACGCTGTGCGTCATGGCGGCGCGCTCCAGTGAGTCGTCGTCGGCAGCGTCGCTCGGTTCATACTTGGGCGGTGGATCGTCATCATCTGGGGGAGGAGCTGAAGCCGCCTCTGCTGCGCCCGCCTCCAGCTGCGCCTTGAGCGCCGCCAGCTCCTCGCGCAAGCTTTTGTTCTGCATCTCCAGCAAATCGACCTGCGAAGAGTCTTATTAGAACAGACTTGACTTCCAATTGGAGTCACTTACGCTCTCCAGCTCAAAGTCCATTTCGTCAATGATGTCGTAGGACTCGTCGAGCGCCTTCTGCATCTTCGCCAGCTTCGCCTGCAGCTGCTCGACCTCCGCCGCGCTGGATTGGCTCTGCTGCGACAGACGCTGCTGCTGCAGCGCCAATTGTTGCTCTATTCCAATTGGAAATCGGTTATAGTCCAATAAGCGTAAATTCCCCCCCTTCTATGCTCACCCGATTGGCGCTGCGCCACGGCGGACTTCATGACCAGCCCCGTGAGCGTCTTCTGCCGCCGGAAGACCTCCTCCAGCGCCGAGCAGCGCCGCACCTTGTCCAGGTAGGCGTCGTGGAGCTTGTTGTACCTGCGCTTGTGCTGCTGCAGCGTCTCCACCGCGCGGTCGCGCTCCTCCTCCAGCTGGTACGCCCTGATCTTGGCCTCCACGTTGACCGTGGCATTTGTGTGCTGATCCGTCGAAGCGCGGTTCAGTCGATGGCGCAGCAGGACGTTCTCCTCCTCCAGGCGCGCGTTCTGTGCCTTAACTGGAATCCCAATTAGGCCAATACATTTTCCAATTGGCATTGCGCCTACGCACCTGCTGCCAGCTCGGCATAGATCATCTGCATCGCAGAAGACGTCGGGCGCTGCCTCTCCATGTTGGAAGCAGCTCTAAGACTGTTCCAATTAGTCAACAGCACCTCGAGTCTTATCAGACCATTTGAAATTAGATAAGCTATCGAGCTATTGCCATATATTGTTGCCATATCAGTAAAATGAAAAGTTCAATTGAATGAAATGCAATTAAGGTTAGCTATATATACATAAATATGTATAATTAATATATGCAAGTGCTAAAATAAATAATTTTATAATATATTTAAACTCCGATTGGATTATTTGGCTAGCTTAGCCAGTTCACCCACCCATTGTACCTAAATCTTTGCTCAGCAAAAGCTCGCATTTGCTTAGGTTCTGATATTAGCTGCATTAGGGTGAACCAAAATGTTATTTCCTTTTAGTTCAATAATTTACAACTATTGCAGCTTTTAATTGGATTGCATATAAATTGTTATAATTTTTATATATAAGAAAAAAATCAGAAAAAACATATAAATTTAAAAAATATAAATATAAAATGTAATACAAATTATTATAATTTAAATTATAATTTATATTTACTTAAATATGAGAAATAATAGATTTAATATAATTTTTTATAGTTTAAGTACCAGAAATAAAGCATATATGAAAATATTTACTCAAATAAGAGAAATAATATTATATATTATTAAATTATAATAATGTCATATTTACTTAATATTTACTTAAATAATAATATTTTCAATATCATATTTATTTAAATAATATAAATAACATAAATATATTTACTTAAATACTCGTTTTAATATACATTAAAAAATATTTTTAATATATTTATATAAATAACACACTGAAAATAATTAATTTAAGGTAAATACCAGAAATAAAGCATATATAATTATAAATATTGTATAAATATTTACTCAAATAATAGAAACAGTAAAAGTACGAGGGTAGTCTGAGAGTATTTTGACTGAAAATAAATCCGACTTAAATATTATGATTTTTTTTTTAATATATAATATTTATTTAATTTTTTTTATGCCTGAAATTTATTATAGCAGAGCTCAGAGTTTTCTCAATGCTTTCTTTAATATTTTTTTTTTATTAATTTAATAATTCTTTTAAACATTTATTTCACTTTTTTTTATAAATTTATTAGTTATTGTATTATATATTTTAGAGGTAAATAAAACACTCGCTTGCATTTGTCTAGTACATTTATTATTTATTTAGTTTGTATAGTCTCATGTTTTCATTTCATGTTTTACTTCATATTGTTGCTTCAATATTTTCACTAAAATAAAAATTTGCCTTTCTTAGTGTGCTAAATAATTGTTGTTGTGTGTGTGTTTCATAAAATCCATTTGAAGTTGTACATATATATATCATATCATATCATCTATCGTACCATATCAGTGTATAATTGCATATCTATTGTGGGCAGGGGGGTAGTGGGGGCGTGGTGACTCTATTTGTTCTCTAAATATTTTCGAAAATAATTGAAGTCGATCGAGCGGGGAGTCACACGAATGCGAAAGCTTTGACAATCCGTCAATAAACAGATGCAACTGTCCAACAGCTACTAACTAGGCTTAACCCAACAGATACTAACTAGGCGTAGACTAACTTACTGGCTAACGCTCTATGCACTTGTCTAGTGTATAATTAATTGATATAGTTAAGGCATTATCGCTAAAGTACGACACTCTCTATCTCTGTATTAAAATGTGGCTCCAATCCAATCCAATATTGACAACACGAAATCAGGCGATTCTCGAGCTCTGTTGCCTGTTGCTTGCTCTGATATGAGTTGCTAATATATATATAATTTCATACAATATATACACACAAAATATATATATATTAATTCTATTAATTTTTAGTTAATTCTATTAATTGCGTTCGTTATTTTACTCTTTTTTTCAACAACAATCTTTGCTCTACTTTTATTATTATTATAATTATTATTATTACGTTTTATTCTCATTACTCACACATCATTTCACAGCACAATTTCCATTGACAATTGTTTAAATATTGATATTATATTATATATTCAGCTGCATTTCCGAAATTTCCTAAATCTTTCTCAAGTGCCGCAGTCAAAAATTTCGCATTTCGCATTTCGAAACCGAGATTTGCACAGTGTAAAAGCTTTTTTATGGGTCTCATTTATACAAAATCGTAAGACTTTTACATCGATCTGTAGTCTGGAATTTTTTTTATGTAGTAATAGTAGTAGGCATTAGGAGAAGGCAGCTCTCTCTCGCGTCGGACAACATGAAGGTGACTCTAACTTTGGCAGCTGGCGACATGTGCGTCCGATTGATCAGAGCCGTGTTGCTACAGAAGGTAGTCGTCACATCGAGATTCACTTATAATGTACGTGGTACGTATATAATATAAAATAGGCCTATCACAAGGGGCTAGACTACAATACGAATCTACAATACGCTTACACAATAAATAAACTATTTATAAATATTGTTGCAACGCTCCAAACGTGAGCCGCGGCGAGCCGGTTTCAAACATTGTATAAAAGGTTATTTCTTGTTATCTAAGAGGAAAGTACAATTGAACACTTGGTTGTAAGTACAAGTAGAGCAGCTGGCGGCAGCTGTTAAGGAAATCGTAGAGTCTGGCATGGGGCATGGGGCGTGGGGCTGGCGAGAGCCGTATCTGCTTAAAGCTACGTGAGACATCTGCTGAGGAACAGGCACAGGAACGGGCTTGGGCTGGGGCAGCGCAACTACAGGCGGATCGAGCTCGCCGCCTCCTCCTCCTCGTCGTCGTTGTCGTCGTTGATCAGCTCGTTGCGATCGTCGTCGATTTGGATTTTGTGATGCGACGTATTCCTCGCGTGCTGCTGCGTCTGCTGCGGTTGCTGCTGCTGCTGCTGTGCTGCTCGGGTTTGTGTGCCACCTGTGGCATGGACATTGGTCGGTGCTGCTGCAGCTACCGCTGGAGCCTCCAAGTTGCTGCTCGAGGGCAGGATGCTGTAGTTCAGATCCTTCGAGTTGGTGCGCCGATGACGCAGTATGCTCAGGCCAGTCGACGAGGACTCGGCCAAGGCCACTTGGCTGTTCAGATCCTTGGAGTTGGTGCGCGAGTGGCTGCGCGAGCCGCTGCTGCCCTCCAGCTCGTTGGAGTTCTTCACCTTGCCCGCCTCGGCGGCCACCACGTTCTTCAGCACGTTCACGTTCTTCTTGGGGTTGCTGTGGTGCGAGTGGGAGTGCGGGTGGCGCAGGAAGTCGGCGTCGAAGCGTATGTTGTTGGGCATGTAGATCTGGTCGTAGCTGTGGTTGCGCGAGTGTTTCTTCACGAAGTGGCCGCAGCCCGTGGTCAGCTCGTCGTCGTCCTCCTCGGCGCACTCCTGCGGCCGCAGCTGGTTCTGTATGAAGCGTATGGGCAGCGACGGGTCGTCGCGCAGCGTCTTGTGCCGCACGTCGTGCGGATTCAGGTCCGTGGAGTGGTTGCGCGTGTGCGACTGCAGCTTCTTCAGATTCCGGAACTTGTCCCCGGCCGCGTCGGCAACGCTGCTCGCCACATTGTGGTCCTTGGCAAAGCTGCGGATCATCTTCACGTCGCACGAGGCGCTGCGGAAGTGCTTCTTCGACTTGGTCTGCGGCACCTGGCAGCCGTTCCCAGCCGGCAGCACCTGCCCGCACTTGTCGTAGCTGCAAAGATTACTCCGATTAGTTGAGCTCCTCGAACTGTCCACCTCATCTCACTCATCGCTTACCAGTACTCCAGCTGCATGGTGCGCGAGTCGTTGCGCGAGTGGCGCAGTATTTCCGTGGGGATGATCAGCTCGCCGTGGCCGGCCACGAAGCCGGTGCTCGGGTCGCCGCCCGTCAGCTTCTCCTCGAACACTGCAAGCAAAGGAAAACCTGTGAGGCCAACTGTTTGCATGGACTGAGCCGACCTACGTTTGTCCAGGCTGATGATGGAGCCGATGATGGGGTCGCTGGCATTCAGGGGCTTCATCTTCTCGAGCTGCTTGCGCCTGCGCACGAGCCACCAGTCCACCAGGAAGATCAGCAGCGCGATTATCTTGACGGACGCACAGAGACTCACGTATCTGGGGAGGAACAGGAGGGATAATTAGACTGCAGTTGAACATATTGAGTGGCTGAGCTCACTTGTAGCGGAACTTCTCGATGTCGTAGATGAGGCAGCGGCCGCCTTTCTCGCCGCAGGACGACTTCCACAGGATGCACGTCGAGTCGATGAGGGTGCCGAAGAGTATGGGCGCCGGGATGTAGCCGAACAGTCGGAATATGACGAACTGCATGCCCAGAGCAAAGGAGCGCTCCTCCTCGGACACCGAGCGCAGCACGATCATGAGCAGCGGCATCTGGGTGGACGCCACAATGAATGTCATGAAGAAGAGCAGTATGAGGAAGGGGTAGATGGTGCGGCAGGGCGAGGCGCACGGCCCGGCCGTTGCCACCGGCACGACGGTCACCTCGGCGAAGTCCTCGTTGGCGCTCAGCGCCTGCGCCTGGCTGCCGCCGGCGCCCCGATAAATGCTGCTCGAGATGTTGGCGTGGACACCTGCCAGAGAGAGATTGAGTGAGTCGATATTCCGATTTAAAGATTAGTCTACTCACAGGCACAGTTGGTGTAGTTGGAGCTGGAGGAGAAGGCGGTGCAGCCGGCGTGGCAGGGACTGAAGTAGGTGAGGCCGTTGTTGCCGCACACGGGCTCCACCTCGCTGGTGAGGCACTCGCAGCCGAAGTTGCAGGCGGCCGTCAGGTTGACCTGGAACGGCTGGTCCAGCACGGAGCCCTTCTTGGTGTAGTAGGGTATGGTGGTGCCGGCCATCTTGAGGTTGTCGCAGCCCAGGAAGAACAGCATCGCGTAGCAGGCCAGGCAGATCACGTTCGTGATGAGCACGAACTGGACGGCGCCCTTGGGCTTCAGCTGGAATCGCTTCAGCACGCAGCCGCCGATGAAGATGCCGATGCAGGCGCCCGGCACGGCGATCGAGCCGGTGAATATGTTCGCCTGGCTCTTGCCCAGACTGAACTGCGTCTCCAGATACTTGGGCAGGAACACGACGAACCCGGAGACAATCATCAGTTCCATGCAGGCGCCGAGGCAGGTGACGATATAGACGGGATTCTTGATCAGGCGCAGCATGGACTGCGGTATGTCCTTGATGTCCTTGCCATAGCCGGTGTCCACCTTGGGCGGCGTGTGCGCCTCCTCCTCCTTGCTCGTCACCGCCACGATCTCCTTCTTCACCTTGCCCAGCTCGTCCGCGGCCGCCGCCCCGGAGTTGTTCGGCAGCGTCAGCTGCACCACGCTGCTCTTGCGCATCTTCTTCTTCTCGCGCGTCAGCACCTTGGGGAAGGAGAAGAAGGGCACGGCCACCACGAGAAGTATGACGCCGCAGAGCAGGAAGCCGCCCCACCACATGCCCACCCAGCGACGATCGCCGGGCGCTGGAAAGGATCAGATTGTTAGGATCAGGTCGGGTGGCATTGCTATACTCGATATACTCACTGATGGAGATGACGGTGGAGGAGAGCGAGTCCATGTGAAAGGAGAGCAGGTAGGCGCCCAGCAGGAAGCCGACGACGGGCCCAAAGGCCGCCATGCTGTACATGCAGCCGATGTACATCGAGGAGCTCTCGGTGCGCACGTGGTCGTCCACGTAGGTGGTGCCCAGCGTGAAGAGCGGACTGCCGCCGCAGCCGAGCAGCAGCTGGGCGACCACGAAGAGCAGCACGGGCCCCGTCGTCGAGGCCTTGCCCTCCAAGCAGTTGTCCTCGCGCAGCGTGTGCGGCGCCAGCGGCTGGTGGGAGAGCCCACTGGAGAGTCTGCCCAGGTCCATGTCCTGGTCGCGCACCAGGGCGCTGCGGCAGATGTTGTCGCTGCTCTTGTTCTTGATCGCAATGCCCGGATTGGGCTCGCCCGTAAAGTGCGGCACCATGAACACCAGCGAGCCGATGCCCATGATGACGGCGCCGATGCCAATCCAGACCGGGATGTGGCGCCGGCTGCCCAGGTAGCTGACAAAGATGACGGTGATCACGTTGCCGATCTCATAGCTGGACGCGATGAGGCCCGAGTAGCTGGAGGGTATCTCGAAGCGCTTCTCGATCGTCGTGATCACCGAGTTGATGTAGCCCGAGCTGAGCGCCTGCTGCATCATCACCAGCATCGACAGCAGCAGCACGAATATCTTGATCCGGGCGAAGCGCTGGATGCCATACGGCCGGATGTTCAATATGCCGCAGTCTCGCGCCCGAAACTGCTCCTCATCCTCGTCCTCGTCCCGCTGGTGGTGCTCGGCACTGGTGCTGCACTTGCCGGCTGCCGCCGCCGCCGCTGCGGACGGCTGGCGACTGTGGCACTTGAGGACGGCGGCGGTGTCCGCACCGATCGAGGTGGATGTCGTGGCCAGGTTGGCCGGCTTGGCCAGCTCGCCGTCCTGGGTGGCATCAATGCTGCTGTCGTCGCCGCTGTTCGTCTCCGAATAGAGGCCAGTCATCTGGTACATTGATTCCTGTCGTCTGCAAGTAGTCAGATATATGAGCGTCTGGACCAAACAATTGCCATGTCTCTTCTTGTCCGGAATTTAGTCTTAGGCTCAATGTTGGGAGAAACGATGAAATTTGGGGAAACTGCAATTTACATTAGCTTTCGATAAAACTTGACGTTTAGGCAACTACGAACTGAAAACAGAACACAAAACAGGCCCGAGGAGCGAGCGAGTATCTTCGTAGTATCGACGGGACGGATCTCTGGATCGACTTCCCGCTATGGCTATGACATCAAGTGGCAAAGATAACGGAAAATAACGGCGTATGACTGATCACAATCACAAACTATAGTCTTTGCTCATTGCCGAAGATCGCTCGAAACATGTTTTGTTTGAGGTAAAATCGTTTATTAAATGCGGGCACAAAATTTTGAAACGCTACATCTGAATTTTCCAAGGAAACACAACACAAATCGAAAACAATAATGTGAGCAGCTTTTCCGTCAGCATTTTGTGGCCGGTTGTTGTGTAACACTTGGCGCAAAGTACGACCTGATGCGAGATCCCAGCAAGAACAACAAGTGCAGCCGACGTCCGACCCAGAAGGACGAGCAAGTTCTAGGCTGAGCCAATTCAATCGAAGGACTGCAGCGAGCGAGGCCGTGTGCCTCAGCCCAATGTCAAACAAAGGCTTTGCTCTTCAGGCCAAAAGCCAATTCGCGCCATTGGCAACTGCAGCTCCCAGTCTCCCAGCACCAACCCGCCAACCTGTCAAACAATTCGCGGAGTAACTGAATGTGTGAAAGGGGCTCACGTGCCCGACTGACTGGCTGCCTGTCGACTTGGCCTGGCCCTGACTTGACAATGCTGGCGGCCCCTTCGACTGCTCCCCATCAATATTTCAATGTTTGACCGCGTCGCCGTAATCGACTGCCATCGATTGTGTCTATCCGCAATGAATTATTGATGTCGCCCGAGCAGCCAGGCTGCAAGCAATTTCCTTAGCCCCCGGCCTACCTAATTACACAGCCCAACCGGCCGGATCGAATACGATAATTCCGAGTTGTGTTTGCACGAGCCAAGGTGTCAATTTATGTAAATGGTCGCGTTCCTGAACTGTCGACTAATGTCCGATGTCCGACGTCCGATGTCGTGTGCCGCTGCTGCACTTCTGCTCACCTGTGACCTTTGCGATGTGTGGCGCCCGCCTCTGCATCGCTCGTGCACGCGCCTGAAACTGAACCTGAACCTGAACCCGAAACCGAGATGGAGCCGGTGCCGGCAGCGATGCCCGAACTAGTTCCAGTTCCAGTTCCAGTGCCAGTTGCTGTCACCGTGCCTGCGGCGCCTTTGCTTGGAGCTGTCGTCGCTGGCTCCTGCTCGAAGGAGGGATTAGTATACTGCTCTGTGTGTGTATGCTGAGTGGACGTGGACGTTCTCCTGCCTGACATAATGTTGCATGTACGTTGGAAGCCCAACCGTATGCCACGACCATTCAATCACAACTCTTGCCTTGCCTCTGTCCTCAGGCTATATGGCATTTCCCTGGAGAAAAAGAGAACAAAATAATTGATTAGAAAAGCTAGTTAATTGATAAATGTACTTGTGAGAATTTTAATTAAAGCTGGTTTAATATTATGTAGGGAAATGGGAAAATATTAAATTATCTATAAAATATCCCAATATTATATTCCAAAAATTATTTAAATAAATGCTTGACTAACTAAAAGAATACTAGAAAAATACTAAACAAATATTAATACTAAATATATATTAGCATAATCTATTTAATCTATCATCCAAGAACTTGTATTTCCAAAAGAATTCCGAAAAAATACTAGAAAAATACTAGTAAATACTAGCAACAAATAATAAGTTAATCTAGATATTAGTATAATATAAAGCAGTCTATTGAATCTGTCATTCCTATCAAGAGTTTCTATTTAATATGACTGACTAGCATATACCAAAAGACTACTAGAAAATACTAAAAGAATACTGCCGAAATATTGTGTTTATTAATAAATTAAGGCTAGACATTAGTATTATATAATAATATATAAACTATTATATAAACTGTCATTGTCATCATGCAAAAGTTTGTATTTATTGATATCGATGACACAATCTATATATATATACATATATATAATACTAATATCTAGACAAAAAATACTAGAAAAATACTAAACAAATATTGTAATTAATATTTATTTAATCTAGATTATAGCATAATGTAATGCTGTTGCTGGAGGAAACTTCTACTCGAAGTATTAATAATCTGTCATCGATATCATCCAAGAAATTATTTTGAATGACATATACATATACATATGCATATACATATATACTAATAAAATAATACTAGAAAAATACTAGCAAAATATTGTAATTAATATTGATTTCATCTAGATATTAGCACAAACAATATAAACCGTTTCTGGACGAGACTTTTGCTCGAAGGACTAATAATCATCTGTCATTGATATCATAAAAGAGTTTCTTTTCAATGATATATAAATATACATAAATACTAAGAAAATACTAGAAAAATACTAACAAAATATTGTATTTAATAATACATTTAATCTAGATACTATCACAATATATTGCAATCTATTTAAACAGTCATTAATATCATCATCCAAGAGTTTCCATTTAATCAGGCTTTAAGCGCTTGATTAACTTTATCGCTTGATCTTGAAACATTGCACGTAATGCGAAGGAAAAGTAATTAAGGAACAGCAATGCGATGTGTTTGGAAATATAAATGAACTGACAATTGACAGTGGCTCACATCCAGCCAGCCACCCACTGGAGCCAGAACTATGAGCAGACTTCACACATGACTCACATCATTTATGTTCTGCACCCAGAAGTCAAGAGCATAAGCGACGTGAAGTACACGCATTTCTATACAAGTTAGGATGTGGGGTGTGGGGTATGAAGTCTTCTGGCATACGCACATTTCTTGTACAATTGACTTCCGGGTGTCCTGAAGTGTTGGATTCTATTGCACGACTAATTGTGCCTTAAATCTTTGTGCCACAGCCAAGCACGACAAGTGGCCATGAGCTGGCGCTGCACACGCCGGCTGGCTGGCTGGCTGCGATATAATTACGGAAGACGCCAGGCAGTCACAGCACACACAGCACCACCCGGGCCCACCTACTGAACCACTGAACTGAGTCGAGGCTGACAATGGCAGCGACTGAAGCCGAAGCGGAGGCGAGGGCTAAGGAGAGGGGGCTGGTGCCGTTTCAGATTAAAAATATCCACGTTATATGACCATGTGTGGCTGTGGACTCGTTTCTAAAACGGGCTGAGGACGAGCCGGGAGCCACTGGCTGGGGCTGCGAGTGAATTGGCAACAAAAGACGCAGTAACAAGAGTCGAGGCGATGCGACAAACGTCAGCTGCTGATTTCCCTTTCATTAATATGCGGCAGCGCACGGCTACAACTACTAAGGCAACAATGGCACTTGAACACGCCCACATGTAACGCCCACATTTACATATAGTTTATATATATAAATTTATATATATATATGTGTGCTTGGTCATTGCAGAGCGCTATCGATTGGCAACGCGGCCGTAGCAAATATGAAAATCAGCAAATGGCCAACATTCCACCTGCTGTTCGCTGTCGTGCCAATCCCCGCCAGCTGCTGGTGCTCATGTAAATTGCATGGCTAATTGAAGATTTGCTGGGGCTAACTTCTCCGGCTCTGACTCGCTGTACGGCTCCGGCGCTTAACCGTAATTTACGGCTTCCAATCTGACCCATTTGTTTTGGGGCAAATGCCCGGTTAATGCTCTGGCCGGATTGCACTTTGCCAGGCTCTGCCCACTGAGCCAGTTAACCAATTATGTGCACATACCTAGCCCCCATACCCCCCATACCATTATGCATATATATATATTCTATTTGGCTATTCGTGTTGACCCACAAATGGTGGAGCTTATTGCTTTCATGTTTTCCATTTTTCGTGTCACTGCAAAAATGTTCTCGCTTGTCTCGCTCGCATCTCGCAGCTGCGAGCATCCTCCGATCCAATGACAAAATGTTATAAATTCCTCTTGCTCGCTTTTCATTTGCTTCTGTTACATTTTTGGCAAGAGGCCAATGCAATTTTTCGTCTCTTTTTCTGCCCGGCTAGTTCATGTGTCCCCCCCCAATGGAGGAGTCACAAAATGAATTAAATGCATCAATATTGATGGATTATAATTGAAAAAGAAGGAGAGAGGAAGAGGAACAAAGAGATATTTTATTACAGCACTTTACATTGGAGATACCAATGTAAAACTAAGATTAGGTTTTCAGTTATTCTACTTTATCAGTCTGTATGTAAATGTAAATGGAACAATGTGGTCATATCAAGCTTGCAATCTTTAATTTATATTTTTTTTTAGCTCAATGATAAGCTGAATGGTGCTACTATACCATGAACCCATTAAAATTGGGTCATATATTTTGAATAACAGCTTCAACAGACACACAATTCTTTAAGCTAAAGTTCAGTTGTGGCCAATACATATATTTGTATACGAATTTTAAGATACAAGCTATGCTGTATAGGCCAGGTATCTCAGCGTCGAGCACTTCCTACTAGCGCTTATTTGCTAGTTTTATATTGCTGGCTAATACATTTTTCTATAGCTTTGTATAAACTGTCAGAAAGTTTGGAAATAAAGAGTATTAAGATTAGGATTGCTCTTAGATTGTCTTTTAAATATAATTCAATTTAAAGATTAAAGTAATTTGAGTACTAAGATATCTTCCCACATCAAATCGAAGTTCGTTTTAAATTTCATTCTATTAATATTATTATATAACAATTACAACTCTTTCCGTAATTTTCCATTCATAAAGATTATAGCTAAAACGCGCACATTTCCACTATAAAGCTATATGAAGTAATGTCAATAAAATAAAGGGAAAAAACATGAGCATAGTCCAAGCCATTTATATTATACTTCAATTATACTTCACGTTTGTTCATTAACAGGGACCTCACATTCTTGACATTTTTTCTGTGTGTGTGCATAGTGAAAGTACAAAAGTCGCAGCAACATGAAATCAACTTATGAATCCACTTGACTCTCTGGCCATTAAAGATAATGTGTAGCATTAAGTTTGTCCCAGCGGCGATAAGTTGGCCGGGAGCTGCCCCCTTTTGACCAGCTGCCGATCAGCTGATGGACTTTTCATGACATCGATTATGCCCGAAATTACATAACCCCACGTAATCTTTTCTTTCTTTTTTTGCCTCGCTTGAGTTTACAAGAGGAAATGTGGCCATCAGCAGAGATTTGTAACGTAACTTTTTGCAGCTTCAACATGTTTAAAAAGGGCTTTGCGGTTCCTCTTCTGTGCGGCCCTAAGATTGTTTACCATTATGCTAAATTACATCTTTTGTTGGTTTTCTCTAAGGAAGCTCTAATAACAAGACGTTTTTATTAGGCTTAAGCTAGCTTACCATGGTGATACGCCCCATCTCCAATTTCATCTGTTTATCTATCTCTCTCCGTACCTCTTCTACTTTATATCTCTCGTATTTCTCGCTTTCCATTTATCCATGCCTCTCTTCTATTCCTCTCTCTCTCTCTCTTTCGCTCTCTCCATCTCTATTCTCTATTTCTGCCATTCAGTCCTTCTCTATATTCTGCTCTCTTTTTCGCTTAGTCTTCTCCTTTCCCTTTCTCATACCTCAGTTGTAAGCTCAAAGTCAAATTTTTCCACTCCAAAGTTGCAATCCACTTTATCAAGATGATAGGTTCCCTGCTTTGCCCTATAGTTGCCAGCTGCCATCTCCTTTCACTTGTCAGATTACATTGGACAGGAAACGTTGACAACACTGTTGCCATCTCATGACAATTCATTGCCGGCTAAAGGATGCTGCATTGCCACTATAAACAAAGTTTAAGCATTTCCTTGACAAGAGGAATGTCAACTCAAGTTGAGTTTATTATAATAGCAAATAATATCTACGATTTAAGTGCATATTAAATAATGCTAAAAATCCATTTTAATCTGATTTTCTCATAAAATGTTTTTCTAAAAATTAAATAGAAAATTTTGAATGAATTGTTTTGCTCTGCTGCTGCCAGTATAAATTAAATTGCTCTGAGAGTGAATTAACAATCGCTAATATTAGATATTCAAATTGCGATAGGTCAGCGTTAATTAAGTGCAAGTCATTTTGTTTTGTGTGTTGACCATTTTCGCGTTCAATTTTCAACATAATTTGCCTCAAAGTTAATTGTCATTCGTTTTTGCATAACTTTCACATGACATAAATACATGTCTGCATGTAATCCAGTTAGGCATGACACACTGCCAACCAATGTGGAACCGCGTGGCCTTCAAAGCTGGCCAAAACCTGTACCAATTACCAATGGCCAGCAAATATAGATGCAGTTGAGGCTTAGATATGGTGTTTAGATACTTTTTGATAGGACATGTATAATAGGAAGATACTTTTTGAGATATAGATATTATGTGAAGATACTGAGAGATTGTAGAGCTGCATATATGGATATAGATACTTTCATATAGAGATTTTATATACAAATAAAGATCCATTTATACATATTGATTAGTGCAGATACACATATTAGATACAAATTGATGTAGATACAAAAGCCGGTAGAGTTATAGATATAGATACGTACTCAAATATGTTTGCATACAGATAAAAAGCAGAGATTTAAAATATAATATACATAAAATATAATAGATATAAAAAATCTAAAATATATAAAATAAAATATATATAAAATTTTTTATATAATAAAATAAAGTATGTATAAATATCATATAAAATATATATAAATATAGATACATCATAAATAGTAGATACACCCAGAGATACAGCTACAGCTATAGATACAAATGCAGTATAGTTATTGATATAGATACATTTATTCGTATCTATATATAGTTGTATACTGATATAAAGCACAGATACAACATACACATGTATGTAAATACATATATATCAAATGCATCTAGAGATACAAATACAGCTGTAGATATGCACATATGCAGCATAAACATATAATTATATATGCAAATAAAGCTTTACAGATACAAATGCAGATAGTCGAGCAACATTCGGATTGCAACATATTCATATACATAAATACAGCTAGAGACTTTTCCAGATACAGTGAAACAGTCGTTATAGATACTTATATAGTTAGATAGATACATAATATATATACATTTACAACCATTTACATATAGATCATGTATCTTGATAGACACATAGATATCTACAGATACAGATCAACACATTCAGATCCAACAGATTCATATACAATATAGATACACACCCAAACACACCCAGCTGCTGGAGTGGAGCAAATCTTAATGTCAATATGCAAAAAATAGAATAATAATCAGCGAATGCTTTGGCTCATGCTTAACGGAGCTAACTGGCTAACTGTACCGTTGCTAATAATCGAGGCCAATGCTTGGCAGAAGCAGCAGAACAAAGGCGAGCATTTCGCCAAACAAGATCAGCAACGAAGCCCAGCTGCAAAGCGGCAACTGGCCGTTCGTTCAACTCGCCGCGGATGAGTCAGGTGCCACCTTTGCGTGCACCCTCAATGAGCAGTCGAATCAAGTAGAGAGAGAGAGAGACAGGGAGAGGGTGGGGGAGCAGGGGGAGGCAACACACACAGACAGATCTTGAGCAATAACAAACAAAGGCGAGGCGGAGCCAACGAACGATCTTCGTGTTTGTGTGGCATATTCAAAGTGACATGTGACTTTTTGCACAATTAAAAATAATCATAAATTTTACAATTGTAATTGTAAATTGCGTATTGCGCATTGCGTTAGGCAGAGACACACACTCTCACTCACACACATGGAGCTGGTTAAGAGGATTAGTTGCTCCCCATGCAAACACTGTCTCGAGCGAACTGTAATCCGATACACTCCATCTAACTGGCAATGCTCCCTCCGTCATTTGGGTGGTGGCTGGTCGACGGAGTGAGTGGGTGGCCAAGCACGTCAACTATATGCGAAGCCCCTCGCAGTCAGACGCCAAATGCACTGCGCTGAAAGCCTTCCAAAACTCCGAGTAAATGCACAAATGTCTCGATTGCAGCGAATGGGAGCGTTGAGGGGCGCTTTCGCAACTCGAGATTGCAGTTGTCTAAGCAAACAGCAACAAAAAGATTTATATACACATATATATATACAGTCTTTAAAGTAGCGAAAGCAAAAGCAGCGAAAAGCCCGCATTTAGCCGAATTTAATTGGTGCCCAACAACGGATTTGGCAACAAATCATTTGCTTGGGAAACCAAATTATTATTATTCATTGTGCTCAACTCCGAAAGTATTTAAACTGGTTTTTAATTAGGAGTTTCAATATGCATGTGATTAGCCCATATACCTAGCCCATATTTATAAAGTCAAAGTGTGAAACTAAGAAGATTTTGAAGATTTCACTTATAATAGAGTTCTCTCGAAAGTAAAAGACAATATGTATATATAGAAAATATATAATATAAATCTATAATATAAATCTATTCAAAATACCTTAAGCAAAGCTCATTCAATCTCAAAATAGTTTAGAGCGAGCGTAAGCTGGGTATTTTGCAGTCAGGCATGCCTCTTCTCTCCGACAACTTTTAACGTGCTTCATAATTTATAAAATACAATTATGAGCAGCTGATTGATGTCGGTTAAAAATGATATAATAAATAATAAATCTGTTGAATGTTTTGGGGGGAAAAAGCATTGACAGAAAATCGAAAATTCACGCTTGGCATTTACGCATTTAGCGTTCTGTTAATAATCTTATTAAAATGCACTCAATGTATTTTTGACATTTTGATAATTCAAATAAATGTGGGTCACAAAGTCAAGCAACTTTATAATCTAACCAGAGCTCTTATCGCTTTCAATATATGCCGCTCGAATCCGTATTACTTGAACAGACAATATTCCATCTTATCGCCAAAGAATATGCAAAAATACGTAATACGCTTTTATTATAATATATAAAAAAGTATATATTTATGTCAAATAAAAATAAAAAATTCAAATAATAAATAATTAATTTTTAATTATTAATTTATTTATATATTTCATTATTATTTGCTTTTTCTTGAAGGAATTTAATAAATTAAATTAAATAAAATGTTTTTTCAAAAATAAACTCCAGAAATACCTTTTAAAATTAGAAAATATTCATTTATTTTATAATAAATATTCCTATTTACAATAAAATGAAGTAAATCCTTTAAGCTTCTACACGCAAGAGAGTTGCAAGTCAACAAATATATTGGAAAACCCATTAAAATGAATTGTTGTTTACGTCTGGGAGCCCACTCCCCATCGCTAGCCTTGGTTCGTGAACTCATGCTTCGATTAAAATTTCACACAATTACATACATATATAACAATTATAATAAATTATTACCAATCAAGTGCAGAGCAAGAATTTCATTCCACTTCTTCATCTTTTCACATTATTAAGAATAATTATGTTCCCCTCTTGAAGTAGTTTCGGATACATAGTATAGATTCACAGCTTATTTATGTAAATAGCTAACACGTCGTTGGCTGTAAACAACAACAAGCTGCGTCTCTTAGATCATCGTAATGCTTGACTCTATCCGTGTTTCTATAAGGTACATGAGACCAGCTCTTGCTCTCTGTGTGTATTTGCACAAAACTCAAGCCGCTCAGTGTAAATTGCCCAACATAACTCTGTGTACAGAGCTGGCGATAATTGTAATTGTAATTGTGTGTACAACATGGAGCTTGCCCACACAATAGACTTTCCGGTTTAAGGTTTGCTCAGAGCTGCAGCCATGGAAAAGCTAAAAACAAAGCAAGTAACAAAAGTGCGTGCATGCCCTCCCTGCAAGGAGATTATCAACCAGTCAATGTCAAGTAAAAAACGGTCGAGGCTATGCGACGTTACACAACCGGAGTAGAGTAGAGTAGAGTGCTCTCTGTGCACACTCGTATATCTCCGCGAAGAGGTACATAGTTGGCGCTATATATACGTATATATGTATCTGTTCGGCACGATGCGACGCCATAATTCTAATTGTTTAGTTTTTCAGAATGTCCGCACTCTTATCAGCTTGTTTATACAATATTTTTTCGTAATTGCTTCCAGTGCTGGCAACAGTGTTTCTATTTGCGCAAATGTGTTACAAATATTTATATAAATCAACGGGCGTCGAAGAAGGGGAAAACTCTGGCCACACTGGCACAAAGAAACAATTTTCAAATACATTATTTGCAGAGTATGCGAACAGCTGCTGTTGCTGCCATGTGCATAATTATCAGCCCAGTTCCGTTTCTTTCCGTTCCGTTCCGTCCGTCCCGCTCTTATCAATTGGCAACAAATGGCATTTTGGAGTGCCAGCAAAAATCATTTATCACTTGCTCTCATTATCACCCCAAAGATATCTCACAAACGAACAAATTTATCTTCAAGAAGACACAGAAACAATCTTTGACATTTGCAGAAAACAACAACAATCTTGTTTCATTGAATTTTAAAAGTTATTTTTGGGGTTGCGTGTTAAAGAACCAGTTAATCAGAAGTGGCACACTTTTTCTTAAAGATTATTTGGATATATTTGTATTTGAACAATAATCAGGAGTTCCATTAGTACAGGCTAAATTGGAGATGCAATTCATTTAAAATTATTTTTTAATAGAATAATCGAAAACCTTCAGTTAATTCCTCGTTAAAGAACCAATGAAGTGGTTCACTTTTATTTGAAGCTAAATCGAAAAATGTCAGAAGTTTAAAAGGGTTTCACTTGAATACACAAAAAATATTTGTCGGTTCTATTTTTAGGAACTATCTGTTCAGTTAAAATTTTGTATACAACAAATTTCCCTTAAAAAAGTTTAATTTTATTTTTTATCTACAAAAACCAATCATTTAGAAGTTTGCTTCATTAATTTAGCTGACCAATTTGTACTTCATACAAATTTTACCATTTGTTGCTTAAGAAAACCCTTCGGGTTGAGCTTTCTGCTTTTCGAATCAGTGACTCAAAGAATGAAGTTCTTAACGATGCTTTGTCTAGACATATCGATTGAAGTTGTTTATGCAGTCGTGATGTATATAATAAAGTTGACTAAGTCCTGCGACTCAAAGAAATGCCTCGTTACTCCCTTTTGAAAGGAGTAGAATGAGGTATAATATACTATGATATATGTATAAGTATTACTAGACTAATCTGATTTAGGATTCAGCCAATCAAAATAAGTTAAAGAAGCATACTTTGATTCTCGGCATGAAATCCGTTGCAATCTATTATTACACTAAGTTGTCACAGTACGTCCCTAGAAATTAGTTCTGTTTGACGTCAATTTGAACTAGTTCGCTTGCAGCCTTGACTCAGATATTGAAGAACTTGTAACACAATCTTGTTTAAAGTTAAGAATCACGTTTAGACAACAACTTAGCATAGACCTGCTGCCATTTTAATATATGCATAGAGCCAAGGTAAGGTAGAATCTGCGAGCGAAGATGCGCGGGCTTAAAGTTTTGTGAAAGTCCGCAGTTTGTATCTCTTGATGCTTCACGACTAATGCAAAGCGAATCAGCAGCGAATCAAATGAAAAAACAAGTTTTGCAAATTAACTTCCTGTACGAACAAACTGATATATATGGTATGGATATATATATGGATGTATACTCGTAGTATATGCTACAGAAGCGAGTGCTTCGACTTTATAGGAAGGAACAGACAATGCATTTCCAATCGAAATTCGCTTTGTCGCTGCAATAATTGTATTCGCTTTCCGTACGAAGTGTCCATTAGGATTCTAAAAATGCCGCCACAATGAGTTAAGCGAACGGGCAATTAAACATCGCAGAAAAAAGTGAATTACAAAACGACAAAAATAAAAGCTAAATACGAACTGAACTGAAACAAAACAGTCGAGACTCAAAGCAGGCATGACACATGCCCCATTGAATCGAATTGAAAGCGCCAACCTGCTGGACAATTTACGAGTTGGCTGCTCAAACAAGTTTCTTTATTTGGAGTCTCGAAGTGGCTTTGAAAACTTTTTATTTTTGTTTTTATTTTGCACATTAATGACCTTTACCATTTTAGCCAAAAGTTAAGCACACACACACACTCACACACAACTAATCTTGAGAACAATCTCGCACAGAATGTGGACAGAATAAGAAATGAGTTAAAAGTTTTTGATTTACTTAACTGACGGCTTGATACAGGCTAAGACAGCATAAGGGACTAGGGTGGGGTGAGCTAAATCGCAAATGTTTCTAATCAAATAATGATTATGAGATTCTGGATTCCAAATTAGATGTCTCCAGACTTAATGTTCTACAAGTTCTTGTTTAAAAACCATGTTCTAATGTTGATTCCTATTGATATCAGATAGGAGAGAATATTTATTTAAAATTTGTCTTTAGCTGACATCATTCGCATCTTCAGAGAGACAGGTAGATAGATTTGATGGTCAGGCAAACAGAGAGACTTCGCTCTGTTGTTGATCTGTTCATGTTGATCAAGAATATAAAAACTTTATGTTCTTTTTCGAGGCTTAAAAGCAGCTGAAAACGTTTTAGAATTATATAACAGATTGTTTAAGACCCGTTTATGGTATAATTAAAACGTCTAATGCAGCTTACGTGCGCTACCTCTAACATTTGATCTATATCTGGAGGTATAAAAACACTTTCTAATACATAGATCTCCAAGTTATAATCCTACCAATACACCCGGCTTCACACAGCTTATACACTGCGATTCTTATATGTAAACAGACTCCGATTATCACATTTTCTTATTTAATTACATCAGCCAAGCAGCAGACTTCAATTCAGGTTCAATGCACGCGCGTAGAGCAAAAGACTGAAGCAGCAACTGGCTGCCGGACAGACAGAAGAGCGGGATTTGAGTGCGTGATTCGCATTGGCAGTTAGCTGATAGTCAGACTGTGGAATAAACCGCAAAGGACGTGATCTGCGATCTGCTGATAAATATATACATACATATAAAATTGAAAAAATACTGCACATTTTGCATAGCAATTAGTTCTACATTGACTTTGGGTTTTTCTCAGCTGGCAGCTCCAAGATTTGTTTCCTATGAGACTTACTTTCGATTCAATTGTCATTCAAAGTGAGCTATAAAAGGGCTATACACGTAAGCCATTTGTATGTAAAACATTTCTATTGAAATTTAACGACATTGTAAAGCTTAGAATCTACGGAATTATATAACATGGTATAGTAATATAAGATCAAACATACTAAATATGACAAATAATAGTTAGAGGATAGAATAGAGGAGATAGAAGATAATGGAGAAAGATAGAATATAGAAAGTAGCAGATAGCTGATAGAGAGATGGAGGATAGAAGATAGAAGAAGGAAGATGGAAGATGGAAGATGGAAGATTGAAGATTCAAGATAGAAGATGGACGATTTAAGATGGAATATGGAAGATAGAAGATGGAAAATGGTAGATGGAAGATGGTAGATGGAAGATGGTAGATGGAAGATGGAAGATGGTAGATGGAAGATGGTAGATGGTAGATGGAAGATGGAAGATGGAAGATGGTAGATGGAAGATGGAAGATAGAAGATAGATGCTGACACTAAGGATGGAAGATATGGAAGATAGAACACAAAATATAGAAGCTGCAAGAGCAAAGATAAAGTATAGAAAATTATTGGCTTTTCACTTAGTTAAGAATAATCTCCTTCCATCCAACACACCTGTGGGTAATAAGGTTTTCCCATTGCATACTTTCGGGATACACTGCCCAGGTTTAATATTGCGCACCTACGCAAATATTGTAGTACATTTCATTTGCGACGCCAATTGTCAAGTAAATAGACGAGATTTGCGCTTCTCGGGGGTAAACAACGCTCATAAAGTGTGACGTCAAGGCAGGCAAGGTAAATCAATGTATGTGCCGAAAGCTTTTCTTCACAAGAAGGCAAAGTCATAAAGCGAATGCGCACATTCGCTTCCCCCCTATCTCGAATGGAAATAATCGTAATGTAGCCTATTGATACCAAGGTCCCTTCCTCTTTGTGCGCCGCCTGCAGCTTGACGTCACAAATGAGCTGCGTCTCCCCTCTATGGCAACAAAAACAAGTTGCGAATTATTATGCCTTGTTTGCGGCTCTTCAGAATTTTTCAAGAGCGAATTTTATTTTCCTTCTCCTCTTCTTTTTCTGTTTTTTTGGTTATCTAAAGCTGGGCCAATTTGGGTTTTACCACCGTCAGCTGGCCAAACATTGTCAAATTGTGCGTCAATTGTTTTATAAGGTAAACAAACGTGAGCGTTCTCGTTTGTTTATAAAATATGCAGTGGAAAAAGCAATATATATAATTAGATTATACACAAAATTCAAAAGAGAAATAGCAACAACTTTGACACTGCAAAAATCTGTCTGTGTGTGTGTGTGCCTTAAGGCACGTGTTGTGTGTGTGTGTGTGGGTCACCAATACACAAAAATAACTTTTAGCTTTAATACACACACACAGGCACACACTCACACAGACACACTGATTAAGCGTATAGGAAACGTGGCACAGCAACAGACAAAATTTTGTCGTAGGAGGCTGACAACACGTCGACACGGTCCGCATTGAGATTATAAATAAATTTACCATTAATATGAAGAAACAACAACAAACAATAGAGGAACGACAACGGAACCCGCGTCGAATGAGCGTACGAGAGACGTTGAGTGCCCTCAACTGTTATATTCAATATTAATTCATAGGCTAAAACTATAGAGGAAACTTTGCTTTCATCAGAAACTTGCGAGGCAAGCGAAATAAAACAGGTAAAAATGCTCAAGCGAGGGAGTACTTGACCAGGAGATACCCAGCAAATGAACTAAAAAAATATTTATGAGCTACGGCTAAGGTGTTTAAGCTTGAGATGCAGCAGAAATGTTAAAGCTGAATAATTTGTATATATTTAAAAATGTAAGAACTATATTTAGGGCTTGACAAGAGCTTTAATCATTTATACTACAAACTCCCCTCATCTCTACCCTCTAAACTAATGTAAATACCCTAAACTCTGCGCATTTATGCCGCCCCAGTCGCAGCCAAATAGCAGGGTATTCGACTGGCAGCTGCTGTGCGCTACTGCAGTTGATCTTATTACTTTGGCGAGGGCTCGTCGTTATGTGAACTGTATTTACTAAAGCAAACAAATAAAAGCAGCTCAGATAGTGAGCTGATTATAAAGATAGAGCAAGTCGACATCAGCAGCCACACAAAGCATTTCGTGGCAAGTGCCTGTGCCTTGTTCGACTCGATCTATTTACGTATTGTTTGTTTGCATACGCGAGCTGAGATACTTGCGCTTCATTGGATTAGCTAGAGATACAGCCAAGATGCACAAGATACAAATGCCTCCGACCAGTTTGCAGTCAATGATCCGAAGTAAAAATCACAAAAATAGCCATTTCAAGTTGTTCATGATGCGACTTAACTAATTATAAACTGTTTACTAAATATGTAAATAATAAAAATGTAAATTGAGATCTATAGACAATGAGCTATAGTTAAATTTAATTATAGTTATGATAAATTCAAACACTTATGGGAGGTGTTTATCAGCTTAATCACTTCATTTAATAGTTTTATAATAAATGCTTTTATATTACCTCAACTGATTTAAGTTCTCATTTCGTTTGCCAAACAGCTGTCTTACATCTATATAAAATTTTATTTAAAATTGTTTCCCACATTCTTAGTTTGTGCTCTACATGTGTTGCAAATATGCCTTCATTTCAAGACTTTTAGATGCAAAAATAGTGCTCAATCTATTTTTAAAGATTTTCTTTGAAGAAATATGCGAAGTCAATTGTCTTTATGTTCGACATCAAATGGGGACTGAGCATTATTGAATATTTTTCTTGTTTATAGCTCTGTTATTCAAGTCAAAATGCACTCGACTTAAGTTTCGGCAGCGCACAAATTAAATACAGACTAAGTGAGCACTTTAAAAATGTATAAATAAACATTTGTCGTTGACAATTCTTAATTGATGTGCAATTACAATTCTCATTTGAAACTTTGCTGAAGTACACGAAAATATGCAAGGCATTTAACGAAAACTTTAGTTTGCACTCTGAAACGAAGTCAAGGAAAACATCTGAGAGTGCTCTAGTCGAGAGTGCCTGACTAAGAGATACCTTGAACAGCTTTCAGAGCATGGTAATAATATTCTATTCAATTCATTTCAATTTTTAACGGGTTAAGTGAGTACTAAATGAAGTGATATCATTTTAATATACCGATTTAAACAGCTTTTAATTAAAGTGCAGTTATAAATACAGAATTTATCATACTAAACAAGTGCATCTCGTTATCGTTCACTTAATCAGAAATCTTGTTCATTAAGTAGAAAACATATTTTCAACTTTATTTGCAATTCAAATCAAATTCAATTCATATAACAGCAGAGCATGAAATCGTCTGATTGAGTTGCCTACACACATATTTGTTTATTTACTTTTTAATTCAGTTCGTAATCAAAATTCTGGATGTGTGCAAATGCCAATAAATATGCAAATATTTTTATGGGAATTGTAATTATTTTTAGGAATTTGTGTTTGCAGCGAACTCAGCAATTTGCGCTATTGTCAATAAAAAGCAATTTTTTTTTAAGACTCGCCATATGACTTATCTGGAATTCACTATCAGCCCACTTCCGGCAAGGGAAAACTGCAAACAGAAGTTTTTTTTTAATTGTGCGACCCATTTCGAAAAGTCGTGTTCATTTCGTTTTCCCAAATTAGTTTTAGATAAACACGACACACGAGTTGCAGTTGCAACAATAACACATATATTAATATGACCTAAAAAAAATTTGTGAAATTCAAACATGCGACAAAGTAACAGCAATCACACACACACACAAATTTGCGATGTGCCATAACAAAAATTAAATAAATAGGTGAATAGCTGCGTCCTAAATCTGTTTCAACTGTCAGCTGACACACAAGAGAGCTACAGATACAGATACATGGCTACAGCTACAACTACAGCTAGAGATACACACATCGAGATACGCACAGTAGTTAAATTGTTTTTGTAGTTTCGTTGAACTTACACAAGTCAAAATATTATTATTATTATTATTTGTGTTGTTGTTGCTGCGGTTGTCCATGTGAATGAGGTGTGTAATTATTTTACCTATAGTCATGAGGTAACTATGAGAGGGTATAACATTTTTAAGGCTGACTTTGTCTGGCAGCAGATATGGAAAATATACTAAATATATCTGGAAAAGCCATTTGATTATAATACTATTTTATTTATGGATTATTTTTATGCATCATAGACAAATTTCTAAAAATTCGTGGGTAAGAAAAAATTTGCATATTTATGTACATATTTATTTAAAAATTTAATTTTGTTTGAAGATTTTTTCACATTTAAGTGTGAAAATTAAATGCAAATATTTGATGTAAAATTATATAAAAGAGAATGATTGACAAGCCCAGCATTACATACGCTGCCAGACAGAGCTGTTGACAAGCATAAGTAAAATGATTTATCAATTTCCCACTCTTAGCTCATATTGAATTGCAATTCAAGAGACTCAATTCCATTTAAATATATAAAACACATTTTTTATGGGAACATATGGAGAGTGCAGCAGCTTAGCTTTTCTCCTCCAAGAACTTGTTTTATCACAACTGCAAATATTCCACATAATGACTAAGCATTATGTAAAGAAAGATACTTTGTTAGGTACTGAAAGTACGCAGACTGAAACGCCTTACGCATGCCAAAACAATATATATATGTATATAAAGCTGCCCCATTCATATTTGACTTCCCAAACTTGTGAGCAAATATGTTGAGTCACAAGAGATGAATTTAAGATAAAATTAAGTGCGCATGTTATAGTATAAATAGAAAGTTATATATGCTGCCAAATTTATATTAAAGACTATTTAAAAATTTTCAATATGCTTCTTTAATAACGTGCAGGGTATTTAACAGTCAAATACTAGGCTTTATTAGTTTCTTTTTACATTTTCTTTATTTTAGTTTTAGTAAACGTCAGCTGCTTTCTCCCAGCGCTGAGAATGAGACACGAACACAAAGCTCGCATATGAAAATGAAACTTTTTTATTTCCACTTCCAGTTTCATTTCTATTCCATCCAATTTTAATATACAATCAAGTTCTATTTGCGTACTTAAAGTCTTTTAAATATCAATATACTTTTGCTTACATTTTAAAATCACATTAAAGCTGCCTGAAAACCCATTTTAACCTATCGACGCAGTTTGTTAACTTAAATTTTAAGTACTTCGTCTCGTTATTTTTATGCGCTTTTAATGGCCACTGAAATGGAAAATTTTTAGGCAGGCCGTGGCCAACTACAGAGAACACATCAAATAGGCAAGGCAAAGCCTATGCCAGGCAAACTTTAAGTGTTTTGTGTGTATTTGGTTTGTTTACTTCCTCTGAAGTTCTGCGCTTTTGTTTATGCTCCGCATCTGTATTGTTTTTAGCTTTTTGTTGTGGCTAAGCAGAGCGTTAAATTAATGAATAATGATAAGGCTGAGTTGAAAACTTATCAAGTCTTTTTTTTATAGTTTGAGCATGCCAGGAATAAAAAAAAAAAAAATGGACAAGTTATAAAAGGAATATAATTTGGTAAAGAGCTTGTAAGAGTTAATACGTGGTGTAAGTATTTCCTTTCTGCATTGAACATTGAAAATGGGGCTGTATTTATATTTTTGATTATAATTAACTTTAGATGTCTTCTCTCTCTCTGTTTCTCATCTCAATCTTGCTTGCTTAAAATGAATAAATAAATTGAAATCTTACTCTAATAATTGGGTCTTATACCCAAAACTTGTTCCACCCACATACCGTAAATATGTCTACATTTTTTAATATAAAACGTAATACATAAGAGTTAATAAATCCACCTGCTTTCATGTACTATTAAACCCCAAAAGCGCCCTCATATTTAATCATGTTCAGCTCTCTTGCTAATTAGATTGAGGCAACGCGTTGATTGCATCGTATGTTAATAATAGTATTTATATGAAATTTTCCAAATTATCCAGCCGAAATCGGAGCAATTACATTGCACATTCATGATGTAACCGTGTTCATAATTAAAGTGTCGGGGAAAACATTTTCATTTCCATTTCGAGATTATAAATACATTTCCGGCTAGGCCAATGCGCATGTTTCACAATTTACACACAAATAATAAAAACAAACATAAATTTATTGTGCGCTTTTACTAGTAATTAGACAATAGCAAAAACTCATTCGATGATTACAACAATATTTCACATTTATATAACTTAATTGTAATGCAGGGTCGAGTTTTTAGGCCTAAACGAAAGCGAAAGAAAGAAAGACAAAGGTGCGTCTGGGCAGCAAATGAGTTGAGTTGAAAGCAAAGCAAAGCCCAAAAAAAAAGACATTAAGCAAAGCCCAATCATATCTGGATAATGCTGAGAATTACAGCTCAAATGGGTATTACGTATGTTTCGCCGGCTGCCCCGAAAGAACTGGTCAAAGCGTGCAGGCTGCTAATAGACGTCGAGCCCTTTTTGATTGAAGGTTCTGACAGCGCGCATTTTTGTGGGCTGACAAAAAGAAATTCCCTTTGCTGCTGTTGTTGTTGTCGTGTTTAGGTAGCTTCAAGTTTTTCCATTACGTTGTTTTAATCGATTTTCCACACATTTTCACATGCCTTGATTGTTGGCAGCAGGCAAACATTTTGCTACTTTGAAAACTTTTACCCATCTAAGTGTGTGTGTTTCGTGTTTAGTCAAATCATTTTGGGCCTAAGTTTTGCGCTTTCAACAATAGTTGCTCTTGCGACTTTGCTTATGATTGATATTTTCGTTGACACCGTCTGTGACTTCAGTTTTTTTGCTTTCTGCTTCGATTTAGTTTCGGTTTTCAAATCGAAAACAAATCACGTAATAGCCCCAAAATGAGCTATTGAAATGCTAATGACACAACACATTTTCCCAATGCCTCCGCCACTTGAAAGTTGACGCAGCTTGCGAAATTTCTTGTTGACATTAAAAATGAGAGAAAGAAATAAATAAATAACCAGCTAAACGAAAACTTTCATGGGCATAGCACAGAAATGACATAGTTTAAAGTAGCACGAACAGCATTTTTTACTTTATAAGTAAACAAAGTTCAAGCTGCCGATGATGTTATAATCATTGAAGTCTCTTAACCTGTTCCAGCCAGGAAATTATAAATATATAAGAAAAGAGAATCGAATCCTGATTCAAGCATGAACTCAACTGAGATATAGCAAATATATGAAACAAAAGGCGAAAACAAAATTTTAAACAGGTTGAAGAATTATTTAAAAATGATAGAAATTCTTTCGCCTCATAAAACGATCCACTGAATGTAAAAGTTCTCTTTGGATTTGCAGCATTGGCAAACTGGAAAGACCCCAATAGAGACTGTTTTTTATGCACTCATCTTTTAAGGCAGACAAAATAGGGTAGGCAAGATCTTTAAATATATAATAAGCAATGTCATATAATGTTTCATATTCGTCTCTCTCCTCGACTCAAGAATTGAAACTTAACTCAAATTTGGTTGGTTAAAAAAAAAGACATTTTTATGTTTTTATTTAATAATTGTTAAAAAAATGGTTTAAAAATATTTAAAGCAAAGATGGTCAAAGTAACATATTAAAACATAAAAATTTTGAATATAAATATTTTTTGAATTATTTTTTTATATTTTGTCTATTGCCTTTATTTGCATTTATTCCTTTAAATATGGAACCTTTTACAGACCTGCCCTTATCCACTTCCAACTTCTATTTCTACACAATTTAATTAAATATTTATGTCTACAATTGCTTAAACTGTAACTTAAAACTAAAATGAATAAATTGATCTTTATCACTCACCTTTTATGCCATATTTGACCTATGCATTTAGGCAATATATTTTCAGTTGAATATCCTTGATCGCAGTGATCGTTGGCAGCTGCAGCAATAAATTTCACTTAAACTTTTCTGATGATTTGCTTTGTTTTGTTTTTTTTTTTCTTTCTATTCTTTTTTATAATTTGTAAACAAAGAATTTTTGTGATTTTGGCAAACAAAAAATTAAAATTCGTTTATTTGTATTTTTCTGCAAAAGAAATGTGGATTTTAATTTATTGCATTTATTTAAGAGATATTTGGGCGCACATTCTTGTATATATCAAAGAATTGTTTAGATCATGCCAAATGCGATTTGCACACACACAGTCACACTCATGCACACACACACGCTCTCTTTGAGCGAGAGAGACTCGGTTCAATGAGCAAGTCGAGCGAACGAGCGAACGAACGAACGAACGTTGGAACGAGTGAGCAAATGAGCGAATGAACCGACCAAACGAAACGGAACCGGTTTGAGTTTTCTTAATGGTACCAATGAGATACACAAACACCGTTAGATCTACGAATTGTGTTGATTATGTTGATTTTTGCATTTCGTGTTACGTGCCAACTTCTTCTTGTTGTTGTTGTTATTGTTGCTGTTGGTTTTTTTCATTTTTTCTTCTCTTATTTATTTGGCAAGCGAACCCAACAGGTCCGCCGCTGCCGCCGCCGCAATGGCTAATTGCAAGCCTAGCCAAACACACGTGGAGAACTGGAACAGCCAAAGCAAAGCAAAAGCAAAGCAAAAGAGCAGCACAAATATTTAAGATTGAGAGAGAGGGAGGGAGAGAGAGAGATGTCTTGAAGGCAGCCAACCGCATGAAAATGGGAACAGCTGCACGAATATTGGGCCACAATTCAATATAAATATATATATATATATACAGACAAACTTATGTGTGTGTATGTATGTCTATATGAAGCTAGACTGTATGAGCTTAACATATGAAATCATTAGTAATGTCTATGGGTATTATGTAGCAGTATAACTGTATATGCATAACAAATATTCTAATTGGTAAGCCAACTTGTTAGCCAAAACAAACTTTTTGACTATGCTACGTGCTGCTTGATGTGAATAAAGCAGTTGAAATATAATGAAATATTTGAAGTAAAGATCTGAATCGTATAATATGGGTAGACATGTGTAATGGAAAGAGATAGCAATAGAATTGACACATAACATAATGGTGTAACAGTGTTTCAATAATGTATTCGGACAGCAGAAGGGAATTTTAGTTTTGGGCATGAAAAAAGGCGTCGGAAATTTGTGTTTTTTGTTTAACTAACCAAATGCTAACTAAACTAAAACTAAAATTTAACTAAATGCTTGCAAAATACTATCAAGAGTTTAACAAATTGAATTTTGGCCATTTTTAATCGATTTGTCATCGATATTAAAGTCTTTCTGTATATAATTAATACTTTTTAGCCGACTTCTCCTTATTTTTCCCCTCAACCTTACGCTGCTACTGTACAAAGACATTCTTGATACACTGTATATACATTCATCTAAAATCCTATATTATTTAGATTAAACATTCTTAAACATTATTTTGAAGATCAACATGATATATGTAAGGTCTTGAAAAATATTAGTTCAAGACCTTATATATGTATATCATATCAAATATTAGTTCAAGACCTTACATATGTATATCATGTAGATCTCAAAAATAATGTTTAAAAAGATTTCGTAAATATGTTCAGCTTTAATATAATAATACATATATCTAAACACAGATAGAGACATTATCTGTCTATCTCTAAAGTTCTCCCCCACCTCGCCAGCTGATCAATTGTATTAAATAAACAAATCTTTAAGCATTCTCATTGTCTGCCATTTACAGCCATAAATTTATTGGCCATAAACAATTGGCATAAACAAATAAATTTAATTTGTTGTTCTCTTCTTCTTCTTCTCCTCAAGCTCTTTCAATTATCCAAAACAGCTTTTGCCCAAGCTGAATGCTTCTTAGAATCCAAATTGTTTCGTTTATTTGTTCATTTGTAAATATGAACGATTAACAATTTGTGTAAACAAATTCACTCGAAAATGTTTATTGAAACTCTGGTCACGTTTTCGCACGACGTTAATTTCATTAATTTATCTAATAGTTGGGATCTAGCAAATGCTAACTGATGATTCAGCCAAGTGCTTAGGGAACGAGTCTCTCTGGCCCCAACACCCAGTTGCCGAGTGTCGAAAAACCAGTTTTCTCTTTGTCGCCTGATCTGATTGCAGTTTGTCGAACGACTTGGTCAACAGGCTTAACTCGGCGAAACGGCAGAAAAACAAACAGGTAACCCGCTCTAACTTTTGCCATGACCAAACTCAAGAACTCGTTACGGAACGAAAGTGGAAACAAATATACATACATATATATATATACGTTTGTGTGTATATTATATATGTATATTGAGTCGTAACACCTCTTAAAAGTCAAATGTATGTGGCTAAAATGCTGAGACAAATTTTAAGTAAATATGAAGTGGGCGTAAAACAATTTGGATTAGATAAAAAAGTTGTGGCAAGTTATATTTTGATATCAAAATGTGGTTTAGAATATCGCTCTAAGATATATGAGATATTTGAGATATAAGATAAGAGCCTTACAATCGATCTTTTTCCATCATGTATCTTATATCTTATGTATCGCTTAGAGAGAGGGATACTAAGCGATACATAAGATATATGATATGTGATATCAGAGTTATTAGATTTATCAGATATATAGACGGAATTATATCAGTTTGATGTGGAGTATATATTATATGGAGTATTATCTTATTGATTTCAAAGAGTTATAACATTTTCCATATAAGATATGCACGCGATATAGAGAGATAAAATATGATGGTAAATTTCTTCTCTGCCTTAGTTCCTATCCCATTAAATTTATATCAAATGATTGATAACTTTTGATAAATATCATGAAAATCATGAAACGTTTCAAATTTTATAATTCCATATAAAAATTCTTAATAAATGGTATTCAGTATACTATATTGAGATAATTTTAAACAGAAATATCTCAAGCTGCACTCTCTGATCTCCAGTTCCCCCTCACTTGCCTAAACTTTAATATGATTATATTCAAATTCGATTGATAAAAAGTGAAAATCCAATTTCGCATTTTAAGATTATAAAAACTCCACTTGAAACGAACTGAATGCCATATAGGAATGTCAATAATCTTAAAATGGAATTCCATAGGTGACAAAAATGAAAAGAAATACAATTTTTGGACTTATTTGTAGTGGCTGGCGCTTTTTTAAGCCAACAGTGAAAGTGTTGGCCACGTTTCACAAAAAGGGAATTATTTTTGGACTAAGCGAGCTTTCAAAATATCACCAAAATTTAACTATCTTTTGTTCCTGCAAATTAAATATATAATATATTCACCTAATACCCAATGAATATTTAGTATGTATATATTTAACTTTTATTTAAATTTCTTTATTAAAATATTTTTTCATCTAATAATTTTCCATCATTTCGTATAGCAATAAAAAATATTGATAAAGGGATAAATAAAATAATTAACACGAGTTTGATAATGTATTTAAATGTGCATTTAATGGTCATAATTAAGCTTAGCTAAAAGCTAACATTAACTAACTGTTTATGCTGGCCAAGCTAACTAATTTAATGTATTTTTTCACAAGACTCTCATAAATGTCCATTAAAGTGCGCTAAACGATGTTACGATGCGAATTTTTCGCTATTATGGGGCATATTTAGCACATGCTGGCAGCTAGATAAATATATAAAATATTTTTGTATATATATATTATACCATTCATTTGTCAATAAAATATTTGCATTTCATCGGCTCATAATTATGTAAAATGGTTTTGCAGCCAAGGCCAAAGTACTTAGCGTGCACCGAACTTATAAATTTGGACGTATTCGTCTGGCAAAGAACGAATATGCAAAAATAAATCAATGGGCAACAAAATAGTAAAGCCATAACAAGTACGGTACTAGAAGATATCCTCTCTATATAAACATATATGGCAAAATATATTTAAATAATTGGCAAGAAATTGGGAATTGTTTGTATGGAAATAGAAATGATTTTGATTGATTTTTCAAAAGTTTTTGAACTGCTTTTAGATAAAAATTTAAAATATTTGCAGGCTTTTGAATCTTAAATCTATGGCCGGTAGGTTCTATAGACCATAACTATTTTCAAGATTAAAAATATAGATATAAAAAAAAAATATAAATATAAAAAAAAAAAATATAAATATAATAAATATTGAGTTATATTATTTATATAACTCAATTTCAACATTTTAGTCTAAATATAAATAATAAAACCAGATGGAAACTTCTAGATATGCTATGACATCTTCCAATATCTAAAAAGCATTCACTAGAAACTAAAAATTTGTTTATATTTGAAATCAATTAGAAATGCTTTCAGTTGAATGTTCAAAAAGAAAGTCTTAAAAAAAATATTTCGAATGAAATTAGCTAGAAAGATAAATATTAAAATTTTGAGCTAACGGCCCTAGGAATCAAAGTGCATATATATTTTTCAGTAATATTATTATAATAATATTAATAATTACATTATTACGAATTCTTTACCATATTTTATTTTTATTTTTATAGTTTATCTAAAGCCCAAAGAAATTTAAAGCGAATTACTCAAATCTATGTTCGAGTACTAAAAACATAAGTCCATAAACCCAAAAGCAGATGTAGCTTAGATTTTAAAAATAAACAATATAGAATCGTACATTTAGAAAAAACTTCTTCAGAACTTATTGCGAACGTGTTTTCTAAACTAAATTGGTAAATGTGTGTTCAATAAGTGAAGTGTAAAAAGACTTAATGAGGCAAAGACTAAACAAAAACTCGAAAGAAACAACAAAGTAAAATCGATTAGCAAGCGCAAATGAGCAAATGGCGTTAGTTTAACACCCTATGCTAACAAGTATACAGGGTGATTGAAGAAGAAGAAGTACATACATAGATATAAAATAAGACAAAGAAAAACCTTTTGCGTTGTGGGGGAGCTGAGCGAGAAAACTCGAATCGAATCTGTAACAAGTGCGCCTGCAAGTGTACATACATACAAACACGCACACACACACACACACAAAAGCCTACATACATATGTATGTAAGGCAAAACAAGTCTTGAAGCTGCGCAGGGGGGGTCGAGTAGGTGCGAGGGGGACAACATATGACTGGGCAACGGACTGAGCTTCTGGTCAGACAAGACAAGACAGAAGCCCAAAAGAAGAGAAAGAAAAGACGAGACATGTCTCAACGTGTTTGTGTGTGTAGGGGCACACTGCACGCCTGTGGTGGTAAGTGGATTAAAAGTACAAAATCACCTGGCATTGATATATAATTTTCATATTCAATATTTCTATGCGTTTGTTGTCGTTGCTTTTTCAGCTGTTATTGCTGCATTTATTGTGCATTATGCAAAACACTTGCACCTCGCTTTTGTTATTGTTTTTGCACCTCTCTTTTATGGTTGCTTTCTCAATGTGTGCACACACACACGCACGCACACACATGTAAGCACTCTGTTTGGCTTGCAGTTGCATCACTTTGAGTGTGTGTGTGCGTGTGCGTGAGTGTGTGTTTTGGGATTTTTGAACTAAATTGGATTCCGTTATTCGTGAGGTTTACCTCTCTTCTTTGCCTTTGCTTCGCAGCTTAAAAACTTGTATTAATTATGATTATTACAGTGAATTTTTGTTGTTAATTATAGTTGTTATTGTTTGCTTGGTTGATTGACCCTTTAATTGCACATGATTTTTGTATGTTTTTTTTTTGTTTGTTTGTTTTAGCAAATGCACATTCACACACACACGCACACACACACTGGCAAAATCCATGCAATTCTTATGATTTTTTATTTAAATTTCTATATTCTTAATGAATTCAATGTATAAACACCTTATTTGCTTTAGGTTACGCGTCTTGTTGCTTTTGTTATTGTTTTAAAAAAACACTGTAAATGCGTCAAGTTGGCATATTTCTTGGCAGCCAAAAACAGCGCGCAGCACAACCGTACCGTATGAAATCCAACAACAAATTAAATAACAATGCGAGCAACGCTACCAGACGACGTGCCTGACACAGCAAGACTAGCTGGCAGCCTCTCTTCGTCGCTGTTGCGCGCATGCAGCCAACTTCGTGTGACGCAAAATGCGCTCGCACGCTGTTAAAGCTGGCTGCTGTTAATTAACAGTGGGCGCGCAATGTTAGGGCATTTGAATTGAGTTTCTTGTAATTTTAAGGGTTTTTGATTTTATATTAAATTGTTTATGCTAAAATACATGATTTACTTAAGTAATACTTGTCTTTTTCTTTTGATTAACATAGACATTAATAGCGCTTATATATGGTAATGAGACCAGTGCAATTTTAAGAGCTGAGCGGCGATAATTTTTGATTTTAAATGGATTATTTATGAATGAAGTTGGAATTAGCAGTGCATTAATTAAATTTAATTAAAGTTATATTTAAATTTCCGATTGGTTTGCCTTTTTGGCATCGCTGGGCGGCTTGTAGAACCACCAGGCGCCCAGAAAGAACAAAACGGAGCACACTTTGCCCACCAGAGCTAGGAGCCACATGTAGCTGGAATGAGAGGAGGATGAAGTGGGATATATCTATGTCTATATGTAGTCCACCCCCTACTAACCGACTTATGTAGAAATTGTCGTAGACTAGGCAGGCGCCGCCTGCTTGAGCATCGCAGGATTCGTGCCAGAGCACGCAGGATTCGTCAATGAGTGCGCCAAAGATTAGCGGAGCTGGAATGGTGCCCATCAGACGCACCTTGATCCATTGCAGGCCCAAAGCAAACGAGCGCTGCTCATCCTGCACGCATCTATGATAAAGAGGATTAGTATGCATCCATCAATCAATCAATCAATCAATCACTTGGCCTACCTGAGCGTGGCTGAGAGCGCCGGCATCGTGGCCAGGAAGGTGAAGAGCATCAGGACGAAGCAGAGCGCCACGAAGTAGGGCAGGCTGTGGCAGCCGGACTCGCACATGACATTGGTAGCGTCGCCGCCCAAGTGGGCGATGCAGCTGCAGTTGCTGTAGCTCTTGAGGGTGTCCAGCTGCTGCTCCTCGCCGCAGCCCGCAAAGCAGGGGCTGTAGTACATGACGCCATCGGCGCCGCAGATGGGATCGTAGTTGCTGCGGCTGCAGCCGCAGTTGGCATTGCAGCTGGCCTCCAGCGTTAGGGGTAGTCCCACCTGGGCTTTGTCGTAGGGGGCGGTGACGCCCGCGAAGGCCGCGTTGGGGCAGCTGACCAGGAAGCAGCTGGTGAAGAAGGTGGCCACCAGCGTGGCCAGCAGGCACATCTTGATGATGCCGCCGCAGGCCAGCTGGAGCCGCTTCACCAGGTAGCCGCCCAGGAAGGTGCCGCCGCCGCCCGCGGGCACCGTGATGAGGCCCATCACCAGGGCCGAGATCACGGGCGAGATGCCGAACTGATTCTCGATCTGCTTGGGCAGGAACGCGGCGAAGCCCGCGATGACCAGCCCCTCCGTGGCGCCCGCCAGGTTGAGGAAGAAGAACGTGGGATTCCGGAACAGCGTCAGCACCGCGTGTGGCAGCTCGCCAAGGCGCCGACGCTTCTCCAACTGCTCTGTCCCCGACTCCTCCACCGCCGCCGTCCCACCCGCCTTGGCCTGCGCCGTCTTCTTCGTGTGCGCCTCCGAGACCTTGGCCAGCTGCAGCTTCTCTGCGCCAGGCAGCGCCTTCGGGTAGCCAAAGATCGGGATGGCGATGAGCACACAGACGACGGCGGCAAACACGAAGCCAATCCACCAGGCGCCTATCCACACCTTGCTGTCGCTCGTCAGGCTTAAGCTGGGGAAAATGATAAAAAAAATGGGAAACTATTTAAATAAATATGCATTTTTTTTCATAATAAAATATGTCTTAAAAAAATGAAAAATATTATAATTAATAAAAAATGTTTTTTTAGATTAAAATATATGTCTTAGAAAATGAGAAATTAAAATTAAAAACTAACGAAAATATTAATAAAAAAAAAAAGAAGATAAATAATTTCATTGTATAAAATTGTAAACTTGGGGTGAAAACATAAAAATTAAATAATGAAATATATATAATATGATTTTTTTTAAATATCAAAAAAATTTATAAAAAAAAAAATAAAAAAAATATATTATAAATTTAAGTTCTTATATTAATTTATAATAAGGTTTCGCGATTTGATTTTGTTTTAATTAGTTTATAAATTTGAAAAAATAATGAATTTACAATTTAATTAAATATATTCTTATTATTTATTAATTTCCAATCGTATTAATAAATTATTAAATTTATTAATAGTTTCAGGATAATAGTCAAATTTGTTAATAAAAAATATTTATAAGAGCTTCATTTAATTTTATATGTAAATTCAAATATTTATTAATTTTATAGCAAATGTAAATCATTTTTATTTTTATCTATTTTATTTAAGTATCTATTTTTATCTATTTTATTTAAGTATAAGTATAGCATATTCTTTAACTTCAAATATTTTATTGCCCGCAATTCCTCATCCTATCTTTTATAATAAAGTATTCCTCACATAAATTGTCGTTAATTTACATTTATATTTATAAGCCGAAATATTGTTATAAACTTCGTTTTGTCACAAACATAAACGAGCATTTGCTTATGCCCTGTAATTTATGAAAATGTGTAAGAGTGGGGTATATGTTTGCATGCGTTTGAGGTATGAGGCAGGCAGAGGCAGTGAAAGAGGGAGACCCAAACGAAGAGATAGAGTGAAGGCTGAGGCAGAGATAGAGCGAGATCGAGAGCTAGATTGAGAAGTCAAGCCAGAGCTAGAGATAGAGAGGGAGAGACAGACGCTGAGGCTGAGGCTGAAGTAGAGACATAAGTAAGGGCAAAGCTACAAGCTGAGAAAAAGGCAGAGTCAAAAGCTGAGGCTAGAGAGATAGTTAGAGCTAGAGATCGAGAGCTAGATCAAGAAGCAAAGGCAGAGCCAAAGACAGAAAGACAAGCAGGGGCAGAGGTAAAAACGCCAAAAAAGGCAGCAAAATGCCAGAGAGTCGAAGGCAGAGCGTACATAGAGAGAGCTCAAAGCTGAGAAAAAGACAGAGTCAAAGGTAGAGCCAAGAGCTGCTCTCTGTCTACCTTCCTGTCTAACTATTCAACGCTCCATACTTCTGTCTATCCATGTATGAACCCTTCGGTATTTCCGATTAGATTAACTATATTTTTTTTTAATGTTAAAGCCTCTTCGCAATAAATTAAAGTTGATCATAATTAATTTAGATATTCATACCATTTTTTGCCATATAAAAATATATACTATATATACCAAATCCACTAAGCATTACTAATCACACCTATAATCTATATAAGTCTCTGAATTCTCTTATATATAATTAACATAGCTAAAAGCTAGGCTCGCCATGTTCAGGGTATCCCTTAGTCATGCACTTCCTCCTAATTTACCTTCACTGCATACTTTTTTGATACCTTCACATAATTTAGTAGCTCACCGAGCGTAAAAGTGGCAAACGCGAGTCACCAAGCAAAGGCCAAGCTCCCAGCTCCCAGCTCCGAGCTCCGGGTTCCCAGTTCCCAGTTCCGTATGACTTATGGCATCACCTTGACAATAAGCCGTGCGGCTTATCCGTGCAATGCAACGCCGCGAAGCGTGCTACAACTCTCAGTGCTTGGTAAATCAAACAAATGCCCCACACCCACGCCCACATCCCAATCGCATTCGCACCTTATTTGCCTCGTTGTCAGCACGAAATGTTGTTTTATTAGTCTCCGGAGATGTTAACGCGACGGCGTGCTTTGTGTTTGTGGCATTTGCCGCTGCCACTGATGCTGCTCCTGCTCCTGCTCCTGCTCCCGCTGCTCCTGCTCCTGCTGCTGTTGCCCGGGCAACAAATCAGCCAGTGAACCACGCCGACTGCCCCACAGGAGCCGCCATTAAAGCCATTCGCTGCTGCCCTCTTCGGGCTTCAAGTGCGCCGCGCGATTAATAACAATCATCGCGGATTTATCAGTTGCTTAAGCACTATCAAAGTTGTGTATATATATAGATATCTACTTACTCAGCTGCATCCACGGTAACAAAGTCCGTGTAGATGAGCAGCAATTGGCCGCCCAGCACGTAGCCAACCGCCGGCCCAATTATGGCCATCGTGTAGTAGATCCCTGCGAAAAGCGAAAGTGGCGAATGTTCTTCAATCGTTTAATTAAACAAATAATTAAAGGGCCATGTGTAGGTGTGGGGGTGTGAGTGTGTGGGTGTGGATGTTTGTAGAGTTAAGAGTGAAGAGTTGAGAGATTTATGGATGAATATAGCCAACTGCGTGATGCCCTGTGCAGAGTCTTAGAGGAGATTTATAACTGGGGACAAGTTGGGATTAACTATATGATTATATGATTATGCCTAGCACTACTTAACTATATATAGCTATACATTTAATTCCAGAGAGAGAGAGAGAGAGAGAGAGAGAGAGAGAGCGAGAGAGAAATATAGAGCGAGAGAGAAAGATAGAGTGAAGAGGAGATCAACAGAGGCCATAGAAAGAGAGAAAGATAGAGTTTATTTTATAATGATTTTATTTAGTGTATATCTTGAAGGCAGTTGCTAGACGCGTTCACCTGGAACCTATTCATATTAAAATCTGAATTATCATTAAATATCATTATCATTAAATATTCTCCTTCAATTAGTCTATCAACAAATACTTTAAATTTATATATACGAGAATATTGTATTCAATATTAATAGTTACAACTAATAGAATTATTACTGTATGCACTATTTTATCTAATTATTTGTTGAGATGCATACAGGTTTATCTAAGCTTCCAATTTAGGTCTAAGGCCTTAAGCACAATAATTCTGTCTGTTTTTCTTCTTCAATCAGGAAAGTACGAAATCAGTTGTAATATCTACATTCAGATAGATAGATAGATAGATAAATATATGATAGACAGAGTGATAAACGGATGATAGAGGGATGAAGCGTTAGACGGGAGGGATACACGAACGGACGAACGGATAAATAGACGAACGCATAGACGAATGGACGGGTTGATAGGCAGACATACAGATATAGAAGTTGACTCAGCATGCTGCTCCTGATCAGAAATATTAATACTTTAAGGGGTCTATCATGCCTATTGTAAATATGTAAAATTTATTTATTTATTTAGACAACATTGAATATATTCCAGCTGTAGACTATATAGATTATACTGCTAGTAATATAGCTGCTACAATTAATAAAATTAACTTTAATAAAAAAATATCTCACTAGTTAAAAACCTAAGCAAAATAATTTTGCATCCACAAAATATTTAGATAAATAAAACTGATACAAACTAAAAGAGATAATAAAGTCTCTCTCTACAATAATTTATTCCAAAAATTAGCTGTGCCTAGATCTTTTAAAATTTCTCAAGTAAATGAAATACTTTTCAGCTCACCCACTAATTGTTTGCATTTGGCATCAATTATTTAGTCAGGCTTTGAGGCACAAAAGGCTGAAGGAGGAGGAGGAGGGGCTGCCTGGCTGGCTGGCTGCCTGGCTGATTGTTTTGGCAATAAGTCGATGCATGTATTATCATTTGGCTGCATCTTAATTTGCATGACAATGGGAAAAGAAAGAGCAGAGACAAGTGTCAGGGGGGAGCAGGGATAGGGCCAGGGCCAGGGCAAAGGCAACTGTGAATCTAATAACTTGGGCTGCTCCGTGCCAGAGTGTTTATCCCTTTCGAATGCTGCTGCTGGTGCTGCAGGCGGAGCAACAAATAAATAAATGAAAAAAGTATTGGGAAAATCCCCAAAAGCGAATTTCAATTGTTTCAAAAGGCGCAGACGACGTAGCTGGACGGGCCTTGATAACTCCGAATGCTGTCGGATTGGGAGCCACGATAAACTTAACTAAGAGGCAATAAATTGCGCCGGCTGTCTTCAAGCTTAGCGCGTGTCCCGGGCCCTAGCCTGACATCAGGTCCTGGCCCCGCCGAATTGCGCCTGACTCAGCTTTAAAATTGGGTCAACAAGCGGGCGGCAGTGGCAGGAGGCGGAGCAGGAGGCCAGACGCAGATGCGCTTGGGCCTGGGGTGCAAATAGTAAATAGTAAATTCACTTCCCTTTGTCGTCCTTTGGCATCGTTTGGCAATATGGCAAATAAAAATAAATATGCATGTGTGTGCGAGTGTGTGTGTGTGTGTGTGGAACTAATAGATCCTTTGATATGCCCGCAAGGAGCCGGAGCAGACAAAGCTGCGCAAAGTTTGCCCAGAAATGTCGCTTATCAATGCGACAGTTGAACTTACCCAAGTAAACAGAGGACATCTTTGTGGACACATTCTCATCCAGATAGGTTACGCCCAGCGTGAAGAGCGGCGAGGCGCCGGCGCCATGCAAAAGTTGCGCCGCAAAGAACAGCCAGACCGTCCAAGTTAGACTCTCGCCCAGCTCCTGCTGCTCCTCCGCCATGCCAGCGCCGCAAGCCAGCTGCAAGACGCAACGCAGTTAGTGCTATTTGACCAGGTCCCCTTCCCACCCCCCCCCCTCCCTCCCTTGCCCACCATCGTCGTCTGATTCGCCTGGCCATCGCGCTCGCAGAGATTCGCCTCGGCTATGGTCGCCCGATAGCTGCCGGCCAGGAAGTGCGGCAGCGAGAAGATCAACGAGCCGAGCCCCATCAGCAGCAGCCCAATGGCAATGAAGCACGGCTTCGACGCGCCCTTCCGCCCGCCGTAATAAGTCACAGGCACCAGGCACACAAACGACGCCAGATCGTAGCCACTGGCCACCAGACCCGTCTGCCGCGAGCGCAGCCCAAAGCGTCGCTCGATGGTCGAGATGTTCACGTTGACGAAGCCATTGACAATTAAGCCTGCAAAGGGATTAGTGAAGGGAATTTATGAGAATTTATTTGTAATTTTTATTATTTATAGAAAAATATATATTAATATATTTAATTATACAAAAACTTTAACTGTCTGAGTTTATAGCTGGAAGCAATGCCAATGTTTCGCTCTTCAATTAAATTATTTAGTTAGGGATATACTCAATATTAAACGAGAGTCGAAATGGTATTTTATTTATTATATTTTCTATTAAAAACTAAATCAATTCTTATCAGAAATCGCTTTGCCTAAAACGTAATATGATAAATTTGTTTAAATTTTTAAAATATTTAGAAAATGTTGATAATTTACACAATTTTGTCATATTAAAAAAAATATATATATATTTTTTGAATTCAATTTAAATTATTTTTATATAATAATAATAATAAATAATTTATATATATTATAATATACAATATAAGCTGCCTAAACCACATTTGGGTTTTTAATGTAAATACAAATTTCAATATAATATATAAAAATACATATACATTAACAAATAAAACAATAGTAAAAAATAATATGAAAAAAATATATAAATATATAATAAATATATATATAAAAAATAAAAAATATAAATACAAATATTATATTTTAAAGGACTTTGATTTAAGTAATTTATATATTAGGTCGATCACTAAGTAATTTTATTTTTTAAAGCAATTTATACTTTATATATTTATATATAATATTGTATATTTTTTCCTTTAAAAAATACACCAATATAAACTCCAATAAACTCCTAAAAACCAATAAACTCATAAAAAATAAAGCAAATATATAAAATATAAAAAAATCATGCTGTAAGCTGTAACTAATTCGGAATTGTATTTAAAGCCAAGCGCGTTTAACCTGGCTCGAGTCAAGAAACTCCCCAAACACTATTCAGGACTATTACAGCATCAGCATCATCCCCCAAGGCGGACGTCATAAAAAATAAGACCAGCTAAGATGATTTTATGACTCGAATTGTTGGCAAAATCAACAGATTGAAATACAATATGAAACAGGGAGAGAGTAGCAACGGGGGGCAGGCTATAAATTAAATATCTGTACGACAAATTGATTTTGCACATAAATATATATATAGATGTATATATATGTATATGTATATGTTTATAGAAGAGATATTTGTGAGGTGTTCGGGCTCATTGTGTTTACAGCAAATTCAATTTATTTTCCAATAATCGAGCTGCTTGAAAAATGTCCTTTTAGACACACACGCTGGACACACGTAGATGAGCTGAGCTGCGTTGCCTTGCCCCCTGCTGAGTAGGAAAAAATTGTTAGGGGACGGAGGCAAGTCTATTCTGGTTGGGGAGACTTAAATGTCTCAAGCACTCATAAGTCATTTACCCCTGAAAAGTGCAGTAATATGGATCAATTTCCTTATGTGTGTAATGCCAACCCATTCCAATTGGAGGCGGGCAGCGAGTCGAGGTTCGCTTCGAAGTGAAGTGTCCTTTGTGTCGACATTGTTGCATACGTGACAATCAACCGATTTGTTTATGCCCAGCAATTGGCCTTTGAAAGACTAAAGATGGGAAAACCTTTAATTAGCAAATGTTGCTGGGAAACTGGAAAAGGTTCTTAAAAAAGGTTCATCATTCAAATTGCATTAAAGTCTAAAATGAATTCAGAAGAAAATGTAATTTATTTACCACCATTTTCTATCCAGTAATTTGCATATTATTAAATAAATTTAGGGAAAAAATAAAAATATTGAATATATTTTAGAAATACCAATAGAAGCACTAGAAAATTCAAATTTATATAATACAAAAATTATTTTCTTCACGCTAAATGAAATATGTTTGTGTATAAAATTAAAAATGTCTTCTTAAAACATAACAAAAATTGTTTAATAATTTAACTAACAAGTAAAATATGTATAAAAAATGTTTAAAAAAAAACTTAAAGTAAATACTTTATAAAAAAGGTAAAAGAAAAATTTCTTAAAAAAATATATATTTTAAAATTTATATGTAGAACTTATACTGTACTTTGCTTTCCTATAAAAATAATCCAAAATTCTTTAAATATTCATTTAAGCTAGCTCGATTCTATTTCAAATTATTTTCTGCTAAATTAAAATAATTTTTTGTTTGCTTAAGTAATTTTTTTATATTTCAATTTTTATTATCATTATTTATCAATAATTATTATAAATAATTAAAAATTTATTAACTAAATTCTATTTGAAATTATTTTCGGCTAAATTAAAATATTTACTATTTTAGGTAATTTTTGTATATTACAATTTTAATTATTGTCAATAATAATTATTATTAAAATTGTATTTTTACAATTCTTTTTTATTACTTATTATTTGTTTTATTATTATATTAACTATAATTTTATAAAAAGTCATACATTTTTTGATTTATAAATTTAATTTTCATATATATTACTTATTTTCCCAGGTGAATTCCCATAGCAAACAAATATTTTTATAGCTGTCTAATTTGGTCGGATGGCACGCAATGGACACACGCTTTGTAATTAAAACAATAAAGCGTTAAAAACTGTTGTTCAACGGGGGAAATGGAAAATGGGAACTGGGCCGTAGAGGAAGCCGGCGATGGCTGTAATCCCAAATTGTAGCGGATGATTTATGTTAATGCCATGTCAACTGATTAATATTTTTGGTCACGTGCCGCCATTCATAACTGTACTGGACAAACACGACCAAAAAAACGACAACAAGAGACGGAGGCAGATGGAGATGGAGACGGAGACGGAGCGTGGAAGGGCTGGCAGCAAGGGAGATTTATCGCTGCACGCGACCTGGCAAACACTTGGAGGCTGGGCGTTCAGCCTTGTCATCACTTTGACACCCAGAGTCCAAGACTAGACAGAGGGGGGGAGGGAGCCAAGCCAAGTCGGAAATGCGCTCACGTAGCGCAATGTGCAACAGATGCCAAAACTGTGGGAATCCATGCATATAATCTGCGCGGGCTTGTTTATGGCACTAGCAAGGCATAAATACAGCCAGAGCCAGCGCCGTCGCTGGGGGCAACCCAAATGGCCGAGCTAATCCCTGGAACAGTGCCTAATCCGTGCTGCCTCTCGCAATTGCTGAATTTTAATTAACCACATGAATATGGAGCTGCCGTGCCGCGGCGTTGCCACGGCGACCAGCTCTCGACGCTTTGCATCGCCCCGATTTACGCCTATGACAACGCGCACTCCGCCCAGCTAGCCAGAGCCAGCTCCAGTCAAGCCTCCCACTTGGTCACATCCTTTCAAACTATTCACAGTCGACAGTTTTCTTCCTTTATTTTTTGTATTTTTGAGGTTAATGCATCCTCAGGCTAGATAGAAGGAGAAAAAAACGGTGTCTGTTGACTGCTTCGGGGGCTGATATTAATTATTAACTCGTTTCCCATTCAGCCAAATGCTTTGGCCCCGCCAAGGCGCTTATCTGTTACACACAGCCTTCGGCTGGGAGCCCAAACTCTGGCAGAAAGCCGGAAAATTGCCCGTGCCATGCTCAGCGATGCTAATGAAGCGTTCCACTTGGCTCAGCCTCCAGCGCGTCACACTTTCAGTTTATCAACGAGCTCCAAATGCAGCCCCGCCGCGAAGTCTATTTAAGATATTTAGGCTTGAGCGGCTTGAGCAGATTGGCACCCAATTACAGGAGAGTTTTAAGTAACCTGGGCTATATTTTTAATTAATTGACATAATTAGTCGATCAACAATTTGATTTAAATTGAAATTTAGGTGTTTTTTATGTTGTGCTAAATATTAAAATATTTCAATATTTTGAAAACATTATTAAGATTAGCATAAGCATGTGCACTTCAGGGCTTGAAAAAAATGTCCAAATTTAGGTTCTCAAAAAAATAGTGGTTGCTACAAAAAAGAAAGCTATTTAAAATTAAACACCTTTTTATTTATTTTTTTTTTATGTTTTGTGCAGTGCAGCACTAATATTGCTTTAATAATAATGCATTTAAATATATTTTTTATTTATTTTACATTTTTTTATATGAAATGTATTTAAAAATAAATATATTTAATATAAGTATATTTTGGATATGAAATATATTTTTATATTATTTATATTGAAATTGTTATATGAATATTTTTGTAAATAAAACATGCATTAAAATTTTGCGTATATTTTTTAAATATTAATTTTCTAAACTAAAAGTTTGTTCATTTTCTGACCAATTAGCTGGTTTCAGGGCGGAAGAAGACGTGGCAGACGCCATAAAATATATTTTTCAACTATATTTATGATTCTTTGTAATGTTTATTTAAATTTTTATAGCACACAGTACACATGTATATATCTTTATACATATATAGAGATATTTAAGGCCTGTCCCCATCACCTGTCCTGCACCACAAATCGAATAGTTTTCCAGCATTTTCAATTGCAATTTAAATAAATGCAGCAATTCGCTGCATCATCTTTATCAAGTTTAACTTTTAATAAATTTGCATTTTATTTACTCAGCAATATGGCCTCATTTAATTAAGCCCTGATAAGATAGTACTATCAGATAACAGATAAACTTGCAGTGTCACAACAATTGAATGAGTTTGCACTGGGTAAAAAATTGTATGGAATTGCATTTCTTTATCAATTCATTAAATTCACATAAATATTTTATTAAATTTGATTTAAATTATATTTATTTTTATTTAATATTATATGTCAATTATTATTATATTTTTATTAAATTTGTTTATAATAATTACGAGGTGTTCCACAGTAGGTGTTAAGACACAAATTTTATCTCTTATTCACAAGATAAAGAAACAAAACAGACTCAAACAGCAAAGTGTGTGGGCGGATCAGCGAGACGAAGCTATTAAATGAATTAAGCACGGACCGCAATGAGAATTTGTGTGCCAAATATCCCCCCAATCCCCTGCCCCCTCCACTTACCCTGCAGTGCGCCGCCCCAGCAGAGCCAGAAGAGTGCCCACTTGGCAGTGCAGAAGCATTGCAGCCACTGCGGCTGGAAGCGTCGCCAGCCAAAGCGAGGCTCCTCCAGGCATGTGGAATCCGTGCTGGTGCCTGTGCCCGTGGAGCTGCCCACGCGGCTGGAGCGAGCACTATTGTTATTGTTCATATTCCCATTGCCACTGCCATTGCCCAGCTTTGGCGCGGTCGTGTCTAGTGAGCAAATGGTGGACATGTTACTCGAATCCCCATCAACTGTCTGAGATGTGGACATATTTTATTTGGAGTTGACTTTTAATGCTTTTAGTTCACTCTAATTTCACTCGCGACTGCTGCGATCCGCATCGAACGAAGCGCCAACTGCAACTGAACGCACAGATTTGAATTGCGCCAAGCCAGAGCTCAGCCTCAGTCGCAGCCGCAGCCGCAGCCTCAGCCGTTTCCTGATGCTCGCCGCTTAACAGCGCAGGACTTAACAGAGCTCTGTTAGCCATAGCCAAAAGCAACCCCATTCACACACGCACACACACATACATATACACATCTGTTGGCGTAAACAAACTTTATGAATGAAATTGTATGCCTCGCCTCGTCTCGCCTCGCCTCGCCTCGCTCGCCCGCCCCTTCCTCCACATGGTGCGCATATCAACAGTTGTCAAGATATTTAATTTGATTCTAATTTAAAAATATCTTTATGTTTTCGCAGGCGGCAAATCGTATTTGAAGCGCTCGCCAACTATTTGTATTTTCGTTTTATATCTACCACGAATGACTGAATTTTGTAAATTTTACTTAAGTGCTACTTAACATTGATTACATATTTCAAAATTCCATTATTACCTTACAATAATAATGTTTAGTTCATGTTTCTATTGATAGATGGTTACTACTTAGGACTCTAGAAAATAGGGTATATACGATGATTTTGTATAGGCATAGCGTACGATAATTTTCTGAATTTTTATTAATTTATAGCTAATCTCTTCTAAAAGTCTCTGAGAAGTATTTATATTTATATATTTGGTATAATATATTTAACCAAATTTTAGTCCTATCTAAATAGTTTCATTCCTTTCAAAGACAAACTTAAATATAAATTCACTTATATCAAAGCCGAAAAGAGATTGAAAAAATTAAAAAAAATATTTTAAATAAGTATTTAGACATATATGGATATATATACAAATATTATAAAATCCGGAAATATTTCAGATAATATTTAAAATGTAAAGACATTTATGAATTTATATACAAATACTTTAAGTAATACTTCTAGTAACAGCATTTCATATACAGTTTGCTGATATATAAAGTAGACAACATAACTATGCCTCGCCTTAGAAGACTAAGTTTGTTTCTTGACTAATCCTTATTACAACTACAATAATAATTAAAACGTATACAGATTTTTTTTAATACATGCTATCTTTAGTTATGCTTTATAATTAAGAATTATGTTTGCTTTCTAGGGCATAATTTCAGCTTGTTCTTGAGCAGTCGATTTCTGACGAGGACAAAAGTGCGTATACCCCACTTATATTTCACTAATGTATGTATATTTAAAGATTTAGTCGTTGGACAAAATCGTTCTTATTTATTAGGCATATATAGATGGAAACAGGAAAAGAAAAATACCAGAAATACTTGAAATTCCTTACATATATTAATTTAGTTGAACTGAACAAGAAATAAATAAATATTTAATATATGTATATAATAATATATTCATTCAATTAATTGTACATCTTTAATTTTGGAAATTTATATTTTCTGATATTTTTATTTGAGAAATCCTTACTATCCTGTATTCATCTCTAGACTTGTAATACTAGATTTATTTTAACTTCTTACATCGAGCACTACTCTTTCTATGGACAGACAATTTTCAAAGCATTTTTCTAAAATCGTCAAGAACAAAAGAATGTTGGCAGAAAGTAACGGAAAATTTTCGCAATTTTTCTTTAGATTCTAAAGTAGAAGTGGGCATATTTTTTATTTCCTCTGAGAAAAATACCTTTTAATTTGGCTTTTGTCTTGTGTAGTGCCGGAAATTATTAACAATATATTTTCTTCAATCTTAAATCTTTCTTGAGTCTAACCTGGTATGATAAACCCATCTATAGACTCACTAAAGGGAACAATATAATATCCGAAAAACAGAGTGAGATACGCCACTTCACAAGAAATTTATATAAATGTAACTTAACTCTTGTTTATTCATTTTTTTAATATTCCACCTTGATTTATATTCACATAAAACTTTTCATTTTTCTGCGATGACCCTAAATCTAATATTTTTTGTATAAAAATTTTCCACTTTGCGGTACTAGTATATCATACCTGATTCGAGCCCTTATTGCTTTAAATATCTATAAATACTAATCGAAACTTTTTCTCAACTTAATCCTAAACTAACTTTAAGTTAAACTTCATTGAAATTTTCAATAATATTTTTGTTTTTAATTCCACGGTACGACGCACTGGCATGCCACAACAACTAAAATCTTGAGTTAATTTATTTAGATATAATAAAAAGCTATTCTCAGCAAAGAAGAAGAAGAAGAGGAAGGCAGCTCTTGAACTGGACATTGCATTGTCTTTCTCTTGAACGGGACACACAATCGAATGGGAGCCTCTAGTCGCCCGTCATCATTTCCATGAACTCTGCAATCGATAGATATAGAGATTAGCTATTCAGACTTGGAATTTTCTAATCGAATTACCATCAAAGTCGACGGTGCCTGAGCCGTCGGTATCAATTTCGGCAATGATGCCATCGAGATCGCTGGAGGATAGCTTGTCGTCGAGGGCGGCTAGAATCTCCTTGAGTGTGGACGTGGTTATGTAACCGTTGCCCTCGCGATCGTAGAGGCGGAAGGCCTCCTTCAGCTCCTTCTGTATGGCCTCGGCGTCCTCCTCCTCGAGGAAATGAGCTGCGATGTTGCAGAAGCCATCGAAGTTCACCTTGCCCGTATCCTCCGGATCGTTCTCATCGACCAGATCCTGCAGCTCGCTCTCCTCGAACATCTGGCCCATGCTGTTCAGGATCGTCTTCAGGCGCAGCGTCTCGATGAAGCCCGTCTTCTGGGTGTCAAACATCTGGAATGCCTTGCGCATAATGTCCATCTTCTCGTCGTCCTCCTATACAGCAGCGAATACATAATACGCAAAATACTTGCTCAGATTTTGGATGATATAATAGCCGATGGATGGCCGGCGGCGATTCGTACCATTTTGATGAATATTTTATTATTATTTCGCTGCCGGTTGCTGCTGCCGCTTCGATGAGCGATGCGACTCTGAGTGTGGGGTGGTAGCTGGCCAACTGACTTTCTACATCAACGAGTTGCTGCTGCTGCTGCTGCGTTGGACCGCGAACGTGCACTAATCCGTTCGTCTGGCCAAGATCATTATTTATAAACAACAACAAAAAAAAAAGTTTTCTTTTTGCTAAGTGTGACTACGTCATCAGCACGCAGCACGCTGAGCACAGAGCGCACCCCACCCGCACTCACTCACACACACTCACACACACACACTCACACACTTACTCGCACACACATTCTCACACCTCAGCCATTTGGCCATCCTTCAAGTCGGCTGGGGTTATTGTTGTTTGTTGGGCTTTCGGCCTGGCCGAAAATATAGCCGCAATGCATATAACTGTTGGAATGTGCTGGCGGAGGCTGGCCAGACACTCGGCCAGATCAAAGTGGTGCACGACCAGGTTGATCGCTCGATCGCTATATCTCTCGATCGGTCAGACTAAGGTCGCCCACTGCCGCCACGGATGGCGACGTCATCTACAACTCAACGAGTGCCGGAAAAAATCAAACAAAGTGCAGCAAAAACGAGCGAAAAACAAGTAAGTCCGCTGCAATTGCGAGCGTATTCGGTGGGCTGATACGCGCTCACAGGGCGATGAGAAAATTTGTGAGAAAAACTGGAATTTTTATGGAATTGCAAAGGGTGTGAGTAAGAGAGTTTATAATTTGCTTTAATGCCGTTTGGTTCAGTCTGGATAGCAATTCAAATTTTAGGGCTATTACCTTTCGAACTACTCTCAAGTGAGCTACTCTTAAGTAAACTGCTCTTAAGTGAATCCCTCTCAACTGTATCCCATAACCACAATTTTATATATAGATAGATAGATTGATGACTGATTCTGGTAATATTCTCTTTGAAGAAGAACAATATTGGGATCTGATTATATCTTCTTGCTTATTCCTAATTAAATCTCTAAACTAATTAGAATATAATTTAGCTTGTAATATTCATATTCGCAATTATATTTTCGTCTTTAAACATCCATAGAATTGATTGAATTTACGTTATATATTATATTATTACCTACATATCATATTTCTTATCTCCTGATATTCATTTCAATGCAGAGATATAGTATTTTTATTGAAGTATCTGTAATGAAAAAAAAATTGATAAATTAATAAGGATCTCGTCAGTAATCTTAATATAAATGCAATTGGTTCGTTCACTAAGTACTTTTTGCAAAACCTTTCAAAATATATAATAAACTATCTATTTAATAATTACAATAACAATTGACGACTTTGAAAAAAGGGTAGATCTTTGATATATATTATATTTATATATATTTTTTAGATCTTTGATATATGATATATATGATATACAACCTTGTTCCTAAGCCGTCAATTGCCATTGTAATTTTTTAATTTAGTATATTATAGTACATACTAATCAGATTTAAATTTTCAATTAAATTATTTAGCACTAGATTGTAATTAATCGAAGCTAGGAATATAGTCCATCAAATTTATCAACTACTATAGTCTATAGTAGTAGGGGTATTCACTAATATACAGCTAAAATTTCAAGTCTCTAGTGACAAAAGAACTCGAGTTCACTTGGATAAATCGATTAAAAATCCAACGCTCTAGACTTCCAAACGTAGATTACATAATCTCAAATCGGTTATGGTCCACTGCAAATATGCCCATCTTTAATTTTCTTCAATTTATGAGCGCGTATAAAATTATACAATGTTGAGTCGAAGAGGCGCAGCAGAGATTGTCTAAAATATCGACCTCCCCCCTCTGCCCCGCCCCCTCCGAGTCAGTCACTAAAAATCGGCTATAAACGTCCTCACAATCAGTCACAAAATCAGCGCAAATTTCTCACGGTAATTGTATTTTTAGTACTTTATAGCAATTTTTGTCCAAATGATCATGAGCAGTGGGCCAGATGTCGATGACGATGCCGATGCTGATGGCGCTGGCGTTGGCGCTGCTCTTGCTCTGCCGCCATAGTTACGGAGCGCCCACAAAAATTTCACCTCTCCTCCGGGCGCGTAAATTGTTTTCTGAAAAAAAAAGCAACAACAACAACAACGGCAGAAAAAATGTTGATGTGGTTTTAGATTTTTGCGTTAAAATAAACAAACAGGCATTTCAGCTCTGGCAAATGGACATCAGAATTGTTGGACGTGCACCAAGCCCCGTGGACAGGTCGAGCGGGAGGCGTGGTGTTGCAGGCGGCCTTAAAGTGAGCGAGTGTGTGTGTGTGTGTGTGTGTGTGTGAGTGGGTGTGTATATGTGTGTATATGCTCTATATAACCTTCTGACGAATTGGTTTGGTTTCTGTGCGGCATTTTTGGCAATAGCCAAAGGCAATTTGATTTTTATTATTTATGACAAAACGTGAAGCACTTTGGAAAGCACTTGTACGCAGTTGCTGCTGTGGGGTGGGTGTGGGTGTATGTGTCTATGTATGTGGCATGGCAATGAGTGCACTCACACACACACACACACACACACCTGCCCAGATACTTTGCTCGATTGTTTTTGAATATTTGTGTTGAAATATATCGTATAAATATAGCCCATTCTCGCTAGATACGTACATATGTCGAGAGTTTCTAATTTAGCCGCTGACAGTTGGTGGCTAAATTTGCGGTTAATTAACGAAAATAAATTGTATAATCCAGAGGCGCTTTGCGTACCTTTTCAATATTTCACAACATTTCACACAGACCAAGCGTCAAATCGTTTCGTTTCCCTAAGTAATACAAAAACTATAAATACAAGTAGTTCGTAAATATATATATATATTTCTTACATCGTCTTGGAGGTGCTTGAAATGTGAATTATTCTTTCCGTTTCATACGCCAAAGGCTGGACTACGGACCAAGTTAATTGACTGAGCTTATGTGAACTGGAATTTCATGTGAATATATTTTGATTATTTGTAGATTCATTCATTCATTCAACTTTTTTTTTTAAATCAGCAGAAAATATGTCTAGAACTAGAATGAGCTTTTAATCAAGCCTTAAACGATGATTTATTAAAATAAATATATTTTTAGAGCAGCTAAAAAAATTGTAATACATAATAGAAAAACTTAAGCACATTTATTCTTACATATAAAAGCTTGAATAAATTTAAAGAAATTTATCAAAATAACATTTTATTTTACGATATAAAGTGTTCATTTAACAAAAGCTTTACATGATATAATAATTTTTTAATTAAACTGAAATAAATAAATAAAAATAATAAAGAATTATTCTCTTTAAATAAATTAGAAAAATTATTAAAATTTGATAAAACAAAGACGATTTATGAATCGAATTCAAAGTCGTATTAAAACAATGTTTGAATTACACTTGGAATATTAAAAAAACGTTCCTACCAACTATACAGATTCTTTAGTTTGTTCAGAGTCTAAGCTAAAAGATGAAATCATCAAAGGAAAATTTTTAAATTTTCAAAAAAAACGACAATGGCTAACAACATAAGAAACATAAGAATTTTGTGTTTTCTGTGTATCTCTATATTTTAAAAATGATATCTATTTTTAAAGATTTATAGCTATAGATATATTAAATAGTTGCTAGTGGCTTCCTACATTTATTTATTTATTTTAAAATTATTTTTATATATATAAAAATTATTAAATTTTTAAATATATAACAGCAAGAAATATATAAATTTATAAAACAAATATATATAAGTAAAAAAAATTTAAAAATAATATAAAGAAATAGGAATTATTGAACAAATTCTAGATGAAATTTAAAGAATATTAAACCAATTTAATAATTAATATTAAAAATTAAATATTTAAAAATATAATATAATAGTTAAGATATTACATAAAATTTTAAATATAATAAAAAAAATAATAAAATATAATAATTATATAACAATAAAATAGAAAGAATTTTAATTGAAATATAGCTTACAAAATTAATATTTAATAAATTAATAAGAAAGGCAAACTTAAAATTAACTTTGTATATGTTTATGCGGACTAAAACCTGCGAAAAGAAAAGGAAATGACTTAATCCACTTTGACAATACATTTCATGTTTAAAAACATCCCCAGGCTAACACTCAACACACAAAGATTACTCAGATTCTTACCAACACAGCTGCAGCGTGCGAGAATCGGAAGCGTCAGAGAATCCAGCGATGCCATAATCCCAAATTGTAGCGCATGATTTATGTTAGTGCCATGTCAACAGTTTAATATGTTCGGGCACGTGCCGCCATTCAAAGAATATATATATTTATATATAAATGCAAACACACAAACAGCAACAGCAACAACTACACACGGATCGAATATTTCTTATTTTTATTTAGCAAAAATCGTGTTTATCTTTTATTAAAAAATTCACATGCTAAAAGAACAGAATTGAAACAGAAATGCGTGTGGGCGGATCAGCGAGACAGAGCTATTAAATGAATTAAGCACGGACCACAATGAGAATTTGTGTGACACCTCTGCCCCCTCTCCCAGTCAAACCCCTCACTTACCATGGGGGGAGTGCAGAAGCTGGCATTGTTGCCAGCCAAAGCGTGGCTCCTCCAGAGATCGAGCAATGTTTTTTTGATTATATGCGCATTGCCACTCTCATTCCCGACTCTTGTCGAATGAGCAAATGGTGAACATGTTACTCGAGTCCCCATCAACTGCCTGAGATGTGGACATCTTTTATTTGGATTTGACTTTTAATACTCTTAGTTCACTCTAATTTCACTTGCGACTGCTGCGATCCGCATCGAACTAAGCGCCAACTGTAACTGAACGCACAGATTTGAAGTGCGCCAAGCCAGAGCTCAGTCTCAGTCGCAGCCGCAGACGCAGCCTCAGCCGTTTCCTGCTGCTCGTTGCTTAACAGCGCAGGACTTAACAGAGCTCTGTTAGCTATAGCCAAAAGCAACCCCATTCACACACGCGCACATACACACACACACACACATACACATTCACATCTGTTGGCGTAAACAAACTTTATGAATGAAATTGTATGCCTCGCCACGCCTCGCCTCGCTCGCCCGCCCCTTCCTCCACATGGTGCGCATATCAACAGTTGTCAAGATATTTAATTTGATTCTAATTTAAAAATATCTTAATGGGTTGAGGAGAGGCAGCAAATATTATTTGAAGCGCTCGCCAAAAATTCGAAAATGAATTATTTAAAAGAAATTTATTCGGGCATAAAAAAAATGCAGCAATAAGACATTCATCATTTAAATCACAATTTTACTAATTTGCTCAAATTATGAATAAATTGACAGCAATTACGATTGTGGGGAAATGCGGAGTGGGCAATGGTGGGTAAAATAGAATGGAATAATGTTTAAAAAAAAATAAAGTTGGACTCTTATCTATATGTTTAAGCTGAAGAATTTGATTGACTCAAATTCAAATTTAGTTGAATGTGAGTTCATATTGATGTCTAATGTATGTTTTAATGTTTAGTGTATAAATTATAAAGTATAGTACTAAGTATATTTATTATTAAGGCGTATACTAACTTTAGTATATAGATTATACAGAATGTATAGTCAGATCAATTATTTATGTGATTCGTCCCTTGATTCCCAGCTCTGTACTAGCTTCAGGGTATCTTTAAGTCGAGCACTCCTGACTGAAGCACTTTTACAAATGTTATTCAACTTTTAATATTACCTTTTCCGATTTCAAATTTGCAAATTTTTTTATAAATTTGATAATCTTATTCAAATGCTTGGCCATTCTCCAAACCCCAAATAAAACCCATAAAATGTTGACTTCATTTTAACTTTCAAAAGTTTATTCAGTAATTTGTTTTTTTAGTAGTTTCTCTTGGTTTCACTAAATATGATCTTAAATTATACAAAAAATGTATGCACAAAATATTTAGCCAATCGAAGTGTATCCATTTTCAGAGTGGTAGATCTAGAAATTATATTTGATTTTCTTACCAAATCAATGAAATCAAAACAAAAACAATTAATTAATTCATTAATTTACAATGGGCAAATGAGCACCAAGAAGGAAAAATTAATATAATTTGTAAATTAAGTACGAATAAATCAAAATCAATTAAACAATAAACTGATCAAAAAATAAACTAAAACAAAAACAAAAAAAAACTACGCAACATTAACAACAAATATATATAAGAATAAGAAAAACTAAAGAATTTATTAATATTTTCGTTTTTACTTTAAATTTGGGGCATCATCTAACACACAATTATCAGTATTTACAAGATCTTTTTTCTTTATATATATATATCATATCATATATCATTCTAATTATGATGAATATTTTCTTCAGTGTTAAGTTTGTTTTATAGAATTTATTTTTCTCTCTTTCATTGACAGCTTGAAAAGTTGTATTTCGTCGCCAGAGGCTGCACTGAGGCTACAATTCATTGTACAATTTGTGAAATATGCTTTAGTTTATATTATTTAAGTAAAACAAATGAAATTTGTTTGCTTCTTCTTGGGTTCTGTTCGCTTAGAGCGTACTTAATTCGTATGCTTGGTTTAACATGGATACAGTGAACGCTTTGGGCACTACGACAAATATCACATAATGAGATCAATTGGATTTATTTTGGGTTTGTTTTGTTTGCTATATATATGCGTGTGTGTGTGTGTATGTGTGTGTGTTGTGTGTGTGTAAGAATGTACGATGTCATTTGAACTTAACATTGCCTACTGATTGACTGGTGGGTTTATCATTCAATTATATTATTCTTCTTCGAGCAAACTGCTTTTGTTTCTGTGTGTCCTCTCAAAGCACATCCACATTGTACAATAAAATTGTTAATTATTGAGTGCAGCCTGTGGCCGACTGAACAAAAGTCTATAAGGTTATTGGGCGTAAGTATATATAGGCTCTAGTAAGTAGTGAATTGGTGTTTCTCGCCGCACTTAAGTATGAATTACAATCTTTTCGATAATCATCTTTTAGATAAGTACAAAAAATTAAGAATAATTGATAATTATACAACTTTTCAAGCGTCAATCAAAATATAGTTTGCCCGAAACGTTAAATATAGATATATATATAGATTTATATATTCATATATAGTTGTGTATTTTGCTGGCCTAATTTATACATACATATCATATATAAGTAGTTGTTTCATATTTCATTTCATTTCATGTTCGCTTCTTTCACTTGCCATTTGATATCATAGTTAAAATATATTGTATATATATTTTGTTTTGTTTTCTTTTGTTTTTTCTTTGTTGTATAATTAGGTATATATACGTATATAAAACTTAAAAAGAATTTAACCAAAAAAAAAATATAGATAATATATATATGCATACATATATACATATATATATATATATAGGTGTATGTGTGTGTATGTGTATTTTGTATAGTAAAATAGTAAAATAAAACAAAGTTATGTTTAAAACTTGTGTACTCTTTGTTGTTTCTTATTGTTAACAGTTTCTGTGTGTGTGTTGGTGTGGGTGTGTGTGTGTGTGGGTGTGGCTAGGGGCATCGAAATGCCCTTTGCTCGTTAGTGTCTTGACAGAGGGTGGGCTACAGAGACAGAGAGGGGGGAATGCTGAGGTGGGTGTTTGCTGATTCGCTGCTTTTCCTGCTCAACATTGTCAAATTGCACACGTCATTTTGGTTGCTTCACATTTAATGGCCCAAGCCTGCCCCCAGATCCTCCTGCTGCTGCTGTTGTTGCTGCTGCTGCTGCTGCTGTTGTGGCTGCTGCTCCGCCTCCGGCATGTCGGCCAGCTCGCTGTGCATCACAATCTCAATGTCGCCCAACTCGGCGGCAGCCTCCGCTTTCAGCGTCATATCCTCGACACGCGACAGCTTCTGCAGCGTGTGCAACGTCTCCTCGTTGATGGTGTGCTCCGGCGAGATGTTCTCCTTCAGCTCGCGCTTCAGGCTCAACGGCATGTGCACTGCATTGCGTTCGGGCGGCGATGGCGACTCGGCAACATTGCTCAATGCTGGCGATATCGTCATGGCCACCGCACTGGGATTGACATCCAGCTGGCCCGCACTGCTCACGCCCTCGTTGCCAATGTTGAAGGAGAGGTTCGGCCGGAACACTTGCTTCCTCAGGTCGCGCAACTGCCGCGACGCTGTGTCCAGGAATGAGCTGCCGCCGCCGCCGCCCATCTCCAGACCAAATGCTCCTGTCGCTCCCGACCCTGCGCCCTGGCCTCCCGCCGAGGCTGCTCCTCCTGTTGCCGTGTTGTTGCTGCTGCAGCAGCTATTGCTTCTCGACGGCGGCGTCGTCTTGCGCGTCGCCACAAACGTTACGTTCACATCGCCGCTGTTGCCCATCGCTGTGTTTGCTGTTGTTGTATCTGCAAAGGGCAAGGGGAATTTAGCATTGGAAAGGCAAATAGATATAGAGCAGAGTTATACAAATATGTGGCTCTTACATATATATATACTTAATTGTATATTTCTGCTGGTCATGCTAGCAGGGTATACTAAGAGAGTTCTATGAATTTGCTCTTTAATTATTTGTTTAACAAATTAAGAAATGAATGTCGTCTAATATCATAAATTTATTCTAAATATAGATAACAATAAATATATAAATATATATTATGATCCACAATATAAAAGCTCGATCTTCTCTTTTGTTTCTCTTCTGTTAACATTGATTAATTATCTTCAAGAGAGAGGACAAACCTCGAGAGTAACTCCAACTTCGTATGAACACTGATTTCATATGCGAATCAAACATTTCGATTGAGCGCTCAAAGCCCACTGAAGTTGAGGTTCCATAGCTTTGCTGTTCGATCCTAAAATAAGTTGTATGGAACCCAATGATCAAACTGTCTGAGCTAAAAAGGTTTTTACTTGATGTTCCATCTATGTGTTGTATGGCCAGTGAGTGATACATGAGAATAGACCCACTTAATGATTGTGCCTAACGTAAAGCTATTCCTAGGAGCACTTGTCATATAAGATCAGAGTACAATCACAGCCTAACCATAGCCCTCCCAATGACTAGCTATTTAAGACTAAAATTGTAAACCTTAAGTTGAATTGAATTTTTGATATAGACTCAAGAATACATTGGAATTCAATACAGCTACACATAGATTAACTATTATTAATTTAATTTATATAAAAAATGAAGTCTTATAAAAACAAAAATGTCATGGAATCAAATGGGTTGCAATATACTTCTTTTCCTACCAAAAAAATTGTCATACATTTTCTACCTTCTTCTTAACCAAAAGTCTAGCTCTCAAATCCAATCGGTCAGTCAGATTAACATATCCATAATTTATGTCGCATATAAATCAATTGTTAATAAATCACCTCTAGGCCATAAATCATTGCCTGCATCAGACATTCCTTAACGACAAATGCCAATGAGGCAAACAACAAATTTTACAAGATATTCTCCTAATTTAATATCAACTATATTAGACTATTTAGACACAATTTTAGACCTAATTTGTATCCCAATCCCAAGACTTAAATAAATAATATAATATATTTCCAATGACATTTCACTAACTCTGTGCGTTGTTTGTAAGTGGCGCCATGGCCGAGGCGGGCGCTGCGTTGGGCTTTGATTCCGGCGATGAGCTGCGTTGGAACATGGTGCTCGGATTGAACAGGGTGAGCAGCTTGTCCACAGTGGTTGGAGTGGCAATCCACGACGATTTGCGTGCACGTGTCGCCGGCTGCTGTTGCTGCTGCTGCTGCTGTTGTGGCAACTGTTGCTGCTGCTGACCCAGTGTCGCTGCGGAGTCCAGCTCACTGCCAATTGAGGCAGCCGCTGAGAGCGCTGCGCCGGCTGCCGAGTCCTTGGTGAGCGTTATATCGTTGTCGCCGAAGACAGCGATGGGACAACTCTTGACGGCAACAATTGCCGCTGGCTCCGAGCAGACGGAGTTGTCTGTCAGATCGGTGGAGGCGCCGCTGCTGCTGCTGCTGCTGGTTGCACTGGATACGGGCGAGGTGCTGCATGAACTAGATGATGTGCTGGGCGAGTTGGGCGACAGCTTCTGTATCGCCTCCGGCTCCCCATTTGTACTTTGTTGGTGTGCGCTGTCGTTCTCGGTGGCGGCGGCGGCGACGACGGTGGCTGGCGATGGCTCCACAATGATCACGCTGCTGATGGGCATCGCGGCCGTTGCCGCTGTCGTCGCCGTGGCTGTTATGGTGGTCGCTGCTACGCTGCTGGTTGCCTCAGCCAGCTGGGCGGTCGCCTTGCGCGCCGACTTCAGCATCGGCGTCGGCGGCAGGTTGATCGGCGGCGTCTGCGGATCCTCGTAGATGCGCGAGACATGAAAGCGCGAGCGCGGCGACACGGACAGCCGCTTGACGGTCTGTGTGGACGAGGTCACCGACGCCATCGACGGCAGCGAGCTGGACGTTGGCAGCGGCAGCGTGGTAATGGCCGTCAGACTGCTCGGGCTGAGCAGCTGGCCGCTGCCCGTGGCGACGCCGTCCTCGCTGCCGCTGCAGTGCATCGCGGCGGTGGCCGTCGGTATGGACATGCAGCTGCTGGCCGAGCGCGGCGCCGGCGGATGCTGCGGCGGCATCTGGGCCAGCGGCGAGGTCAGCGGGCTGCCGATCTCGTTGACGCGCGACACATGAAAGCGGCTGCGGTTCGGCGAGGAGGACGGCGATATCGTGGGCGGACTGGGACCCGGCGAGCGCAGACGCGCGTTCGTCTTGCGCTTCACCTCCAGTTTGGCAGCCGGCGTGGGCATTGCGGTTACTGCTAGCGCAGCGGTCACAGTGCCAGTCGCTGCGTCCACCAGCGGCCGGCTGTGGCACGTCAGCGAGATTTTCCGCGAGCCCAAGTAGTAACCGCCGCGACACCGACCAATCCCGCCATTGCCGCCGACGGCACCGTTGCTGCCGCCATTGCTGTTGCTGCTGCTGCTGCTGCTGTTGCTGTTGCTGCCGTTACCGCCCACGTTCGCCGCCTTCTCCGCCAGCTCCAGCTCCTCCGCCTGCATCTTCTCGTTGCGCGAGCACATGGAGCGCACCTTGCCCAGCACCCGCGTATAATCCAAGTGTGCATCGCTGCCAATCTGCAACAGCAAAAATCAAGAATAAAATTCCATATGGAACGCATTAGTTTTATTTCTGATTTAAAGATTTTACATAATCTTCGTCTCGGCAGAGTACAAATATTTGTAGTAAAAGCGTGTGCACAACTAAGGTAAAGACCATTCTGTCAGTTGAAGGCCTTTCAATTGAATTTAGCTTAAGTCTTTATTAATTTTTATTAAATTTTAAAATTTGAGTATACACAACTTTAGGTTAAGAGGTGAACAGCGATGATATTGAACTCTGATGCACTATAAAAAAGTTCCCAAGAAGTGGATTTCATAACAGTTGGATAATGTGTTCTTTAGAGTCTCAAGTTAGTAGTCTAGTCTAGAACTCGGATTGCAATTAGTAACTCGAAAACATAGCTATTATGTAAATGGATATCGTTGCTCCGTTTAGGACTACTTTTCATTACTCTAGACCCAAGGAAAATTGGTAACATGAATTGGGGAATACTTAGGTGGAATTAGAATTGAAATCCTAAGAATTCTTATAAAGTATTGACTGCAATATACCCTGCCTAAATTCCACAACTCAGCTGTTGTGTGGATGAATTAGGTTGCGCCGTTAAGGACGGCTTCTCATGACTCCAAACCCAAGGAATATTGGTAATATGAATTAGGAAATACTGAGATTTTGTATTATATAAGATACCCTGTTTTTCATTCGAAAGCTCAGTTTTGTAAGAGTGAATCTCTTTATGAATATAATGTAGTCTTTATGGAGATTATCTACACTTTATCTTAAGTGTATCTATTACTATAAGTAATACAAAATTTGTACTACACCAATCTAGATTCATAGATAATCCTCACAAATGAGTTATCAATAGCTGGATTTCATTACAGTTGGGCACTGTCAACTGTAAAAAACTTTACCAGTTAGTCAGTCGAAAACTCAGATTTGTGAGAGGGAATATCATTGCGAATATAATTTATTCGTTAAGAAGTTTCTTAATTTATGAATAGAACAATAAATAGAGCTGAATTTGGGAATACTCTGATTTAGATTCACTATGTAACTGACTGTAAGACTAACTTGAATTAATAATTGAATTTTTCAATATGTTTGAGTATAATTTTATCCATTTTCCACATTCAATCGATACAGTTTAAACAAACTATGAGACAAGAAAAACAATGTTTACAACAAAAACAAAAAATAACATATTTTCAGATAGTGTGAAGTAATTTCCAATCTGTATAACTAACATAGACGATCAGCAAACATAATATATAAAGCTTTCATTTGTGAACCAGTTTTATGCACTGAAGTAACAAAACAAATTGATTTTGCTTGTAGATCTTTTGATAATTATTCAATTTACGAACATAGAATATTTTAAAGAAAAAACTAGCCATAGAGCTAGATTCATGATCTAGCTTTATTATCATAAAAATCAAAAATATATTTCAAAAGTCAACTTTCAATCCTGAAATTTGATTTTCTTGTCACATTTAAATCATTAAACATCTAAGAAAATTACTGTAATTTCTAGTAGATCAGGACGCGTGTCCTTCTGTTATACACACTCACAAATAGTCGTCAAAGAATGTTCGTGTTCGGGTTCAGTTTTTTGCTTATGTTTTTTTTGTTCTTTGTAATTCTATTAGCTAAGGTGATTCTTAATAAACGAGGTTTCAGGTGTTGAACTATTGCAATGTTAGCATTGTTAGCGGTTTGTATTAGTGGTAGCAAAGCCAATAACTCGTTGCGATTATGCCCAGCAGGCGGCAGAGAAGTATAAAGAGAGAGCAAGAGATATAGAGCGAGAGCGAGAGCGAGGAACGAGAAATTGCTATGATGTGTATGGGATTTACTTACGCTATCCTGGAGCATTGGCGTTGGCGGTATAACTTTTACTATCGGCACTATTGGCAACTTTGCGATGAAGGAGTTGGTAATATAATATATATATATAACAACAATAAACAGCACGAAATGAAAATGATTCAATTATAAAAATCAATCAACAATCAACGGTCAACGCAACGCACAAAGCGCACAACTGTGCGCAACTACTACTATATTTTCGACCAAGAACTCGTAAGCCTCGGCTAAAGCCAAAGTCACAAATGTCAATTACACGGGCGAAGAGAGAACTGAACTCTACAGAATGCAAGTTGAACAAAAACAAAGCGAAAATATGCTTACAGACTGGAGTAAAAGAAGTTTTTAAGCTAATTCCTACATTTTTACCAATTTTCTACCCCAAAAATAGTTTAATTAATTCTACATAATTTAAACTTTTATTTAAATGAAATGCAAAAATAAATCTATGGTTCAATAATTATTTAAGGCCTAAACTGTTTTAATATTTATTTTTATTTTGCTCAACTTTAGCTCTAAACAAGACTAACTTTAGATCTATGTTTGAAAATTGGCTAGAGGAGTATTAGGGTTATTTTTTTTTAAGTTTTGAGCAGTTTTAAAAAGATTTTAAAAGTTTATCTTAATCAATTTTACTTTTTAAGAATTTTTAAAATGTATATAAATTGTTTTACACCTTTAGAAATTTAAATGATTTTATAAAATAAATCAAAAGCTGAAATACTTCTATTATTAAAATCTATAATTATATTATTAAAATTATTAAAAAAAAAAAAATTAAAAAACGAACTCCAAGTCCTAAAATTGGTAAATTAATTTAACTATAATCAAGCCATATTCTTCAAGCCATAAAAAAGTTACTTTACCAAAACTTTAGTCATAATATCACTATTCGATTAATCTATATTTCATTAAATAAACTAAATTGCCCCTCGTGTAATTGACATTGATATAGACGTAATCAATAAACAAAAAGAAAAAATGAAAAGAAAAACAAAAAAATAACAACTCAGCTTCATCATCTTCTGCATTAAAATTGCAACAAAAATGTGGAGATATTTATGGCTAATATATAATAGATATTAGTCAGTTCATTGAGTTCGGCGAGCGTTCAAGGAGGAGTTCATTGTTACAGTTATGTTTAGCTGACTTACCGTTAGGCGCTTGGGCTCATCATTGATATCGATTTGGGTGATCGTCTTGTTGGACTTGAGCACCTCGGCAAGTATGTTCAGACTTTCCACCTCTAGTTTATTGTCACGAATGTCGATGCGCTGCAGCTTGCTGTTGCCGCCGAAGGTCAGGATGGAGGCGAGCGTCTCGATGCCCTTGGCGCTCAGGTGGGCGCTCTGCAGGCCGAGGGTGGTGAGCGTTGTGTTCTTGGTCAGGCTGTCCTTGATGGTGGCCACGAAGTCGTTGGACAAACAGTTCTTGCCAATGTTGAGCAGCTCCAGCGAGGAGCTGCGCGAGAGCAGCTCGGCTATGCAGGGGCCGCAGTCCTTGGTCAAATTGTTGCTCCACAGGGCGAGCGCCTTGAGGCCGCTGGGCGCGCGATTGGCCGCCTCCAGCGCCGGATCGACCAGCTGGCGACGCGACAGTGTATCGTTCTTGGTCAGCTTCTCGGCGAGATGCGGATCGGCGGCTGTCGCGCTGCCGTCCAGCGAGTTCTCGCTGTACAGGCTATCCGAGCTGTGGGAGCGATTGCGCGTCGACTGGTTGAGGTAGGTGCAGCTAGTCTCGACGCGCCGCAGGCCGCAGCTGACGCCGCCCGGCGATGTTGACGGCGGCGGCGGCGTGGGCGTCTGACTGGCACATGGACTGGCACTGACCTCCTTATCAACGGCAGCAATCGTTACCTTGGGCCCCGCCGTCGCCACAATCACCTCGGGCGTCACCGGCTCCGACGGCGGCTTCAGGTTCACAGCTGGGGTGGGCTTCACGGCAGCCGTCGCTGCCTCCTCGGCCACCAGCAAACACTCTGTGGACTCACTGGCTATGGTCGCCGTCTCGATGGCCATCTCCTTGGCCATATCATCCAGCCGCGTGCTCTCCAGCGACACGGACAGTCGACTGAACTCGTCTGGCAGATGGCGACTGATGTCGCCCTCCGAGGCGCTCTCAAATGCCGAATCCATGCTGTGCGTGTCCTCGAAGTCGTCTCCAGTCTTCGCATTCTTGTTCATGTCCAGCGGCCGTGAGCCGCTCGGCCCCTCGATGCCATTGATGCAGTCGCTCTCCTCGGCGGTCACCTCGAATATTGCGGCTGCCTCGCCAGCGGCGACGTCGGCCTCGCCCGCCGGTATTTGGTTTATAACTTGATTATTATTATTATGATTGCTGTTGTTGTTGTTGTTAATATTATTGTGGGAATTAGCATTGTTGTTATTCTGTACACAGGTTTCATTGGGTTCAACGGTTTTAGCCTCTGTTGAGGGAGTAATATCTGCAAGAAGAAAGAACATTAGAAATTACTGAACAGAGAGACGGAGCGGCATGTCGGGGTGGCAAGAAAAATATTAGTGATAAGTTTAGTTAAGTCAGACGCTATTGGTGCTATATATATTAGGAAATATAAATATAATTATATAAAATGTAACAATTAACTAATTTCCACAGCTATCAAATTTTAAGGAATTGATGGGGATTATATTATTTAAAACAAAATTCTCTAACTACCCAAATTTACTTGTTTACCATTTCTTGTTTTTTTTTTTTTTGTACAAATTTATACCTACCAGAATACGTTTTAAATCTTTTTTCTTTTTTCTTAAATTTTAAATTGGTTTCTATGGTTATTTTTATTTTTTTCCTATCTTTTTTCTTCGATTTTATATTTTTTAAATTTGTAAATTGTTTTATTCTATTATTATTTTGTATAAAATATTTTTGTTGTATATATTCATTAAGTGATATGTGCTTAAAAATACCTTTTTCTCTTGGTTTTTCTTAAATAAAAAATTCAGTGGCAATAAAAATTAGCACCTATTTAAAATCAATTTAAAAACATGAATATATTTTTCTAATATATTTAAAAAAATATTAAAATAATACTCAAAGTGACTTTAAGACCATTTTTTAAATGCTTTTCTTAAATAAACTGATAAAATAAAATAATAAAATTATTATTTAACGTTTCCGAACTACAATACTACCTCAAACTACCAATACTACCTAATAGCCAATGTAAACTAGTTTCAAGCAATTAATTAAGCTGTAAACCTTCTTAGTGCAAGCCTTAAGTGCTACTCAAACTTCAACTTATGCAATCTATTAATAACAATCATGAAAGATCAATCTCTCAAAACCCAAAAATGTAAATAGAAATTGGGCCAAAGTGACCTGCAAAATCGGCTGCAAAAATGTCAGTTTCATTCAGTTAGTATCGTTATGAGGCATATAGATAAAGTATCTTGAAGAAGACCTTCAGTAAAATGCAAATATTACCACATAAGTTGCGTTCATTTTGGGAACTTTGCTGTTGTTGTTGCTGCTGTTGGGTGGCTGGAGTTACGTGCTCCAGGCTTGGACTAACCAGCGCCGCCGACGACACGCAGTTAGCAGTTAGCGGCAGCGCCGGTGACTCATCCATGGATGTTGTTAATGTTGCTGTGGACGACAATTTGCCAGGCACGTCGTAAATATCATTGCTGATCTCGCTGATGTCCTCGGAGCAGCAGGCGGCTAGCGTGTCGGTGGATATGTTGGATGGCGGCTCCTCGCTGCTGCTGTCGCTGTTCATCGAGAGCAGTTTGTCCAGCATGGATTGCCCCGTTGCCACGTGATGGCTGCCGCTCCTCAGAGTGCGCACCGTGTCCTCCGTATTGTCATCGTCAGCATCATTCTCCACATCCACGTCCACTAAGACGGCAACGGCTGGCTCACAGCTGTTCAGGTCGTTAGTTGCCGCCGGCGCTGGCGCCTGCTGCTCCACTACGGTCTCCATGATTTCAACGGCATTCGACGCTGTGTTGGCCTTCGCCTCTGACTGCTCGCTGCGGCTGTCCAGCGACACTGGCGCTGTTGTCTCCATGGGCGACACCAGCTCGTCGTCCTCAATGGCACGGGCACGCTGCAGCGGCAAGACACTGCGGCGCTCCAGCTCGATGGCCTGCAGGATCAGTGCCTGCACCAGGTACTTGGCTCCTTCGTCTCGTATGTTGTTGTTGCTGATGTCGATTAGCTCGATGCTGTGATTGAACCGCAACATGTCCGCAATATGCTGCGCATCGGTGCAGTCCAAATCGTTGTAGCCCAGCCACAGCTCCTTCAGAATCTTGTTGTGATACAGCTTGCAGCCTGCAAACAGTCGAGATGTTAAGCAACATGCAAACCCACCGATGCCAACGCTCACACACACTTACAGAAATTGGTGAGGGGCGGTCCCTTGAGGCCGCAGTGCTCCAGCTTGAGCGTATGCAAATTGGACGTGTTCAGCGCACTGCCCAAGTTCTCGGCGCCCACCTTTGATATCTGGTTGCCCTCGGCATTCAGCTGCAGCAGCTCCTGGCTGCGGCCCACCATGTGCGTGCAGAGGCCCCAGCCACGAAGCGTCATCTGTTCCGAGTTGTACGATATATCCAATTCATTGGCAGCCTCATAGTACTCAATCATCTGGCAGAGCGCGCTCAGGCAGCTCTCGTTCAGCGGGCACTCCGACAAATCGATGGCCTTGTACTGTATCTGTGGATTAAATGCGACGCATTAAGTAATTGCATTTTCAATCGAACTGACTTCGCCACCTACCCGCATGAATATCTCCTCCAGCGGCTCACAGTCGTTGGGCGTCAGCTGAACGCCTTTGAGCGATAGCAGCGGCTGCCGCTGCAGGTGCAAATCCATCGTCTTCAGGTGCTCCATAATGTTTTTCAGCGGCTGTGTCTTATGCTTAAAGCAGGACTTCACATACAGATCGGTGATCTCGGCTATGCTCGACACCTGGCATACTGCAAGAGAAAAGAAAGAGATTTTAATTATTAGCAACGATGTCATTATTGTTTCTATTTATTTCAGCAATTATTATTTACTATGACTAACATTACTGTTCAGGTGGATTGGGGTGTTCAGGTGGATTGCTCTTCAAGAGACTTACAGTAGCAACCTCAATGCTAGGTTGCTACTGTAAGTCTCTTGAAGAGCAATCCACCTGAACACCCCAATCCACCTGAACAGTAATGTATTCCAATTGATACGATATGAGTATCAATACCTAAGCTCGTTAATACAGAAGCTATAAAATCTGAAGAAATATTTACTTTTGCTTGAATAAAATTTCAATTGCAATCCTAATAAGAATCCATAGAAATATGTATTCCTTGCAGTAAGAAATTGTTTAAAAGAATTTTAGAATGTTTTTAACGCCAAGCAGAATATGAATATTTAAATACATCCATAATTTTCAATTGTTTAGATGTCTAAAGAAAATGTTTTCATAAAACAACTTCATTTTGAGTGATAGGAATCATAAGTACGTAAAATTACACTTATTGAGTATATTATTGAGTATATTATTACTGGAGGTGGATACTCAGAAGGGTTTGAAGGACCATATGTTTGAGCTGCAACATCTTGTAACATCAACAAACTAAATTCAAATTTAGCTAAACAAAAAAGATGGACTGAACCTAACTAATTGATGAGAAAGTCAGTGCTAAATAGGGATCTAGCAATTCCTACAGTCGCATAACTCATAGGACGACACAGGAAGTCCATCTGGACTGTAAGGGAATGAGATATGTTTGATATATGTTGATATAGATTAAAATAGTAATATTTAAGTCTAGATATTAGAATTAATTAATAACAATTAATTAGCAATAATCAAGTCCACATATTAGACTTAATTAGTAATAATTAACAATAATTAGTCTAGATGTATATACTGGCATACGGGTCGTAAATTGCTCAAAGATCTCCCGCAGTCCACTTGAAGGCGTCAGGAGGTTGCCGACAATAATATGTTTATGCTTAAACAATATAGTTTAATTCTTGGATAACACTTGGTACTATATATACAATATATACAATAGCCAATTCCCCTTCCTATCAATAATATATATATACAAATAATTTTGAATTATACTTGCTGACACTCAATATATTTTAAATTATTAATAATAATTTTTACTATAATTTATACTATACTCAATTCACTTTTTCATACATTTTCAATTAATTATATTTAAAGCCCCGCAAAATTAATTTAAAATATATTTTTGCAGTCATAAAATTTTAATAAATATTTCAATGCTATACTCAATTACATTTCAAACACACAAAATTCTTGGAAATATATCAAGTTTTTATAATTTAAATTGCTCGCGTATTTCATGTGTTTTATTTATACTATATATATTATATTTGTATTTTCTATTTGGCTCACGCGCGCACACGTCATAACTGGAAGTGTATATTAATTAGAAATATATATTTATATATGTTTATTTATATATATACAGATCTATATATATACACATCTCAACAGAGGCAGCTGATCAGAATTCCGCAATTTGTGATCAAAAGTACATAAAAACAAAGAACATTGTTGACTCTTCCGTTTGTCATGCAATGTGACAATTTCAAAGCAACTACAGCTAAGTATATACAACTGATAGGCTAGTGAATACCCTGTAAAAAGTGTATAACATCAATATATGATAAATATAAAGCTGGCAAATATTGTAACTTGAATATAGCTTCATATTTGCTCAACTTCTACTTTCTTAGCTCAACTCTTGACGCATACGCCCCTCGTCACTTTCACTGCAGGGTATATGCAGTCATTCAAGCATTTGTCATAACTAAAAACATATTTGCACGCAAATTTATATGTTAGACAAGCTGATGGCGCGTGCGTGTCTACCCCAAACGCCCAAACACATCATCTCAATCATCATCATCATCATCATCTAGATGAGTCGTAAGACGCAGACAAATTGTCCGCAAATGTCAGAAAAAAATGAATATATATATATAGATAAATGAAATTGCGGCATTTCCAAATCGTGAACTTGTAATTTGCGAGTCAAAGGAACCTGCTGCTGCTGTCGTCTATTATTTGGATAGACAAGTAATTTCCAGCTAAATTTAGATACTCTTTATGATAATTGGACAGACGCAAGCGAAACTTGACAAAATCTGAACAAAGAATAAAGGTAAATATTTCTCTTTTGATACGAGTGTATAGCTAAAATGTAAACTATATGTTTATATGGCACATTTGCGAAAGAAAATGCTCGGTTTTGGGGGCGTATCAAATCGTATTTTATTTAAACATCTCTAGGCGACAAAGAAACGCAAATTGTGCCAAATGCCAAGTGCATTGAAAGACATAGCGACACAAAGCTGTGCTAAGAATAGTTCCCCCTTGGGAAATGTAAACAGATTAATCTATCATTGCATTATCTAGCCCCACAGCACACCCAATTAAACGATCCATTTTAAATCAATGACAAAATTTGATGCCAACACGAAAAATGCGAGCACAAATCTTATGATGCCCTATGCACAATGTCGATGGCTAAGCTGGGGATATAATGATTTTTAATTGATTAAATATGACAAATTATATAAAATAAAAAAATATAACAGAAAATTAAATAATCCACAAAAAAATATGCATAATATAATAATTAAATATTAAATATAACTTTTTAAAATATATGTAAAAATAAAAATAATATATGCTATACTATTATAAGATTAATATAATATTATAGTAATAAAATAATCAATACAAAATATATAAGTTGATAATAAAATAAAGAAATAAATAAATGTAAAAATATAAATTAAATAGAATATAATAATATAATATAAATCAATATAATAATAGTAATAAATGAATAATTATAATAATATAATATATAATATAATATATATAAAATATAATATATAATATAACAGTATCTGATGGAAATAGCCCTGAAGGTAACAAAATGCAGTAGATGAAAGAAAATAAATAAAGAAAAGACCATATTTTCCAAACTGACGTCGCACACACAGACATTAAATAAATATATAAATATATATATACAATATTTATTATATAAAATAAATAAATATACTTTAATGAAGCGTAATCTATAACAATCTATCTATAAATGCATTCTATTTATTCCATACCGCTCACATTTCTATATATTCAACATTTATATATTACATTAAAATCTTTCCCTTTTCCCTATTCGCAGGGTATCTCAAAGTCGTCTCTTGCTTCCCCAAAAGCACTCTTATTTATTCCTGTTTTCTTTTTGTCTAACTTAGATTTTTCTTCAAACAATATTGTGCTTTTTGGCAATCGTTCAAAATATGTCCCATACCGCTCAGTTTTCATAGCTTGTGGCATACGAGACGGACATCTGTTAAATGATTCATTAGTGCTCGGATGCACACTAAAAACATCAATTCCTCAGAAACATTATTATATATACGTATGGTATACATATATATAAATATATATATTTATATATACATATATTTATATATATTTATATATATATACCATATACAGCTTTTTCATTTTGCGCTGGCAGACAATGTGTCGTCCGGCGGCTTCAGCATTTCGCTTTTTGTCTGTGTTTTCAGTTAATTGTAAATAATTTTTTTTTTCAACTGATAAAATATTTTCCATGAATGCCTCGAGTGCTGCCGGCGGTTCACGTTTGACAATTTCACATGGCATTAGTTTGTATTGTTTGTTAGCAATTTTTTTGTTTTGTTTTCTGTTCATGTAATTAAATACACAAAAATAAATGAGAATGTTGCAATTGGCGCTTGCCGACTGCATAATACTCGTTCAAGGCTTAAAATCAGTTTTGATAAGGGCTAAAAGTGTGTCTGCAGTAACTGAACTGCACAATTTTGGAATTCTCTCTTCGAAAACTATGGAAGATATAGGATTTTGGATGCCTCAATGGGAGGGAATATATCTACTATATTTAATTGAATTTCTAATCTCTATAGAAATATATATTCAACATATCAAGCCTCTAGCATCTTAGATAATGTCGGTTGTGTTATTCCAGACATGAATTAGATTTGCCATTTGCCATGTTTCTAACGGGCCTATCCTAACGATTTCAACACTCTAATAAATAAGTTATTAAAGGGCATGATTAAATGAGTCAGATAATAGTTTTATAGATCATTATCATTATCAATATCTGATGTATATAATATTTTATAGTATATAGTCATTAGCTTAGCGAGGAAAACATATAAATATATGATAGAATATATATAGAGTAGAGAAAAAACAGATGAGAACATTTTTTTAATAATTTATAATGAACCCAAAAGACAAAATACAAAGAATATTAATTTATATATAATCTATATAAGCAAAAAAAAAAATCTAGTAAATTGCGATAAACAAAGACAACAAGTAACAAGCTCAATCATTGTGTGCGCGATGCCTGACTGCCGTCTATTAAAATGATATATCAAATCATTTGGCATACCCACTCTACGCCGACTCTATAATACAGAGTATAAACACAAACTGGGCCTACTTGTATAGAGCAAATAATGCAAAATATATGAAAACAAGATGAAAGCATTCGCAATCGTAAACAGCTTTCAAATGTAAATAAACTATGAGAATTTCAGAAATTAGACTCGAAACACACTTTCAATTCGATTCTGCAAACAAAAATACAAAACAGAAAATTCGTTTAGTTTCTTTTCTTTTTTTTGTTACGTTCTTATCGCATTCATGACGATAAAATACATTTTGTTTACTTAAATTAAAATAAAAATAAGAGAACTAAAATGAAAATCAAACAATATCTTAATCAAAAAAAGTTTGCTTGCTTTTTTGCAAAGAATAAAGACTAGCAGAGGGTAGTATGATTTGAGGAAAAAATAAGTATGAAATACTTTGACTTGGAAAATAATAATAATAATAATAAAATATATTATAAATGTATATAATAAATAAAATAATAGTTTTATATATATTTAAAAACAGTTGAAATACTTGGAATAATATTTTCATAACTAAATTTAAGCATTCTTGGTATCACGACAATTTTGTTGAGCATATATATTTTAAAATAGTATTAATAACTATTTCCCACCATTTTGATGCCATCATCATATCCCACATATCCACGCACAACAATCAACAATCTTAGCAGCAGCTGCGCATCGCACACCGTCACGGTATCTTCTAGTCGCGCATGCCACGCTCAATTATTTTATTTAATTTTTGCTTTGTTTCAGCTCTGCGCTTATTAGTCAGCATTTGGACTGTGTATAGCTGATAAATGTCAAATAAATTAATGCTTGAGTAAGTATAAATATAAATGTATTTAAGTGCTCATTTCTATTTTAATAGCGGGTCTATTTTCTGCCCAAAAAGCTGCAATTGTTGACAGAGCAAACAAATACATTTTATGCAGTTATTTAATAGAGGAACTCACAAAATCGCATGAAAAATGTCTATATGCGATATATTAACATATGCGTATATTTATATGGGATCCTTTCGCTGCGCTTGGCTAAAGCCCAATCGTCTGATTTAATGATTCAATTATCGATCGAAAGCGAATTAGCTCATCCAACGGTTCAAACTTGGAAAACAGCGCGTGCCTGCGGGCAGCTGTTGGATGTGTGTGCGAGAGTGTATATAAATTTATATATAAATATATATCTGCGTGTGTATTTGTGCGGCAATTGGCGTATTAAATGCTTTTCAATTTTTTATTATTCTATTGATTTTTATGCGTTATCGACAGGCGCTGCCTTCGCAAAGGGGCAACGGCAAAAGCAAAGGCACAAAGTAAAAGGCAGCGAATGCTAAAAGCCAAAACAAAAAAGACGAGCGAAAAATTGTTTCAATTAAATTGCTGTTAATTTTCTGCTAAACATTTACAATGTCGGCACAATTCGAGCGAATGTTCATTCTCGAAACTTGTTCTCAACGCTTTTGCCATGTATTGAAATTTGTTTATTTGAATTTTTCTTTTTTGTTTCTTCTCTGCTTTCGGCCTTTGCCAAAAAGCGAACTGAAACTGAGAGACAAAAATTTGAATAAAAAACAAAATACAAAATTGGCATCAAGTCGATAATTTCTTTAGTCCGTAGCTAAAGCAAGTGATGAGGCAGCTGAATGAAATATTCATTAAAACGTGCATAAATCCGTTTAGATCATAATAAAAACTCTTAAATTTCGTATACAATTTAGCCACCGAAGAGGAAAGACTACTTCCGACCAGAGAGTATCCGACTAGAAGATATCCTGACGGTAAAAGAAAGCAGCTGATTGGATCAACATAGTACATTCGAGAGAAACTAACTAAAAGATATCCTGATGGTAGATAGAAACTGATAATTTGATCAATCGTAATGGCTGAACTTGGTCTTCTTACAACTCCTCACATAGGAAAGCTTAAAGGGTTCTTAAGCTAGACTTCCCTTATGAATAGATTCAGGTTATAACATTACATCAGCTAAACATTTCTACTAACATATGCATGTACATATAATGTATGTCTATCAGTAATTTATCTAAACTTTGCCCTAACTTTTCACATTTCAGTTCCTATATCAAAACTTATCGAATGGAAATAAATCGACTTTCGCCTTATCAAACGAACAACATAATTTGTGATTTTATTTATAGACTTCGTACGTTATGCAAAACTTCAGCTAAGTGAAAACAAATTGTGTACAAAACAGCTCTTATCGCGTTTTTTTTTTACTTTTTTATACGTAAGCAGCTGGTAATCAGCTCGAGTGCCGATGGACGACGAAATTGGGATCGTTTATCATTGTTAAAGAACAAATTCTAAGACAATGGCACAAATAACATATGATATATGACCAGATAAATAGCTCAAAATACAACAAAACAATGAGAAATTACGGACTTAATATTATTAATTCCTATGTTTTTTTTTTCTTTTTTTTGGCGCTTGAGTTATATGAGAATGGAATTATTTCCGCAACAAGTGACATTTCAGCTAAATGCAAAGATTAGCATTGATATTTGTGCCGTTTATGCTCGTTCATAGAGTTTGAAAGGAGAGTATATTGGTTTGATATATATTCTCTAAAAACTTGAATTAGTGAAACTAGAAATTAGAGATCTAGATCATTATATACAAATTACAATATAAGCCAATGGCTCGCAATATAAAGAGTTAGGATTTGAATATGCCTATCAGGAATTATTATATCTTTTTCATAATAAACCATATTGATTGAAGTTAAGGACTTCGAATTTCAAGTTTTTAAAGGCCTAACAAATCGTTAGATTGTATATATCTTCGGTAGTTTTCGAACTATTGTAGAAGATCAATACTTTGTAGACTGATTGACTAGGTAACTAACTATCGATTGTCTTATCTCCAATATCCACCCATATAACCAACAAATAATCCACAGTCACACCCACTGGGCGCATATCAGAACTCAAATACCAAAAACTTTCACAGTTTTACAGCAAAGTTTTTATTTATTTATTTTCTCTTTGACCTTGAACGAGTATTTCGCAGTTGTTTACAGCCGCCTTTAACGCTCCTACTTGTTTTTCTTTGTGTGTTTGTTTTGTTCTTTGTTGATTTGCTTTATGCTCGCTCTTTTCCTTGTTTTGCTTTAGTTTGCTTCACTTTACTTTACTTTGCTTTGCTTTGCTGGAATTGCATTAATTAATTACATCGAAATGTGCATTAATCGTGCTCGTGACATTTTTATCATCTTTCATTAGTACTTTGGGTGCTTACACACAAATATACACATACATACACACAGATATGTATATATAACTGTATATATATATTTATAAATATGCGCACTTAAGCCTCTGCAGCAAAATGCTGGATTTGCATTTCTGTTAATAATTTCATCAATTTAAAAAAGCTTTAAAATGTTTGCTTTCGAATTAAACTTTTTATTTTTTATTTGTATTATATCATTTTTAAATTTAATACATTTAAAAAAATGTTAAAGATATTTGCTTTAAATTTTGGTTATTTTTATTATATTTAAAGAAAGTCTGGACAGCAATTGTTGTTGCTGTTATACGAGATTTATATAATATATTAGCAAGAACTACTTCATCAAAGATATAATAAGACTCTCTAACTCATTTATACAAATGATTAATAGAGTTACCAACTCTACAAATACGTCAACTAACTAAAGTTCAATCCAAGAATTTGGATAAAAAATAGGCTAATAATAATTTAACTGTATACCAAACACAGCAGTTCTATCGTTGTAAGCATCTTGTTAGCTAAGCAGCTTGTTAAAATTGAACATGTTATCCAACCAACTCGCTTCGAATTGCAAACATCTTCAATTATTCTGTTTACACACAGTAAATATAAATATAAATATTTACTTTTTGTTTTAACAGCTAAGCGACACGCCCAAACAGCAGCCCCTTCCATGCTGATGCTGATGCCAACTCAGACACTTGACGTTCAATTTCAAAGTTGAACTTTTTGTCAACAATAGCAACAAATAAAAGAGATATATCGGAAAATTGTATAGATTAGTGAAGAGATATACTGAAAAGTTTTCTACATTTCTTTACTTTATATACCAAAAAGTTCCTCTTCTTGACTTTCTTCTTGTGTTTTTCTATCAATTCTATCAATTCATCATTCAATATGTCTTTTCTCAATACATTGACATTCAAAAAGGTAAACACAACATTGGCTTAGAGTATTAAGCAAACAAGTATGTAAGTATATAGAGTTTCAAATATTCATAAGAAAACATTTGCATATTGTGGAGTCTTGTTTTACCAGAGTCGGTAAAAAAAATGAATAGAAATGGGTATATAGTTTTTAAGCTAGCGTATGTAATAAGTAAGAAGAAGAATAAGAAGAAATTCCATAATGTATAAATATTTGATAGATACGACAAAAGATCTCTGTACTTTCGTCTGTATATCTCGAAAACTACAAAAGCTAGAGATTTGAAATTTGAAATATATAGTCCTTTTATCGTAAGCAGAAGAAGACTATAATCTTTTTTTATAAGCCCAGAATTTTTCTAATATCAAGCACTACATTAAGAGCATTTACTGTAGAAATGCCAACTTCGAAACAAAAACCCCTTTAGAATAGTAGACTCTTAAGCTTTAGTGCGCACAATCAATCAAATGCCATTTTCACACCTGCAAATATTGTTAAGATTATACACCTATCCCCATAATTATTTCATAACAAATTTTCCATAGTGCGAAGAACAAGCACAGCTGTCGTATAAGCTGCGCAGCCTTTGGGTATTTCCTAGTCGAGCCAGCTACGACTTTAGCACTCTTACTTGTGACAAGGATGACATCACATGGTTCGAGTTATTACACCTACAAAGCACGCCAGAGGCGAAAAGACAAAAGAAAGAGAAAGAGAAAAAGAAAAAACTACTGCAAATCTAGTAAACAAGATATAAACAAAGACAACAGACGAATTCAGGCAAACAAACAAGACATGGAGTCTACGCACACACATACTTCGAGTATTTACACGCACTCTTATAACTAAATATACATACAATACACCCGTATAGAGGTAGCTAAGTAAATACATATACATATGTAGAAACAAACACGCTGAGCAAATCGTAATCGTTTCTACAATTTATAGCATTTACGGTGAGAAAACAGATAGCAGACAAATGGCAGACAGAAAAAAGTAAGCCTACAAATGGAGCCGGTAAAAAAGCGACGACGACGACGACGACGACGCGACGAATGAGAGAATGAGCGAACGCGAGAAACGACAAAGGCAAAGCAAACAGAATCAAAAATGGTGAGCTTCATGGAGTGAGCGCAAATCCAAACCGTAACCGATCCGATCCGAGCCCCAAAAACCGAAGCGTTGAATCTCACGAATCGCACAAAATTCGTATCTTATCAGTGATTCTGCTGTTGTTCATCTTTATCGCTAGCTAGGCAAAAAAAAAAACTAATGCGAATACGAATACGAATAGAGCGAATAGCAAAATCAAAGGCAAACCAATCACTCATGGGCAATAACAATAGGAATGGCGACAGACTTAACGGCTATTGTTTAAACGAGGTATTCCAGACAAATACAGATTGTTCAATTGTCGAGCATTGAACTATTTATAGACCTGAGAGACAAGTCTATTCACAGAGTTGAAAGCATTCTAGCAATTAGCATGGTTAAAGGAATGAAAAGATTTTTTAAAAATACTTTTTAGGAGTATAAATTCTTTAGATAACAAAAAAAATGCTTTACTTTTTGAAACTAAATATATATAAATTTCTTTACATTTTATTTGAAAATTTTACTTTTAATTATCCATTTTGTTTACGTATATGTTTAATATATTTATATGTATAATACATTGTTCAGAAAAATAATAGTGCAACTCAGCACACAGAATTTAATAATATTTTAAAATATTTTTTGTATTTATCTATGTATTATAAATAAATATACATTTTCTTTAAATCATTTTTTTATTTTTATACATTTATATATATTCTTAATGAAAGTATACGTAATACTTGTTGAACGTATACGTAATATCTAGCAAGCTGCTTTTAAATTAAAACCTTTTCAAACAACAACAGCAACTCCTATATAGTTACTAAGCTTTTTAAAACCTGTAAATCCCCTGAGCTATATATACATGTGCAAATGTGCCTATTTATATCTGTATAACGGCAGAAAAGAAAAGCTCGTGAACTAAAAAATCAATCTACTCTAATGCATTGGCAGTCACACCATTGTATAATGTTTGTGCACACGCACACGCACACACATATACACACACATATGAAAGACTGCAACAGTGCAAACGGTGGCAACGTCGTCGTCGTCATCATCATCATCAACGCTGTCGTCGCCCGCCCGCACGCAAGTGTCAACTGTCAACAATTCGCACTATGATTGAATTGTGCGCATCGCTCCGGCACTGGACAACTGAGTGGGAAAGAGAGCGCAATACAAGAAGCAACGTTAAAATGAAATGCGCTTGGCAACAAACGTCATCATCGTCATTTATTGCGTTCCGTTATTTCGAGTGCAGCGCCATTCAGACATTCACTTAAAGCAAAATGCATAAATATTTGTGCGCACTTCATTGAATTGGCTTCGTTTTCTTTTTCTCTCCCTCTCTCTCTGTTGTGGGCATTGGCAGCACCAGCCACCCACACATCGTTCTTGCCGTCTGTTTCTTCTGTACCCCACTTCCACGCTCTCTTACGCTCTCCCTCTCCCTCTGGCATACAGTTTTTGTTAGTGTGTTTCGTGCTTTGCGCACTTACCGGCTGCATGATCAATCGCAGTCTTCGCTCGATTGCCTATCCGAATCCTTTTCGCACGCGCACTGCTGTTGCTATCTCACTCTCGCCCCTTGTTAGTGTTCTTCTTGTGGTTTTGTCGTATTTGCTTCAGCGTTTCTTCAGTTTCCCAATGCATTTCACTCAACTTTGCTTGCACATTAATCGCTTTAATTGAATTAAATCACAGGAAGTGTAATTTACGGAATGTGTCTCAAGTTTAACTTCCGTGTTTGCACAAGTTCTCGCATAATAAGCAAAGTGAAGTAACGCCAGTCGTAGCCTATAAAAACCTAGCGAAATTGTCTACCGAATCACGTATTATTCCACCTCTATCTATATATGTAAATCGGAAGCAAAGCAATTAAGACAAGTGTCAATCAAATTGAGCATTAATTATATGGAAAATCTTATCAACTTTGGATGGATCGCGTATTGCCTAATGCAATCGACATGCAGAATGGAAGTAAATCAATATATAGAGTTGACTTTAGCTAGAGAAATGCTATCAGTACTATCAGAAGTACATATATTATTGGTTTATTGTGCAATGCTTTTTGTTTTTTCTTCCTATCTTAACTTTCGACATTTATTAAAGAGAAATATTGTGAAGCCAATACAATCTATATCGAAGATCGAAAAGTATGTAGGACATATGTAAGTAGATATAACATAGTCTATACCAACAATAAACCTGTATTTTTGGGTTTATTTGTAATTCGCTCTACTTTTTGTTTTTCATAACATTGTTTTTACTTTTAATTATTTATTACTTGCTTACTTAGTTATTTTTTGAGTGTATTATTTATATTTTAAATTATTTTTGTTCCCTTAAATTATATATTTTTTATTGAAACATATTTTTGTTTTTCTTCTTTATTTATTTATTTATTTCATTTATATTTTTTTTCTTGTTATTTTATTTATTTATTAATTTTATCTATTTGTGTTGTTTATGATCATTTTTTATTTAATTAGTTATTTTTATTTTGTATTATTATTTATTCATAATTATTTTATTTGTCATAATTTTGTTATTGACTTTAATATTTATAATTTTTTTGTTCATTTATTTCATTTTTATTTTATTTGTGTTTATTTATTTTTATGATCGTTTTTTATTTAATTAGTTATTTTTATTTTGTATTATTTTTTCGTAATTATTTAATTATTTTATTTTTTATAATTTTGTGATTGCCTTATTGAAGGCTTATTACTTTTTTGTTAATTTATTTCATTTTATTTATTTATTTTATAAGTTGTTATTCATAGCTATTTAATTAATTAATTATTATTTTGTATGCATCTAAAAAATTACGCAATATTTACTGCGTAATACATAAAAATATTTAACATTCCCAAGATATTTACTTAAAAATTTGCATTATATTTACACTATAATGTAATGGCAAACAAAATATATATACAAATACTCGTATGTATTCTGAATATTTTAAGAAAATAGATCACTAAGCGACCTCAACTTAAAACGTATCAAAGAAATGCAAAAATTTATAGATCTCACGAGATAACTCAACTCTACTCTTAGCACACTTCAGCCCATTTTATATAATCCTACTGCGCTTTTCCGCTTAAGATGACTTACCTTTTTCCCATGGATTGGCCGGCTCGAGGTATCCAGTGACAAGCTCCTTATCACTTTCCGGGAATGAGACGCGACGCGGCATCGCTGCTCCACTGAATGAGCTGTCCGAGAATTTGCGCTGCAATAGGCTGGGCGCTGTGGCATAGCCGCCGCTGCTTCCGCTGCCGCTGCCGCCGCCGCTGCTTCTGCCCGTGCCGATAGCCTCGATCGAGCCGGCATCGCTTCTGTTGGAGCTGGAATTGGATGCGAGCGAGTCGGTGCGCCACACGGCGCTCTGCTTGGCGCCGTGATAAATTCTTATTTTCTGTTGTTGCTGCGTTCGCATCTGAACGTCGAATGCTGCTGGCTCTGTCTCTGCAGCGCCAACTGCGCTGGCCGAGCTGCTGGCAGCGACGTCGACTGCGACTGCGACTGCGACATCAGCTGTTGTTGCTAATTCGGTGTGCTCGGCCGCAGCTGACAGCGGCAATGGCGTCGCTGTCATTGTTGCTGTTGTTGCTGTTGCTTGACCCTCAACAGCTGCAACGGCAACGGCGACGGTGGCGACGGCAGCGGCAGCGGCGGCGGCGGCAGCAGCGGTATCATCAACAACCGCAGCGGCCGTTTCTTGTTCCGTTGCATTTGTCGATGCTGATGCTGCCGTTGCCGCTGCTGCTGCTCCTGTTGTTGTTGTTGTTGGTTCTATTGTTGCCGTCGCGTTCGCAAGGTGCGTTGAAATTGTTGGCTCCATTCCATTGCCAGTTGTTTCTGTCGGGGCCATTATTATTGTTGTTGTTGCTGCTGTTGTTGTTGTTGTTGCTGTTGCTTGGGTTGATGTTAACGTTGCATTTGGCGCGACATTTTCATCAATTTTATGCAACATGATAACTAGACTAATTTGTTTTCTTTATATTTTTTTGCTGTGTTTTCAAATTTGTTATGAGAATGTTCTGTGTTTCCTTTTCGTTGATTTTAGTTAATTAGGTTTTCTTTCCTTCCTCTTTACATGTGCGTGAATTTGTTTAGACTCTCGTTCTATGTTTTTTCTTTTTACAAACAATTTCCTTGCGTCTCTTTGGATGCGGCATTTACATTTTTACGGCAATTTCAAATGCAATTGGTCAAAAATCAAATTTCGAATATATATGTATGTATATATGTATGTATTTGTATTTGTATTTGTATCTGTACGTCTATACTTGGTCAGCACTGCAAGTAAATTATTGAAAACAAAAAAGCCTTTATACACACATTACAAATTCACATATCGCAACGTTACAGCGTTTCATTCTAATCAGAACTTTACAAACACAAAATTTTCCTCTCTAAAAAAACGCACACACAAAATTTTCCATGTAAAAATGGTTTCAAAACAAAAGTCAAACGAAAACGAAAAAAAATAACAGCGGCATTGAAATGAGCGCACGTTGCTCTCACGCTCTTACGCTACCTCTCTCGCGCTCTCGCTCTCGCTCTCTGTTAAACTGAACGAAAAGACGACGCAAAAGAGAATGGCGTAAAAACATTACCTAATTGTTGTTATTGTTTTTGTTTTGTTGCTTTTGTTTCACATTTGCGAGCAAAAACATTGGGTGGGGGGAGCGGCTGGCAGGTAGTGGTAGGGCGGCTCTGCCGCTATTTTGCTGTTTCTTTCTGCTTCTTTAATTCCATGCCATTGCCGTTGTTATTGTTGTTATCCGTTTTCCCCATGCACATTTTGTATTTTTGTTTACCACACAGCCTGCCTTTCTCTCATGAGACGTTTTGTCATGCATGCGTGTGTGTGTGTGTGAGTGTTTGTCTCTGTGTGTGTGTGCGAATAACACGCGCCCTGTTGCATGCAAAATTCAAATTAAAAGCCAATTGCAATTGGTAATTACAAACTGTCAAGAGGGACGGACAGTCGCTCACGCTCTTGATGTTGTTCCTATATTTTTCTTTCTTTCTCCCTTTTTTTTGGCAGTTCGCGTTGAGTATTTGTTTAGAATAAATATAAATTACGTCACATTGTGTATCGCTCCCTCACTCACTAACTCTCACTCTCTCCCTCTCTCTCTCACTCGCACTCTGTCGCTGGAGAGTGAACTTTAGAAGGAAAAAAATAACAGTTTTTGTTGCTGGCATTTGTGTGTGAACAAAGGATTTTGTTACATTAACATTAACTTTATTTCAGTGCAGAGAATATTTACGGCGCAAGGGAATATTTTTTTTTTTAATTTTTGCTTTTGCCTTGCCTTGGGCGCTATGCGCTTTATTTCGTAGTTTCACATGTTATTGTTTTTTTTTTTTGTTACACTTTGGCATTTAGTTGCTTTTACTTTTCGCATTTTTTAAGATTTATAAATATACGTATATTTTTTATTGGCGCATTCTTGTTCGTTACACAATATATATATATATATATATATTTCACTCGCAGCGTGCTAGTAAATTGACGAAAAGCTAAACATACAAAGTAACTAAATCGCATCCGAACAACAAGCAACAACAACCGATCACAAAGACGTTTAAAATGCAAAAGGTAGAAATCGAAAATAATGAGCAGCAGCAGGAACACGCACTGACACACTCTGCTCTGCTCTCTCGCTCTCGCTCTCGCGCTTTGGCTCCCTTGCTGACTGACAGTGATGCGCGTTGTAAGTCACGACAAAAATAATTATTTCATTTCTGATCTAATATGTAATACATTCGTTAGTGAAAATCTCGTTAAGAACTGCACACAATATATGTATATTTCTGTCTTATACATTTCTTCAAATTTAATGCAAATAATTTTGTCGTTTTTCGTCGCGCAACAATATTTAACGTAGCAAACACGGCACGCGCACAGATCTAATTTTGACAGTCCGAACAGCGTTGCCAGAGTGGCAAAGGCGCAGTCTCGTTTCTTATCACAGCAAATATTGCACGAAATTATGTACTATTATTTTTTTATATGTATATGAAAAATCTTTAGTTTTCTTTAATAATTTATTATTAACAACTATTACAAGCTTTTGTTAGAAAAGCTAAGCCACAACTGTAAAAGAGCACATCTGGCAGCGCACTTAATGTCGCGCTCTTTTTACGCAGCTCTCCCCTCCCAACATTCTGATTTTACGCACATAAAAACGAAAATAATCAAACTAACTACATTGATAATTCGCGCAAGTTAAGTGCACTTGCGAATAAAATAAAACAATGAAATTGCATTCATTTTGTTAAACCAAGACACGGCACGCGGCACAAAAACTTTTCGCAACTCTCGTTACAACAACACCAAATTGAATCAGTAAAGACAAAAACCTTTTTGTTTGAAAGTGTCCTTTATGGTTCGCTTAACTGTCGCGTGCACATTTAAGCGCGTTTCATTTTGCACATTCGGTTTACAAAAAGCAGACTAAAGCGTTTAAAATGTAGCTATGCCAGAGACTAGCAGTGTGACCGTTTCAGGTAAGCGATAAAATACACACTATGTTTTTTGCAAGACACCAAACGTCTTAAGGTGTTACTGAGTATTTCTTTAGTATTTTTTTGATAAATACCATTACATCGATAAGTCGATTTATTTTAAACATGTGGCAACCCCGACAAGCAGCTGTTATGACGAAAAGCCAACTCAGCTAATGTGAAGAAATTTTTTATACACAAAAAAAAAAGTTTCGCCCACAAACCCAGACCGCAATTAAGGCCGCGGATTAGTTTAATTAAATTGTAGACAGTGCAGAAATAGAAAACAATGCAAAATGCGACTAACGAACGCAAAAGCCCCAACCAATACGCCGTGGAGTGACTTGCCCCTCTACCTGGCCGTCGCCCTAACACTTTCCCTTTCAAGTCTTCCAACGACGTGGGCTTTGTCCGACAAGCGACTGTGCGCTGACGAAAAATGTGAACGTAAGTAGTGCGCGATAGGCGCAAGCAGAAAAGTGCCCCGAATAAAAATTCAATAAATCAACAGTGACCCATATTCCACATACCATTTCATATTCAATTTTTTTTTCTCTCATTTCTTTTCCCGCAACGTGCTCAGAGATCATCTCATTCGGTACTACCAAGATCAAGTACACATCGCCGGAGGATGGCATGGTGCCATTTAAGATTAATGCGCCCGTTCGCATTTTGTCCAAGAGCGCCGGCAGCAATCCCAAGCTGTGGGGCGTGGAGATTGGCGGACGCCGCGGCTATGCGAACAAGGAGTTCATCATGGAGAAGAGGATTGTGTTCAAGGACAGCGATCTTAAATATGAAGTGCCTGTGGTTTGGCCGCCCAAACCAGCAGCAGCAGCAGCAACAGCGCCAGTAGCCTCACCCGCAGCAGTTCCATCCGAGCAGCAGCCGCTGGAGCCAGTGCAGCCAGTGCTGAATGCTTCCGAAACAGTCGACGATACAGCAGCAACAACCACTTCACCTCTGGACACGCTGAAGCTGGCCATTCTCACGGAACAGGAGCAAAGCAGCAGCACCAGCAGCGGCGAAGTGCCTTCACCCATAACTCCTGTGCAGCCCAATTTGCAGCTAGTCGATGGCACGGAGTTGCCGCTGGAGGCAGTGCCTGCGCTCGCAGAACGAACTCAGAATGCTTCGCATGCTGAGGAAGTCCAAGCGGCAGCCAAGAGCAACACTGCTGAGTTGGCGGATTCAGACGAAGACGAATTCGACTACGAAGACGACGAAGAGGAGGACGACGACGACAACAACGAGAACGAGAACGAGATCGAGCCAACACTCGATAGCAAAGTCAACGACAAGCTAAACGACTCGAAGGCTGAGGCGCCAGCGTTGCCATCGCCTGCAGCAGATGCAGGAGTGGGAGCTGCTGCAGCGGTGGGCGCTCAGCCAGAAAAGCTCGCAAATGAAGCCGCCTCAAAGCCTGCAGATTTGACTGCGCCGCTGCTAGTCGAAACACGCAATGTGAGCGCAGTGCTCGATGGGGAGCAGCTGCAGGCGGATGCACCAGGGAAACCAGTGCAAGAGGCTGCACAGCAAAAGGAAGAAGCTAAGCAAATCGATGTAGAGCCAAAAGTCGAATTGATGTCACGACAAGTAGCTGAGCCAAGCGCTAAGGAAGAAGTCGCCGCTGATGCTATACCAAGCCAAACAGAAGCAACCGCAACTGAGCAGAAGATGGAAATAGTTAACCAATTGGAAGAGGCAGCGAAAGCAAATAGCAGCAATGTCCCCATTGAAGGAGTCAAGGAAGAAGTCAAGCTGCAGCAGCTACCAGAGCCACAGGCAGACGCCAAAGCAGCTCCAAGTGAGAGTGAAACTGTTAAGGCGGCTGCCGAAGCACCTAAAGTAGAGGAAGCCATTGTGCTGGATGAAGTGAAAGCAGCACAACCCAAGACAGAGGAGACTGTGACGCCAGCAGCGCCGCAGGCAGTCGATGAAGTGGACAGCTCAACGGCCAGCCCCCCTGTGACGGCCACTTTGCCACCTCTATTCAATCAGCAGCATTTCCATAATCCAAATGAATACTACAAGCAGCTGCAGGAGCAGCAGCAGCAGAAGCAAAAGGAGCCAGAGCTGCAGCCAGAGCAAAATCTGAAGGAGCCAGAGGAACAGCCAGAGCAAAATGAGAAAGACATGAAACCAGACCAACAACAAAAGGAACAAGAGGAAAAAGCAGATCAAGAGCAGCTTCTGAGCGAGGAGCAACTGCTGCAGCAACAGCAGCTGGAAGAGCAGCAGCGGCAGTTGGAAGAACAGAAACGACAACAAGCGCTGGCGGAGCAGGAGAAGCTGCGACAACAGGAGGAGGAAAAGCGACAGAAACAGTTGACGGAGCAGCAGCAACAGGAGCAGCAAAAGCTGACGGAGCAGGAGAAGCTGCGACAACAGCAGCTGCTGGAGCAGGAGCAACGGCGACAACAGCAGCAGCTGGAGAAGGAGCAGCAGCAGAAAGAACTGCTGGAGGAGCTGAAGCGTCAGCAGGAGAAGCAAAAGCAACAGCAACAACAGCAGCAGCAACAGCAGCAGCAACAACAAGAAGAAGAACCAGCCGTACTGCACACCACGCCCACTGCACCAAGCGCCTACGATCCGTATGAGGCAGTCCATCAGGCGGAGCCAACAGCTGCGCCCGCTGCCACCGGTTCGGTAGAGCCCATTGGTCAGCCGGCAGTGACTGCCGAGACGCCTGCCAAAGAGGAAGTCGCACCCGGCCTGGGTCTATTCAGCACCATCATGAACACCGTCAACTCCTTCATAAGCAATGAGGATCATAAGGAGCCGAAAACGGAGCCGCTAACGGCCACCGATGAGCTGCATCGTTTACTCTATCCAGATGCGCCGAGTGCAAAGGGTGAGTGTGGAATATATAAATCATATTTTAGATAGATAGATGATATAAATATTATTATTATTATTATTATTATTATTATTATATTATATATAAAAAATCAAATTGAAATTGATTTTTTTTTTCATTTAAATTTTGAAGTAAAACTCAAAGACTTTATTGATTTTTCTTAAACTTTCTATTGAAACATTTTAAATTATATATTTTAATTCATTTTCTTTAAGCTTTTCCAAAAAAAAATCTAAAAAACTCTTTTTAAAATGTTATATAATTTTTATTTTATATTTTGGCTACATTTATAAAAAACTAAACTGAATATAATAATATTATCATATTTTGGCTTCATATAAAAATATATAGATTAGGATATAAAAATATAAATTATTATACTTTTGCTTAATATATAAATAGTTAAATTATAAATATAATATAATGATATAAATATATAGATTCAATATAATAATATTATTAATATAGTTCTAAGATGTTTTTGCTTTTGCAAGATTATAATATAAGCCAAGGTTCGTGCTCCAATCAAGGTTAATCAGCTTGAAGAAGCGAGCTCCCAAAGTTAACTTGTTTCTATAAAGAAACTCATATATTTTATTATATTAAAAATATAAAATAATTTATTAATATTATATATAGATTTTATAATCGATTCTCTTAATTAATTTATAATTATTTTTATCTTTATAATATGTATATTTTATATATATTTTTAATATATTTCCCTTATAGACGACGCTTCCGCCGAGGGCTATTGCACACGACCTTTGGACAGCAACTGCCATGCCACCATTAGCCTGGATAATTTTGTGGAGGTCTTGGCCGCCAAGGTGTTGGATCACAGCCTGTTGTTGCTGTGCGTGGTCATTGCGGCAGCCTCGTCGCTGTTCTTCCTCTTCACCTACTATTGCTTCTGCAACAGCAGCCAGGAGGGCGCGCTGCTGTCCAAGCTGAATCACCTGGAGCGCAGTCTGTTGGCGGCGCACAAGGAGAATCTGATCATAAAGCACGAGCTGATGGCGACGCGCACCAAACTCTCCAGCATTGAGGATAATTCCTTTGGCTCCAATGATATGGTCGTGGCATTGAAGAAACAACTCGAAACGGAGCTATGCGAGAAGGCGCAGCTGCAGGAGCAAGTGAGCGCGCTGGAGAAGGTGAGTTGATATAGAATCTTTAAATAAATAATAAATATTAATATACTATACATTAACTAGGACTTGGATAATGCAGCCGAGGCGGGCTTGGAGCTGAATAAAATGTTGTCCGAGGTGCTGAATAGTCAGAATGGCGACGAGGCCTTCATGAACACCGTCGATGAGCTGCAGCGACAGCTCAACGATCAAGAAAGTGAGTGAATCTCAACCTATCATCAACTCAAATCATTTTCTATATTCATTTCTCGCAGAGATCATCATCGACATCAATGCCAGTTTGGCGGAGAAGAGTCGCGAGAACAGCGAATTGCAGTATTCGTACACGGAGTCCACGGCGCGCCTGAACAGTGAGATGAAGTCGCTGCAGCAGGATAACTACGAGCTGGAAATGGAGAAGTCCAAGCTGCAGACGCGAATCAGCGAAATGCAAGTGGAGTCCGAGCAGGAGCTGTCGAAGGCGCTGGAGGCGCGCAACTATGAGATGCAACGGCTGCAGAAGCAGATTATGGAACTGAATGCCAAATACGACAAGGAGCACAGCGAGCTGCAGACGAGCCTGGCCAAAATCGAGGCGCTCGAGGAGTGCCTGAAGACGATCAAGAAGGACGGCAATGCCAATGTGAAGGAGTTGATATCGACGGCCAAATTGCGTGGCGAGCTGAATGCAACGCAGAAGAGATTCAAGGCGCTGCAGACGAAGCTGGAGCAGGAGCTGGAAAACAAGGCGCGGCTCGAGAACCAGCTGGCGGCCTCCAGCGCCGACGTGGAGCAGCTGAAGCAGGACTTCAATCAGTCCGAACGCGACAAGCTGGAGGCGCAAACCCGCCTCGAGGTGCTCTCCGGCTACTTCCGCGAGAAGGAGACGCAGCTGCAAAAGTGGGTGCAATTTATATCCAGCTTTATCTAGGCAAAGTATTGCTTTGAATTGGAGTTTGTTTTTTGTTACTCCGGCTAGGCTAAAATAATAATCATGCTGATCCTATCAATCTTTACTCTTAAAACAGCTTATTAATCTTCCACCTTTTGTCCTTACAGAGAGCTCAGCTTGCAGGAGTCGAGGTGGCTGCAGCACCAGGGCGAGAATGCCAGCACTGTGGAGACGCAAACGCTGATGAAGAATGAAATTCAGCTGCTGAAGTAAGTCAACATCACTTAATATATATATCTATAACCATGTCTATACTCTCTGCCAGATCTCAAAACGATGAGCTGCGCGCCGAGATCGAGGCGCAGATTGCCTCGCATAAGGCACAGATGGGCACGCTGGAGAATCGTGCGCACGAATCGTGGCTGGCGGCACGTCAATCCGATCGAAGGCGCGAGGAGGCGCAGGCTGAAGCCGCCGGCTATCGGCGTCAGATGACGGCCATGGCCAGCGGCGCTGGCGATGTGACGGCGGCGGATGTGCTGCCCACCAATGGCGGTTTGGGCGCACCTGAGCAGGCGAATGCGCCGTCGCCGGTGCCGTTGCCGCTGCCATTGCCTGGCTCGCCCGGTCTGCTCAACATGCCCAATCCACTGCCATTCCTGCCGGCGCCCTTCTCACCATTCATGGGGCTGCCGCCATTTTTGCCACCACCCGTGGTGCCGGGCGTGGCACGGCCTCCGCCGCTGGGTCGCATGCGTTCGCCGCCGCCGACCTCGTCGTCGCGCGATCGCTACTCGCCGCACCGCGATGATCGCGACGATTACAGCGACTACGACGACTACTACGATGATGAGGACGATGATCGCGGCCCGGATCGCCACAGGCGGCACAGCGGCAGTTGGGGTCGCACGCGCAGCGACTCGTACAGGCACTCGCCGCGCACGTATCGCTCGCTGTCGCCGTCGGACAGTCGCTACAACTACAATGAAACGGAAACAGACTTCAGTCCGCCGCCGAGCCCCACGCCCCCGCGCAAGAACAGCTCGCGGACCGTCAGCGAGGTATGAAGTATGGAGCGCGGCACGGTGTACTTCACAAACAACGGACAGACGTATCCTAAGCATATTATGTACGCGTAGTTGCAGAGACTCAAAACTAGTTCAAATCTATGTATATTTATTATTGATCATCGGATTAACTACGACTTAGGGCGACTCACATACTTACACACACACACACACACACACGATTCCCATAATACGAATTTGAGACATTTCCAAATCCAACATCAACAATCCAATGGCTCAATGGTAAAACTGATATCAAATGGAAAACTAAAATAAACCAAACATTAAAAACACCAAAACAAATGTTAAATTATTAAAAGAAAAACATTAAATGGAAGATAAATTAATGTGGAATATGAGAATTGTAAAGAAAAGGTTGTTCAAATTTGATTGGTTATGAATGAGTTATATAAATTTGTAATGAGAAATTTGTGTTTAGGTTTGGCATAGGTAATTCTTAATATCATATAATAATGTCATATACTATTATAATATTGGAGTATATAATAAAATATATCATAATATTATAATCACAATATCATAACGTCATTATGTCACAATATCATAATATGAAATCATGAAAGCCAATCAATAATACTGCAGTCTGACAGAATACATTGTATCAAGCAGCATTTTCTTAGATTTATAAGCATTGCATAGGAACATAGACATATTGAAAATTGTTTCTATTATAAGGTTTTACTTTGCGATGCTCATGAATCTAAGTAATTGTTGTAGATTTATTAAAAGTAATCTAAGAGCTATAAGACGAATCCAATTTATATATATATAGATGTGTTAGATAAAGTTCCAATCAATTCAAACAAAGATCTTTTACCTATTCCTATTCCATTATCTATAAAAGATATTTTATAGATTTATGCCATTATCTATAACAAATTTTTGATCTATCCCTTCATCTATAGAAGAAATGCATTAAATATAAATTTAATATTCCAAGACCATCCCCAGTAGCAGCCAAAGCATCATCACAAGAATCCAAAATAGAATGAAATTTACGACTTTTACAAGTGGTTTTGAGATGCAATTCCAATCAATTTCTTAGATCTATTCCATCATCTATAAAATATCTTAAGATCTTAGGTATGATATTTACATAAAACAATTTCCCTTCATCTTCCATAAAGCTTCCCTAAAATAAAATAAATTCAGAAATTCCAATACCATCCTTAGCTTATATAGAAAAGTTAATAATTAAGTATAGCAAAGATTTCTTATAGAAATGTTAAGAAGTTTCCATAAAACAGTTTACTTCTTCATTCCTCATAAAAACCTAAAGTAGAATGAATTCAGAAATGCCAAGACCATCCTCATCTTTTACAGATGATGCAATAGTTTCCACTTCATTCCCCAATAAACTACCCTAAAAATACGAATAATAATACGTAAAAATATATACATATATAAAATTCCAAGACCATCCTCATCTTTTATAAATGATGGAATAGCTAAGAACTAAGTTTCCTTAAAACAATTCCCGCTTCACTTCTCATTTGCCTCCTCCATCCACAGCAACAGCTTAAGGCCTAAATCCACATTAATTTATTATCATTATTACGATTATGCGATTAGATTAACAAATCATAAACAATTACAACTACCAAATATCAAATATCGATTATCAGAATGTAAAAGTTCGACTCGTAGCGCTCAGTTGTAAAGCTAATTTTGTCTCTTAATATTTCGGATAAGCGAGGTCTAATCGATTTCCAGCTTGCGGAAGGAGCCAACTGCACCGAAGGTGCCGCATTTGTCCTGCGGGCGGCTGTCGACGTCGCGCAGCTTCTCGTCGGTGCCGAAGTGCTGGGAGGCCAGAAAGTATTGTGCATAGGCCAGGAGCTTGGACTCCATGGCGTGGCTGATGTCCCGCATGATGCCGTGGGTGCCACCATATTCCAGGGGCAGATAATCAGGCGAAACCAGGTTGAAAATGGCATCCGGATGGGCGCTAACAGAGATCTGGAAAGGGCATTCATATAGATATATGGATATATATTTTGTATTCACTTGGTGCACCCACTCGACTCTTGATCTTGGCGGGAAAGAACGATTTGAGCGTATTGAAGCCCGCCTCGAAGGCCGGCGGCACATTGATGAAGTGGATGCCCTTCTGGCGCGTGGGCATCGCCTCGTCGGCATACGCCGAGAACTTGCGCAGCAGCTCCGGCTGCAGGGCGAACAGGTGGGTGCCCGTGATGCCCTTCATGTCCATGATTTCCACATAGCCGGAGATCGTGGCATTCTCGTCCTCGAACATCATGATCTCGCCGAACATGGAGCCGACGCGTATAATGTCCTGGAACTTGAACTTGCTCGTGTCGTAGCTGCCGGCGCGTATGATGGTCACACAAGGACCCGTGTCCTCCTCATGCTGAGGTATGCGCAGCAGGATGCTGTGGGGATCAGATGAAGATTAGCTATTGTATATATATATGGTGCTTTGCCCACCCCGAGCGTATGATATCCAAGACCAGCGGATCGGTGGCCAAGCGTCGCTCGTTGAACACCTCCGGAATGGAGGCCTGCAGCGTATAGAAGCGATCGTATTTCTGCTTGGCCCGCTCCAGGCTGAACTTGGTGCCGCGCAGGAAGGCCAGCAGGAACTGGTCCTCGGTGCAGCCGTGCAGATGCGGCTGCTTGAGCACCCAGTCGCGCAGCGACTCCACGTCGTCGGCCACCCTCTGCGGCACCTCGTTCAGCTCCTGCACGGCAATCGTCTGCAGCGCCGGCTTCAGGGGGCGTATACGCAACGTGCTCATAGCTAGCGGAGCAACAGAAGCAGGCAGATTGTTAACAATTGAATCGTTTAGTATATCTGATAAGTATACAGATTATAGAATCGATCCTATAATCGATACGGCAACAATAATTATTGTTTATTTATTGCGTTTGTTTGTTGTGGCTTTTCGGATTATCACGCATACGACTTGTTGTACGGTGTATGGAATGCATTTCATTTGTTAACAATCTTAGCTGTTATTTATATTGTTAGCGTTTTGTATATATTATATATATTTATATATCTTTGTTTATTTATCTTTTATGTTACAAATATTTGTAGACATTTTATGTATATAAATTTGTTTTTCTTTGCAATATAAATATTTATTTTAGGCATTTTATTTATTTTCTTTATATATATATTTTGTGTATTTATTTTATATATTTTATTTCATTGAAATTTCACTGAGCTTTCCATGTTTTTTACTTTTCTTCTACTTAATTGAAATCCAATATGTCAATACATGTACAGTGGTGCGTATTCACATATTTTTGCTCCATTGTAATGCAATAAAGAAAAAATAAAATAAAATAAAAAAAGGTGTTACTTTATAGAACTTTATTATGTGATGAAAATACTTTATAATTTATTGAAGAAGGATTTTTAGTTTTTATTCGTTGAGAAAGAATTTTAAATATTTAATTAAATTTTTCGTATTTAGTCTTTTATGTATTTAATCTATGTAGTTAAGTAGTTAAATTGTTGAATAAACAAAACGTAGTAACAAAATTAGGAATGAAATATTTAATAATTAAATATTTTTAAATATTATTATTTATTATGAAATTCAGATCGTTTTACAAATTTGTAATTTATTTTTGTACATTTTTAATCAATTTAATAATAAATTTAAATTTTTAAAAAAAATATATATGAGTCTAAGTATATTTTAATTTGTTTACTTTAAAATTTTTCAATATTTAAAAAAAAATAAAAAATATAGCACAAAATATTTTATATAGTTATAAAAAATTAAAAAAAAAAATATTTTATTTGTATGTCAAATATTTAAAGCACTATTTTATAGTATTATTAATTCAGCACAAATTGAATGATAAATAAAATCTTATTAATTCGAATTTAATTTTTCGTACATTTTTATCGATCTATAAATTAAAGCTTTAACATTTTTTATTAAATTGAACACTCATTCAAAAATATTAAATCATTTAACACTCAATCAAAATTATTATTAAGTAATTTCCCAGTTAAATAATTTATATTTGTTATCTATATTAAGTTCATCTTTATTTAATTGAGTGCAAACATTACAAGCAAACTTCAGTGAACGATTTTTAATTTAATTATACACCGATTTTTTATTTTACTTTATTTTATCACAAAGCGCTTCAGTTGCGCTTTTCAAATGCTTTTTATTTTTTCTTTTTCTCCGACTACAGTAATGCGTGTTTACCGTTTGAAACTGCAGCAGCGAATGATACAAAAGGAAAAACAACAATCGACCAAATCAACGAACTTCGAAGTGTTTACTTTTGCTGATCAGAAGCCGATTTAGCTGCGGCACACGAAGTCTTTTTGTTGCTGCCCCTTACGAATGGGGCCTTGGGGGTATATTGGTTGTGTTCAAGTGTATGCAACAGACTAAAATAGGCGGGGTCGACTGCATAGAGGATATATATATATATAGAGTATATATTCGTGTGCTGCGTTAACTGTCAAGTCGATCGAGCTGTAGTTCAGTTGTCTGAATAGGCATCTGGTTATCTGTTCGTCCATCCGTCTTTTTGGTCTTTCGTCTGTTTATCTGTTTGTTCGTCTCTTCATCTTCTTTATCTATTCACCTGTTTATACATTTATCCGCCTGTTTATCCGTTCGTCTCTCTATTTCTGTCTGCTTATCACTTCTTTCGCTTGTCTACCCATTCGTCCCTCTCTCTATCCGTTCGTCCGTCCGTCTATCCATTCTTCCATCTGTTTATCCGTTCATCCTCCTGTCAATCCATTTGTCTTTCCGCCTGCCTATCCGTTCGTCAGTCTGTATAAATTTGTGCCCATATGTCTATCCGTCTCTTTATCCGTTTGTTCGTCCTTCTGTCTATCCCTTCGTCCGTCAGACTATCCATTTGTTCGTTAGTCTGTTGATCCGCTTAACCGTCTATCTATCCATTCGTCCCTTTGTTTTTCCATTCTCGTCTTAGTCGAACCATTCGCCGCCCCTCGGTATATCCGTTAGTCACACTGTCCGTTCATCCATCGATCTGTTATTTTGAAAAATTTCTATAAAATTAGGTAACGAAATTCAATACCCAATTATCCGATCGATAAACACCCCATATTAAATCTGTGTTTTTAGGTAGAAGCACAACAGCGAAGCAATCGACATACGTGGCCTTAAGCACACGCGTGTGTGTGAGTTTCCATATGCATGAATGTGTGCACAAGTGTCACAAAAATACCTAAGCCATTCGTCACAAAGGGTAGGGTATTTGTAAGTCAGTCAGTTGCCTGATGTTTGTGCTATTGGTAAACATTTAACGGGGTAGGAAGCAACGAGTAGCCCGCTATGTTGAGTGCCAGGCGCCGTTAGTCACATATAATTTGCAGTGGGTGGCTTTTCGACAATTGATTGTCTTAATTGGCTTTGGATTTAGCCACACACAAGTGCACGCACACACACCCGCGCACACACACTTGCATTTTTGTTTTAAGTGCATGCACCTGTGCCCGTCCTCCAATTGGATTCTGATTTGTGCCAATTTCATGAGATACTCGACGTCATTTAAATTATTTAAATGTTATTGGCGAACTAATTTGTTCAATTCGCTTTATTTTCAGTTTCATTTTCTTCTTTTTTTTATTATGACTTAACAATTAAATAAATGCTGATAATAGAGAAAGGTTACTCAAGTGCATTTTACTTATATATGCTGATATTATATGTACTTCATATATTCCTTTGAGGCAATCAAAGATTGATAACATTTTAATGCATGTCTGTCATAAATAATTAATTATTTAAACATAAAAATAAAATTGATTAATTTGTTTATACGTATTATATATTAAGAGTCGTTTTCTTGTGGCATACCCATTAAGTGAACGTAAGCAATAACTAAGAAATATTGCCGTTCAAACTAATAAAATATTTGATTATGTAAAATTTTAAATTAAATATTTAAAATAAAAAATTTTTTAAACCATTTCTGACTTAGCTGTTCTTGCAAACAAAATAAATAATTGTATAATTTTTAAATAAATATAAAATATTATTTAAAAAATAAATTACCTTTATATATTGTTGCATTTTATTTTATTAACTTTTTAAATATAAACTTAGCAAAAAATATAAAAGAGGAACATTTAAAATTAAAAACCGGCAGAAAAATACTTCAATAACTGCCCAAAAAATACCATTTAATTTGGTATTAAATAGTATTTTCATTGTCGATAAATGTATTCGATAGTACGATTGCTCGATTGCTAATTGGCAGAGTGACACAGTGACAGGTAGCAGAAAATACATTGAAATTTGTAAAAATATTTACTGCTCGAGCAGATATTAATGTTAAATTCAATCAATAAACATAATGCAGGTCGCAACAATGTCCAACGTTGGAGACACCGAGAATCCCTTTGCGGCCCTGCTGCAGGGGGCCACCGAGGCCAATGGCGTGTCCAAGCAGCTGATCGAGTCAATTTTGCTCTTCACACTGAGCAAAGATGTGGACACAAATCGCACTAAGTCGGTACTCTGCTTGGCCGATGTCGTGGTGGCCGACAATAGCAGCGAGGACACGCTCTGCATTGATCTGCTGGCACACGCCCTATTCGAGCGCCTGATGCTGGACGACACCTCGAAGTATCTGCTGCCCGCAGAGCAGGCGACTCCTGAGCAGCAGGAGCAGGCGCTGGAGACGCGCGCCATGATCTATCTGCACGGCGCGTTCGCCAGGTGGGAGCAATTGCAGCGCACCTGCAGCATACAGGACAAGAAGCATGGCAATCAAATACTCGACTTGATTCTAAACAACGCCAGCACCTGCATGCGCCAGCCCGATCTGTTTGCGCCCCAATCCTTCTCCGCCCAATGGCTGGAGCTCTTCGAGCAGGCGGACGAGCACGATACCAGCACGCAGGAGTTTCTGGTGAGTGTTGTGGGCAAGGTGCTGGAAGAAGTGGAGCCCCTGGAGGCTCTGGGCGCTCTCAAGGCCATATTCTATCCCATGCTGAGCGAGCTGCAAAAGCAATTGGCCAAGGACAATTTGATATCAATACGCAAGAATATTTTCTGGATCTTTGGCTTCTTTGTACGCGAGAAGCGCGCCAGCGTGCTCGGCGAGCTGCTTATTGACTTCACCACGCCCAATCCCAAGGCTAAAGGTAAATCCTCATATATTCCCATGGAGTCTATACAAATATTCATATATCTCTCTTTCAGGTGGCGAATATATGGACACGCTCTTCGGCCAGTTGCTGTGCATCTCAATTATGCCCAAGACACAGACGGCGCCCTATGAATTCTTTCGCGATATTTCACTGATCTCGCAGCAGTCGGATCCCACGCTCTGGCAGCTGCTGGCGCACCATCAGCAGGCCATGTTCACGCTCATGAAGCAGCTGCTCGTGCAGTCCTCGACAACCAAGAAGAAGACACTGCAATGGATTGCCAATTGCCTGGACGCAAATGTGGCGCGCGGCCATCTGTGGAGCACCATCAACCTGAATCTGGAGCAGACCGTGCACAGCACGGCCAGCGATGCATTCATGACCGGCCTCAGCGCCGTGCTGATGCGTCTGTGTGCGCCGCTTTGCTCCCCCGCACTGAAGGTACAGATCTGTTCGATATATATATCTATATATTCATAATATTCCATTGCAGGTGCTCCTGGTGGATCCCACATATTGTGCTGTTTCGGATGCCACAGAGCGCCTTGATAAGGGCGTCAACATGCTAAAGGCCTATGAGGAGACATGCCTGCTGCCCATGGACGAGGGCGAGCAGCGCCTGACCGCTGACAAATATAATTTCATCACCGAAATCTTCTATATGACGCACAAGGCCTTCGAGCTGGGCAATCGAGCGTGCATTGAGCGGCTGACGCGCATGATGCGTGAGCTGCAGAACACTCAGACCGCCTACCAGGACGTGGCCGCCAGTGATCCCAACAACGACTTGACCAAGAATCTGTTTCGCATGCTGCAGGATCAGATGCAACAGGTGCTGTGCATACGCAACGGCCTGGCTGAGCCGGAGAATGATACGGCGATACTGAAGTTCTTTGAGGCCTCGGCCATTTGGTTGACTGAAATTGCGATGCTGCCGCGCGAGAGCTACGAGCTGGGCCTGGACAGCAAGGACTTTGCGCCGCAGCTGTTGCGCAATCTGGAGCTGTTGTCGGAGACGCCGCCCTTCGTGGCGCCGTACATGAAGTCGGTGCCGGAGAACATCATTGACAACATAGCTGCCTATTTGAATTTTTGTCGCAGCTTCCCCGGCGATCAGTTCATACAGATGCACGCTAGCTCGCACGATGCGTTCTTCAAGATGATTCTGCTGTTCATGGGCAGCTCGGAGCTGGTGAAGAATCCGCATTTGCGTGCCAAGCTGGCGGATGCCTTGGAGTTTCTGCTGCCCTCCCCGATGTCCAGCAGCAACCGCAAGCCGTTCAGCACGCACGTCTTCGACAGCCACCCGGATCGCCTGCAGGTGGTGCGCAGCCTGCTGAACGTGTTCGTCAGCATCGAAATGACCGGGCAGTCGGTGCAGTTCGAGCAGAAGTTCAACTACCGGCGCCCCATGTACGCCATCATGGAGTTCCTCTGGACCAAGGAGGAGCATGTCGAGTGTTTCAGGCAGCTGGCCAGGGATGCCGAGAACAGCATGGAGGCCATTGAGCCGCCGATCTTCTTGCGCTTCATCAATCTGCTCATCAACGATGCCATCTTTCTGTTGGACGAGTCGCTCTCCAATCTGGAGCAGATCAAGCAGCTGCAGCAGGCCCAGGACAACGGCGAGTGGAACAATCTGTCGCACAACGAGCGACAACAGCAGACCACCAATCTGCACCACCTGGGCATGCTGGCGCGCTTCGACAATATACTGGGTCGCGACACCATCAATCTGCTGAAGCTGCTGACCAGCGAGATCAAGAGCATCTTCTGCCACAACAGCATGGTGGATCGCATCGCGGCGATGCTCAACTACTTCCTGCTGCATTTGGTGGGGCCGCAGCGCGAGCGGTTCAAGGTTAAGGACAAGAAGGAGTTCGAGTTCGATCCGGCACAGATGGTGCTGGAGATCGCGCACATCTACATCAATCTGAGTACTGACAACAGCTTCTGCCTGGCCGTCTCGCAGGACGGACGCTCCTACAGCGATCAGCTGTTCGGCTATGCCGAGAACATCCTGATCCGCATCGGCGGGGGTCAGCTGATTGGCGACATGGCCGAGTTTGCGGCCAAGGTGCAGAAAATGGGCAACGACTACAAGGAGGAGCAGGAGCTGCTGGCCGACGCACCCGAGGAGTATCTGGATCCGATCATATCCACGCTCATGACCGATCCCGTGGTGCTGCCCAGCTCCAATGTGACCGTTGACCGGTCCACCATTGCCCGCCATCTGCTGAGCGACCAGACCGATCCCTTCAACCGCGAGCCCCTCACCATGGACAAGGTCAAGTCGAATGTGGCGCTCAAGCAGGAGATCGAGCAGTGGATCGAGGGCAAGCGCAGTGCGGCGCGTGTCAAGAGTTGAGCGCTCCAACTGGGCGAGGGCAAACGCGCTTAACCAAAGAATTAGCTCGTTTCTGGGGGTAGTCGGATAAGGCTTTAGTTTAATGTAATTTCCTTCCTCACAATTCCAGTCTGTGCACGGGCGCTATACACACATCTGTATAGTCCGGTCATTGACTTCGTTTCCAATTTCCAACAATTTCTTCAACTTTACGGGTGAGCTGGTTTTCTCAAGTTTGTGTAGATTCAACAAATAAATAAATAAATACAAAATGTAAATATTTTATGTCTGCGTTCGGAGGAAACGCATTTAAACAAATTACAAATAAATAAATAAATAATTCCTTGTGCCGTTGCATTTGACAAACAATTTACTGATTATCATTATATATATATATATATATATATATATATATAATAAGAGACTATTAGTGATATCTCTAGATATGTATAAACATTTTTAAAATATAGCAATTTGATAGTTTTAGAAATTTATATACATATTTGACATGGATTCGTATATCAATTTAATACATCTAGATATCGAAAAATATATTTAAAATAGAATCTTATATCAATTTGATATCTCTAGATATATATATAAATATAAAATAGAATCTTATATCAATTTGATATCTCTAGATATATATATAAATATAAAATAGAATCTTATATCAATTTGATATTTCTAGATATATATATAAATATATCTATTTGATATCTCTAGATATCTATATACATTCTCAAAAATATTCATGTAGCGATTTGATATCTCTAGATATCTATATACATATTCGAAATAGATTTATATATCAGTTAGATAAAAAAAAAAAAAAAAAAATTGATAAAATAGCTATATACATAACTGAATCGTAATGGCTATAATGTGTATAGTGGATCATAAATCATAAGTTATCACTATAATCTCTATGACTCTTAGCTACATCCTCAACCTAGCTCTATACCCGAGTGCTTAAGCTTAACTCTACAAAGTGTTATTTACAATATTCATTCCCAGTAATCTAAGCCCCCATTTGGTGCGCTCACATTTCCAGCTCCTCGACCACATCATGGCTCATATGCTCAAACTCTTCGGTGAGCAATTGATGAGCGAGGCAATCGCCGCAGAGATTTAAATAGCAATAGCAACTGTTGCAATGCCAGCGCTTGCGCGTCACCGCCGACTCCTCGCATTCGGCACACTTGGGCGCCAGCGGATCGGGGCTGTAGCCATCCTCCGTGAGCAGCTTCTCGTCTCGTATGGCTGTTAGGATTTTGAGTTGCATCAGCCTTTGACGACGCGTCTCCGTTTCCAGCGTATCTGGCTCCGGTTTTGGTTCAATTTTTATTTGTGGCGCCGGTGGCTGAGGTGATGATGGAGCAACAGGTATAAGGTCATCCAAAGTGTATTCATCCTCGGGCATTTGGATCTCTATATTCTGGGCCGGAAAGAATGTGGAGCGGCGCACATTGAACTTGGGTCTGGTTGGACCTCCTGAGCGTCGATACTTGGGCAAGCGACCGGGCACCGGCATGCCGGCCTCGTGTAGCTTCTGGAAGTACTTTTGCACACGGCTGAACACCTGCTGGGGCGTGCGGTTTCCCAGCGCTTTAGCGATCTTGCCAAAGCGTCGCATTTCCACCTCTTCGGGCGGATACTCGATGAGCAGCTGCTCCAGCCGACGCTGCTCTTCATTGGTCCACTTACGTGTTTGCGCCCTGCTGCCATTCTTATTATGCTTATCCTCCTCAGTCTGAGGCTGAGCACTAGCCGCAGGCGCCTCGATTTTAACTTCTTGTTTAAACCCTAAACTGGGCAACTCGGGCAGGCGAACTGTGGTTAAATAATTGGGCGCTATCAAAGGCTCGTTATTGCGTAGCCTGTCCAGCAATAGTTGTGGATTCTCCAAGTAATTATCGCGCGCTTTCTCCAGCTCCCCGATCTGTTGATGGACGCGAATGCGTTGCGCCTGCAGCGTGGCTATGGTGCGCAGGAGGTTGCTGTAGCACTGATTGCCGCGCAGCGCCAGGTGCTCCGTTTCAAAGTGAAACACATCCTCAGTGTCGCCATCGACATATTCATCATCGTCACTTCCACTAGCATCTTTCTCATCTTCAATATTATTTTCATTACTTTCAGTTTCTTGATTATTTTCGGTTTCCATTTTTAAGCGCGTACGGGCTCTAGAGATGAGCAGAGTAAAAGTAAATGCAGCTCAGCTGTTAGTGGTGAAATTATCGATAATTTATGCATTAGCGCCAATTTATGCTGGTATTAAATATACATTTTATTAAATTTGTCTATACACTTAATTAATTTTGCAGTCTACTATAAAATTGCTTTCATATTTATTTAAATATAGATAGACATATAGAATATAAGTATAATGTAACATAATAAATATAATATAAATATATATGTATAAAGTGTATAAATCCATAGTGATCTTAACTCCCATCGCAAACGATAGCAAGTTATCGATTTCTCTAGATCATTCTTATATGCAACAGCTGTTTGTTGTCTTCAAGAAGAGCCATTGCACGTAACAAATTGTTATTTGCGTATTAGCCACAATGCTAATTCCACGATATTTGGCACGTCCTCTATTCCAATGGCCTGGACATGTAAGTTGCTATTGATAACAGCCACAATTACTATTAAAGCAAATTAATTTCAGGGCAGATCTTCAAGATTTATGGCTCAGCAGTCTCAGGACAAAGTGCGCATCGTGGAGGTGGGACCGCGAGACGGTCTGCAAAACGAGCCGAAGCTGCTGCCCGCCAGCATCAAAATTGCACTTATAGATCGGCTGTCGGAAACGGGACTACAAACAATTGAGGCCACCAGCTTCGTGAGCGCCAAATGGGTTCCTCAGATGGGCGACAATGCGGAGGTATTGCGCGGCATACGCCGGGCGCCCGGCATTAGTTATCCCGTGCTGACGCCTAATCTGAAGGGCTTTGAAAGTGCCTTGGAGGCAGGCGCTGAGGAGGTGGCTGTCTTTGGTGCTGCCTCGGATGGCTTTTCGCTCAAAAATGTCAATTGTACAGCGGCAGAAGCCATCGAGCGATTCAAGCCCGTGCTCGAAGCTGCCAAGAAGCATGGAATTCGTGTGCGTGGCTACGTTTCGACTGTGGTGGGTAAAGGCTGTGTAAATAACGAAGAACTGTACTTAACCATTTAATTATCTTTTAGGTAGGTTGCCCCTACGAGGGCGCTGTGCCGCCCCAGGCTGTGGTCAAGGTGGTGACAGCCCTGCACGAGATGGGCTGCTATGAAATCTCGCTGGGCGACACCATTGGCGTCGGCACGCCGGGCACCATGCGCAAGATGCTGGACGAGGTGACACGAGCTGTGCCCGCCCAGCAATTGGCCGTGCACTGCCATGATACGTACGGCCAGGCGCTGTCCAACATTTTAACTTCCTTGGAGTACGGCATAAGAGTTGTGGATGCCTCCGTCTCTGGTCTGGGCGGCTGTCCCTATGCACGTGGCGCCTCTGGTAATGCAGCCACTGAGGACGTCGTCTACATGCTGCACGGCATGGGCATAGATACGGGCGTCAATCTGGACAAGCTCATCGAAGTCGGACGCTACATATGCACCGAATTGGGCAGATCGACTGAATCGAAGGTGAATCGCGCTTGGAAAGGTCCTCAGGGTAAGGAGCTATAAGCCTTCCCCTACCCACAAAGCAATCGATGGCATTTACTAGTTTCTAATTGTTATTGCGTGTCTATAATGTTTATTTGTTACAAAATTAAAAATAACTGCGATTCGCCTTATGAATTTGTTATGAACCCAAGTTAGAAACGTTTCCTCCTCTTACCATGTTTTCAACAATAATAATTAAAATTTCTGAGCGTCCTTAAGCGTATACAACGAGATGTCCCCCGAGGCCAGCGACAAGTCGGCCAAGCTCTGATTGGGACGGCGCGGTATGTGCGATGGATTCTTGCTGCTGTTGGTCTGTCCAGGCATCTTCATTTTGCCATCATGACGCAGCACTGTCGGCTCGGCAGCTGAATTCAAATACTTCTGAATCTTTGCCACACTCGGCATGGGCACGGGCGTGCGCTCATCGACGACCTGGAGGGAGTGAAGAAAATGAATTAATATAAAGTAGGATTACAATTTAGACTGCCTTCGACTCACCTGCTTCAGCTCGGAGGAAATGTATGCCTTCTTGGGCAGGAATGGAGCCGAGGGATTGAAGCAATCAGTACTTAGCTTCGATGTGTTGGTATTGCTCGCCGAGGCTAAGTGTCCTCTATTGAACTGGCACAGCAGCGACTCCTCCTCCAGTTGCAGGACGCTCATATTGTTGGCCTTCTCGCGGAACATGCTCATTAGGGGCGCCGTGCCGGACTTTTGGGTATAGGTACGTATGGGACTGACGATGTGTGCGAAATTATCTTTCTGTGTTTTCAGGAGGCGCATTGGTATGGACGAGGGCTGCTTGAAGAACTTGGTTTTCGGCTGATCCATATTAATCAAATGTCGCGATCGGCCAGAGGCCGTTGGCAGCTTGGAGCCGCTGTGAGGTAGCTGTGGCTCTGACTCCTTCTTCGGCGTCAGCACAAATGTATTCTGTTTCACTGGCTTCTGATGCAAATGGATCACGTTCGGATCGGATTGGTGCTCTGGTGAGTCTGGGGGAATCTCCTTCTTCGATTCCATGTACTCTTGAGCCTTCTTCAGCATGTATTCCATTTCCTCGATGGTGCCATTTAAGCGTATCGACTTGTTTTCCTTATCCTCCTCTACATCTGAATCAGTTATGGAAAGTTCCTCCTGTTTAATGCTGTCCTCTCTCAAATCCTTCCCGTCCTCCCCATCCTCGTCTTCCTCATTTTCGCTGCATGAGGACAACTCAATAATGGTATTGTCCGCCGCATCGTTGAGTGCCAGATCCATGAGGGTCTCCTGCAAGTCAATCAACAGCTCCTGCTGCTCGCACTTGGAGATGCCGTGTGGCTTAGCCTTGGCGATGGCCGCATAAAACAAGTCATCAACGTTCAACGTTTCCGTTGGCTCCTTGGAGCTGCTCGCCAGCGAATTGTCGGCGGCCGTCTCGTAGCAACTCGAGCCGGATGCACTCGCCTCATCGTCGCCCGGCTCCGTTTTCATCGTGTTGGCGGTCAGAAAGCTGCCGTTGAGAGAGCACGACTCATCCGATTGCAGGCCAGTGAGATCGGCCTCATTGGCCTCCAATATGGTCGAGGGACGCAACAAGCCGACCATTTTCACGGGCGACGTCTCTGTCTTTGGCTGGAACACTGTATCGTTGCCACTGAGCATGGAATCGTTATCCCAGAAACGCGACGGCGCCTCAACATCCTCCAGCTGTGTGCACTCGGCACTCTTTAGCGGACTTTCGTTGCACAACAGATCCTGATCACCGGCATCCGCCAGCATGCGACGCAAAGCATCCGTTTCTATGTCACCAACTGGAAAGGAAAGTGGACATTTAATAAGCTTCTAGATAATTAAGGAATAGATTCACAAATTGTCCTATAAATACGCCAATCAGACAACTAATTTTAAGGATCATGATAATAGATCCTTATGTCTGTTGCCTATATAATATAGATATTTCGTAGACAGATTCGCTTACATTTATCTGATCGGGAGCTGCGCCTCTTGGCTATAGCCAATGCCTGTTCCTTATCCTCGCTGTGCAAATATTGGAACAGTGTGCTATCGGGATCGGAGGCGGTCTTATCGCACATGCGCTCGAACACATCGAAGCTATCATCTGCCATCTCTTTCGTTGTTTGCTCGTCCAGTTGGAACATGTTCTCGTCGTTGATCTTTGAATCCATCGAGGAACTAGTTTTGTTCTCAGGCTTCTGCCGTTTCTGTTCCAGCTCCGCCTTGCGAGCCTGTATGAGAGCCGGAAAATCTAAGACGATGCCTAAGCTGGGACGTCGATCGAATGATTCTGCTGGGGGTTTCGGAGCAGCTGGTCGTGGCCTTAAAAAAAAAACAAACAAAACAAATATTTTCAAATTATTCAAACTATTCTCTACGTAACTGCCTGACACTAAATGAGGAGCTATTTTAGTTTTACTTGCAGCGCATTCTAAAATAATTCATGCTACGCTGGAGCTAATGTCATCCACTCTACAGTATATACACATATTGACGTATTTACCGATCCGTGAGCAGATGGTTCAGCAATTTTTGACGCCATGCTGGATTGTCTTGAAATTTTTCCAGGCCAGACATTTCGGTTGCGTCCTTATTTTGTTTAGAGTATGTTCATATATAAACACAAATAACAATGTATTACACAATATTTTTCTTATTTTGCACCGCCCAAATGCACAAGCTGTGTGGAAATTTACTCACATAAATGGGGGATGAGAATCGCAATTGCTAAGGACAAAATGCGTTTATGCAGCCGCTTCTGTTCAAATGAGTCGATCGTGGACGAGTAAGTATCGACGCGCTGTAAATTGTCGGGTAAGTTTAAAATCGATACTTTGGCCCTTTTTTGCAGGGCTGCAGAAATACGCACAGATAATGAGTAAGTGAAAACCAATTAATTTCTTTAAATTTACAATAATATTAAAAACTTAAATTTTTTAACTAATATATGACGAAATTTCTGATTATCTAAACCAAAACGATGCTCATAGTACGGCGAGAAGTTATTTATTGGTATGGTGATCACCACAGTGTGCTGAAGCGGGACAGTTTAAAATCGATACTTTTGCTCCGTTTGCTGTAGGGCTGCAGAAATACGAATAGACAAGCAAAGTGTAAGAGGAAAACAAATTTTATTCATTTTTTAAATTGACAATATTAAAAACTCAAATTCTATAACTCATATATGACGGAATTTCTGATTGACTAAACGAAAGGTTCGCTCATAGTGCGGCGAGGAGTTATTTATTGGAGTTCGTGGACTGTTTATGTCGTGATCACTCAGTGTGCTGAAGCTCAGACTGTCGCCTTCACCTGACATCATGTGTGTAAATTGTAAAACTCTGGACGACGATGGAGTTGACAATATTCTAGACATACATTGATCGTCGTCCTTTGCAATTGCTGACCTTTCAATTGGATCGAACTGTAGCCAAATATTAGGTGACTTGTCGTGGTAAGCTTCGTTTGAAGTACGCGGCATTGTGTCCGGTGAGTCCGAAGAAATCGTAGAATGCAGTGTTTTATTGACTTTCATTTTATATACCAATTCATTAAAATCACCATCTAAATCCATAATAAAAATAAGCAACGAACGTAAACGTAGACACAAGCAAATATAAAAAGTAACTGTTCTTTATCGAAACATGCCGGCCATTTGTTATCGATATACATGAGTGCCTATCGATAGCTGTGTTATCAAGTGGCTTTAAATGCCGGTGCAAGAAGAAGATTAATAGATAACAAAAATATTGTTCGTAATATAAAAACTTGTATATGCAGTAAATTAAGTAGAAATGAATGCGCTAAGGCACACAATATCACTCGTGGCGCTCGGCACCTTTCAGCTGGGTCGCCGCATGAAAAGCCAGCATCTGCATGGACTTCTGCTGGGCACTGGACTGGGTCTGTCCACCTGCGCCTCGGTCACGTACGCACAGGCCGAGGCTGCAAAGGTCAGCCGTAAGTTGAACGTCTCCAAGTTCATGGCTGAGCCCATTACGGACTCGGCTGTCTTGCTGGGGGACAAGGACAATATGCGCCATCGCATGGAGCTAATGATCATGGAGATTCAAGCGGACTTTTGCCGTGCCCTCGAATCGGAGGAGTTCAATGGACAGAAATTCAAGGTGGACCGTTGGATGCGCAAGGAGGGCGGCGGCGGCGTCACCTGCGTCCTGCAGGACGGCGACGTCTTCGAGAAGGCTGGCGTCAATGTCTCCGTGGTGACCGGCTCGCTGCCCCCAGCCGCTGTGCAGCAGATGCGCTCCAGGGGCAAGGATCTGGCCGAGAACGTTAAGCTGCCATTCTTCGCCAGCGGCGTCAGTGCCGTCATACATCCGCGCAATCCCCATGTGCCGACCATACACTTCAACTATCGCTACTTCGAGGTGGAGCTGCCCGACGGCTCCAAGCAGTGGTGGTTCGGCGGCGGCACAGATCTGACGCCCTACTATCTGGACGAAAGCGATGCCCGCCACTTCCACAAGACGCTAAAGAGCGCCTGCGACGAGCACGACTCCACCTACTATCCGAGGTTCAAGAAGTGGTGCGACGACTACTTCCACATCAAGCACCGCAACGAGTCGCGCGGCATCGGGGGCATCTTCTTCGACGACATCGACGAGCCGAGTCAGGACAGCGCCTTCCAGTTTGTCACCAGCTGCGCCCGTGCCGTGATCCCGTCCTATCTGCCGCTCGTGCAGAGGCACAAGAACACCGAGTACGGCACCAAGGAGCGCGAGTGGCAGCTGCTGCGACGCGGTCGCTACGTGGAGTTCAATCTAATCTACGATCGCGGCACCAAATTTGGCCTCTACACGCCGGGCGCCCGCTACGAGAGCATCCTCATGTCCCTGCCGCTGCACGCCCGCTGGGAATACATGCACGAGCCCAAGGCCACGTCCAAGGAGGGCGACTTGCTAATGGTGCTGCGCAATCCCAAGGAATGGGTCTAAGTTGGGTTGTATTTTTTTTTAAGCTAACTGTAATGGGATTGGTGCCTTGCATGATAAAACTTTTGATAGTAGTATAAGAGTTGACAATATTTATGACTATTTCCGTTAAAAAATTAAAAGTTTAATTTTACAAAAAAAAAAAAAAAAACATATATATGAATAGAATTTTCCACTTTCCCATTTTCAGCTCTAATTTCATATAATTTTGAAATATTATTATTATTTTTAAGGTTATGTTCTTTCACACATACACACACACGTACACGTTGCCTAGCGCCGGATGACGTCAGTTACTCTATATATGGCTTTTGAGGTTATGTTTCTAGATCTCTTTCATTATGCTGAGCTACCGCTAGATTTTGGTAGATAGTATATTTTAATATACATTTCATTTTGATATCTATATATCTATGTAAGCATAAGAATAATTATGTATTCATTTTTTTTTTCGTACACATGGACAGACATCTGTCTGCTTCGATTGTGTATGTATACTCATTTTCACACACTCACACATACACACACACACACATGCAAACGTCGTTGCTGTACTGTACATGAATTGTGTCCGTGTGTACCAACAGTCACGCACACACACACACATGCAGCACGTTACAAGCGCTTCCCGTGTGCGTGTGTGTGTTCCCCAGGAATATGAAGCGGGAAATGCGCGCCATCGGCAAATTAAGCCACCAAAACCAAAGAAATAGAGAATTCCTTTTATGAATCAATCTTAAATCATAGTTTACAAAATGCTTTATTTTTCCAGTTTTTTGTTTGTTTTTTTTTTGTGGTTTTTTTTAGCAAATATCTAGACGTTTGTTGGGACTCTTCCTTTAGTTGTTTTCATTTCCACACGAAACGAAACAAGAACAGAATTGATAATTTTTCTTCTTTTTGTTTATTTATGTAGAATAATGCTCTCTTATTTGTGTTGCTGCTGATGCTGCTGTTGGTTTTGTGGCTGCTGTTGCTGTTGTTGTCGTTAAAATGAAAAGTAACTAGCTTAACTACATTCATACAAGTATATATATTTAATAAACACCGTCGCCGCCGGTCTGCTGCTGGTACACCTCAATAGTATCGCCCTCCTCCATCTCTAGCGAGGTCGGAGTATCGTTCTCATTGATCGGCTGACCGTCGAAACGGAAGCGCACCACTTGCATGGAGAGTCCGGCACGGTCGCAGTAGGCATTCATCAGTTTGCGCAAAGGTGTGTGTTTCTTGATTTTGAACTGGACCACAGCGTTGTCCTGTCCCAGTACCTTCAGGTTGATGTGCTCGGTTTCGCCGCCCTTCTTTTCGTCAGACATGTTGTATTTTTTTTCGCTTCACTATAAATTCACACAAGTAAAATGCAATGATGCCGGGCGTGCGTGCTGTACGTAGAGCGTGAGGAATACACAGTAATTAATGAATATTCACTCTATATTGTATATTTGCGGTTTTTCCACTGCAAAACGGCAATCTAAATGTAATTTTCCTTACTTTTTTGATACGTTTCACCACTCGCTTCCTACTTTTTAGATTACCAAGCGGCTTGCGCTAGCTACACACACACGCCAAAAAATGGTTGTATTGTGAGTGTCTCCCTATTCGCATACGGCAAAAAAAATTGACAAGCGAAATAATGTACTAAATATTACCAACGACGCCGACTAGCGCGCAGGGTTGCATGCATACAACTTACAAATTTTTCGAATAAAATAATGAATAGCAAATTAGAATATATAATTAATTGCTACCGCATTGAAAATATATAATTTTAATATTAAATTATATATATATATATATATAATTTGTTTAGTTCTATACACCCCGCTAGAAATTTTCAGTTGTGGTTATATAGATACAATATCATTATCCAAAACGGGTTGGTAATATAAAATTTTTTTTAAAACTTCAATATATGCACATTAAAAATAATTTTTTGTGGAGTTTTAAATTAGAATAAAGTTTTAGATATTTGTGCAAATGAAATGATTTTAAATGTGAGAGTTGTTCTACTTTGTTGACTTATCGAAACTGTCAGACCTTTCATCGATAAAAGAACTGTATATCGGTGCGCATTTTAAATGAATTGCTTATATGTAAATTTCCTTATATGTAAATTTTATACTCACAACTTGCCGATTCTACTGATATTTGAAGTATAACAAAACAGACAATTTTTTTTTGCTTGCATAAAATACTTTATTTTGTTTTTAAAGCATTCAATATCAACAAACTTTTTAAGTTTCGAGCAACTAGAATAAAAATGCATATTCAAAGAGCTCCCACATTTGCTTTGCCGAGATCAAAGCTTATGTTGGAGCCGTCTGAATTTTTAGATATTAAACTATTTTCAAGAATATCCCTTAGCTTACAATTCATGTCTGTTGCATACTTTTTCCTTCTTAGTTTTAAGAATTTGTCACCCCTCTCCTTTTTTGGATTGATTGAGTAGATGTGCTACATCAATTGAAAGACTTAAGAATATACCCCATAGAGGGACATTTACCAGTTATAGGCGCCAAATGAAAACGACCAATAACAAACCTGAGCGCTGAATCAGAATGCTTATTCCGTGGTGTGTGGTCCTCTAGTACAGGCGCCACACAAACAATCCCCAAACGAAACGTACTTGAAAAGATCGAGATCGAAACATGATTACGACGAAATCAGCTTGATATATAACCATTTCTATGGGGCATACCTCACCCCGCATTCAAGATCAAAGAATATATACTTCTTCACATATACACTCTTTGGGTTCTCTTCCACGTTGACCAAATTACTTGGACAGAAGTCTTACCAACAAACCAGCTCACTCAACAACTTACAATCGTCAGATAATATTTCGAAAGAAATTGAACCGATTTAAACTTACTCACAGACCCAGGTTTGGAGAGAGCTATGGTACACCAATTGAATAAGCGGAGCCATCACGTTTCTAGTGTTGGCCTAAAACGGTAAACGCAAGGATTAGTGAGATTTGTGTAGAGAAGAATTACCTGATTGTTCGATAAGTTTCTAATGGGTCAAGGCTTTGAGTACTTTTGTTGTATTGAGGGAATTTTTTATGGCTTTCGGAACTAAGTTTTGTTTGTTGAAATACTTATGATTTGTTTTCACACTCTGGACGTATATAGTCAATATACAGATTTTCAGATTTTCAATATTGAAAACTGCAAAAAATAAAGAAAACAAAATGGCACGAGTTAGCGCACAGTTTTAAAGTAGAATTGTGTTTTGTTTGTGATTAATTTTTAAACATGTTTTGACCAAAACAAACCAATCAGTACTCGCTCGGAATCCGGATAGTCATAGACATATACATATATATATATATACCATATACCATAGCATTCCCTTATACCCCCTTACCAAAGGTGGGGAAACAAACACATGTTGATCGGATTTATTTTTACTTACTCTTCATTTTCAATTGTTTAGATTACTTACATATTTAAACGTATTTAAGCTATGCACAATTATTTATGTTGATTTACGTTCTTTGCTTGTGTTCTTTTTTTTTGTTTTTTTTTGTTGTGTTTTCTTTAGTAATTTTGTATACTTGATTCTGTTTTTTTTTTTTTTTTTTTTTTTTTTTGTAATTTTAAAAATAGCAATTGAAAGTGCTCCCAGCTGAAAACGGACTTACGCCTCGATGACTCCGAACTGTATCGTCCCACTGGCTGTTTCGCTATGAATTTTTAAATTTCAAATTTCAGTTGAATAAATAAGTAAAAACAATCGAGACTCGATTGTGCCAAATGATGGGTCGGTTACAGTTATAAGAGTAGTAGTGTGTTACCAGCGCAGGTTGATTACAAGAAAAAACTCTGAAAATTGTTATCGATTGCGATTACCAATTGTCATCAATGCACAGGACTCTCACTGCCGCCACCAAGTCGGATCGCTGGCATTTTGGCCACCATTATCTGGATTGTTGCCGCGAGGAAGTATCGGCGGTGGAGGCACACTGAACATGTTGTGATGTGTAGCGGGCGGCCGATACTTCTCCTCGTTCTCATCGTCCAGCTCACGCTTGATGGACGTGTTCTGGTAGTCATTCATCGAATATGTCGGATAGCCGTCATCGATGGGCTCCTCCTTGATCTTGATCATGTCCATTTCGCGGAAATCGGGCTTGCGCTCCTTGATATCGCGATCGCCACCACCGCTGCGATCGGAGGCTCCCCGATCCCGATCGCGTCGCTCACGCTTGCGATCGCGTCTCTCACGCGATGATTCGCGCTCTCTTGACTTGGAGCGCTTCTTTTTCTTTTCACGCTCACGATCGCGATCGCGGTCCCTGTCTCGCCTGTCCCGTCGTCCATCGAAATCGTCATAGTCACGATCCCGGCTGCTGGCACGACGTTTTCGGCGTTCGCGCGAACGGCTGCGTGAGCGACCAACACGTGCGCCGCGCTCCCGGTCGCGTTCTCTGCGATCTCGGGAGCGCGAGCGCCGCCTCTCGCCGCTCACAACCCCGCCGTAGGGAGCACGCCCGCCACGTCCATCGAGACCATTATTGGCGCCGCCACGAACACCACCCTCGCGATCCTCACGCTCACGCTCCAAGCGATAGCGCTCACGCTCACGTTCATTGTCCTCGCGGCCGGAGTGCTTGATATTAACATCATTGCCACCTCGCCGTGTGCCGCCCAAGCCGCCGCCCAGTCGACGTGGCAGCCAGCCCTTAACGGTACGAGCGCGCTCAACATCCACAAGGACACGCTTGCTGTCTATCTTCTTACCATCGGCGTGCTTGTACGCCGCGTGCATGTCGCGCTCGTGCTCGTACTCAATGAAGGCATAGCCCTTCGGTTTACCTGGAATATAAAGGGCATGGATGAGTATAACAGATAATATAAAATACTACATTTTACTCTAAGAGTGAAGCATAAACATTTACCTGAGTCCTGGTCATGAATGAGCACGATCTTTTTGATGGGGCCGTAGAATTCAAACTCGCGCCTGAGCTTGGACTCGGAGGTGTCGTAGTTGATGCGCGCTATGAAGAGCGTCCGGAATGGATCCTCTGTGGCGTTTTTAATCTCGGTTGGATCCCACAATGCAATTTCACGTTCTAGCTTGTAGGCGACCTGCTCGGCCTTTTCGCGACGCCTTCTCTCCAGTCGCTCCTGGCGCGTCTCCACAGTCTTCGGCGGTGGTGTGTCCTTTGGGTCTTCGAAGTCGCTCATGAATTTGGCTACGCCCAGATAGCCTCGTGATTTTTTCTCATGCGGCAACTTGTCCACCGGGGGCATAAACGGTATCGGGTCTCGTGAGGCGAATAACGCCAAAAGATTTGGCGGCAGATATTGGGTCATTTTGTTAAATTATTATTACCTTTGTCTCCGTCGTTCCGTCAAATTTAGTGCTAGACATTGAAAATTGAGGTTATGTTACGCTTGTTTACGACAGTAGCCAGATTTAATCGATTCACATACTTTTTGATCCATTCAGTAGGCGTACTTAGTTTATTGCCAGTAAATTAAGCAAGCCCAATCGCAAGTGCTGCAATTGTCAACCTTTGCTCAATCGATATATAGCAATTAATATTTAAAGACAAGAAATTATTTTCTCTTGTAGCGTAGCTACACAGTTACTAATGATGGCATTATGCTAGAGATGGGCAACTCATTGATATCACGGTGATTTTTACTTTTAAGTATTCGGCCTAGTGGCTGTTAGACTTCAAATAAGCGTATAGAAATTCATTTTTAGTTTTGCGAATATATTTCTAAATTCCATATTGATACAGACTAAATTTCTTTTACTTTTTTATTGATTATTATTTTTTATTTATTGCAATCGATTTTACCAAAATTACAGCTTCTCTGCTGTTTTAGGGGATGTTGAATTACATGACTATTGTGTTATCGATAGTTCGATATAAAACACCGGCAAGTCATGAACTTTCTTACATGGTTTCTCTTTGGTTCAGTCCTCGAGTTCAGATCACCCACACAAACATAACACACACATGCATCGATGAGCCGGTGCACAATTGAAAAGGCAAAATAACGGCATCTACGAACTCGCCATAAACGTGATTTCATTTTGCAATATTTAAAGTTACGCTTTGCATTAAGATTTTATAGTGCTTGGTTTATACCCAAAAAAAAATATTTTTTTTTAATTATTGTAAGTATAAATAGTAGCTGCGAGTACAAATAAACAAAGAGCCGCAAATTATTAATCGTAATCAAACAGAAAATGTCGACTAGTTCAAAGCAAATGCAGGAGACTGAAGTGATCAAAGAAGAAAATGGCGCTGGCGCTTTAGAATCAAAGCAATCACCGAAGGAGCAACGCAAATGTAAGCGAAAATATTTTCTTATGATGGATAACGAAGCTGCTGGACGTGACGATATCGAGGAATCTGATATCCAACAAGTGCTAACACCTGTTGATAAGGCCAAGTTCGCCATGCCCCCGCCGCCGCCACCGCCCACTCCTGTTCAAGCTCCGCCGCGGTCAACGTCAGCGTCGGCAGCGACTGCAGCAGCGTCGCCGGATACCGAAGATGATGAGGCAAATTCGGAGAAGTGGGAAGATCCTTGTGCGCCACCACCGCCGCCACCATTACCAACGAATGCTCGGTCCATTTGCCAGGGTTATGTCAAGCTGACGGCCGTCAAGCTAAAAGACGCCCTGGAGGAGGCCATTACGAAAATGGAGAGCAACAAGCGGGAGCAGAAGCAGCAGCAGCAGCGGCAGCAGCGAGCGAATTTCAATGTAAGTTAAACAGAAAAGTGAAAAATTTACAGTTATGTGCACTATGACTACAGTGCTCATTCGATATAATAGTAGCTTTTGTGTCGTGTTTTTCTAATAGGCAAAAGAAAATTCTTTTATGAACAATTAGAATTGTATATATTTAGAGTAGTGCCTATTTGCAATTTAAAAAGATTTAAGTAATTATTATTTTAAATTAGTATTGTTTATGAGAATAGAATGTTTTATTTCCATATTATTTATTTTAATTAAGTCATTTTCATTGATTTTGGATATTTTTAAAAGTTTTTAAAAATATCAAAAATGAATACAAATATTTTAAGTATTTAGTTTCTATTCTATTTAATTATTTATATTTTTTTTAAATACTTTTTATTAATTTTGAAAATTCTTAGCATCTTCAACAAGTATTAAAAATTAATAAAAATATTTTAATAAATATAAATAACTAAATAAGTTTAAAGGAAAATCCTTGAAATATTTTTCATCATTTTTAAAATATGTAATATATAACAATATCTTAAAAAATAATTATTTAAAGTATTAGGTACCTTAACACTTTGATGTGCACTTTTTCAGCTTAACAATTACAATTCGATCTAGTTAGCCTTTAGCGTATTATATATGTAGATATGTATTTATTCTGATTTGATTATTGTGTCTGTAACTCTGTAGCTGTTCCAATTACTTCATTTTTTTTAAATCCATACATTTGTTGTCGTACATTTACTAGAATAACAATAGGAGCCCTGTTTTATATGCTCAGATTATTACAAAAGTTTTCCAAATTTATTAAGTGTATTTATTCATTTTTATTTTGTTAACCTCAATAGTATAAAATATTCAAAATATAGTTAATGTTCTTTAAAAAGAGCTGCAGAATCAGCCAACTGACCGCATACTGTACAAAAATCGTTTAACATTTGAAATTTTTGTTTTGGAAATGACATAAAAATTAACGTGTCGAAAATTTCGCTGATTATATTCTTGTGGAAAATTTCGCTAGTATTGGTAATTTGTGCTGGATTCAATATTTAATTTTTCTCCTTCTGCCATTTTTTTTTTTGTTGTTGCTGTTGTAAATTGTTTTGCCCGACAGTCCGTAAAAGAAGCTCTGGCTGGATTAGAATCGAATGCTGTCCAAATGTCCCCAACGTGTGCAGTTAAGCGTTCGGTGAATCCAATCACAGCCATAATTGTGCATCCGAAGTGCAATAAGCCCGCCGTCATCCGCAAGCTGGAGAGGAAGATGAAGGTGGGCAAGTTGATGGCCAAGCAGCTGCAGGCGAAGAGCTCCGTCATCTCTAAGGATGCCATACCCTTGCCGCCGGCAACGCCGCACGATGATGAGGCCAACCAGGGCTTGATGACCATGCAGGTGCTATCGGCGCGCGCCTCAACACCGTATACGCAACCGACCAGTCTGCTGTCCTGCGACTTGCACTTGAGTCCACCCACAAATCAGGCCAAGGCCATGACCGGCAAGAAGCAGTTGCCCCACATGACCGAACAACAGCCACAGCAACAACAGGCAAATAGCCAAAAGCTGCGCAGCTCCTCGACCGCCAATGGTCTGAGCGCTCAGCGCCTGCCGAAGCTGCGCAACACCCAGTCGGTGGTGAGCATGATGCCTGCCAGCAACGTGGATGGACCACTGCATCACTATAGCCGTCAGAATCTGCTGGAAATACGTAATGCTATGATCCATGCACTGATCCATCGCTCCAAGGAATCGCTGACCTTTAGCATGCCGCGCATTGCCACCTGCGATGACATCGAGTTGGAGGCGCGTCTACGTCGCATGAATCTCTGGCGCAATGCCGACGGCGCGTCCATTGTGCGCAGCTTTAAGCCACGCGCCAATGCCAATGCCAATGGCAGCAACGAGTGCATGCCCGCCTTCTTTAAGAATCGGAACAAGCAACAGTTGATTACCGACGAGTCCATCATACAGAGCCAGCCACCGCAACCGCAGCAGGAATTTCAGGTGAGTGTTGCTCTCTTTTGATTAATATAAATGCATATAAATGTATATATAAATAACTATATAATTATCATGCATTTTGGCGTAGTATATAGACAAGCTAATCTTGCGCTCTGATTGCATTTTGATAAGGCTTGTCGTTTGTCAATCTGTATAGGAAATGTTAGGCGTAGACCAGGTAGAAATATTTATATTTATATATTGTGTAATATATATATATATATATATATATATAAATATTGATATATATGACATATACATATAGATACCAAATCTCATTGCATTTTGACAAAGCTTGTCGTTTAGGTCAATCTGTTTAATGATAGATGTAGATGTTATATTAATAATAGATTTATATATTATATCTGATAAATATTTTCTATATATTTGTATATCATAAACTCGATAAGAAAATATTCACTTCTAAAGAATACTATTAGGAAATTTCCTTTTGTCTTCATTCTTTAAAATATATTATATAGATATTTAATATATATGGAAATAACTATCAACTTTGACCTCTTGATGCTAACATCCTGAAGCTGACCTGCTTAACAAGTTCAATTTAAACTCATTCAAAGGCATTATATATTGTCGCCTAAGCATTTCTATAGCTTGGATACATCGTATTATAAGCTATAGAAATGCCCTTCCTACTATTACATGATATATATATATGATATGATAATTGATATGATAATGCATAATGATCAATTTGGACTCATGATATTAAAATCCTGAAGCTGATTACCATATATATATATATATATTTTAGATAAAGACTATAGATGTGCCTAGGCAATGTTTTTGATTGAGTTCAAGTTGAGCTTTTAAATTAGATCTCTAATATATATATATATATATATAAATTCATTTATCAACAGTAGAGTAGGGTATATATATATATACTATATACAAAAATAAATGTAGTATATATATATATGAAATACCATATAATCTACTCTATAAAATACCTAATACATAATTATATATACTCTATGCACATCTATATATACATACGTTCCGACAACTCATCTAAAGTGTTATGTCAATAAGTGGGCGACCTAATCTGAAGCTCGCCAGCGTTTTCCCTATTTACTGATTGTAGGAATTAGTTAGTTGCTCTCAATACAAATTTGTGTTTTAGCTTTAGTTTTAGTTATATTTCTCTTTTTTGCACATTTGCAAACTGACATTAGTTTTAATTAGCTTAGCTGGAAAGGTTGAAATCATGTGCTCAGATAATGCTTTGTGCCGTCCGATTCGCGCAGCCGCTGTGCCGCCTGCTCCGGCGTGAGGTCGCGCTGCGCCATCGCCAGCAGCTCGAATCCGACCATGAATTTGCGCACCGTGGCCGAGCGGAGCAGGGGCGGGTAGTAGATGGCGTGGAGGGTCCAGTGGGCGCTGGAGGCGTGCGCATGCTCCGGCCCGGTGGGCGCACCGTGCCAGCCCATCGAGTAGGGGAAGGAACACTTGAAGAGATTATCGTATTTGGTGGTCAGCTCCTTGATGGTCAGCGCCAAGTTGTGCCGCTGGCCGTCGGTCAGGTCGTTGATGCGTTTGTTGTTGTTGCGCGATATGAGCATCGTCTCGAACGGCCAGGTGGCCCAGTAGGGCACCACGACCAGCCAGTCGGGATTCTCGATGACGATGCGCTCCCTGCGCTGCAACTCCCTGTCCACATAGTCACCCAGCATGGGTCGATCGTGGGTGGCGTAGTAGGCGCGCAGTCGCTCCTGCTTCTGCTGCGGCTCTGTGGGCAGGAAGGAGCAGGACCAGATTTGGCAATGCGGATGAGGATTCGAACAGCCCATGGTGGAGCCTTTGTTCTCGAATATCTGCACCCAGGCATACTTGCCGCTCAGCTCATTAAACTGTCGAATCCATCTGTGAATTTACGCAAGAAATGCTGAGCAACCCAAATGGAGGAATCATCCTTGACTTACTCATTGATAACTGCGCCGATCTCCTGCGGACTCATGGTGGGCAAGGTTAGATTCGACTTGGGATGGAAGCACATGACGCGACAATTGCCGCGCGCCGGCGCTGCCTGAAAGAGCGGATCGTCGCTAGCGGGCGGCGACGGCACCTGCTCCAGCAGTGCGGGAAAGTCGTTGTCAAAGACATAGGTGCTTTCGTAGCGCTCCGTGACGAGGCCATTGGGTCGCTTGACGCCCGGACAGAGGGGATTAGTGGGATCGAATTCGGGCTGCTCGTTGAGCTGCGGCTTCTCCTCCTGACCCGACCAGGGTCTCTGCATGCGATGCGGACTCACGAGCACCCACTGTCCATTCAATGGATTGAGGCGTCGGTGCTGGTGTTCTAAGTGAATGTAGGAAAATATATATATATGATTCAGGCAGTCCCGATTACTTACCGGTAGCCACAAACTGCATTTTGTCACTGATCCCAAAAGACGTTGCTGCTATCGCTGCATTCACCTACTGCGTAGGGGTTAGCGCCGTTGTTGTTGTCCGTTTGTAATGGCTGTGCTTTACCGTAATCTGTCGCCCGCTCGGCGAATGGAGTCCACGGGACAGCACAATGCCAACTGGCGCTGGCACCGTTTTAGCTTTTTGTTTTTGTTCATCTCCGACTAGCGCTTCATACGTATGTATGTATGTGCATAATCATTTATGTATGTGTGCTTTCGTTAAGCACAATTTTCATTTTACCTACTCTCCCTCTTGTTTTTGCGCTCACTTCGCTTAGCACGCACATTCGCAAGTTTGCTTGGCTGTTGGTTTATCAGCTCACGCTTGCAATATCTCTCGCTCTCTCACACAGCTGTGGCTGTAAATATAAATGTGCATGCATGTGTGTGTGTGTGTGAGAGCTTCACAGCTCTAGCGCCAGCTGCTAGCGATGTGCAATCGCCGCGATTAACGGCGATTGTCGCTAAACAGTTACACAGTTGCAGTACACAACAATTTGATTTTGTCTTTACTTTGCTGTGTCACAGAGAAGCATCGCTAAAAGGGATGCGATAAATTGACAAATTTCAGGAATTTCAAAACAATGAATTATAAAAATGGTATTATAATTATGTATTCGAATTATAGTTACAATTATTTAATTAATTCACTAAACAAAATTTCTCTTATGTTTAGCATACTGTAGTATAGTATAAGTGTTTGAAAAGATTAGCGAAGAGATTAGAGCTGTTTATTTACATATCAGCGTTTGTCTACTTAATAGATTTTATGTGCATACATACATATACGAAACCTGAAGTTTACATTTTTGTTTTCAAATATTTGCAAAACAAACATTTTAATTATATTTTATACAAATATTTTCTTGCGCTTATCGTAAACAATTATTAAATATTTTGTAAATATTTTACTATACGATGTTCACATTAGTTGGCTTAAAGTCTTAATTGTAAACGAGCTCTATAGTTGAGATAAAGATAAAATAATAATTATTATAATAATCTTTCCTATTTACAGGATCCGGCTATTGTTAATCAGAGACGTATTGGCAGCGGCCGTCTATCTCATACAAGATGGTCTTTCAACAACAACAACAACGACTATAAGTCCATGCAGTCATATAACAACAATCATCAGCCGAATTCCATGGGTAAATCCCACATGGGTGATATGAACCATCAGAACAACAACAATTCGGGCAGTATGACTGTTCTTAAGTTCTTCGATAATGGTGAGATAAGCAGTACGCAGTTGAATCAGTCGAATGGTCGTCCGAATACGCCCATAATGGGCATGTCCAACAATAGCCGTTCGGAAAATGAAAGCCTGAAGTCGAACGAGTCGATCGAGGATCTGAATCGAGCTAATGAGAATTATGTTAAGCGCGTCATGTCTGGCTTCTTGGTCGTCTCCAAGCCGAAGTCTCGCGATTCAGAGGAGCGCCACTATCGTCGCTATAGAAATCAGAATGAGGAACCGGAGTGGTTCAGCTGTGGTCCCACCTCGAGACTGGATACGATTGAATTGTGTGGCTTCGATGAGGAGGAGGAAAAGATGCTAAAGGAAGGTGGCAAATATGCTACAATTGAGTCGAATAGGGATTCCATGTCGCAAAAGCACAAGGTAACTAAATTATTATATTTATTATAAATAATATATATATCTGAACTCTTATTTGTAGGCCGAATCAAGCAAGTACAAATGGCAGCATCCTGACACAATTGGACGCAACAGCAGCAGCAGCAGCAGCACTCACAGCAACATCGGCGGCAAGCTGATGTCAAAGAATGATAGCAATAACAACAACAGCTCTTTGGAGAACATGAACATGAAAATGCATTCAACTGAGCAGCAACAGTATCAGTATCAGCATCAGCAGAAGGAAGAGAAACGTTACAACAATCGTTCGGCTCCGTTTGATAGGTTCAAGCACAACTATAAGAACCACGATAGCAATGGCTACGCACGCACCGACGGCAACTATCAGCAGCATCATCAGCAACAGCATAATCAACAGCAACAACAGCATCAACAATACCATCATCAGCAACAACACCAACAGCAGGCATCAAGTAACAATAACAATTCGAAATTCATGTCCTTCTTTGCGCGCGAACGTCAGGAAAAGAGTGGCTCGTCGTCATCCTTGAATGAGTTCTTCAAGCAGGCCATGTGCCACAGCAACAGCAGCAGCAACATCAGCGGTAATAACAATAACAATCACAACGTTTGCAATCAGAACTTGGAGCAGCCGAAGAGCTTGGGTTATATTAATCAAATGCCCTCTGTGGATCAACTGGAAGCCAAATGGCGTCGCAATTCGCTCGGCAATGTGAACGATATTCAGTCAGCAACAGCAGCCGCAGCAGCAGCAGCAGCAGCTGCTGTCGCAGCCCATGCTAACAACGACAACAATAACAACCTCAATATCAACAACATCAAACAGTCGGATAGTTTCCAGAAGCTTATTGGTGCTCTGCACGGTGCGAAGCCGCAAATGGTGCCGCCACAGATGCCAGCCCAACAACAGACCCAAATGGGAACCGATGCCATTTCGAATTTTATTTTACAGCAGCAGCAATATCAGCAGCAACAGCAGAAGCAACACGTGCTTATCCAACAGCAGCAGCAGCAGACTGCCTTCCTGGCCAGCCTGCAGCTTAAGGCCATACTAGGACGTGCAGATACGCAGCTGTTGCTACTGCGTCTGACCAAAGGTGAGATCGAGTCTGAATTATATTTATCAATAATAATTATAACAATAATCGAATTGTTTTAGGTGAAATTTCAAAGCATGGCTTGCTGGTGCAGTTGGCCAATCCGCGCTTGACCACCATGGATCGCGAGGCCATCACTGCTGTGCTGCAGTTTACAAATACACAGCAGCAGCAACAGCAGCATCAGCAGCAGCTGGAGATGCTTTCGAGTACAGTGATTGCCAGTCAATTGCAGAATCTACACAATTTGGCTATTGTACAGCAGACACTCGCAGCGCGACAGCAGCAACAGCAGCAGCAGCAGCAACAACAACAGCAGCAACAGTTGCAGCTGCAGCAACCACAAGTGCTACCACAGCAGCTATCGCAGGAGGATCTGCAAGCGCATGCCAACACCATTATGCGCAATGCGGTCATGAAGCGTAAAATGGAGGAGCAAACCTCAAAGTTACTGAACATGAATGCGACGGCAGCGGGCAAGCAGCAGCAGCTGCAGCAGCAACATCAGCAACTGCAACAGCAATCACGCACCCAATTGCCGTCCATGCTTGGGGCACGAGTTGGACGCCAGGATTCGTCGTCCAATGCGCTGCTGAATGCGCTCATTGCTGGTAAAAGCCTGCCAGCAGCCATCAACGGGAGCATGATGCCATCCCAGCAGCTGCAGCAGCAATTGTCGACTAACTCACGACGCTCTGACACAAATATGCGTTTCGCAGAAGGCGCAAATTTCCAGATTGAAATGAACCAACCGGTTGGACAGTATCTTTCTTATCAACAGCAGCAGCAGCAGCAACAACAGTATGCACAGCAGCAAATTCTTAATCAACAAAATAACCAGAACAACAACAACAATAACATCAATATTAATTTAAACTCAAATTTTAACAAACCTCAAAATCAATCACAACCGACTGTGGCAATGTTGTCCACTGGCAGCGGCGGAGGTAAGTACAATGTCAATCTATAAATCAATATATATCTCCATCCATATATACTAGCTAAATTGAATAACATTTCACATTTTACCATAAAGCCTCAGCGACTGCCTGGGTTTTTATAGCTTGTTAAACGCTATACGGTAGTTAAGTGTAGCTAATATATCATATATGCTGTACCTTTGATATATTATAATGTTCTCGACACGTGTTGATCTCGGTCTCTGGGGTTTTCTTATACACATTTTTTAAGCTCAATACAATCTCATGATGCGTATGCAAATGAATTTTGATAGTGGGGTCATAAAACTCTGTAGATTCAATTCAGATTCTATATAATAGTTGCCCTAGGAATTCATTCATTAAAAAACTTGGCTATTTCATAATTCTTTCTCTTAATATTTCTTATTCATTCATAAAAAGACTTAGCTTTTTCAAAATTCTTTCTTTTACTATTTCTTAAAAAATTAATCTCGCTATCTTATATAAATTATATATAGTTGCTATTGCAAATATGTAAAAGAAATGAGAACTCTGGACTTGCAGGGTATTTTATTATGCTACCTCCAGAATACCAATATTTATTTATATTTTTTTCAATGGTTGAAGACGCGAAAACCCCCAAATTTAACGTTGCTCATATTAAAATATGAAGTTTACAAGTATAAGTGTGTCTTCGGCTTATTGTCTTTGGATTTTACAATATATTGGTTCGTACATCCGTATGTTAAGATATTCCCGATGCGTCAACTAGAGTCGTGTTTGGTCGGCAGAGTCTATAACTGGTATAAGAGAAGGAATACTTTATATATACACGGATAGACAACACCAAAATATATAGCATATATATTTTAAGGTCGTGGCTAATCGAATCTTCCTCAGCTTTGGATATAGGGCAGACAATCTCTCTTACAAAATTTTCAAGACTGATATATCCGATATGTTCTAGACTTTTTGAGTAAAGATCAATCAATTGCAATGCCCACTCTTGACATTGTTGTTAAGTATGTCTGTATTTATTTTTGCTATTTATGTTTTCTCTGAACCAATAGTTTGGGAATACAAATATTCATATTATTTAGTTTTGACTGTTTTTCCAGTGAATTTTGGGTTTTTTGTCCAAGTTAAACACGTTTTTGCCATTAAAATATTTAGTGTTCAAAAATATTTGAGTGAAAGCACGAGTGCATATGACGTGGGCGGCCTTTACATATATCGTATATATATACTTTTGGGATATATAGCAAAAATCGTGAATCAGTTGACGCAAAGTGAAGTAAATGCAGTTTATTTATATTTGCAATGCTTTTAAGTTTTTCATATTTGATGTGAGTCAATGAAAGTAAAGAAACAAAGGGCTGGGGCTACAGCTGAGTCTGATAATATTGCAAGATAAAGGCGCAGAGTGTTTGTTGTCTTTGCACTTATCAGCAATATAATGTAGAGAACTCTTCATTAAAAAAAAACCAATTTCAGTCTCATTATAGAAATATTTTGATTCGCCAATTATCAAGTTTTGTTTTTCTCAGTTTCATCCTAATTTGAGCTAATTTGATTTTAAAATAAAACAAAAAACATTCTCGTTTATCAACTTCCTCTTTAAACACGTTTTCTAAAGATGAGAAAAGTTGATTATAAACAAAGCTTTGTTTAGAAACACAATGGAAAGTTAGGAGGTATAAATTATATATAATATAATATAAGTAGTATTATATGACATACATAAAATGGTGTAAATAGAGAGAATAAAAGTTTCAGAGTTCAGTTTTGTTTCATTAACAAATCGGTGTTGATCCGCGCAGAACCAGTTTGCTTTTTATGCAACTCATGTTTATATAAATGTATATATATATATACATATACTCATGTATGTATTATACATATTTGAGCTGATTTCAGTATCTCTCAGCGCAAAATAGAATGAGTTGATAAGACCTGTTAATACAACAAAATAATATTTAAATATGCAAGTGTTGCTAGCAACTTGTTTTACGACACACATAGCTTCGTCTTTGATCTTCAGTCTCTAAAGTGATGAGGTTTGAATAGGTTGGAATCGAGCACAAACGACTGCATAATACGCGCTCTCAGCTCGATTTCTCATACCACAATGAGCATACATAGCTCTATTTGTAGATCTGTAGAGCAGTCGATCTGTATAGCTGCCGATCTATAGAGCAGCCGAATGAATTGTTGAGGATAATTCTCTCTTAGTTTCAAGTGAATATACTCTCTTTACCTTGCAGGCGAGTATGCAAACCAAACAAATGTTACACAATAGCAAATTGTTGACAACTTGCTATCGGCGAATACGAATTTGTTCGCATATATTGGCTACACGACTCTTTTGTTGAATTGATTGATGAACGACTCAGGGGCCTTACCTTGGTTGATGACGTACCTTAGTAAAGGTTTAAGATTCTATGAATAAGAATGAGAAGAACTCGTAAGGGGAAACTGTTTACGTAGTTTACTGATAATTAACTTTCGCAAAAAAAAAAAACTGGAAATCCACAATGAATTAGGAGCACCTGAAGCTATTTGCATATACAGACATTGATCTGAAATTGCTTAGTTAGGTGGGATCGTGCGTTGACACGTCTAATTGTTATATGGTGTTAATTACAGCCCACACTCGTGAGTCATGTGGGGCTTAAGTGGGTTTTCATGCTTGTGAACTTTGCCTGCCTATTTATATTTATATATATTATATATATACATATATATTTGCGCTCATAAGTCAAGCGCTATTGTTGATTGTACGGCTTAGCTAGGTGTGGAATTTCCATGCCTCTTCTATAACACATACCTCTATTAATTAGTTGTCTAAATGAGACAAAGCTAGCGACTGAATAGTTAAGAAAAGATGTGAAGAATTTAAAGACTTATCAGTAGATTGAATACCCTGCAATATTATATATTTCTATTGAATATTATTTAAATATATATTCATAGTATTCAGAAATACTTAGATAAAGGAAACTGTTCCTAAAACATAGATCTTCAGAGTCTTTAAGACTTAAATATATATTCATAGTCATAGTTCAGGAAACTGTCCTTAAAATAATCCATCCAGGTTTCGTATAGTCTTGCCTAATGAGAGTTAATCAGTTCTCCAAATCAAATGATTAAGTCAAATCGCAATGTTTTACGCTACTAAATACGTTTCGAACTGCTTCACACTTCGGCGTTTATATAAACCGGATCTTGAGACAATTTCACATTTTCCTTGATTATGATATTCTCTATATATCTCTTATTCCCCTTAATTATGATATTCTCTATTTATCTCTTATTCCCCTTAATTATGATATTCTCTATTTATCTCTTATTCCCCATTATATACAAATGTATTATGATAAAAATATTTTGTGTTTATATTAGATATTTTTTTGTACAATAATAGAACACATTCTTCCACAATGGAGTTAATCTAGCCCATATAATAGGGGGTCTCTGTGTAGATATAACAATTTATAAAACAGTATGATATTATATACTATAGTTTTTGTTTATTGTTTATGTTACTCCGTAATCAAATAAGCATATCAAGCGCGACGCTTTGGGTTCGCTCTATTGTCTTAGCTTCTCAGTAGGGTTGATAGACTTTGCCGGCGAACAGGATGTTGCCGGTGGCCTCCTCCTCGATAAAGAATACAAACGGACGATTCACATTGAACTCGAAAATGGTCTGGGAGCCGCCGAATTTGTTTTCGATCTCAACGACGGTGGCAGCATAGGCTTCCGTGCCCTGCTCGTTGACATCGATGCCCGCCTTTTGCAGTATATCCGAGACTCTCACCCTGCCGGAGACGTCGGCGCCGCGCGTCAGGCCCGGCAGGGAGGCGGTCGTCTCGAAGATCTCGCGCACGCCCAGCTGCTGGAGTGTGTCCTTGAAGCTGCGCTTGTAGTCGAAGTGGAACTTCGGCAGCGTCACCTTCACCTTGACCTCCTCCATGGCCCACTGAGCGCTCTTGACCTCGTCGTTCTCCAGCGCATACAGCAGCCCATTGATGCCGTCCATGTCGTGCGGCAGCAGCACAAACATCGAGTTCTTGCCCTTGTAGGGCAGACGCAGTATCTGCGCCCTCATCTTGTCCGAATTGTAATAGTAGAAGTAGTCCGTTTGCTCCATATACTGGACGCGCGTCTGGTCCTTTTGGGTGCGGAAGAAGGCGCCTTCGTACGTCTGGTAGAACTGGCGACGCCACAGACCCTTGAAGTAGATCACATTCGTTAGCAGCATCACGCACTCCTGCACGGTCTCCGGGGTGACCAGATCCCGGAGTCTGCCATCGGTGACATTGTTGGCCCACTCATTGATGGCGTAGGCCGCCGCCGGAGCATTGCCAAAGTCCAGAGCTTCAATGTCGCCATCATAGAAGGTCTTCAAGGTGGCCGCATACTTTTGCTGCGTCTCGATGAAGCTGTCCGTGAAGAGCTTGGTGCGCACGTTCAGTGTGTTGTGCAGCTGGTTCTCCTTCTTGAACGAGATGAGGGTCTTGCGATAGAATTCGCGCACGTTGTTCGCCGATCTGATGTCGGGCTGGGTGCTTATCAGCTCTTGCTGTGTCTTGGTGTTGATGCCGGAGGCCTCCGACAGCATCGCCAGCACCAGTTTGATGGAGAACGGTGATATGATGACATTATTCTGCTGCTCCGTGTCGTTCAGGAGCACCGCCTTCAGCAGCTGCCACGAGAAATTGTCGTGTGAGTCACTGCGAAAGGGCACAAAGGTGTCGATGTCATCGTAGGACGCTGCCGGCAATGGCAGCGGCAGCGGCAGCGCTGCAGTCGTTCCGCTCGGCACCTTGTCGGTGCGCGTCTCGAATACGCCCGTCGGCGTCGTCAGTGTGGGCACTATGGAGTTGCCGCTGACCTGATGCGTTGACGCGCCAATTAACAGCAGCAGCATCAGCAATGGCAGCCTCATCAATCTGTTTGTGTACATTTTGTTTTTCTATTTTTCTATCTTTTTGATTTTGTGTGTGTATACGCTTGTTTTCACTCCTCCTTTGCGCAGCAGTAACTGTAATTGAGCTTAAAGCGCGACTCGGCGCTCAGCGGGCAAAATGATGGAGAACCGTTTCGCGCACAGTCCCAACTGAGAGTGACTCAAAGCTCGCTGCGCGCAGGCCATTTTAAAAACCCGCTTACTGTTTAACATTTGCTGTTGTTGCTGTTGCTGTTGCGGCTGCTGCTGCTGCTGCTGCGCGGCTTCTGCTTTTTCGCTCTATTGCTTCAAAAGGGAGTCCCAATCTCGTCATTATCTTGCCTGCGGCGCTCTCTCTCTCTCTCTCTCTCATTCTTGTATCTTTCTCAGTGTCATTTGTTTTAACTGTTGATTGATATGTAAATATGCAGAAGAATGCTTCGATAAATGTTGGCAGATAAGAGTCGTGCAGTTTCATAGGAAGTCCGTATTGTTTCCAATAACGTCAATAACTTTAAATGAGAAAAAACCCAAGACTAAGAATTAGCTAAACAAAGATTTTAACATACGTACATTAAATTACATTTTTTTTGTTTAATGCAAATGTTTTTAAGTTCTTTACGCACACACATAACTTAGACAAAAGCTGCTTGCTATGACAAATATGAATATGTGGCAACCTCAACTGACCAGTGTTGCAAAATCAGTCAAATCAGCTGTTTTTCAATCACACTTTTGCGTTGATGTAACAGTCGCCGGCAAATAGCAGAAATTTCAGTGCTTATATATTTTATAAATTAAATTTATTTATTGTGCAATGCAAATACGTCGTCCGCGAGGTGTAACAGTGCCACAGTTAATGGTTGTAACCGCTATTGGTTTTCTGGGCGGCGTTTATATTTGGAAGCCACTTATACTGAAATTTAAAGACGAAAATCAGCCAGAAGCTAGCGAAGCAACAACAATAACAAAAACAACAACAGCAACTCCTATAACGACAACAAACACGCCAAAGTGGGGCAGATATATTTATTTTATAATTGATTATTATATGACTCCTAATGTATTTCTCTCTGCTTTCTTTTCCAGATGAGCTTCATTAAACAGTTTGCATCAACGACTGTCGGAATGATGGCGATCGCCATCGGCTCCACCGTCGTCGTCTATTGCACTAACCGTTTTTTTATCAAACCCTATCAGAGTAAGAAGCAGCGTTTGGAAGCCGAAGCCTGTGCGGAGTATTTATTTCAGCAGGAGTCCCAGAAGCGTTAGAAGAGAGACCGAGTATGATGGCTTTCTGTTTCAGAATTTCTTATCAATTTTCTATTCACGAACATAATTGCATACATTTTTAATTAGCATAATAGAAAATAGATTTAAAACGGTACTAAAATTGTGTGTGGAAAGTTTTTTTATATCCCAAACAGTCAGCAGCACTTAAGGCTCCAGATGATATTGTTAAAAAAAAAGGAAACAAATAATTTATCTTTAAGTTAAACAATCAAATGGAATTTTATTGGATGATTTATGAAATGAAATGAAATAAAACACGAATGAAACACTTAACTAATACATAAGTATACACGTAATGTTTACAAATCTGAAATAAAATATTATAAAAATCAAATGTTAACATATTGTACATTTAAAAACATATAAATAATTAACGTAGTGGGCCGTAGAGCTCCAGGACGCTGCGCTTTTGTAGCTTGCGCGTTTGCTTCTTGTTCAGGGAGTCCAGCTTGTCGCTGGGATAGAACTCCCAGATGGAGAAGGACTCATCCATGCCAGCGGCGGCGAGCTTGGTGCCATCCGGACTCCACATCATGAAGATCGCGCCGCGGTTGTGATGCGTCAATATGTCCACGACACGATTCAGCGAGGACAGCACAAAGATCTCGCAGCACGGACAACCATTTTCATCTGAAGGAAAATATTTGTATATCAGATAAATCCTATGTATCCATACCTACCGCACTTATAGATGTTGACCAGCAGCTCGCCCGTGATCTTGCTGAAGGTGATCGAGTTGATCAGAATCTTATCGTCGCCCCGCTGATAGAATGAAACGATTTCACGGCGCGGCACATTGAATATATAAATAGAGGAAAGTTTCTTTTCAGCTGTAAAGTTTTTAGTTTAAAATATAAAATGTAAAATATTAAATTTTAAATTCCAGATTCTTCAGCCACTCACAAATGGCCAGCTCGACGGCCTGCCATGGATGCCAGTCGAAGACGATGCCGCCCTGCTTGGCGCCCAGGCGCATTATCACCTTGTAGGTCATGCCATCGAATATATAGATCTGACCCTGGACATCGGCCGTGGCCAGGTAGCGCCGGAGCGGCGAGAAGCGCATGCAGCAAATGCCCTTCGTGTGCTGCCGCAGCACGCGCTCGATGGTCATCGTGGAGAACTGTATGACCACAATTTGGCCGCTCTTGGTGCCGCAGAGAATCTCCTCGCCATCCTGACTCCACTCAATGCAGCAAATCGCCTCGAAGGATCGCGGCAAATATTTGCCATTGGCAATGAGGAATTCCTTGGGCGATTGCAGTAGCCAAATCTCTAGAACTGATTGGGGGGAATAGAAAATACAATATATATGTATAATATAGTAATATTAATCTGAAATAAGACTTCTTATAGTGAGGCTGTGTTACTGAATGTTGTGTTGTTCATTTTCCCTTTTCTTGATCTTAACTCAAAATACTTTTGATCGATGAAGGATAATAATTTCCATAGCTAATCCTGCTTCTTCCTTCAAAGCTTCACACCTTGTTAATATTGTAATCCTTACCTGGATTTTCATCATCCTTGCAGCCGATGGCTAAATATTTGCCATTTGGCGAATATTTGAGGGAGCTCGTGCGCTCCACATTGAAGATCATGCTCGTATCGTCGCGATTGCGCCAGATGATTAGGTTTTCGTCAAACGATAGAGCCATCTGATCATTGACTGACCAATCCATCATATTGAGATCTGCAATAGGGATAATATTAGACATTAGACAGGAGACTCTGATATCTTTCAGGCTTACCAAATGAGGTGCACAGCTCGGGCATCTCGTTTGTGGTTGTGGCAAAGGCCACGGGTCGGGCTCTTGGCTTGCAGAACCAATCGCTGTCCGTCTTCTGTCTGCCCGTCCGGGTGTACTTGCACTGCATATCACTGAACTGCAGCAGGCGATTCTCCTCAATGTGGAACACTCTATTCATGGCCGTGACAAAGCTGCTCTGACGCCAATAGCTGGAGCGTTGGGTGAGGCTCTGGGGGAATAACAAATTTTATAATTATTTATTATTATTATTATATTATCCTACCATTTTCAAGAGATCCTGCTCTTTGGTTCTGCCCACATATTTGAGATTATAATTGATGGCCTCTGGCTTGAAGCGTTTGGGTATGAATCGATCGCCGAATGTAAATTCCTGTTTATTAATTTGTTTATTCTAATTGGAAGAGGCTTTGTTATTTTTACTTTTGTTTTGTTTTTATTCTTGTTTTCTTCCACCTGGTAAACTTCATTGCGCCACTCCTTGCGGCGTTGTTTCATAAAGGGCGGCGCCCAGTTGGGATCCATCAAAGGATTTTTATTGAAACTTTCACACACATCCATAACGAAGACTAACATTGAACTAACTTTAAATTCTTATCTGCGCCATATTTAATCAGCGATTCTTTCAAGTCTATGACTTCTTAAAAGCTTTACCTAGCTAACTGTAATTTCCTCTGTTTATCTCTCACTCGCTCTCCCTCTCTTTCGTTTCTTAACTCAAGTGGGCATAGAGGAGCTGCGCTTAAACATAATCTCAATTTCCTTAGTGTACCCTTACACCACGTCATGGGTAGGTTAGACTAGGCTATATGCTACGTATATATATGCCTAACTGGCAGATTTCAAATTTAATATATTTTTTTTTTTAATTTTATATATTTTTAATATTTTAGCGAGCTATTAAATTGGATTTCTCTTCTTACATATTTTTGTAATATTTAATTTGATTTAAGCCATTTGAATTAAATTCTTAATATTTTTAACTAAAAGGCATATTAAAAAATTCAAATTTCATATTAAGTCGCATAAGATATTAACTATATTTATTATTTAATTATTAATTTTTTTAAATATAAAAAGTTAAGTATACTTTATTTAAAAAAAATTATTATTTATTTGAAATAAAATTATTAATATTAACTCTGATTTTCTTTCCTTGAAGTAATAATATTACCTATATTTTATTTAAAAATATAAAATAACTATATTTTATTTAAAAATTTAATATGTGAACTATACCTATTACTTTATTATTAGTTTTTATAAGATATTAACCATATTATATTTATAAAATATAAAATATTAACTATACTTATTACTTTATAATTCATTTTTTATATAATATAAAATACTAACTATATTTTATTTAAAAAATATAAAATGTGAATTATAAAATATAGTGTAAAATATTTTTAAAATAAAATATAATTATTTCTCAGATCTCTAATGGCATATTGATATGTACTCTATTTCGCTTACCTATATTTTATTTAACAAATATAAAATTAAACAATGCTCCACAACGACCATCGAGCGTGTTAGGAGGCTGCATGCGCAGCTCTCTTGTTTGTTTGTGCTGCGTTAGAGTTCGATGTTCGACGTGGGCGGTTGGCAAGCCCTATATAAAGGCAAGCCTGCACAGCGCAACGTCAGTTGCTTTCCGGGTCGCTTAGTGAACGGTTGTGCAGTGCTCCTCCTCTTCTAAGTGAATTAACATTATTATATTTTTTTTGTAACAGTTTGCTTTATCACAATTTTTTTTAAACAGTGTTTCTTTCTCTCTCTGTCTCTCTCTCTAAAACAATGCTCCACGACGACCATCGAGCATGTTGCATGCGCTGCTCTCATACATTTTCATGCTGCGCAACTCCATGATCGAGCGAGCGGCTGCAGACTAAAGTTCGATGTTGAGTGGGAGACTGGCAAGCGCTCAGTTGCTTTCCGGGTCGCATGGTGAACAGTCGTGCAGTGCTCTTCCTCCTCTTATTCAGTGCGCTTGGTAAATATTTAAATATTAAGTAAATTAAGCCGAATTGTAATAGTTATAATTTTGTTAATAGAAATTGTAATAAAATAAATATTGATGATTATTTGCTAATGATCATAAGGTCATCATCATCATTTGTTTTTTATTTTTAAACAATTTTTGTTTGCTATTTTAATTATTTTCTTTGCTTTTTCTTATTAAATATATATAAATATAAAAGCCTTTACACTTTTCCTACTTACACAACTTTCTGTTTCTCTTACTTTTTATTCTACACTTAAATATTTAATACAATTATTAAACCCTTTTTCGCTTTTGTAAAATTGAACTAAGTCCCCTCTGCCCCCTTTTTCCCCTCACTTAAGCTAATTCTCTCATTGACTGAGTCGCGTGGCCCACTTGTTGCCGCAGGTGGGGCAGTTGGAGCGGGTACGCAAATACTTTCGTATGCAGACTCTGTGGATTTTGGTGCGGCAATCGGTGCACTTGATGTCCCAGAGCACCAGCTGCTTGCAGAGGGCACACTCCTTGATCGTGTCCGCAAAGTTGGAGCGCAGATAAAACTCGAACTCGACGATGCTGCGCGGACCCAGATAGAGTCTGTCGCCCGACTCCAGGAAGAAGCCCATTTCGGTCCATAGCTGGAGCAGGGCCTGCATGCGCAGCTTCTTGGGCGGCTTGGTGGAGCCCTTGAAATCCAGGTCAGAGTACGCCTCGTTCCAGGCTATGTGGTAGTCCTCCTGCTGACCCAGTTTCTCCAGCAGATTGGAAAAATAGAGACACTCCTCCGTCGTCAGACCCGGATGGCTTTGTTTATCAGGCGTTGCATCCGTGATGGCAAACACCAAATACTCCTTGCCTGTTATGGGATGAATCATAAAGCTCAGCGATTGACTGAGCTCCTTTATCGTGTTTTCTATGCTCTTCACGAATTCGTGCAGAGCCTCCGGATTCGCGGGCTTTGTCACTTTATGTTGTTCACAGAGCGGCGTTAAAATCTTATCAATTTGATCGTGATCAAGGCAGCTGTGATTTATACAAGCGCGCAAAAATGTTCGTTTCACTATTTCCATGTTATCTTTCAATTATTAACAACTTTATCTTCTGTAAACAAGAATCGCAAACGACGCGCTTAAACCAGGGCCGCATTGATAACTACTTGTGGCATTGCTTAAGTCCCATCGATAAGTAAATTATCGATTGGCTATCAGCTGTTATTAATTACCAAAGGCAAGTTTCGTTAAAGACCAAAATTTATTCCGAAATTATCGATTACACTCAGGCCAAACTTCGATTGGCGCCAAGTTTAAAACGTATAAGATTCCATAATTCGCTTTGCAGGCCACAAAATGTTGAATTGATGAATAAAAACATTGTTTGGTAGTCTTCAATTTTTATTGATTTTAAACTTATAAATTAATAGCACAACAATTAATATTTTCAGTGTCTATAAGAGCTTTGCTTTAAACAAAATCGTATAGATCTATATATGTATATATAGAGAGAGTTAAATAGACAGAGAATATTAAATACGAAAACTGAATATCTTAACGTTCTTATGCACTTTTAACGAGCAAACATCGCGTATTACAGATTAAATATACATGAATAAAATATACATTAATAAATTTGCAAGATTTTGTATAATTTGAAAACGCAATTACATATCTAAAGCAATTTAAAATATATTTATTTACACTAATTATTGTTCGGCAATTTCGAAAGCAATTTCTATGTAAATAGAAATATAAATCTATTGTAAAAAATAAAAACAAACAAAAGAGATTACATATTTCTAGAGTTCCTATAACTTCTTGCCATAAAATCCTAAAAGCCTGATTCTCGTTGACACCGGACTTTGAACATGCTCCAGGATTTCCATCTAAAGTTTTTGCGTGTCGGTTCGGTACGATTTTGAAGAAGAGTTTTTATAAATATTTTGAAATGTGTGTACATTGATTTTTTGTTTTCATTTCAGATGTAATTAAATGTGGCAGCGGTTTCAAATAAAAAGAGAGGGAATATAAGTAAGCTATGAGTATTTTCTTTCACAAACATTTTACAATTTATTTGATCAATTTTGCTTCCTTTCAATTTTATATCTTCAATTGAATTACACTTTAGGCTAAAATTATGGATTTATATCCTTTTAAAGAACAAATAAAAATATAATATCAAGATTAAACTTTCAACAAAATTATGATTAAAGTAACTCATAGATTGTTAACTAGAATCCAAATCACAAAACTCTTAACAACTAAAAACAAATTTCAAAATAAAAATCTAATTTGTACGCATTAAATTTTCATCTTAAATGAGACCAATTGCATAAATATTGTATGTATGTATGTAGCAACAAATCAACTCAGATGTGAACATTCCCATGTTCGGTTGCAACCTATAAGAGAGAGTTTATAAAGTGGGGAAAACCGAGATGAAATCATATTGGAAAAGCATAAAAAGAAATACTTTATTAAATAACTGATAATGAACTTATAACTGTATACTTACATGGTTAGTCGCATGTTAGATTCTAAGAAATAAGATTGTGAGATACGTAAACATAAATAATAATTACAAAATACTAAAAAGCCTCTTCAATATTCTGTGCTTGTGCCACTAACAGAAATGCCCAAGCAGTCAAGTGGGGAGTGGGAATACCCTTAACCAGATTATGCTTATAGTATTTGTGCGATCGGACAGGCCGACAACAAACATACGTTCACCTATCACGGAGCGTTACCAAGTCTTTTAGAAGTTAAACAAAAGAAAACGATTCAAATCGAAAGCAAACAATCCAAAAGGAAATCAAATAAGTAGAATTGTTTAATTTGTTGTGTTAAATTCGATTAGGGATTAGTTTGATTCGTTAGGTTGTTTCCAAATGATTACATAAAATTATTAGTAACCAAGCTGAGTTCGTTTGCAATGTGATTAGTTTCATTTAATATATTTGACTATTGGTGTTTCAGTATGTTGGTTGAGAGAGATGTGTGGAGAGGCAGATGGTAACCGTGAAACCGAATATATATATATAGAGAAATTGTTAAAAAGTCCGCATGAGTTGTTGTTGTTGTAGTTGTTTGTTGTTGTTTATTATTATTTTGGTTAAGATGAGAGATTCGAGGGAAAGATATAGAAAGAAAGATGCCGCAGCAAATAAATAAATTAATATTTTGTCGCTGAGAAAGTTACATTTTGCATTTGGTTTCTTTGTACTTATATATTTTGTTGTTTGGTTTTTGGTTTTGACTTTCGATTTTTGGTTAGCCATGCAGTTTAAAGAGTATGTAATATTAACAAAATATATGCATTAAGACTAGAAATCGCTTGGCGTATATAAATAATATAATAATTATACTTTTTAATTAACAACACAATAAAAATGTTATACAAAATAAAAGATTCCATTTTATAACCTTTTTAGTTTATCTTTTCTTTTTTTTTTTTTTTGGTTTTGTTATACAAAAATTAACAGGTTTTAAAATAAAAGAGTTAAGAACATAAATCACAATTTCGTTTTTAGTACATATACAATATATACATTGGTATATACACATATATAATGAACATACATATATGTATATACATATATACGACGTTAGGTAATTTATAGTATTAGATTTGGTATAAATCTCGCTTATAACAATGCGTCTACTTGGCCGAAATATCTATTAGATATATATATGTATATTGATTTTCTTTTTGTTTTTGATCTTTTTTTTTTGGTTTAGTTAGTTGCTCTTTCTACATGGTATTAGTCTTTGGTGCTTCATTCAAGATTTCTGTAGCTAGCAAGTAGGTTCTGAGTGTCGCCCATGTACCGAATACTTACACGATTTATCGAGTTGCGACGCCCTCCTCCAGCGAGGCCATCCTGGCTCAGCCCATTGCCAGTGTCGTTGTCAATGCATATATCCGAGTCGGAGTCGACTCGTCGGAACTCGCTGCCATCCTGCAAAGTAAATGCCCAGAATAAAGCTAGGATTATAGGATTATAAAGTCTTCTTCACTCACCTGCGTCAGCTGTTGCGTTGTGGTTAGCAGCCTGGCAATGGGATTGCAGCAGACGGGCAACGTCTCCAGCAGCGTGGGCCGCGAGTGCGTCAACAGCGGCTTCATATATCTGTAAAATAATTGAGTTTATACTCCTGGTCTTTAGCACCCCTCGATAGCTACTCACTTGGTGTCAAAGTTGCCCCAAATACGCGCCAGAATCGCCTTCTCGTGGCTGTTGCGTCGTCGTCCGCACGCCGATGTCGCTGCATTGCCATCGATGGGCGTCTCCAGATTCGAGTCAGCGCCACTCGAGAGGCGTCCCTTGCCACGCCCACCGCCACCAGCACCGCCTTCCACGTCCTGCAAATAGCCATCAGACTGAACAGGTTTCAACGAAACAAGATTAGCGCCATGTGTATGTGAGGGAATGTGATTAAGAAGTAAGTACCAGCACAAACAATAACAATGAAGACCCGTAAGAGAACGAAAGCGAACTCATAAACATAAGAAAACTCAATCAATGTATTATGTATAGTGTGTGTGTGTGTGTGTGTGTGTGGGTGGGACAGAGGGACAAGGCACAACGGGAGGAAGCACACAGAAATTTGCAATTGAATGGATTTGTTAGTCAACCTACCGGAGCCGAATGTGAATTGTCCATGGAATTGTAAACCTTTTTTATTTGATAGATGCAAAATGGCATGAATTGCGCAGAATTGTACAAAATAAATAAGTTAGAGAACAAGTTGTCAAATGAGAATGAGAAATGCATTATAAATCAAAGCAATTGGCCAGTCAAATGGCGAATAAACTAAGCTGTAAACAGGCCGCAACTCGAATACCCTATAATATTTAAGTAAATATCTAAATAAATTTATATTTATACTTGTATGGATTTGTTCCTTTTTAGCATAACACTTGAATATCATTTCATATTTACATTATGTTTGGTTAATTTTCTTTATACAAATTTCTGTTTTCTTTTTAGAATTTCATATTCAAGCTCATCACATTACTTTTTGCAACATTTCAAGTCAAACTTAAAATTTTTTTTAATTGAATGATCTATAGATTCTAGTTTATACCCAGAGTTTAAGTTTTGGTAATCAGCAATTAGCTAATATAAGCCTAAAAAATCGTTGAAATACAAATTTTATTTAAAAATTCTCATTTTTTAATTGGGTTCATATTGCGTATTTAAATATTCTCATTTTTTGTAAAATTATATTGCGTTTTTCGATAATTTTTTGTGTCATAATAAAGGAAGCCAATTTTTAACAACAAAAATTACTATCATAATTTGAGGTAAAATATAGGAAACGATAGCTCAAGCAAGAAGTCAATAATCCATATTTATATAAATATATTAATAAAAGTGAAACAAAGCATTTGAAAATTTTTAAAATTTGAATAAGTAAATTGGTAAATATATATAAATATATTATATATATTTGTATTTATATATATTTATATTTTTGTAAATTAATTTTGCATAAATTCTTTTATACTGTCAAATGCTCAGAAGCCATGCAAATTTGCATTTAATTGTTAATAAAATCAATTGAAATGTTGCCAAACTTTTCACTAAATACAGTCAAAAGACAATTGTTATAAAATTCAATTTCAATCAGCTTGTGGTTGCAGCGGCGTTTATAAGATTAAACTGGCTCTAAGTTATATTCATAGTTTTTTTAGCCGTGCTTTTTAAATTTCTCTCATCAAATTAAAACTCCCAAAGCAAATGTAGCAAAGAAATGAATGAACTGACTTTAATAAGTGGATACTCACACTGTGTACCTGATAGTTATTTAGCTGCTCAGTCTCCTCGTCGACGCCAACGCTGCAAAGAGGAATTTGCCATTCAGATAGCTTTAAGTAATGCGAATGCTGCTGCAACTCACGGTATTTTCAACCAGTTGAGGAAAAAGTTAGCTGCACCGCCCTGAATAATGACCGTAAAGATGACAATCAGCGAGGTGGCTGTTAGCATGGTTTGACGCGCATCGGACACGGTGTTCCTAATGGCCAAGGCAAAAGACATAGCACCACGTAAGCCTAAATAAGATGTTTTTTATTGAAGATATTAAAATAGCACTTTTATAGCCCATAAATACCAGCAAAGAAGAGCATGTGCTGGAAATTTGATGAGATTTTCGGTTTGCGCTTGATGTTTAGCAGCCAGGACAAGGGATAGACGTTGACAGCACGTCCCAGAGCGGCGCAGATCTGCCAAGCAAATAAAAGGTATTTAATAAGAGTTAATTAACATTTAAATATATACTCACGAAAGCCGTTATTATGAACCCTGCATCGAAATGATGCTTGGGAAAGGTGAACATCGAGACGCCAATGTAGGAGAATATGAAGTTCTCGGCCAGGAAGTTGAGCAGCTCAAAGATCTGTTTGGTGCGCTGTCGCGAGTCCTCGGACAGATTGTTGTACGTGTAATGCGCCTGGCAAATGCCGCAGAACAGTACAGCCACCACGCCGGTCAGCTCCGTGGCCTCGGCCAGCAGAAATGTGCTGTAGCTCATGAGCACGAACAGCGCCGACTCCAACAGCGGGAAGTCACGAACACGCGTGAACTTGGTCAAGTGTGGCAGGAGTTAAGGATACAAATGGGCTAAATGTGTCAGAAAAAAATCAATAATATACGATTTGTCATTCGCTTTGCAAAAGGATATCAATGCCGTGAAACAGCCCATCACAGCGCCAATCATCAGCGACAGGAAGAAGATAGAGAAGAAGTCGCTCAGCGAGCGAAGAAACGCCGTCGTCTCGAACTCTCCCGTATTCGAATAATGCTCGCCGTAGTTCTGAATGGCCCTGTGATAATATGAAATGATTAGTAATATTATATTTTAATTATGCTTAAAGTATGTCTGTTTTTGTATTTCGTTTTATGACTGGCTCAAGCTGATAAGGCAAAATAATTAGCTGAGCTGTTTTCCATACTATTGTCACTACAGAAATTACTGGAAAAACATATGCGCGTTTCAATTCTTATGAAAAAAGGGTTAATTGAATGTACAGCAGGCTAATCCATGGCAGACTATTAATATTAAACTTTAAACTTATATATAACTGATAGAGTGAAGCATTTCTCATTTTAACTTAAATATGAATTATAAAAAAATAAATATATTAGATAAGCTTAGCCTGAAGACAATTGAATAATATAGTAAATAGAATAGTAGGATAGATTTAATCAAGAGAACTGAATAAGAAAAGATATAATAAATAATCGTCCCTTTATATATAATATAACAGAGACAGACACATTTATAGCCGTATAGGCCTTATATATATGGTATCTCTCCAGTTTATTTATAAATGATAATGGTATTTGTACACAGCTGGAAAGATTCCATATACTTGACTATGCATTTTAGAGCTGTAAAGATTCCATATACTTGAATATGCATATAGCTTACAATCTGAAAGTATTTCATATGACTCTTAACACATTTCTAAATATATTTAATACGTAATACAACTAACTTTCAATTGCTTGCACTTATCTATAGGTTTCTTATTACTAACTAAATTTTCTTTTCTAGAAACTGTGTGCTTATCATGTGCAAACGCTCGGCTTACCCGCTTAGCACGATGGCAACGGCATCGTTCAACACAGATTCGCCCAATACAAGCGCATAGAGATTAACATCGACATGGAGATCGTTGAATATGGCCAGTATGGTGAGCGGATCTGTGGGCGATATCAGCGCCCCAAAATACAGCGTGTCCAGAAATGTGAAACTGCTGCTCAAGTACTTTGGCATCAGTTTCACACAGCCGTACATCAGGCCACCGATTAGGAACGCCGATAAGGTGGTGCCCACAATGGCAAACGTCAAGATGGCGCCCAAATTGCGAAAGAAGTATTTCTGCAAAGGGTAAAAGTACATCAATCATGATCCATTTACACACATACTCACATATCTTATACATACCTTCTTTAGGCTGTAGCCGGCGTAAAATATGATGGGCGGCAATATGATGTTGAAGAAGACCTCCGGATCGAATGTGGCCTTCAAATCGATTTCATTCTCCTCGATATCGTACACCTGTCCGCGGAACACGTACGCATATGTCTTCACGCCCTCGGCATTTGTTTGGTTCACCGGATACTGAGACAGCAACAGAAACAAAGTAAATTAAATGACAATAGACTCGTAATTGCATAAGCAAACGTGTTGAGCGGTTGCCACGCACCTTGAACCACAATGTGTCCGGTGGCAATTTATCGTTGTAGGTGGGCACGCCCTGCGGCTCCACCTGCATGTGCACCAGGGTGGTGTTGGTGCCCGCATAGCGTATGATGGCGCCCACAATTAAGCCTGCAATTGGATAAACAGGTAATTCAAGTTAAGTACACGATGTTGCTTATTTAAGGAACTTTTTAGTTTTAATTAAAATAAAATTCAGATCTGTAAATATTGGAAATTTAGTAAAGAATCTTAAAACAAAACAACTTAATATACAATTGCATGGAAAAAATTGAACATGAATGGAATGATAACGCTCTTTTTGAAATATATTTCTGAACTAATCTAAGAATTTTCTGGGAATAAAATGATTGATATTATATATGTATAACTTATTTTATTTGATTGTATAACTTATTTTATTTTCTTGTCCTGTTTTATCATCCAGTCTATGAGTCAGACATTGACCCTGATTCATTTACATTTTTATGGTCATTTATAGGTCCTTTGGGAATCGCACGACTGTGAGTCAGACCTTGAACTGGAGGCAAACACATGAAGCGCGCCGCCTGCTGCACTTTTAGGTAATAATCTTAAATTAAAATCACTTAAAGTGAGCTTTGAGTAAATGAAACTAGTATCAAAAAGACAATCTGAATCGGTTCAAAGAGGTTTTTTGCCGCTTTAGTCGCAAGCTCATTCTATTATTGCCTGACCTATCACAAAGCTCGCTTTGAAAGTGTGACTAATGAATGGGGAGCAGTTGCCGGCTGAAGTGCCTCCATATGTTATTGATAAGATCGTGTAGAACAAGAACAAGAACAAGAACAGAAATACAAATAGTCAAGTTGTTGACTCATTTCACAGTCAAAGCAGCAGCAGCAGCTTATCAGCCCAAACGGTTTGCGCACCGCCAGAAACTCTTCGAGTCTTATCTGCATTTGGTTTATGTTTTTATTTGTTTATTGTTATAATATTTCATTGCTAATCAAATTTTGTACAATGACTTTGCTTAGATACGACTGTCTAATTAGCATGTTATAAAGAAAAACTAGTATTAGAGTGAGATATGGGCGTATCCGACTAGAGGATACCCAGATATCGATTTGCTGTTTCAAAGAGCTTGAATTTCTTTTGCTGAAATAGATAGAATTGCTGACTGTGGTAAATAACTTTTCTAAATATCTAATCTCAGACATTGTTGACATGACTTTTGGATACATGTTAATAAATCATTTTTATTGTCATTGGGAATATGGAAATATGTATAAAAAAAAATCAATTTGAACGGTTTACGCTCTAAAAGTATTGCCAATCTCAACCTTCTAGTTTTTGTAGGATAGGTAGAAGATAGAAGGATAGGCAAACTTGGACTCAGCTTCGTTATCAATGTCTATATACTTTAAAGGTATTAGGCATGCCAGTCGTTCCGACTGCTCCCAAAATGTGCACAAAAAATTAGCAAGAATAATATAGATATATGTAAAAATCACGTGCTGTCGCACTAGTTGTAATTCTCCTCTTTTGGCTGACGTATATAACATGCATTTGATTCCCAACTGGTACCGAAAGCAGACTTTGTTTATTCAAAATAAAAATAAAGGCAATAAATGCCAGCACAAAATCGTTTGAGGGAAAACCCAAAGCAGAACAACAAATGCGATTATATTAAAAAAAAAACACATATGAGAGACTTGATATAATAAATTACCAGAACTTGGGCTCTGTTTATTATTGAGGAAGAGAAAAGAAACAGCATGTGTAATTAAGATCAAACGAGCGCAGTATACTATGACTATAATAAATTGAATTATTGTAAACAAATAATTAGAGAAAAGCCAAATCAAAGCAGTTACATTTACTTGTGGAAGAATGCAAAAGAAAAAATTAAAAAAAATGTTTATAAAATTCGTGCTAAAAATTTGGAATCAAATTAATTGTTTATTTTACAACCATTTTAGTGGCTCTTTTATTGGACTTCCAGTCACTCAACGTGCACTCAAGATAAAGTAGAAATCCGGATTTACAATTTGATTGCCCCATAAATTGAGTTAAACCCTTTGATTTCGCTTTATAGTTGACTTTAGCGAATCGGCACTGTACTGTACTCAAATCATGCACATTTTATAATGGCAAAAGTTTTCGCTGAATTGCAAATTTCGATAAAGAATGGAAAAGAATTTTGGTGTCGTCATGTGTAAATGGGGTTCTAAATAACAGGTTCGTATATCAACAAAATGCGGGACTTTAAAGCTTTTGCAGTTCCGATTGCAAAGGCCAATTTCGGGTTCGTATAAGTTTTAGTTAGCGAATGAGCACAAAAAAAATATAAAAATACGTAATTACAAAAGGGCATAAGCGTATTTAAATATATATATATATATATATATATATATATATATATATATATATATATATATATATATATATAAAATATATACATATATCTTGCGAATGTTAGAGAGACGAGAGATAGAAAGAGAGAGAGAGAGGTAACAATGAAAGCTGCAGGTGACAATGATCGGCGGAAGAGGCGCATAGAGAAATGATGATGAAATGGTAAATAGAATAAATAATAATAATAATATAAAGTCAACAGTTAGCATGTCGGCATGTAGGTAAGCCCAAGGCGAAGTTAGCTAACGATTCGCTCACTCACCATAAATAACAGCCAGTCCGGTCTCGTGCAGCCACGAGACGCGATGGTGCTTGAATAGCCAAATGGTTAATACGGTTAGGGCCAGCAGAAAGACGAATACCAGCAAATCGAGACTCTGGATGCGATGGTTGAGCGTCGCTTTGGCGTCGAGCGTGATGTCCGTGTCGGCTGCACTGCAGCCAGCGATGAGGGCGCACAGCGCGAGCAGACGCAGCGCCGAGCTGGAGCTGGAGCTCCAGCTGCAGCTCAACAGTGGCCTCGCCTGGCGGCCTGGGTAAGCGTGCATTTTGCACTCGCTGTGTGGCGGCGACGGCGGCGGCGGTGGAATGAAATTAATTGTACAATTGTACATTAATTGAATGTGCACAGCAGACGGCTGGCAGCAGCAGCAGCAGACGATGAAAACTGAAATCGATTTTCGCGTTACGTTTGTGTGCGCCGTAAATTGATTTGGCGCACAGCTTTTGCGGCTTGCGTTTGTGCACAGAGGCCCCTTTGCGCGAGGTTTGTCGTTGTTTTCCCCGTCCCTATCTATTTTTCACCTTTTAGTTACACAAAAAATATTTATTTATCACACAGTTCGAAAATTGTCACAAAAAGTGTCTATTTGACATTATGCTCGCCTCTTATACACTCTTATACTAAGAACAATTTCACTACACTATGCAGAGAAGGTAGTTTCCTTGGAAGGTTGCTGCCTGCACTGCTGTTAACCACAGCTGTTCGTGTGGCTATCGATATCGTGTAAAGCTTTACAGTCGTGTTGCAGTGCTGTTAAGTTCGACGATTATTATTTTCGTCTTTTGTTGTGGTTGTCAAATTCTGTTATGTTTTGTGCTAGCATTCTCAACAAAAGAATCGATTAATAGAAACAACGAAATTGGGGAATATATTTGGTTTTGCCTATTGAAAATGGGAAATTAGGGTAAAATGGTTTCTTTAAAATTTATGCAATAGGCAAAAGGAGGCGTAGCAGACCCCATAAAGTATATCAGGACAACTAGAGAAGGTTATTTAGCCCTGTCCGTATGTTTAAAAGCGCCGATCTCAGATCAAGTTTGTTTCAAATAACCGATAACGATACACAATTAATTGTTATCGATTAACAAGACAAGTTCAGAGTTCATCTTCAGGCGCGACATTTTTATATTTAAGTTGCAGTTATTTTTTTATATAAAAGTTTTTATTCTATATAGAACATAGCTTCGACGGGGATGAGGGTCGGTCACATTCGACTAGAGTTTTCTTACATGTTAGCTATTGGTTTGATTTAAGTACTGTGCTTTCTTATACTTGGCGATAATCTGCATTATCTCTAGCTTGGCATCTATCTTGTAGTCCTCGTCCAGCTGATCCAAATCGTGAGCAATAGTCATACCGTAGTGATAGAAGTACGATTTGTGTGCTGCTCGCGCTTCTATCCTCGGCGACTCCCTGGGCCTTTTACTCATGGGTGGAGCAGTTGCTTCTTCTTCATCATTGGCGGGCTCATTTAATGGCGGTGGATCGTCTGCAGATGGCTCTTCCGTCTTTATTGTGATTGGCGGGAGGCACTCCTGCGTGGCAAGCGGATCGTCTTCCGACAGATCGAAGCTGCTATCGCTAGCAGCCGGAGGCAGGGGTGTGCCGCACGCGTTCACTGCCGGGGAGTTTTGCTGTGCTTGAGCGGGTGCGTCCAGAGCTGAGCTCAGGAATGATAGGGTTAACCTAAATTTCCAGGTCGTACTGAAGTTTTCCGCATCCGCAGCGACTCGTCTCGCTTTGCTCTCCTCGAACAAATAGTATGTCTTCATGTTGGTCCATTTCTTTTGCAACGCCTCTATAATCGTAATAATTCAACTATCTATTTAGTTTATTTGATTTATATTGTTAAATATTATTTTTGTTTGTTTTTCTCACCCTTTGTAATTGGTGTGGCCGAAATGAAGCCGCCGTAGGCGTTAACTTTCTCAGCAAGCAGCGACCAGAACTTGGCCTTTTTGGATTTGTACGAGAACTGCGGATGGGAATGATCCCACACGAATGGCGCTGCCTTGACATGTTTTATAATGAAAAGCAAAATTTCATCTGTCCAGACCACTTTGTTATTTTTGCTCATATTGCTTGTGCTATCTTTCGCTGGTGATTTCTCGGAAAAATCGATGAGCCTTCGCTATCGATGGTTCGTGCTTCTATCGATAACCAATTCTGCGACTGGTATGCAGCTCTATTATCTGGCCGCTAAAATAAAATAAAACTGCAAATATTCACGGTGTTATATATATCTTATATTTCTTTCGATGACGGAAACAAACAAGCCGGCAATAAGTAAGGTGGAATGCATTATAGTTTAACCAAAGACTGTTATACATAACGATGTGTGGAACGTAAGCGAATATGAATTAAACATACATATTTTTTTACTATTGATATTCTTATAAGTTAGTTTAGAGCTCCACTTTGGTCCACTGGCTTCGCATGAACGTTGAGTACTCCTTGGCGCCCTTATTGTTGAACTCCTCGAAGTATGGCAGCTGGCTGAGCCGCGCCAGCCAAGCGGTGATCCTCGGGTATTTCTCCGCATCAATGTCAAAAACTGCCGGAATGGACGAGACGGTGGCAGCACAGCAGAAGTCAGCAATGGTCAGTGTGTCGCCAGCGATGTACGGCTTCTCCAGCAGGACTTCCGTCAAGCGGAGGGCTCCGTGCACGTTGTCTGTCCGTTCCTTGGTCACCTCCGTGATGCCCCGCATCCAGAAGACGCTGCTCACATTCCACAGCGCCTTATAGATGACGCTGGCGTCAAAGAACAGCCGCTGATTGACCTCCGTGCGCTTCACTAGGTCCTTGGGATAGAGTGCATCCGACTTGGCGTACTTCTCGCACAGATATATGCAAATGGCATGCGAATCCGTTACAATCGTGCCATTGTCATCCAACACGGGCACTGTGCCTTGCGGATTCATCTTCAGGTATTCCGGCGTACGGTTCTCGGCGGTGCCCAGATTAACCACCTTGTACTCGAAGGGCACCTCGAGTGCCTTGAGTGTCACCAAGCAGGCCCGCACCGGGGGAGACATATCAATACCATATAGCACGATCTTCGACATTTTGCTGCAGCTGTGGACGTATCAACGCGAGCAATCGGACTGAGCGACGCTCGCAGCTGGGAGAGATATTTATAGTTGTGGACCCCAAGTGTGGATCCTAACTATGCTGAGCTTTCGAGTGCCCAAACACTCGCATAACGATGATGTCGCACTTTCATACCCTGCCAGGGAAAATTCAGGTTTGTGATGAAATCTGTAAGCACTACGCGTTTATCTATCTGCTCACGCATGATTAATGGGCGTATTTGGACTACTAATTGAAGCTGCTTTGTGGCTTATCTCACTACAAACTATTTTATTATCGTGTAAAATGATATTTTATGATTTGCTGTATGATTGCGTTCGATCCTATTATTATACTATAATTATAATCCTTTGGACTTTCAACTTTATTTTCTTATTTAATATTTTGAAAACATTTTAATAATTTTTGTTCTTTTTTATTTGTATAATTATTACACTATAAATATAGTTAGTTATATTTATTTCTTTAAAGCTGCAATTTTATTTTATTTATTAATATTTTTAATGATTTATATTATTTTTATTTTCATTTATATATATTTTTTTTTGTATATTATATTTATTTTTTTATTTGTATAATTATTACACTATAATTAACTATATTTATTTCTTTAAAGCTGCAATTTTATTTTATTTATTAATATTTCTAATGATTTATATTCTTTTTATTTTCATTTATATTTTTTTATTTGTATAAAATGATCTAGTTTACAGAGTACAGGGTATATCATAGTCGAAAATGTAGAGCAAAAATATATTAGATTGGTTCCCCTACCTATTTGTTCTCTAATGTTTTCAATTGAGCAGCACGAAAAATTGAGAAAAAAAAATTAAATAAATAAAAACAAATGAAAAATATTGCTGAGTATAAAACTTGCTGACTCTAACAGACGCTCTATTGTGTACCCACAGAAAAGAAAAAAATCAGTAAATATTCATTGATTTTTGCCTATCTATGAGCCCAAGCATGGAATAAGTACATTTCAGGCTTGCGCGCTTAGATAAGCAAAAATCAATGAATTTTTGCATATTAGTCTTTTTTTCGCCATATGTTTATTTTTCTATTAAAAAATCTATGTTTACAATTATGATATAGTTATTTTCATATTTCGAGACAACTTCCAAATGAAATGGAAAATTTCAATTTAATATCAGTTACTCAGAAAATATCTATAATACTATAACATTTGACTATCTTCTTGACGAGCTTTTTTCTGTTTTTGCTTTTCAGTTTCGTTTTAGAATCCTTTTTGAACATAAAGACCATTTTCTTTTTTTTATTCAGATAAAAATATTCAAAATAGATATGTCAAAAAGAACAAATTTTGATTCGGAATATTTTACAAAATTATTGAATGACTCATCGGGATGGTCCGGTTGCTGAAGGCACCCAGAACCGTGTTAACTGTGTCCGGTATTCTTCGATGTCAGTGTGGAACATGTCTTGCCTGCTCGCAGAGCCTGCATCAGTCTGCTGCTCGGCGTGATTGGCATGAAACTTGTGAATTTGAAGCCTTTCAGTCTGGCCACTGTTCGGGCACAATGTCTGATGGTAAGTGTGGCAGCATCCACGGCTCTTTCGACTCCGACTCTAACACCTCTTTCCAGTGAGTGAAAATATACGGCAGCAAATCGGATTGGAGCCGGGCTACTACACGATACCCAAGTGCCGGGCGAATCTGCTCAAGTATACGCCAAAGCGCGAGGATCTGCCCAGTCGCAGCATGACGGAGTCATTCACCACGGCGATACTGCCACTGAGCTCGGGCCTGTATCAGGAGCGCTATGTGAACCATTTGCGGCGCGTGCGCATGGGACGTTTGATGGAGGAATTGGACTTGTTTGCGGGTAAGTCGATGGATATGCTGGCAACGACTATACGACGCTTAACTATGCTAGGCTCTTAGTGTGGATCTGTCATCGGCATACGAAGGTGCCGACGTTGCCCAAGGGTATACCGCTGCCCTACGTATTCGTCACCGTGCTGGTCGAGAGCGTGGAGTTTTCGAATAGCAAGAACATCCTGGCATATGCGGACATCTCTTTCTGCGGCCACGTCTCGTGGACGGGCCTGACCTCCATGGAAATAACCATTTACATGCTGCAGAGGTCCCGAACAGTGCTGAAGGCAATCTTCGTGGTGGTCGCACGCAATGCAACCAACACTGCGTCGGCACCCATTAATCCCCTGAGTCCGGCCAACGAGAAGGAGATTGCCTGCTACAGGGATTCCATGAAGAGGCACGAGCAACGCAAGGCCCGACAATCGAAGACGCTATTCAACATTCAACCCACCGTGGAGGACGAGAAGCTCATGTTCGAGATATTCAAGCGCACCCAGGGCGTCAAGCCTCAAAATATGTACGATCTCGTATTGCCGCCGAACTGCCGCTGGATGTCCGACTCGAATCAAACCACCTTGCTGCGCGCCTTCCCCGACAATCGCAACTTGCACAATCACGTCTTTGGGGGCTTCGTGATGCGGACGGCTGTGGAGATCAGCTCGATTACCGCCTGCATCTACGCCGGCGGCCAACCACTGATCGAGTGCATCTCGGACGTGGCATTCTACAGTCCGCTCAAGGTGAACTCATTCATCAAGCTAACTGCCTACGTGGTGTACACATACAAGAAGTACATTCAGTTGTTGACAGTCGTGGAAGTCGTGCAGGAGAACAGCTCGACGCATACGACAACGAATTCGCTCTTCCTCATCTATAAGGCCGAGAACGATGTCAAGGAGGTGCTGCCCAGGACGTATCAGGAGTCGTTGTGCTACATCAATGGACGCAACAAATTTCGTGCCTTTCTGAAGCTCAGACGCGATCGATTGGTCAACTTGAAAAAGTTCCAAAAGACCGAGAAAACGGGTAGCAAATAAAAAACGACTTTCAAACGGGTAGCCAATAAAAAACGACTTTCAAATGATGTACATAATTCGATTGGTTTCTATTTATTCTCGTATTATAGTGGTTGGTTTTGGCATTGCTTGGACACGCTGACGGCGCTTCGATTCGAACTCTGTGGCTAGGTTCCAGGTCTCCTTGTTGAGCGTTGCATGGCCGCGTGCGATTCCCATTAGGCGCGACAGCACCAATAGGCAGTGCAGATCATCGGCGCTGCTCTTCACATTCGCCTTGCGCATATCCACGAATTCCTGCTGTATCATTTCCGTGTGCTCCTCGCTGATGCTGAACTCACCCATGCGCGACATGGTCAGGTAGTTGCGGAACTGCTGCAAGCGTCCCGGCTGCAGATAGTGTAGAGCTGCTTTCAAAGATTCCTCGTGCATCTGCACCGCCTGCACGTCCGCCTTAATGGGCAGCACAAAGTCGCTCTACGGAATTTAAGTACGTGCATTAGCGCTATATTTGATATATAATTAGTGTCATTCCTTACCGGCAGCATGCTGCGTCCCTCGCTGAGCAGCAGCACCGGAATGTCCACATCGTAATTTATGTCGTAGAAATGAAAGTCGCACTTGAGCTGCTGATTGTTAATGAGGTTCGTCAGGTGCTGCACGGCGTGCACACCATTCTCCTCCAGCCGACCCGGCTGCAGGCGCGTCTCGTCCAGCACTAGATGTGTGTGGGGCGCCAGTTGCAGCATCCCAGAGACCAGCTTGCTCGTCTCGTAGTCCTTTCTGTGGAAAGTAAATGCTTTGCTGTTACCCATCACGATTTGGCTCGGCTCTCACTTACTTTGGCGTGAAGGCGGCTGTGTTCATGATTTCCAGTGTCATTGGCAGATAGTGGCTAGCCGGTAATAGCAGCGCGATCACCTCGTACAGCTTGGTGGTATACTGCTGCACAAACTGCCTGGGCAGATTACAGATGTTCAATGCGAACTTGCCAACGTTCTGCATCTCAGAGCGGCCGTAGACGGTCGAAATGAGATGGCAGAGCAGATACTCGGCGGCAAGCTCGTCCTCAAAGAGGCAAAGCTTGAGCAGCATGCGCAAGTCCTTGTGTATAGTTTCGAAAGATGGTGGTGCATGTGGCGGCTCGAGTGGTAAGGGTTGCAGCAGACTCGCGTCCAGCATCGGATTGGCATGGCACAGAGGCTTCGCGGCAAAGGCATGCAGGCGCGGTATTAGGAACGGCGACGGATTCTGCACAGTTAGTTCGGCATAGCTGTTCAAATGTTGCATTGTATAAATGTCCAACGGGGTGGCCTCCAACGCTGGGTCCACAGACAGAAAGCCCACAAAATCCATTAGGGTATTGAGGGTATATTTATCGAAGTGCTCGTAGATCTTCACCATGCAGGCCGTGCTGGGACGACTGGGTAGCGGTGAGTTGAGCAGATATTCAGAGCTAAGCCCAGTGGGTTGGTTGGCACTTGATTCTGCGTTTCTCTCAGCATTCACACGTTGCTTTTTAGCTGAGCCAAGCCCGTTGGACTCGTCCACTTCCATATCTTCTTGTTCGCCAAGACCACGTTTGACACCACCAACAGCAACACCTAGACCTGGCGGCTCTTCTGGTTGCGGGTTACACTTACGCTCGTGCTCTTTGGCCCAGTCATTGAGGCCAGGCACTGAGACAACGAACAAGATGCGCCGCTCGCCATGCACATTGTTGTATGATGTGTAGTTCACTTGCTCATCTCTGCCCAGTACCAGACAGTCGCGATATTTGCCTGGCTGCAGACGTCTGCCATCGGCTGTTTTCACCTCGTAGCGCTCCAAGTAGAATTCTGGATCCATCATGTCCTGCACCATGCCGCGAAATCTTACCAATCCCATATCTTTCAGTTTGTGCAATGGTGTGTGATTTAGCAGCGGAATGGAGTGCCATTTTGTTTCATCATTGAATAGTTTATTCCAATTCTCGCTTTTTTGCGCTGTCACCTCTTCGGGAGTGCGTGGTAGTTCCATGTTGCAAGGCATCTGTCGTAGAAACAAAAAATAATTATTTCCGAGTCGTGTGAGCGCCAAATGACAGCATTATTGATGGGAGATACACGATAGAAGCCTACAGCACGAATGGCCACCCTAATTGTTATCGTTATCGTTGTGTTGTGTTATCGTAAGTTGTGTTGTAGGGCTGCGATGAAACGGATGTAAAGCGGAGTATCCGCAAAAGAAATAATGAGCAAAAAGAGTCGCGTTTGGAACTTTTTCTATAAGGAAAGCAATATTGTCGCAATTTGTTGCCTGTGCCACAAGAATTATTCGCGCAAGGGCCGCGGCACAACATGCCTGCGAAACCATCTCAAGAGCAAGCATCCTGCCGAATTCCTAACATTATCCGAAAACGACCTCAAGTACATGGTGAAAACGGAAATAAATGATAACGCGTCCGTTCACACGAACCTGCAGCTTCACGTAAAATAAAATTGATATACTTTTAAACAGACTTTAAACAGAATAATTCGAATTTTATTTTGTTTCAGGTTGCTGATCCACTGGAAGTTCAAAGGCAAAGCGATTCGGACGAATTTCATGCGAGCGACGAGAAATTGGCTTTGATGATAGCCCAGCACGATTATTCCTTTAGCCTGATAAATAGCGCGGGCTTCGTGAACTTTATTAAGGTTCTGCAGCCTCGATATGCAATTAATACCGTTAGTTATTACGAGAATTTGTTGTGCCAGGACGTATATAGGCGGATGCAGACGCAGCTGAAGCAAGAGCTCGTCATGCTGGATTCCGTTTCGCTGGCCACGAGCATTGCGTGGGGGAGAGCTGGGGGCCAAGGCTTGCTGAGCTTGAGCTGTCACGGAATTTCCAACGATTTCCAGCCCAAGCAGTTCCACTTGAAGTGCGAAGCTCTAGACGGACGACACACAGAGGACGTGGCTTGCCGCATTCGAATCATCATTTCAAACGTGTGCCAGGAGCTGCAGCTGCCCAAGGAGAAGATCAATTGCATCATCAGAGACGAGGGCACTTGCACCCAGGGCGCCATAGTGGAATGCAATGTTCAGCTCCTGAAACTCTGTGTGAAATATGCCCTCGAATCGAATGAGCATCTCAAGCAACTAGATGCCAAATGCCTTCAGATCGTGAAACACTTTGAGCAATCCCCCATAGCCCACAATCATTTGCAATATATCCACGAGAAGCAACTGAATCGCGAGCCACTGCAGTTGATGGAACACAATGACAACCACTTGGACTGGAACGCGATCTTTCGTCTGAAGGGACGCCTGCTCAAGCTTAAGGATGCCCTCTCCATTTATGCCGAGGAATATAATATGGTGAAGATTTACCCAGATGAATGGCTGGATATTGACCTGGGTCAACGAGTCATACAACCAATCGAGGAAATTGTCAATATTTGGAGCGGAACCGCTGCGACGGCATCCTCTGTCATACCACTGATAGCCGCCCTACGTGATTCCCTTCGCACAGACGTCCACAATTTCGTCTCTTCGGTGGTAAACTGATGATCTTATAAGGAATGAAAGACCTATTCTAATTTCGAATCTCTTACAGACCATTTGCTCGTTCGCTCGCAAGCTGCTCGAGGAGCTGGAGACGAGATGCGCGACCGTTACGACGGATATCAAGTATCTGATGGCCACATATTTGGACCCGCGTTACAAGCAAGCGTTTTTTACGCATCAGGAAGCGCAGCTGGTAGCCGAGGAGGTCTTGGCACAGCTTTGCCGCACCGGACTCCAGCAATGGCAGCCGCCGGTGAAGATCGCTAAAGTTGCCTCGAGTGCTAAAAACGAATCCAAAATTGATTCCTTTCTGGACAATATGCTCACAGTATCCAACACCAGTCCAGAGGCATCCACATCGTTGCATTCGCAATCTCAGTCGCAGTTAAAAAATCTATTGTATCTATACAACTCGGAGCCAAGAATTGAGCGGCAAAGCGATCCAATAACCTGGTGGCGATCCAATACTAAATACAGCGCATTGTTTCCAGTCGTGAAACGATATCTATCCACGCCCGCCGCTAGCATTGCCAGCGAGCGTCTATTCCATTTATCCAAGAGTCTGTATGGTGATATGCAATCGGGTCTCTGCCCCGACAATGTTTCCAAAATATTATTTATCAAAGCTAACTTAAAAGCTCTAGAGCAAGAATAGTAGTTTAATTATTTATTAAATAAGTAATTATTTAAATGGCATGTAAGCGTGGGACTTCCACATTTATTGTTTTTTGAAAACAATATTTAGTTTCGATATCTGTTTATATTAAACATACTTATAATGAATTTTTCTAAAAGGGAAAACATCTGTTGTTGTACAATATATTTATATATTTAAAAAAATACCCTAACTAAATAAATATTGATACAGGCGATGAATATGTGATTATATTTAATATTCCAGATAAAAAGAGTATTTTCCATGTTTATTAAATTTTTATTATCACACATCTCCGCAAAAATACTGTGATTGGAACAGCATCGTGTGATTCTTCGCTTTGGAATTGATTTTGAGCTTTAGGGAATGAAGTTTTTATACACTGAAGAGCAAGTGATATAACAAATGTAACGCACCCAAATATCTCCCCTACTTATGAAGCGGAAATGCTTATTACATGACAAATATAAACATTCATTAATTCTAGGTACTTTAATTAATCAATTTAACTGAATATAAACCTTGTTTGATATATTTAGTGTGTAGCTCGATTCCTACCAGGACCTCCCTTTTCTAATTAGGGGTGATTTCCGAAACGTGTAACTCTAATTATTATGATAAGTATCAGTGTTATATCACTTGCTGCTCAGTGTATAAAAACTCCAAACCCTAAAGCACAAAAATCAATTCAAAATTTAAGCGAATAATCCCACGATGCTGATCCAATCCAAGTATTTTTACGCCGTGTTTCTCATAATCGTGTTCGTAAGACAATCGAGTGCCTTGAAATACCTATTTGTCCCTGAGAATGAAGAGTTCTTCAGCGATTGTACCAAGCCACCACATAATAGTCTCAATGTCCATGGACTTTTTGATTTTTCTAACCATACAATTACGAGGCAGGCTGATGTGCTCGAAGTTTTCGGCAATATTACCGCGATATGGGATATTCAGGCAGGGGATCGTGTTAAGGTATTCTGCATTAACACTCATTGTGTGGAATAACATATTAACAATTAACTTTCCATTTAGGCGAGTTGTCAATTATTTCGATTTGACCGCATAGCTTGGGTGCAAACACCATTTGGAATGACTGTTCATGACATATGTCCAGTTATGTATGACGAGCCAGAGTACTGGTATAAATTTTGGACAAAATATATAACTAACAAGGAAGAAGTCAAGGACAAATGTTTTTACCCTGGAGTAGGTTTATTAAATATACAAATATTTTATAGTTCATCATTCCTATCTTCGTATTTCAGACTTTTCTAGTTCACGAGCCCTTTACCTTGCAAATAGTATTCGATTTTACCGGAATACCTTTAAATGGACGATATAAAGCTGTTGCCACATTTGAAGCCTTTAGCCCGGACGACGTGAAGCGGGAAACTAACATCTGTTTTGAAGTAGAGGGAGAATTTGAAAGGCTAAATTAAGCAAGGGAGAATGCTCTAGTCGAGAGTGACCGATTAGGAGACACGCATGCACACATATTCATAAGCATAAGTACGCGTTGGGCTCAACTTAGTTCATAGTCTTGATCAAGAATATGCCAAATGTAGCACAAGACCTTCTGCTTGTTACATACATTTCCACAAAAATAAAATTTAAAAAAATTAAATAAACACTACGCGGGTCCTGGGCTCGAACTTACACCATGTGTTACACCTTACCATGAAAAATGTAAACTAAATCAGCAGCTGATAATTCAACCATTTGTGATTCTTCGAATCGATAAGAATACTCGTGCTTAACTGTGTGTGTGCACATGCATAGGAAAAGTACGTACTCTTCGCGCTGCTGCCGCGTGCTTTAGGCATATTTGTCAGTTTAGTAAAAGTGCAAGCTCATTCACATTTTGGCTATATTTTCAACTCAACTTCAATTTACAGATTATGGGGAAATTTGGAGCCCGTATTAAAAAATAACAAAATTCAAAATTGCATAAAATATTTCCATTTCTATATATAAAATTTGGTGATTCACATTTTAAAGACATACGAGATCAGAGAAAATCGATAACAAAACAAGTAAGAAAACTCTAGTCGGGCGTAACCGACTAGGGTATACCCTGAGCCTCGTCGAACCTGTGTTTTCCAATACACTTATATTTTGCGTAAAATTATACAAAAATTTCAAGTTTAAAGCATTTGTGGCAAATGTAAACTAAAGCAGCAGCTAATAATTCAACAAAATTCAAACGTAATATGCGATTCTTCGAAGCGACTAGAATGCGAGCGTTTGTATGTGTGTGTGCGTGTGCAAGTGCGTTCGCTTGGCGCTGCTGCAGCGTGTTTTTGCAAAGTAGCCAAACGTTTTGTTTAATAACTTTTTTGCTATTTAACGGATTTCAATGAAATTTTCGGCATATGATCAACATATTCCATGGGCATATTTGTCAGTTTAGTAAAAGTGTCAACTCATTCGCATTTTGGCTATATTTGAGACTGAACTTCAATTGGGGGAAATTTGGGGCCGGTATCCAAAATGTAACAAAATTCGAAATTGCATAAAATACATATAAAGCTAAATACAAAATTTGGTGTCTCTAGCTTAAAAGATGGGCGAGATAGAATTTTATAACTGAATTTCGATAATGTTTTTATTCGATAACAAAAAAACGAATATATTTATCGATTATCGAAAATAAACTCGATATGCGCGCTGTATATAGGGATCTACAAAAAAAATTTCAAGTCTCTAGCTTTTATGAGAGCTGAAATCGACGCGTTCATACATACGGACAGACGGACGGACGGACGGACGGACGGACGGACAGACGGACGGACGGACGGACAGACAGACGGACAGGGCCAAATCGATTTCTCTTGTCGTCCTGATCAAGAATATATATACTTTATGGGGTCTGCCACGCCTCCTTCTGCCTGTTACATACATCCAACAAAAACATTATACCCTGATTTCCCATTTTCAATGGGCTCAGGGTATAAAAACGAGCACAATTATCGATTATTTGAAACAAACTTTATCTGCGCGTTGTATATATCTTATAGGAGCTGAGATCGAAGCGTTCATACATACGGACAGACGGACAGGGCCAAATCAAATTCTCTTATCGTCCTTATAAAGAATATATATATACTTTATGGGGTCTACCACGCCTCCTTCTGCTTGTAACATACATTCCAACAAAAATATTATACCATGATTTCTCATTTTTAATGGGCTCAGAGTATACCATGATTTCTCATTTTCAATGGGCTCAGAGTATAAAAACTCGGCGTAAAAATCAGCATCGTGGGATAATTCGCTTCAATTTTGACTTAATTATTGTGCTTTAGAGATAACACTGATACTTATCATAATAATTAGAGTTACACGTTTCTGAAATCGCCCCTAATTAGAAAGGGGAGGTCCTGGTAGCAATCGAGCTTTACACTAAAAATATCAAACAAGGCTTACATTTAGTTAAATTGACTAGAATAATTAATGAATGTTTATATTTGTCATGTGATAAGCACTTCCGCTCAATGAGTAGAGGAGATACTTGCCTACCTTAAAAAAAGCGTATACCCTGAATGTATTAAAAATGCAAAGTATATTTATTGTGAACATGTTTGTAACAATAAATACTTGTTATTGATAAAATGTATATTGGATATATTTTTTAGGATTTCGGTTTCTGATTTAATGATAATGTCTGCCAAATGTGACAATTGACATAACTTCAAAAGTATTATTAGAATATATAGATCGATCTCCCATTTTCGATAGGGCTCTAAACTGAAACTATTCCAATAACCTTAACAAAAATGTTTACAAACTAGCCTCACTATATCTGCTATTCAAAAATGTAACGCGTCCAAATATCTCCCCTACTTATGGAGCGGAAATGCTTATTACATGACAAATATAAACATTCATTAATTCTAGGCACTTTAATTAATCAATTTAACTGAATATAAACCTTGTTTGATATATTTAGTGTGTAGCTCGATTGCTACCAGGACCTCCCTTTTCTAATTAGGGGTGATTTCCGAAACGTGTAACTCTAATTATTATGATAAGTATCAGTGTTATATCACTTGCTGCTCAGTGTATAAAAACTCCAAACCCTAAAGCACAAAAATCAATTCAAAATTGAAGCGAATAATCCCACGATGCTGATCCAATCCAAGTATTTTTACGCCGTGTTTCTCATAATCGTGTTCGTAAGACAATCGAGTGCCTTGAAATACCTATTTGTTCTTGAGAATGAAGAGCTCTTCAGCGATTGTACCAAGCCACCACATAATACTCTTAATGTCTATGGACTTTTTGATTTTTCTAACTATACAATTACGAGGCAGGCTGATGAGCTCGAACTTTCCGGCAATCTCACCGCGATATGGGATATTCAGGCAGGGGATCGTGTTAAGGTATTCTGCATTAACACTCATTGTGTGGAATAACATATTAACAATTAACTTTCCATTTAGGCGAGTTCTCAATTATTTCGATTTGATCGCATAGCTTGGGTGCAAACACCATTTGGAATGACTGTTCATGACATATGTCCAGTTATGTATGACGAGCCACAGTACTGGTATAAATTTTGGACAAAATATATAACTAACAAGGAAGAAGTCAAGGACAAATGTTTTTACCCTGGAGTAGGTTTATAAAATATACAAATATTTTATAGTTCATCATTCCTATCTTCGTATTTCAGACTTTTCTAGTTCACGAACCCTTTACCTTGCAAATGCTATTCGATTTTACCGGAATACCTTTATATGGACGATATAAAGCTGTTATCACACTTGAAGCCTTTAGCCCGGACAACGTGAAGCGGGAAACTAACATCTGCTATGAATTAGAGGGACAATTTGAAAGGCTAAATTAAGCAAGTGAGAATGCTCTAGTCGAGAGTGACAGATTAGGAGACACGCATGCACACGGCCTAAAGGGAGCTAAATCAACTTAGTTCGTAGTGGAATATAACACGAGTCCTTCTTCTTGTCATATACGTTTTTACAAAAACAAAAACCCCGTCGAAGCTGTGTTTTTAATTTTACTTCATAGCTGTAAATTAGCGTAAGCTTATACAAATTTTCGGGCTAGCATTTTTACAAAAAATAGCATTTGTGTAAAAAAAAATCCTAACACCGACATTAACTTACCAAGCCTTCAACCTACGTCAATAACGCAACGCGCACAGCCTCTACCTACGACGCTACTCCACCTATTTAAGAAAAAGCTGCAAATCTCAACTAAAGTAGCAGCACACAATTCAAACAATTCAATTGAGACTTTCTGTTATTAGAATTGACAAGAATGCACAAGAATAAGCTTGAGTAAGTAAGAAAACTCCTGTCAGGTGTGACCAACTAGGGGATATCCTGAGCACGTCGACTGTGTTTTGTAATATACTTATAAACTCATACAAAATTTCAGGTTTGCACTTTAATAACTAAACCTAACTTTAAAACTGACATTAGCAGAGTTGAACGCAATTAAGCAACGCGCATCCCCTCTATCAACAACGCCACCTAAGCTTTATAAAATAAAGAAAACTAAATAAATTTCATGCGTAGCCTGGAGTTGATCTCAGATCTTCATGTTTCGCGTGCGCCGCTTCTACCAACGACGCCACTACTTAAGAAAGCAGTTGCAAATGTAAACTAAAGCAGCTTATAATTCAACAAAATTCGAATACCAAATTCGAACAAAACGGGTTGTGAATAACTGTGACCTGAAGGATGAAGATACATATTATTATTTTAAAAAAATATTTCTATTTGAGAAACATACGTTAGAGCTATCACAGATTTTCCATTTTGAATTGATATTTGTGCTTTAGGGATAGGAGTTTTTATAGACTGAAGAGCAAGTGATCTAACAAATGTAACGCATCCAAATATAATCCCTACTCATGGAGCGGAAATGCTTATTACATGACAAATATAAACAATAATTAATTCTATATACTTATATGACATTAAATGCCTTTAGCCCGGACAACGTGAAGCGGGAAACTCACATCTGTTATGAGGTAGAGGGACAATTTGAAATTAAACAAGTGAGAATTATCAAATTCAGAGGAAAATATTGCTGACATCATAAGCGACAATATTAAATTGCAGATTCTTCAAATTCAAATTCTTATCAAACTGAACTTAAACCTTGTTAAATATAATTGCACTCGATTGATACCAGGGCAATACAAAAATATAAACGAGGAGCCACAGTACTGGTATCACAGTACTGACTTAATAAACCAGACAGTTGTTCAGTTGTTCAGCTTTGTTTGATAGTTTGAAGTTACACAAATACACTTTGTTATTACAGCTAAGTGAGTAGATCGTTAATTTAATATGTATTTAATTGCCTTAGATGATCTCAGCCTCTATAGTCGGGATCATTGTGCTCGTCTTCGTCTTCCTCCTCCTCGTCATCTTCGTCTAAATAACAAAAATGTGTTTTACTTTAAGGCAAACGTCAATAAACTTCCAACAGCTTACCGTGATCTCTACGTTTGCGCGTGTACGCTCGACGTGTGGCCACCGGCGCCTGATCCGTTTCTCCGTGCAGCAGGGAATTTCGATATAGTATTAGGGGCTGCCACTCCTCGGCACGACTTGACGGCATGCCCGGCGGTATGACCTTGTCCAGAAAGGCCATGATCACCTTCTTGTCTTGCTTCAGCAATTTATAGTTGAATTCATTGAGCACCTCCAAAAACAGAATTCGGGTAGGTGCACGAACTGGATCATCGGGCTGCTTATTGGCAGCAAAGTATATACCACCACGATGAATGGAAGCCACCGAGTCACGATTCTTAAGGGCATCGAAGCCGAAAGTAAGCGCAAACCGTTTAGCTAACTCCTTCAGATCGATAAACTCTTGTGAACTCTTTGACACAATGCCATCATCACTTTGCTCTTGTAGACTCTTAAACACGGTGATTAAACTCAACAGCAGCGTCATGGCGAAATTGACCTTGTTGATTTCACGCGCCTTTCCCAGCGTAGCTTTAATAATGTCCCCATACTCGTTATAACACTGTCCATGAAAAAATGAATTCAACTGCATAATCTCTGAAATTATCACATTTTACTTACCTTTACATAATATTTGAATATACTTGCTGCTCGCATTGTGGGTATTATATTATAGACAATTAGTTTGCAATAGCAGGCCAAGAAGTTTCGCTTCTTATGCAATTCCTCGATGCGGGTTTCATCCTGGGCAACAACCTGCTTCAATGAGAACACGTAGTGCTGCACAAAATTGTCCAAGATGAGATGCTCATCCATGCGCGACTTGTATTCCAGGCTGCGTATATGTTCACTCTCGCTGCGCGCCAACTGATCCGAGTAAATTATGAGCAGATCACAGATGGACTGGTAGGCCTGTCAAAGAAGAAGGCGGCTTCTTAACAGCTTCTTATGAAACAAGTGATTTTATAGTTACAGCTTCTTGAATTTGCACTGTGGGTCCGTCACGTGTCAGCTCAAAGCAGGCGGACATAAAGCTGTCCAAATTGCTGCGTAGCTCGGCAACAACCTGGGCCACATTCAGCGTTTCGCAATCATTCTCAACGTAGTAGAGGCCCCAGCTAATTGAGAAGTAGCAGGCCTCAATGCAATACGCCAGCGCCTCGTTTGGTAGACAACGTTCAACATTGTCTTTGCACTGGGCCTCCTCGACGTCACGGAACAGAGATTTGAATAGATCCCACGGATTCAGATTGTGCGACGAATACAAAATGGACAATACTTTCAGCGTTATGGTTATATTATAAATATCATCCTCGTTGGGTGTCTCCTCGCCTGCAATAAAAATCAAAATATTATTGATATGCCAATCTTTCAGGTAATCTAAGTTCAGGATTGATTCTCAAAAGAGCAACAACCAATACCCATTTTTATACAATATAAATTGTGTATTCACCTAAAATAAGATTGCGCCACTCAACGATGGTATCCTTGTACTTGTTGACCGCACTTTCGATGATATTGGAGCGAGCAATGTTGCAGCGAGTGTATGTGGCGCTGCCTTCGGCACAGAGGCATTCCAGTGTCTTGGCACAGGTCTCGAGGACGTCGCGACCCGTGTGCATACACATTACTTGACTGATCTTGTCCAGCAGTGCCTGCAAGTTGCCCTCCTGCCGATTGGTGGTGTATAGATTTAGGTCAAAGTACTGCGGCACTGCCAGTAAGTTGGCCAGCTTCTCGCTGTCCGCCTGATACTTTTCCAACAGGGCGGGCAACGTCACAATGAAATGCTCCGTCAACTTGACTTTCTCATCCTGTATGGCTTTTAGTTCCTTAGCGCTTAGTGTAAACTTGCGATTGCTGGCACGACCCACGGGCACCTCACCGGATGCAGATTGCTTGACGCTGCTCACCATGATCTCGATCAATGTGGACTCCTGTTTGTTGTCGAGTACCTCCTCATTGGGACCAGGCTCCTCCAGCAGCAGATCAGTCATACACTCCCAGTCGCGCACCATCTCATTGCTGTCTATGAAGGAGTCCACCAAATATGCGCCGTGCTCGTGCAGCTCTGATTCAATGAAGAATTGCACGAGATCGCGAATTAGTGGAGTATTGGGCAGACGCAGTTTACCACGCTTTGTCTTAGTTTCTTCCATGTCGGCGGTTAGGTGAAACAAACGCACATTGAGAAACTCTGCAGCGGCCTGAGCCACACCTCGATGTGAGGAGTAGACCAGCTCATAGACAATTTCGCAATCCTTATCAGCCAAAATCTCCGGATGTATTCTAAAACCAAATCCATTTTGTTATCTATACACATTGCTCTCATTTGAACACTCACTTTAGTATGCTGATAACCAGCTTAACAGCGTGAACGGACACCTCGAACTCCTTGTCCAGGGTCATGGCTACAATTCTGTCTTTAAATTTGGAAGTGAACAACTCCAGTTTGCCTTTCAGCTCTTCCTTGTCATAGAGAGGCAGCAGAGATTGAAGACAACGTAAACGCACTTCGCCGATTTTATCGTGCAACGTCCAACCAATATATTTCAAATACGAATCGTCAAGGAAATTTTGTGGATAATTTTCCATCCAGATGCCAATCTCAGCCATGCAAATGGCTCGTATATCTGGCAGAGTGTCTCTGTAGCGATGTACAAACACCGATTTGAACATGTAGGTTAACATGCTTTTGATCTCATCCATATTCTCCTCCAGCTCCGAGCGTTTTGTCATCAGCGAGTCCAGCCGATCCGACGCACGACGATCACGTGACTAAAATATTTAACAGCAATTATACGTGAAGTCTTATTCATATTTAATTATCTTCTTACCTTGACGCGCTCCGCTTCGAATTGTTTGGCCGCATTCTCGAAATTATTCGATACGAGAAGAGCAACATCCACCAGTGCGGTCATTAATTTCATAGCTGCCAATGTTGCGGTATGACGAAAGGCGCGCACCTGCGAATCGGACAGACCCGTCAGCAGCGAGATCACGTTGTCCATTAAGAACTGATCGTAGATGATGGAATACTGGCATTGCTTAACCAGCGTTTGCACAAAGTCACAAAAGTTATTCTTGAACTTCTTCCACTGTGTGCCGGTCATAATTAACGGATACTCGCCGCTTTCCTAAAACACATAAATCTAAGTTTCAGCTTTCAGTTCTACAAATCTTACTTACCTCATCGAATTCTTCGGTCATGCGACGTATAATAGCCGTATGATCAACGGGATATTGTATATCCTCCGATATTTTGCCCTTGCAGCCGCTGGCATTTATGAAGAACTGCATCAGAGCGACAAGCGCTGTTTCCCGATTCGCTTTGTACTGTCCAATCCATTGATCAACAATGCTCTGCGTTAAGAATAAATTTGGTTGTGGTTAGAGATAGCCGAGGGAAATTGCAACAGCTTATCTTATTCAATTCTCTTCAGGCTTATTGACCCATGCAGATTGTGATTCTCTTCTCTGCCCAACACTCTCCCACACACACGCACACGAACATATATATTTACCGCAATTGGATTCTTGGAGTGTCGAACAATGTAGTATAAGCTGTTCTCATCGGTTGTAATTTCACGCTCGTTGTCGATGCGTTCGTGGTGCGCCTTCTCCACGGGCTCTTTGCGTGGTCGCTCAATGCGCTCCTTGCGCTCGGCTGGCGGCTTACGTGTCTGTGGCGTCTTACGTTTGCGCGAAACGGGCGCAAAGAACTCATCCTCGTCGTCATCGATGATAGGCGGCTTGTCGCGGACCCCGCCGCGTGCTCGCAGTCGAGTCATACGCTTGGTGGGACTGTCTGCATCAGATGTACTTTCATTTAAGGCATCGCTGTTAAAAAAAAATGTCTCATAAAAAAAATGCAATGAACTCGAGCTCGCATCTACTTTACCTGTGCAATTCATCGTATTCCGGAGCCGGAGGCGGATCATCCATACGTATGCGCTTTCCACCGCGGCGCGCCATCATATTGGTAAATTGTTTACGCTCTTTACTAATAAATTATTAATTTACCAATATTTTTGTGCTTGAAACGCATTAGCGTCTAGAAAAACAACAACTAGAGGTGGCACAGAAAAGCCACCAATACTATTGTAACAAATATCGATATGCACGGCGAAAGACAGAGATACAGCATTTGTTTATGTTTTGTTGCGGCGAAATTGTGATTCGATATACTATCGAGCAGGAGTATCGATATTTCACCGCAAGAGTGAAAGAAGCAGCGTCTGATTTGTTTTTGATGAAATAATAAATAAACAATTAAAATCTGAATAAGATCAGTTAAATATGACTGAATTCAGTGCGGAATCAGGAGGTCGCTTGAAGGGCGTAACAATTGTGAAGCCGATTGTATACGGCAATAAGGCACGCTCCTTCGGCAAAAAGCGAGAGGAGGACGGCCACACGCATCAATGGCAGGTTTATCTGAAGCCCTATTACGATGAGGATATGTCGATTTATGTGAAGAAAGTACACTTCAAACTGCACGAAAGCTATGCCAATCCCAATCGCATTGTCGTCAAGCCGCCGTACGAAGTCACCGAAACCGGCTGGGGTGAATTCGAAGTTGTTATCAAAATCTACTTCAACGACCCATCGGAGCGACCGGTGACCTGCTATCACATCTTGAAGCTGTTCCAGTCGCCCGTCGTGGACGGCGAGCTGACCTCCTCCACGACAATGGACACCAAAAAGGGACTAGTATCTGAATCGTACGAAGAAATAGTCTTCCAAGAGCCCACCCAGATAATGCAGCATTATCTTACTCTCTCCGAGCAAAGTGCAAATGGATTACTCAACCATGATACGGACTGTAAGTAAATGTATATATTTAGAGATTACCAACTGCAACGTATATCTTTGCCATTTCAGTTGAGGAAAAGAAAGAAAAAACTCTGGACAACATTGTCAATGTGAAGCAGAAAGTCAAGGGCGAGATCATAAGTCTTAAGGATAAACTCAAGTTGGCGCGTGAGACAATAGTTAAATTCAAGGCGGAGCTAGCTAAGGTCCAAAAACCACCTGCATAGTGCCGAAAATTGTGAAAAAATATATATTTTTAAGTGAACATAACAATAATAATAAGTTGTATGAAAAATCATAAATTAGACAACCGTCACACATAGATTTAAAGTTTGTAAAAATGAATCTAAAAGAAAAAATTAAATTTAATCATAAAAAAATAATAATAAATTATATAAAAAATCATAATTTTTAAAGAAATTAACTGTTGCCAACAAATATTCTCTGGAAAAATCTGGCAATAAATGTGCTAGAGCAGCAACGTTGTTTTTCTTTAGAAAATATCTTTGGCTATTAAACAGCGCTAAATATTTTATATTAGTACATATTTAGCTAGCGTGCTTGCAGCTTCTGCCAGTGAGTTATTATTTTTTATTTTTAAATTACTAACATATTCATTGCCTATTTCCAACTGGGCGACATTGTTTTCTTTCGCTCTCCCTCTCTCTGTCTCCTTCTCTCTCACTCTGGCATCCACATGCACTTACACGCACACAGGCAGGCACACACAGTCTCATGCCTAATGAACCATTGAACTAGTCAAAGAGATTTTTCAGCTGAACGAACCAGTCGACCTGAACTGGCGTCGCCGTCGCGTTGCAGCATCCAATTTCGATGGCAAATAATAAAATGTTTTTGTTTATTTATACAAGTTGTTAAGTGCATATATTTGTGTGACTTGTAAACGAAACAATTAACTCGCCGCCCAGTTAACAATATAACGAGCATATATAATGAGCCAACGTGCGACTGTGTAAAATCGAAAGAAGAAAAACCTGCTTCCACAGACTCTGCGCAAACGAGTCGAGAACCGAACAAAAGGAACGGAACGGAACCCTAGGCAGGTAGGCATGCGCAATACCTGTTGCCCGCTGCCTGTTGCTGCTGGCCAGCGCATCTAATATACGATATACGCAGCAATATTTTGTTTGTTTCGATTTCGAGTCGTTAAATTCGCACAGTTTTGGCATTTGTAATTAGTTTTACCTTTTGCAGCAGCGCCCCACCAAATGTCGGTGACGCGACGCTACAAATCAAAGCCGCCGTCGCTGCCGCCGTCGCTGCTGCTGCTGCTGCTGACGTCGTTGCTTGCAGCAATTCCGGTTTTGCAGGCCAATGCGCCGTCGGCTGGGCCAGGCGTGCGAATACTGCGCCCGCCCGAGTCCACAGTGGCGCCCTCTGGCGACGAGGTGGTGTTCGTGTGCGAGACCAGTTTGCCGCCGGACCACTTCGAATGGAGCTACGCCGCGAGCCGCAGCCACGCGCCGCGCTTCAAGTATCTGAAGTCGAGCAGCGCCAAGAACAACTCGAATATCACCATAAGCCACGACAACGACATCTCCAAGCTGCGCGTCATTGTGCGGCCCGAGACGCTGGGCGAGTATCGCTGTGTGGCCTGGTTCGGGCCACTGGCCGTCACCTCGACCACAGCGCGCCTGGAGCTGGCCACCATCGGCAGCGACAACGGCGCCGAGCGCGCACAGTGGCGCGTGGCGGCAGGCAACACCGTGCTCTGGCACTGCGGCCAGGTGACATCCAATCCGGCGCCCACCTGGAGCTTCTACTACAATGACATCGAGATGCCAGCTGTCTCCACGCTGAGCGACTCCAATGGCACGCTGCTGCTGCCACATGTCTCCACGGCAAGCAGCGGCACCTACAGCTGCGCGGCCACGAACACCGCGTCCGGCCAGCGCCTGGCCCTGCCCAGTCGCCTGGAGCTGCAGGTGCCGGCTGCAGCGTTGCCGAGCGCAGCGCCAGCTCTGCTGCACGGGCAGCGAGTGCGAGCGGAGGTGGTGGCTCGCATAGGCGAAACTGTGATGCTGCTGTGCCCGGGCGTGGGCTATCCTCCGCCTACGGCTGTGTGGAGCAGCCCCAATGTAGCCGGAGCGGTGTACAACAACCGCACGCGATTGCTGCCCTATGGACTGCAAATCTCCGGACTACAGCCCAGGGATGCGGGCACGTACATTTGCTACCTGGACAACGGCATACGGCCAGCCTTGGAGCACTTCATTCAGCTGGTGGTGCAGCAGGCGCCGCGCATAGTGCGTCCGCCCAGCGCCAATCTGACCAACGAGGGTGACTTCATGGAGCTACAGTGCGCGGCCACGGGCACGCCCACGCCGAGAATCTACTGGCTGCTCAACGGCGAGAACAGCGTCTACGATACCGAGGCGGAGCTGCCGACCAATGGCTCCCTGATCCTGCGCAGGGTGCAGAAGCGGCATGCCGGCTATGTGCAGTGCTTTGCCAGAAATGTGCTCGGCGAGCACAGCGCCGGCACCCTGCTCCAAGTGAATCCCACCCAGATACAAGCCGGCGAGGGCATGGGCCCCGGCATGGGCAGATCGTCGTCGTCGCGACCCTCGCACAACCGCAAGCAGAAGCAAATGGTGCCGCCGTCGGCACCCAATGTTACCCGGCTATCGGACGAGTCCGTGATGCTGCGCTGGCACGTGGTCCGCAACGACGGACTGCACATTCAGTTCTTCAAGGTGCAGTACCGCATGCTCACGGACAGCGGCAAGCGGAAGAGCTGGCAGACGACCAACGAGAACATACCCTACGGCAAGCAGCGCCACGACTCGGATGCGCCGGTGAAGAACTTCACGTCGTCGGTGACGGGCCTGCGACCGGATCGTAGCTATCGCTTCCGCATCATGGCCGTCTACTCCAACAACGACAACAAGGAGAGCCTCACCTCCGGCAAATTCTACTTGCAGCGCGGCGCTGCGCTGGCTCCGCTGCCCGTGCCCGAGCTGCTGGACATCAAGGAGTATTCGCAAACGGCTGTCGTGCTCCACTGGCAGCTGCCCAGCGATGCAGACGAGCAGCTGATATCCGGCTACTATGCCTACTATCGCCCCTCGGCCTCGGCCGGCGAGTATTTGAAGGCGACCATCGATGGCGCCAAGGCGCGCAGCTTTCAGATCTCGGCCCTCGAGCCGGGCACAATTTACGAATTCAAGCTGCAGTCCTTTAGCGCCATGTCCGCCTCGGAGTTCAGTGCACTCAAGCAGGGACGCACCCAACGACCCAGGAGCAGCACAACGGCACAGCCGACGATGCACACCGTGGACACGACCACGCCCAGCCACAACGAGACATTCAACATGAATCCCCTGCTCACGGGCACCATTGGTGGCGGCGCCCTGCTCATCCTGCTCGTGCTCAGCGCCTGCCTGTGCCTCTGCCGGCGCCGCAACTCACGCGGCAACAACTCACAGAACAAGCCGCGGCTGGCGGAGCTGCGCGAGGATTTCGTGCCGCTGAACACCTGCTCGCCGAACAAGCCGCGCACGCGACATATACACATTACGCTGAATCCGCTGGCGCAGCAGCAGCAACAGCAGCTGCAGCAGCAGCAGCAGCACGACGAGAAGGACTCGCAGGACAACGAGCTGGGCTACTTCCAGCGCCAGCCCGTGGTCTACGATGCCGAAGCGCTGGGCTTCAATGGACTTGCGCGCATGTCGTCCTCTTCGCTGCGACGCTCACAGCGCACGCTGGAACGTGCCGCTGCCGCTGCCGGCGGCGGCTCCGGTGGCAACAACAACAATCTTAACCAGCCCACGGATGCCGCGCTGGCCACATCCCTGGACAGCCCACGCCTGCAGGCGTCCAGCAAGTCGGGCCGTGTCATTCTCAAGCGCGCACGCCTCTCCAGCCGCTCCGAGAATCTCTCCTCGGGCAGCCTGAACAGCGTGGGCGTCTAAACTCGTGATCTTTAGTCTATGTTCATATATAGGATATATACTGTTCCTCTACCTCTGCTTTACAACTTTTCGAGCCTTCAAATGACATTTACCTAAACACTGTACTTATATATATATATATATATACAAATGCATTAGCTCCTAAGTACTTAATTAGTTTTCTACAATTTATTACCTATACAGAGCCTACATAGCTCGCATGTGCATTTTATAGTCTAGTATTTACCGACTTATATAGTTAGTCTTCCACCTCTTGATATAAGTTCAAATTCTGTACTGATAGCTTCATAACTTTATACAAAAAACGAAAGAAAAACAACAACAAAAATGACAATAAAAATTTGCTAATTTTCCGAAAAAAAAACAAATAAAATATAAATACGGAGACTCCGAAAAAATGAGGAAGCATTAGAAATCCTAATCATCCTTTAAGCAAACTATTAAAAAATTTTCTAAATCTGAACCTTAAAAATTTCAGAAAAAAAAAAACAGAATTCTACACAAGTTCACACTTCTATCGACTATCCAATTTATTGAATGGTTTCTGTTTTATAAGGCGCAAATATTATGATTCAGACTTCCACACGAAAGCGTATTGCAAAAAACGCTTTCTTTACGACAAATTGGTCATGAATCATCGCATATCTGCACAGCTGCGCCACATATGAATTAATTACAGTAAGCATGCCAATAATGTAGATATATGAAACGTAACTAATAGGCATTTATTATTGAAACAGTTTAGCAAGCCCAGTCAAGCGGTTACATTTTCAAATTAAATTATATCACCGATAGACTTTCGATAAAACGATTGTGCTCGATAACACAGAAAATACATTGCTGTTGGAAAAAACGATGGCAACCTTCTCAGCTGTCAGCTGTCAAACCACCTAAAATAATTGGGTCGTACCAAAATTTCTAATAGTAATATTTTCGATGCTTTAATTTATTTTTGAAATTCTAATGATTGGCAAACAGAGTGTACAAAAAAACCAGAATCAATAAATAAGTCAGAGAACTTGTGTAACGTAAATAAAACATGCATAGCAGCGTTCAAAGCCAGAGACTAATGTGTTCTTTGTTACAGGTAGCAATACCCGCTGCAAGTAAAACAGGAAAATACGAATTGGAGAACACAAGAGGAAGATAGACAGCAGCTTGAGGATCGGCAACATGTCGAACCTATCCGTCGGACAGATGATAATGGACGCACAGCGTATGGCCAGTCGTGTCAAGGATTTGGATGCGCTGGGCACAGCTCTGCTGGAAGAGGCTGAGACCAACAATCGTCTTGTTGAAAGCTTGCGTCAGTATCAGGAGGATATTGAGTCACTCAATCGAGTGGCAAACAACAAGACGAACGCAGACATGGTCAATCGCATACAGCAACAGAATGTCAACAGCTCTGAGATACTGAAAGAGAATCGCGAGCTGAAAATCTGCATCGAGGACTACGAGCGAGCCATGGAACTGATGATGCAGAAGTACCGCGAACACACAGTGACCAAGGTGCTGGACAACAAATTCAATTTCAAGGAGCTGTACAACGAACGCCTGTGGCAGGTGATACGCGAACAGCGCGAAAAGATCAACGAAATGGCGGCGGTCATGCATCGGGCGGCCACTGCGGATGATGAGAATGTGCAGCGGGAACTGCAAACAATATCACAGCTACGCATGGAAAACGAAACACTGCGCGAACTGCTGCAGATCTCCAAGCAATATGGCTCAGCGCAGCGGCCCATACGCGAAGGCGATCATCTGCTTGAGGAGAAGGCGGTGCAAACGGATAGCCAGGCGGATGACTCTGCCGACGATCTGTCCATCTCGGGTGCTTCGGTGGAGAACATGAACAACAATTCAGTCATACAAATGTACAACAGCTCCGACGTGGCCAGCAGCAACAGCAATACCAGCAATAATTCAGCAAACACTGCCTCAGTAAATGCGCTCAGCGCAGCTCAGCAAACCAACTCAGTTGGTGATACCATCGATGCTGCTGCTGCTGTTGCTGCTGCTGCAACCGTTGCGAATACAGTGGAGCATGCGAACGTCAATGAGAATAACAATGGACCTGCTGTGCACGAACCGCCCGAAACGCCAGGCAAGCCAACGTCGGCGACGTCCACGGCCTCAACGTCGGCGACGGCGCTGAACGATGTGGAGGAGGAGCATACGCTGCCCGTTGTGAGTGGTGCTGCTGTGGTTGTAGTTGGTGCCAACGCGACATGATAGGTGCTGAATATACAGCATTGTCTGGACTGCATTGTCATTTGCCGTCATCATCTCCAGTCAATCATTGTCTGGACTGCATTGTCATCTGTCGTCATCATCTCCAGTCAATCATTGTTAATTTTTACTCGCTTAACAAGCACATCTTTGATTTCCAGCGCAACGCTCTCATCCGCACTCTATTAACAACAAATGCAAACACACTCACACACACACACACACATATATTACTCTGCATTAGTTCATGGCGACTAATAATCTCTAAGTAATTTATACTTGCATACCATCTAACGTCTGTGCCAAGCGCACCAGAACGCTCATTACAAATCTAATACGCACTCACACTCTATTATCCATGTTGTACTCTAACGACTTATGATTTCCTAATAAATACCATGATAGAAATTGTCTTTGATCGATTATTAGAACATTTCAATGGAATTTACATGGATCTATGAAAGTAGTTTTTTTTTGGCCTTTCAACATTAGACTTTAGTGAAATGTATAATAGATCTAAGTCATAAGACAACATTTTGAATAAACCATGGAGGACACTATTGAATGCCAAAATGACTAAAGTATTTAAATATCTTATAAGATCTGATAACGAAGTAAACTATCTAAATTGTTAAGTGCCGAAACGTTTGGTTTATATTTATTCAGTGATTTCTGGCTTCCTTGGTGGCTTTGTTTTATATAAGAAATACATGAATAAATTTTAGCAGGGTATCATGAGTCAATCAAACTCTTTGGGCACGCAGCTCAGAAGGAAGAGAGAGAGAAATCAGAGATACAGAGAGTGAGCACACGCAGATAGAGGTAGCAACTGTTGCATTCTCTGTGGCTCGTTTGAGCTTTTCGAAATGATTTAAATTTAGTTTCTCGTCGATTTTCAAAACGTTCGCAACGTAGAATCCACGGAAAGACGCGTCGGCCCGGAAAACGGTTTTACCCGTGCAATTGGTGGGAAAGAGATGCAACGATCTCTATAAGTATATTTCGAGTGCTCAAGCGATCGATGTTATATCAAAAAAGAAAAAAGAAAAATAAAATAAAAGAAAAGATCCCATAGCATATATATGTACATATATATAGCTGCATATACGTATGCGTGTGTGTGTGTGTGTGTGCGTGTGCGAGTCAAGTGAAAATTCCAAATTGAAAAAGTTTCGTGCGCCGTGGAAAACCTCGATAAGGGAAAATCGAAATTTGAACATTTTGTAAATTGAAAAGTAAACAAATCATTTCTATAATATTCAAAGATAAGTTTCGAAAACGGTTTTTGCATTTGAAATCTTTCTGAATGGGATATATGTACGCGGAGAGTGCGCTGCCATTTACGAAAAATTCTGTGCTATTTATAAAACACAGCTAATTTTTCGGCCGTAAATTTTCGATAAAGTGAATATATCAAAAAAATAAGAAAAAGAAGAAGAAAAAGCTGAAACAAACAAAACGTCAAAGAAAATTAAGAAAAGCTGTAAGATATTGAAATGCTGCAAGTGAAATCAGCTTAGGATCGTATTTATTTTCCGCAATGCAATTTAAAAGCAGTTAAAAAGTCTCGTTGCCTGCCAGTAAAAATAAAATTTCTTGCGGTTACGCAATTAAACATTTGGTAAATGAAAAGTTTCGCACGATTCGCGTACGATCAGGAGTAAATGCAGCAGCAGCAGCTGTAGCTGTAGCTGTGGCCCCATTCCCAAACTTGCCCAGCTTCAAATTCATCTAAATGCGGAATCCTCTTGTGTGAGTTCTAAATTTGCATCGATATACATACACATACATTATATATACTCGGTTGAAAAATGTTGATAATTATTTTTAACGTGCTAGGGATTTGCAATGTTGTAGCCCTCCTTTGTCAAGAGTACGTTGTCAGGCTAAGAGACAAAACTCACGCAGCTCTCTCTTAATCTCTCCCACTCTCTTGAGTCCCTCACTTTATCACTCATTTGGTCTATACTCTCCTTGTTTATCTCTTTTATTTTAATTGCCCAAAAAACATGCGCAAACTTGCGATTTTCGTCTGCGCGTTGCCCACCTGTAAAGTGATCATAAATTCTCTTAAAAACTCTCGCTGTCTTTCTTTCTCTCCATTTACTCTTTCTCTCTCTCTCTCTCTCTCTGTGGGCATCTAAATATATATAGGTGGCACTGTAAACATTTGTTATTGTTTATATTTACAAATAAACTGATGTTTGTCTATATAAACAACGAGGCAAGCTTTTTCTTTTCTTTTGCTCGCTCATAAAGTGAAAAGAGTATATTGGTTTTACACTGGGTATATATTTTTATTCTCCAAATGCGCTTAGAGATTTTGAGTCGTGTATTCCATTGCAGGATATTATAATATAACATTTATATATTCAAGCCAATTGGATCTGAATCGGTTATAAATTATAATGTCTACAGTTTTCAAGCAAGATTTGTAAATTTCGGCAAATCAGTTACTGCTATCATTGTTAACCTACTCTGACAAATAGGTCGATAAATTACATGGCTCTCCAAATGGAGCGTGACAGCTTCACCAAAAATAGTTATTTATCAATTTCTTACATATTTTGCACCACGAACTGGCATTATGCAGTCGGTAGCAGCCGTCCGAATCTTGTTTAATTGTTTTAATTTGTATTATTCAATACTTTCTTGATTCGGATATTTCAAATCAAGTAGCTCGTAAATTTTCTTACCTCTTCCAATTATAGATAATTTTTTTGCGTTTAGTTTATGCACATTTCTTCAAATGTTGATTAGAATATTTTGTTGAGCTATAAATCAGTCATCGGACTGAAAATTTGCATATTTGCTGTTAATTCAAATTGCTTTCGATTTAATTAAGTTTTCGGGTATTTTTCTAAAATATATTTAATTTATTTTAATATACAATATGGATATAAAATTGTTCTTCCCCAATTTTATAAATGTAAAATATATTGATTTTCAATACTTTCTTAAAATATGTAATTAGGAGTGCTTGACTAGAAAATATCCTGTATAAGGAATTTGTATAGGGACTTGAAATGTCTCAGGATTTGAATTTAATTTTTCGAAATTAACAGACTTTCACCAAATCCCCCTCCTGATCCTTCTGCCTTCGATTCTGGGTACAAAACAAGTAATTACGTATTTTTAATACTAAGATCAACGATGGTTCTTTGAAGATTTTTATCAAATACTATGCAAAGTACCTAAGTTTCTAAAAATAAAATAAAAAACTATCCATTGTTCATGCCATCATGTATTCTTATTTGTTCACGTGTCTCATAATTATTTTGATTATAAATTAGATTCACTCAGCCATTTTCTTTAGATGTTCTCAAATATATTTCGAGCAATTGCCAGACAAACTGATTCAAGGTTTATTGATCTATGTCAAATAAAAAGAAAAAGAACAACGTCAGATCTTTTGTAATGTAAAAGACAAAAGAAATTGTGTGTAGATCGGCGGCGTTACAGAATTACGGAATAAGCCATAGACATAGACAGGCGAGCGAACGAACAGCTCTCTTTGCCATCAAATTTAGAACATTTTGTACAACATTCTTCGGCTTGCTTGGATCAATGCCAAAATTCCATTGAAAGCGTTTAAATTTAGTTGATGCCCTGCATATGATAGTGTCCACTGCAGATAGCAGGTGCATAGTATACACTAAGTACCAGCGGCTCCAACAAGCAGGTGAGAAAATATGACGTACATGGATGACGTGCAAGGAAAACTAAAGACAATATTATTTCAGCGCTTTGTTGCAAATCAAATCGATTGCGGATATATATTATAGTGATATAAGCCTTATGCGTCTGAAATTTGAAGTATTCTCTTGGCAATGAGAAGAAAAAGCAAAAATAAAAAACGTTTTCTTGTATCCAAAATCCCAATTATTCTTAGTGACATAAATTGTATAACAGCTTAGTAGTATAACACTGGTAATATGAATACGCACGTGTCGCAGTAAATTAAAGCTCTTGTAAATGAGCTTTAGACCTGCTACTGTGCTAAATTGTATAACAGTTTAACAGTTTACAACTGGAAACACAAATTATGGTTAGATTTCATAGAGAACTTTTGAACATTATTCAAATTATTTACAGATAGATTGGTTAAAAGATGTATAACAGCTTATTGTACATTGTATAACAGCTCTATTGTATAACAGTGGCAACTCCTAAAACAGAAACAGCCAATATTATGATTATTATTATTATTTTCTTAGAATAGAACGAATTATAAAGAAGTTGACATTCTCTTATATTGTATAAAAGCTACAAAGTACATGTATAACACTTGCTCGAATATATAAGTCCCCGCTAACTGATTACTTACTTACTTTATTGCTTATGATTGACAGAAAAGGCAAAGCTGACAATTTATATAGACACAGATGCATCATCTGTACCCATCGCTGAAAGGCGATCAGCTCTGCCCGCTCGGCTTTCATCCCCAGACCCGTTATCCAACCAGATGTAAGCGCTGCTTTCGCGACTACAAGGAACATGGAGCCCGACGAGCCGGCGAGGAGGTGGCCGCCTCCTCGCCAAATCTTTCCGATGCGCAAAGTTCACGGTACTGAAATCGATATAATGTCAATCAGTTATAATATTTACTTTGATTCTTCCACAGGCCCTCCTCGCGCACATGGACATCAACACAGAACCTGAGCGCAAACTCAAATAACAGCAATGATATAGGTATGAGTGATGGGATATGTCAAAATAGTCGGATAGAAAAACTTCAAGTTTCTTCTTCTTTAAAATGTCTTAACTTTAACTCTTAACTATGACTAAAGTGCATTGTTTCTATCAAATAATCATATAACATATCTGTTCTATTCAGATTTTAGAGTGTTTTATGTTTAATCACAGTTTTTTTTATTGTTATATTATAAAATAAGTAATTTATACTAAAATGTGTTAAATTTTTATGTTACTTGAAGTATATTTAATAATTGTTGTAGTTGTAGAAGTAGTTATTGAGTATTAAGTAAATTGTTATTATGAAACAATTATAGTTTTTAACATAATCTACATGAATCTCTAGAGCACAACACATTCCATTCGAATTCATAAGTAGTTTAGAAAGCTGCAAAATATTTTTGTAATTTTTCAAAGTTTCAATTTTTTGCAAAGAATTTTTAAAAAATTATTTTTGAAGATAGTTTTTTTACACATATTGTATGAAATTAGTTATATATTTTTGTAGTTTACCAGCAACTGCTTATAGAGCTATTTGTTAAAGACTTTGTAAGACTAAGTTTATGCCCGGCAGAATATCAAAGTATATGATATATATTACTATCCATTGATGTAGATCAAATTTGTAGTCCAATCGAACCAATAAAAAACAGTACATGCAAGAACTTTTCCTGTTCTTAAAAACATCTAATTTATCTTTTACATAGGCCACTTATTTGTTATATATTTATTTATATTTATTCATTTCTTTATGAAGACTTTCAAGTTTGTCTGTTTTCTAGAATCTAGTTTATTATCTTCTAACATTTGCTTTTTTCTGAATTGTCTTCCAAAAAACATAAAAGATTGTTTGCTAACAAATACTGCCTGATATTTTCATCTCAAAATTTTTTCTTGAGAAATCCTGTAAACATACTTTAATATCAGTAAACTTGGGTCCAATATCGTATTATATAGATACCTAATGAATCAAGTTTTTGTGTCATAGTAAGCCTTAGGTAGATGCTACTTTTTCGATATTTCTGCAAGGGTATTTCGATTTCGGTACTCCGAACTGTTCTTCCTTTTTCTTTATTTCTCTTTATCTCTCACAAATCTTTAACTGGACTCTTGCACCAACTGTACTTTACTGTGTGCTCGTATCACTCTCTCTCTCTCTCTTTCTATCTCTCTGTCTCGCTGTCTCGCTCAACACTAATCTGCATTACGTTTTTTAACACTACTTTCCACTCACCTCTCGTATACTGTGCTCTTGCGCTGACGTAAATCACTTTTATCGCACCTGTGTTACGTAACAAATAACGGCACAATTCGAATGGCCAACGCTCATCGCCGACTCAATAAAAACAAACAAACAAAAACAAAAAAAACTGTGACTGTGAACGTGACTGTGATTGTGATTGTGATGGTGATTGTGACCCAACACAATGATGTTACTGTTGATGTCCAATCCGCTGCTTGCCTTTGCATCCGCTGCACTTGACGCTTTTACTCAACCCAGTTGTCCACTTCAATGTAGAGCTAAAGAAACGTCCGCAGTCCTGGGCCTCCACGCCGGACATCGACGAGCCGCCGGATGAGGGCAAGCGGCCGCAAAGCTCGGCCCCCACGTCGACGAGTCGCTCCGCCGCCGATCACAATGTGGCGGTCACCCTGAAGCTACCAGTTCCTCCACGTCGTCACACAACTGCCCTGGACATGGCTGAGGTGAGCTGATGAGTCCTCTATCATCATCATAATTTATTACTCCATTTATCCCTGCCAGGTGGAACAGACGCTCACGCAAGGCCGTGCCACAGCCTCCCCCAGTAAAACTTCAAGTATTCCAGATGAGCTAGTCATCCTATCGACGGACAGTCTGGCCGAGCGCGTGCGCAAAATGAATTTGCTCAAGAAGCAGCGCAGTCTCAATTCAAGAGAGTCCAGCCGGGAACGCTCCGTGCCACGTCGAGAGGAGTAAGTTCGTCCACTATATATATATTGAAATTCCAATCTAATCCCACTCCATCCCAGGGAAAGCGAGTCTACAGCTACACCGCCCGATCGGCCGGAACGCAGCAAGTCCGGCACATCGCTCAACCAGCAGACGGAGCTCAAGCGCGCCGCCCTGCCGCCCAAGAAGGTTCCAGCCGTAACCACGGCCACAGCAGCTGCCACCACTGCATCAGCGAGCACCGCTACGAAGCCCCCAGCATCAACCACATCTTCGAGTCACACCGAAACCAAGGTCTCAGCGTCCAGCTCCAGCTCGAGCAGTAGCAGCTTGAGCAGCTCACGGCGCAAGGAGGCGGAGACCAGCAACGGCAAGGACGCCATCAAAAGACAAACTGTGCCGGCAGCTGCCACGCCCACAGCCGCCAGCACGCTGAAGGAGCAGATGGCCGCGCTGCGCGCCGATCTGGAGGCCATGAAGGCGCGAGCGGAGCGTGCGGAGCGGGAGAAGAGCGACATACTGCTGCGGCGGCTGGCCTCCATGGACACCGCCTCGAATCGCACGGCCGCCTCGGAGGCGCTGAATCTGCAGCAGAAGCTGAACGAAATGAAGGAGCAGCTGGACCGCGTGACGGAGGACAAGCGCAAGCTGAACCTGCGCATGAAGGAGCTGGAGCACAAGGACAGCCACTCGGAGCTGAAGCGCAAGCTGCAGGCGGCCGAGCAGATCTGCGAGGAGCTCATGGAGGAGAATCAGTCGGCCAAAAGGGAGATCCTCAACTTGCAGGCGGAGATGGACGAGGTGCAGGACACGTTCCGCGACGACGAGGTCAAGGCGAAGACCAATCTCCAAAAGGATCTCGAGAAGGCCACCAAGAACTGCCGCATCCTCAGCTTCAAGCTGAAGAAGAGCGAGCGCAAGATCGAGACGCTCGAGCTGGAGCGCCAGAACTCCTACAATGCCGAGCTGTGCGCCAAGGTCAAGAAGCTGGAGGAGGAGCTGCGTTTCTCCAACGAGCTAACCCGCAAGCTACAGGTGAGTAAGCCACATGGAGTGACTCCCCAGTCCACTCACCTGCTCCCACTTCCCCGCAGACCGAGGCCGAGGAGCTGCGCAATCCGGGCAAGAAGAAGGCACCCATGCTGGGCGTGCTGGGCAAGTCGACGTCGGCGGACGCCAAGATCACGCGCGAGTCTCTGACACGCGGCGGCTCGCAGGAGGATCCGCAGCACTTGCAGCGCGAGCTGCAGGACTCCATTGAGCGCGAAACGGATCTCAAGGATCAGCTGAAGTTTGCCGAAGAAGAGGTAAGTGCCCAGGCCGACCCAAACCGAACCGAACTCAGACTAATCTCTGGCCAACTCCAACGTGAAGCGGCGTCAACTCAAGGCTAGGGCGTCCAGGCAGCGGGCTCTGGTGAATCATGGCACCCAAACGGGTGACTTGCTGGCCATTCCCTTAGCTTTTCCGCGCTCCACTCAGACAGCGCCCTTAGCTCAAGCCGAAGTTGGCTGCAATACGTCGCCCATGCCCGCCACTCAGGCCACGCAGACGCAGACCCAGCTGGTCGAGTCGTCCGACAGCGTCACACAGACCACGTTCGAGCTGGGCGCTATAAATGTTTCCGTTGAGCGGGAATCCTCGCCGTTTGCCTCGCTCTTTGCGCCCAGCACCTCGGCCAGGGTTGTCAGTTCCACCTCTTTGCTCTTTCCCAGCGCCATGTCTCATGTGCTCCTGGCAGGCGCCAGCGCAGGTACCTAGCACAGATCCTGCCACGCTCAGATCTCACCAGCAAAGAACCACAGCAGAGCGAATCCAAATATTCGGAGCATAAAGTGAGAGGTAGAAGCTTTTAGATAGGCTATAGGGTCTTTGAGTAAAGTGGAGAGGAGTATTATTATAATTGATTTATGGATACAATTATTATTTTTTTATTTATATTGTTCATAATAATAATAGTTTTTTTTTATCAGATTAGTAGTAGTTGGATGATCAGAATACTAATATGATTAGGCGGTAAGGGGTTACAAAACAAGGTAGCCCCCGTTCATCTGGGCACTTCCAGTAGCAGTCCTTGTCCTTGTATTAAATTTTACTTATTACCCCATGTTATATTAAGTATAGCTTTCATTATCATTATCAACATTTTCATCTTGATCTTTGTCTTCATCGTCATCCCCTTCATCATCATAAGTTCATCTCCAAAAAAAACTATATCTTCTTTTTACTTTATTACCAATCTCATCCTCATGAAACATTTCTTTTTCTTCATTATAGTCTATTTTATTATCATGGATTCGATCTACCTTATTTTATTTATAATAAAAAAGTCGATTTACTTAATAATATTATGAAATCCCATGTCTACCTTTGGTCTTTGCTGGTTAAGATCTATCCACGCGTTTATGTAGTGCAGTTAAATTTCTTGTTTCACTCTGTTTATAATACGTAATTGTTAACTTTTGTAAAAAAAATATAATTTAATACACTTGCAAAAGACCGTGATGCGGAAGTTGAGTAGAATTAGTAGTGTGATATATGATACATATATATACAATATATATATTGATATTTATGTATAAATATAGGCATGACTAATTAATACCCTTTGAAAATCTTTTAATATATATCTTATAAAATATATAACACCTTTGTCAGTCCGTTTCCTTATGCACCAGATCCATCAGCTAAAATTGATTATTAAATATACCACAAATTATATCAACTCTTTTATATATTATTAAAAAGCTCCATTTAAATATTTCCCATTTACAATAAACAACCCATTATAGTCTGCAAAGGTATTCCAGCTTCGGTCAGTCGAAGGCAACTCTTTCGTTTCTCTGTTTCCATGTTTCCACGCAATGCTAACCCAGTAGATAGCGTCTGTTGTTTCGCATTGGCATAACGTGATATCAGGGCAGAGTTTTTATCCTCGAATACGAACTGATTTTAATTGAGCTAATCAAGTCTTACATAAATCAAATGTTGTGTTTTGTACATTTCAGGCTGAACATTTGAGGAAAAAGGTGACTCGTTTCGAGGATGAAAATGAGTCCTTGATGATGCAGTTGAAAAAAATGGCAACGCGCTCAAGAAGTACGATCAAAATTCAATCACAATTTTATATATCTATATATATAATACTTACATAGTTTTTTAAATGAAAATTTACTAATAAAAAAGGAAATTCGAATGTAAAACTAAAAAATTAAAACGATTTAAATGATGTGAAGATTATTCTATTAATATCAAAAGTCCTTTAAATCGTTTCTTGGATTCGTAAACTATATATTCCATTTAACATATATATTCTATAAAATATATATCTTATATATTAACATATATATTCTATCGAACTAACGATATTTCTCATGCGCTTTCTAATGAATGAATTCAACAAATAATTTGCCATTTTTTGCGGCTGCTCATGAAACGTGATTAATCAATGTAAACCCAGCATGCACGACTAATTGATACCCTCACTATGCATATTTGCTAATCTACTTTTCCATATGCCCTAACAGCTCGCAAGCTGAGTCCTGCGCCGCATCCGCATCGCTTGGCGCCCGAGGTGCACGCCGATCGGGACGAGGGCATTTCGGACGAGGATGATCCCGCCGAGCTGCGCATCTTACTCGAGCTGAATGAGCAGGAGGCCTCCATACTGCGCCTCAAGGTGGAGGATCTGGAGAAGGAGAACGCCGAGTCGAAGAAATATGTGCGCGAGCTGCAGGCGAAGCTGCGCCAGGACAACAGCAATGGCAGCAAGACGTCGCTGCTCAGCTTCGGCAGCTCCAGCTCCAGCGCCGCCGAGAAGAAGCTGAAGGCGCTCAACGAAGAGCTCGCCCAGCTGCGCAAGACTCTGCAGGAGAAGGAGCAGAGCGTGGAGACCATGCGCGCTCAGCTGGCCAAGCTGACGACGCTGGAGACCGAGAATGAGAAGCTGAGCAAGGAGAACAAGCGGCTGCAGCTGCAGTCGCTGCGGAAGAGCAACTCCATTGAGAAGAATGGGGAGGCGGAGCTGCCCAAGCTCAAGGACGCACTGGCTCAGGTGCAGAAGGAGCGCGATGAGCTGACCGCCCGGGTCAAGCGCATGCAAGTGGAGGCCGAGGGCAAGCTGCCGGTGCGGACGCCCAAGCGAGTGAATGACCTGACGCCCAAGAGTCACCTGAAGAAGTGGGTGGAGGAGCTGGAGGATGAGATCAGTGAGATGCGCGTCCAGCTGGGCAGCAGTGGCGTCAGCCAACTGAAGACGCTGCAGCTGAGCAAGGAATCCCTGGAGGAGGAGCTGCAGAAGTGCAAGCAGAAGCTGGCGCTGGCCGAGGGCGATCTGCAACGCCTGAAGCTGCTCAACGGCAGCAGCAGCAAGGCCAAGGAGCTGGAACAGAAGCTCAAGGCCAGCGAGGAGGAGTCCAAGAAGCTCAACACCAAGCTCAAGGACTTGGAGGACAAGCTGAAGAAGCAGGAGAGCCAGCTGAAGCAGGCCGAGGCCAGCAAGTCCACGCTGGAGACACAGAACAAGCGCGAAAAGGAGAAGTCATCCAGCCTGGAGAAGGATCTGGAGAAGCAGGCCAAGGAACGTGAGAAGCTCGAGAGCAAGCTTAGCCAACTGGACGGTGAGCTGCTCAGCGCCAAGAAGGCATCGGACAAGACGAAAGCCTCGCTCGAGAAGGACATCAAGGAGCTGAAGACGAAGGCCAGCAAGTCGGACAGCAAACAGATGCAGGAGCTCAAGAAGCAGCTGGAGGAGGCTCAAGCCGCGCTCAGTGCCGAGCAGAAGCGCTACGAGGAGCTGAACACCCACTGGGAGAAGCTCTCCGAGGAAACCATCCTCATGCGCGCCCAGCTCACAACGGAGAAGCAAACCCTGCAGTCCGAGCTGACGGCGGCCAAGTATAAGCTGGCCGACATGGACACCATACGGATCGAGCGCACGGACATGGCGCGCAAGCTGAACGAGGCGCAGAAGAAGATCAAGGAGCTGGAGGTGAAGACGCTCAAGACGGGCAGCAGCGGCGACCACGAGCGCTCGATGCTCAAGAACAAGCTGGCCGAGAAGGAGCACGAGTATGAGCGACTGCGTCGCGAGAACGAGATGAACATCGACCTGGTGTTCCAGCTGCGCAAGGACAACGACGATCTGAACAGCAAGCTGAACGACTTCAATCGCATCGAGCAGGCGCAGTCCTCGCTCAACGGGCACGGGGCAAGGCGTGAAGCGGAGATCAAAGAGCTGAAGGAGAGGCAAGTACTTGAGATCAGGGGTATCTGGCTATATAGAGTATCATTTCCCCATCTCTTGAACCCATTCCAGGTTGCAAGCCTCCGAGCTGCAGCTAAAGTCGGAGGTCGCCTCGACGCGGCTGCGCTACGAGCAGCAGGTGAAGAATCTCAGCGGAGAGCTCACAGCCATGCAGGTAAGACCTAGGATCCCTGGACACATCCTTTACTCATTATACCCTGAGCCCATTGAAAATGGGAAATCAGGGTATAATGTTTTTGTTGGATGTATGTAACAGGCAGAAGGAGGCTTGGCAGACCCCATAAAGTATATATATTCTTGATCAGGACGACAAGAGAAATCGATTGAGCCATGTCCGTCTGTCCGTCCGTCCGTCTGTCCGTATGTTTGAACGCGCCGCTTTCAGCCCCCATAAGAGCTAGAGACTTGAAATTTTTTTGTAGGTCCGTGTATAGCACGCGCAGATCGAGTTTGTTTTAAAAAATCGATAACTATCATTAATTAATTGTTATCGATTAAAAACAAAATCGAAAAAATTATATCTAGCTTTATAAGTATTTTATGCAATTTCGAATTTTGTTATATTTTGGATACCGGCCCCAATTTCCCCCAAATTCTATGCAAAACACAGATTCGACGGGGCTCAGGGTATCCCCTAGTCGGTCACAACCGACTAGATTTTTCTTACTTGTTTTCCTATTGCCTTGCAGCGCCAATGTGAGCGCTTCAAGAAAGACAGAGATGCCTTCAAACAGATGCTGGAGGTGGCGCAGAAAAAGATCGGCGACCTGAAGGCCAACAACACGGGACGCCAGAGTCGCAGCTCCATGCACAGCAGCGACGACGATGACAAGAGCAAAATTGCCTACCTGGAGCAGCAGGTAAGATCCACTGCCAGCAGCAAAGATAAGAGAAACAACAGAGCTTCCTTGCAGATCGGGCACCTGGAGGATCAGCTGGTCGAGTCGCGCCTGGAGGCCAGCAAGGTGAAGACGGAGCTCGTCTCCGAGCGCAGCGCCAACGAAATCAAAATATCCGAGATGCAGTCGAAGCTGAACGAGTTCGAGGAGGAGCGCGTCATCGGCTCGGGCAGCACCAAGTTGCCCGGCATGAAGACCAAGCTGGAGCTGTCCTGGCAGAAGGAGCGCGAGGATCAGCAGCGGCTGCTGCAGGAGACGTCGACGCTGGCGCGCGACCTGCGCCAAACGCTCTTCGAGGTGGAGCGCGAGCGCGACAAGGAACGACTCGAGTCCAAGCGCAAGCTGGACCAGACCAAGCGCGCCACCGAGGAGGAGATGGAAGAGGGTCGCAAGAAGATCGCCGAGCTGCAGTGCGATCTGCTCGAGCTGCGCGACGTGCACGCCAAGCTGCGCACCTCCAATGAGAAGCTACGCAGAGAGGTGAGAATAAGCTCCAACATGGAGTTAGTCTAAAAATCCTAATCTTTTCCTCCTCTCCCTCAGCGCGAGCGCTACGAAAAGGAGCTGATCAAGCGTCGCATGGAGCAGGATGGCGGCGAGCGCAAGGTGGGTGCACTGCTGCAGACAGTGGACGAGCTGGTGAAGATCGCGCCAGATCTGAAGATTGTTGGCGGCTCGTCCGCGCGCAGCTCCTCCTATGCGGACAACAAGCTGCGCCCGGAGCAGGCGGACGTGCGGCGCAGTCGCAGTCCGTCGCCCACGCTGAGCAGCGCACAGATCACCAATGTGCTGGCCCGCCTGGCGGAGGCCTCCGAGGAGCTGCGCAAGTTCCAGCGCATCAGCGAGGACGAGCAGGAGCGGAGTCGCATGCGCCGCGGCAACCTGCGGCGCGCCGCCTCGCAGGAGAACGATCCGCATGGCAGCACCAGCTCGGTGGCCAGCGCGGCGGGCTCTCAGCGGGGCGGCGGACGGCTGTCCCGCAACTCGAGCAACAATGGCAGCCTGATACGCAAGAGCCTATCCCTGGACCACTCCATACAGCGCGATCAGGTGAGTGTGGGCTTAGGGCAAGGAGGGAAGGAAGGAAGTCAGCTAATCCCCTTGCTTGCAGAATATTTGGCGCCAGGACGATGGCAGCGTATCATCCATGCAGTCCATTGACTCGGAGCTGGGCGGCCTAGTGCGTGACTCCAGCCTGGACTCACGCCTCGACTCACGCCTCTCTGGCGGCTCCACCCAGAGCGACATACCACGCGGTCCGCGCAAGAAGAAGAAGGGCATCATGGGCAAGCTACGCAGTCTGACCAAGAGCAGTCGCAATTCCGAGAGTGAAGTATCGGTGGGTGTGCCAAGGAATACTGCCGCCTTAGGTATATAATGACTCCTCCCCCTTTATTACAGATTCAAGGATCTGATTCGGACATAAGCGTGGCGAGCGACATGAGGTCCAGCAAGAAGGATTTGCGTGGTCGCCTGTCGGGCATGTTCAAGCGCTCCGGCTCCAACTCGCGCAGCGAGAGCATCGAGCGCGCCAGCTCGGAGCAGCGGCCAGTGGCAGTCACCGTCGTCGGCCATCCGGACGGACCGCATCCACGGGATCCACCGCCAGCCAACTCGCTAACGCCCAAGCCCATACGTTCGGCAAGTGATCAAGTAACTTCAATTAGACTCAGGGAGTTACTGACTTATCTTTATTTCCCACTTATAGATAAAGCCGCCGACGGGCACACCCACCACACCAATCACAAGACGGCGCCAAGCCAAGTAGCCAATCGAAGATTTAAGATTCATCAGCTAGTTAGTATAGACCCGCATAGTCGGCGGCTCCCAACGATCTTTGTACGGGAACTGGAGGAGCTTCATTACTTTCATAACTTATTTATTTGACTTGCAAATGTTCTTCAATTATTTTATATTTTTATTGTTTTCAATTTCAAATCAAAAACATGTACATCTTAAAAAAAATACCTATGGAGTCTACATTTTTCTATTTTTCCTTTTTCTTTCACTTGCGATACCAGCTCTAAATTATGAAAGAGCTCAAATATCACTCGGAATTACGAAAGATCTTTTGCCTACTCACATGATAAAACAAACACGCGACGGTTGATACATAGATTATTATGTGTGTGACCAAGGTGGACATCTCTTCGGGCGGCGCCTTCTCCACGCCGACAAGGAAAAAAACTGTAGCACTTGCAATTACAAATAACGGAAGCTCCAGCATTTTCTGACCGAGACTTTGGGGGGTTTTTTTTTTATTATAAAATATCTAGTATCTTTCAAATTTTTGAGCTAAACAACAAAGTTATGTCTATTCGGAAATTTTAATTGATGTACTAACTGAAATTCTGTCTTATATTTGACTCGTTTCTTCACTAGATCTTTTTTAAATAAATTTATTTTTAAATATTTTTCTAAGTTAAAGAAATACTTTAGCCCTCGCTTTTGATCAACTCAAATAGTCTACTTCGATAGCTAAGTTCTGGAGCATTAAAAGATATATTTCTCTATTTTACTGGCACTATTATAATAGGATTTTCTTGTGGAGCATTCATAGCTTTCAAAGAGACGTTAAACCCGACAACTACAATATATTTTGATTTGAGATTTGAAGAGTGGAAAGACATATATCATAGCTCTCTATTTGTATGGTTGAGGTAAGTATACCAACTCAATATATATTAATATATAAGACTTTAAATTCATAAAATAGTAAATCGGATAAAACTCCTATCTTCTACATCAAGGCAAAAGTAAAAATAAATTGACAAGTTCATCTTCAGATTTTTCACAATTGTTGGAAAAATGAGCAATAAAAAACTATATCTTCACCGATTTGTAAGCTCCTTAATCTTGCAGCACCTGACGATACAGAGAAACCTATAACTTGCAGAGTTCCTCCATTGGAATCTGGCATACTCGAGTATCCTCTAAGCACTAAGCTCCTCCTTCAAAATACTTAGTCCAACATTCTAAAATTCTCTTAGCTATCTCACTTCGCTTCGAAATACTTGGTCCAACAATTTTTTAATAATACTCAACTATATCTGCGATATAGTGTGCGTATTTGTAGAGCCAATGAATAATGTGGAAATGCAGTTGAAATAAAAAGAGTGAGTGACATTTATTCTATTTACTTGCAATTTATGTATATATTCAAAGTATTTTTTTTTTTGTTTTTTTCTTTGCTTAAAACTTTTTTTTACAAACTACATTTAAATTTAAACATAATTAAAAATGAATAATTCATTTCGTGTATTTTAGTAATTGTTTTTCTTTTTCTTTTCAAATATATATTAAACAATTGAAATTTGAAAACTTGAATTGCCAGACCAAGATGGAAAGAAAATACAATGAAAAGTTAAATGATATACTCTATATACTTAATAGCATTTTCTTCTCGATTTATATATATATATATTTATAAACAAACTTTGTAAATAATATTCAACTTTGACGTTAATTTGAGTATGTTGAGGCTTGCCTAGAGTTTTTATACTATATATACCATATACTATAGTATTTCTTTTTTTAGATAACAAATTTGAATTGGGATCTTTGCACGAAATCAAAAGTTTTAGATCTTTAAGCAACTTATTGTGGGTGGTACCTGGTTTCTATGCATATATATATATATATATACGAAAGAGAGACGTATGTAGGGGGTACGTTGCTATATTTATTAGTATGGTATTTTTTTGTTGTTCTTCTTTTTTAGCTTCTGAATATTTTTTAAGTCAGTTACATTTACAGTTACAAACATGCAATTTCGGTATTTTTTCAATGTATCTGCTTTGAATTTTGTTCGCATCGTATGTTAATTATGTTTCATTTACACATTTATGCAATTTGGTATATTTTTGGTATTCTTTTTATTCTTTCTGCTTGAGTTTTCCTTGTTTTTCTTTCTTCTTTCATTATTCATTTAAAAGTTAGCTTTTATTATTAATTATTATTATTATGTATTTGTTTGTTGTTGTGTTTAGTAACAATGTTTTTTTTTGACAGATATTTTGTTCACTTACTTTTTGTTTTTTGATATTACTTAGGCACTGTGTTCGTATTACATTAAAAAATTAATTAAAAATTTAAATTTAGGTATGTATAAATACATTGTAAAAAATTTCATTAAGTTTACCGTAAACTAAAACCTTGCAACTCGCTCTATCTCTGTCTCTGTCTCTTTCGCTCTATATGTATGTATGTAATTTCCATTGTATAGTTTATGTTTCCTTAGCTTTTTTCTCTTCTTTTTCGTTTCGTTTCGCTTTTTTTTGTTTTTATTTTTTTTTTTTTTTTGGTATTTTTAATATTTTTTCTTTGTTTATGTTTTTTGTTGTTGTATTTCTATGTATGTATGTAACTTGTCTGTCTCATTACAGGTTCGGTTCCTAATTTGTTATCTCTAAAAAGTACACGTAGAAAAGTCTAGAAAAAGTAAAACAAAAAAAATAAAAAAAATACATCTCATTTAATATGTATGTATAGCTTTTTCTCTATAAGTGTGTGTGTGTGTGTGTGTGTGATACGTAAAATCTTGTAAGTTAAACATATTTTTTTTAATAATTAATGCCCAGCAGTTTAACCGGAATGATCAAAAACACTTTTTTCCACACATCTGGCAACACTTAAATGTCTAAAAGTACCGTTACAACTGCTTTACATGCTATAACTATATGTATGTACGTGTACGTGTGTGTGTAACTGTTTAGTTTAAAGCTACAGTTACAGCTAAAAGTATACGCTTAGCCTGCCTTACGTTTGTCGTAACTAATGCTTAGTTGTCATAAATAAAAACAGTTATATATGTATTTTTAGTACCTAAATAACTTTTAGTCGCGCCTTTAGCCATACACTATACATACATAGTTAACAAAAATTATGAGTGTAGGTGTGGGTGTGGGTGTGTGTGGGTGTGGGTGTAGGTATATGTAGGTGTGTGTGTTTTTTTTTTCTAACCATGCAAAGTGAACAAAAAGTTCTTTTAAGAAAAGAACTCGAAACTTTTGACAAAATATGAAATGCATTTATAGCATATATAGATTTACATATAGATATATATATTTATATATATATATAAATAATAAACCGTAAAATAAAAATCATTCGAAAAAATATTGGAAAATTCTTCTGTTGCTGTTGTCTCTGCTTTTTCCCTTAGACGAACTTATGTAGGTAGCCTATTCATCTGAGTTTTCTTCGTTTGTTCTCTTTTTTTTTTGGTTTTTTTCTCTTTTTCTTGCATTACGAGTTAAGAGTTATTTTAGTTTAAGCTTTACTTTCATCTTATTCTCTGCTTCATTTGTTGCATTTGTTAACAGTCTCAATTTTTGGTTTTATTTTGCATATTTTTTCTCTTTTTTTCGGTTTTTTTTTCTCATGTCTATTATTATTTCTTTAAACTACATACAAATTACGCTTGTTACTAACTGTTTTTCTTTGTTTGTTCGGTTTATTTTTGTTTAATTTTTTACCATATATAGATATACACATACATACCTCATGAAACGAATTGAAAGCCAAAGTGAGAAATCATAAATGGAAATCAGAATAATACGAATCTCTCTAACAAATCATCTCTCCTGCTGGCATAACAATCTACAAAAAACGACTTATATAACACGCCTCGAAATCGGTTTGAAAACAAAGTAATATGCACACACACACACACAGCCAGTCCTTAAGATCTGAACTGATCTGATTTCGAGTGCTGCGGCAGCTGCTGCTTCATCTTTAATTCTAACATCGATCTCTGTCTGTCATTATCATTATCATTACCATTATTATTAGCATTATTTTTACCATTATTATTATTATTATTATTGTGTGTTTCTCTATAAATTTAGTCATTACAAAAGGTGTCTTAGGTGGAATCGTTTTTGTCTTAGGAATTTAGCTTAGATAACTGTTCTCTCTTATTTCAAATCATTCTAGTTTAGTCTTACGAAAATCAAGAGTTCAATTTGTTTCGAGGTAAAAACCGAAAAGAGAACAGAACATTTAATCTTATTTCCATTTAGCTTAACTATTATTATGAGATACCAGTCGAAAATTGTAAACCCAAACTATAACCATAACTATTCAACGGACTTTACATTGGATCTTCGTCTAAGTTTATATATGTATATATATATATATAGACGTTTGATACCATAGATTTCTCAGTTTTTTCTTTCTTTATATATATATAATTTCTCGCAGTTTGCATTTTGGCGCATTGTTCGTAAGTTCTTATTATTTAGATCATTCTTTATAGCTATTTCATTGTCAAATTTCAAGATCGGCGAATTTGAAGCAGAGTTATATTATTGATATAACAATTTCTTAAAGACAACTCGAAAACCCAAAACAAAAACCAAATGAAAACGAAATATCAATTTTAGATCATACTGTAAGATCTCTCTCTCTCTTTCTTTCTTTCTCTCTGCTGTGCCTGGATTCCACAAACTGTAAAAGCAAAGAAAATAACAAAAATAATAGAGATATATATATATATTATATATATCTGTATATATTTCCGATTCACAACTGTAGAAATGAAAAGAAGCCAAAACCAAATACACGAAATGAAAACACAAAACACAAAAAGGAAAAAAAAACAAACAGCTTGGACATATATATATATATAGATATATATAGTCCTTGTTTCTTATATATGGACATATGCTACAACAATATCCTTATACAATCTAAACATGATTTTGTTTTGTTCATAACTGAAGTGAATTTGTTTAGCATAACTTTTTATGTTTTATCTTCATAGTTTGTTTGTTTTTTTTAGTACAATATTTAGATTTATTTTTACTGTTAAATTGATATATTTACGCATATATTTATGTATATAGTAATATATATATATATAATTGTATATAGTAGTTGTAATTACGTTTAGATGCATATATATGTAGTTCATTTATTAGGTTTTTATTTAAAAAATTTTTGTTTTTCTTTTTGTTTCTCTTTAACTTTAAATCATAAATCATACGGATTAAAAAAGAAATTGTTTTACAATTAACAGTCAGTGTTTTTTTTTTTTTTGTTTTTTAATAATTTTTTTTTTACATTTTCCATTACTTTAAACCTTGCTTTAACTATTTATGTATATATTTCCTTGAATTAGTTATTAATTTTACCATTACTTATTTCAAATTGTTAAACATCACTTTTTTATTTTAGATTTACTTTTGTTTTTCTTTTTCTTTCTTCTTATTCTTTCTGTAAATTTTATATTTTAACTGTTTCTGCATGAAAAAAGTGGGTTTTGGTAATTAAACAAAAGATATTTGTAGATATATATATAATGTACATATATATATGTGTGTGTAGATGTAAGTATGCAATGATCATTAATCAGAATAATAATAATAATGTTTTGCTTATAAAATTACATCAGGTGTTTTCTCTTAACTGCATTTGACCAACACATTCTCGTTTACGTTTACGTTTACTGTTAATATTAGGTGTAGTTGTGTGTTGTGTTTGCTTTGCTCAAGTATGTACGCATGCGTATGTTCATAAACATACACACACATGCATGCCATATAACGGTTTAAATGTTAAGCCTGATACGTTGTTGTTGTTAAAGTTGCTGTGGTACGGCAGCTTATGTGCCGCTATTCATTCTGTTACTGTTACTCTTTTTCTCTTGTTCTTGTTCTTGCTCTTTCTCTTGCTGCTGCTGTTGTTGTTGCTGCTGCCTGCTGGAAGAGAACACAGAAATTACAAAGAATTACAAGCGGAAAGCAAATCGAACGAAACTTCTTTCGCTCAACGGCGAACAAATCGTCAACAACGCCACGTGTGCGTCCCTCTGGCCAAGCGCAGTGATTGACTTTCTTTCAATTGTGTTTGAATTTTCTGCTTTCTTTTATATACAACATACAATTAGACATGTGCACACACACAAACACACACTCGCCGAAACTCAACTCACACACACACGGACGAACGGCCGCGCAGCATTTGCTGCGCTTTGATTTAAAAATTAAAGGAAAACAAAAGCAAATTTTTTGTTGGTTTTTTTTTTCAAAATTTTCAAACGTTTTTCATACGTTCCACTTTACTTTGTTGTTCTCTTTTCTTTTCTTTTTTCGTTTTTTCTTTTTTTACTGTGTAGTTTTTGCATTGTTTACGTTAGTTTACTTTGTTAAAGAGTTTCTTTAAGTGTAAAATTATATAAAAAATTTAAGCATATGTTTCTATGTATATTTGTAGTTTAAACGAAATTAAATTAGGAATTTATGATTGTAGGATCTGCTTGCGGCTAAGTAGATTTGTAAAAATTAGACGAAAAAAAACACACTAAGCAATAAATCACCGAAAAATAAAGTAAGGTTTATATGTATGTATGTATGTTTGTATGTATGTGGTATGTATGTATGTATGTATGTGTGTATTGTATTGTAGATTGTAATTGTAAAATGTTCGCGTAATCAACAAATTAAAAATTACGTTTTGTAGAGCTTTAATAGCAAGAAGAAAATATTACTTCATATTTGTAAATATGTATGTATGTATATATGTAAGTATAAATGTATCTATTAGCGTAATAAGCATATACATATATATATAAATACATATATATATATATATATATGCACGTAAGGTTTTTGTAATATGTTTAATAATAAATTGTAAAATCGCAATTATTTAAGAATTAGTTTACTTTTGTTGTTGTTGTTGTGGTTTTTGCTTACATAACACATTCAAATGATCATGTATGTATGTTAAGAGTAAATAATATATATAAAGTAATTAAAGATATATATATATATAGATGTATGTATATAATCAATAAAATATGCAATTCTCATGTTCTCCTTCGCGCGTGTGTGTGTGTTTATATATGTACGTGAGTCTGTGTGTGCGTGTGTGCACACACATACACTTGCTAATTGTTGTTGTTGTTGTCTGCTTGGCAAACGATGAAAATGTAAAAAAATGTGCAACGCAACTCTAAGCATCGTGTTATCTCTCTCTCTTTCTAACTTTCTTACTCAATCTCTCTCTTTTTAACTATTTTCTCTTATGACTTTTGTTTACTATTCTGCTTCGTTAACTGTAGTTTAAATTTATGTATATACATATAGATGTATATCAGTATGTATATAGTTTTTTGCTTTTCTTCTTTTTCCGTTTTTTTTTGTTTTGCTTTTTTGTTATATATGTTTAGAGCGTTTCGTATTGTTTTTCCTTTTTAGCTTTCAGTATTAATTAATCATGTTGTTGCTGTTGTTGTTGTTGTTGCTGTTATTAGCGATTCTCTCAATCTGTTTTTCTTTAACTAAATAATAATTCCAACACTATATAATTCTAGTTTCAAGTTCAACTTTCGCTTACATGCAAACGACATACGACATATGCTTATTAATTAGGTTTTCTTTATATATGTAGTTTAACTTTTAGCTAGTTGTGTTTACTTTACTTTTAAATGGTAAATTTATAAATTTTGTAACGTGTTCTTAATCCTCTTCTTTCTCTTGTTGTTGCTCTCTTATTTCTTCTTCTTGTTGTTGTTGTTGTTTAACGCCAACACAGCCCGAACACACATCTATGCCACGCCTCCGCCCACGGCACACGCATTGGCTAAGGCAAGCAGCTTCGCATTTCCTCTTCACTGTCTGCGTTCTTAACTGTTTGTATATATAAATGTTTTTGTTTTTCTTTTTCCTGTATATGCCTTACTTTTGTTTTTGTTTTTGCTTTAATTTACTGCTACGCCTTGTCGCCAAATTGTTTGCACGTTTACTTTGAGCGAGAGGGCGCGGCATGTGGGCGTGATGCGCTTTCTGTTATCTCTTTGCTTTTTCATTTACTTCTTTTTTTTTTTTTGCTTTTTGTTTTGTTTTCTTTTCTTTTTTTGTTGCCAACTAGTCAATTTAAATGTACAATTTCGAATTTGTATTTACTAATTTTAGTAGTTAGGGGATGATTTTTTGTTTTGTTTTTGTTTTTAAGTATAATTTCTTATAATTCCGTTTCTTTCCTTTAATGTTAATTTTCTTTTGTTGGTATTCCGTACACTTTTCGCTTGTGTCTCTAATTGGCTAAACTTTATACTTTTACATCTTCACAAATCTATTATCATTATTATTATTATTATTATATTATGCTTAATTTCGTTTTTGTATTCAATATGCATGTTTTTTGTGATCTTAGTTGGATTGTTATTGTTAAAAAGGAGGGACAGGACACAGCACATATATATTTATATATAAATATGTCTGCTAAGAAGGGTAGGGGGAACGCATGAAAAATGTTTCTGTTGCTCTGAGTTGAGAGTGTTGACTGTGTCTATGTTATATTATTGTTGTTGCCTATGAATTTTTACATACTCAACGCTATAAAATATACACATATACATATATATATATTTATATATATACATACACATATTATATATATAAATATTTATATATTTATGTATATATATACATTTATGCGCGTATATATATATTATGTATAAATCTATGTACCTGCCTTGATTTTTTCCGATTTTTCGTTTTGCTAGGGATTTTTCTTTCAAGCTGATTTTGTGTTGTTGCTTGTTTGTGTGTGTGTGTGTTTGTTAAATTATGTTTTTAAATTATTTGTTGTGTACACAAGAGTTACATTAATTAATTTCAACAACTGATCTCAAATAAAAAATATCTTTTAAGAATATGAAACGAACAGACGACGCTTTAGCTTACAATTACCACCATCTTTTTGTCTTCTTCATCATTCACCTCTCGGGGGCCGCAGGATGACACGAGACAACACGCGGGCGCTGGCTCTTTAGACGGCCTGCGATGCGGCGTACGGCGGCTGTGTGGAGCTGTCGTTGCCGTACGCTGATCGCGGACCGGCGCCGTAGTTGGAGGCGCCCTCCTGCTTAACATAATTGCTATAATCGTAATCGTAGCCAGAGCCGGAGCCGTAGCCGCCATAATCGTACTCGGATCCCGATTTGGAGGCCGAGTTGCCGGGCCCAGTGCGCGGCATGCCGCCCACGGGCACAGTTGTCGATGGTCCGCCCGCTCCCCATGTCTGGGCGCGCGAGTACATGTCCGTGCCGGCGCTGGCGCCAGCACCTGGTGCGCCTGTTGGCCCAGCCGAGTTGGGTGGCATGTTCCAGCTGTTCCAGCTACCGCCTCCCGATGGTCCCGACGGTGCTCCGGTCGAAGTCGAGTTGTACATGTCATAGCCGCCGTAACCCTGCGTCTGCTGGGGCCCAGCATAGTTCGACCATTGTGGTGGTGGTCCCTGGGGGCCGGGTGGTGCTCCCCAACCCTGATACGAGCCCGGGCCGCTATTGCCATAGCCATAGCCCTGCTGCTGCGGCGAATTGCCCCAGCCTTGATAGCCGGGCATCATATTGGGCGCACCAATCGGAATATTCAATGGTGGGCCACCCATCTGACCATTCTGGCCTTGCATCATGTTGATTGGCGCATGATGAGGTCCCCAGTGGCTGCACTCGTTGCCCAGCTTGCCATAGGCACCACCCACGGCGCTGTTGTTCGAGTTCTGTCCACCGGAACCATCGCGTGGCTCCGCTTTCTTAATTTCCACCTGCAAACACAAAATTATATTAAGACAATGATCTCTGAGAGGCTTATGTTATCTATTATATTATACGATTTATAGCTATGTCCATCGTCTTTTAATTTACGACACAGTCATTTAACCTATATGCGAATTTATATACATTTCTTTATCAGAATGAGTCAATAAAACAGTTGTTCGCCTGTTTTTGTATTGCATTCCAGTTATCGTACAATTCCCATACAACTTCAGCGTTCTTATATGTCAAAACATATCGTATAAATAGCTTATTCAATTACTTGATATTAGTTTTCATTTGATCACTTGGCCTAGTTTTAGATATTTATACATACTACTTTTCGCATGAATTGGATGCAATTCTCTAATGAGCTAAGACCGTTTATGTTTTTTATCTCAAGTCTAAATATTCTAGTTGTTTTCATATTCCAAACCATAGTTAAATGACACTGATTTACCTATGCATTTTAAATAATATTTTAATTATTATTATTTAAATATTATTCCTATTTAATATTATTATATACAACTTCTAAATACGCACCTGCTTGCCATTCAGATTGATGTAACGCTCGTTGGTAACATGCTCCACGGAGGCCTCCTCCTCGAAGGACAAGAAACCGAATCCACGCGATTTCTTCTTCTCCTGATCGTACATGATGACCACCTCGGTGACCTTGCCGTAGCGACCAAAGAAGGTGCGCAGATCGGTCTCCGTCACGTTCGATGGCAAACCGCCGAGGAACACCTTGTAGCCGCCGCCCTTCTTCGGCTTCTGCAGCGTACGAGGATTGCACGGCTTCGGATCAATGGTGCGGCCATCGAGCGTATGCGGCCCACTTTGGAGAACGTGGTTAACGTTTCCGGGATCGGCGAAGGTAACAAAACCAAATCCTCGGGATCTGCCACTCTCATTATTCTTCATAACGACACAATCGATAATGTCGCCGAAGCGACAAAAGTAGCGAGAGAGATTCTCCTGCGTTGTCTCCCAGGACAGGCCGCCAACAAACAGTTTGCCCCTCTCGTCTTCTTCCATGATGTTGTTTTGGTGATTGTGAGCTATTGCGCCGGGTAGATTTTCAATAATTGACGTAATTTTGCTGCTGTTTATGTTGCACTTGTGGACTTGAAATTGTTGTCGGGTGTCCGTTTGTGTGTTTTGTCGCTTGTTGTTGCTTCTTGTTTACACTTTGAATTTAACACTAATTGCTGTAGTTGTTGTTGCTGCTTGTGTGTTTTGGGATTGGTTTTAGTTGCCAAAGTTTATTTTTTTTATTATTATTCAAAATAATTAAACAAAAGCCACGACGTTTACACGTAACTTTCTACTTGTTATCAACGATGATGTCCATGCGTCGGTATTTGCGGATGTCGTTTTTATGCGTAAAGAAAAATAAATGCAAATCAGATCAGTAAAAGAAATACCAACAGTTAAACGCAAATCTTAACTAACTATGGCCACATTGGACAAGAGAACGAATGACAGCAATAAAATAGAGACACACACACACAAAGATACGAACACACGCTGAAATCGAAGCATATACACATAAGTAGCATATGTATGTACAGGAAGCAGCCGAAATAGGCACAAATAATTATGAAAGGCAGGTAAGCAGCAGAGAGCTGCTGAAAGCAACCGGCCGGTACCCATACATACTTGCACACACATACATGTTCATGTTGGTATGAATAAACATATACACATGTATGGTGTCTTCTCTTGCCGTCTAACTGCTTTTTGTACACGTTCACAAGTTGTTCGGCATTTGCAACGCTCCGCTTGCTCTCTCATGTGGTTTTAAAGCGCGCTGGTCGTTGATTGCCGTTTTCTTTTTACACATTGCTATGAGTTTTTTCTCATACTCTTTTTTTTTAACGTTTTCTTTTTGCTGTGTAACAACATGCGCTAACGTGGTTGTCGTTGCGATGTCCCAGCCACAGCGTCATTCATTTTACTCTCACACTCCTACATTCACTCACACACACGCACACACCACAAGTGCCTATCGAATAGTTGTGAGAACAACGAACTTTTTTCTCAAGGTAAAAATGGTGAAAACAGATTGACGGATAGAAGGGCAAGCATAAAGCAAAGTGCCGGTTCACCACATTTGCGCGCCATTTGTTCTATATTGCCACACCATATTTTGTGTGGCAGAAAAAAATAACATTTCTATTCATGTACTTCTACAATACTATACATAATCCAAATTATGTTCATATACAGAAGAATAAATTCACTATATTTCTTTTACAAGGCTACAAAGTATGCGAAAATTATTTATACCGTGTTTGCGCGACTGTAGCTACATACGTACGTTCGGTATAAAAAGAAATATTTAAAAACCATGTGGCAACGCCATGTGCGATGTGAAAGCGAATGTAAAATGAAAAGAAAGATACAAAAAGCAATGCCCTCAAAATGTACATACGTACACTATAACGCACCACAAAACACAAGTTTTAGATTACACACATTAAAACAATTTAGAATTTACGCTGTTACGCGTCAATGATATTTAATTACAAGAACTCAAACAAACGCAATGAATTGCATGAAGTGCGAGAAATTCACCACGAACAGCAGCAGCGACGGTAGCGGCACGGCGGCAGTAAAAAAAAAAACAAAATGGAAGACTTGTCGGTGACGACAAAATGCTTCAACAAAGAAACCTGAAGAACTGATTTTGTAAAGACACAAATGCGACCAAAATGAATTGGGAAGAAACCATGCCACATGAACTATTTTTTCTCTTTCTTCCATTTAATATTTTTGTAGATTAGAAACATTCATCTGACCGGCGAATATCGCGCACAATTTACACAATATTGAACATTTCCAAAACTCGGATAAATTGGTGCATTTTCTTACTACGCAATTTTAAAATTTCGCATGATTTTTGTATTTTGCACCGCAATCTTTTATACATACATACGCAATTACGCTTACAAGCACACACGTGTCGATGTGTGAGTCTTGTGTTAATGTGTGTGTGCATGCGAATGGCCGATGTGTCTTGCGTGTGTATGTATATGTATGTTGGTGTGCTGTTATACATAGCATTTTTTGTATGTATAAAAATATGAAATTTTCCACTATAATAGGAAAATTAAAACTAAATTTGTTTCATTTACCACACAAACATAGAAAAGCATTTTCGAATAAAAAACACAAAGCCCACCTAAAGTCTTAGCGGCGTCATAATTACACACATGAAATCTGTTTTGCACGCCAGGCAGCTGCTGCTGTCGCACATTTAATATTGGAAAGGCAGGCAGAGGCTTCGCTTTTTTATAAAGCACCAAATTTGTTATGTAAAATGTATATTTGTGTTGTTCTTCATGCTTACCGTTTGTGCCAAGTGTTCGTCTGTGGTTTTTTAAAGATTTCGCACTGCAAATTCACTAAATTTAAGTGTTTTTTCCTTAAAAAACTAGCTTATAAATAATTGTATGATTTGATGCATACGATATATAACCTAACTTATGATAGAAAACTCGCCACCGCCACGTTTAATGGTGGTAGCCATTCACAATTCACCGCGACTCTTGTAATCGGTTACTCACGGTTGCATTATATATTTATCAATCTGGGCTGCAGAAGTGTAACGGCATATTACTTTCTAGAATGATTACAATATTTCCCACAGCATAACATTGAGCATAAAAACATTCTAGAATCTTTAAAAAGCCAATTGAAACTATTTTTGTAATTGGCCACAAGTTGTGATTGTAGCCCTGAAGTGTGTTATGGTAACTTACCATGAAACTTTAGACTTAAATTATATGTAACAGCTATTATTATCCATGGGAGAATGGATCATATGCTTAAAAGTGTAAATTTAAGCATATAAAAACTTAAAAAATATGGCCAAAGATGCAGAAAAGAAAACATATACCGGCCTTAAAGTATCGATAGTGCAGAAACTCACCTCATTTCAAGCAAAGTATGGTCACATCAAGCGTATTCTAGTTCAATTATTGTTTACATTTTTGTTTTTTGCTGTTCACCGTAAAGAACTTTTGAACCAGTGGATCATTTCGTGAACAACTCTGTTTGGTTCACTCACCCAACCATTTTGCGAGTCGGCAAAAAGTTTTGTGCCGAAATAAATATAGTGCCTAAATAACAGAGAAAGTCACAGATATTTACATAAAGTAATGATAAGCAATCAGGATTTCGATTAACCGAATGTGCTTTTGACAAGGGCAACAAACGCGAAAGTTCTGCACTCGAATCGATTTTTTCTGCGCTGCGCCGCTTGCGATTTTCACAGCGCCGCCAACAAACCCAAGCTAGAAAATGTCGCGGCATCCTAGCGACCGGAAAGTGTACGTTGGCGATTTGGGCAACAACGCACGGAAGAACGATTTGGAGTATGTATTTGGTGCCTATGGCAGTTTGCGCAGCGTTTGGATTGCACGAAATCCGCCAGGTTTCGCCTTCGTGGAGTTCGAAAGTGCCCGGGATGCAGCCGATGCAGTGCGTGGCCTGGACGGGCGTACATTGTGCGGCCGCAGGGCTCGCGTAGAGCTGTCCACAGGCAAATACGCTCGGTCCGGGGCAGGTGGTGGGGGCGGTGGAGGAGGTGGAGGCGGCGGCGGTGGTGGTTTTGGAGGAGGACGTGACCGAGGAGGCGGCAGCTGTCGTGTGGACGATAAGTGCTATGAGTGCGGCATGCGTGGTCACTTTGCGCGCCATTGCCGCGAGCGGAAGGCCAGACAACGACGCAGGTTAGTGGACAATTTCATTCATTATTTTGTATTGTATGCATACGTATACACACATACATACATATGTATGTGCATGGACTCCGCAATCAAATTTAAAATTGTTTTGAGCATGGTGAATTTCGCGGTGGTGATTTCCAAAAAAGTGCGTACACAACTTGATATGGAAAAAGGCGCGCGAAATCGGAACTCCACCAAATGTCCGGTAGGCTTATACTTTCCATATTTCTGCAACCAAAGTATGTTCGTTCTTGACTGGCTTTGAAACGTGTAAAGTGAAAAATGTAAATCTATTTTTTAAGTGAAATCTCCTAAGTTAATTCATCATTCTTAACAAATCGTGATATTCTTATGGTGGTAAAAACCTATCGATAGTGGGCGTGCTATCGCATATATTTTTTGAGCAAGAGCAACACTGGCGCCCGCACACGCACGTGTTTGCATGGCTCATTTTGGATTTTTCTTTTACACGCGGCGTTAGACTAAAGAAGGTTAAGTTCGCGCTTGCTGCGCGACAAAAAATAATTTTAACTTAAATTAATGCATTAAACGTGCATTATGTTTGTGTTATATGAAACGCCGGCGGGCTACGCAATTTTTAAGTTGCTCGACGAAAAAAAACTCGAGCAAGTCGACAATCTGTACTTGGAATTCGAGACTCCTGAGAAGGCGAACAAATTGCTGAAATTGAAGCATTTTGAAAAATTCAATGATACCACAGAGGCGCTAGCCGCCGCAACTGCAGCGGTGGAGGGCAAAGTATCAAAGCCGCTGAAGAAGACGCTCAAAAAATTGCTAGTCGACGATGTACAGACATCCCTCCTGGTGGCGGATGCTAAGCTGGGCACAGCCATCAAAGATAAGCTGTCGGTTCAATGTGTCTACAATACGGGCGTGCAGGAGCTGATGCGTTGCATACGCCAGCAGGCAGACAGTCTCTTGGGTGGCCTGCCCAAGCGGGAGATGACGGCGATGGCCTTGGGCCTGGCACATTCGCTCTCCCGCTACAAGCTGAAGTTCTCGCCGGACAAGATTGACACGATGATTGTGCAGGCGCAGTGTCTGCTAGATGACCTGGACAAAGAACTCAACAATTATATGATGCGCGCCCGCGAATGGTATGGCTGGCACTTCCCGGAGCTGGGCAAGCTGATCACAGACAACATTGCCTTTGTCAAGACGATCAAGCTGGTGGGCACCAGGGACAATATGGCGACATCCGACTTGTCTGATATACTGCCCGAAGATGTGGAGCAACAGGTCAAGGAGGCGGCCGAAATTTCGATGGGCACTGAGATCAGCGATGAGGATGTGCTCAACATCCAGTGTCTGTGTGACGAGATCATCTCCATCAATGATTATCGAACGCATCTCTATGACTACCTTAAGGCGCGCATGATGGCAATGGCACCCAATTTGACGGTACTCGTTGGCGACACTGTTGGCGCTCGTCTCATTGCACACGCTGGCTCGCTCATCAATCTGGCCAAGCATCCCTCATCCACGGTCCAGATATTAGGCGCTGAGAAGGCGTTGTTCCGTGCCCTCAAAACGAAGAAAGACACGCCCAAATATGGCCTCATCTATCATGCACAGCTGGTGGGCCAAGCGAGTCAGAAGAACAAGGGCAAAATGTCACGTTCTCTCGCGGCGAAGGCGTCTCTGGCCACGCGAGTCGATGCATTCGGCGAGGAGGCCTCCTTCGAGCTGGGCGCCACACACAAAGTAAAGCTGGAGTCGCGCCTGCGCCTGCTCGAGGAAGGCAATCTGCGAAAGTTGTCCGGCACGGGCAAGGCAAAGGCCAAGTTCGAGAAGTATCAGGCCAAGAGGTTAGTATATGCCAACCATTGCCCCCCATTTTTGGTCAAATGGAAACTTTGCATGATGATTTCAAAAGGTTTCGCAATTTGCTGAATTCCACAGTGACGAAAAACCTTGGCTGTCTGATTGAGTTTTCAACTTGTCCAAAGATCGTTGAGCAATTCCAGAGAAATGCGCTCGTATTTTTGCTCACTTTACTCATTTTTCCATTTTAGCGAGGTGTTCACCTATCAGCCGGAGAAGGATAATACGCTGCATGTGAAGAAACGCAAACATTCAGAGGTTGAAACGCCCGTCAAGCAGGAAGCAGAGGAGGAGGAGGAAGCCACTCCTGTTGCTGCAGCTGCAGCTGCTGATGGGGCAGAAAGTAAAGCTGAAAAGAAAAAGAAGAAGAAGAAGAAGCAAAAGGATGAAGAGGCACCCGAAGAAGCCGTGGCGCCTCCAGCAGAGGCTGAGGAAGCAACGCCTGCCAAAAAGAAGAAGAAATCCAAACATCAGGAATAGGAAGCAACAATCGTGGTGCTTTACAATAGTTCTTAGGCATAAAGTTTTATTTAGGAATTACCCTATAGTTTTACAGTCAAGAAAACACTTTTATTTGTTGTGTACCTACATTAGCAATAAAAATGTAATATGCAAGATAAATCAACTGAAAATGGACTTTCTATGCGCGAAGCAGAGTCGTTTTGAAACATGAGCTAAAACGATTCTGATTTATAAAGAAATTAATGTATATTTTATATGTGATCGATGTCTTTAATAAATCTTGCTAAGCAAATATAAATTGATGTAAGGATTTATACACATAAATTCTTATAGTTTCTGTTGAGATTTCTATTCTATATGATAAATTTAAATTTGCTTGGCGAGATTTTTTTGATGCCATTGAACATTATAAATTAAGTGCGTCTATAACATGTGTAAAGCTATCATAATATCTTTATGGAATATTATATTATGAAATATTTTATACTCTATGGAATGTTTTTAGCTTTAAGTTCATCATATTCTTTATATAATTGGCAATGGACATTTTTATATATAATAGATATCCTAATATGATTTTAAGTTAATTTTGTATGTTAATCTATCCATCCATCTATTCATCTACCCAAATGCCTCACTTAACACACCCATGCATACCCCTTTCATCCATCCATTCACCAGTCTCTATATATATTCCAAGTCATATTTTAATTTATATAAGAAATGCCCGCGCTGAGGCCCATTGCAATCTCTCTAGAGAAGTTCGATTGCTAGTAACAGACGACGTTTAGTCATTTAAAAAAAAGGTGTTTGAATGCGCGATCAAGCAGAAAATTTACGTCAGACTTTGGGGGCTACAAAAGATGTGTTGCATCACTCGAGTCTGTGGATTTTGCGGTGAGGTCGAGCAAGTCCAATGGATGGCGGCAATATAAAAGCGCCCGAGATGCAGAGACATAGCGCTCAGTTAGACATAATGAGAGGCCACTGGAAGGTGTTGTTGGTCTTGGGCCTGCTGCTGACATTCGCCGCGGCCAAGAAGAAGGAGGCGTCCTCCGAGGAGGAGGAGGAAGGCGGCGAGAAGCACGAGAAGAAGAAGTATGGCAATGAGGAGCACAAGGGCGAGCATGGCCACAAGGAGCACAAGGAGTGGGACGAGGAGGAGAAGAAGCATCACGAGGAGGAGGATCATGAGCATCACCATGGCGACAAGGGTGAAAAGAAGAAGAAACACTACGAGGAGAAGGACGAGCATGGCGAGAAGCATGAGCATGGAGCGCACAAGAAGGGCGGCAAGCACCATGAGAAGAAGAAGCACAAGAAGGGTCACAAGGAGATGGAGTACCACAAAAAGTTCAACAAGGACGAGTACTACAAGGAGAAGAAGTTCTACGACGACGAGCACAAGGGCGGGCATCACAAGAAATACGGCAAGGAGCACAAGCATCACGAGGAGGAACACGGCGAGCACAAGAAGGGCGAGAAGCACGACAGCGGCAAGAAGAAGGGCCACAAGAAGAAGGAGGGGCACTACAAGAAGGGCCACCACGACGAGGATCACAAGAAATACAAGAAGGAGCACAAATACGGCGACAGCTACGAGGAGAAGGAGGAGCACGGCAAGAAGGGCCAGAAGAAACATGGTCACAAGCATCACAAAAAGAGTGGCAAGAAGCATGGCTGAAGCGGATGGATGTATGATAGAATATATATTATATGATATATGTATGATATAGTATATATGATATATGTCTAGAGTTTGTGCTTCTTATAAGTCGATAATAAATTTTATAAAATTTAAAAATATTGTAAATTTAATGTTAATATGCAGAAGGTCAGGACGGACTGAATTTAATAGGGATTTAGATTGGGAATATAAGAATGTAATAAAATAGACACCGAAATAATATAATAAATACTCTTATAATATAATGAATACTCCAATGATATAATAAATACTATAATAATATTATAATATAATACATAGGACAGATCTGACATGACTAAATAGATCTATCTTGAAGATCTAATCAGAAATATAAATACTTTTTATGGTCTTCCACGCTTCCTAGTCTCTTTATGCCCTCACGATTATATTTCTACTATAATAAAATATATTTTTTATATTTTTTATTTTATTTTATATTTTTTATATATTCACTAACGATTCTCCTCAAATTTCTATCATTGCAGAAGCAACTCTCTGAGCAGATCGCGCAGCACATCGAGACGTCGTCGCACTCGCTCCAAATCTGGAACTCGTTCGCGCAGCCGCTCGGCCGGCTCGGTGGGCCGTCGCTCTGGCCGCTCGCGCGAGAATGGGCGCGATGAGAATGGTTCGGTATCACGTTATAGTGACCAGGATCGGAATGGCAGCGGCGCAGTGGACTCGCCGCCGCCGGCGAAGCGGCGATACGATGACGACGACGATGACAGAGATCGGGGCTCGCGATCGCCATCGCCGCCGCGTCGCGGTTCGCCGTCGAGGCGCCGCGGCGATTCCTCCGTATCGCGTTCCATGTCCAGGGATTAGCGTTGCAAGGAACCTGATTTTGGCCATTTACAATAGGGCTCAACCTGCTGCTCCTCCTTTCATTCCTTCAATCCAAACACACACAAAAAAGAAAGAAAGAAAAAAAAAAACAAAAACAAAAAAAGTAAACACCCAAAACTTTACATTTACCTATATGTTCGTCAGGCAGTCAATCATTTTAGTTGCCCACATTCTTAGCTTAGAATATATCTATAGATTAATATACACAAGGATTAAGCATATACTCTCTCTCTCCCCCTCTCAATCTCAATTTCCCTATATATTTTCCCCACCTCAGCCGAGAATGCCAGGTAGAACAAGTTATTCCAGCGTTCATTAATCACAAAAGTTACAGATCGAAACAGTTTTAGTATAGTCGATCTAGTCAGTCACCGCATTATTGATGAAAACCGTTTGCTTTTCATAAATACGAACAAAAAACAAACAAAGAAACATACATACGTGCATGCATTCATACATACATACATATATAGAAACATATATCAGGCTAAGAATGTTTTTGTATTCGGCGAAGAGAAAAGAAGAAACACAGAACGTAATTAAATCAAAGTGGCAGCTTGAATCTTTGTGGGATTATATGATGCAAATCAATTTCATTTCGGACAATTGAAATTCTATCCTCATGTCAATTTTATGATGTACAACTTATCAGATTGAACGAATCCTTTTAGCCTTGCATGCCAGCCAGACCGAACACCCCGAAAAGATATGATATTCTTCACTTCAAGTTTGTAAGGTGTTTTAAATATTCATTAAAATTAAGCAAAATTTTGCGAACAAATTCAGATTTCTCATACATTACGTCATAGTTAAGTATTATAATAATAATGTATGAATTTTTTGAAATGCGCATTTTGTATGTAACAGTTGCGTATAGAACCTACAATACATTAATATTCAATCAATAAATCAAATGCCAAAAAAATTGGCTTCGTTTCATTTCAAATTCTTGTGAAGTAAAATAAAGCAAAATTAAATTACAATAAGAATACAAATTTGGATGAGTTTGTCTAGAGTTTTTAAATGGATTGAGGTAATCTTGAAACATTGAAGTTGCTACTATATAAAGGAAATATGTTATTTTGAGGGGTTTCAGGTATATATGTTATACTGCATATTCATTTTTGGATGATTTTAAGTAACAATGGGCGTCTCTTATTACATTTAAAATTACAATTACAATTGGGGAGATGTTAAATAATTTACATTTACAATTACAACTGCAAGCAGGTTATCTTAATTATTACAAGTCCACTTTGGTATCTCTTATAAATATTATATAATTTACAATTCCAACTATAATTTGGATATCTTAAATATATACAATTTCTTTTATATATTAGCATAGTCAGATATTCCTTCAGGCTAGGACTGCAACCCAACTTTAGCCTTGGCTTGTCTCTTGGTAAACCATTTGGTTGAGAAAGTATAGACAGACTGAGCTTCTAGCCACAAGGTGAAACTAGACGGTGCTCAGGCCTTTTGGCCCAATCTATGGTTCCATATTACACAAATGCGGAATGGGTAATTCATCTTATCATCAAGACAAGCGTTTGGAAGATATTATACCTTAAATATAAATTGAAATATGTTATATAAAAGTCAAAGTAAAAAGGTATCTATTTCCATTTTCATACTACTTGCGCTTTATAGATGCTGGGAAGTTGTTGAACTACATCTGCCTAGTTATAATAACATCATGCAGGGACCCCCACATTTGACTTCTTCCTGGCCACCAAATACAACCCAGTTGCCTCCTAGTTAATGCGAGCTGAATCTGGAAAGTACCAGAATGGTGAAGCAAATTCCAATCCTGACTCTGGAAAGTACTAGAATGGTAAAGCAAATTCCAAAGTTAGTTAGGATTGAAAATGGCAAAGCATTACCTTTTGCTTTAAACTCAGCATTCCATGCGTAACTGTTGTTTTTGACAGAAGGCAATGCCATATTAATATAATTCCGATTAATTTACAAATAAAAATGGTTTGCAACGCTTATCGTGTCAATTGAGCTCAAATAGTGTCATTAATATGCATAGCTGAAGAGCAATTAAATTCCCGAGAGAACTTTATTTAACAAAGCGCATATTTGGGCGAACGACATTCCGCACTTGAAATTTAGCAGTGCGATCGATAACACGATAATTGGAATGCTGCGACAAATCGCGCAAAGCAACTCTGTTGTGCTTGTTGATACCGATATAACAATATCGATATATTGTGTAGCGTAAGCTGAAGAGCTCTCGCCGGCAGCAATTGTTATCGATGGACGCACATATCGATATAAGATCAATTGCGCTTCGCATTCCTACACTTTATACTGTTTTGTGTTTTTGTTTTGTTTATTTTTTAATTTGATCAAATTAATAGGGTGATCAAGAACACAAAAGAGAACCGTTCAGCAATTTGGTGAAGTGTGTGGCTAACTGAATTAAATAATTGCACTCGCAATGGCAATGGCCTTTCGCTTGTCCAAGCACGAAACGAGCATCGTCAGTGCGGAAGACACCTCGCTCGAGCAGCTCGACTCTAGCGTCGAGATGCGTTCGCGTTCCCCATCGCCGCTTCAGTTCAATCCACGCAAATTGCGCTTCGCCGACGACGACTTTGACAAGGATCGACAGGAGAGTCCGCAGCAACACAAGAAGAAGCCAAATGACGCCGCGCGCGACGTGGACATGTCGCCACCATGCCAAAAGGTGCGCGCACTTCGTCTCTTCAACACACCAGCGACGCCAAAGACCATCTTGCAGAAGTCGACCACCAACTGCAACCATCTGTCCGCCGCTGTGGCAGCGGCCAATTCCGCCAAGCGCGAGGATGTCTTCAAGGTAATCGAACGTCCGCGCTCGCTGCCGCTGCACAGCCACAGGACAATGCAGCCCCAGGACACGGCCAATGTGAATCCCTTTACGCCAGACAGTAAGTAACATACAATATATCCATAGAGAAATCGGCTAGAATATCGAGTTTATTTCAGGTCTCATGGCGCACAACAAGAAGCGCTGTCGCACCCAAGTCGGGCGCGAAAATCTCAATGTGAGCGCCATGCAAAAGTTTCTGCTCAGCGAGCCCGGCGAGGACGATGGCGTCCAGGAGGCCGGCAGTCTCGACAGCGTGCGGGAGATACACCAGCAGGCGCCCAAGCGCCTGGCTCTGCACGACACGAACATCAGTCGCTTCAAGCGCGAGTTCATGCAGGTCAGCGTCATCGGCGTGGGCGAGTTCGGAGTCGTCTTTCAGTGTGTGAACCGGCTGGATGGCTGCATCTATGCCATTAAGAAGAGCAAGAAGCCCGTTGCGGGCAGCTCATTCGAGTAAGTTGCTCAAAGTCTCCCCACCTTTGTTGCCTTATTTAATAATCTTCTTTCCAGGAAGCGCGCCCTGAACGAGGTGTGGGCGCACGCGGTGCTGGGCAAGCACGACAACGTGGTGCGCTACTATTCGGCCTGGGCGGAGGACGACCACATGCTGATACAGAATGAGTTCTGTGATGGCGGCAGCCTGCATGCGCGCATCCAGGAGCACTGCCTGGGCGAGTCGGAGCTCAAAATACTGCTGATGCATGTGATCGAAGGCCTGCGCTATATACATTCCAACGATTTGGTGCACATGGACATCAAGCCGGAGAACATCTTCTCCACCATGAATCCCACGGCGCACAAGGCCCAGCCGCTCGTCAGCAAGGACGACGATGGCATGGATAGCGTGTACGAGGAGCTGCGCAGCTCCGAGAATCTCGTAACATACAAAATCGGTGACTTGGGGCACGTGACGTCCGTGAATGAGCCCTACGTCGAGGAGGGCGACTGCCGCTATCTGCCCAAGGAGATACTGCAGGAGGACTACAGCAATCTCTTCAAGGCGGACATCTTCTCGCTGGGCATAACGCTCTTCGAGGTGGCTGGCGGCGGACCGCTGCCCAAGAACGGCCCCGAGTGGCACAAGCTACGCAACGGTGAGGTGCCTGCTATACCAACGTTGAGCAAGGACTTTAACGAGCTCATCGCGCAAATGATGCACCCCGAGCCGAATGAGCGGCCCAGCTCCATGTCCATATACAGTCATCCGTAAGTAGAGATATGGCTAGTCAATATGTATATATTTTAAATTGGATTTTTGCTTGGCTATAGAATTCTGAGTGCTGTGGATTCCAAGAGTAAACTGCAGCTGGGTCTGGAGCTGACCGTGGAGAAGCGTAAGAACGAGATACTGATGAACAAGTTGAGGGAGGCAAAGAAACAAATTAAGCTGCTCGAACAGCGAGGTGAGCATTGGGACACCTTGGATGATCTATATACATCTATATATCTCTAGTTTCCATTGATCCTAATCCCATATTTCCCTTTTCATAGTCTCTGTTCTGGCTGCTGCGAATACGCCGGAGCCATTGGACGGCCAGCGTTGTCTGCGCTCCTTTACGCGACGCATGCGCACGCCGTTCGGGTCGCACGGCAAATTCCACAATCTGGCCGATCGAAGTAAGAATGTCATCGCAAATGTCTGACCATTGGAATCGATTGAGTAGAAAACTCCGGCACTAAACTCTTCCGCACTTCGACGTGAACTAAGCTCACACTCTTGTTTAGCCTTAAGCATGTAATCGTAGTTGTAAGTTGTTGCTCACACGCCCCGCCATCGCTTGGGGCCTGTTCCTATTCCCATCAGCTAAAGAAAACACCGAATGAATGCTATATATATATATAACTATATTTCTCAACTCAGTGAATTTTCTTGAATAAAAAAAGGCGCGTAATAAGGTATTGCCCTTAATTAAAATTTTTTTTTATAAAAAAAAACTATATTTATGTATATATCGAGTTATAACTGTAAAATAGTATGTATTGTTTGCGTATTAAACTATTTATTATGTTATATTGAAAGCGAGAATATTTTAGAAAACATTTCCATTCGCGAATAAAACGAATGCATTAATACATTAAAGTTGCATATACCAATATATTTTTTGTATTCATTCTATTCATTGTTCTACAACCTATAAGAAAGTTCCAGCTGTGGAAATCCAGTTTGCATTGTTCTACCACATTCGCGATCATTTCCTGTTTTTTGAATTTAACCACCCCTAAATGAAGAGACATGCTTCGATATATATTCAAATATCGATAACATGATTGCATAGAGATGTGCTGCACACTAGAAATACTTTGAGCGCGATAGTTACTGTACGACAGGGTTGCCACAGTAGCTGCAGAAACTCATGTGGTTGCAAGTGATCCAAGAAGTTAATAAACAGAATGGCCAAAATACTGCAGAAATATGTCAAGTTCACCACGAGGGAGCTGGAACAGTATGCGGATAACCCGGAATCATGCGTGCGCTGCGTCAAAACGGACCTGCACCTGGCCATGGGCCCGTACGGCATGGCCAACTTCAAGCACGCGTTGCACGAGCTGCTCATCCGCACCAAAGTGGGCATATACGACGGCAATGTGAATGGAATAGTGCTGGGGATCAAGAACATAAAGGTTTTGGGTCAAACGGCAGCGTTACGCGCCGATGATCCCACCCTGCACTTGCTAATTAACGCCGATTTCTATGTGTTCAGGCCAGTGGCTGGTGCGGTGCTCCATGGCGTCGTGCGACACATTTCCAAGCATCAAATCAGCGTCATCATCTACCGAGTGTTCAACACCACCATACGCTTCACGAATAAGAAACAAAGCAGAGATGGCATTGTCATGGACCAGGAGATCAAGTTCCGAATCAAGGACTTTAACATAGGCAGCGCCATGCCATACATTGAGGGCGAGCTGCTGCTCGAAGAGTCCGAGACACAGGTGAGTCCAAATACAGTATGTTCATGTCGACATAAGTCTCAGCCTAATCCCCTTCACAGAACAAGGCCATCAAGTTCGAGGAGAACGGAGAGCACGAGGAGGATCAGGAGCAGGAGCAGAGGCATACAGAAACGAATGTGGAGCTAGATGCTCTGGTGGAGCTAATCAAAGTGGAGACGGGTATAGAGCCCGAGGAGCCAAGGACAAAAACGAAAAAAGCATCAAAGCGGAAGCAGGCCGTGCAGCCGGACGACACAGTTGTGGAAAAGTTGAAAAAAATCAAAAAAATAAAATCAGAGCCCATAGAAACTTAGAACATAACTGCCTTCAACTTGAACTGTTAGTGGTACAAATTATAAGATATCAGTTGGCCATGTCACGATCTAAATCCCAAAACAAAAGTCTATGTTAAGCACTCGCCTCAAAATTAGCAGCTCCATGGCAACCGAATGAGCCGCACGCCTTGAAGCCCGAAGATGTATAGCCGCAATCATATGACCGCCATATTCAATGAACACCAAGTGGATATATGCAAGTCCGTCTCACTGTTGGCCCTCTTGCTGGGCCACTTTCTCATGGGCCCCAGACTGCTGTAAGACGAATACAGGATCAGCTTGATCTTCGACGGGGGAGTGCTTCCTATTTTGATGAGAGCTGGTGGAGAATAGGGATGCTGTGCTCAGGCTACTTTTGACTACTTTTGACTACTATATATGTTAAGGTGATTGAGCACTGACTTCCGCCTCTGTCTGCAAATCCCGTCGATCTTCCAATTGGTCTGGCTGCCAATCAATAGCCTGGTTAGCTATGGACATTATTGGTCTTCTATAAGCTGGACTCCCTATTCTATGGATATTGAATGCTTAGTACCATATATGCCATATATATTACCTCGCGAAGCCAATAGCCTGAGCCACTAAATACGTCCTCTATTCTGTCCCATCAACGTCCTCTTCGATGACTAGAAGATCTTGGAATATCTGAGTTAATAGTCTTAACAGCCTTGGTGCTCCCACACAGTCAGCTGTCTGGCTAACTAAGGATATCTTAGCTGTTTGATATAATACAAAGGAGCTGTCAGGACTTTGTCGCTTAAATATCTAGGCGGGATGTCACCCAAAGCTTCCATTTCATCAACAACTTGAGAGGCATCACATCCAAGATTGCACTGCTTAAACTCTTCGGTTTGCCTCAAGCTGTTTCCATTTCTAAAAATGAAATATACTTAAGCAAAAACTAAGCAAAGTAAAAATTGTTATAATTCCCAACTAGTTATGGCCCAACTTGATTAAGCAATAACAAATCAGATTTGGTTTTAGTTTTTCTTTTCTTTCTTTCAATATCATAAAAATGCGGAGTATACATAAGTATAATTTTATTACATGTGTATTTCATACAAATAGATTCAATATTTTACAATACATTTACTCGCAAATACATTATGTGTATTATGTATATATATATATATATATAAGTATATATATATATATATATATATATAGTATATTGTTGTAATATTTTAAAAGCTTGTTTTACTTGTACATAATTTGGTTTTATTATTATTATTTTATTTTATTTTTGATTTGGCTAATTATCAAATACATAACAAGCAAATATGTGATAATAAAAATATTAGTTCTTAATCGGTTAGTCGAAATAAACATAAACTATACACACACATATATATTTATGATGGAAAACAAACGCGACGCGATAATACAATAATATAATATATATCATATATATAAATAGTTTACCTGGCACTACATATTCCGATTTAGTTTAGGAACATTTACATAATGTACAAACAGACAATAAGTACGTACACATATACTTAACAGATTTATCAGATACGACTACGGCAAAGTATGCGAAGGATATATAGAAAGTATAGCTCAAGTTGTGTGTTGGGTCTGTGGGGGGTTGAAATAAGTTCAAGCACTTAGAGCACTCTTCTTTAGAATTGAAATTCCATAAGCCAAGTTCAGAGAGAGAGACAGAGATAGAGTCAGAGTCGGAGTCGGAGTCGGAGTAGGAGTTGGAGTCGAAGTTGGAGTCGAAGTTGGAGTCGAAGTAGAAGTCGAAGTCGGAGTAGAAGTAGAAGTCGAAGTAGGAGTCGAAGTCCGAGTTAGAGTCAGAGTCAGAGTCAATGTCAGAGTCAATGTCAGAGTCAAAGTCAGAGTCAGAGCCAGAGTTCGAGTCCGAGTCAGAGTTCGAGTCCGAGTCAGAGTTCGAGTCAGAGCCAGAGTCAGAGTCAGAGTCGGAGTTGGAGCCGAAGTAGGAGTCGAAGTAGGAGTCGAAGTAGGAGTCAGAGTGAGAGTCATAGTCAGAGTCAGAGTCAGAGTCAGAGTCAGAGTCAGAGTCAGAGTCAGAGTCAGAGGCAGAGTCAGAGTCAGAGACAGAGTCAGAGTCAGAGTCATAGTCAGAGTTGGAGTCAGTGTAAGAGTCAGTGGAGGAGTCAGATTCAGAGTCAGAGTCAGAGTCAGAAGCAGAGAGTTACGTTTAGACCGAGATTTCCTGAATATGTACACGTTTCTTGCCGCTGCTCGAGCCGCTGGCTGCACCCGCAGTGCCCGCCTGACGCAGGATTCCCATTTGCTGCTGCTGTTGTTGCTGCTGCTGCTGCTGGGCTGCTAGGAAGGAGCGCGGAGGCGGCGGCGGCTCTGGTATATCATCGTCTCGCATGATATCCGAATCGCCGACGCCGACGCCGGCGCCGGCGGCTGCCTTAACCGCCTCCTCGATGGCCTTGAAGGACATTTGATCGGACGACTGCACGGCATAGTCGAACTGCAGCTGGCCACTGGTGTCCAGGAAGGAGCCGCGCTTGCTGCCCGGCGCAGAGCTCGAGGGATTCGTCTCTATGACCGTGGCCAGCGGCAAGGCGTTGTAGCTGACCATCTCGATGTGCGAGCTGCTCGGTGCCGCTGCATGGATCGCCCCGTGTGCCACGCCGTGTATCGCCGGCCGCGTCTTCAGCAGATCCAGCGTGCTGGTGGAGCACGCCTCCCAGTTGTCCATCAGCAGCGTCGTCTGGGCGGCGTGCGGCTGCGGCGGCAGCTCCACGAGCAGCTTCTCCTCCTTCATCTGCTTGGTCTTCTCGTCGTAGCAGCTGTACTCGCCAAAGACCATGCCCATGCCGCCCTTGGAGTCCACGACGCCGCCGCTCAACGTGTACGCGTCGCTGCCATCGCCCGCTCCTCCGGCTGCATTCAGCTTCAGGATGCTCGAGTTCTTGCTCGTGTCGCTGTCCTGCAGCTCCTCCTTCGTCTTGGCGTCGCGCGCCCGCTTCTCGCGCTGATGATAGATGCCAGCGAAGATCAGGACGTTCAGGATGAGCAGGAAGCAGCCGACGGCCACGGTGGCTATCAATGCCGTCGTATAGCTCTGGAACTGCTTGCCGCTGAGGCGGCGCAACAGCTCCAGGTTGCCAATGATGCCCGTCGAGGCGGTGGCCAGATCCTTGTGCGTCTCCACCTGGGCGTGCGTGCGATTGTCCTTCGGCGCTTGCGTGGTGGTGGTCAGCTCCGACACGGACATGGCGCCATCAATGCCGCACTCTGTAAGGTAAGTGTTGAAGGGAGAGTGGATTCTATGGCTTGGCTTAATCATTTACCTGTCGTGGCAGTGGCTCCTGTGGCGCCCAGAGCGCCTGTGGCATTCGCAGTCTCCTGCTTGGAGGTTGCCGGCGGCGGAGGCGTCGTGGTGCGCGCGGTTTGCACAATTATGATATTATCATCCTCCGCGGGCTTCGTCTGCAGCTGGGGACGCACCACACCTGGGCAAGGTGAGGGAGGATGTGAGGCTTGACTGGGGCTGATTAGGCTAATCAATTTCCTTACCTTCATACAGATCTCGACTATTGAGATCATCCTGGAACTGGTGGTGCCGCATGGACTGGTCGTTGATGTTGAAGTGCCGATGCAGCTGAGGTATGAGATTCAGCCACATGGACAGCTTGTGGCCGCGGTAGTGACTCTGCGTGTTGGCCTTGTTGCCTGGGAGAGCAAGGATTTAGCTGGGAATTACCTAGGTTACATCACTCCCTACTCACCCAGCTCAATGTACAGCTGATTGACCACATCGTAGGCATCCCAGAAGGGCAGCTCGTCGTTGTCGTAGCTGCCCACCTCCAGCTCCGTGCCCAGGCTCTGCGGCGCGGCGTTGGCGTCGTTGCTGCGCAAGCGGCGCCGGATGAAGGAGCGCTTCTCGTGCATCGCATTGCTGCGCCGCTGATTGTAGAGGACGGCCAGGTTGAGCGCCTCACCGGTGGCCAGGGCATCCTGATACCTGGGAGCCGAGCGCTTGCGCTGCGCCCGGCTCAACTGGCTGGCGGTGGGCAGAGCCTGGCCAGCAGTGGATTGATTCGGATTGCTGAGGTGACAGAGGTGAGACAGGTGAGTTGATTAAATGATTGCCATCTCTGTCAGCTGTCATCACTTACCCCGTCTTGGCAAAGTTGGCCAGATAGCGCAGCATCAGGCGTCCGATTTGGTGCTCCTGCGCCGTGTAGTTGTGCGGGAAGAGCGGCGAGACGGGCAGGCCCAGCCAGAAGGGCACATCCTCGCCGCGCACCGAGCCGGTTCGCTGCCGAAATGCAGAGGGGTCAACAGGTCAGGTCGGGTCAAGGTTAAGGGGTCGGCTATGCGCACTACTAGTCTACCCACCTGTGGATACTCGTCCTCCACCGTGCGATGCTTGAAGTGCAGAAAGTAGGTGCGGCCCCCGCGCAGGCTGTGCATGTAGCCCAGCTTGATGAGGGGCGACGCCGTGTGGCCGTCGCTCAGGAATTGCAGCGTGGCGTCGCGGGCGCTCAGCGGATTCCTGATGGCCTTCTCCCAGTCCGTGTACTCGTTCTGCAAATGCAAGGAGGGAGGTGGCTGGATGAAGCACCTGCATTTCCCGCATTCAGACACGACTCACCTTCAGCACCGCAAATATCTCATTCAGATGGTAATGGAAATTGTTGCGCACGAACGTGCGCAAAATGCGATCCCGCCGCGTCTCATTGAAGCCAAACTCCAGATCCTGAGCGCTCAAATCCAAATACGACTCCACCGAAGTCAAGCAGAAGATGAGATCCCGCTTGGGAAAGTTGGCATATTCAATTCCTGAAGTGCTGTTTGAGGAGCAAAATGAGTTGAGTTAGCTGAGGTTTATTTATAATGTGCCTTTGCCTTACCTAACTATGGCCGAGCCCAGGGGCAGCGCCGTGCTGGAAGAGGCATCCGTTCTGGACGTGATGACAGTGCCATCCACAAAGGGCGCAAAGCCAACGAGGAAGCTGAAAGCAGGTTGTTGAAAAGGTTAGTGTAATTCCACGAGAAGTTAGCTAGAGATGATACAAAGATTATCTGAGGTTTGTCAATGATTCTCAAAGGTCTCCCCATAGTCTCTTAGACGGTCTCTCAAATGTGTCTCGAGGCTCTCTCAACGGTTTCTTAAAGGTCTCTCTCGAAGGTGTCTGAAACGTCTCTTAAATTTCTGAAGATCTCTCAAATATCTTTGCAAAGTCTCAGAAAGGTCTCCCAAAGTCTCTCAAATGTGCCTTAAAAATTTTCAAAGATTCTCAAAGATCTCTCCAAAGTCATTTAATGGTCTCGGAAAGCTGTCTGAAGGATGTCTGAAAACTTTTCTAAGGTTTTTCAATGGTCTATTAAAGGGGCCCAAAGGATTTTCAAATATCTCGTTTTGCACTCTCAAAGCTGTCTTTAAATTCTTTCAAATATATATCAGACGATTCTCTAAGGTCTCTCAAGACTCTCTCAAAGATCTCTCAAAGGTGTCTCAGGGCACTCTCAAATGTTTTTCAAAGTTTTCTCAAATGTTTCTCAATGATACTTTTACTGTTTATTAACTGTCTCTCAAAGGTCTTCTAAATGTTCTCAAAGATTCTCTAGGATTTCTCGAAGACGCCTGAGAGGTCTCTCAAGAATCTCACAAAGATCTCTCAAAGATTTCTCAAAGCTACCTCTAAGCTCTTTCAAAGGTCTCTCTAACTATCTTTAGGTAACTGTTCAGAATTCGATTCCATCATTATATTCTTGTTCTATTCTCTTCTCTTCCCTTCTATTCTCCTCTCCTCTCTTCCATATATGCATAGTCAAGAAATTTCCTCTCCCACTCACCGCGGATGATCGATCTTAACCGAGAGTAGCTCGGCGACGCTTTTGGTGCGCAAGCAGGGCGCCAGATCGTCGTAGAGCATGTCGCCGTGGCAGCCCGTTTGCTCGGCCACGCGCCGCTTCACGAACAGCGGATTCTTCTGTATGGCCCAGGGCGAGAGGGCGGTGCCGCTGATGAGCACTGCGCGCTGAATGAGATCTAAGGGAGTCGACAGAATCTATCAAAAATGTTCTCTAATATATTCAATTTGCAGGTGACGCACCACTGGCCACGGGCGACACGGCCAGGATGTTGGCCAGCACGGCTCCGGTGCCATAGCCGAGCAGGGTGATGCTCTGCGGGTTGCCCCCGAATGCGGGCAGATTCTCCTTGAGCCAGTGCAGGCCGGCGACCAGATCCATCAGACCGAAGTTGCCCTGGGCGCTCTCCTTGCCGCCGGTCTTGAGGAAGCCGAAGATGCCGAGCCGGAAGTTGATTGTCACGACGATGACGTTGCCATGGGCGGCCAGCTCGGAGCCGTCGTAGGGATTGCCGGAGTTCCAGTCGTACGACTCGCCGTGTATGAACAGCACAGTGGAGAGCAATGAAGTGGAACTAGAAGTGGAGCTGGAACTAGTGCTGGAACTGGAGCTGGAACTGGAGCTGGAGCTGGAGCTAGAACTAGTACTCGCAGTATCATTTGCAGACTCATTATCTGGTAGGTAAATTAGATGGATAATAATGAATATTATTAATATTAGTAATATAATGATGAGCGATGAGTTAAGATTGACGAGTTTTTAAGTAGAAATTTAACCTTATTAGCCTAGTATATTATTTTATCTGCATAGCAGTGCTGTCTAAAATATTATCTTATCCGATAATGACAATGATAATGCTAATGACAGTGCTAATGATTTAGTATAATAATTATAAATAGCGACAATAACAAAGATTAGAATAAAGACAATAAAAATGTATAATGGCAATGACAATGACAATAATAATGATAATGATAATGATAATTATAATGCTAATGCTAATGAAATTCGATACTGATATTGACAATGTTGATGCCATTATCAATGCCAATGTCCAATGCTAATGTCGAAAATAATGACAATGCCAATGTCAATGTCAATATGAATGTCAATGTCAATGCCAATGTTAATATCAATGCCAATGTCAATGGCAATGACACTGTCAATGCCCATGCCAATATCAATGGCAATGACAGTGTCAATGCCAATGCCAATGCCAATGCTAACGGTAATGACAATGCCAATGCTAATATAAATGTCAATGACAATGCCAATGTCAATGTCAATGTTAATACTAATGACAATTATAATAACTGCCACAATGACAATGATAATGATGATAATAAGAATAATTGAAAACAAATAAATTACACAATTATAATGCAAATAATACAGATAATAATGATAGTGGCAATGAGTGCTTTACTTTATCCGCCGCACACTCATTCATTATGCTCAATTAGCCGCACTTCTCGGAATGCTTACATATGCTGTCTGTGGTCAGCGGAGCTGCCAATTCTGCAGCGCTTGCAGTAATTCCTTAAATCAACTGCAATGCACTACGGAATTGAAGGCTACGTGGCCATTGGTAATCAACTCGCAGCAGCTCGCTTAACTGTTTGTTCGACGCAAAAGTTTGCAAAAAAAATAAAATAAAAATAATTTCATTTAATTTAATTTTGCCCACTTTCGCCAGGGGCGAGTCCCGTTCGTTGCCAATTAAGCTGTCAATTGAATCACTTTTGTAATTTTCCACGTTTTATCTTTGAAGTTTCGCACTTTTTCACTTTTTTTACTTTTGCCAATTAGAGTTTCGAGCAGACATTACAAATGCCAATTTATTATTTATTTATAAATATATATAATTATAATCAACATTATGAAATTGTAAAACTGTGGCCCAAACCCGATTAACTGGAATGATTTAGCATCTCTAATGAGTCTATGATTTCCCAACTTTTTTTTTGGGTGTTTCTTTTTTGCATAACTTACGTCTGGTTCGCTGCATCTCGTAGGGCACATAGATATTAAGGTATAAGCAGTCTTCCGATTGGTTCTTGAGCAACGGCAGCAGCCGTCGCAGCTGGGCGAGTCGGGCGCGCGGCAGCTCCAGCAGCGCCTCCGGTCCGTTGGGCGGTATGGGCACGTTCTGCGGACAGACGGGCGAGAATCGATCCGCGTTCCGGGCCGTTTTCCACGTCGATGGCGTTATGGGTGGCATAAATCTGCAATTCAATGGGAAGCGGTAAATGGTAAATGGTGAATGGGAAATGGTAAATGGCAAGCGGCAAATGGCCCCGACATGTACAATATACACTGTTTAAATATATGCAAGCTGCGCGCGCGCTCCGCGTGCTAATGGCAATGGCGGGCAACTGGGCAACTATCGCGGCCATCTGGGTCTGGGCGGATAAAGGATTCGTGGAGCTAAGTACCCCAAATGGCCATCAATCAAAATTGGCAAATGCTTTTGATTAATTGTGCATTTTATTGTTTCGCATCGCATGCCATCGATCAACGAGCAGCGACCAGCGACCAGCTGAGTGCCGTCGCGCTTATGGGGCCAGGCTCCAATGTTGATTTTATGACACAACAATTGACGCGAAACCTTTTTGATTGTTTTCGCTTTGATAGCAGCTCAGCGCACAGCCCGATGAGACAATAATGCTCATAATTTTTCCCAGTTTTCCCCCACTTTCCACACTCTGCATTTCCATTTTCCACTTCGCTCTGCTTTTTTCCTTGCCGTGGCCTTAATCAGTTTCCACATTTTGCGGTCGCCGGCATGCTCAAATGGATGAAAGCCAAATTATGCTTTCAAATTAAACGACGCATTTTGTGGGTTTCGCCTTTTGCTATAACAACGTCTTAACAAGCGATAAATGAATAAGTGTTCAGCTAATACCCTGTAACATTGTTGCTGGGAGAGGGAATATCCCTGTGGCAGAAGGTGGCAAGAATTTTCAACTGAGCTTAAGGGGTTTTGCTACTACTCCTTTAAGAGGCAAATGAGAAGAGATAAAGGGTTATATTTCTTTGTACTTCAAATTCATATTTAAAGTATTTTCTACATAGATATAAATCATTTTTATGATCTCAAAAAATATTTAAAATTTTGTGCTATCAAAAACCTAATATTGTATATTATAAAATAATAAAATAAATATAAATAATAATAAAATAATAAATATAAATAATGCATAAATAAAATAAATATTGCTCGAAGAAATGATATTAAATTAGCTATAAGAAGGAGAGATTGTCTATGAAGTAATAGAAAAAGCAATAGAAAATCTCTCCTCAATCTCATAAGAAAATTGGAATAAAATTTTAATATAATTTAATTTACAAGTTATAAATTATTGAATGACAATTTTATATATTAAAATTTGAAAATTGTTGAACAACATATTAAAATCTCCTGCTAATAAATTATATATATAATTATTTTATATATAATTATTTTTTTTTTATATAATCATATTTTTGTGCAAAATATAACCAGCTTCAACTCAATGAAATTTTAACAAAAAGTTGTAGCTCACTTGGTTATAGAAAATATTTATTCAAAATATAAAAATATCTATTAATTATATAAATATTAATATCTTAGCCTATATATATTGAGCAATTCGAGTGGTTAAATATTTTAATTATAAACTTATAGACTTCTCAAATAGGGTATTAAAAGGTATACGAAGTATGTTCAAACAGTATTGTAAATGTTGAATTTTTGTGGGTTAAATATTTCATATTTATTTTTTAAATGTTTAATGCGGTGTCAAGTTGGTTGCTCACTAAATTCCCTCACTTTTGTCCAGTTTGGCCAAAAATCAGACACTAATGATGCCACAGGCATTGTATTCAGAGATCTGGTGCCCAAAGAAGCTACGATTAAGATAAAAGTTAACAGTAGATAAGCACAGCAGCATTTCAACCAGATTTTATAACACTTTTATATCAGTTTAAGGGTTGGAAAAAAGGTGTAAAATATTTTATGGAGATAACTTTGAAGGGGGGCAAAATAGAAATTGATGAATAAATAAATATGTATGAAAACCCCCAAAGCTCAACAGATCTCGTACCACGCAGACATACTTCGCCACAATAAATCTCATTAAATTTATTTTTATATTTGCTCTAAATGAAAAAGTCATTTCAACTTCTAATACCCATCATTAAACCCTCTTTGTTAGCCCAGGGTATTTTAAAATCAAATTTAATTACTTTTTAATTTGTTTAGTTGTTTATGCAGCAGATTTGCGCAGCTCAACGCTTGCTATTCATATGTTAATGGAGAAAGTTTTGCTGGTCGCGCAATTTGGAAAGAGTTGACAAATAAAAATGTGTATCAGGTATATATATATATATCAGGTATATATATATACTTGTATACAAATCTTGTAGCACAATGTTTGTCTAGGTAATTCCTCAACATGACACGCTCTTAGCTAAACTTAGCTCGCTCCAACTCACTCTCTCTCTGTCTCCCTCTCCCGAAACAAAGTAAAACAAAGAATTTCGATGAAAGATCTGAACGAAATTTAGTTTCGGCCCAGACATCAAGCGTGCTGCAAGTTGGAAGTAGTTGGCGTTGCCGCACAAAAATCCGTAGCAAGTTTGCGGCATATTGCAAAAGTTTGCTGCCAGCACTTTGTCACCTCGTGGAGCGTGTCCTGTATCTATGCTATGTCCTGTCCTGTCCTCTGCTGTCCTGTCTGCAGCGTACTTACACTTCGAGTGCTGCTAATATATGTATATGGGAGTCACAACAAGTGTGTGAGCTGATTAGACGCTGCATGCAGAGGTGGGGCCGGCCCCCCCGCTTTTGGGGCTGCTAAACTCTGGCAAATTGCTGTTTAATTACTTGCCGCACAAAGTGCCAAAGTCAATGGAGTTCGCTTATGAATTCTGGCTCATTGTTATGCAGCAGCAACAGATGCTACAAATGAGCAACAGGACTTAATCAAATGCCACTGAATCTTTGCTCTTTGCACACACACAAACACACAAGGAGTCAGGCTAAAGTCTACGTGCGAATTATTCATGCTCCAATGACAATTGGCAGCCACTGTCGGTGGGCGTTGGGCGGGGCGGGTCGGGTCGGACGGAACGTGATATTTGACAAATTGTCGATTTGCCGGATAGCAAGCGAAAGCTAATTAATCATGGCGTCTAAGCGAATCAGTGTCTGTCGCCGAAGTTACTAATCAAAAATTTAAAAAAAAAAACCGAAACGTGTTTCCATTCAAGATATTTAGATAAATACTTGAGATGTTTTCTGCATATAGATATTATAAATCTAGAAAGTATTTGAGATTATTTCTTGTATGGTATATAGTATGGATAGTATGGATAGTATGGATAGTAGGGATATTAGGGATAGTAGGGATAGTAGGGATAGTAGGGACAGTGTGGATAGTTTGGATAGTAGAGATAGTAGGGATAGTGTGGATAGTAGGGACAGTAGGGATAGTAGCGATAGTAGGGATAGTATGGATAGTAATAGTTAAAAGAGTGAAAAGAGTAGAAGGAGTAAGAACAGTAGTAAAGGAGTATAAAAGGAGTATGAAAGGGATAGAATAGGAGTAGCAGAGTAAATGAGTAGTAAAGGAGTAGATGATGACTAGAGGAGGACTATAAGAGAACTATAAAAGAAGTAGAAGAGGGGTAGAAGAGGACTAGAGGAGGAGGAAAAAAGGAGTATTAAAGGAGTAGAAGAGGAGTAAAAGAGGAGTAGAAGTAGAAGAAGTAGGTTCCTTAGAATTTCTATATCATTTATTAATAGATCTGTTGAGCTAAAAGAGTTTGGCCATAGCAAAACCTGCCTATCTTGTTTATCTATCATTGTTTATATATTTTCAACATTAAAAAATTTAAAATTTAATGAAAAACTGAAGGACATCAGAACATCGCTAAACATCCATCTATAAATTTCTGTAAAATTTTTATAAACCTGCCATGAACCATCCAAGTTATTATAATAGTTTTCATCATTTATAATTCTCTCTCTATATACAGTTTTCCCTTGCTAAAATATTCTGAAGTTTGATTGACAGTTCGATAAATATTTATATATTTTTTCAAAGTATTATGGGCAACTTTCCCATGCGAGTAATGCAATTTAATTTAAGTTTGGAGCCCGCACATAAAGCCATCATTATTTGCTGTTGGTTTTAAGTCATGTTATGCCAGTTAAAAGTTATTTTTATGAACATGACATGCGGAAAAACAAGTTGAGCTAGTTTAATAACTTTGGCAGTGCAAAACGAAAAAAAGTTTCGCTTTTTATTTTTGCAGAAACTTTTATTACCTTTAAGAGCTGCGCTGTTAATAGCAGCATGTTAAAGTCAGCCTAACATTTGCGGAAACGCTGGATTAGAGTGTTGTCTTGTCTGGGGATTGCTAAGCGCAGCAAGTTTTTCTTGCATTGAAATAAATGAGCTCGCTTAACGCGCTAAGCTTATTAGGAGACGCGAGGCTCGCCCCCTGGGCCCCTATTTTCTCAGAGAATTAGTATTAAAATAGAGCCAGCTGCTAATTGTAAAATAAACACGAGTTGCAGTTAGCTTCATTAAGAGCCCTTTGGCTATTGGCCGGGACGCGGGCCAGAACCTTGGAACTTAAATCCGGCCAACAATGTAAGGCGTATTGTGCACACAGAACTCTGACTCTCTGCCGCTGGAGCTGGCGTTGGAGCTGGCTCTGGCGTTGGCGTTGGCGTTGGCGTTGGCAGTGCAAGGACGTGCAAAGTTCCGGACGTTCTTTGTGTGGCCATGTTCACGTGCATATTATCAAAATAATTATTAAAATTGCTTTTTGCCCGGCTCAGGAGTCGGATAAAGTTGCGTTACGTTGCGCTGGCAAAAAGTTGCGGGTAAAAATAATCGCAAAAAAAAATTAAATAAAAACAAAGAAAACTCAAGTGTAAAAACTTTACTTGGATGTGCCTGACTGCGATGTGAGCTTGCTTACTTTGTAATATTTTACCTTTATGTTAGAGATAATAAGATGGAAATACATATTTGTACATTGTGTTGGTCTTAGCTGAACTCTATGGCATGTGCATGTTTTTAATAACTTTCTTAGATTCAGTTTTTGATGTTTCTAGAACTGTATGTGAGAGCTTGAGAGCTGGGCTTTTTCTTCATATTTTGTATATAATAATTAGGAGAACTTAAAGAGATGTCCAATAGGTAAAATATATTGAATTTGTGCATAATATACTAGTAAATACATTTATTATATTATTATTTAATTTAATTTAATTTAATAATAATTTTGTTTATTGATTCAGGTTGAATTTTCTTAAATTTTGATATGCTGAATTAAGACGAAGAGTCTGGCATTTTTGCAAGTATCAAAGCCTTGTAACAATATTCTATGTATTAGTTCATATCTGAGTATTCTAAAAAGCAAATAATTTGCAGCTGTCTGTGCTATACGAAAATTCACATACAATATTATGTTGATCTTGCTTCATACACTGAATTTCATTAAATTTTTCAAAAAGATTTTAAAATGTTTTAAAATATACATATTCAGATATAAATTCCCAATGTGAACTCTATAGATGCTGAGGTTTTCGAGATATGGACATTTAGGGAGCCGCAGAGAACGGAGGAATATATACTAATGGACTAGACTTCTGCGATGTTGATGTTGAACTAATATAAAGTTTTCTCTGATATATACAATTTTCACTGGGAAAACCTTATAGAGATATCCTTATAAAATGATTTTTGACTCGTACATATCAGAGAAGAGTTTCTAGACTTATAAATATATATATTAGGGTTCTTTGGTTCAGATATTTTAGAGAAAGCCTTATAGATATTCTTTAGAGATATATAGTTGCTCAATGTCATTAGGGTCTTCCCTGATTCAGATATATTAGCAAAAACCTTATAACATATTTGTTTGCTCAAACAAAACTAATATACCCCTTCACAGTAGACACTCGCACTAGGTGTAAAAAAGTTGCACGCAGACAACAGCTGCAGGCAGAGATCACACACACCCACACACACACATTCTCTCACACACCCGCCCACACACACACGCCTACACACACACCTATAGTCACTTATCCGCGGGTGGTTAGCCCGCATTATCAGAGTTTGAAACTCACCTGAGACTGCCGACGGGCGGCGATGCATACGGAATGCCGAGGAATGCCTCGACGAGGGGCGAGGAGCGCACCACAATGCCGCGCAGCAGGCCGTACCTGGTCTTCACGGTGCTGGCGCTCAGCTTGGCGCCGTGGAGGCACTCGCAGTCCGGCCAGAGCGAGGACAGCAGCAACAGCAGCAGCAGCCACGTGCTGCACGACGCCATCTGCGCCGGGTCCTGTGTGTGCCATAAATGGCGCCGCCTCGGCCCCAACGACAGAGACAGAGGCTGAGGCTGGGGCTGGGGCTGAGGCGGAGGCTGCCCCTGATTGTGCGCTGGCATGGCCAAAATGTGTAGAAATCTCTTTAATGTTATCAGTCTTATAATGCAAATGGCTCGGCTGCGGCGACTTTGCATTGCCTGCCATCGCGGCACGCCCGCTGCACGGATGGCTCTAATGTAGCTCATCAAGGAACCAATGAGAACGCAAAAGTAAATACGTAGAAAACGCGATTGGATTAGCTTAGTCTGTTTGCTACTCGAGTTTGTCGTCAATTGGCGCTGCCCGCTGTCTGGCTGTCCTGCTGCTCCTGCTCCTCCTTTTCCTTCTCCTCGACTCGTCTGATTGACGGCATTTTCATTTTCATTTTCATTTTGACAGCCGTGGTGCGCATGTGAAGCTTGTGCTTGAGACAGGGCCGCACCGACATGCTCATACCCTTTCGCTTTGATTTCAAATATTATACACTAAACGCGCTATCCGCCGCACCGCGACAAAGTCCTCAATCGCTCGCCGCTGTTGCCCCTACGCCGCCTCGCCTCCGCGCTCTGTGCTGCAAGTAGAAAGAGAGAGAGAGTGATAGAGTGAGAGAGATAGATAGAGTGAGTGAAAACAATGGCAAATGTTAAGTATCCATTAACTTTGGCTCTTTGGCCGGAACGTGAATGTGTTTAATGGCCAGCGCCCGGTCGCACCTTCTCGCTGGCAAGCTCGAGTCCTAACTGTGCAACGCATCAGAGCGTGGCATCCTTAAATAGCCTTGGCCACAGCTGGCCCCAGCTGCCTTTGAGAACTGGACTCAATTCATAGCCCGAGCTGCCCCCCGGCCACCAGCTCACCTGCTGCCCACCTGTCGCCCCCCTTTTAGCCCAGCCTCAATGCAAGCAATTGCTTCTTTTGACCTGGCTTTTATGCGCCATTTTAAATGCGCATGCCGCCTGCTTGCAGTTCGCCTCGCGCCCCCTTCCCTTGCCCAGTGCCACTTGCCGCAAACGTTTTATCAAGCGTGGCACACGTGGCGCATACCTCATGAGCCAGCCAATATGCCGCACACACCGCACACGCTGCAACTGCTACTGCAGCAGCGCTTTATTCACCTGCAAATGAACTGAATTCAATGGACCAAAGATAACAGTCATGAAATATAAAAACACTTTCACGTTTCGCTTTTTTTCAAAGGAAAAAAAACTCTGCAAAGATTTTTAGCTCAGTTTTTAGCTAGGTTTTCTGTGCTCACGATAAATTATAACTTCTTATTCTTATAAGAATATTAAAAGTTTTTGTTTTAAAGCTTTTATAGTTTTTTTTATCAAGTAGAAGCCAATTAGCTGATAAAAAGCTTAAGTATTTAGACTATGTGCAAACTATTTATGGGGGCAGAGTTGAGTTAAGATTTATGAGTCTCAAATTGTATTTAATATTATAAATGTTTTTATTTCTAATATAAGCATTGAACATTATCCAATAAACTTTTACAAAAAAGAGAATATTAAATATTTTAATATTCTTTCTTTTATGATAAATTTCCCTCAAATTAATTGGATATTGTTCATGTTCTATTTTAGATATAAAAGCAAATATATTTATTAAATATAGAAAGAAGGAAATAAATATAAAAATATTTAAAAAATATATATAAATATAAAATATATTTAAAAAAAATAATAAAAAAAATAGATATAATATATAATATATAATAATAATAGAAATAATAATAATAATTAAAATAAAACAATATTGAATGATAATAATAATATTTACCTTACAGATTCTGATAGACACCATTATGGAGCAGATGCAAAGACAGAGATGCTTGGAAAAAGCTGAAAAGGTTTTGTGGAGGAAAAAGTTGACTTGGAAGAAGGAGCACTAAAGACAATGCTCAGTTGAAGTATATAGAAGGGCTTCACATTGAAGGTTAATGTAGAATAATTCCCAGCTGGATGAAGGTTGAAGGCTGCTTCAAAAACAGCAGTTTTTTCGGTATGTAACAAAAGCAGTCCGACACACCGATCAGAGATATTCCCTGGCAAAAAAAAAAATTAAATTAAATAAAAAAGATGTATAAGAAAAAAAAAAAATAATAGCTAATATAAATTTTTACGATAGTAACATATAATAAAAATATAAATTATTGAATTAAAATAAATAATAAAATAAATCTTTAAAAAAGAGTAACATAAAGAAAACTAAATATAAAGTTAAAATTCATTAAAAAATACAACTTAAATTAAAGTTATCTAAAAACAAAATATTATGATTGTATTGACAACATATTTAGAAAACGGCCCTAAAAGCGCTTAAAAAGTCCATAAATATTTATTGTTTCTTTATTTTCAAATTGGTGCAGCTTCCGAGATTTGTAAATAAAATCGAATAAAATCTGGGGCGCATTTAACGAAACTTTCTTTTATGTTTATAGACACAGTTTGCAGTTTTTTGTGCCATAAAAAATTGTATACCAAATTCAGGCCACTAAAACCAAAATGAAAAGCCCATATGTAAATATATAAATAAATATATATGTATATATATGTTATACATATGTATATACGTTTGCGGAATTTCGTTTGATTGTGTGCTCACTGTAGCGATTCGCTGAATACAGTAATGTATCCTGGCGAGCGCAGTGAACTCGAAAGTTTTGTGTCCTCGTTTCTTGGAACTAGCTTCATAAGTGGAATGTGAATATGTTTATTTGCAGCAATCAAAGGATCGTTTCAATGTTATTTTTCGTACTCTTTCCATTGCTCTGCATTGTTTATCTGACATCTCCTTATTTGGCTTAACGAAAAGGCAACATTTCCATTTGCTTGACAAATATTTATGCTGAGCTGCAACAACTTTGTGTATACAAACAATTTCTGGAGTCACTTAATTAGCCAGCAATTTGTGTGTGTTCCTTTTATTATGGTTTCTTTTATTTAAGTTGAAGATTGAGGGTGTTGTCTGAGAATTTAACAATAAGGAATATTTTATTTAAATTTAATTTTGACTTGAATTGAATTTAAATTATTTTGCACTCTTTCACACAGCTGAAGAGTAAGCAGACTTTATTTTAAAAAAGGTTTTTGGTCCCAAATTGTCTAATCTTTTCTTTTTTTCAGAGTTCTTATTATGTTTAAGCCAAATTTGTAACTGCAGTAAATATATTTTCTATATCTGAAGCTACTATTCGTTCCTTGTAAAGGCTTCTTTAAATTTTCATTGTGAGTATTCTTTACTGAACAGCTAGAATACCCTCTACCCTACTCCCTCTTTACCTTTCCCCCTCATTTACTTCTTTTACTTCTCTTTCATGTTTAGTTAACATACATGGAGTAGTAGCTTCAATATTTTTTCTTTTTTTTTTTAGAGCTAGTCTGTGCATCAGAAAATGTTTCTTTTTCCCCTTTTTGCCTTGTTTAAGTTTTTGAATAATATTTATATTTCATCAAGATATTCTCTATTTGTCTATACCAAATAACTATCCCATGTTCGCCTACCTCTTACCTTCTCGTTCTACTTTCTCTCTGGTCTACATTTGATAAACTCTAGCAGCAAGAACTATTTTCTTTTTAAAAATATATGGCCTTTTGTATCACAATCTGCTACTTGTTGTCTCGAGAGTATTTCTCAACTTTTTGAATAATATTTATATTCCATCAAGATATTCTTTGCTTGTATTTACCAAACAGCAATCATACAGTACCCTTACCATGCCTCCTCCTAATGCTTAGTTACATTTGAGCACCAATAACCATGCCTCCTCCTAAATCCCACATTCTCTTTAATACTTGGTCTACATTTGAGCACATGCATCAATACTTGTTTCCTTTTTTTTTTGTTTAAAGAAATGCTAATATTTATTTATCATCGATATTTTATCTATTTGTATGAAGCAAGCAAATACCAACATACTACTACATTTCTTTTGCTTTGCTCTTTTGCTTTTGGAAATGTTCTTTTAATTAGCCTAGGAAAATTCTGGCCTAAACTTTGGATTCAGCACTTGAAATATAAAGTAAAGGCTACTTATTGGGTACTAAATATTATGAAAATCTCATTGGTGTGACGAGCTCTTATGTGGTAAAGGCTTAAAGCTTTAAGCCTCTCTAAAGATCTGTAACATCTACAATATTCTAATATATTTTAATCATACTCTGAATATTTTTATTATATTAAATTTCAGTTGGAATGAGGCTATGAGTTGAACGCGTCACTTTTGCCCAGGTAAACCCTAAGTATCTAATTTCACTGTGTTCTACCACAAAATAAATTGTCATTTGAATCAAGGCCTATAGCTAACGCCGAATTGAATTATGAATTAACTACGTTCCATTCGCATACATATAGGCTAACATGTTAAACAAAAAATTATATCCCAAATCGCAACTCAAATTTCCATCTAACCTTAGTCAAGCCAAGTGGCAGCTTAAGCCCGCGCATTGATCCAGGCCCTAAACGATATGCCATAAATTTATATTTTCAAGCTTGGCATTTATTTTAATCCTGGCCCCTAGAGCTGATAACTGAGCCTTAATTAAAATTTAAAGTCCCCATAAATAGACACGCTGCGCCCATTAGAAAGTCGAGAAGGCTGCCGCAAAAGGTTACGCTCAGGTTAATGCAATAAGCATAAAGTACCTGCAAATGTTTGTACGAAATTTCTTTGTTGTGGTACAACATGTAAATCTGTTAAATATACACTCCCACACACACACTTATATGTATAAGCCATGAAGAGCTTAGTCCTTCACTAAACAGGGGAAAAAACGAGGAGAGAACCCTTAAAAAAAAAAAAAACAAAAACACGGAAAATGATGTGAGCGGTTAAGCTGCTTGGGTCTCATTAACAATGCTCACACACACTCACACACACACACACTCGAGCCTCGTCGTAATGCCCAGACACATGACGAGTAGTGTAATTTATCTTTTGGTCTAAACAGACTCGTTTAAAACGCATATATTTCTGAGGCTAAACAATTGACTGAAATGTAACGATTGTGTTGGTCTGCCGACACACAGACAGAGAGAGAGAGACAGAGAATGAGAAGTAGAGAGAGAGGGAGACTTTTAGCCGGAGTCACAGCCGGAACGACTGGCGAACAATTTCTCTAAATTGCAGCTATAAAACTAAAGTTTAACTATGAGACCCGAAACCCACACGCCACAGAGCATCGCCAATGTACTAAGTATTCCCCTGACCAGCTACAGTTACAGACACAGCTACAGCTACAGCTCTTTCACTTCAATCTCTAGCTCTGCTGGAGAGTGTGTATGTGTGTCTGTGTGTTGACAACCAAAATGTCGGCACGTTTTTAACAAAATATTTGTATACCCTGTTGGCGTAGAAAATATAGAAAAAAAGGGTATGCGAATATAAAAAGGATTTATGGAGGCATTTTTCCTCCTGTTAAAGAATGGGTTCAAATGATATAATCTAATAAATATATATAAAAATAAAAAATAATTCCATTTCAATTATAATTCATATAATTATATATTTTATAAATATTTCATTTTGATTTTCACTTACATATGTATATTATACAAAGATAAGCTGAAAAATCGTCTAATAGCACATTCGACTATAGAAAAAATATTTCTTTATAAAATAATGCATCGATATAAACATATCGTATTATTCTTTATAATAAATTATAATGCATATATTTTGTAAAGTTCTGTTCTATAGCCAAGTGTGTATAGCCTTTGATGATGTTGAATACTAGATAAGTAGATGGCTAAATATAGATTTTGGTTGTATATAAAATCGACTGTGTAAGTCTATAAATATCGATGCAATCTCTTGTACCCCAAGTTTTCAGTTTTATCGGGTACTTATAAAGCTGAACTCAGAATATAAGAGATTGCATCGATATTTATAGACTTACAGAGTCGATTTTATATAAACCATATATAAATACTTGATAAAACTGATATCTATCTGAATTAAAGTAAATATCTATCTAAATGAACTCAGATATCTATTCTTTGAACTGACCTATTCATATTCCATTTTACAAACTTGTCTTTCAATACCTTACAGAAATAAAATTGCTGCCTTACTCTATAAATTTATAATCTGATTCTATCTCTTCAGCCCAGTCAATCTATAAAACTTTTCTTTCTCATCTCTTCTATATCATCATCCTTTGCCTAAATATTCCTAGCAATTGGTCAACTTTTCACCCTGTTGGGTATCTCCAAGTCGTCCACTAATGACAGCATTTTTTTTATATTTTTTTGTATTCCTACTTCACTTAGTCGTAATTCTGTTTGGGTGTGAGTCATGACAACGCGCTGGCAGCTGGGGCGGGCGCGACCAGTCGGCGGGACAGCGAGTAACAAAATGTTTGGATTTTCAAATAAATTTCAACTTTTAAATTAACTAAAAGCTTAAAACGGCATTTGGCTGCAGCATTTGCAGCCCCCATTTCGAGGGGGAGCCGCGAGGCGAAGAGTGCGAGCTAAGCACAGCGAGTGAAGCGTAGCAACATTCTTTTGCGATTTTAAGAGCATGCTTGGCGAGAAGGAAATAGAGGGGGGGGGGAGGGTGAGAAGGGGCAGGAAGAGGGTGGAGGCAGGGCGGCAGATAGGGGCTTACCAAGTACAAATTGAAGTAGACGTAGCAGAAGCAACGCATGTTTCCGGTATGATAAATATTTACATTTTTGCTTGGCAAACGTCTTTCATGCCATGCGTTTCACGAAGCCCCAAGCCCCAAGTCCCGGACAGTTTCAAACTCGGCTATGTAATCTGTATACCCTGTTTAGCTAACGGGTGTGTAGATGTGTGTAAACAGGCAGAAGAAAAGCGATGAGCTTTGAGCTTGAGTTATATTGGCATGAAATTAGTGTGAATTGGTAGAAGGATATCAGCAGACTGTCGTGATATAGTCATAGCAATTATATTGTATGGCTAGACTAGACTGCTGATGGAGTGGTGAGGGAGTTGTAGTATAGTTGGATTAAAGAAGGTGCCTCTTATGAGATTATTGTGCTTAGAGAGAGAGGCAAATAAATATAGGGAGTTATTTGGTGTGTTGATAGATCTTATACATGTTGAAATAAATTTTTCTCTTGAGGCTCTTTCCAGTCTATCTTGATAAATGTTTATCATATGCATCAAATTTATATTACCATATTTATTTCATACAAATCATATCAAGATCGATAACAATTTATAAATTATTTCAAGCTCTTCACTTTGCAGTCTATTTTGCTATAAATATATATAATTTATCATATTTCTATTAATTATATTTAGATGAATCATGCTCTATGCTCTTCAGATTCCCATTATAATTATTAGTAATTTAAAAATATCGATAACAGTCGAAAAGAAAAGAAAAAAATTTGCCTAATCTGGAGACTAATCATATTACAGATATTATAATATAAATCATCTATGTATATCCTCTTCTTACACTCATATATCTCTCATATATATTTTTATATCCTCTTCTTACTCTCATATTTATTTTTTTTAAAATATTTTGAAAGATGGATAACAATCGAACAAGTATAACAAGCTTTCATTTTATTTAATCTGAAAACTAATAATCAAAGTATTTGCACATATCTATATCATCTATATCATCTATATCCCCTTTATACTTCCACATTTACTGCTTGAATAGAGGAACAAAGATCGATAACACAGATCGGAACAAGCTTCATTTCCTAATCACGGTAAGCCCATATCCCTATCCTTGCACAGGATAACGCATAGTCGCGCCAACTGCTGTCAGCTGACACACTTATGTGTGTTTCCTTTTGGTTTCTTTTTATGGCAAATCTGTAAAGACCGATAAAATTGCATATTTTTGCATGAAAGGCAGTCAGATGAGGTAGAATGCGAGCCAACAGTTGCACGCAGCCACAGTGGAGCAGACCAAGTATCAGGAAAAAAGAAAAGCAATTGAAGAAGAGGAAGATGAAGCAGCTGAAGCAGCATCAAGTAGACATTTCTCCAGGCAACTCACACGTCCATTCTGAAGGGTGGGGCGGGGAGGGGTGGAGCGAGGGGGGCAATGACTGCAAATCATGGCAGTGCAAACAGGAAATGTTGCAGTGGCAGACATGCAAGCAAGCAGCAGAGCCACAAAAAGCAAGCAAAAGCGAGAGAAGAAAAAAAAACGACAAAGAAAATTGCCACGCACACACCCTGCCACACACACACCCTGCCACACACACTGGCAAAGCCTTCGCAACTTTTTGCATTAAAACTCGAAAAATAAAAGTTGCGAGCGCATTAAAAATTGTTGCATTTTCCAATTGCATTCACAGTTGTCATACTGGAAATGTGTCCTGTGCGTGTGTGCGTGTGTGTGTCGCCCGCTTGTCAGCACTTTTCTTTCCTTTGCTTCTTTTATTTATCCTTTATAAGCTGGCTATGAATTCCGCAGACGCAGAGCGCCGCGTGCCACATGCCGCATGCCAAATGCCGAGTGCCGAATGCTGAATGCCATATGCCGCGTGTTGCTCGTTTCGCGCATCCGCTGTCATTGTTCGAAGCCATTTAAAGTGAAGCGCATCAAATTCCCAGAGACGACTCATCAATTGCGTGTTATTGGCTAGTTAAACGGACGAGTTGAGCCTGATAGACAGGCAGGTACCCTCGAATTTAAAGACTGATAAATTTAAATATTTTTAAAATATATTTAAATATTTTTTAAATATACTTAAATATTTTTTAAATATATTAAATATTTTTTAAATATACTTAAATATTTTTTAAATATTTTTAAATATTTTTTAAATATATTTAAATATTTATTTAAATTTATTTTGGAAGTTGCCTTCGACTTGAAATTGGGATTGAAGGTTTGTGTGTTGCTGACTTTTACAAAAGTTTAGACAGACCATCTAATCGACAGATTAATATATAGAAATTTCAATTTTGGAATTGGGATTGAAAACTCGTGCCTTTTTGTTTCATATGCCTATAAAAAGTTTGACGAATGTAAAATTACTATATCACTTCTATAATTTTAAAGCTTTTGTGGGGAAAAGTTAGAGTCATCAGAGTTATACAGACTGTATACAAATTTTGTTATACAGACTGTTGTATAACAACATTTGGCATTTATATATTATATATAAGTATATATTTACCTATATCATATATTTATGTCCTATATATCTATTATATATATTTATCAACACACATCAAAAATATAAATATTTTATTCAATTTATTTTATTCATTATCAAAAATTCTAGATAAAGAAAGCCCACTGTGGGCAAGATGAATCGAAGAACATGGTCTCTTCTACAAATTTAGAACAGTTTTATAACAGTTGAGCTGCTCTATGAATAGATTTTTTAAATAGATTTACCAACTAGATTTATCAAATATTTTCATACACAAATACATTATTCAAATAAATTTAGCAAAAACATTTATCATTTGGCAAATACATTTATCAAATAAATATATAAAACCTATTAATCAAAAAAATTCTAGCTCCTCAGCATATCACATCTTCTACAATCTGATAGCTACAGAGCTCTTAAATTTGACTGTTGAAATTTGAGTTGTTAACCCTCTCAATTGATTGATCGAAGCTGCAAATTGACGCCCCCTTTGAACGTAACAAATCACAAGCAGCTTCAAAACTATATATATTTCACAGTTTTGGGGCTCAACTCTCCCTAAGCCTAACAGATGCATCACTGTCATTGACGTGACAGCTAAACTGCGCTATAGATAGTCCTATGAATTGTATGGGCTTTAGGCGTGACAGGTAGGAAGACAACGATTAATACGTTTAGCTGTGTTTGCTGAATGCAGTTGCATTTTACTGACAGCAACTTGTCGAAGGGGAAATATGAAAATCATTTTAAAGTCAGATCAAATTTGGAGATATGTAGCATATTTTATTAAGAGCTTGAGTAAAGTAAAACTCAGAATGGGGACTTAATAAATTCAGAATCTAGTTCTGATTTTCATCTATATCAAAAAAACTATATATTATATATATTATACAATTATGTAATCTCAAAATCTAGTTCTAAGTTTCCTCTCTATCAAATTTTCTTCCTTAAAACATTGCCTTAAGCAACCTTCTTATATTTCTTCAATAATTCTTATTTAACCACAATAATTTCCCAACTAAAAAACTTAAACTTTATACCCATATTTAACGCAAAAAGTCAACTCTTCAATCATAATTCATTGCAAATAAATTGCAGTTTAAGGAACCCCATTGACTGCTCTGCTTGTGAAAAGAGGGAAAATTTCTTTTTAAGAATACTTAGCTCAGTAGTTAAAGGAAAAACGGAAAGAGGACAAAAAATAGAATAAATCCTCAAATTTCGCTTTGTTGCGCAATCAATGAACAAAGTTATGGACGGCTAAGAGGAGCATCGAAAGTGCGAGCTTTTGCACAAGTTGGACGACAACTTCTTGAAAAAGTCGCCCTTAAAAAGGCATCTGAGTGGAGAGTCCGCTTGAAAGTTTCGCAAAAGGTCCTAAGTACATATGTGCCATATTCATGCAGCTCGTAAACATAGATTTCAAAAAGAAAACTTTCCGCCGAGCAAACTTGCTAACTAGACATAACTGTGACATAAATGTTATTTAGTTGCGCCTCCCCCACATTTTTTTTAAAGTCTCTCAGATTTTGCAGCACAAATTGCACATATTTCTCTTATTGGCAGGGAAGGAACTTTTTTTCTTTTAGATATTGGCTGATTGCATGCTGCACATACATTTTTCTAGGAAAGCTTACGAAGGTGGAAGACAAGTACGACTTTAGTTGAATCAATTTAAAAGTTCTGAACAGCAATAGCGCTGAGTAAAATAAAAACAAAAATCGTGTGTGTACCAAGGCATAGATGTGATATCAATAGGAACAGGGTAAGACAAACTAAATTTTAAATATCAATAAAGGAAATGGTTCCTAAATACATAAGTTTTCCTGCGCCATAAAACTTAGCTTTTAACCATTAAAAATCTGCTTGGACTTTTTAATGAAACTTTCAGAGTATAATCAGGTGGTACATATGTTTGCATTTACCAAAGCACAAGTCTCTAGTATTTGATATACGACTTCTGGAGAAATTTGCAAATTGTGGGGAAATGGGGGCCAGTATCCAAAATCGAAAAATGACAAAATGTGCGCATTCATTACAGTAACATACACCGCAAATCTGAACTATCTAGCTTTTACGGTTACAGAGTTACGTTTGAAAAACAAAGTCAAATTATCGATTGTTATCGATAATAAGAAAACGGAATGAGTTATCGAAAATTTAAGATAAACTCGTTAAGCGTATGGTATACACGAGTATTCATGTCAAATTTGAAGTCTCTAGCCTTTGTAGTTTCGAAGATCTAGGAGCTTCTACGGACGGACGGACGGACGGACGGACGGACAGACGGACAGACGGACAGGGCTTAAACAATTTCTCTTGTCGTCCTGATCAAGAATATATATATATTTTATGGGGTCTACCACGCCTCCTTCTGCCTGTTACATACATTTTCACAAAACCATTATACCCTGAATTCCCATTTTCAATGGGTTCAGGGTATAATGAAAGTTTATAGAGCAAAAACTTTTCTTCTTAATAATTTTTATTGAGTTGAGCGGCACTTGGCATATATATACATATATATATATATATAAATGAAAGATAATTATTTTTAATGAATCCAAGCATAACTTTTTAAATATTTAATTCTCAAACCAATTTATTTACATTTATTTTAAATTTCATTTACATTTTTATATATAAAAATTATTTATTTACATTTATTTTAATATTTTTCTCCCACTTCTGCTGGACATTTAAAATTTTTATCAAACTCTTTCTCTCTCAAACAATCAAGTTGGATCGAGGTTTCATCAGCAGAGCTATAGAACAGCTGAGAAAGAAAACAATCATTTCTTCTCGAGCGCTTGGACTGGACGGTCGATTTTTCTGTGTGCTCCCACTGTGTTTACGAGCTGTGTGCTCCCACTGTGTTTACGAGCTACTGTCTAATGTTTCCCATATGTATGTACGTGTGTATATGTATGCTCCTTCCTTGTGCATGTGATTCTTCAATGTGGAAAATAGAGAATAGAGAGCATCTTCCAACATAACATCACCACTAGCCATGCATACATCGACACACAAACTCTTACAGCGCATGGTATGTTTGCTGCAGCTCTCACTAAAGTTCGTACGAGCGCTCAGGTTCGATCAGCTGAGCTATGCAACAGTGCAGCACGGAAAAAATCATTTCTTCTCGAGCGCTTGGACTGGACGGTTGATTTTTCTGTGTGCTCCCACTGTGTTTACGAGCTGTGTGCTCCCACTGTGTTTACGAGCTGTGTGCTCCCACTGTGTTTACGAGCTACTGTCTAATGTGTGCTGCAACTCTCACTCAAGCTCGTACGAGCGCTCAGGTTCGATCGGCAGAGCTATGCAACAGTGGAACAAGAAAACAATCATTTCTTCTCGAGCGCTTGGACTGGACGGTCGATTTTCTTGTGAGCTCCCACTATTGTTTCGTTGTTTGCTGTGCCAAATATTTAGTGCATATATGTATATACATATATATGTATATGAATGCTTAAGCAGCAGTGCACAAAGCCATTCTCTGGCATCCCCCTGCCTGTCTACAAAAGCTGTGCTAGTTGATTAATATACTTCACACATAACTACATAAATATATAAACTATATAAATTTCTATTTATATTTAAAACATATAAATTTTATGAATCACAAGTACCTTATATTGTACTTGCAAGAGCAATCACAGCGCTTCTCTGAGCATTTAAGAACAAATTTGTAAAGCAGAAAGCAATTATGCTCCTCTGCCTCATTTACTAACTCTCCAATTGTTATGCATGTAATAGAGAGCATCATCAAAAGCCACGTATACATCGAAATCAAACTCTCGCGCGGAATGTTTGCTGCAGCTCTCTCTCAAGTTCGTACGAGCGCGCAGGTTCGATCAGCAGAGCTATGGAGCATCACCACGCATACATTGACATCAAACTTTTACAGCGCATGATATGTGTACGCTGCAGCTCTCACTCAAGCTCGACTGCATGCTCTCAGGTTCGATCAGCAGAGCCATGCAACAGTGGAACAATCATTTCGCCTCGAGCGCTTGGACGGGGCGGTCGATTTTTCTGTGAGCTCCCGCTTTGTTTACGAGCTGTTGTCTGCATGCTCTCAGGTTCGATCAGCGCAGCCATGCAACAGTGGAAAAATCATTTCGCCTCGAGCGCTTGGACTGGACGGTCGATTTTTCTGTGAGCTCCCACTTTGCTTACGAGCTGTTGTCTGCTTTGATGCAAATATGTGCATGTGTATGTGTATGTGTATGCTCATGAAGAGGCGTACAAAGCCCTTCACTGGCATCCCTCTGTCTGTGTGCGAAAGGCTTGTTATTTGTTTCCAAATCTACTTTATTATTGGCGCCATAAATAATTTTAACTATATACATATATAAATTATTATTTATATGCATATTTATATATATATATATATATATATATATATATATATATATATATATATATATTTTTTTTTTTTTTTTAATTTTTAATTTGTTTTTGTATTTAAATTTATATTAATATCAATTCCATTAATAGTATTAATAATTTAAACTATATACATATATAAATTATTATTTATATGCATATTTATTATTTATTATTTTATATATATATATATATATATATTTTTTTTTTTAATTTTTAATTTGTTTTTGTATTTAAATTTATATTAATATCAATTCCATTAATAGTATTAACAATAATTTAATTCTGAATGGGGAAATTGTTATAAGCATCGAAACTCAGCTCAGGCTGACTGCAATGGAATTGATAGTCATATAAATTTAATAGTAATACTATAAATAGTATTACTACTAAGTAATAGTATTACTATTAATAGTATTATTATTAAATCAAACAATTTTCTAACGCCCACTCTCCCACAGGCTTTCGACTTAACTTTACGGACGAGAGGGCGAAGCGTGCTTATGAAAAGCTCTATCATTACAACTCGGACATTCGGCTGGGCGCAGTGCAGCAGCTGCTGCAGAATTTGAAGGTGGCCAAGCGGCGCGAGTGCAGCTATCGCCTGCTGCAGGAATGCCTGCCGGATCGCACGACAGGACAGGAGAACAGGATATGCTGTGTGATTTGTATCATCGTGCCTTTAATTCAACATAACTGATTAGTTAATTTATTAAACAAAATTTATTTAATTTAAGGTGAAGAGAAAAGTCTTCAAGCGTCAGCAAATCTCTTCAGTTGAGCAGCACTTCATATATATTTTTATAGAAATACCCTCTTTTTTTTTCTAGTGCACCCAAGCATATAATATTTTTAAATATTTTAATTCTCAAAGCAATTTATTTGAAATGTATTCTGTCGTTTCGCTTGAACACTTAAAATATGTTAATGAAATATGTACACAAGTTGATTGTACGTCATCCGTTGGCCAAGTTTATCTTTGGCTCATTCCGTTCACAGCTCTCGCTGCCTTCTTTCTGTCCTGTCCTGCCTTTCTGACCTTCGTCATTAAAATAATTAACGTACCTTATGCCTTGCAGCTAGCTCTCATCGTGCTCTCTCTTAATTCTAATTAAAAACTCAACTTCGTTCACTTTGCCGTTCCTAGATTTAATTCTTCTCTTTTTTTCTTTCGTCCTTTGTATTTTTTAACGCAAACTTTGACTCGTGTCTACTTCCGACACACTTTGTGTGCTTCATTGACATTTTAAATTTAAGCGTTTGACAAAAGAAATACAAAAGAGAATAGAAAAGCGTAAAAAGAAGGTGAAGAAGGCATCATCTCGTTGCGTCCTGCATCCTTTTACTCATGCTGGCTGCACTTTTCTTTATTCTAGCTACGTTTTTTTTTCTTTTTTTTCAGAATATTTTCACAGGGCGTGTTTTCTCGACTCTGCAGAAAAAACAATGGAAATTAACAGAGCAAGGCGGAAATTAAAGAAACTTCCGAGTGAAATGTTTGATTTCAAAAAAATTTCAGTGCAAGAAATTGAAGCAAGTTCAATGGGGAAAAAAGCTGGCGGCATAACATTGTTTCTATAAATAAATCAGGATGAGAAATTCCCTACGCACTTGAGATTTTGCTACGGAATTTTCACACAGCTGAGCATTTTCATCCCAAATATTTGTGATTTTCCTTCACACCTGAAATTGTTGATGTTATCGCTGAAAGCTTTTTGCTGTTTGCAAAAACTATTTAATATCTATTAAAATTTATTAAAATTGTTATATAAATATTTAAAAATATATAAAAATAAATTGTTATAAGCATATAAAAATATATAAATATTTAAAAACATATAATTATAAATTGATAAATATTTAAAAATATATAAATAAAAATATATAAAAAAATTATAAATATTTAAAAATGTATAAAAACAAATTTAAAAATATTTAAAATTATATAAAAACAAATTTATAAATATTTAAAAATATATAAATTAAAAGTTATAAATATTTAAAAATATATAAATATAAATATATGAATATTTAAAAATATATAAAAATAAATGTAGAAATATTTAAAAATATATAAATATAAATTTATAAATATTTATATATATAAATATGTAAAATTTCAATAGAGGCAACAATTTCCGTTTTTCTAGGCTTTTCCTCCTCCCTTACCTCACACCTTTTCATTCATGCATTCATTCAATTCCCTTTATAATAATAATTCTTTTAATTCAAACAAATCTGAATAAGTAATCATTTGGGAGCTGACAAATTGCATGAGTAATCCACAAAGAGCCTATTAAAAAGCAATTTCCCAGCTCCGCATTTGGTCATCATAAGAGTGGAGCAAAACCGAAAAAAAGTCGAAATGTTTCAGCTTCAACATGTTGGCCAACTTGTTTTCGATTTCCGCTTGCAAAGAATTGAGGCATGAGATGCTCGCCGCTTGCTGGGCACACAGGAAAATCATTTCATGTTAGGGTTGGCCAACCGCACAGAGAAAGAGAAATTTCTGCCCTGACATTGGACATTGGACTGTGGACATTGGACCATAAATCCAATTGTCAACTGTGCCGCAACTTTCTCATATTGTCTGCGTACAAAAAATCATTTTATTTTTATTTTTTTCTAATTACAAACAGAACGACCTTAATAATATATCCCCCCTTCCCCCCTCAATGCCATAGAGAACTTTTACAGCTACAATGTGTGCCAGGATCTGCTCGCTGTCTCGCTGTCTGTGTTTGTTTGTGTTTTGCCTTAGCCCAAGTTGATTTAAAATGCTTTATTGACAAAAATTTGCTCGAAAAGAGAGCACAAAAAATTGCATTTCCGAATGTAATTCGCCAAGTTGGCGATTCCTGACACACACAGAAAAAGTCCGACCAGGAAAAGTCCCTATATATATATGTATTTATATAGAAAGTTTGGGCAAAAGCAAAAAAAAAAAAAGAAGAAAGAAAACTCAAGTCGGGCGTGATCGACTAGGGGATACCTTGAGCCCCGTCGAATCTGTGCTTTTCATAGAATTTGGGGAAATTCGGGGCCGGTATCCAAAATATAACAAAATTCAAAATTGCATAAAATTCATATAAAGCTAAATATAAAATTTGGTGTCTCTAGTTTAAAAGATGAGCGAGATATAATTTTTTAACTGAATTTCGATTTTGTTTTTAATCGATAACAATTAATTGGAGATAGTTATCGATTTTTTTTAAATATACTTGATCTGCGAGTGCTATACACGGATCTACAAAAAAAATTCAAGTCTCTAGCTCTTATGGGAGCTGAAATCGGCGCGTTCAAACATATGGACAGACGGACGGACGGACAGACAGACGGATAGGGCCAAATCGATTTCTCTTGTCGCTCTGATCAAGAATATATATACTTTATGGGGTCTGCCACGCCTCCTTCTGCCTGTTACATATATCCAACAAAAACATTATACCCTGATTTCCCATTTTCAATGGGCTCAGGGTATAAATAAAAACCAAAAAAAATGGGAGCAGAGTATCCAAGCGCTTGGCAGGCGGTGTCTCATTCGGTTGTGGATTCAAGTAGGCATGTAACCTCGTTTATTTTTTGCCCAGCATAATGAAAGGGGAAAGTTCTGCAATTTCACCGCCCATGGTTCCGGCCACACACACACATAACTCGAGTGTGTGCGAGTGTGTGTGTGTTTTAGGTGCACTAAATGGCATTTGAAAATGTTTTGTAGTTGAACTTTGGTGCCTGGTGACTGGGTGACGCTTGTTTCGCCTTTGCCATTTGCCGCTGGAAGGCAGAACTAGCTCTGACAGCAGCCCGAACAGACAGACGAGACGGCACAGGAGCCATCCTAGCTGCAGGCACGCAAATAGAGAGGCCAGCCAGAATACACACTCGCACACACTCACACACTCACAAATCATTTCAGCACACACACACACACACACACTCGCAGAAAAAGGTCAAATGTGAATTATAATTAAAAAACAAAATGAAAGCGTAATTCTTTTCCTAGGAAATTGAAATACCAGGCCCACGAGGACCGCACACAGCGCAGCTGGCCTTGCTTCTTGAGCTGCAACTGTACATATATATTATATATACTATATATAAATTTATATATATCACACATATTTGCCTAGCATACGCAATGTTTAGCAACTTTCATAACTCAATTAATTCTGCCTAACTTTGGCTTAATAATAGCTTTCACATGAATTTCTTGCTTCGTGCGAAAACAAAGAACATTTTTTATAGCCCAGCTCTGTTCACAATATATTTTTAATGTTTTATTTAGCATTTCTTTGAGAGCTGCATATTTTATACATTTCTCCACAATGGCTGAAAAGTATGCAATACAATTTTGGGGTAGAATTTTGTATGCTTCATGGAGTTTTATATTAAATAATATTTGTCTATTTTAATATTTATATTTAAGCATTTAAATTTTGTGCATAAATATTTGAATATGAATATGTGAATATATAGATATAAGTTTTATTATATTTATAGATATAAATATTTATTTGTATTTAAATGATTTAAAAACTTACCCAAATATTCACATAAACGCGCACGCCTATTGTATAGCCAGCTTTCAGTAGGAAGGAAGCAGAGATTTACATAGACACATTACTGGAAGAAGAAGAGGTGAAAGGAATGTATTATAGTAAGTATTAAAGTATTAGGGAATAAAATAATGTATTAAAGTAAGAGTAAATAGAATATAACGAAACTTTTCGAGACGAAGAAGGAACTATATAGAGATAAAACGAGGTATAGAGATAGGTAGAGATATAGATGCGTCATGGATAGATAAAGAAAGATATAGAAAAGATATTTATAGAAATTCAGGGAGAGAAAGAGAGGAAGAGCGAGGTACAGATCTCTCTGCCACTATCTCTGAGAGTGAGAGAGAGATAGGGAAAGATAGGGAAAGACGGAAAAATCAAGAGAAATAGAGAGCTGCAGAAACATTTCTATCTAATTCTATTTACAGACACAGAAAAAAGAGATTCAGAATAGGAAAAGGAGATGAAGGAACAGCGGGCGTGAAGGATAGCGATTATAAGATTCAAAAAGGGATAGAAAATGGGAGGGAGCTGAGAAGCAGAGAAGGAGAGAGTGAGAGACAGAGACAATATGAAATATGAAGTAAGAAAATGACAGATACGAGTTAGAACAATGAAAAATAGATCAATAAGGAGTAAAACGGAGTGAAAGAGGAAGACAGAGAGAGAGCAACAGAAGGAGAGAGACAGAACGAAACAGAGGGAGAGAGACAGAGCGAAATAGAGGGAAAGAAATAGAGAGAGTAGGAAAGAAAGGGAGGATAGTCAGAAAGATATAGGGAGAAACAGAAATAGCAAATGAAATAGCAAAATATTGATTTAGATTGCGAGCACAACTGAGCCCATGCTTTAATAATCATAGTTCCCACTAATCTGCATCATTTGTTTAATTTGCACTTATGATAATTATATTTCCAATGAAATTGCAAACATTTCATTTCATTTAATTTCATTGAATAGAATTGCAAACATTTCAATTCAACATTTAGTTGAATTTCACGAGAATTGCATTGTAGGACAATGCCAAATATTTCCACTTTATTCTGTCTGAAATGCGGCACAAATATGGAGAGAGAGAGAGAGCCTAAACAGGTTTATGTGAAATCTACTTACTATGCACGAATCGTATCATTCATTATTCATGGCCAGAGTTTATAGAAAATTATTGTTTTAATAATGGAAAATACAACAACTTTTTGCTGCCTATCAGAATTAATTATGAATTGATGGCGCAACTTTACGCAGTCTGCAGAAATTATTATTTTGTTGGCTTTTCCGACCGAATTGGCCTAGCTGGAGATAGTAATAAAACACAATAGTAATTATCATAAAATGTAAAATAAACACAAAAAATACATAGGGAAAAAGCTGACAGTTTTTGTGATAAGCGCAGATAAAATTGTGGAAATGTGAATATGTCAAGATGGAAAATGTTTTAAAGGGCATTAAAAACAGTTTCACATTTCGCTTATTCGCTTGAATGGAAAACTATTCATTTAGCTCGAATATAATTATACTTAAAACTTACTTAAACACCCTAAATATTTAATCAAGGTGTGGGTCAAAGGTAAAATTGATATGCTGCATGCAGGTGTCATTTGATTATGTGAAAATATCTACAGCAACGACTTGCCAAAGTCTCCATGGTAAAATTAAAGTTAGTTACAAGTGTGTATATATATATATGTGTGTGTATGTGTGTGTGTATTAATTGCATGTGTGTGAAGCTCTAATTAGAACCCAGGGACTGTTGCGCCTAATGGCTGCGTCCCAGCTCAGATGCAAATGAGCTCGAGTTGCCGGCGGGGGCGGAACTGTAACAAGGCCTAGCCAGTTGATTTGTGTGTGTGTGGGGGTGTGTCTGGGGGGGGGGGCGGTATTAACATGGAAATGAAGATGAAGACATCAGAGATGCTCGTTTGTTTTTAGTGGGGCAAAGTTTCGGGGGCTCCAGTTGACCAATTCACGCAGGCATAAATTATTTATGACTGCGCCGGGGCACACGCCAGGACATCCGCAGGCAAATACTCAAGGACTCAATGGAGAGAGCATGTACTCGGCGTAGCCATGAGTAAGTGCTGTCCGCTGTAGTGGGTAATAAGGCATGGCCATAGTGCTTCGATCCCCGCTCACCTTGCCGCCCAACTAGGCTCGTCGCTCCTATTTACCATGTGCTTAGTATAATTAAATGGGCTTAATGCAAATGCCAGCGTTTTGGGCCAAACACACACAAAGTTTATATTCATCAGCTCGGATTCGGGGCGGACAGTTCGAACAGCTGCGCGACAGGACATGAACAAGGACATGGACATGAACATGGATAGGTACATGATGCCCTTAGACTCCGTTCGGGTCGTGTTTTTCCCATTTGCCCCGACAGGATTCGATGCCAGACTGTGAGTTCCCTTTGTAATTTAATGAATATGTAAATTAAAGCATACACTTAATGCCAAACATGTGTGCGATACACATATATATATAGATATATATATATGTATCGAGTCGTTAATTTATTGCTGCCTTGAAGCGGAAAGTTTCAATCGGTGCCAATGGAATTAATCGCACAGACAAAACATACTTGCCATTAAGTACACACACACTCTCACACACTCTCATACATTTATGCATGTGTCTCTGTCAAGTGTGTGTGTGTGTGTGTGTGTGTGTGTGTAGCTGCTCTATGAAGAGATAACACTAGGACAACAAGTACCGTAGCACAATTTCCCTTTGTGTGCGACTGAAACAATGGCAAAAGCATCTTGAATACAATTCGATTCGAACGGCAGCTAGGCTGAGGCTGAGGCTGTGGCAGTGCCACGCCCAGCGGCGAAAACTTGTGCACGTTCTCTCTCTCGTGTTTTGACAGCAATCCATTTGAGATTTGCTTCCGCCCGTCGGCGCTCGCTCCGATGAAGAACTTTCCTTGCCAGCGCATCGAAGTCGATTAACCCATTTTCCGTAAACTGCCAGCCCGCACAACTTAGCAATCTCTTGAGTGGGCTGGCCAAACGAGATTTGGGCCAGAGTGGCTGCTGATATTTAACATGCATGTTAGGGCCACATTGGTAAATAATTGAGCTGTTGTGTAGTTATGTGGGATTTGGAATAAATAAATAACTTGACTTTAGCTTGACTGGAGTTTGGCAAATCTAGCTTTAATTGCGTGTTGATATTTAACATGCATGTTAAAGTTATGCAAGGCAAAAAGTTAGCTAGATGTGTATCTTGGATAGATGTTGCTGGCATCTACTTATGACTAGGCCAACTATAAATTGATTGACTTAGGTTTATAGTGTCTGTCTGCTAATATTTAACATGCATATTAAAGCATATTAATATATAAATTGATTGATCTAGGCTTGAAGATATAGATTAACTTGAGTCACTCTCTGTTAATATTTAACATGCATGTTAAAGCCACATATGCCTGTGATAGCTTGGTAATGGCTTGACTAAAGTTTGTCAATCTAGATTTTTTTTGACTGGTGACTGTTGATATTTAACATGCATGTTAAAGTTGGACAGGGAAATAGTAAAGCTATTGTATAGCTATGTGGGATTTGGAATGTACATATGAATATAGCAGATATATATAGATTGGCTTTAGATTGACTAAAGCAAAAATGTAGAAAACCTCAAAATGGTTGTTAATATTTAACATGCATGTTAGAGTTATATGACTTACTAATTGAGCTGCTATATCTATATGAGCATATGAATTAACGCAAACTAAACAACTTTTACTCAAAAGCAGCTGCTAACAGCTGTTAATATGCATGTCAAAAGCTGCTGGTAAATTTGAGCTACAGCATTTATAATTTAATTGATGAATTCTGAGCAGCTTAAGTATAATGAACAAATTTAACATCCATGTTAAAGCTGTCTTCACCATGCTGCAACCTGATACTGCTTATATCTTAAAGACAAATTTATTTGCAAACTTATTTAACTTCTTCTGATTATAGTAATAATTTTCTCATATAAATTCTCTGGATTGTCACAGATATGGCATATATATAGCTGCACTAATTGTCAGCTTTATCTTGCATGCAATTTTGCCACTCATCTTATTGCCCACTTTTTCTTTTCCAGCTGCTGGCATGCCACTAATTAATTCTCATGTGCAATTAAAAGCAACTCATGTAGGTCAGCTGTAAAAACAATTAGCTTCCTCTTCCTTAAATTATGTATTTGAGGACACAAGAATATGAAAGAGTGAAGAAAATTTGTGAGAGTAAGAAAAGAGTTGAAAACTGAACTTGATTTAGATTATAGTTAATGCTTAAGCTGACTAACTAACTGATTGACTTATTGTATTCAAGCAGGAGCTGATGATGTCTTCAAGTGGAATCCAAAAGTAAATCAAACGAGTGAGGACAAAAGGTAAGACATATTCCAATAATATGCCGTGAGAAACCATGGCAATAGATATAGGATATTGTATAAAATAAAGAAATAAAAAAACGTTTCTCTTTGCAGCGATAACTAGTGCAATACGAGATGATACAGTTGAAACATTTCGTCATTCGAGCCGCTTTGGAGTATCTCCCACTACTGAGGAGGCACACAGAGCACAGCACAGAATTCGCTTTAGTTCATTCATCATCAGATTCTGCAGCTCAAACAGATTGACTGACTGACTGACTGAATGTCTGATTGTTACAGTAGTTGTCTGAAAAGAGTTTAACAACTTATTTAAAATGTATATTACATGCTGTCTGAAAACAGTTTAGCAACCTATTTATAATTTATAATTTATCCTCAGTCTACCTTAAATTCTCCCCACAATGTATCTACAAATTTGCAGCTTTTTACATTTCATTATAAATTAATCTGTTTATATAAAAACAGATTTCATCTATTTTTATTTGGGCGACTTAGTAACAAGAGCCACATTGTTGCTATGGATTTATGTTGACAGCAGTTGACTTCGGGGCAGGGCAAGCGACTTCCTTTATTTTTTTCGCACTATTCTATTTTGCGTGGGGGAATTATGTTGAAAAAATGAGAGATGGTAGTTGATAAGAGGCGTCGCTACGTTAGATTTTACTAAAAATAACATGTATAAATGTATTTTTATATGTATATATATATATAATATGTATGTGTAAAATATTTTGAGTGGACAACGAGGGTCCTTTTCCTTTCCCTTATTAATTTTTTGTTTTTTTTTTTGATAGCATATTATTTTTCTATTTATATATTATGTTTAAAAATTTGTTAAATTACCTCTAATAATTTCTATCATTCTCATTATTATCACTGACCATTTATGGCTGTAAATTGGAGCATAGCTGGGCGGTATGGCAAATAAAATACACCCATCGAGTTTGCTACACTTCTATTTGTTTAAGTTGACTCTCAACTTGTCAATCTCCATAAAAAAATAATACATGGTAAATGTAAATTTAAATAAATTGAATGATTATAATTTTAATATAAATATATTCAAATTATAATTAAAAATATAATAATCAGCTTAATATAAATATATTAAAATTATAATCATTTAATTTATTTCCATACCGTGCATTTTAAAATGCATAAAATTTAAGACTGTTTTACTGGCAAACAACTTAATTGCTGCTCAAAACACGGCCTACATTTTAAGTACGTCAAATTTTTGCAAGTTCGTAAGTTAGTTTTCCTCAGGGCTTTTGAAAAGTTTGACTTAAGTCAATTGAAGAAAATGAAGGAAGGAGAAAAAATGTAAATATATGTGTATGAAAATGGTGGGGGAAATGTAAGAGGCCTACATTGCTCAAGTGTTGAGCAGAGAAAAAATAAAGATGTGAATTTAATTTTATATAATGGGAAAAACATTTATTAAAAAATAAAATATTATAAATAAAATACTGAACATGATGAATGTTTAAGCATGAGGAATTGATACAAAAAATAAAAGTAAGATATATTATAAATAGCAAGATTTGTTATTTATAATTATATATATATGTATTTTACTATTGTTTTTTGTGTCAAGTCCTAAACACTTATCAAATTCTATGATTTTATATATTTTTTTGTACATTTTATAAATTGTATTATTTTGTAAATATATTTTAAAATTGTCTTTTTTTAATCTAAGATATGTTTTTTAAATCAAATTCAAATTCTATGCTTTTTTAAAATTTGTTTTCATCTTTTTATAAATTTTATCATTTTTTTAAAAATATTTTAAAATTGTTTTGTTTTTTTTAACCCTAATAATTTTTTTTTTAAATATTATAATAATTTTAAAATTATATTTATAAAAGTATTAAGTTCCCTTGATCCACTCATAATTGGAACTAATAGATTGTACACATTTATACCTTAGCTGTCAGCCCTATAACCCCAACAGCCCACATCATGTGTATCATTTAGGCAGCAATAAAAAAATATCATTCCTTAGCTGCAGCCCATAAAAATGTCATATAGGCCTACAAATGCGTGCATGGGCGTGAGCCAATTGGACTCGGCCAATGATTTACCTCCAGTCAGGCTCACATTTGGCATGCAGCTGCACACACGCAACTAGGCCTAAAGAATATTGAAGATTCGCATTTTGGTTTTATAAAAATAGGGGAAAAACAGCTCAAATTTCGATTAGGCAATGCATCAACTGAGTAGATGCTCCCCTTTAGATACATCCCCTTTCGATACTCCCCTTTAGATACTCTCCTTCAGATACTCCCCTTTAGATACTCCCTAAACTAACTAAAACACAGATTGAAACTTGTGCAAAAGTTGTTTTCACGTGCTTCGTAGACTTTAGCAAATGCTTTTGCTTCTGTTTAAATATCATATGTGCTGTCATATATGCTGCTGCCTTTGATATGTTGTCAGCCCCCTCCTCCCCCCCCTCCCCTTAGCTATTCGTGCCACATATTCAACTATCAATTTGCATGAGGCGCATAATGAGTATGCCGCGTTGGCTGCGCTGGCTGCAAATGAGCTGCTGTTAATGTTGACAGCGCCGCTCGATGTAATTGCAGTAATTGGAAGAGTTCGTCCTGCCGCTGCTGCTGCCGCTGCTGCTGCGGCGGCACAAAGGCCAATTTCATATTAAAATAAGTTTAATTAACATGTAATCGGCGTCGTAGCGGCAGCAGCTCGTAAATGTGCATATTTTGGAATTGGCATCAATTTCATTTGGCGCCCATTTCCCGGCGCATTTAAAGGAAATATAATTGCGTAATAAAAAACAATAAAGTTGAGACTGTAAAATCAAGTGCATAAATCAGCCCGTGCCGCGCCGTGCGTGCCGCCAGTTGCCAGCTAAATGGCATATCAATGCGTGATTACGTATACGCCGCATGGGCCGGGGCAACAAATTGGGGACACTTCGGCCAGAAGGGCTTAAGGGGGGCCGGGCTGAGCTGGTCTTTCAGCTCTCGCTTCATTATGCCGAATGCCTCTACGTGCACTACTTATTTATCAAGTGACGGCGGCGCCAAGTGCGTCGTCCTGCGCCTGTTTCCGCGTCATCAGCGTCTGTGCAGGACAGCCAGAAGGACGTTCTCCAACCCATATATATATATAAATGTGTGTAAAAAGTACTGCATATCTCTCATTGAGCGTGGGTGTGTGTTAAGCGCGTGGTGCTGTTGATAATGAGAAGGAACGTGGCTGCCACTGCTGCTGATGATGTTTACGTTTGAATAATTTATGACACAATAAAAATGTGAGGAGGAAGGCGAGCAACGCAGTGCAATTGCCGCAAGGTGCAAAAGTCCAAAGCGTGGCTATGGAAATGCCATTTAGATACATCCTGTGCATGGCAACGCGCGACAGGCAACATCCTGTCTGGAGTCAAGAGTCGTTTTTATTCATTCAAAAAAGAGGGAGAAAAAAATCGAGAATGAAAATGATAATTGGCTACACACAGAGGAGTCTAAAAACTGACAGGCCAAAAGAGGGATGGACAGCTTAGGGGGCGTGTGCAGCAGCAGCAGTTTTTGTGTGGCCAGCCTGGCTTGAAATCAGAAACAGTCGCTCGAACGGAAACTGTAGCTGAAAGTTGAATGGCATTTGCGGCATAGTTGCACAGCAAGAAAGAAAGAAAATACAGCCGCACACAAAAAAAGGGAATATAAATTGCCTCTTAAATATGGAATAAGTGCGCAAGAGTCGACAACAGCAGCAGCAGCAACAAACATGCTCAGATAGATAAACTATATAGCCTGCTGGCCAAGATAAACACGCACACACACACACCCCCACACACCCCCACACACACACTCTGACAAATAACTAAGATGTTTCCGTTTGCACAACCAAAACAGAAAGAGCCCAAAATACAGTTGACTTCGGCCGTGTGATAAACCCAACTGGGCGTTGTCTGTTTGTAGGCGTGGCCAGCTTGGCGCATTTAAGAGGCAAATGCCTCGATAACGCGCCGTAGACACCACGCCCCCACCCCCAACCCACCTCCCCACATCGTGATTCGATTCGAAATTTTGTTTTTCTTTTTATTAAAGCCCGGAGAATTTGACGTTCATCAAAAGCTTATTTGGATTTATGTCCAGCAATCAGCTAAATGCTGCAATAATACTTCACCTTGCCACGCACGCGGCCATTTATCAGCGCAGGTGGGGGGCAGTTGGGGCTGGCTGGCTGGCTCTGACAAATTGTTTTCCATTTAAATGAACTCTTAAAATATGGCATAAATTAAATGTGAATCAATTGACGTTTGAATGCGAGCAACTTGCGAGTGCTCGGCAAATACCAAAAGCGTTTGCAGACGGCCAGAAAAAGAAAAACTTATTTTACAATTTGTGTTAACAATTTATTTGTACAATCGAGTGGGGAGTATGGAGTGTGGAGTGTGGAGTGGGGGCTGCAGCAGCGGCAGAGATTGATGCAAACTTTTTAGCATATATATATTTCTACAAGTACTCAATTTGTATGGAAAGCACAAAACTTTGAAATCAGACAAAAGTCATAAAAAATAGAATTTGAAGAAAATATTCAAAAAATTTATTTCGATTGAAAACTAAAATAGAAATTCTTAAAGTTGAAGCAGCTGAAGAACTGAGATGCTCTGGGTTTGCCTAACTATTGAAATATATTTATAAATAATTGATAATAAATTGATTTTTGTTGAAAATGAATAAAATACAATTTCAGAGTTGAAGGATGCGAAAGAATTTTAAGAATTTTCAGTTGAAAATTAAAATAAAAATGTCTAAACTTGAAGCAGCTGAAGAACTAAGATATTCTGGGTTTGCCTAACTATTCAAAAATATTAATAAAAAAATATTAATAAATAGATTTGAGTTGAAAAATTCATAAAATAAACTTTTATTTTACTTAATAAATTGACTTGATATCAAAATGAATAAAAGCAGCTGAAGAAGTGACAAACTCTGGGCTTACTTAACTATTCAAAAATATTTATAAATAAATATGAATAAATTGATATAAATTGAAAAAAGAATTCAAAATAAACTTTGAAAATTGAAGGATAAGAATATGAGATACATGTGGTTAGTATAACTATTAAAAATATTAATAAATTGATTTAGTTTGCAAATTAATAAAAAAACTTTCAAAGAAGCAGCTGAAGAACTGAGATGCTCTGGGCTTATTTAACTATTCACAAATATTTCTAAATAAATATTAATAAATGGATTTGAGTAGAAAAATTACTAAAATAAACTTTTAAAATTGAAGGATGAGAAGGATGAGAAGCTTGGGTTGTCTAACTATTCAAAAATATTAATAAATTGACTTGAAAATTAGTAACGAAAGCTTCCAAAGAAGCAGCTGAAGAACTGAGATGCTCTGGAACTTTTTAGCTATTCAAAAATATTTATAAATAATTATAATTAAATAGATTTACGCTAAAAAATGAATAAAAGACACTTTTAAAATTGAAGGATAAAAAACTAAGATACGTGTGGTTAGTCGAACTATTCAAAAATATTACTAAATTACTTGGCTTGTAAATTAATAAAAAATACTTTCAAATAAGCAGCTGCAGTAGTAAGATGCTTTGGGCTAATTTAACTATTCAAATTTGGAGTTAAATACGAATGAGACATAAATTAAAAATTAAAAATGTAAATTTCAAATAAAATTTTAGGCGCATTCGTGCGTAAAACTAGCGCAAAACTTTTAATGATTAAAAACTAACATCTGGCAACGGCTAGCAGTCAGCAGTCAGCAGCCAGCAGCATCCGGCCAGCACACAGATAATGCACGCTTGCTGCACCCGCCATGGCTTTTCTATTCACAAACTTTAACTATGGAATTTTCGTAGCTGGTTAAAGCGCAGCTCAGACGACGAAACAGTTGTCATTGCGGCAGGCTAAGGTCGGTAGTTGAAGGTTCTTGTAGTGGATAGATAGACAACTGATGTTACTCTATGTGTATTTATGCCTTGATTAGATGGAATTAACTTATAAAACTCTATGAAATGGATAAGAGATTTAACAAAATATGGAATATAACTTAACATGAACAGAATCTGAAGTCGAAAGCTGTCCTATAATAATAATATTTTCAATTTATTTTATATATATTTAAAAAATATAAATAAATTGGAAATATAACATTATTATAGACTATTAAATTTAATAATTAAATATATAAAATAATAATAATATAAATATAATAATAATAAAATATTAAATACACAATTGAATACAATATAAATAGGAAATTAATAACTCAAATATTTAGGCATAATATAATAATTGATATTTTTTCAAATCTTTAAATCTTATATATAGAACAGTTTTGTTCCACACTCCAAATTTCTATCTGACAAAACAAATGTAGATAGAAAGGAAGCTCGGTGGATAGATATATAGATATATATCTTATAGACATATAGATATATATATCTATTTATGTAGATATAAAGATCCATACTCAATATGGTATCTATATATCAATCTATTTACCCATTTATCTATCTAGATCTGTCTACATATCTATATATAGATGGATGCAGATATATAATAATAATTCTTTCTTGTTTGTATTTTTGAACAATATATAGATTACTTTTTATTATTATTTATAGTAAATTTTTTTTTCTATCTCTGATATTTTTATAACAGATTCATCTATTTCTCTCAAAAATTTCAAAAAATTTGAGCAACATTTAAAATACTTAAGAAAAATATTTGTATTCCTTCTTCACATATTTGTTTACCTAAAGTTCCTCACTTAAGCCCCCCTTTTAAACCTCTTTAATCTCCACCTCTGGTCATACAGAAATTACAATGTAAATTGTAATCTAATGTAATTATAATTTGCTGCTCATTCGGACAGATCTCGGACGGGCTCATCCTTCTTCAATCTTCATCTTCACTTCAAGCTGCAAACATCATCATGGGAATATCTATATTCAACTGTCCATCCGCACCCAATAAGTGCTTCACTCAGCCACTTAAGCTCCACCACGGAGCTCAGCTCGCAAAAGTATGCAACGAAAATGTAGTTTCATTTGAGAGAATTACTAACAAATTGCTTGACAAGACAATTGATTAGGGTGACCGTTTACCATCAATCTTGCGACGGAGTCAGATTAAGGCATTACTCAACTTGTACGACATGTCTTCGAGCAGTGCCAACTATGCGTATGAGTAATAATGCATAGATTACAAAAATGTGGCAAGTTGTTGTGGGATCAGCTGCTGGGACATGGTATATAAGTATATTTATATATGTGGATATATATATATGAGTAGCTATAACTTATAGTTATTATCTGCATATATATACAGCCGTGCTAAAAAAAAAAAGATAGTGCGATTTAGCATTGAGTGTTGATCAACAAATTTTTGGTAATAAATATTTTGGTAATATATTTTGTAATAAATATTTGATAAATTTATAATTTTGCAAAAAATGTGCCAAATTTAGCTGTTCAAAAAAATAATAGTGGCCCCTAAAAAATGTTTTTTAAATATATATAAATATGTATTATATATTATATATTTTTTACAATAGTCTAACTTCACATAATATGTTCTAAATATATTTTTTTCTAAATCTGTTTTAGTTTAATATTAAATTATAAATCCATTCTATTTAATTACAACTTGGCTGTGGGATTCGCTTTTGTCACGGCTTCACCTTACAATTATCATTATATATTATATATATACCTAATATATATACACCGTGATTAGCTTACAGTCTGTAAAATAATTCATCTAATTTATCTTTTAGCAACACATTTTAATATAAATTTCGTAATTTTTTTCGGCGCCGGCTATAAATTGTCTTCATATTGTTTGCAGTTATCTACGACACGTTCCGCGAGCTGATAAGAAATTGGTCTAAATTGTTTGGCATATTTTGTAAAGGCAGTGTAATTGCTCTTCATCGAATATTCAGCTTTTGGCTATTTGGCTTAGCGTTGATTACCTTTGTAGCGCTACAAAGAGATGCCTTGGCAGCCAAACAACAGCTTAGCAGCAGAGGCGGCGGCAGCGACGGCGGCAGAGGCGGCGGCAGCAATTTGCACGCCAAGCTGAAAAATGTTGTTACAAATACAAAGACAACAAAAAGTCATTCAAGATTGTGTCCTTTGTGGAGGAGGAGAAGGGGAGGAGGCGAAGGAGGGGGCGCACCCGACGACTTTTGCCATGACTGGCAAACAAAAGTTGCCGCTGGCAAAGATATGCTAAAAAACACAGACGCACACACACACACACACCCACTCATACACCCACACACACTTACACATGTGAAACGTGTCGCTGGCATTTGGACTTCATGGCCTTGCTTCCATTTTTAGGCAGCAGCGCGAACACACTCGGCGCCCTGTAAAAGTCCCACTGCACATATTTCAAGCAAAAATTTCAATTAAGACTTTTACTCTGAATTCGTTTTTGTTGTTTTCCTTTTGCTGCCCGCCATTTTGTTTGTTTTCGCTGCTGCTGGTTGTAGTGCCTCCCCCCATCTCCCCCTTCTTTTTTTTTGTAACCTCTGCGTGGTAATTTCGTATGTTCCAAACGAAGCCAAAACACTTTTGTTTGCTCTAACCGGATGCAATTTTAATCTGTCGGAATGTGACACAAACAAGCGGGGAGCGGAAGAGCGGAAGAGAGAGAGAGAGCGAGCGAGTGCGACAAGAAGCGCAAGAGACGAAGCAGACGCATAAAATATATTGACTGCCAAGCCACAATACAAATACAAATACAAATACGGTTACAGTTACAGTTACAGCTAAGCAGCAGCAGCAAAGTGGCCTGGCCAGGAGGGGGTGGGAGGGAGATAGCACACATAATATTTTAGTTTTTGACCCAAAACTGTCAGTGGGACATGAGTTATCACCGTTGCCGTTGTCGCCGCCATTGCTGCTGACATCAACGTAATTGTTGTTGTTGCGCTTGTTGTTTTAGGCTTGCAGGTTGCTCTTTCGCCTTGCCTTTTGCCTGTGTTAAGTGTGTTTGCAGCAACAACAACAACAAGACAAACAAAAACAACCACAACAGTTGTGTGGGAGAGCCAAAAGGCGGACGTCTTCGTGCGTAACTCGCGAGCACGCACGACACACACCACAACACGAACCCGAGCATACGAAGGCGCGCACTGCCGCCGACACTGCTGATGCCGCTGCCGCTGCCGCTGCCGTCGTCGCTGTCACCTCTCGAGTCGTTTTGGCGAGGCGACGACTGTCACTTCAAGAAGAAGGAGCAAAAAAAAGAAAACGAAAGAAATCTGTTTCGGGCGTTTTTCTTGACACTGCTGCCCGGCCCACCCCTTGCTAGCTCAGCCAGCCGCCTGTCTTGAGTTGTTGCCTTTTTGCATGACTTATTTTGCGCTCACCTTTCGTACTGCTGCTGCCGCTGTCGCTGTCGCTGCTGTTCCCGCTGCTGCTGCCGCTGCCGATGTCGCCGACAGCAAAGCTGCTTAATCGTCTTTGTCCTTTTTAACTTATGCGCCGCCAATGTAGCTGTGCCTTGCTGTGGTTTTTTTCCACTCAACTTTAGTTGGCAACACTTTTTTTTTTGCCTCTTTCTATGTGAGTATATTCTGTATTTGCATCTGTATTAAGTAGTTACACAAATACATGCATAGAACAGTTTCTAATGTGTGCGTGTGGCTGTGTGTGTCTGCGTGTGTAAGTTTGTGTGATATTCTTCACTTTTGCTTTCTTTCGGTCGTCGCCTGAGCGAACGCAGCAGTATTCAACAAATTGTTTGCGTTCGTCTATCTCGCTCTCGTTCTCACTTTCTCGCTCTCTCTGTTACTCTTCACACCTCATAGTTTGTTCTTGCTGCAGCTGCTTTTTACAGTTAATTGAGCGGCTTTGCATTTACTATGATTTCACTCACTCACTCACTCACTTGCTGGCGCACGTTTTTGCTACGCTTTTTTTTTCTATTTTTTTTTGCAGAACTGGGTTTATGGAGTTTCAAGCTTTCACACCGAAAAACACTGTGCTGCGTGTTACGGTTTTTATTTGATTTTATCCGTGCGCCGTGTCCGTCTGCGTGCGCGTTCGCTCTGGATCTGATGCGACGACGATGCTTCGGTCTCTAATTGCGTTAAAATATTTTTGCTCCCACAACAACAGCATCCACTACAACAACAACAAGAACAACAGCGACGGCGACGACGACGACGACGGCAACAATGATAGCTCACTGCGCTCTCCAGTTTGTCTGTCTCTTGTGTGAGTGCCAGCTGCTTCTTCTTTCGATTCGCACAGTTCAATTTCAAGTTGAAAAGCTTTTCTTTTTTTTTGTGAACCATCGACACACGCACACACACACAAATACATGTTAAATGTGACTTTGAATCTGGACGCTGGCTCTGGAAGCTATTCCTGCTGTTCGCCTTTTACCGTTCAATACGAACAGCGCGAACACGATGGCGACTTCGTGCTGCCGCCGCCGCTTCAGCTCGTATGTTCGTGTGTTCGTATGTATGTACATGATTTCATGTTGCCATCTCGTCATTGTTGTCTCCCAGCTTCGTTGCTGAGCAGAGAGCAGAGCGCTGCTTTCACACATTTCAAATTTCGGCGCAAGCTCAGTTTATTGTTGCCATTCACTGTTGTTCTCATTTCCCTTGTATTTGCTGTTGTTGTTGTTGTTGTTGTTGCCTGTGCTGCTGCGTTGGCATTTTGTATAGAAGCGCTGCTCCTTGTTGCGCTCAGCATCTGTATTTTGCTCCCGCTCCCATAGCTACTGCTGCTGCTGCTGCCTGCTGCTGCTCCTGTTGTAGTTGCTGTTGTTGTTGTCGCTGGCTGATTTCTCACTGTTTCACTTCGTGTTTCTGTTCTCTCGTTTCCCAGGCCCGCGAGCACAAGCGAACAGCCGCCTCAGCAGCCGCCAGTGTTTGGCGCCTTAGAACATTGCCAGCACATTAAGCACAATCAAATTGAACTTCAAATAACTATAAATATTTAACTAAACGGTTTATTTTGCACGCTTGCTTAAATGTTTATTTGTCTTCTTCTTTAAATATTTATATTAAATGGCTCTTGTGCTGTTATGTAATCTATTTAAATATTATTTTATTTGATTTGCGCAGGGTTTATTTAAGAAAATACATTTAAAAATCCAGTTGAAAAACTCAATTTTTAATTTTACAGGCTTCATGCGCGACTTTGATAGTGAATAAATATGTTAAATAATAATATTATGGTCAATATAATATTTTTCGATGAACAACTATTTAATAACACACATTTGTCATAAATTTTTATTTTATAATATTAAACAGATTTTTTTTCTATATTTAAAAAAAGAAAAAAACAACAACAACGGAAATTTAATTAGAAAAAGTATGTAAAAACTAATAAAACAATGAAAATTAAAAACTTAGTATGCGGTTGGATATCCCTTCCTCTTCTTGCTCTCTTCTAATATGTATATAAATAAAAAAAAAATAATAAAATTAAATTAGATTTATAATTTTCATGTTTGCGAGATGGACATTCAAAATATCCAGGCTCAAGCTTTAAAAACTGTTAAATGTATTGCTTTCTTGCAAATAGATTGAGAGTTAGTTTACACAGCGTTGGAGCTAAAAAATGTATCTAAAAAATGTATCTAAAAAAATGTACCTAAAAAAGTATTTAAAAAAAGTATTTAAAAAAAGTATCTAAAAGAAGTATCTAAAAAAGTGTAAAAAAATGTATATTCACAATTTCATAAATACATCTATTTATATATAATTTTTTCCCCCAAAGAATATAGAATAAAAGTTAAAAATAATGATAAATTTGTTGAAATTTCAAATGTGAAAAATAGATAGTTTTTTCACATTTGAAATTAAAACAAATTTATCCATAATTGCATATGCAGAATATGTATTTATAGCAAATATATTTAATATATAATATATAAGTTAATAGATACATGTGAAAAATAGATAGTTATTTCACACTTGAAATTAAAACAAAATTTTCTATCCATTTCTCACATTTAAAATTAAACAATTTTATCTATTAATAACTTTTTTACCTTTTATATATTATTATATTATATATTCTTTAAAAAATGTATCTATCTATTTTTCACATTTGACATTAAAACAAATTTATCTATTCATTTATATAATTATATATATTTGCTATAAATACATATTTTACATATGAAAATTAAAAGTTTGTAAGATTTGATATTTGATTTGACATATGAAAATTAAAAGTTTGTTAGATTCGATATATAAATACATCAAATCTTACAAACTTTCAATTTTCGCATTATTAATGCCTCCCATTCCCCTTCAGTCTTATGCTATCATATTCACATAACAAAAGTCTATTTCAATATTTTTTATCTCTTAGCAAGCGCTTGAAAGTGAAGGCCTGATCAATCATTAGGCGGCACTAATTAATTTATAATTAATTATATTAGTATTAATTTAAAAGGCGCCAACGAACTGGGTCAGCTTTGATTTCAAATTTAATCAGTTGCGCCAACAATCAGAGCAAAAAACGGACTTTAAGTAAATCCCACTTGAGCTCTGCTTAAATATTTGTTTTCATATTTATATTTATGTATATATTTGTATATATATTTATATATATTTATATATATTTATATATATTTATATATTTTTTGTATATTTTTATATATATTTATTCATATTTATTTTTTATTTATTTATGTTTTGCTTTTATTTTATTTTGAGCGCTTTTATGGGTGCTTCACAACACCTTGGCTGAGTAGTCCGCCCCTGGGCGTGTCTCTGCCACTCACTGCGGCCATTGTTGGCGCAGCTCCATATTATATATATACATATGTGTGTGTGTATATGTAATTGGTATGTGTGTGTGTGTGTTTTTTTCCTCGCATAGTTTGCCGGCTGACTGGCGTTGTTGTGCGTGGTTCTCTATTGTTGACGTTGGCTCTGGCTTACGCCGTGCATGTAAATGTGTGCGTGTGTGTGTGTGAGTGTGGTTGGGGCTGTGGCTGTGGCTGTGGATGCGGCCTGTGGTTGTTTCTGCACTCGTCGAGCACCTGGGCGAGCTCCAGCCGTTGTGTTGCTGTGGGTCGCCGGCTCTGGCATACTGTCTGAAGTGCAAATTTGCTTTAATTATTTCGTGGCAATGGCAACGGCAACGGCAACTGCAGCACGCGTCATCATCTACCTGTCAGCAATGCCCCACCCCTCCACGCCCCCCACCCCCCTCTAGAAACAATCCACAAAATCAGTTGTGGACACGAACGTTAGCGTTGCTGGCGACAGCGACATTTAGTTGCGCCCGCGAGCTGACATTTTTTATTTGAACTCCTCGCCTCGCCTCGCACACACAGGTGTCTCTTCGCCCGCTCGCACCTGGCGCACCTGGTGCACCTGGTGCTCCCCAGCTGTTGACATGCATCGGGGCTGAGTGTGTTTTTCCTTTGGCAAAAAGTTTCCTTCTTTCAGCTTAACGACTAAATTTGTTTGAGATTAGATTTCGGATGCGTTCTTTGGCCTCTTCTCGCTGCTCGGGAATTTCCCATTGACTCGGAGAGATTTAGAGATGGGCAAAGCTGCAATATACAAAGTTGGAAAGAAAGAAGTTAGCCAACTATTGAGTGCGCCAAGTGTGTGTGACCGTGTCACCAGCTTTCAGCTCCAAATTGTTTTCTTGAATTTATATATAAATTATTGTATTTTGTATAGGTTGTATAGACACTGACATCTGAATAGCGACCCCTCCTTATTTTTTTCTTCAAATTATTATTATGTTATCTAAATTGTTTGCGATTTTTGTGTAATTCATTTTTCTGAAAATAAAATAAAATCAACAACCTTTTGAAAAAGTATTTTTAAAAAATTTAAGAAAAATGTTTACAAAAGTTGGAGATATATTAAAATATATATAAAAAAATATATATAAAAATATATATACAAATATATATATAAAAATATATGTAAAAATATATATAAAATATATAAATGGTAACAGCACACTAACCATTGTAAATAACGAACACACATTTCCATATGTAGGGCAACCCCTTGCCGATGTGCTAAAAAAAAAAGTTAAAAGCAAAAGCTTAGCTGCTATATAATAATATAATTTTTTAAAAATATAATTCTTCTATAGATATACTTCTTTTAGATCATTTAAACTAATTTATTTAAACTAACTTTTGTTTAAAATTCTATAGCAATATTCCATTTACTTTGACAAAATGTAGAGATCTAGCGCTTATTTTCTTAAAATATCATACAGCTTAACAAAGATACAACAATTATTTCAAATATATTCCAGTATTTAGAATACTCAAATATGTCTTATAAGCCGAGCAGTGAACACAACTAATATAGCTTTTTTTACTTTCAGAACAAGCATAGGACAATCTAAGGAAAAGGATATTTTCATGCTCTTCACTATTTAGCTTTCAGGACTTAAGACCTTGACGGATATAATATATCTCTGCTTATTTAAATAATAATAACTTTTAAAGCCTTTCAGCCATGTCTTATAGGGGGAATATAATTATGCATATATACATAATACAGCATATATAGCTTATGCTTTACCTTCTAAAGCCATGAAAATATCTAAATGCCAATGGCTAAGTAGCTAAAATATCAATATTTTAATAATAAATAAAAGAGGAAGAGATAAAAGATAGAAGTAAATCTAATAAAATTCTTATTAGATTATCTTTTAAGAGGAAGAGATAAAAGATAAAAGAGAATCTAATAAGATTATTATAAGCTTCTCTTCTATCTTTTATCTATTACATCTATTTTCTATTTTTTATCTCTTTTTTAATAAGATTATTATTAGCTCCCTTTTATCTTTTATCTCTTCCACCTTTTCTGATCAAATTATTGATAAATAATTGAGGACCTCTAAAGGTGATCTTATTATATACTATCAGTCGAAAAAACCTAATTGATCTGATCACTGATACAACTCAGCTTGTTCAGCTTCCCTCTTCCCTCCTCTCACTCTCCAACTCCTTCCTCTCTTATCTCTTTTTAGCTCTTCTACATTATAATTCCTCTTCTACTTCTCTACAGTCCAATTTCGCGCAGTGTAACTGGTGGCATCCATAACTGTGCCAGAGTCCTGTCGAGACTGTCGCCCACAACCGCTGATGCCGCATCCGAGTGTGTTGCCAAATGGTCGACGTTGTCGCCGTCGTCGTCGTCATTGCCGTCAGTGTCCACTGTCGACTGTCGCAGCGTCGTCCTTCTCGTGCGCGTCGTGCTCTGCGCCTTTGACGCTTGACATTGTTGGCATTCGATATTGGCTGTAATTAGCTTTAATTGAAATTGCTCCTCCAGCTTCGTGATTTGGATTTTAATGTGCCAAAAGTGTGTGTGTGTGTGTGTGAGTGGGGGTGTGGCTGTGTGTGTGTGTGTGTTTGTCTGTGCGGCTGTGTGTGTAATTTTGCCAAAGTTAATTTATGGCTAACTCTGTAGCTACTCCCGCTGCAGCACCATTCGGCTCCGATTTCACCTACAAATCCAGTTTCACAAAATTTGCTTTGGTTTCTCTTATATTTCAATGCTCGCTCAGGAAATTTACTGAGAGTATATTGGTTTCGTTTGAGTTGTATAAATGGATGAATAGAATTGGAATTGAGGAGGTTGAAGATTTAAATTTAGATATTTTCTTAGAATCTTTTACTTATAATGTTAATGCCTTTCCTTCTTTGCCTAAACCCATGAGGGCGTGGCAAATAGGATTTATTGCTATATATAGATTTGTTCAAAATGATATATATGCATACCTTAAAGGCGTGGCAATCTATCTATCTATCTATCTATCTATCTATCTATCTATCTATCTATCTATCTATCTATCTATCTATCTATCTATCTATCTATCTATCTATCTATCTATCTATCTATCTATCTATCTATCTATCTATCTATCTATCTATCTATCTATCTATCTATCTATCTATCTATCTATCTATCTATCTATCTATCTATCTATCTATTGAACTCTTCTTCTTCTTCTTTTTCTTCTTCTTCTTCTTCTTCTTCTTCTTCTTCTATATTTTTCTTCTTCCTCTTCTTCTTCTTCTTCTTCTATCTATCTTCCCTACAGTCTTAAAGCTAAACTCTTCAGGTTTTCCATGCTCCTCCATAGATAAGTCTAAAAATAATATAATCCATTAATAGATCTGACAAATCTCTCAATCAAAAAATCTACTCAAATAAATACACCTTAATTTTATTATCTCAAGCGAGCATCCTCCCGTCAGTTACGCCAGCTCTCCCCTGGCTTGTTTCGGTTTTGTGATTTCCCTGAATTTTGGTTTGCTTTGATAGTTTGATTGAAGTGATTGGAGGAAACCCAATTAAATAAATGCAGGCAAAGCTTTAGTTAATTTCGTTTGTATTTGCCCAGTTCAGTTAGGGTCGGGGCCGAAAAAAGAATTATTTTATGTACGAAAATGTTTGCATTTCACGCAGTTTAATTCGAGTGCCAAAGCGAAGCATTTTCCGTATTTATGCAAATCATTTTTGATGCGAATATCGATATGCAGCTGCGGATGTGGTGGGCGACGCACAGCCTGAAATGTTGGCATGACCACGAATACGAACTGCGGAACTCGAATTCGATTTCAAGAAAGATAATAAATTCATATATATATATATAAATTTTTCAATTTGCAATCAGTCGATGCGCGTTAAATTGTGAAAGAGCTCCAACTCGGCGCAGTCCGTTTATCTTGTTGATGAGTTGTAAGCCTATTAATTACTTTCAATTAAACAGACCAAAAATAAGTTCTTTATTTTATTTCATTTTATTTTTGCAGAGATGACTGCGTAGGCTTTAAGCTTGATGAATTTTTTTAAATATTTAAAGGATTTTTTTTTTTGCAAAGATCAATGAGAAGGCTTAAAGATATCTAATAAGATTTTATTTATGCTCGGGGAAGTATAGAGAAAATTGCCTAATATAAATTTAAATGAGAAGTATTGAAAATCTTTTTTTTTAAAGGTGAATGCACATTCCTTCTTTGCCTAAGCCCATGAGGGCGTGGCAAATAGGATATTATATATTATATATAGATTTCCTATATTATTAGATATATATTTTATATATTGTTATTTTTTTTATTTTCTATGGAAGAGCATGAAAAACCTGGAGAGTTTGGCTTTCAGACTGTGGAGGAGAGATTCTTATACGTTTTGTCACGCCACCAAGGTATGTATATATAATTTTTAATAAATCTATATATAGCAATAAATCCTATTTGCCACGTCCTCTTTAAAAAAAGATTTTCAACACTTCTCATTAGAATATATATTAGGAAATTTCCTATGCTCTTCCATAGAAAATTAAAAAATAATAATATATAAAATATAAATCTATTAATAGATTTCTGTAATATGAGACTCAAATTTGGAGTTTATCATTCGGGAATCTGTATAAAAATGATTTTAAATTAGGAATGCAAAAAAGATATAAGAAACTATATTATCTGTTGATCTAATTGTGGGATTTTACCAAGCAGAAGCATAAAGAATCCGCTTGGCTACAAAAAATAGATGAAAATAAACCTGCTTATCAACAATATCTACAATCACAATTGATCATATTGAATTGGTGAAAGCAAAACAAAAAAGTTTTCATTATCTGTAAGCAACACTTAATTAGTATATCAATGATTAAGACAAACAAATAGCTAAAAGTGATCAAATCTTAAAATCTTATCATTAACGTAACCAACCTCTGAAGCTAAAGCAATACTGAATCCCATGACATACGTGGCACGTGATATCTATAAGAAATCAAATCGAAATATCAATCTAACCCACCGCAGCTAAAGCAATGCTGAAGCACGTGATGTGCCATGGCTATGGCCGAGCCCTAAAATGATTCTAAACTTTCCATATACTCACTCAGTTATCATTGCCAAAAGTTGCTGACAAATTTACATAGTTGTATCTGGTTAATGATAATTTGTTTGCCCAGTCTATGAGCCTCAAGGCCTGAAGAGCGCAAATAAATATCATTAAATGATATTCCAAAATGGAAGTACATAAACAATTGGTAAGGTTGAGTTTCTATATTTCAGCTGGCGGCAAGATTTATTTGCTTTATTGTGCCGAACGTGATTTCGAATGGGCGCCACAGATAGCAGCAGCAAAGGCAATATGAATCAGATGCAATAAAAGGTGAGTTTACTTTTTATACAATTTTATCATTTTGATTAAAACGAAATAGTTGATTGGGGCTAGGTGAATATTGAAAAATGAAAAGGGAAACTCTCGCAGCCAAACTGTCTGTTAGAGAGAGCATTTCGTATTTAAATCTCAAAAGATATATCAAATTCTATTGTTCTTATCAACCTTTGATAAGATTTATCATCGTGAGACTTCGGAATCAAGGCAAGTAAACAATTTCGTTTTATTGGTTCGTATAAAAGAATTTGATACAAAATATCATAATCGAGCGATTGCCCAAGATCTATTCAATGATTAAACGCGATGAACGGAAAATTCCAAAAAATAACCATAATCAAGATCTTGTTGTTTCGAGTTCATTTTAATTAGTATATTTTTTTGTGCAGGGAATTATTGAAAGAAAGTGAAGATATAGTCGATCTCATTTTACTAAATACTATATACCAATTTAAAGAAAGAAATTTAATACTTACTTTATTATATAGATAGATATCGATAATGATATCGATCTATAATACAATACCTCTCCATTTGTTCAGCCTGCTCCATTTGCTTACCTGATCTTTGTAGAGATTGTAGATATAGTGTTTCTTGGTATCACGGCCCTCAAATATAGATTATAATCTATAGAGCCGTTTAACAGTGGGCGTTCCCATTATTTGATATATATATTTGAAAAATATATATAATGAATGCTTTACCTTCCTGCAAATTGATACAGGAATAGCAAGCCAATATACCCCTTTTACTGCGTGAACGAGCATAAAAATCAGCTCTTTCGATGCTAAGCGAATAGGGGAAGAGATTTAATTTTCTTGTAGATATTATATTATAGCTTTATAATATAACAAAAGAAAACTTATCTAAGATATTTGTAAATAGTTTATTTTCTTCCAATATCTGTCTAATGTTCATGACCCTCTCAAAAAGCCCACAATAAATCAAAGATAATAAAATTATTTGAAATTTCCAACTGATTTATTGCTTCAATGAACACTTTGTGTGTGCTCTCAATAAATAATCGCAAATTAGACTAAAACAACAATTTCCACATAGTTGCTGATTAACATTCAATCGTGGGAAATGCTGCGGGCTTTGACGGGTTTATTATATTTTTATGACGCTCCAATATGAATGAAAAAAAAAGAAGAAAAATAAAAAACATGAGAAGCGCCGTAATAAAAGCAAATTTTACTTCGGTTGTATATTTTGTTGATGAAATGTTTGAAGGCAAAAACTAATTGAGTAAAGTCAACACAATGTTAAAAAACAATCTAAGCCATCAATCATTTTTATTGCATACTTTTGCGTATCACACTCACACACACACATGCACATGCTCAAATACACTCGGCAAGTTGTTAACTCGAACTCTGACTACTCGAAATTGGGCAGCAGGAAATTCGTTTCATTGCAGACAATCGCAAATATTTTTGGTTCATAAATGCCATGGCTACAAGAATTTTTGAGAGGTTTACACATTTTTTGTCAGGTCATTTGAAATCATAAATATATATATTATAGTATAAATATAATGCTATATACATTTTTATTTAAGAAAAATAAAATAAATAATTATACTGATATTTAAAAAAAATATATATGCTTTAAAAAAAATAAATAAAAATAATAAATAAAAACTATTTTTACTCATTTTTTTCTAAATTATTAAAAACGATAACTTTAAAAAAATTATACTTATATTTAATATTATACAAAAAAAAAAAATAATAAAATAAAAATTGTATACGTAAATGATTTTTACTAATTATTAAAAAAATATATATATGTGTTAAAAATATAAATAGAAATAATAAACAAAAACTATTTTTACTAATTTTTTTCTAAACTAATAAAAAAGAGAATTAAAAAATATAAATAATTTGTGTTTATATTTAATCTATAAAAAATTACAAAAATAAAAATTTATTATATATAATTTTAATTTATATAAATAATATAGTTAATATAATTTATAATATAATTTAAATTTAATATAATTTACAAAAAAATAAAAAAAAGTCATCAAACTATTTATATTTAAAAAAATTAAATCTACAAAAAAATATAAAAAAACGTTGCCAAAAATCGAATAATAAAATTGATAGCATTCGCAGAGCTGTGCCCTAATAATACCAACCGAAACATCAAAGAATATATATTTATTTCAAATACCTATTGCCAACTGCATAATTCGATATCTTTATGCCATTTATGATGCTCATAAATTATTTAAAAATTTTTAAATAAAAAATTAAAGTTATTTACGAGTCTCATTGGCCGAGTCAAAGTGATTTATGTGCGGTAGCACCCGTGCTTTGGGTAGTTCGCACGCCTATCAATATCAATCCATAGCGATATTACAAGCAGAGCCAAAGCTTCGGCTCCACTTCGTGCGCGAGCCGACAGCCAGAGCGAGCGGGACGGCAATAGTGTGAGGGGTAATCGCTGCGCTTCAATTCGATACGATTCGATTCGATTTGATTTGATTTGATTCTTTTTCAATTTCAGTGCGAGTAACGATAACTTGTAACTGCCTGACTGTATGTGTGTGTGTGTGAGTGTGACTCTGTGTGTGTGCCTATAAAGTGTTGAGAAGAATTTGCTGCGATTTAGTCGTGCTAAAAGCGGAGCTACGATCGGAAGTCCGGGAATTCGTGGAACGCGCTCGTAACTGTGCCCCAAATCGTGATATCAGAGAGAGTGAGAAAAAAAGCAAAAGTTTGACACACACAAAAATTCAAACTAATTTCCGGCACGCCAAACAACGTAAAAGAATGTAGGTTTTCTTACCTTCCTTGTTCGCACCTTTGTTAAAGAAAAGAAAAGAAAAGAAAATATTTTATAAAAATTTCCGTTGTACGTGAGAATGATAAAAGAAAATGCCAATATAAATTAGTGTCAAGTGTACTTATTTGAAGGCACATGTGTGTACACTTATATATTTATACAAATAACTATTTTATAATTGGGCTGTGATGACAATGACAAAAATTTAATTTAACACATTTTAATTGTCGTCGAATTCTAACGGCGGAAATCAGTTCAACGACTTCATTAATTGCGTTAAATATGTCAGATATAAAATATATTTTATATATGCATATATATATATATATATATATATATATATATATATATATATATATATATATATATATGCTAAACTGGTTTATTTAATATGATGCATTGAACTGCAGGAGCGAAATGCAAGTAGCTGACTTTGACTTTCATTAATTAATATTTACATTTATAATTTATAAGCAATTTTATGTACATTTGTTGAACCCCATAAAGTTGAACAAGTCCATCAACTGCTTTAATATATCAACATTTATATATATATATAGACATATATATAATTGTATTATGTGTGTGTGTGTATTAGCCTTGCTTAAGGAGTGTCCCCGTATAAGGCATTTGTGAGCTAAGCCTTATGGGCATAAGATGAAGTGGAATAAAGTAGAAGAAGAGGTGAAGAATAGAGAAGATGAAGATGGATCTGTATCTGAAAATATATAAATTGGATATATTTCTTTCGATGACTAATTGAATTTTAATTTTATTCACATGATTGTTTATTTTTATTCGATTTTTAAAGCATAACTCAAACAGCAAAGTTATTCAAATAAAATACGTCAATGGTATTTTTGTGTTACCTTTTGGCTGATGCCTATTAGCAATTACCTGTTACCTTTTCTCTGTATTTAGTCATGCCATGATTTGTTACTAAACACAGTAAACACAGCTCTGACTCTTTCCATTCGTTACGTCAACTTATTTATTAATAAAAATATTTAAACATGCATATATATTTATTATATTTTTTTTATACATATATCTAAAAAAAATATCTAAAAATTATTTATATCTAAAAAAATATCTAAAAATTATTTTCAAAGCATTTGTTGCTTGGCATATAAATTAAAACAATTTTAAATGCGTTGAAGTTTTTTAATTATAACGAAATTTAAATGTTTTTTTTTGTTTTATAAATGATTTATAAGGAAAAAAATATATAAATTTTGTTTATTTTGTTAAATTCATTTATAAGTCACATAAAAATATTTGAATTCTTTGTAATAATATTAAAAATCTATATGAATAGTAAAATAATTTTTATTTGGTTTTAAACAAGAGCAAAGTTTGAAAGATGGAAGTTGGAATTAGCAAGAAAATCAAATAAATTATAAAACTGAAAATGTTCCTGTTGATTCTGTGCTTTCAGCAAAGAAATTTTAAAAGCCTTGCAAATGCACTTTAAATTCAATTTCATTGCAATTATAGAATAGACAGCTAAATCAACTAAAACAAAACCTTAGAGCTTTAACTTTAGACAAGATATGACTTCAAAATTTAATTGAACGAAAGACCTATAGAATATTCCATATTTGTTTATCTTTTTATTTACCTGCCATGACTCACAGCATAAAAACGTATCGTATGTAAAAGATATCTTTGGGTAAATGAATATTCAGAGTCTATGGCCTAGTTAAATGTCTAGATAAGTTCAGTTATGCTTGGCTCTCACGACGTCGAATCTTGTGAATGGGAAACAAAGGTCTATCGAATGGTTAATAATTGAAAATCTTATCTGTTTCGGGAGTGCGACAAATATCGGCGAGACTCGTGACATACTCCAACAGCCATTAGCCGTGTTGCGAGCGCGAAAGATTGAGTTCACAGTATTCACTCGTTTAAGCGGAACACTTAATTATGATAGTCACGCAATTTGACATGTTTCCAGAGCGGAGCAGAGATAAACACTCGAATTGATATGGCTATAGCTGCCAATCAAAGCAGTACATCCGGACCCACATTGAAAACAAAGAAAAAACATAAGTGGCCGAGTCGATCATGGGATATGGAGCCATAAAGCGTTCAGGGCTGCTTGATATTCAAGTGAGCGAAGATTGTCTCTAATCAACTGGCCAGTGAGTGTGGAGTAATCAGCCAGGCCCAGATCCGATCGGTAGCTAGTCCATCTGTATTCCAAATCAATCACAATTCACGCCAATAAAACCAAATGCGTGAACTATATACGCGGGAATCCAAGTCAATTAACTGGAAAACGATAAGCGAAAAGTTGGCCCTAACTGACTGCATAATACTCGCTTAAGATGGGGGATATAGGGAATTTGTTGATTAGCTAATAATAGTTAATAGTGAATGATTGATGGGTCTAGAGGTGTAAATGGATGTAACTTGCATAATAGTCGCTTGAGAT